>CM060916.1:1006829117-1009329117 GCA_030737875.1 Allium sativum
CGATTTACAATGAATGGGTTTAATATGAGAATTTTGTTTAGTGCACATATTGTTATATACAGCAATTAACCACAAACTAACAAGCGTTGGATCATATCTACTGAGTTTTAACATTGATTTGAAACAAAGCAATATGACATTTAGATATACATAAGCATAAACGTAAGTGCAAAACCAATATTCTTTTGTTATTGCAGTTTCATATCTATATTAGTTCTCATCGCAAACAAAGAATGTTGATATCCACAGAAAATTTCTCATGTTCGTCCAACATTTCAAATTGATGTATTCATACAACCAAAGTCGTTCTATCATGTTTTTAATCGGAATCCACATAGTTAATTGTTCATAGTATCTATCTAATGTTGTCATATCTAATGTTCACAGAAAGATTCTCTATTAATCAGAGGATTTTTATATTATAATAAAAAATATTGTACTATAAAGACTATTCATTTATATGTGCGTACTAAAAAATGTTATGTATATTTATGCTAATGCGATGTTGCTTGGTTCTCGTAAGTTCACCGTTCACTTCATTTGCTGATTGACTTGAAACTACAACATATTGACATTGTAACATCATTTTTCCTTTTGTCACTTCACTATTTTTGAACTACGTAATTTTTATTTAGCAAAGGCAATAAAGCAAAGGTTTTGTAAAATTTTTTGCTACATAGAATCCAAACGTTTGCATGTTTAAATTGTGTAACTTCTTTTGCTAAAGCAAATTTCGTAATTTCTTCGCCGTCAACTAATCTGTTTATCCAATGGCTACAATATTGTTTATATGTTTTATTTTTTTGGTCAAACAAATATTATGATCTTAAAACAAAGCCATGCAATTACTAGACCTATTCTACTTATGAAAAATGCTTTTGAGTACGTAATACTTAGTAAAAAGTTAAACAACAACACAAATATTGTACAACAAATTATTTTGTTTATTCTGTTACGTTTGAATATAATAATTATTGTGAACATTATAATTATTGTGAACATGATACGTAAGCGGCCAAAAAGAAACATAAATGATAGTTATTTCCAACAAGCAAATAAAAAATCAGTTGAATGCAAACAAACTCAAAATAATACATTAAAGGAAAAACAAAAAAGTAAACTTATCTCATTTTGCAGAAAATCCCACAATCCATTGCTAGGTAAGAGAAAATGTTCCGACTAGCTTCTACCTAAAAATTCAGATAGAAAACAACATAAGCAAAAATATGCCCAAACAATATAACAATAAATCAATAAGTAACTATGACAGTAGCACGAATATAAAAATATCCCCGAAACTACTGAAATGAATGTCTTTAAATGGGCAATTACATACACACGATGCTGAAAACAAACAATACACAGTTACATCCATAAAGTAGTTAGATACGCCTTATTTTCAGCACTATGCTAGGAACAAGGAAAACAGAGACCGATTCAAAATTCTAATTAAAAAACTATGATGTTTGAAACAAATATATATAATAATAACATCTTTATATCCAGCTAACGAACCAAACATTACGAAGAAAAAAAATACTCAGTAAATCTACAGATTAAAAATGGAAAAAAAACAAGCAGCATAATGACAGTCTCACGAAAATTCAACTTTGCAAAAATATCATACTATCTATTCATCTTCAGCAGTGAATTTGGAAGATACAGTCTTCGTTGAAAGAAGAAGATTGTGAATATTAGTCATGACTCCTCCATTGGCGATTGTAACTATACCCAAAAGCTTCGATAACTCTTCATCGTTTCTAACTGCCAATTGAATGTGCCGTGGAACAATTCTAGTCAATTTGTTATTTCCTACTACATTTCCAGCGAGTTCCAAAACCCGAATTAATTAAAATAATACGAAATCGGGACACTTTGGACACAAATTTGTAATTCCCATAGACAAAGAACTTTCAATACCTAGGGAGAGGAAGGTAGCCGATTCGAGAGAGCATTTGGAGCGACTTTAGCTGTAGAGAAGACCAATCTGGGCTGACATTCGAATCCAATGAACTCTGATATAGATCGCATCTGAGCTTTTAGTCAGAACCAAGAGAGCGGAGATTTTCTCCTTTTCCTCATTTAGGTTTGAGCTGCCATTATCTCGTTGTTTGATTTAGGGTTGTAACAATCGCTCTTCTGCTGTAGTTGTTTCGCTCCGATACATTTGTTTATCTAGTTGTTGGGCCGAGTTTTTATGCGATGGGCTTCATATGAGATGTTTAGTTTTACTTGTATGTGCTTAGCATATTCTTATTTCGACTGTAAAACGTGAATAGCAGATCTAGCTGTGTTAAACCAGCATTACAAATCATGATGTATGAAATGTTAATTATAATTTGGTAATTTTAAACTATTTTTTGAACAACCAAGGTAAAGGGTATCTAAGTAACAGCAAGTTCAAAGATCCCGTAACGACTCCATTTGTTGTCACTACAATAGTAATTTTAAACTATTAATTATTAATTTTATATTATTTCATACTTTAAATGCAAGTCACATTTTAGGAGATTTCCTTTTTTCCCAATTTATGTTTCTTCAATTTGAATGAACATTAATTATTTTAATTTATTTCAAAAAATTTAAATTATTTTTTTCAAATATTAAATATGATAATGAATTATAATTATAAAATGTTACATTTCTATTATAATTTATTAATTATGATTTATCAAGTAAATATTGTAATTATCAATTATTTATTAATTTTTGATAACAATTATTAATTAATACTTAATTAAAATTAATCATTTAATAATAATTATCACCTCAAAATAATTAAATTTTATAGTTAATAACTAAATATTAGTTTTAAATACCATATAATTATTAATAACTAGTTATTTATTTTTTATATCAATTAATAATTATTAAGTATTTCCGATTAATTAAATATTAGTCATTGATTATTTATTATTTATTATTAATTACTGAAATTAATTAATAAATAATAATTATTAGTTATAGCTTTAATTAATTAAAATAAATTATTATTTAGTATTTATAATATTTAATAATTATAGATTATGTACTCATAATCATTTATTATAATAAATGATAAAAATGACATGTGTAGGTTGTTGTTTATGATTATTAGTATATACACTATTTACTTTTGTTCCTAAGGAATCTATGTAAATAGCATTATTTGCTTCAGCACATTTGCTTTAGTTCCTTGGGAACAAATGAAAAATAACATTATTTGCTTCAGTTGTAAGGACAACAGAAGAAAATTTCTGTATTTGCCTCGGTGCATTTGCTTCGATTGTTGACACAACTGAAGTAGATTATATTATTTGCTTCGGTTATCAGCACAATCGAAGCAAATAATACTATTTTCTCTGGTGCATTTGCTTCAGTTGTTAAAAAACAGAAGCAAATGATACTAGTTGCTTCGGTTATGCGCACAACAGAAGCAAATGAGGCGAAGCAATAGGCTTATTTTGTACTTGTGATGGTTTACACAGGGAAATCAAGAGTGTAGTACGAAATAAATCCGAACATAATAAATATAAACTAGTGATAAAACGGTATATGTAGCATCATGTGTAGAAAGTATAATCTATCCATTTATTAGAACTTTTATTCTAACCCCTCCTCATAACAAACCCACAGGTTAGACATGTGATTGAGATTCTGCGGCTTAGAGACATTTGTTATATAGTGTCATTATATTGGTGAGTATTTACATACTATTATATTTTATCTCCGCTGTGAGATTTATATTTGAGCTCTAATATATTTATCTTCGACTTTTTGTAGGATACCAGATAAACAAGCTCGAGCTTCGATGGATTTGGATTTTTGAAAAAATTCAGACTATTACATTCCTCTACTTGTCAATGAACTCAAGTCCGATCAAGTATAGATAATCACGTTTTATAGGTAGCCAAGTAGGATGCAGGAGTCACATTTTTCTAGGGGCCACCTAGTTCGATGAGAAGATGACACTTGCAAAGAGGGCATGAAAAAGGACTCGTAGGAGAAAGCAGTGACAATAATCGTTGCAAACAAAAGAGAAAATTGCATTGAATGTTCGACAATTTGCATCAGGTGATGTATCAGGTGCATGCACAGTAAGGATGTGGAAGAAGATCATTTGTGGTGAATTATCTTCGGCTAATCGTAATTAAATTAATCGTATTTTTAATTTAGTCCAAAAAACTATATTGGCAATAACTTTTGCATGTGAGGTTCATTTTAGACATTGTTTCTTACATTAGACTCGTGGTGGGGAGCTACACGCTTTGGAGCAGCTTTGGATTGACTTGGCCGAGCCGAGTGATTTTATGTCTCATTACTATCATCATTATAGCATAAATTTAACTGTTTGAACGATTTTTGACTCATAACGGGATTTCCAAAACAACAGAGATTGCAGCAGTTTTAAATATTTTTAAATTAAATATTTTAATTTTCCCATTTGCGCGCTGTTGTAACACTATTATTAAATTTAGATTATTTTGACATTTATCCCATTTTGATTGCTATATAAAGATTTTACATATTGCATTAATGCTATTATAGATCCTTATATGCTATTTTAGATACTTATATGACTATTGGTTGTATGGTTGTTTGTTTGCATAAGTCGGTTGAAACTTTGTTCGTAAATGACATAGGATTAAAAAAATGGTTCGTTGGAGTTTAGTGTTTATTGATCAAAGGAATAATATGGTGCACATTAATTGAGCGTACAGTGATGATAGACTTGAATGGATGAGATAAATTCACAAAGGAGCATCAAAGCATGTAGGTTAATTTGAAGACGAATGAGCGTTGAAGTGTAGCGAGCAACCAGAGGATGAAGCAACATTGGAGTTTGACAACCGATTTGAAGATAGATGATGAACTTAATGATAAGCTTGGACTTTGAGACAAATGCACGGTATTTTCACTTTATGTGTGGTTGACCAGTCTTGGTTAAATACATGATCAAAGTGGTCGTTATCAATTACAATGAAGGACTAATATCGACTATTATTGATGATGACCAGTTTGACATGGATGATGGTGCAGTTTTGAGGAGCAGGATATGATGGTTCGTTGGGCAGTGATTATAACACGGTGGCTCTTGGACCCGTGGTTTCAACGCTAAGGTAATGTGGTGCTTCGAAGCAATGATTCATCAATTGATGATGGTAGTTCCTTGATGGAAAGAGATGATCTCGACAATGGATGGTAATTCTCCTAGATATAAAGAGGACAACATGGGGTCGTATTGATATGACTGTCGGAGGAAGATGTGGGACATATGATGATGTTCTTCGGCATATAATGATCGTCGAGGATAGTTCCCAAATCATGATAATTTCTGACAAGAGTTGTAATGTCCCGCATTATTACCGGTTTGTATCTGAATATTTAAATCAGTTTAAATATTGAATTCATAATAGATTTATTTATTAATTAAAATGAAGTTGGACGTATAAAAATATATATTAAATATAATTGATCCCGTAATATCGTGGCAGTTCGTAATTTAACATTCTGAACTTCAACGGAGTGTGCAGGATCCGTTATTAGTCAGATTTCTTTGAAACAAGAAACATTGGAACACATTAAACTATATCTTTCTAACAGAAGTGAAAAACCAAGATTTCGTATTTTAAATTGGGAGTTATGTCCAAATCAAATTTCCAAAAAGTCAATGTGGAGTCGATTATAAGTCATAAAGGATTATTTAATATATTTAAATATCGGTATCGAATTTAGACAAGGTTCATTTGAGACATTGTTATAATTTAATTTTTATAATTTTACTTTAATTTTTAATTAACTAAATATGCAACTTTTTATATGGAGTATTTTGCACCCTTTATCGATATTTTGGGGTTTCACAATATAAGTTAACATACCGATATTATTATATTTTTGGGATCGTGGCACCTTGCTGGATACGACTGTATTTTTATTTCTGTCCGTAACAGCTCGGACATGGACGAAACTTTATGTAACTTTGAAGGCGGTTGAAACGGTAACAAAGATGAATCCTATACATCTCTTCCAGTAGTAAGGATTTAAAACAATATACTTTGTCATTTGAAACTGTAACATGTTGTCGTAAATGAACCAAGTTAAAACTTAATGGCAAAGAAAACTATCCTACCCTAAGGTTCGAAACGTCATACCCTATTACCTTCATGGCAAAGTCTTCCAAATTTTTCTACCCTAGCTACGTGAAAAATCAAATCATACCCTTATAAAAAAAACGTTCTCTGATCCAATCTATTTAATGCCGCGTGTGTCTTCAAATCATCCCTAATTTCCTTAGCATACCTAAGTCTATAAACATCCATGTAGACACCTAAACGAACCCATGTTGCTATCTAAAAAAGAAAGGGAAAAATCAAAGCTCAAATTATAAAACCAAATAAAAATCGAATCTATGACATGCGAACCTAACCTGTCTACATGTATGGTCATATTCATGCAAATATTTCACGCAGACAAACACTGTCCGATGCATACTCCACAATGAATTAAATCATAGCCAACCAATCCTATGCCAAGCTACACTATACAGCATGCACGATACTGATGCTGATCTTATCTTTTACTTCTTCGGATATATATATATATATATATATATATATATATATATATAAGCCTAGGATTTTTGATGTCTTTACAAAATCAAATGAAACAACTACTGAAGGGTTATATTCATGCAAACTTTATCACGATGGCTTATGATTTTTGGGGTGTGTACTGGTGAAGATGTGCGACATCTCATCACTAAAAGGGTTGGGGGACATATGCTGTAGCAAGGAACTGGTCGAAGTCGAATCTTGGAGGAGGTGTTTCATGTTGAACATGGAGCAACACGGTGGTTAAGTTTTTCGAACCATTTATCATATGGGGATCGTATGATCACAGATTACGAAAATGAGCTTCTAACACCCCATATCCATTAAGGTCACTCACAAAGGGAATGCCTTAACTTCAATGGAGCATTATGGGTACTGGAACAGGAATATTACAAGACAGACATATATAAAACAGCGGAAAGTAAAGTGGAAGTACTTAAAATCGTTTATTAAATATAAATGTTTACAATAAAAGCCCATCAACTTCCAATACCCAATTACATAGTTAAAATATATGTCTTGCTCAAAAACAAAGAAGCATAAAAACAAACTGTAGTATTTCCCATTAAAGCAAAGCAAGCCATAGCCAAGAGAAATCCAAGCCATACATGAAAGAGCCTTGGAGCTTGGTAAGATCCGAACTAAGCTGTATTCCCACCCTGCGAACCTGGGGGGGGGGGGACGGAAGAAAGAGAGGCGAAACAAAATGGGTCAGTCATAAAGACTGAGTAAATCCTAGTGAATTTCAGCATAAAAACAGGTAAAGATAATATGGCATGAGTAAACTGAAAGTAAACATAAGCATGATGACAAGATAAGCAACAGGTAAGATAACTAAGGATAACATGATGTGATTTTTGTTGTAACATCGCAAGGTTCTCTTTCAAGATAAACTAAGTATAATTTCGTAGGATTCCTATCAAGCATAACAAGATTCCTCTGCTTCGCCATTAAAATATTTCTATGAGATCTATTTGCTCTGCACCACCTAACTAGCATCTTTACAAGTGTCTTACATGGAATGTTTCGTATTCTTACTAATACTCCAACTAGTGTCCTCATTAACAAGGATCCTTACCCCCTACTAGTGTCCCAACTAGTAGCCCGTGTTATATAATAAGGTGATCCCACCCACTACTTAGAAATCATAATACTGGTCTTATGTACCCCTAGCTGACTACATAGGTGCCGCCTGCCCCTATCTCCACTAGGTGTACCCACCAACTACTTAGAAATCATAATACTAGTCTTATGTACCCCTAGCTGACTACATAGGTACCGCCTACCCCTATCTCCACTAGGTGTACCCACCAACTACTTAGAAATCATAATACTAGTCTTATGTACCCCTAGCTGACTACATAGGTGCCGCCTGCCCCTATCTCCACTAGGTGTACCCACCAACCCCCATGCGATCGGCTCCCTAACTCGTAGATACCCGTGCTGGCCCCACAGTGGGGTGTATCATTTCCCAAAGTGGCAACCTGATACAACTTAAGGATGCACGGCTTATACCTACACGATGCAACAACGTCTTACCTACCAGCCCGGGTCCACACACGCATATGAAACCCGTTGGACTTGCGTTGCCACCGCTAACCCGTTTTGACCTCTTACAATCAAACCCAGTATGCGTGTCCCGTCCTCGACATGGGTCGAGCTCACAAAGATACATAATGGGCTACTGGTCTGAAAAGGGTCCCCTTTCCTCGACACAAGCTTCCCACCTATGCTTGGTCCCCTCTAGTAATTCTTACTTAACCCCTTCTTATTCATGTCCACTTACATGTTTAAATTTTGGTTAAGTATACACCAGTTATGTCTTACATGCTACCCATGTCCTCCACTTAACCCCTACATCATCCTCATGTCTTAATACATGCTTTATCTTGGTTAAGTTCTTATTGGTTATATTTTACATGTCATTCATATTACCCCCAACGTCTGGGTTTAACCAAGCTCCTTGGCTTTATCTGCCATTAGACCCTATGTCTATCCATTAACTATGCGCTTGTGCTACCTCATCAGTCTTATCATTTAACTTGGTTATTTCCATTTATACCAACCTTCAACTTGCTTATTAATTCAATTCTTAACTTGAACTATACTAAGTCCATTAATAAGCCCGCAACATGTTATTCCTATGATTCATACATTAACCCCTGTTATGGTACAATAACATGTTCTTATTCAATCTTTACAACCAAGTACCCTTTTTACAAACACACTGGAGAGAGAGAATAATTCCCTAAATACCAACCCCGAAGACCGGAATCAACATCAGATTGATACTCAGAGGATTATCCAACCTAACCAATGTTTTGTTCCTTTTTATAATATAACTTATGTCGCCTTCAATTGTAAATTCATTCTTGTCTTTACATATTGCTTAATCTACAATGAAGCACATCTTTCCTTATTACATAAGTTATCTCATCTTATCTATTATTCCGCCTAACTTACTTTATTCCATAAGTTATCATTCCCACTTAGGCATTAATTAAGATTTACTTAACTCAACCATTCATGTCATAACAGTTAAGTGTCATTAGCCTGGTCATATTACTTAACCCACCCATTCATACCATATTGGTTAAGTGTCATTATCCTAATCACATTACTTAACCCACCCTACTCATACCATATTGGTTAAGTGTCATTAGCCTAATCATATTACTTAACCCACCCTACTCATACCATATTGGTTAAGTGTCATTAGCCTAATCATATTACTTAACCTACCCATTCATACCATATTGGTTAAGTGTTCTTAGTTTACTTAACCATATCCACTGGTTTAATTACCATGTTATGTTGGTTAAGTATTACTATTCGTATTTCCACATGTCACCCACTTAACCCCCATGTCCCACCACATGTTTATCTGGTTAAGTATTTCTTAATTCATTAAGGCCGTAACCCTATAAAGTCCTCTCACATTAGACTGACATTTATGGCAGCTGGATTTGCCGGGCGGTTCCGGGCAGTCTTACACCATAAAAGAGTCTAACCTCGTATCTTTACAACTGTTACGCTTTTAATTTGGGCCTAGGACCTCTCACATTGGGCTACCATTTGTGACTACTGGATTCACCGGGCGGGTCCGGGCAGTTTTACGTCACAAATGAGTCCAACCTCGTGTCCTAAGTATTGATTATCGCTTATAATCTTTTACCCCAGTCTTAATAATTTCCTGATTCAAATTATTAATTAATTCCTAATTTAACGATGTCCATAATTGACTCAATTATGTTCATCAATTAATGGTATGCAAAATCATACCAATTTTATCAAATTTATCTTATGCTATTAAAGGCAACTTATCTCAATTTATATTTATCCCTCCTTTAAGGCTATTACATGCCAACTACCCAAAACCCACTTAGGCGTGTTCATATTAGCCCTTTTTCAAGACATAAATTATCATATGTGTTTTAACTACAAATCTCACATAATTAACATATGCCCAAGTTCTAGATTACATATCAGTTTTACATATGCCCAATTCATACCAAATCTACATATGTTCAGTTCATGCCGTTTTATACGTATGTCAATTTTTATGTCAATTTACACATATCAAGTTCTAGCCAAAAATTACATATGCCAATCCCAATTCTTACAATTACCATTTTAATGGCAATACCCAATTATCCAATTCTATATTATGCCTTCGATTCTACCAAACACACATATATCTAACTAGGCAATATCTAGGTATTTCCCCCGTATCCAATCGCACATAAATCGCAGTTTAGGTCTAAGTCCGAAATTGACCTAGGTTCATCAAAGGAAAATAAATAGGGGGAGGTAGAAGTTGCAATGAAACAAGATCAGGGAGAAAATAGCATAGATCGTCATGATAGGCATAAAGATTAGATCTTGATAATAATATCAACCTGAATCCAAGAAACTGATTTACAACGACTGAATAGAGCATGAACTAGACATAAGAATGGAGATGAACAAGTCTCAAAACTCGAGGTTCAAAGGTAAACAGGAATAGATCTGAATTGATAAACATGCTTATATCCAATTACACTTTATTCCATAGCCATATTAAAATTAAGTATTTTAATCCAAAAAGTAACTAGAACTTACATAGCATGGCTAGCGAATTTAAGAACTGAAATCGATGTTGTAGCGTTGTTGATTCATCTCCTTGAATCATTGTAGAAGTCTTCATCTTTGCATTTGATAGCGTATGAGAGCTTAAGAAGATTAGAGACGGCGGCCATGACCAAGAGGGATTTCAGCATAATGGTGGCTAGACGTGTTGTAGTGAATTAGGGTTTAGGCATCAGGGGGTTTATATAGGATTAGGTAGACGAACCTGGACAGAAAGCGAGACTAGGAACATCAGGATGCACCCAGGCCCAAAAGTGGGCTCGGGGACCAGGTCGACACCCAGGTCGACTGCCCAGTCGACCTGGTCTGGGGGGTCGACTGCCCAGTCGACTCCCCAGTCGACCTGGGTACTGGGCAGGAAATTTCCCACCCAGCCTTTTCTAGGTTTTGAATTCGAAATTTGAATTCGAATTCGAGCTGTTTTCGATTCTGAAAATCCTGAAACTTCAGAGGGTCATATCTTTCTCATACGCACTCCGATTCTCGCAAACTCGGACTCGTTTTCAAGCATAATTTCGAGAGGAACGCAATGGCGCAACCCGTTTCACTTGATTCTTATTTTAAAATTTAATTCTGCCTTGATTTATGATTTTAATACGTTATTAAAATTCGGTTTGTTACAGAGCTGGTGGAACTGTTTGGACCTCGTTTGAATTTATGGCGAATTAAAATGCCAGATTAAATCAATCAACGCAAATTGTTATTTAACGGTTAATGCGCGAAGGTGAGTAAATTTAATCACTCTATTTATTTTAAAATATTATAATTATATTTTAATATTGATAAATAATGGTTGAATGCTGTGTGATGGTCGTTTAGGTAGATTACAATTAAATTGGTTGAAATATATATATATATATATATATATATATATACCGATGCATATGTACACATCATTGATTGAATACTTATTCCATCGATTATAATATTCCCTAGTATGGAATTAGTGTTAATTATGTTGACTAACATCTATGGATGCAGGAAACTGGTTGGAGGAATCCCACCGAATTCCATGATATTTATTTGTACTGTTGGTTTTATACTATTTATATAAGTGTGACTGTTATGTCGAGATTAGTTATAAAGGTGAATATTACAGCGTTTGACATGTCATTGAACTATAACGACAAAATAACGTTGTTGACTAGGCTTAAGCGTGAATATTATGTCGAGATTAGTTATAAAGGTGAATATTACAGCATATGACAAGTCTTTGAACTATAACGATAAAATAACGTTGTTGACTAGGCTTAAGCGTGACTGTTATGTCAAGATTAGTTATAAAGGGGAATATTACAGTACATGACGAGTTTTTGAACTATAGCATAAATTTGCGTTGTTGACCAAGCTTAAGCGTGATTTTTATATATAGCACTACTCCCTAGGAAATGTAAACAGTTGGTTTGAAACCCACTTACCCGAAGGTAATAAGTAATGATGTTGTCCAAAGAAATATAAGCATAAGTTTAGAAAGGGAAATGGGAGAATCATTTTAGAGAAAGATGACATCATTTCGATGTTGAAATATAATTAGAACTAGATAACACCATTAGGAATTGGAACTATAATTCGACGATGTTGAATGTATTAAAGTAATTTATTTTAGGAATTATAATCTGATAGGATAGTTAATATTTGGTTTTAAACCAATAAATTATAGTAGGGTATGAAATCTATATTTAGTTATAAACTTGATATTGATTTAATAAGAACCTGACTTAGAAATAGAGTTTATCAAATAGAATGGGAATATAAATTATAAAAGGAAGTCAGTAAATAGGATATGAACCTGTAAGGGTATTTATTTCTAGAAGGAAGAGTTAAGCAAATAATTTGCAGATTGAAATGATTAAATGAGAACTGGAAATGTTTTCCAAAGATTTACAAGGTATATTTTCTAAAATATAGAAAATAAGAAATGGGGAAAATTATAGGAATGTTTCCGAAGATTAATAACATATATTTTCTGGGATATGAGAAGTTAGAAAATTAATATAATAAAAAGGGGTTAGTGATTGTGTGATGATTCATTGTACATTTGAATGCATGTTTCTTTTGACTTCGATATTAAATAACCGACCATCAAAGTGTTTTGACCATCGTTGTCTATACGGAGAGACTGGTTGGATATATTATTTGAAAACCACTCCATATAGGCATAAGCGCTGCGAATTATATTATGCCGAAGAAAATTGAAGACGGAGTGAAATGCAAGGGTCGTCCTGTTCCAGAATGGTGCTTTCTGTTTGTCCAGCCGCAGGGCAACATGTATGGACGAGTGTCTGACAGAGTATACCTAAAAAATCAAGTATAGTTGATCTCTTAAAGGTATTACGTCTGGTGGCGGAGGAATTTGTGACGACCTCAAAACCCCGTACGATGGTGTCAAGGGTAATCTTTGGAATATAACACATAAACAGATAATAGCAGAACAGAATTAAATAAATACACCAGGTAATGTACAAATAATACACTAGATAAACATAATCATCAAAGTGACACAGTGTACAAGATCATACTTAGTACAAATACAGTTCAGCTATACATAAATGTCTACAGCGGAAAACAAGCATAATATGTACAATAGGAGCTGAACAGCATAAAAAGAAATAAATGATAGAATCCATCTTCAGCTCCAGCTATGCAGAAAGAGCCTGCTAAAACCTGAACATAAGGCTGCCCGTGTAGAAAAAGGGGCACCCGAGTTTACTAGTATAACAAACTACGAGTCAGTCATGGGAATGGTATGAGAAATCTACTTAACACATTTTATAATATGGCTAATCACAGGACCATGCCACTTTAGCGGAATGGGTTTACTCTATTGGATTGCCAGTGCTTTACAACAAGTAAATCTTTTAAACATCGCAATGCTTTTTATAAAATGAAGCCATTATAAGACTCAGTTCCCATCATACAATGCAACGCAAACCAATGGATAGAGTTTTACCTTATAATGGCCAAAATATGTTTGATACACATAAAACAAAAGAATTTGATATTATTACTAGTGTTTATAGGTTTCAAAACAATTTCAATCATAACTATCAATCATAGACGACATGGGTACCATATATCATGTCGCCATATATATATACAATCAAAACCGCATGGTATCGTATTTGGAAATTGGATTTCCGTCATGAACCAAGGAAAAAGATAGTCCTTACCGAATTCGAGACGCTCTAGCCCGTGTCTCAGGCAAGTACTCAGTCAAGCCTTTGGATCGTCAGGGCCGGTCCACCGATGTGGATTAAAATGCCTGAACACTGCGTTTCCCCACCATTTGGGGCGTAAATGACCAACGAATGACTCCATCGGTCCCGAATCAACCGATATAACCGAGGCGCCTCGCAACAGCAACAACCACATAGGTGAAAATAATATAAATGTCAGCCAGTTTAAGCACTGATACCACCTCTAGCTAGAAGGAAACACATGTCCTCCCTGATGTCCTCTCCCGTTTCTGGTTCATACCGGGGTGTGAGGCTCGCGAATTAACGTTATATACAAAGCTATGCCACACAAGCGGTGCTTTGATCATCAACCACAAGACTCTGCTTTTCAACAAAAGCCTTGATCACTGCATCTTAGCATGCCACACAGGCAATTCACACCATGCAACTGATGGCTATCAATCACACAGAACGAATTCCAATGTCAGACACACAGTCCTTTTACAAGTTCGTTCTAGGTCTGGACGAAACCGGAGGCACTATATACCTCGCATATCCATCGATCTCCACGTATGTCTGGACGATCACCACTCATTATCCATATTTCGGGATGCCTCCCAATCAGGACATCAGTTATCATCCAACCGAGGTGAAGATCTCCGGTCTTCAATCACCGTCTTCATCCTTGACTTCTTATCGTCGATTCAGTTATTCAGAATGGGATAAACCCAATCATTCTGAGCAACTCGTGTATATAATTAAAAATTGCTACACAAACACAACATACGCCTTATTCCAGTTCATTATTCACTAACCGTAAATTAGTAAGAGAACGATTTCTCAAATATTAACCCCGAAGGCCGAAACCAACATCAGATCAAAACCCAGGAAACCATTCGACTTAGATAACCTTTAGTTAGTTTCTAAATTTCACATTCCATATCGTTTATAATATTTTATAATGATTTATCGCTATTTTTATTTATTTAAAAATAGCCAATTTATTCAAACGACGCTTCAGGCTATAACGCGGTCGTGGCGCTGTTTTTCTTTAGATTTGATTTACACATATATGAAAATCTAACCATTGGATCTTCACAAATTTTATATTATTAGAAAGATCTTTTCAAAATGAATCCAATGGTTCCAGTTTTGGGAAAATCCGACGGTCGGATCTCCCGGTACACCCGTTTGAAGTTTCGATTTCAAAATACGAACTACAACGCCATTATTCGATTTAATTTAATTATATTTATATATAAATATAATCGATTCTGGCGCTGTTTTCTTCAGATCAGACAATCCAACCGTTGGATTTTCACAAAGTGGGTATCATTGGAAAGATATTTCCAAGACGAACCCAACGGTTTCGGTTTCGGGAAAATCCGATGGTCGGATCTCCCGCACTTATCGTTTGAAATCACGGTTTCAAAACACGAACTGCAGCTTCGTTATTCGATTCATTTTAATTATATATATATAAATATAAATATAATCTATTCTTCGATTTCAAAACCATATTCTTTTCATACATTTGATAAAAATGATTTTTTTATTTCAACACTTCACTATTTTTAGCAATTCATGTATATAATAAAAATGTGATTTTTATTGTAAAACAATTTATTTCAAAACACAGCTATTTTATATAGTTCATATAGATGATAAAAATAGGATTTTTATTATAAAACAATTTATTTCAAAACATGACTATTTTATATAGTTCATATAGATGATAAAAATAGGATTTTTATTATAAAACAATTTATTTCAAAACACGACTATTTTATATAGTTTATATAGATGATAAAAATAGGATTTTTATTATAAAACAATTTATTTCAAAACACGACTATTTTATATAGTTCATATAGATGATAAAAATAGGATTTTTATTATAAAACAATTTATTTCAAACATGAATACCATTCAACATATGAATTTCTATTCAACGAATGAATTTCTATTCAACACATGAATGTTTTCTATTCAACACCCGAATATAGTTTCAACGCATGAAAATAATATAAACCATGAATATTATTCAAAATTTGGGCAGCATAACGGTAGGGTAGTTAAAACCGGGGCCGTCCCTAGTACGGCTCCTCGCTCTACCTTAAAGCCTCGCAGCTTTTGACAATGGGGATTTCATGCATCTAGTTCGTACGCAGGCGGCATGTTTATATTTTTCTTTTCCATAAACTAATCCTATGTGGTTTCAACCAAATAATTCTCAACCACAAACGAGTATTTTTCAACCACAATCAATCAATTTCAACCACAAACAATTCTAATCAACCATTCGCTATCAACCAATTTTCACACCAATAACAACCAATAAATATCGTCCATGGTTTGTGGACGAGGGGCGTATATATATATATATTTATATAAGTATTTCACTTCTATTTCAACACATATGTAATTTTTACAATGCATATATAACTTATACATCGAACGTACAACTTATACAACGCTTATACATGAGGTGTACAATGCTTATATAACTCATACATCAACTATATAATTTATACATCATCATTTTCCATATCGTTTATAATTCAGAAATCTCACATTGGGTTCCACTCCACCAAAAATAGCAGAAGGCTCAGAAAAATATCCGGTCTCTTCTAGAATGTAGAAGACGTCCACGTGAGTCCACAGTCTCTTGTTTCACTGAATTTCGTCAAGAAACGAAAAAGATATAATTTTTACAGTGAAATCAAAACTCGTAGCGCTCTAAAGTGCTATAGAATAGTTTAAATTAATTTCAGTCGTTACCTCCACGAAACCTTCAAAACTAGGTTTTCAATTTGCGACAAATCCGTGAAGTATCGCGCCAATCAGTCGACGCCACGTGAAAGAGCGTCGAGAGCCGCCTCCGCGCGTGGGTGAGGCGTCAGGTCCGATCGCCTCTGGGATCTCTGCAGCGGCGTGAAGCCATCCACTTTGGGAGCTTCGTTCTCGACGTACGGTGCTCGAGGGAGGGCGAGGCTAGATCGGATTTGAAGAGGAAGGAGAGGGCTACAAAAAACTCAACTGGAGCAGGGGGTGATTCGACGTGGTATGGCCAGAAAATGGCCAGGAAGCGGTGAAGGAGTTTCCGTCGTCGATCGGGGGAGCGGGGAGAGAGAATTGCGGTTTTTTTTCTTTTTATGAATGAAAAAATCTGATTGGTCCACATATATATTTAATTGAAAAATAGTGTTTTCTCAAACGAACACCAAATCAAACCCAACGACTGTCGTCCCTAGCTTATTACCCCCATTTCGAACACAATGGGATATGTTTCGTAGGCCCATTCGACTGTTTGAGTCAGTTTTTCTTCAAATTAAAATATTAAACATTCAATATTTGATTTGAACGTACATTTCAATTTGCCGAAGCCACATAATAATTCTAAAAATTTCTGAAAAATAAATCTAGCTATGTTTTGATGATACGGTCCCGACAAAACTAGTTTCATCGGATTCTGAGACCATTTGAAAATGGCCCTTTTCTGGTCGATCCAATTTAATAGAAATCGACCAAACACATTTTCCTTTGCCATGCTCACATACTAGCTTCAAAAATTATGAAATTTGAAACATAGCAATAATCTGACATCCTGGATCCAACAAAAGTGGTTTCGTTAAATTCTAAGGTCGTTTGTAAAATTGCCATTTTCACGGGCTATATAAACTCTATAGCGACCTTTCTGAAAATTCATTTGGCCATAACTTTTGCTTCCCGCTATGAAACTTCAATTTTTCAGATTCATTTGAAAGATATTCACTAACGGATTTAAATATTTTTGGTTTCACTAAAATCCGTTTTGTTTTGCACCCGGTACAGTCCGTCAAAGTTTGAATTCAAATTTTGAAACTACCGCGCCATTTCAGGCCTTGTTTATAATTAAATTTAATTATATTCGTTTTCAAACATCAATCCAAACTTACTTTTCGTCGTTATTACTTAAAATATTTATTTTTCAGATTTTACGGGTTGTTACAGAATTCGTTCCTCTTAGCTTTTTATACCCGTGATATGCTTTTGAATCAATTAGTGAATTGACGGGTTTGACGATGTGGCAATCAAAGTGAATGGTGATCAGATATTCCGAAGATAGACGTAGCCTCTAGCCTCACAACTAGGAAGTAACAAAAGTTGGGCTAGGCAGCATGGCTATTTGGGTCATCCCCAAGCAGGGTGTATTGCCACCGATCTAGAGAAAATTCATATTTGTTCTTCTTTTTTGATTCTGTATCTTCGGATTATGGTTGGATGGCCAACAACCATGGTTGGCAGTATATTCGATACACTCAAGCTAAACGAGTGGTCGGTCATGTGTGGCCAGGTTGCAAGATGTTCTTGTTGAACCCAGGTGTATACCCTCTAGAGTACACTGATTGGTAGGTGCTCCCATACCTTGTCTGTTATAATCCAATAAGCATCCTGCGGTTTTTGATTTTATACTATATAAAAGTGGAGCGTGAGATGCAAGGGTTCTGCTACTTGGATATTTATTTGTTTGGACATTATCATAATGTCACTGGATTTTGATATCAAAGTGTTTTGGGTTCTAGTAAGGTAAAAACCATCCAGGTTTATGTGTAGGCTGGTCTTACTATTACCTTTTTTCTTCAAAAGGATTTTCAAAGTTAAATAGTATGGTTGGAGTTTACTCACACCAGTCCCATGAGTGACCCAGAGTTTATTTTGTTTGTTTTCCCTAAACTCTTGGGTGCCCAAATTTGTACGAACAGTCAAGTGTTTCAGAATTTTACAGATACACTTGGAGGAGCTCAAAGCAGGAGAATTCACCGTTAATATTTAGAGATTACTTCCGCTGTGATATGATGTATTGTACTCTGATATATGGTATGTATATACAATAATGTTTTGTAATTCAAAATTATGTTATATAATACATTTGATTCGTTCCGCTGTGAGTTTCGTGTTTACTCTGATTCTGTTCAGTTGTGATCTTCTTCTTCTATTATATTAGTTCTATCTTTTCTATCTCATCCTCTAATTTCTTTCTATTAATGATCTGAATTTTCGTGCACTTTGAGTTGAATGTGTAGGATTTTAGTCAGCTCAAATTGGTACGGATTTTTAGGCCACTACAGTTGGTATCAGAGCTGAAGGTTAAGTGATTAGCTTGGCTCTGTGGCATAACTCAATAGAGATGGGGTTAGTAATACCCTAGATTGAGTATGAGCGTATATATATGAGCACGTATTTGTAAATTAATATAAAAACTGTTTTATATTGTGTTGACCGGTCAGTCGAGTGGTTTATAAATTCTGGTCGAAACAGTAATGCAAACTGCATCGATAGGTGTTTCTAAACTCTTAAACAGAGTAATTCGAAACACTGTGTTTTTAAAAGCGGGTAAATAAAATAATTTTACCCAAAAATATATTTTTATATAAAGAAAGCATATATATTGGAATTATCTAATCTATATTGAATGTGTTGGATGAAATTATGATCGAATAAGATTTATAATTCAGTTGGTTATATAAATAACCAATAGAAATATTATATAAGTATAATATGCAAAATTAGATGAACTGAATCTGAATTTAAAACCATAATTGAAATAAAACTCTAAAAACTTGGAAAAGAGTTGTAAATATATTTAGATTAAATATATGGGAATTTTAAAATCCTGGAGATTTGAAATTGTTTTCCAAGTGGTGTAAAGGATATTTTGATGTAATTTCAAAATAAGATGTTTAAAAATGAGTTTTTAAAATAATATAGTATTGAACTCACTTCGGTTGCTGGAAAATAAATTCCGATGATGATCGCGGCATCATCGGTGTTCTTTTTCGAGTTCTAAGTGACAGATTAGTACCAAAGATTTTGTTTTTGAATTATTTTAGGGAAACAAGTTATCAAAAAAATTCAAATGTTTTGAATCTCCATTATTATATGCAAATATATACTATTTCAAACGGATTTGAAATAAATCCCAGGAATTTGAATTCTGAAATAAAGATTTAACTTATGGAGTTAAAGTGGTAAAAGTGGAACTTAAACTAAGATAAACAAATTGGACTAAATTTGGAATGATCCAGAATGGAAATTATAAAAGAGAAATATTGGAGATTCGAGAATCGAATTTTGAATTTGGAGATGAAGATAACTGATTGGAGAAATAAATCAGTAAATAGAATGTCGTAATAGAACTTAGCAAGTTTAAGAGTTGGAATTGAAATTGAATCTGGAATTGAAAGAATATTGGTTTAAGCATAAGCGAATGATTGGACTGAAGAATAAGTTGATTGGAGATCAAATGGAAATGCATCTGTGTATGATGATAGGGAAACAAATGGAGTAGAAAAGAGTTGAATGCCCAATAAAAAGGTATAAGTTTAGATTATATTTGGGTATGAGATTTTTGAGCTACTTTGAAAAGCCGCTTGGCTGTTTAATTTTCTGTTGAATTGGAGAAAGCCCAGAGAAGTAAGTTATAGTAATACCGAATGAGCCGTGCAGAGGAGATGCTGACAAAATTCTTTGAAAATTTAAGCTGTTAGAAAATTTTCAGAATTTCTGAAAATATTCGGTAATAAGAAGAAAATAATATTTTAATTAGAATTAATCGGTTCTGTTGAAAACTGAATTTATGAAATTAAAATAAAAGATTTAACCTGGATATAATATGGATTGTAGTATTTTCTCTATCTTAGTAATTTCGAGGACGAAATTCTTTTAAGGGGGAAGGAATGTAACGTCCCGCATTTTTATCGGTTTGTATTTGAATATTTAAATCAGTTTAAATATTGAATTCGTAATATAAATGGAATTAATTATTAATTAAAACGAAGTTAGACATATAAAAATATATATTAAATATAATCAAGCCCGTAATATCGCGACAGTTCATAATTTAACATTCTGAACTTCAACGGAGTGTACAGGATCCGTTATTAGTCGGATTTCTTCGAAACAAGAAACGTTGGTACGCGTTAAAATATATCTTTCTAATAGAAGTGAAAAACCAAGATTTTGTATTTTAAATTGGGAGTTATGTCCAAATCAAATTTCCAGAAATTCAACTTGGAGTCGATTATAAGCCATAACAGATTATTTAATATATTTAAATATCAGTATCAAATTTAGACAAGGTACTTTTGAGACATTGTTATAATTTAATTTTTATAATTTTACTATAATTTTTAATTAATTAAGTACGCAACTTTTTATTTGGAGTATTTTGCACCCTATATTGATATTTTATGATTTCACAATATAAGTTAACCTATCGATATTATTATATTTTTGGGATCGTGGCACCTTGCTGGACTTGACTGTATTTTTATTTCTGTCCGTAACAGCTCGGACATGGACGAAACTTTATGTAACTTTGAAGGCGGTTGAAACAGTAACAACGATGAATCCTATACAGCTCTTCCAGTAGTAGGGATTTAAAACATTATACTCTGTCGTTTGAAACTGTAACATGTTGTCATAAATGAACTAAGTTAAAACGTAGTGGCATAGAAAACTATCCTACCCTACGGTTCGAAACGTCATACCATATTACCTTCATGGCAGAGTCTTCCAAATTTTTCTTTTCTAGCTACATGAAAAATAAAATCATACTCTTACAAAAAAATCATTCTCTGATCCAATCTATTTAATGCCGCGTGTGTCTTCAAATCATCCCTAATTTCCGCAGCATACCTAAGTCTATAAACATCCATGTAGACACCTAAACAAACCCATGTTGCTATCTAAAAGGAAAGGGAAAAAATCAAAAATCAAATTATAAACCAAATAAAAACCGAATCTATGACATGCGAACCTAACCTGTCTACATGAATGGTCATTTTCATGCAAATATTTCACGTAGACAAACACTTTCCAACGCGTACTCCATGATGAATTGAATAATAGCCAACTAATCCTATGCCAAGCTACACTATACTGCATGCACGATACTGACGCTGATCTTATCTTTTACTTCTTCTGATATATATATATATATATATATATATATAAGCCTAGGATTTTTGATGTCTTCACAAAATCAAATGAAAACAACTACTGAAGGGTTATATTCATGCAAACTTTATCACGATGGCTTATGATTTTTGGGGTGTGTACTGGTGAAGATGTGCGACATCTCATCACTAAAAGGGTTGGGGGACATATGCTGTAGCAAGGAACTGGTCGAAGTCGAATCTTGGAGGAGGTGTTTCATGTTGAACATGGAGCAACACGGTGGTTAAGTTGAAAGGTTGAACTAAGGAAAGTGTGGAGGAGTGCACTGTAGTGGTGTATGTTTTGCTGTGTTTATGTAATAGCAGCAGCTTTTAGTGGTAGGACTCTTTGTCGAGGTTCGTATATATGGCATGAGCATAACAGAGGAGTGTTCATGGAGTTTGATGTGGTAGTTGGTTTAGAGTTTAGCTGCTCGGAGAAGAAGGGAGGGAAGCGTGATGAGCTGTAATGGTGTGTACATGTGAATGAACAGATCGGAGAGACATATGGGGGAAAGTTGTTCTCATTATAGTGGGTTAAGGTGAAGCGGGAAGAGCCACAGGGGAGGACGTTGGTGTGTGCTTTCATGTTGCCCGGGGTAATATGGGTATAACGCAAGAAGTGGGAACATGGTAGGGTGACTAGGAAGGCTGCAAGCGGTGCATAGGGATGACATGGAAAAATGATGAGTTGCCAAGGGGAGAAACTGTGTTTGTTTAGTCTTTAATGCGAGAAAGGAGGAGACAATACTATAGCATGTGGTATAAGCAGTGGAAAGAGAGATGGGTGACGTTAAAGTTGGAAAGGTCTTACAAGCCATTGCAAGAATCCTGTCATTAAGAGACATGGGTTAGTTTTGTTCGAGGAAGATGAATAAATTGTGGATATGGGTTTCATCAGTAGGTTTGAGCCACATAGGTAGGAAGTGAGCCCATTTTAAAATGAAAGAAAATATCATTTAAGGCCATGTAAGAAGTGAAGATGGCATTATTTGCTGGAATGAGACTTTGGAGTTCACGTTAAACGCTTGTTGGGGTAGTGGAGTTCATTTTATAGGAAAGAGGGATACTAGTTTGGAGCGGGCTTTGTTTTGATGGGCCAAAGGAAATGACTCGGTTTTTCGAACCATTTATCACGTGGGGATCGTATGATCATAGATTACGAAAAGGAGCTGGTGGAATTGTTTGGACCTCGTTTGAATTTATGACGAACTAAAATGCCAGATTAAATCAATCAACGCAAATCGTTATTTAACGGTTAACGCGCGAAGGTGAGTAAATTTACTCACTCTATTTATTTTAAAATACTATAATTATATTTTTATATTGATAAATAATGGTTGAATGCTGTGTGATGGTCATTTGGGTAGATTACAATTAAATAGGTTGAAATATATATACCGTTGCATATGTACACATCATTGGTTGAATACTGATTCCACCGATTATAATATTCCCTAGTATGGAATTAGAGTTAATTGTGTTGACTAACATCTGTGGATGCAGGAAACCGGTTGGAGGAATACCACCAGATTCCATGATATTTATCTATACTATAGGTTTTATATTATTTATATAAGCATGACTGTTATGTTGAGATTAGTTGTAAAGGTGAATATTACAGCGTATGACAAGTCTTTGAACTATAACGATAAAATATCATTGTTGACTAGGCTTAAGCATGACTGTTATGTCGAGATTAGTTATAAAGGTGAATATTACAGCGTATGACAAGTCTTTAATCTATAACGATAAAATAACGTTGTTGACTAGGCTTAAGCGTGACTATTATGTCAAGATTAGTTATAAAGGGAATATTACTGAAGCGACCCGAACTTCCCCGGTCTCCGAAGAGATGAGAAAGAACGAATTACTGTAAGGACAAGACAAATCAGAACGCAGACGGAAGAACATTTCATTGTATATTACAACAACTCCATCAGATACAAGAATATACAGAGTATAATGAATAAATTACATTCAACAAATATCAGAGATTACAATAAATTACATAGCAGCGGAAAATAATACAAAGCACAACTGAAGGTGATATACGGATACAGAGCTTTCCGGATATCATTCCAGCTGTAAACCAGGATCCTGTGAATATAAATTTGCAAAACCAAAATTACTAGCTGCCCGTGCGGAAAATAGGGGCACCCAGAGTTTAGGTTAAAACAATAAACTCCAGGCCAGTCATGTGACTGGTGTGAGAACTAAAACAGTTATTTAAAACTTTACTTTAAAAGAGAGTAATTCAAGGGACCATGCCGTATAACACGGAACGGGTTTCCTCCCAAGAATACCAGTGCATATAAAAAAACAACGCAATGCTTTTTCGAAAAATGAAGCTATTATAAGACCCAGGTCCCATCACACAATGCAACGCAAGCCGGAGGATAGGGTTTTCCCTTATAATAGCCAAACATGCTTGGTATGTTTAAAACAAATCATTTGATACTACAATAAGTGTATAGTGTCAAAACAATTTCAATCATAAATATAAATCATAGGCGGCATGGGTACCATATATCATGTCGCCATACTAGTTCTACAATTAAAACCGCAATACACGTATTAGAAATTGGATTTCCGTCATGAGTCGAGGCAAGGAGCAAGCTCCTCTCCGCGTTCGAGACACTCTAGCAAATGTCTCAGGACTACACACTCTGGGCAATCCTGGATGCTTCAGGGCCGGTCCTCACTTACGTTAGAGGATTAGTTATGCCTGAACACACGTTTCCCGGTCCTTACAGACCTATAATCGAGGCGCCTCGCATTCCAACAACCACACAGGTGAAAAGTACGTAAATGTCAGGGCTGGTAAGTCACTGGCACCACCAAAGCTAGAAAGAAACGTCGTGCTCTCCCTGCAGTCCGTATCCCGTTTTTAACTCATACCGAGGTGTGAGGCTCGCGAATTCACGTTATACACAAAGCTGCCACGTAGGCCGTGCTTTGATCATCAACCACAAGACTTTGCTTTTCAACAGAAGCCTTGATCCATGCAACTCAGCATGCCACACAGGCAATTCATGCCATGCGATTGATATCTATCGATATATAACCTCTAAGCTCGTACGTTTCAGAGAAGGGCGTTAAGCAAGAGAATAAATTCTCCGCCGCCAAACAGATATATATTTAACAGAAATCAATCAACACAGAATAAAATCCAATGTCAGACACACAATCCATTTACTAGTTCGTTCTGGGTCTGAACGAAACCGGAGGCACTTTCCTCGCATATCCATCGATCTCCAAGTACGTCTGGACGATCACCAACTATTTCTGTCCTCTTGGGTGTACAGCCCAATCAGGATCATCAGTAATTATCCAAACGATGTGGAGACTTCCAGTCTTCAACCACCATCTTCATCTTCAACATATCGTCGAATTGGTTATTCAGAATGGGTATAAACCCGGACTTTCCGAACAACTCGCGTATACTAAAAACAAATGTTACACAAACACGACATACGCCTCATTCCAATTCATTAGTCACTAACCGTAAATCAGTAAGAGAGCAATTCCCCAAATATTAACCCCGAAGGCCGAAACCAACATCAGATCAATATCCAGGAAACCATTCTGCTTAACTAACCTACCGCTAGCTTCTAAATTTCATATTCTTAGGGAAAGGTTCCCATTAATTTTATCCAAGATAAATTCTTTAAAATTTATCCTTTAATCTTCCTTTGGATGTCATATCAAACCAAATTATGGTTTTCCCAACTAGTCGAGATTAGCGAACCACACCGAAGTAATTATTTATTTTATTTCCCAATCCCAACCTATTCATCCCATGAAGCAAAACTGGTAATACTCTATATCTAACACCACGGTGTTATCGGTAAAATTAATTACCATTTCACGTTCAAATCTAATTAAAGATTTAGCTATCGCTTTGGAGCAAAACTGGTGATACTCCATTCTCGCTCATTTT
Source organism: Allium sativum (assembly GCA_030737875.1). Lineage (NCBI taxonomy): Eukaryota > Viridiplantae > Streptophyta > Magnoliopsida > Asparagales > Amaryllidaceae > Allium > Allium sativum. The sequence goes on from CM060916.1 coordinate 1,006,854,934, forward strand.
CTAAATTTGATAATTTAAATTATCAATTCACATTTTATTCTAATTGCAGATTCATTAACCTCCTTTTACCGGGTTAAAGAACTAGTGTCATTTAAAACACAGTTCACGACAAACCCAAACTACATTCTATTTATTATCAGGTTAAAGAACAAGTGTTATTTAAAACACTATTCACGATAAACCCACAAATCAATTCTATTTAAAACCCATTTCAAATCCAATTTATTTATTTAAAAATAAACGGGTTTAATTTTAGTTCAAAACTAGTTTATTCGATAAAAACTATTTTTATCTTTTCAAATATGGAGTTTTTCATCCCAATTTTTCCCAAATCATTTCTTATGATTTTACACAAATTATTACTATTTTTAATAATTTTATCAAGGCCCGTACAGTCGATTTCCATCAACGGCCATTGAACTGCACTTACAGCGACCTTTTTCAAATTTGATTTGGACGTATCTCCAAATCCAACCATTAGATTTCAAATTTCTAATATTCGTTAGAAAGCTCTTTTCGATACGAACCCAACGGTTCCGGTTTTAGGAGAATCCGACGGCCAGATCTCCCGTAATGTCCGTTTGAAATAAATGGTCGAAATTCACGAACTGCCGCGGCGCGGCGCGTTCTATTCAGGCCATTATATTATATATATAATATATATAATATATATTTCGTCGATTACTATTTAAAAATGAATTTTATAAATGGTTTTGAATTTGTTTCAAAAACAATTTCAACTTTTATTTCAAATCCAAATCAAAGTTGAATTTTCTATTATAAATCCTTTTTACTTTCATTTCTATTTGATTTCAATTCAAATCGATTTTTAATTCGATTCGAATTCATTTTGTTTTCTATTCAATTTAAATTCAATTCGTTTTCTATTCCATTTGAATTCAATTCGTTTTCTATTCAATTTGAATCAAATTCGTTATATATTCAATTGAAATCAAATTTGTTTTATATTCAATTCATTTCGAAATCATTTTATATTTAATTCATTTCGAAATCGTTTTATATTCAATTCATTTCGAAATCATTTTATATTCAATTCATTTCATTATCATTTTATATTCAATTCATTTCGTTTTATATTCAAAAACAAATATAATCGATATAAATATCGTTCACGTCAAAATAGCGCATCACAAATCAACACGGCTTTATATTCAATAAATGGATCTATATTTCTTTCAATACACGACTCTATATCTTTGTCAACACACGACTAATCTCAGCGAATGAGTACTGTCCACGTGTGACTATTTTTATTATTTAATATATTTTATGAAAATTAAGGTATCTATCGTTTGATTTAAAATTAGGCTCCAACCGTAAACTAGTAAGAGAACAATTCCCTAAATATTAACCCTGAAGGCCGAAACCAACATCAGATCAATATCCAGGAGACCACTCATCTCGTCTATTTTCCAGTTGATTTCTAATTCTATATATGATAAAGATGTAAATTTTATTACTAAAATATTTCGTTCAACACATGACTAATCTCAACGGATGAGTACGGTCAACACATGAACCTTTATTTTATAGTGATAAAGATATAAATTTTATTGTTAAGATATTTCGTTCAACACATGACTAATCTCAACGGATGAGTACGGTCAACACATGAACCTTTATTTTATATTATTCTTTATCTTCTAAATTGGAATAAGGCCCAATCAATCACCATATAATGTTAATTATATGGATTTTCATACAACACACGTATATAATAGTTTTGAAAAATAATCAACCATCAACCAAAGTGCACTACACTTTATAAGCATCAAATATAGATATCTAACGCTTATAACAGCCTGTCAATCAATCGATCGACATATTTAATCAATCAGGATGAGTGAACTTCAAATTTCATCCCAACACCCATGTGGGGTTTCAAACAATCAAACACAGATTTTAGTTGTGCAGTTGGGCGATGTGTAAAATTTATCGACCGAATCAATATCAGTCAAATCAGTGTATATAAACGAATCGGCCGATTTGTTTATAAATATTTATTCACTTTCACATTGAAAATTATATTTTTAACGATAAAACATTTTATTCAACCTATGAAAATATTCTATTCAGTTCATTTATTAAATAAAATGATTTCTTTATTTTTCTAACTTTTTCAAATTTGATTTGGACGTATCTCCAAATCCAACCGTTAGATTTCAAATTTCTAATATTCGTTAGAAAGCTCTTTTCAATACGAACCCAACGGTTCCGGTTTTAGGAGAATCCGACGGTCTGATCTCCCATAATGTCCGTTTGAAATAAATGGTCGAAATTCACGAACTGCTGCGGCGCGGCGCGTTCTATTCAGGTCATTATATTATATATATAATATATATTTCGTCGATTACTATTTAAAAATGAATTTTATAAATGGTTCTGAATTTGTTTCAAAAACAATTTCAACTTTTATTTCAAATCCAAATCACAGTTGAATTTTTTATTATAAATCCTTTTTACTTTCATTTCTATTTGATTTCAATTCAAATCGATTTTTAATTCGATTCGAATTCATTTCGTTTTCTATTCAATTTAAATTCAATTCGTTTTCTATTCCATTTGAATTCAATTCATTTTCTATTCAATTTGAATCAAATTCGTTATATATTCAATTGAAATCAAATTTGTTTTATATTCAATTCATTTCGAAATCATTTTATATTTAATTCATTTCGAAATCGTTTTATATTCAATTCATTTCGAAATCATTTTATATTCAATTCATTTCGTTATCATTTTATATTCAATTCATTTCGTTTTATATTCAAAAACGAATATAATCGATATAAATATCGTTCACGTCAAAATAGCGCATCACAAATCAACACGGCTTTATATTCAATAAATGGATCTATATTTCTTTCAATACACGACTCTATATCTTTGTCAACACACGACTAATCTCAGCGAATGAGTATTGTCCACGTGTGACTATTTTTATTATTTAATATATTTTATGAAAATTAAGGTATCTATCGTTTGATTTAAAATTAGGCTCCAACCGTAAACTAGTAAGAGAACAATTCCCGGAATATTAACCCCGAAGGCCGAAACCAACATCAGATCAATATCCAGGAGACCACTCATCTCGTCTATTTTCCAGTTGATTTCTAATTCTATATATGATAAAAATGTAAATTTTATTACTAAAATATTTCGTTCAACACATGACTAATCTCAACGGATGAGTACGGTCAACACATGAACCTTTATTTTATAGTGATAAAGATATAAATTTTATTGTTAAGATATTTCGTTCAACACATGACTAATCTCAACGGATGAGTACGGTCAACACATGAACCTTTATTTTATATTATTCTTTATCTTCTAAATTGGAATGAGGCCCAATCAATCACCATATAATGTTAATTATATGGATTTTCATACAACACACGTATATAATAACTTTGAAAAATAATCAACCATCAACCAAAGTGCACTACACTGTATAAGCATCAAATATAGATATCTAACGCTTATAACAGCCTGTCAATCAATTGATCGACATATTTAATCAGTCAGGATGAGTGAAATTCAAATTTCATCCCAACACCCGTATGGGGTTTCAAATCAACAAACACAGATTTTATTTGTGCAGTTGGGCGATGTGTAAAATTTATCGTCCCAATCAATGTCCTTCAAATAGGTGCACATAAACAAACCGTTCGGTTTGTAAATGAATATTTATTTATTCACATTCACGTTAAAAATTATATTTTTAACGATAAAACATTTTATTTTAACACATGAATTTTTATTCAGTTCATTTAAAAAATAAAAATGATACTTTTATTTTTCTAACTTATTTTAGAAAATTTCGGCGGCATAACGGCACGATACTAGAAACGGGACCAGGCCTAGCCTTATCCCCGGTCTAGTGAAGGCCCACACCATTCACACATCAATCAAATCAATTTCATTTCACCAAACAATTCAATTCAAACCAAATAATCTAACCAACTACACAACCAAACAATTAAACAAACAAGCCATCCATGGTCTGTGGATGACGGGTGTCGGGTGCTACTAAACACCGTCTGCATCCTAGTATATATATATAACTAGAAAAATGAAATTGAAAGGTGAGAAATTCTCACAAATAGCTATCCAATCATCTTGACTCTTCCTTTGCAGAAGTCTTCGTCGTTTTCGCCTTTTTGTCAACTTCGTTGCCCGTGGCCACTATATAAATTAAAATCACATTTTTACTTCGCTATTCAGTATATAAAAATCGAATTTTTACTTCGTTATTCAATATATAAAAATCAAATTTTTTACTTTGTTATTAAATATATAAAAATCGAATTTCCTATGCTATTCAATATATAAAATTCGAATTTTTCCTATGCTATTCAATATATAAAAATCGAATTTTTACTTCGTTGTTAAATATATAAAAGTCGAATTTTTACTTCGTTATTATATAGATAAAAATTCTATTTTTATCACGCTATTCTTCATATAAAGATTTCGCCCTTTCAAATATAAAGATTTCATCTTTTCAAATATAAAGATTTCGCCTTTTCAAATATAAAGATTTCATTCGTATTTCCCTAACCAATATATAAAGATTTCACTTTTGTTTCTTATGCTATCTTTAAAATAAAAATCATATTTTTATGCTTTCTATAAAATAAAAATCAAATCTTTATTTTCAAAAATAGTTCTAATTTTATTTTCAAAACAATATGACATAAATATACAAAACTTTACGATATATGAATATATTCAAAACCCTTTTTTTCTATTTTATGTCTTCAAAATCAAATTCTATGTTATATTTTAAAAACAATCCTCTTTTCAAAAACAATTCTCTTCTCAGTTTTTTTTAAAATAATGAATATTCTTATCAAACTGATTTTAAACAATATCAAGATCAGTTGTTCAACAATGTAAAATCAGTTTTTATAATGTAGAAATCCAGTTTTTAAATAAAATAACAAGTATTAAAAACTCACTGTTCTTTGTCTATTGCCGGAGGACACCCTAAATCGATGGAGTTTTGCGTCGGAGGAGGGGGTGGGCGTCTGAACATCGGCGAGTTGGGCGTTTTAGGGTTTGCTGGGCGGTTTTTGGGTGCATCGTCGGTCTTCGATGGAAGGGGGGCTACGTCGAGGTGGGTGGGTCGGTGCAGGCGGTTGCGGCGGCGGGTGGAGCAGTAGAGGGCAGGGGGGGGTTTCGTCGATCGACAGTAGGAGGAAGGGGGGGAGTCGCGGCACCTGGGGAGGATGAGGTGGACGTGGCGGCGGTGATGTACGGGGCGGAGGCGTCTGGAGATGGGCGGCGGCGGGGAGATGGCGATGGCTGCCATCGATCGTGAAGCTAGGTTTTTTTTATTTAAAACTGAATCAGGAAGAAGAAGTGAGGGGGCGCTTTTATAAAATTTATATTATTTAATTTATTATTTAATTTTTAAATCCCTGAAGGTTGACTTTTACATACGACATTTAAACGAGGCCCACCGCCTGTCGTCCATAGTGTATTACCCCCATTCCGAACACAATGGGATATGTATCGTAGGCTGATTCGATCGTTTCGATCAGTTTTCGCTAAAATTAACATATAACTCTATATATTGAATTTGAACGCGCATTTCAATTTACTGGGGTCACATACTAACTCGAAAAATTCCCAAAAAATATTTTCTATCTTCGTATTGACGATACGGTCCTAACAAAACTAGTTTCATCGAATTCTGAGACCGTTGGAAAAATGGACATTTTCCAGTCGATTAAAATCAACTGAAACTGGTCAAACGCGTTTTCCTTTGCCACGCTCACATATTGAATCGAAAAATTATGAAATTTGAAACCTAGCAATAATTTGACATCATGGATCCAACAAAAGTGGTTTCGTCGAAATCCGAGGTCGTTTGCAAAATGTCCCTTTTTAAGGGCCTGAATTCCATAGCGACTATTCAAAATTTTCAACAGGACATATCTTTTGATCCCCGCTATGAAATTTTGATTTTTTGGACTCGTTGGAAAGATATTACCAATTAGATCCTATTATTTTTGGTTTCACTAAAATCCGGACTGTTTTGCACCCGGTATGTTCAATTGAATTTTGAAATCGAATTATCGAACTACCGCGCCATTTTCAATTCTATTTATAATTATATATAATTATTTATATTCTAGCGACAGCGTATATAATATATACGTTTTAATTATATTCAAAATAAATTTCTCGTCGATATTATTTAAAATAATTCATTTTAAATATTCAAAATTCGCTAAAATTGCCAAAATAAAATTTTTAAATTGGCCCAGATTTCCGGGTTATTACAATCTCCCCCACTTAAAACTTTCGTCCCCGAAAAGGAATAAAGTCGAAAGTGGTTTGATTAATCAACTCTACGTTCGAACTGGCTTCCATTCTCCAACTTTTCAGTTTCTGAGAATTTTCAAATTTTCAAAAATTTGGCTAACACCCTAAATTTTCGAAAAATTTCGCCATAACCTCCTCTGCACCGGGAGCCACGGGAAAATCCCGAAATTGCCATATAGGCCTTCTGATCTCAAAAAGAAAAAGAAAAAGCCAATAGGCTCATAAAATCATCATCACCCAAACGAGACAGTAAATTATAGTAAACATGTACCTATTTGTCGGGCAAACAAATTTTATTCTCTGCTCTAGCCTCCTTGCTATGACCTGTTCAATGTAAGTACATGTATATGCAAGCAAATGCGACCAATTTTCAATAATATTCAATATTTGATGCAATTACGCATAAATGTTTCAAAATTGTCAAACAAATAAACAAACAACACAAACATCAATCAATTAGTGAATTAACGTTTCAAATTCATAATTTTGTTACATATACTGAAAATCTTGTTTTTTTGGTGCCAATTCACAACAATGTGTTCTAACTATATAAGTTTTGGTTCTCACACCAGTCTAATGGAAATATATAGATATCACACCTTCGTCACTCGAATTTAAATTCTGACGACGAGTACTCAACCATCAGAATCATCTTTGGGCAACTAGAGTATGATTCTATATCTATCCAGTATATTAAAACTTCGAATATACGTTCATGACGCGTATATACAAAACCTCTATATACTTGATTGTCCAAATTCAACATAAATAAATAATCAAATACGTATAAAACGATTTAAATTTCAAAACAAAATTGTTTTCATTTGAAAAATATACTCTTCACACTCGTTCTAGGATACTACTGATCCTATCTCTAACGAGTCATTCTAATTGGATATTACTAATCCAATATCTGATGAATTCTTTCGTATGGTTCTAATGTGTCTTGTTCTCGAGCTCTGTAAACCAAAGCTCTGATACCAAATGAAGCGACCCGAACTTCCCCGGTCTCCGAAGAGATGAGAAAGAACGAATTACTGTGAGGACAAGACAAATCAGAACGCAGACGGAAGAACATTTCATTGTATATTACAACAACTCCATCAGATACAAGAATATGCAGAGTATAATAAATACATTACATTCAACAAATATCAGAGATTACAATAAATTACATAGCAGCGGAAAATAATACAAAGCACAACTGAAGGTGATATACGGATACAGAGCTTTCCGGATATCATTCCAGCTGTAAACCAGGATCCTGTGAATATAAATCTGCAAAACCAAAACTACTAGCTGCCCGTGCGGAAAATAGGGGCACCCAGAGTTTAGGTTAAAACAATAAACTCCAGGTCAGTCATGTGACTGGTGTGAGAACTAAAACAGTTTTTTAAAACTTTACTTTAAAAGAGAGTAATTCAAGGGACCACGCCGTATAACACGGAACGGGTTTCCTCCCAAGAATACCAGTGCATATCAATAAACAACGCAATGCTTTTTCAAAAAATGAAGCTATTATAAGACCCAGGTCCCATCACACAATGCAACGCAAGCCGGAGGATAGGGTTTTCCCTTATAATAGCCAAACATGCTTGGTACGTTTAAAACAAATCATTTGATACTATAATAAGTGTATAGTGTCAAAACAATTTCAATCATAAATATAAATCATAGGCGGCATGGGTACCATATATCATGTCGCCATACTAGTTCTACAATTAAAACCGCAATACACGTATTGGAAATTGGATTTCTGTCATGAGTCGAGGCAAGGGGCAAGCTCCTCTCCGCGTTCGAGACACTCTAGCAAATGTCTCAGGACTACACACTCTGGGCAATCCTGGATGCTTCAGGGCCGGTCCTCACTTACGTTAGAGGATTAGTTATGCCTGAACACACGTTTCCCAGTCCTTACAGACCTATAATCGAGGCGCCTCGCATTCCAACAACCACACAGGTGAAAAGTATATAAATGTCAGGGCTGGTAAGTCACTGACACCACCAAAGCTAGAAAGAAACGTCGTGCTCTCCCTGCAGTCCGTATCCCGTTTTTAACTCATACCGAGGTGTGAGGCTCGCGAATTCACGTTATACACAAAGCTGCCACGTAGGCCGTGCTTTGATCATCAACCACAAGACTTTGCTTTTCAACAGAAGCCTTGATCCATGCAACTCAGCATGCCACACAGGCAATTCATGCCATGCAATTGATATCTATCGATATATAACCTCTAAGCTCGTACGTCTCAGAGAAGGGCGTTAAGCAAGAGAATAAATTCTCCGCCGCCAAACAGATATATATTTAACAGAAATCAATCAACACAGAATAAAATCCAATGTCAGACACAAAATCCATTTACTAGTTCGTTCTGGGTCTGAATGAAATCGGAGGCACTTTCCTCGCATATCCATCGATCTCCAAGTACGTCTGGACGATCACCAACTATTTCCTTCCTCTTGGGTGTACAGCCCAATCAGGATCATCAGTAATTATCCAAACGATGTGGAGACTTCCAGTCTTCAACCACCATCTTCATCTTCGACATATCGTCGAATCGGTTATTCAAAATGGGTATAAACCCGGACTTTCTGAACAACCCGCGTATATTAAAAACAAATGTTACACAAACACAACATACGCCTCATTCCAATTCATTAGTCACTAACCGTAAATCAGTAAGAGAGCAATTCCCCAAATATTAACCCCGAAGGCCGAAACCAACATCAGATCAATATCCAGGAAACCATTCTGCTTAACTAACCTACCGCTAGCTTCTAAATTTCATATTCTTAGGGAAAGGTTCCCATTAATTTTATCCAAGATAAATTCTTTAAAATTTATCCTTTAATCTTCCTTTGGATGTCATATCAAACCAAATTATGGTTTTCCCAACTAGTCGAGATTAGCGAACCACACCGAAGTAATTATTTATTTTATTTCCCAATCCCAACCTATTCATCCCATGAAGCAAAACTGGTAATACTCCATATCTAACACCACGGTGTTATCGGTAAAATTAATTACCATTTCAAGTTCAAATCTAATTAAAGATTTAACTATCGCTTTGGAGCAAAACTGGTGATACTCCATTCTCGCTCATTTTCTAAATTTGATAATTTAAATTATCAGTTCACATTTCATTCTAATTGCAGATTCATTAACCTCCTTTTACTGGGTTAAAGAACTAGTGTCATTTAAAACACAGTTCACGACAAACCCAAACTACATTCTATTTATTATCGGGTTAAAGAACAAGTGTTATTTAAAACACTGTTTATGATAAACCCACAAATCAATTCTATTTAAAACCCATTTCAAATCCAATTTATTTATTTAAAAATAAACGGGTTTAATTTTAGTTCAAAACTAGTTTATTCGATAAAAAATATTTTTATCTTTTCAAATATGTAGTTTTTCATCCCAATTTTTCCCAAATCATTTCTTATGATTTTACACAAATTATTACTATTTTTAATAATTTTATCAAGGCCCGTACAGTCGATTTCCATCAACGGCCATCGAACTGCACTTACAGCGAACTTTTTCAAATTTGATTTGGACGTATCTCCAAATTCAACCGTTAGATTTCAAATTTCTAATATTCGTTAGAAAGCTCTTTTCGATACAAACCCAACGGTTCCGGTTTTAGGAGAATCCGACGGTCTGATCTCCCATAATGTCCATTTGAAATAAATGGTCGAAATTCACGAACTGCCGCGGCGCGGCGCGTTCTATTCAGGCCATTATATTATATATATAATATATATTTCGTCGATTACTATTTAAAAATGAATTTTATAAATGGTTTTGAATTTGTTTCAAAAATAATTTCAACTTTTATTTCAAATCCAAATCAAAGTTGAATTTTCTATTATAAATCCTTTTTACTTTCATTTCTATTTGATTTCAATTCAAATCGATTTTTAATTCGATTCGAATTCATTTCGTTTTCTATTCAATTTAAATTCAATTCGTTTTCTATTCCATTTGAATTCAATTCGTTTTCTATTCAATTTGAATCAAATTCGTTATATATTCAATTGAAATCAAATTTGTTTTATATTCAATTCATTTCGAAATCATTTTATATTTAATTCATTTCGAAATCGTTTTATATTCAATTCATTTCAAAATCATTTTATATTCAATTCATTTCGTTATCATTTTATATTCAATTCATTTCGTTTTATATTCAAAAACGAATATAATCGATATAAATATCGTTCACGTCAAAATAGCGCATCACAAATCAACACGGCTTTATATTCAATAAATGGATTTATATTTCTTTCAATACACGACTCTATATCTTTGTCAACACACGACTAATCTCAGCGAATGAGTATTGTCCACGTGTGACTATTTTTATTATTTAATATATTTTATGAAAATTAAGGTATCTATCGTTTGATTTAAAATTAGGCTCCAACCGTAAACTAGTAAGAGAACAATTCCCTGAATATTAACCCCGAAGGCCGAAACCAACATCAGATCAATATCCAGGAGACCACTCATCTCGTCTATTTTCCAGTTGATTTCTAATTCTATATATGATAAAGATGTAAATTTTATTACTAAAATATTTCGTTCAACACATGACTAATCTCAACGGATGAGTACGGTCAACACATGAACCTTTATTTTATAGTGATAAAGATATAAATTTTATTGTTAAGATATTTCGTTCAACACATGGCTAATCTCAACGGATGAGTACGGTCAACACATGAACCTTTATTTTATATTATTCTTTATCTTCTAAATTGGAATGAGGCCCAATCAATCACCATATAATGTTAATTATATGGATTTTCATACAACACACGTATATAATAACTTTGAAAAATAATCAACCATCAACCAAAGTGCACTACACTGTATAAGCATCAAATATAGATATCTAACGCTTATAACAGCCTGTCAATCAATCGATCGAAATATTTAATCAATCAGGATGAGTGAACTTCAAATTTCATCCCAACACCCGTGTGGGGTTTCAAATCAACAAACACAGATTTTATTTGTGCAGTTGGGCGATGTGTAAAATTTATCATCCCAATCAATGTCCTTCAAATAGGTGCACATAAACAAACCGTCCGATTTGTAAATGAATATTTATTTATTCACATTCACGTTAAAAAATATATTTTTAACGATAAATCATTTTATTTTAACACATGAATTTTTATTCAGTTCATTTACAAAATAAAAATGATATTTTTATTTTTCTAACTTATTTTAGAAAATTTCGGCGGCATAACGGCACGATACTAGAAACGGGACAAGGTCTAGCCTTATCCCCGGTCTAGTGAAGGCCCACACCATTCACACATCAATCAAATCAATTTCATTTCACCAAACAATTCAATTCAAACCAAATAATCTAACCAACTACACAACCAAACAATTAAACAAACAAGCCATCCATGGTATGTGGATGACGGGTGTCGGGTGCTACTAAACACCGTCTGCATCCTAGTATATATATAACTAGAAAAATGAAATTGAAAGGTGAGAAATTCTCACAAATAGCTATCCAATCATCTTGATTCTTCCTTTGCAGAAGTCTTTGTCGTTTTCGCCTTTTTGTCAACTTCGTTGCCCGTGGCCACTATATATATAAAAATCACATTTTTACTTCGCTATTCAATATATAAAAATCGAATTTTTACTTCGTTATTCAATATATAAAAATCGAATTTTTACTTCGTTATTCAATATATAAAAATCGAATTTTCCTATGCTATTCAATATATAAAAATCGAATTTTTCCTATGCTATTCAATATATAAAAATCGAATTTTTTACTTCATTATTCAATATATAAAAATCGAATTTTTACTTCGTTATTATATAGATAAAAATTCTATTTTTATCATGCTATTCTTCATATAAAGATTTCGCCCTTTCAAATATAAAGATTTCATCTTTTCAAATATAAAGATTTCGCCTTTTCAAATATAAAGATTTCATTCTTATTTCCCTAACCAATATATAAAGATTTCACTTTTGTTTCTTATGCTATCTTTAAAATAAAAATCATATTTTTATGCTTTCTATAAAATAAAAATCAAATCTTTATTTTCAAAAATAGTTCTAATTTTATTTTCAAAACAATACGACATATATATACAAAACTTTATGATATATAAATATATTCAAAACCCTTTTTTTTCTATTTTATGTTTTCAAAATCAAATTCTATGTTATATTTTAAAAACAATCCTCTTTTCAAAAACAATTCTCTTTTCATTTTTTTAAATAATGAATATTCTTATCAAACTGATTTTAAACAATATCAAAATCAGTTGTTCAACAATGTAAAATCAGTTTTTATAATGTAGAAATTCAGTTTTTAAATAAAATAACAAGTATTAAAAACTCACTGTTCTTTGTCTATTGCCGGAGGACACCCTAAATCGATGTAGTTTTGCGTCGGAGGAGGGGGTGGGCGTCTGAACGTCGGCGAGTTGGGCGTTTTAGGGTTTGCTGGGCGGTTTTTGGGTGCATCGTCGGTCTTCGATGGAAGGGGGCTGCGTCGAGGTGGGTGGGTCGGTGCAGGCGGTTGCGGCAGCGGGCAGAGCAGTAGAGGGCAGGGGGGTTTTCGTCGATCGGCAGTAGGAGGAAGGGGGGAGGGAGTCGCGGCACCTAGGGAGGACGAGGTGGACGTGGCGGCGGTGATGTACGGGGCGGAGGCGTCTGGAGATGGGCGGCGGCGGGGAGATGGCGATGGCCGCCATCGATCGTGAAGCTAGTTTTTTTTATTTAAAACTGAATCGGGAAGAAGAAGTGAGGGGGCTTTTATAAAATTTATATTATTTAATTTATTATTTAATTTTTAAATCCCTGAAGGTTGACTTTTACATATGACCTCTAAACGAGGCCCACCGCCTGTCGTCCATAGCGTATTACCCCCATCCCGAACACAATGGGATATGTATCATAGGCTGATTCGATCGTTTCGATCATTTTCCGCTAAAATTAACATATAATTCTATATATTGAATTTGAATGCGCATTTCAATTTACTGGGGTCACATACTAACTCGAAAAATTCCCGAAAAATATTTTCTAGCTTCGTATTGACGATACGGTCCTAACAAAACTGGTTTCGTCGAATTCTGAGACCGTTGGAAAAATGGACATTTTCCAATCGATTAAAATCAACTGAAACTGGTCAAACGCGTTTTCCTTTGCCACGCTCACATATTGAATCGAAAAATTATGAAATTTGAAGCCTAGCAATAATTTGACATCACGGATCCAACAAAAGTGGTTTCGTCGAAATCCGAGGTCGTTTGCAAAATGTCCATTTTTAAGGGCCTGAATTTCATAGCGACTACTCAGAATTTTCAACTGGACATATCTTTTGATCCCCGCTATGAAATTTTGATTTTCCGGACTCGTTGGAAAGATATTACCAATTAGATCCTATTATTTTTGGTTTTACTAAAATCCGGATTGTTTTGCACCCGGTATGTTCAATTGAAGTTTGAAATCGAATTATTGAACTACCGCGCCATTTTCAATTCTATTTATAATTATATATAATTATTTATATTCTAACGACGGCGTATATAATATATACGTTTTAATTATATTCAAAATAAATTTCTCGTCGATATTATTTAAAATAATTCATTTTAAATATTCAAAATTCGCTAAAATTGCCAAAATAAAAATTTTAAACTGGCCCAGATTTCCGGGTTATTACAATTACAGCGCATGACAAGTTTTTGAACTATAGCATAAATTAGTGTTGTTGACCAAGCTTAAGCGTGATTTTTATATATCACACTACTCCCTAGGAAATGTAAACAGTTGGTTTGAAACCCACTTACCCGAAGGTAATAAGTAACGATGTTGTCCAAAGAAATATAAGCATAAGTTTAGAAAGGGAAATGGGAGAATCATTTCAGAGAATGATGACATCGTTTCGATGTTGAAATATAATTAGAACTAGATAACACTAGTAAGGATTGGAACTATAATTCGACGATGTTGAATGTATTAAAGTAATTTATTTTAGAAATTATAATCTGATAGGATAGTTAATATTTGGTTTTAAACCAATAAATTATAGTAGGGTATGAAATCGATATTTAATTATAAACTTGATATTGATTTAATAAGAACCTGACTTAGAAATAGAGTTTACCAAATACAATGGGAATATAAATTATAAAAGGAAGTCGGTAAATTAGATATGAACCTGTAAGGGTATTTATTTCTAGAAGGAAGAGTTAAGCAAATAATTTGCAGATTGAAATGATTAAATGAGAACTGGAAATGTTTTCCAAAGATTTATAAGGTATATTTTCTAAAATATGGAAAATAAGAAATGGGCAAAATGATAGGAATGTTTCTGAAGATTAATAACGTATATTTTCTGGGATATGAGAAGTTGGAAAATTAATATAATAAAAAGGGGCCAGTGATTGTGTGGTGATTCGTTGTACATTTGAATGCATGTTTATTTTGACTTCGATAGTTATATAACCGACTATCGAAGTGTTTTGACCATCGTTGTCAATACGGAGAGTCCGGTTGGATATATTATTTGAAAACCACTCCGTATAGGCATAAGCGTTGTGAATTATATTATGCTGTAGAAAATTGAAGACGGAGTGAAATGCAAGGGTCGTCCTATTCCAGAATGGTGCATTCTGTTTGTCCAGTCGCAGGACAACTTGTATGGACGAGTGTCTGACATATTACGTCTGGTGGCGGGGGAATTCGTTCCTTTTAGCTTTTTATACATGTGATATGTTTTGGAATCAATTAGTGAATTGACGGGTTTGACGATGTGCCATTCAAAGTGAATGGTGATCAGATGTTCTGAAGATAGACGTAGCCTCTAGCCTCACAACCAGGAAGTAACAAAAGTTGGGCTAGGCAACATGGCTAGTTGGGTCATCCCCAAGCAGGGTGCATTGTCACCGATCTAGAGAAAATTCATATTTGTTCTTCTTTTTCGATTCTGTATCTTCGAATTACGGTTGGATGACCAACAACCGTGGGTGCCAATATATTCGATACACTCAAGCTAAATGAGTGGTCGGTCATGTGTGGCCGGGTTGCAAGACGTTCTTGTTGAACCAAGGTGTATACCCTCTAGAGTACACTGATTGGTAGGTGCTCCCATACCTTGTCTGTTGGAATCCAATCTCCAAAAAGCATCCTGCAGTTTTTGATTTTATACTATATATATGTGGAGCATGAGATGCAAGCGTTTTGCTACTTGGATATTTATTTGTTTAGACATTATCATAATATCACTGGATTTTGATATCAAAGTGTTTTGGGTTATAGTAACGTAAAAACCTTCCATGTTTATGTGTGGTCTGGTCTTACTATTACCTTTTTCTTCAAAAGGATTTTCAAAGTTAAACAGTATGGTTGGAGTTTACTCACACCAGTCCCATGACCGACCCAGAGTTTATTTTGTTTGTTTTCCCTAAACTCTTGGATGCCCAAATTTGTACTAGCAGTCAAGTGTTTCATGCTTTTACAGATACACTTGGAGGAGCTCAAAGCAGGAGACTTCACTGTTAGTATTTAGAGATTACTTCCTCTGTGATATGATGTATTGTACTCTGATATATGGTATGTATATACAATACAGTTTTGTAATTCAAAATTATGTTATATAATACATTTGATTCGTTCCACTGTGAGTTTCGTGTTTACTCTGATTCTGTTCAGTTGTGATCTTCTTCTTCTATTCTATTAGTTCTACCTTTTCTATCTTGTCCTCTAAATTCTTTCTATTAATGATCTGAATTTTTGTGCACTTTGAGTTGAATGTGTAGGATATTAGTCAGCTCAAATTGGTACAGATTTTCGGGCCTTTACAAGAGTGAAAAGAACAAGTGGGATCAAGTAATATGGAAATACGTGTATGTGCAGAAGTTTTGATAGCGTGATATATTATTCTTAATATATGACGTAATTATTTAATGAGATAAATCCTTAGATATTATATCACATATAAGTAATATGAATGCAGTAAATAAAGTAAATAACACTAGGATTTTTATACTAGTTCGGAGCACCATCCTACATCCAATCCCAGTCTCCTTCTGAAATTTCACTAATCCATACCCTCACTTAACTCTAAGGAACAGGTATTACAACACCTGAGCAGCAGAACAAGATTTCGCCTTAGCAGCGGAAGAGGACTTCTTGTCTGAGTAGTGGAATAGGACTTCAAAAAATACAAAAAATAGTTTTGGTTGTGTATGTGTTCTTAATAACACGGATAAGTCACAATTTGAGTACATGCTTCCTATAATCTTCTCCTTTGTATATATATTTTAAAGCAAGTGAAGAATAGAGAAGGAAAATAATTTATAATCACGAATTGTTGAATACCTGAGAGCACAAGTGAATATAGAATATAAAATAGTTCAGAATTAGAGAATAGATAATTCAAGAAAGCTCGGTGGTTAAAACAAATGATTCTAAAGTGTATTTATAATAAATAAAAGGTTGCAATTATTTGTGAAAAGATTTGATCAAAAGACATAGTCATAAATCTTGGATTAAAGAGTTATGGCTCTTCAAAAAGTCGCAATCCTTCAGTTCAATCTTCTAAATTTATAATTCAGAAATCTAAAAAATGGCTATATTTGAAAATTAGTGTGCATGTGCCCAAGCCACCATATTTAGATGTCTGAATTGGAAATTTATATGTCTGAATATTCAAAATCATATGCTTGAATATTTAGCAATCAAATGTCTGATTTTACAATTTAGACATCTGATGCACATGTATTTTAGCCTGCTTGAAAATAAAATTTATATATCTATGTGTGTGTATATATACACACACACACTATCAAAGAAATTTTAACAATAATTACTATCTAAATACTGACTCGAATTCATTGCAAATATACCAATATATTCCTATCGAATCTTCATGTAATTAGACTTTATTCTTCTCCTTTTCCTGTAAAAGATGTTAGTGAATAATATCGTCGATATATAGTTGTCGTAATCAAAATCTAGTCCAAAAATGAAGGTTCTAACAATTTCGTCCTTTTGATGATGACAACTATATATGACTTTAGATATATATATATATATTATTTTTCAATATATATATATATATATATATATGAAATAGAATAGTGTAACTTTTACCTGTGGTCCCCCCGAATATATTTTCCCCCTGTATATATGCTATATAGTTTTATTCCCTTTTGTCATCGACAAAAAGGAGTAGCAACTTACGGAAATCAATATAAATAAATAAATATGATGTTCGACAAACGCTAATCAAATTCGATATAATATAATTATTATAAGGCTTATAAGAGTTAATCAATAATATAGCATTAACGAGCATCAATAAACATCAACATATAAAGTATGTGGCATTAACAAATATCAACAAATATTAATTTAATCATCGTATATGTACATCAACAAACATTAACAAGCATTAATGAGTATTAAGTGTTAACACATTGATATGGTATAATGGTTGCAGTAATTTTTATAACTATGATGCTATTCAAATTCAATTTAAGCGAAAAAAATCATATATGCTCAACATCAAGAAAAAACATAAATAGCATACGATTCAAAAACAAGCATCACATCGAGTATGATATAATTATCATATAAAACAATAACAACAAGTAGCAAGCATCTAAGAGAACAATGTTTAGAAGACCAAAATAAATTATTTATACATATAGCCGTTGTATAAATAATGTTTGATCAACTTTTCCTATTTGAAATCTAGAACTTGTAAGATAATTTTTAAGACATTCATACCAAGGACGGGGTGCTTGTTTTGAACCATATGAAGCCTTTTTCAATTTATATACATAATCAGGATATTTTTCATGTGTAAATAGTTATGGTTGTTTAACGCAAACATTTTCTTTTATATATCCGTTCAAAAAGGCATTTTTATGTCCATTTTATATAATTTAAAATTATGAAAACATGCATAGGCTATAAGATAAGAATTGCTTCTAATCTTGCGAGTGGAGCAAATGTTACTTCATAGTCTATTCCTTCTTCTTTATTATATCCTTGTGCAACTAACCTGGCTTTATTTCTGGTTATATTTCTTAATTCATCAGCTTTATTTTTATATACCCAATTTATGTTGATTACTACTTAATCATTTGGTCTTGTACAAATTCCCAAACTTCATTACGTTCAAATTGGTTGAGTTCTTCTTTCATATCTATAATCCAATTTTCATCAGTAGAAGCTTCTTTTGCATTTTTAGGTTCTATATTAGATAAGAATGCTATGTAACTTACTAAATTTATTTGATTTCTAGTTCTAACATTTGAATTAATTTCTCTTATAATGAAACACCCCACCTCCGTTATGGTCACTAACAAAGGGAATGCCTTAACTTCGATGGAGCATTATAGGTAAAAGACACAGATAATTTACAAGACAGATATATATATATATATATAAGCAGCGGAAAACAAGCATTTCATTATTTCAAACATGGTTCATAACAAAACATTACAGCAAACTGTTTCAAACCAACTCCCAAGTTATTACATCATAATTTTTGTCTTGATTATTATATAAAGAAGCATAAATCATAAATAAAACTCTATAAATCCCCAAGTCTAGTGCATCCAAAGCCATAGCCAAAGATAATAGGTTCCAAGTCGTACATCACAAAGTCTTCAAGCTTGGAAAGATGAACGGTCTGAATTAAGCTGAGCTATTACCTCCCTTGCTACCTAAGGGGGGGCGAATGGAAGAAAAGAAGACGAAAGAAAAATGGGTCAGACATTAGTCTAAGTAAGTCTAGTGAATTTTCAGTGTGTGAATAAGGAAAAGGGTCATGATAGGAATAAACTGAAAATAGGACAGTACCAGAACAACAAACTAACATAAAGCTATATAAGGTAGGATAACCGAATATACATCGCACCCATGTTTAATTCTTTGCACCTACTTATATTTGTCCAACTAGCACCACGTGTTCATGGTGAAATGATCCCCTTATATCGATCATTTCCTACAAGCATGCATTTATCACGTGTGTCCTTCGGCCCCCGCTTAACTGTAGATACCTGTGCTAGTCCCACCATGGGGTGTATCAAATCCTATGGTGGCAACCCGACACGATTCAAGATGCACAGTGTATAACTATTGATGCCCAAAGCTTGCTTTTTCCACTCTGGAGTACGTGCACGCCCGTACTCCACCGGAACCTTCACTGATCCACCACCGCCGATGCTTTTTGACCGCTTATAATCAGCCCAGTAATCATGCCCCACCCTGCCTAGTTCAGGGTCCTATGATACATCTATGTGGGTTACTGCTGAAACGGGTCCCCATGACTAGGGTTTTCCAACCAACATGTTAAATTGGTTTAAGTGTCCAAATTTACCTAACCCCACCCATCAGTTTAGCTAACATGTTGAATTGGTTAAGTGTTTCCTTAACTGACTTAACCCTACCACTCTTTACTCAGCTTTATTAGAGCACCAACCACTCACATTAGACAGGTATTGTTGTGGTCACTGAATGTACCAGTCAGTTCCGGGCAGTTTTACACCACAGCTCAGTCTAACCTCGGGTCCTTTTTGGGCTCAATGCACTAACCACCCACATTAGACGGGTATTGTTGTAGTCACTGGTTGTGTCGGTCTGTTCCGGGCAGTTTTACACCACGACTCAGTCTAACCTCGGGTTAGGCATATTCATCTTTTCTAAATTTACATATTTATCCTTTTATGTAAATTAGCCAACAATTTATTGTCATGACTCACTTTCTTTCTAAATCAAATTCATAATTTTTGGTAAGTAAATTATACCATTTCAATGCCATACCATTTACATGGTTATGAGCCAAATATGTTAATTATGTATAATTCTCATGTTTTCCCCAACGTTACCCCCGTTGTACGTTCGAGAAATTACGTAAGATGTTAGGCTTGACATCTTAGCCTAACTAATAAACTAAAAGGGGAAAACAGGAACTTGCAACATTCCAACATCATACAAAAATATGGATCTAACTACAGATGTGTCACATAAACTTGGCATAATATACTTTTAATTATGAACTTGCAAACTAGGTTTATACAACATGAGTCATAAAATAATAGTTTTACAAAGAACTACCAAAATCTAGTTAGACATGTAGTAGTGAACTTGCATAGGTATTTAATCATGCTAATATTGATCTAACATAAAGGCATATGGTTCTAACATATAAAGTTTTAGATCTAAACATATAGGTTTACATAATCATGTTTTTAACCTATAAACTTGCATGTATTCATAACATGATAACATCACTTAACTTGCATAAACATGACACAATTTCTAAATTGACATACAACATATAGATATAATCACCAAATTATACAAGGTCATAGATCTAAACATGTATGCATAATGGATGTAAACAATTAGGCATAAACGAGGTGACTTAGACTAAAACTTGTATGTATCATAATATCACCAAACATATATATGATAATTTCATAACATCATAGGTTTATTCAGCAATTTCCACATAACATAATAGGTTCGATAGACCATAAAAATTCATAGGCATATACGATAGAATAGACATGAATAAACATAAATCAGCATCACATACAACTTGATACAATTCTATTTTACAATTCATTACAAACCATGTCTTTAATTCATTCACATCTGAAAGATGACTACACTTACAAACAAAAATGAATTCTTGAGTTCTGGGATCTGTATTCTGAAATTGGATTGCTCGCCTTTGATGCAGATCGTTGAATTTTCTTAGTTGAATTAGATTAGATTTAATTTTTGATGTAGCTTCAATCTTGCCTTTGAGTTGAAAGAGATGATGGCTATTCTAGGTTCACCATTGACGTCATGGCGGCTCTTGGTATGAATATTTGTGATTTAGGGTTAAGAGTTTGGTTGCTTTTATAGAGATTTAATTAATTTAGAGTCGTCCGATTAACCCTAGAAGTAATCAAGACCATCCAATCAAGATAGGATAACATCTCAGCCCTAATGACTCAAAAGGGAGTCAGAAATCGTCATCCTTTCAGATCTGCCCAGGGAAGGGGGTAGGTTGACCCCTAGGTTGACCTAGAGGGTAGGTCGACACTAGGGTCGACCTCTTTGTCGACCTGGCCTGGGCGGGAATTTTTCCTGCCCTGCCCTCTTTTGAGTTTAAGTTTGAATTTTGAATTTTTGAAACTTCCTAAGGCCATAACTTCTTCATACGAAGTCCACTTCACGCAAACTCGTACTCTACCTCAACCAGAATTCTGAGACGAACGCAATGGAGTAACCCGTTTCCCTTAATTCTCACATTTAAAATTAATTATTCTTTAATTCGTTACCTTAAGGTTTATCGAAAATACGGGGTGTTACATTCTCCCTCCCTTAAAGGATTTCGTCCCTGAAATCTTCAAGTCAAGAAGAACGTATATCCTACCATTCATTCGTCCATCTACTCAACCATCAAACACAGGCGTCCATTGTCCTTAAAAAACTTCTAATGCTTCATGATTATATGCATATTGTGTGTACATGTTCTTATCTAATGCAAAATCAAGCGGTTTACTGATTCAGTTGACCTCCTTAATGCAAGTCATGTCGGTGTCATGCGTCCATAATGTATGCAATCTTCACTAATCATACTTTCTACATGAGTGCACAATCATTCATACAAATGCAACATCCACATGATAACACATCAAGTTTCAATCATATATAAGTACATATATGCATATGCAATATGAAAGTGACTCAGCCGATCTAATACCTAAACTGTGTGTATATGCATCCACGAGCAACCACTAGCAACAACTTGCAACCACTTGCAACCATCAACCATAACATGTTTCAAATACATGTTTACATCCATTGGTTTCTACTTAAGGATCAAGAACAGCACTGAGGAAAATACTAAAAAGATAGATACGAGTATGTACAAACTTAAGGAAAAAGAGATCAAAGATGTACCCTCAAAATGAAAAGGGTAGGCTGTGCGTATTTTGGCCTCAGTCTCCCAAGTCGTGTCTTCTTCAGCGTCACTCCATTGAACTTTTACAAGTTTGACTTCGCGGTTGCATAGCTTTTTGACTTCTGTACCCAAGATACGAGTTGGAACTCTTCTCACAGTCGCATCTCGTTCTACTTCTACATCCTCTAATATGCTTGGTTCCACCACTTCTGCAGACTCATATAAGCACTTTCGTAAGTGAGAAACGTGAAAGACATTATGTACTCCAGCCAATCTTTTGGGTAGCTCTACTCTATAAGCCATCTTCCTAATCCTTTCAATGATAGGAAACGAGCCTACAAATCTTGGTGCCAACTTTCCTGCGGATCCGAAGCGAATGACGTTCCTCAAAGGAGATACTTTAAGGAAAGCCCTGTCCCCAACCTCAAAATCAAGGTCGGTCCTTCTCTTATCTGCGTAGGACTTTTGTCTATCTTGGGCAGTCTTCATTCTTTTTCTTATCAAGTCCACCTTCTTTGAAATTTCTCTAATCATATCTGGTCCAAGTATGAGCTTATCTGTAGACTCCCACCAACAAGTTGGTGATTGGCACGGTCTTCCATATAAAGCATCGAAGGGTGCCATACCTATGGTGGCTTGATAGCTATTATTGTAGGCAAACTCCACCAAAGGAAGATGATCCTCCCATGCTCCTCCGAAGTCAAGAATGCATAATATCAAGAGGTCTTCGAGTACTCTGTTCACTCTCTCCGTCTGACCATGGGTGATAGGCTGTGCTTAAGTATAACTGTGTGCCTACAGCTTCTTGCAAGCTCTTCCAAAACTCATTCGTAAAGATAGGATCTCTGTCGCTAACAATGCTGGAGGGTATCCCATGGAGTCGAACTATCTCTTTAAGATATATGGATGCTAGAGATGAGGCAGTCCTTCTACTCTTAACAGGTATGAAGTGAGCGCTTTTTGTGAGCCTGTCCACTATTACCCAAATACTGGTATTGCCTCTTCTTGACCTAGGCAGCCCATCAATAAAGCCCATCGAGATACTATCCCATTTCCACTGTGGACCTCTAGAGGATGAAGCAAATCACATGGCTTTTTTTGTTCCGTCTTGACTTACTGGCATACTAAGCACTTCGAGATGAATTCAGCTACATCCCTTTTCATGCCATCCCAAAAGAAAACCCTTTTGATGTCTTTGTACATCTTGTCTCCATCGGGGTGTATGGTCAACTTGGAATGGTGTGCTTCTTCAAGAACTTTCTTCACCAAATCCCTTGCTTGTGGGACGCACAACCTTCCATCCCGTCTCAACCAACCCTTATCATCGATGGAGTATCTATTGAGGTGACTAGAAGTCTCACCCCTACTTAACTTATCTATCACATCAACTAGCTGAGGGTCTTCACATTGTGCGGTCCCTATTGAGTCCAAAAGAGCAGGCTGCACCTCTAGCGATGCTAACAAACCAGTCACATGATCGACAGAGGGTCTAAAATCAAAGTTGGCTATATACTCCAAGCTCTGCCTTTCTACAAAGAGAGGGCTTAAGGTCAGCCTCTTTCTACTCAAGGCGTCCGCTACTACATTGCCCTTGCCAGGGGTATAGGAAATCTCAAAATCGTAGGATGCCAAGAATTCCATCCACCTTTGTTACCTCAAGTTAAGATCTTTCTGCGAGAAAAGGTACTTCAACGATTTATGGTCAGTATATAATTCAAACTGCTCACCTAGGAGATAATCGCGCCAAGACTTAAGTGCAAAGACGATGGCAGCCAACTCTAGGTCATGGGTTGGGTAGTTTTTCTCATGTACTTTCAACTGCCTGCCTCCATAAGCTACTACCTTCCCTTCTTGCATCAAGATAGCACCTAGTCCCGTACCACAAGCATCCGTGTATACGGTAAACATCTTGCTCTCATTCGGCAATGTCAGAACTGGGGCTGTTATTAGAGCTCTTTTTAAGCGTTGGAAAGCAATATCACAATCCAAGTCCCAAGTGAAACTTAAGTTCTTCTTTGTCAAATTTGTAAGTGGGGCTGAGATTTTCGTAAAATCTTTGATGAACTTCCAGTAAAATCCTGCTAGCCCAAGGAAGCTTTGGACTTCCGTTGCATTCCGTAGGACCTTCCAATCTTGCACCGCAACTAATTTTGCGGGGTCCACAACTAATCCCTCTTTGGATACCATGTGTCCAAGAAACCTTACTTCTTCCCTCCAGAAGTGGCATTTGGAAAATTTGGCTTTTAACTGGTGTGCACGAAAAGTGTCCATGACTTCCTTTAGATGTTGAGCATGCTCTTCCTCACTCTTCGAGAAAATCAAAATGTCGTCTACGAAGACCACTACAAACTTATTGAGGAACTCCCTAAACACCCTGCTCATCAAATCGACGAAGTAAGCAGATGCATTTGTCAGACCAAAAGGCATGAGAACAAGTCGTCTATTCTTGGGAGTGGGTCTCTATTCTTCTTGGTCAGCTTGTTTAGCTCCCTATAATCAACACATAGGTGAAGTGAACCTTCCGCTTTAGTTGCAAACACTACTAGAGCACCCCATTCAGAAATACTCTGCCTTATAAACCCCTTCTCAAGTAGCTCTTTAATTTTCTTGCTGAGTTCTTTCCTCTCCCTTGGAGCCATGTGTCTAACGGGTAGAGCGACGGGTTTTGCATTATCAACGAGGTATATGCGAAAGTCTATCTACCATTTCGGAGGTAACCCTTTAACCTCTTCAAAGACATCCGAGTATTCACGGACTACTTTAACAGACTGCAAATTCTCAACAGACGCATCAAGAGATTCTAGATAGCTAAGCATAACAGAGTTCATGGGATTACAAGTAATTTTGAGAGTGTTACCAAGGCGAATCATGAGTCGAACCACTCTCTTTTCACAGTCGAGGATGGCACCATTATTGGATAGCCAATCCATGCCTAGAATCAACCCATAGCCCGTAAAGCCCAAAACATAGGCATTACATCTAAACCCCATACTTAATATAGAAATTTCCAAATCCAAACAAATCATTGACAAATAAGTTGAGCCCCCAATTGGATTTGAAACAACCAAGGGATCCTCTACTAAACTGGTGTCTAGGTGCAGAGATTCAACTAATGCAGTAGATATAAAAGAGTGCGATGCGCCAGAATCAAAGAGTGTACGAACAGGATGATCAAAAAGACAAACTAAACTCTCAACAGAAACATTTATACCTTGTTCTTGCGGAGGTGTCATGAGAGCATGAACCTGCCCTCTAGAAGTAGATCCAACTCTCTGCCCCCGCCCTTGCTTTCTTGGGCAGTCCCTAGCCATGTGTCCTACCTCGTCGCAAGGGAAACACACCCATCTTCCTTTTCTTCTTCCTGCAGTCCTTAACTAGATGTCCAGGAATGCCACAAAAATTACACTTCCTCTTGTCATGGGTTTTGTTGTTTTTCCCGCCTTTCTTGAAATCTGTCTTCTTGCTTTGTGATCCTTCCCCTTTCTTATCATGAGATGCTTCCACCTTTGTCTCCTTCTTGCCTACCTTATCTTCTTCTTGTAACAGTGCCATGTCCACCAGTCTTTCATAAGTCGCACCCACAGGTATATGGACATAGCTACGCTGTGTAGTGGCTCATTCAATCCTTTAACAAAGCGGAGAGTCTTCTTATGTGGAGTGTTCACTAACTCCAATCCGAACCTAGCTAGCTGATTAAATTGGTTAACGTATTCCTTGACCGACATACTTCCCTGTCTGAGAGCTAAGAACTTCTCCATCTGTAGGCTTCGTTCAGCTTGTGAGAGGAATTTTATTTCAAACCTCATCCTAAAATCCATCCAAGTTTCAATTAGTCTTTCAGCGTTAGTGACTTCCCACTAATAGGAAGCTTCGTCTTTGAGCAACCATACCGCCAACTATATCTTCTGCCTATCATCCACTTCAAAGATATCGAACAGATCCTCAGTTTCTTTGAGCCAGTTTCTTGCTTCAACAAAGGATTCATTTCCATTGAAGTTCTTTCCACCCATGGCTCGAAAATCCCTACATATTTTTGAGAAAGCATTTGCACGAGGAGGAGGAACCGCTGCAGCTGGGGGAGGAGGAATGTCTGTTGGGCCTGCGTCATTGGCCCTAGCCTCTAGGTACCTTCTGAACCAGCCAGGTATCGGTACACCCTCTGGAAGGTTAAGATTCCCAGACATGCTGAAACGAAAGAAGAAAGATTCAAAATAAAGGATAGAAAGATAGTGCATATGGCTTTGTGGGATTATGCCTTTTAAAATGAAATAACACTTTCTCTTGAAAAATGCTTCTTTTTGAAAATAGTTTTCAAAAATGTTTATCTAATCTAGTAAACCTTTGCTTTGATACCAAGTTAAACACCCCACCTCCGTTAGGATCACTCACAAAGGGAATGCCTTAACTTCGATGGAGCATTATAGGTAAAAGACACAGATAATTTACAAGATATATATATATATATATATAAGCAGCGGAAAACAAACATTTCTTTATTTCAAACATGGTTCATAACAGAACATTACAACAAACTGTTTCAAACCAACTCCCAAATTATTACATCATTATTTTTGTCTTGATTATTATATAAAGATGCATAAATCATAAATAAAGCTGCATAAATCCCCAAGTCTACTGTGTCCAAAGCCATAGCCAAAGATAATAGGTCCCAAGCCGTACATCACAGAGTCTTTAAGCTTGGAAAGATGAACGGTCCGAATTAAGCTGAGCAATTCTCTCCCTGGCTACCTGAGAGGGAAGGGGGGAAACAGAAGAAAAGAAGACGAAAGAAAAATGGGTTAGACATAAGTCTGAGTAAGTCTAGTGACTTTTCAGTGTGTGAATAAGGAAAAGGGTCATGATAGGAATAAACTGAAAAATAGGACAGTACCATAACAACAAACTAACATAAAGCTATATAAGGTAGGATAACCGAATATACATCGCACCCATGTTTAATTCTATGCACCTACTTATATTTGTCCAACTAGCACCACTGTTCATGGTGAAATGATCCTCTTATATCGATCGGCTCCTACTAGCATGCATTTATCGCGTGTGTCTGTCGGCCCCCGTCTGATTGTAGATACCGGTGCTAGTCCCACCATGGGGTGTATCAAATACTATGGTGGCAACCCGACACGATTCAAGATGCACAGTGTATAACTACTGATGCCCAGTTCCTGCTTTTTCCACTCCGGAGTACGAGCACGCTCGTACTCCGCCGGAACCTACACTGATCCACCACTGTTGATGCTTTTTGACCGCTTATAATCAGCCCAGTAATCGTGCCCCACCCTGCCTAGTTCAAGGTCCTATGATACATCTATGTGGGTTACTGCTGAAATGGGTCCCCGTTACTAGGTTTTTCCAACCAACATGTTAAATTGGTTAAGTGTCCAAATTTACCTAACCTCACCCATCTGTTTAGCTAACATGTTGAATTGGTTAAGTGTTTCCTTAATTGACTTAACCCTACCACTCTTGACTTAGTTTTATTAGAGCACCAACCACTCACATTAGACAGGTATTGTTATGGTCACTGGACGTGCCGGTCGGTTCCGGGCAGTTTTACACCACAACTCAGTCTAACCTCGGGTCCTTTTTGGGCTCAATGCACTAACCACCCACATTAGACAAGTATTGTTGTGGTCACCGGATGTGCTAGTCTGTTCTGGGCAGTTTTACACCACAACTCAGTCTAACCTCGGGTTAGGCATATTCGTCTTTTCTAAATTTACATATTTATCCTTTTATGTAAATTAGCCAACAATTTATTGTCATGGCCACTTTCTTTCTAAATCAAATTCATAATTTTTGGTAAGTAAATTATACCATTACAGTACCATACCATTTACATGGTTATGAGCCAAATATGTTAATTATGTATTATTCTCATGTTTTCCCCAACGTTACCCATGTTGTACGTTCGTGAAATTACATAGATGTTAGGCTCGACATCTTAGCCTAACTAATAAACTAAAAAGGGAAAAAGAGGAACTTGCAACATTCCAGCATCATACAAAAATATGGATCTAACTATAGATGTGTCACATAAACTTGGCATAATGTACTTTTAATTATGAACTTGCAGACTAGATCTATACAACATGAGTCATAAAATAATAGTTTTACAAAGAACTACAAAAATTTAGTTAGACATGTAGTGGTGAACTTGCATAGGGATTTAATCATGCTAATATTGATCTAACATAAAGGCATATGGTTCTAACATATAGAGTTGTAGATCTAAACATATAGGTTTACATAATCATGTTTTTAACCTATAAACTTGCATGTATTCATAAGATGATAGCATCACTTAGCTTGCATAAACATGGCATAATTTCTAAATTGACATACAACATATAGATATAATCACCGAATTATATAAGGTCGTAGATCTAAACATGTATGCATAATGGATCTAAACAATTAGGCATAAAGGACGCGACTTAGCCTAAAACTTGTATGTATCATAATATCACCAAACATATATATAATAATTTCATAACATCATAGGTTTATTCAGCAATTTCCACATAACATAATAGGTTCGATAGACCACAAAAATTCATAGGCATATACGATAGAATAGACATGAATGAACATAAATCAGCATCACATACAACTTGATACAGTTCTATTTTACAATTCATTGCAAACCATGTCTTTAATTCATTCACATCTGAAAGATAACTACACTTACAAACAAAAAGGAATTCTTGAGTTCTAGGATTTGTATTCTGAAATTGGATTGCTCGCCTTTGATGTAGATCATTGTATTTTCTTAGTTGAATTAGATTAGATTTAATTTTTGATGTAGCTTCAATCTTGCCTTTGAGTTGAAAGAGACGATGGCTATTTTAGGTTCCCCATTGACGGCATGGCGGCTCTTAGTATGAATATTTTTGATTTAGGGTTGAGAGTTAGGTTGCTTTTATAGTGGTTTAATTAATTAGGGCCGTCAGATTAACCCTAGAAATAATCAAGACCATCCAGTCAAGATAGGATAACACCTCAGCCCTAATGACTCAGCAGGGAGTCAGAAATCATCATCCTTTCAGATATGCCCAAGGGTGGGAGGGGTCGGTCGACCTGTAGGGTAGGTCGACACTAGGGTCGACCTGGCCTGGGCGTGAATTTTTCCTGCCCTGCCCTCTTCTGAGTTTAAATTTGAATTTTGAATTTTTGAAACTTCCGAAGGACATAACTTCTTTATACGGAGTCCAATTCATGCAAACTTGGACTCTACCACAAACAAAATTCCGAGACGAACGCAATCGTGTAAACCGTTTCCCTTAATTCTCACATTTAAAATTAATTATTCTTTAATTCGTTACCTTAAGGTTTATCGAAAACACAGGGTGTTACAAATAATATTTTGAACTGGATGGTATCATAACATTCTTGGTGGAGATCGTAATTCATTATTATTATGAACAATGTTTTCAACTTCTCTAGAATTCTGAATATTATTTTCATTTTATATAGTAATATTTTCATTTTATACATTATATTCGGTTGTATCTTCATTTTCATGTTGTTAGAAATGATATTTTCATTATCGTTGTTGAATAACCTTTTCATTTTATCTAAAATTACAAATAAAGTTATCATCATCTTGAGAACTTTTATTTTTCAAACTTTCATTATTATATGAATTTTGAATAAAGTTTTCGTTAAAGATACATGGCGTATTTAAAAAAAATTATTCTTTTAATAAAAATATGATAAGCTGACTTCGATCTGAATATCCTAGAAATACTCCTTCATCAGATTTTGAATTGAATTTTTTAAGCCGATCTTTAGTATTCAAAACAAAATATTTTGATTCGAAAATTTTAAAATATGAGATATTTGGTTTTCTACTATTGACTAGTTCGTATGGATTATTTTTCCTAAGTGGCCGGATAGAAACACAATTCAAAACACAACAGGCCGTTGAAACAACTTCTGCCTAGAAATGTTTTAACAACGTACTTCCATTTAATAATATTCTGGCACATTCCTGTAAGTTTTTTTCGTTCTACAACTCCATTTTGTTGTGGAGTTCTAAGAAATGAAAAATATCTTTTTTTAACAATATTGATCAAATATTTCATTTTCGAATTCTCCTCCGTGATCACTTCTAATGTTTTTTATTTTAAATCCCTTTAAAATATGAATTCGTTTAACAAAAATTTTAAAATTTCCAAAATTATCACTTTTTTCCGTAAAAAATTCCAAGTAAATCTAAAAAAATCATCAACAATTGCAAACACATATCTAATATGGTTTATGGACTGAACCTGGGTTGGTCCAAATAGATCCATATGTAGTAATTCTAACGGCTGTAGTGTAGGAATAATCTTTTTAGATTTAAATGAAGATTTTGTTTGTTTTACTTGTTGACAAACATCACAAAGATTATCCACTTTAAATTTAATTATAGGAAAGCCTTTTACTAATTCATTTTTCAAATTTTTATTTATTGTTTTAATGTTGATATTGCAAAATCTTTTGTGTCATATCCAGGAGTCATTTTCTTTTGTTAACTGTAATGACCCGGGAATTCTGGAGGATAACTAAAATGTGAATGAACTTAAATTTTTTTTATACATTAATAAATTAAGTATTATTGCTGTCAACTCATGTATAAAAGCCAGAACCTGTGAGTAGGATTTATGTACAACAAATAAAAGCGTAGCTAAAACTTAACAGCTTCAAGTGTAACTAAAATTCATTAGTAACAGCAGTAGTAAAGCACTATAGCAGCGCTACTGAAAAACACTGTAGCAAAGCATTATCAAAAGAACCGTCGCTAAAAGCGTAACAAAAACTATAGCTAAAGCTAGGCCAGAAATTAAAGAAAACATGCAACATGGAAAAACCAGACTTTATCCAACTTTTTGTGCTAGAAACTAAGTGTATTGCTGAGATTTTATAGGCCCTAACTCACACAAGAAACACAACGCTAGACAACCCGGAAACTATGCATTTACATAGCACAAAATGCTAACTAGAAATAGCATTTCTTTGCAAATATAAACTAGCCCAAGAATGTGAACAAAACTAACATGTATTAGCTAATTTAGATCAGCCCATTAGCCAGTTGAAAACAGCCCCACCTGCTCAAACAATACAGCCCATGTACAAGTTAGAATTAAGGCCCGTTTAAGTAGAAGACTTCATAGTAAAGTATGTGAAGTATATAGTGATAATGACATATGTATTAATGGTTTAATACTTAAATAAAATGGGAGATATTGCAAGTTTGTGCTCAGCATTCTTTGATGAATCACACTAGAGTTAAAACACTATTTAAATTTAAGTTAAATACACAAATAGGTGTAATCCTCTCAACCACTTGCCATGTATATCCAAAAGCAAATGTTGCTATCAACAAATATTTTCCTCTGTACAAATCCTTGCGAAAGAACAAGTATAAGCTTTGTTTAATACAATCCATCTAGAAGAAGTTGCAAACTTTGGTATTAAGGTATACAAGTGTATGGTTAGTATTGCTCCACCATGACAAATCCATGTATTGCCAAACAACATGTTGCTTTCACCTACATATTTCTTTGCTGTACCATTCTCTGCGCGAACATATTTGATTAGGGAAGAATAAAGATTAAGCTAATTAAATGGAAATATAAACTAATATAAAACATTATATGCTAGCCTATATATATATATATGATCAAATTGCCACTTTTTAACACACCATTAAGCCACCTTTTCTCCACTGTTTTGCTGTTGAAAACCCGAGAGCAAAAAAGGCAGATCTGGAATTATATTTGCACCATCCTTCTGCCATTTATCTGTGAGTAAACCTCACTTTTTCATTTGCTATGTTTGCATATAAATAGATGATTACATGTGTAGATATCATGATGGTTTACTGCTATAGAAGTAACCTGTATATGCTTGTTAAAAACTCCATCAAACTGCACTACAACAGTGAGTAAACCTCATTGTATTTCTTTTATAGGATCCATGCAAGTTGATAGTGTTATACATATTGTATTGGGTTTACTTTACCAACTAAATATGCTCTGCTTGATCAAAGAAAAACACCTGGGACATTCACTATTAAATACCACATTAAACTGTGAAGTCTCTATATGTGAGTAATGTGATTAATATTGGCTTATTGATGAAGTACCAGAATATACACTCAAGTTATTTGAATGCCATTGTATGTACTAGGCAAAACTGTTTTGTTGAGATAATCATATAAGTTTTCCACCCCCTGTTAAAACTGTGCAACCATGTTTGCTGTTGAAGACATTCTAGAAATGCTAATGTAAGTCGAGATTAAGTTCTACACACCAAGAATCCATCTAAGTATATACAAAAGGGGTTAACAAGTTTTAAACCACCTAGGTATTCATATATACTGTAATATACACATATGTACTGTGAAAAGAAATTTAAACAAGATTTTCGACCATCGAAATTTAAAATATCAGGGTGTTAAACACGATCAGTAAAAGAAATCATGATTTTAGAAATGAGAATCAAAATTTTTAATGAAAGGGGTAAAGAGAAATACTGTTTTCGTCGAAAATGGAAGAAGGATCGAGTGCGGATAATCTACACGATAACTAACCGAAAAATCGAGGGAGAAGGAGCGTGATGATCTCTGCATCACAGGAAAAATACTGCACGATTTTTATATCGTATAGATTTTGGGTTTTGTCGAGCTTTGGGTGGGTTTAGTTCGAGTTTGCTGTCTCGGGTTCAACAGTGAACTGCACCTCGCCGGAGTCGAGGGGGACCACCGCACCAGCGGTGAACGGCGCGTCAGTTCGTCGTCAGTAGGTGGTAGGAGGCAGCGGACTTCCGGTGGGCTGAGATGACGGCTGGAGGAAGATTCTCCGATCGGGTTCTGTACAGGGACAGGCAGTGAAAAGTGGTAGTACCACTTGGGATTTGGCTAAGGCAAAAACGTGGTGACTGGCAAGGGATTTTGGGCTTTGGCATGGTGTTTTCGGGATCTGGCACTTTTCCAAAGTGATAGTACCACTTTGGTACTTTACCAAGGCTGAACGCATGGACTGGAGCCGATTTTACTCGCGCACACCACTGTTTTCAAAAGTGGTACTTGGCACTTCGGTGAAACATGAACAAAAGTGAATTTCTGAATGAAGTTTTAAATAAAAATAAAGGTAGAACAAGGGAAAGGACTATAGTCCGCATGAACGTTCAAATGTCTTGAATAAACATGAAGTATGATTCTGTCATCCGAAGTCAGAATCGATTAGAATGATTTAACGAATCAAATCATTGGTAATTAAAAATGAATAAATTAAGTAATTAATTCTGGTTCATTTAAGTATCATTTAGTTAAATGAACCCAGTTAAACTGAGTCAATCGATTTTTAATTGATCGAAGGTTAGTTGAATTAAATAAAGTTAATCAACTATTAGCTAGTCGAATGATAGAGTTTAACACCTAAGAGTTATTTGAATTAGTTGTTCGAAACAGAGTCAATCAAATAAAGGTAATCAAATAGTAAAGAAAGAAGATTTTACATAAGAAAAGTTTTAAACCCGTGCTTCGCACACGGTATAGCATGATATAAAATAAAAGAGTTAAGCTAACATTTTTCGAAATAAAAATATTAAAGGAATGTGAATTTTTGAAATAAGAATTCAAATGGAATTACAGAAATTAGGAACTGACTAGAATTAATAAGTCGAATGATTTTATGAGTATTTATCTGATGTTGGTTTCGGCCTTCGGGGTTTATACTTACGAAGTTGTTCTCTTAATAATTACAGTCAGCGACTGATTGATGTGAAAGGGTAGTGATACGTAAACACAGGAACATGAATATATATATATATATATATGAGTGATCAAATAGAAAATTCCAATTGGAAATAAGATTTGTTGTGTGCACACGTATTTTCATTTGATAGTTAAGTCATCGACTATCAAAGTTTGACCATTTTAACGTTGTTAATATGGAGAGACCGGTTGGATTATTAACTGAAGAACCACTCCGTACTGGCATAAGCGTTGCAAGTCAAGTATGCTGAATATATTGAAGACGGAGAAAAATGCAAGGGCTATTGTATAAATCTAAGATAACGGTTGGCTAAGATGGTTGTACAAAATAGTACCTTCAGTTTGTCCAGTCCCAGGACAACTTGTATGGACGAACGTCTGACGGAGTACTCCTAACTAATCACGTACGTTGATCTTTTCAAACGAAGTTATAAGTGGTAGATAAATTCGTTTCTCTTACTTTATACTTGTAATTTATTTTTGGAGAAGTCAATTAGTGGATTAGCGGGTTTAACGATGTGACGTTCAAAGCAAATAAAAAGCATGTGTCAGGGTACGTTTAGCTTCAAGCTTCACAATCGGAAATGACAAAAATCGGGCAGGCAGCATGGCTATGTGGGTAGCTCCCATTAGGATGTATAATCATCTGATCTAGAGTTTCATTTACTTCTAAAAATCTATTGTCGATTCTGACCCGTTTCGGGAAACGGTGGGTAGCTCCTAACCGTTGGTGATATACATTCGATACACTCAAGCGAAATGAGTGGTCGGTCATGTGTGGCCGGGTTACAAGATGTTCTTGTTGAACCCGTGTATTCGTATCTAGAGATACACCTCCGGAAGGTGATCCCATACCTTGTCATAGTTGGAAACCCAATATCCATAAGCACTTAACAGTTTTGTTTGTATACTATAAGTAGAATGTGAGATGAAAGCATTCTACTAGATTATAATTATTTGTGGACACACTAGACATTATCACAATATCTGTTTAAATATGCAAACTGTTTTGATCTCGTAAGGTAAAAACCCGTTCCGTATTCACGGCGTGGTCTTATGAATCATTGTGATTTATTAAACTTGTTTATAAATCGTTTACTCATACCAGTCCATGACTGACCCGGAGTTTATTTTCTGTGTTTTCCTTAAACTCTTGGGTACTCATAATATTTATTATGAGTAGACAAGTGATCCAGGTTTAAAGTAACTTTGGAGTAGCTGGATGGCAGGATCAGAAATGTTGGCTTATCTATCATATGTTATGTAGAATTATCTGCAAGTTAGTATCACAAGTGTTAAGTATGTAATTGTGATAACATGTATCCCTATGCATGAAGTATTTCAATGTACTTGACTTGTGTTATGTAATATTTTGGGTTATTATATATTGTCCCAAGTTCCGCTGTGAGATTCTAATGTCTTTTCTTAGTTCTATTCTTCTATCTATTTCTTTTCTTAAATA
Organism: Allium sativum; assembly: GCA_030737875.1. NCBI lineage: Eukaryota > Viridiplantae > Streptophyta > Magnoliopsida > Asparagales > Amaryllidaceae > Allium > Allium sativum. The sequence continues at coordinate 1,006,890,509 of CM060916.1, forward strand.
ATGATGCAACTTCCGAGGTACTGGAAAGTTGGGTCATTACAGTTGGTATCGGAGCTTAGGTTATCGTATACCGAGGCTTTGGGTGAGTGTTGAGAGAGAGCGTATTTTAAAAATTTGGATGCTATTATATATATAGAATGAACATACTTAGGATAGATCGACCTAAGTTTTATATAGACCAAGTATCTTAATATCCGATCAAGTTTTGATGTCAACCTGTTAAATTCAGGTTAGTAAGAATGAATACCCGTGGACAAAGAGGTTGAACTAGTGGAACCACCAATACCAATGGTCGTAACACTACTCAGAACCAAGTAGAAACTGTGGAAGAAGTTATTCCAGTTCAACCTAGGTCGAACTTGGCAACGATCTGTAAGGAATATCAAACACTGGGAGGGAAGGTTTTTAAAGGAACGGAATCCTTCATCGAAGTCCAAGTATGGATAAGATCTTGTGAAAGAATTTTCAAAGGGCAGAATTTGAATGATGAACAGAAACGACTTTTGGCTTCGTGGCAACTACAAGGAGCTGCTGCGATCTGGTGGGAAGCACAGACAACAAATGCTTCTGAGAATGATTTTTCCTGGGGAGAGTTCAAAAAAGAGTTTGAAGCACAATTTTTTACCTGCAGCTGGAAAGACCCGAATGTATCGAGACTTCATCGATCTAAAACAAGGTAACATGTCTATCGTTGAGTATGAGAATAAGTTCAACGCACTATCTTGCTTTGGCCCAGACCTGATCAATACCTCGCTCAAGAAGAACGAGATGTTAATTGCTGGATTAAGTGAGAATATGCAGGATAAGGTGATTGGATATCTGAAGAGCCCATTCATTGACATAGTCGACATGGCAATCCGTTATGAGGCACTAAGCACGAAGAAGCCAGTAGCAAAGACACTAACCGGAGAAGCCAGTGGGGAGAATCCTTTGAAGAGGAAGTTTAATCCGAACTGGAAGGGCAAAGGAGAGATGGGTGAGAAAGCTAAGGAGCGTTTCAAGAATACCATATGCCACAATTGTAAAGAGAAGGGTCACATTGCTAGGTTCTGTAAGAAGCCAGCAACGGAAAAGCCACAGCAACCTCAGCAAGAGCCACAGGAATCGGATAATGCTTCTGTCCGACAATATATATGCTATAAGTGTAATCATCCTGGACATATGATTTACGATTACCCACTTATGAAGAAAGGAACGCAATCAACAGTCTTGGCCATAATGGATAAGCCATCTACCTCTGAGGATGTGGAAGGAGTTACGGAAGGTACCTTATTCTTTTTAATAATGAAGTTAGGATTATTAATCGAATTGAAATTGGGATTTTTACTAAGTTAAGCAGAATTAAGTTGATAAAATACTTAACGGAGTTAAGTGAAGTGGACTTGAGATCGTTGGATATGGATTCAAGTAAAAGGGGAATTCAGAGTAGATGAATATTTCTGAAATGAGTTAATTCAAAATGGAGGAAGTTAATAACGATTTGGGATTTATTTTCCGAATGAAATCGATGATATTTTGAGGAATATGGATAACGAGGAATTAAGATGTGAAGTTAATAAATTAGAACCTAACTGGAAATTCTTCAAGTTGAAAAACTTTCTAGGTATCAATCTGATGTTGATTTCGGTCTTCGGGTTTGATATTTAGAGGGTTATTCGCTTACAAATTTACGGTCAGGAACTAACGGATATTGAGAAATAGTGATGCACTAATAGAAATGTTTTCTAACGGTAGTAACAAATATTGTAGTTAGGGAAATAACTGTGATAAATAACAATTGACTGATGTGTGTTGATTATTTATGAATAAAAGTTTACAACTTTGATTATAACTTGAATTTACGCTTTAATTACAATTTCGAGGACGAAATTTTTATAAGGAGGGTAGATTGTAATGACCCGGGAATTCTGGAGGATAACTAAAATGTGAATGAACTAAAAAAAAATTTATACATTAATAAATTAAGTATTAATGCTGTCAACTCATGTATAAAAGCCAGAACCTGTGAGTAGGATTTATGTACAACAAATAAAAGCGTAGCTGAAACTTAACAACTTCAAGTGTAACTAAAATTCATTAGTAACAGCAGTAGTAAAGCACTATAGCAGCGCTACTGAAAAACACTGTAGCAAAGCGTTATCAAAAGAACCGTCGTTAAAAGCGTAACAAAAACTATAGCTAAAGCTAGGCCAGAAATTAAAGAAAACATGCAACATGGAAAAACCAGACTTTATCCAACTTCTTGTGCTAGAAACTAAGTGTATTGCTGAGATTTTATAGGCCCTAACTCACGCAAGAAACACAACGCTAGACAACCCGGAAACTATGCATTTACATAGCACAAAATGCTAACTAGAAATAGCATTTCTTTGCAAATATAAACTAGCCCAAGAATGTGAACAAAACTAACATGTATTAGCTAATTTAGATCAGCCCATTAGCCAGCTGAAAACAGCCCCACCTGCTCAAACAATACAGCCCATGTACAAGTTAGAATTAAGGCCCGTTTAAGTAGAAGATTTCATAGTAAAGTATGTGAAGTATATAGTGATAATGACATATGTATTAATGGTTTAATACTTAAATAAAATGGGAGATATTGCAAGTTTGTGCGCAGCATTCTTTGATGAATCACACTAGAGTTAAAACACTATTTAAATTTAAGTTAAATACACAAATAGGTGTAATCCTCTCAACCACTTGCCATGTATATCCAAAAGCAAATGTTGCTATCAACAAATATTTTCCCCTGTACAAATCCTTGCGAAAGAACAAGTATAAGCTTTGTTTAATACAATCCATCTAGAAGAAGTTGCAAACTTTGGTATTAAGGTATAAAAGTGTATGGTTAGTATTGCTCCACCATGACAAATCCATGTATTGCCAAACAACATGTTGCTTTCACCTACATATTTCTTTGCTGTACCATTCTCTGCGCGAACATATTTGATTAGGGAAGAATAAAGATTTAGCTAATTAAATGGAAATATAAACTAATATAAAACATTATATGCTAGCCTATATATATATATGATCAAATTGCCACTTTTTAACACACAATTAAGCCACCTTTTCTCCACTGTTTTGCTGTTGAAAACCCGAGAGCAAAAAAGGCAGATCTGGAATTATATTTGGACCATCCTTCTGCCATTTATCTGTGAGTAAACCTCACTTTTTCATTTGCTATGTTTGCATATAAATAGATGATTACATGTGTAGATATCATGATAGTTTACTGCTATAGAAGTAACCTGTATATGCTTGTTAAAAACTCCATCAAACTGCACTACAACAGTGAGTAAACCTCATTGTATTTCTTTTATAGGATCCATGCAAGTTGATAGTGTTATACATATTGTATTGGGTTTACTTTACCAACTAAATATGCTCTGCTTGATCAAAAAAAAACACCTGGGACATTCACTATTAAATACCACATTAAACTGTGAAGTCTCTATATATGAGTGATGTCATTAATATTGGCTTATTGATGAAGTACCGGAATATACACTCAAGTTATTTGAATGCCATTGTATGTACTAGGCAAAACTGTTTTGTTGAGATAATCATATAAGTTTTCCACCCTCTGTTAAAACTGTGCAACCATGTTTGCTGTTGAAGACATTCTAGAAATGCTAATGTAAGTCGAGATTAAGTTCTACACACCAAGAATCCATCTAAGTATATACAAAAGGGGTTAACAAGTTTTAAACCACCTAGGTATTCATATATACTGTAATATACACATATGTACTGTGAAAAGAAATTTAAACAAGATTTTCGACCATTGAAATTTAAAATATCAGGGTGTTAAACACGATCAGTAAAAGAAATCATGATTTTAGAAATGAGAATCAAGATTTTTAATGAAGGGGGTAAAGAGAAATACTGTTTTCGTCGAAAATGGAAGAAGGATCGAGTGCGGATAATCTACACGATAACTAACCGAAAAATCGAGGGAGAAGGAGCGTGATGATCTCTGCATCACAGGAAAAATACTGCACGATTTTTATATCGTATAGATTTTGGGTTTTGTCGAGCTTTGGGTGGGTTTAGTTCGAGTTTGCTGTCTCGGGTTCAACAGTGAACTGCACCTCGCCGGAGACGAGGGGGACCACCGCACCAGCGGTGAACGGCGCGTCAGTTCGTCGTCAGTAGGTGGCAGGAGGCAGCGGACTTCCGGTGGGCTGAGGTGACGGCTGGAGGAAGATTCTCCGATCGGGTTCTGTACAGGGACAGGCAGTGAAAAGTGGTAGTACCACTTGGGATTTGGCTAAGGCAAAAACGTAGTGACTGGCAAGGGATTTTGGGCTTTGGCATGGTGTTTTCGGGATCTGGCACTTTGCCAAAGTGATAGTACCACTTTGGTACTTTACCAAGGCTGAACGCATGGACTGGAGCCGATTTTACTTGCGCACACCACTGTTTTCAAAAGTGGTACTTGGCACTTTGGTGAAACATGAACAAAAGTGAATTTCTGAGTGAAGTTTTAAATAAAAATAAAGGTAGAACAAGGGAAAGGACTATAGTCCGCATGAACATTCAAATGTCTTGAATAAACATGAAGTATGATTCTGTCATCCGAAGTCAGAATCAATTAGAATGATTTAACGAATCAAATCATTGGTAATTAAAAATGAATAAATTAAGTAATTAATTCTGGTCCATTTAAGTATCATTTAGTTAAATGAACCCAGTTAAACTGAGTCAATCGATTTTTAATTGATCGAAGGTTAGTTGAATTAAATAAAGTTAATCGACTACTAGCTAGTCGAATGATAGAGTTTAACACCTAAGAGTTATTTGAATTAGTTGTTCGAAACAGAGTCAATCAAATAAAGGTAATCGAATAGTAAAAAAGAAGATTTTACATAAGAAAAGTTTTAAACCCGTGCTTCGCACACGGTATAGCATGATATAAAATAAAAGAGTTAAGCTAATATTTTTCGAAATAAAAATATTAAAGGAATGTGAATTTTTGAAATAAGAATTCAAATGGAATTACAGAAATTAGGAACTGACTAGAATTAATAAGTCGAATGATTTTCTGAGTATTTATCTGATGTTGGTTTCGGCCTTCGGGGTTTATACTTAGGAAGTTGTTCTCTTAATAATTACAGTCAGCGACTGATTGATGTGAAAGGGTAGTGATACGTAAACACAGGAACATGAATATATATATATATATATATATATACGAGTGATCAAATAGAAAATTCCAATTGGAAATAAGATTTGTTGTGTGCACATGTATTTTCATTTGATAGTTAAGTCATCGACTATCAAAGTTTGACCATTTTAACGTTGTTAATATGGAGAGACCGGTTGGATTATTATCTGAAGAACCACTTCGTACTGGCATAAGCGTTGCGAGTCAAGTATGCTGAATATATTAAAGACGGAGAAAAATGCAAGGGCTATTGTATAAATCTTAGATAACGGTTGGCTAAGATGGTTGTACGGAATAGTACCTTCAGTTTGTCCAGTCCCAGGACAACTTGTATGGACGAACGTCTGACGGAGTACTCCTAACTAATCACGTACGTTGATCTTTTCAAACGTAGTTATAAGTGGTAGAGAAATTCGTTTCTCTTACTTTATACTTGTAATTTATTTTTGGAGAAGTCAATTAGTGGATTAGCGGGTTTGACGATGTGACGTTCAAAGCAAATAAAAAGCATGTGTCAGGGTACGTTTAGCTTCAAGCTTCACAATCGGAAATGACAAAAATCGGGCAGGCAGCATGGCTATGTGGGTAGCTCCCATTAGGATGTATCATCATCTGATCTAGAGTTTCATTTACTTCTAAAAATCTATTGTCGATTCTGACCCGTTTCGAGAAACGGTGGGTAGCTCCCAACAGTTGGTGATATACATTCGATACACTCAAGCGAAATGAGTGGTCGGTCATGTGTGGTCGGGTTACAAGATGTTCTTGTTGAACCCGTGTATTCGTATCTAGAGATACACCTCCGGAAGGTGATCCCATACCTTGTCATAGTTGGAAACCCAATATCCATAAGCACTTAACGGTTTTGTTTGTATACTATAAGTAGAATGTGAGATGAAAGCATTCTACTAGATTATAATTATTTGTGGACACACTAGACATTATCACAATATCTGTTTAAATATGCAAACTGTTTTGATCTCGTAAGGTAAAAACCCGTTCCGTATTCACGGCGTGGTCTTATGAATCATTGTGATTTATTAAACTTGTTTATAAATCGTTTACTCATACCAGTCCATGACTGACCCGGAGTTTATTTTCTGTGTTTTCCTTAAACTCTTGGGTACTCATAATATTTATTATGAGTAGACAAGTGATCCAGGTTTTAAAGTAACTTTGGAGTAGCTGGATGGCCGGATCAGAAATGTTGGCTTATCTATCATATGTTATGTAGAATTATCTGCAAGTTAGTATCACAAGTGTTAAGTATGTAATTGTGATAACATGTATCCCTATGTATGAAGTATTTCAATGTACTTGACTTGTGTTATGTAATATTTTGGGTTATTATATATTGTCCCAAGTTCCGCTGTGAGATTCTAATGTCTTTTCTTAGTTCTATTCTTCTATCTATTTCTTTTCTTAAATAATGATGCAACTTCCGAGGTACTGGAAAGTTGGGTCATTACATTAACAAACACAAATTCGGAGTATTATTTATTTTCATATTTAGTATAATTATTTTTATCCCTATTTCTTTCAAAAATTAGATTGTAATTTACATTTATTTTCTAAAAATGATATCTTAGAACCTTTATCGCATTAATGTCTAATACTAAGCCGATTATATTTTAAATTTTTAACTAACAAAACATCAGTAATAAGAGGTAAATTATATGTGCCGTTATTTCTCACATCGCCTTTGCCGGTGATATAACCTTCGAAATTATCTCCAAATGTGAAAGTTCCTCCTTTTGAGTAGATAAATTTGTCAGCATCTTTGTCTTGTCATGTGTTTTGAGAAACCACTGTCAAGTATCCATTTTCCGCCTTTCTCGAATGGGACCTACAAAAAATATGTAATGACATTGATACCCACTTCCTCCGTTAGGGTCCTAAGAGTTAGGCCTTAGGAAACCAAACCCAAGAGGGTTCAGTGTCCCTTTTATAAATATAATCCTTATTTTTATGAATGGTTTCTAAGAATGATTTTCTACATTTATTCCTAATTAAAAAGTAAATTTTTTAGGAACCCGTATATTTATAGTTTTAATAACAGGTATTCGTGTATTAGATTTTACTAAATTGCAAATTTTGTCCTTTTTTGTTCAATTTCTTTCTAGATTGAATACCAAACTTCTTTATATAACCTAATCTTTTTTTACTACCTGTAGATTGAGAATTTCTATAATTTTAGATAAATTCTCTCCACCTTTATTGTAGTTAGAGACATTTTTATTAATATCATCAAACTTGATTTTATGACTAAAATTATCTAGCTCTACTATTTTAATCTTAGTTCTTAACTCGTGAATTTCAGAAATAAGTGCATTATCCTTTTCTTTTTGAGTTTCAATTTCTTGACTCAATAAAGAAAGTTGAGAATTAGCATTAGAAAGAGATTCTTGAAGTTTTCTAATTTCTTCTTCTAATATCTCTTTTCATCTCTCTTTCGAATTTTGTCTTTTTCTAATCCTCATTTGCTTGTTTATATTTTTTTTAAGATTATTTCTCGATTCTAATAATTCTTTATTTATTTCTACCATTTCTTCAAAAGTAAAATCACCGACCTCAATATCTTTTGCCATGAAGCATAAGTTAGCTTGTTCGGTATCACTTTCACTATCGCTTTCTACAGAAGATGAGTCTAAATCATTCCATGTTACTGAAAAAGCTCGTCTTTTAGATTTCTCCTTCTCATTTTTTTCGCGATATTCTTTTTTCTGATCTGGACAATCGTTTTGAAGATTTCCTTTCTTATGACACCAGAAACATTCAATTACTGATGAAGATGTTTTGTTGTTATTGAAGCTCTTCTTTCCATTGTTTCTGTCACCTTTCTTATATTTCAAAAACTTTCTAAAGTTTTTGGCAATAAAAGCTAGGTCTTCTTCATTTGAATCTGATTCTTCTTTTTTAGCATGGAAGGCAAGATTCTTTTTATCTACGCATGAATTTTTTTTCCTACATGTTTACTTTATATGGCATTAGATTTCTTATCAACTCTTCTAGTTTCATGGTTGAGAGATCATTAGCCTCTTTATTTGCTAAGACCTTTCCTTTCCAATCTTCCATTAAAGAGTTTAGGATTTTTGTAACTACATTAAAATCAGAATACATTTCTCCTAAGCCTAGTAATGCATGATAAATATCTTGAAATCTAAAGTACATTTCATTTACAGATTCATTTTCATTCATTCTAAAATTATGAAACTGGCTTTTAAGCATGGATATCTTGCTTTGCTTTACTTTGTTAATTCCTTCATGAGTTACCTTGAGTGCTCGCCATATTTCATATGTAGTATTGCACATATAAATACAATTAAACTCATTTCTATCTAAAGCGCAATGCAACATATTCATAGCTTTAGCATTTGAAGTAGCATCTAATTTTTGTGAATTTGACCATTCAAAATAATTGGTAGTAGGAGGAGTATACTCAATTTGAGTAATACTCCAAATATCAAATCCATTGGCTTGCATATAGATTCTCATTCATGTAGGCAAATAATTATAATTTAAGCCATCAAATAGTGGAGGTGGTGCGGTAGATTGATCTTCAGTAAAACTTGCGTTAGTGCTGGTATTATTTTTATTTTCCATATTATTGAAATATCAAATAATTGTTTTACGGTTATAAGACATCTTTCTCTGATACCAAATGAAAAGAATAAGTAGGATCGAGTAATATGGAAATATGTGTATATGCAGAAGTTTTGATAGTATGATATATTATTCTTGATATATGCAAGTAAATATTTATTGAGATAAATACTTGTATATTATATCACAGACAAGCAATGTGAATGTAGTAAATAAAGTAAATAACACCGGGGATTTTTGTACTGGTTCGAAGCACCGTCCTACGTCCAGTCCTAGACTCCTTCTGAAATGTCACTAATCATTATCCTCACTTAACTCGGAGGAACATGTATTACAGCTCCTGAGCAGCAGAACATGATTTAGCCTCAGCAGCCAAAGAAGAATTCTTGCTTGAGCAATGGAATAGGACTTCAATGAATAGAAAAATAGTTTTGACTGTGTATGTGTTCTTAGTAACGCAGATAAGTCACAATTTGAGTACACCCTTTCTATAATCTTCTTTGTATATATATTTGAATGCAAGTGAAGAATAGAGAAGGAAAGTGTTTTTTAATCATGAATTATTGAATACTTGAGAGCATAAGTGAATATAAAATAGAAAATAGTTCAGAATTAGAGAACAGATAGTTCAGGAAAGTTCGGTGGTTAAAACAAATGATTTTGAAGTGTATTTATAATAAATAAAAGGTTGCAATTATTTGTGAAAAGATTTGATCAAAAGATATAGCCATAACTCTTGGATTAAAAAGTTATGACTCTTTAAAATGTCGCAACTGTTCAGTTCAACCATCTGAATTTATAATTCAGAAGTCTGAAAAACAGCGAGTATTTGAAAACTGGTGTACATGTGCATAAAGTCACCATATTCATATGTCTGAATTGGAAATTTAGATGTTCGAATATTTGAACTCATATGCTTGAATATTCAGCAATCAGACATTTGAATTTTTAATTTAGACGTTTGATGCACATGACTTTACGCATGTATTTTTTTCCTATTTGAAAATAAAAATTATATATCTATAAACATGTGTATATTGTTGGTCTGCTTTGTAACTAGGCCACACAAAGTCCAGTCGGTCACTTATGGGTAACGGAATTAGAGTAGATCGAAGAAAGAGCCTCAAGTCAAGGAGGGAAATCGAATACCAATGGACGCTGAACAAGGGCAGATCAGATCAGAGAACCACTTTTAATATGATCCCTTCATGTGCACAAGAAACTCAATTCCAGCCAACAAGCACTGGTTCGGGTCGGCCACCCAGTATTTGTTCCCTTAAATGCATGAAATAACATGGCCCCCACTGTCACGGAAGCGGATCGGGTCGTATGGATACAGATCTGACACCATACCTGAAATCCTGAAGCAATTACTCCATGCTCCAAGAATATCGGGGAGGTTACTACCCACGAACCCATGGTCCTGATGTGTTGTCTCCACAATCCCACGTCCAAATACAAGATTTTGCAGATGGGACCCACGTGGCACTCGACCCGCATGTTGTCTTCACCTATAAATACACCAGAACTCACCATTTTGAGGGATCTTTTGGCATTCTAAGTACTCAAACTTCACCATTAACGATATTCCTTTGTTTTAATCAGATTGTACTCTAAATTCTTGAGTTTAATTCTATAAATTTGGAGAGATTATTAATTATACTCGTGAGGTTGAGTGATCATTTGCCTTGTACTTGTAATCAATTTGTCAATCGAATAATTATAAATTGAACGTAGGCTCATTAACTCCAAACCATTGTAAATCTTGTGTGTCGGCTGCTTTTTATTCATTTTCAGATTATATTTCTTCACAATTTCTGATCAGTTGGGTTTCTGAACCACTTTTTGGTCTAACATTTTGGTGCTTTCACTGAGAACGTTGAATTCTCAGTTTTTCGGATTGTCATTCTACTATTTGGATTTTCAAGTCAGAAGAGATGGTCCGCATTTCTACCATTTTTGAAATTTTTATTGATTTCAATGAATACAAATTCCATGGCTCCAAGGAAAGGAAAGGAACCGCAAACTTCCGGAGTGAATAACACAAATGAACATTAGCAGGATAATGCACAAGCACTCATCACTACCAGGTCGCGGGGGGCGGTTCGGACCCGACCCGACCCGGAGGGCTTTCTGATACCCGACCCGCGGGAGATAGTATAACCCGATCCGAAGGGTTGAACGTGCCGAATGATGCTCCTTCGAACCGCGTTGGTGATGTTTCCCTGATCCTACCCGGTGGCTTCATAACAAACCGATCCAATATGGCCGACCCGAATGTAATTGATGATGGTATTTCTACTCAAGCCAATGCTAATGGTCTAACTTCAGCAACAACGGCCAATAATCAACCCCCAGCATCTGATCCTATTTCGCAGATGAATTTTTCACGCTTGCTCGATATGTTGGACAGAATTATTGATGCTTCAGAGGCCCAAAAACGTGATAGTGTCGTAATCTGGGAAAACACGAATGCTATGAATCGATAGATGGATGAGCTCTATAGGCAGAGAACGCCTTCTCCGACTCATCGCCTTATCGTAGACTACTTATCTTACTCAAAAGAGAATGTGAGACCTCCAAGAAGGTCATATGAGAGACCTAAAAACCTCGAACAAATGATGTTTGGCTCATTGGGATCCTGCGAAGACGCAGCTCGAGTCTTGGGACCTAATGACCCCAGCATAGCAGAACCAATGTTGTTGCCAATTCGTTGATCTTATGTCATGCCTCGAGACCCAAATATCACTAATCCTACCCAGGGCCAACTTCACCAGCCTACTCGTCCTGTGAATGAGCGGGACCGTAGGGGGCAAAGAAACTCTGCTCCTGCAAGAAACCGGAGGACGTCGCCTAGTGTAGGAGAAGGAAGTGCTTGAAGAACAAGGAGTGCCGAACCTGAACCCACATTAACCAATGCTGAAGTAGAAGCTATGGTGTGTCAGATAATGGCCGATAGCAAAAGATACAATAGCGAAGATTGGGGCATTGAACGCAGCCACACACCTTTCACTGATGACATTTTGGATTTTCGGTTCCCTAGGAAATTCAACCTACCCACTATGGACCGATATGGAGGAAGAACTTATCAAGGGAAGTATTTGATGAGATACTCCTAGAACACGAACGTTTAAGCAACCCCTGATGCCGTAAAGTGCAAAGTTTTTACGATATATCTCGAAGATGTCGCACTAATGTGGTTCACCTGGCTCCTGCTTCAATCAATTTCTAGTTTCGATGAGCAAAGCGAGAGCTTCATGAATCGGTTTCGACTCCACGCCCAGAAATCCAAGAGCATTATCTAGCTGTCTGTAATTAAACAAGTTCCTAGGGAAACTTTGAAATTGTATTTAGATCATTTCAATCTGGAGGTAACAGAAGTGAGTGACCCACATGAGCAAACCATCCTGATGGCACTAATAGATGGAGTCGATAAAGTCACTGAATTCAGGATATACTTGGTCGGAAAACCACTGCTAACTAGGGAGCTATTTTATGAAAAAGCAAACATTCTCCTATGGCGAGAAAAGATATATGACAATCGAAAAAGAAAATCTGACTAAACCCTGAGAGAAGATATTCAAAGCAACGTCACCACTAAACAATCCGGTGATAGTGCAGGGAAAGTCAAAGTGAATGTCAACAACAAGAGTGAAGGAAATAAGTGCCAAGGTTGGAATGGTAACAAAAGGAATAGGAATCGAAGAAATGATCCCAAAAAGAGGCATTGGTTTCAATCCTTCGAGAATCACACGCTGCTGAATGATACCATGGAGAACATTTATTTGGATACTTACATTGTTATCCAAGAAGCCTCCACCCAGAGAATCAATGGAAAAGGAACGTAAAACCAGAAAGTTCTGTCTGTTTTACGAGACTTACGACCACTCTACGAATGAGTACCACCACTTGAGAGATGTCGTAGAAAAGTTGCTTCGAGAAGGGAAGTCAAACAAGTACAAGGTTGCCCCTAAAGATAGGGGAAAGGTGGATTGGCACAGAATCAGAACCAACTTACCCCTAGACCTACAGCCCAACAGAAAGGAATGGTCGTAATCATTAGTAATGTGGTCAGTGGACTTCATCCAGCCAGATTCAGCAACAGAACCATGGACTAGTACGTCAATGCAGCTAAACATCCAGAGGTGGGGGAGTGTAGTTCCCTCAAAGTTAATGCTCCTGTAAAGTAGCAGAAAACAATGGCAAATGACGTTATCTTTAGAAAGAGAAAGTGTGTGAGTAGAGACTTCAAGCGTAGATCCGTTGGTAATTACAACTATCATTGGTCCAACCTTTGTACGGAAAGTCCTTTTTGATTGCGGGAGCTCCATCAATATTTTGTTCAAAAAAGCATTTTGTAACAACCCGTATTTTGATAACGTGTTATAACCATAAATCTAGGCAGAATTAAATTTTAAAACAAGAACCAAGGGAAACGGGTTGTGCCATTGCGTTCGTCTCGGAATTCTACATGAAATCGAGTCCGAGTTTTCGAAAATCGGAGTCCGTATGACCAAGTTATGGCTCCCCAAAGTTTGAGAAATTTTCAGAGTTCAAAACAGTTCGAATTCGATTTCAAATTCGAATTTCAAAACCCAGACAGAATGGGCCGGAAATTTCCCGCCCTGCACCCCAGGTCGACTGGGGAGTCGACACTCCCAGGACTAGGTCGACTGCGTAGTCGACTTGGGTGTCGACCTGGTCCCCGAACCTGGTTTGGGCCTGGTTGCTCCTGCTTGAACCTGTTGGCTTGTTTGAAGGCCCGTGACGATTTTTGGCGGTTCAGATCGATTCTAGGGTTTATCCTATGGCCTAAACTAGTTGTTGCAACTATAAAAACACCCTAAGACCTAGGCTAATCCACAACAAATCTTTCTAACACCATTATGCTGCTAAGTCTCCTCTTGAACCATGGCTGTCGCCTCCAACTTGAAGCTTAAACATTCAAACTAGATCCAAATCGAAGGCCAACGTTTCTACAACAATTCAAGGGAATATATCAACATCTCAACAACGGTCCTACGACAATTTATGTTCTTAGTTCTCAAAAACCACGATCTGTAATCCCCAGTTACTCTTAGATCTAAACTCTAAACTTAATATAGACATGTGTAAATTGAAGTTGAACATAAACATGATAACTACTTAAGACCTACTCTTGTATATCTTTGATCTATGACTATTCCTTTTTGATCTATTATTTTAGATCTACTCTTGTTCACCCTAGATCTATTCACCTTGAACCTAGTACCGTTCATATTGAACCTTGATTTGTGGAATACCGATAAGAACTTGATTTAGAGGCTTGTTCATGTCATAACCTAAACCCTATCATTATTTTAACATGCCTGTGATGTTGTGATGTTGAAACTATTGCTAGTCACAAGTTTAGGATTATCATCTTATGTCATTTATTGCTATGTTTATCACCCTATTTCATATGCCAGTGATGTTATGATCATAACTCAAGTTACACCATGCTTGCCTTGAAATCACCTTTGCCACTTTATACCCATCCTTGTTATGTTATTCCCTAGTTACATCTATTGCCTTGATTCGAATTCACGAGTGTTGGGGATGCGATTTGGGTAGTTTAGGAAAACCTGAATTGAGTATGAACTTGAAAACATGAATATCGTTATAACTTGAGCTTGGATAGGAACATGAACTTGCCATGAAATTATACTTGAAAATATGAATTTGGGACATGACACTTAGATAACTTGAACGTAGCCAACTCGAGGTTGGGTTGAGTTTGCAGTATAAATCTGCCTGGAACTGCCCGGCGAATCCAGTAACTGCAAACAATAGGACCCAATGTGAGTAGTTGGTCATATCACACTCGAAAACCGAGGTTAGACTAGGTTATGGTGTAAAACTGCCCGGACCCGCCCGATACATCCAGTAACCATAACCAAGCCTAATGTGAGAGGTTAGGGGTGCATTAAGTAAATTAATGCCACTGGATAGGGTTAAGTCATGGACCACTTGAATATACTTAACCAATTTGACACGTTGATTTGATAGGGTTAAGTCATGAACCGCTTGAACACACTTAACCAACATGACACATGATTCGTAGGACTAAGTCTTGAACTAGAATGACACACTTAGTCAATTTGACATGACACGTAGATGGGGTTAAGTCTCGATTTTAAATGACAACTTAACCTGCTGAACGAAACCCTAGTTACGTGGTCCTTTTCAGCAGTAACCCACTAGATGTATCACAGTACCCTGGGACTAGGCAGGGTGGGGCACGATTGCTGGGCTGATTGTAAGCGACCAAAACGACGGCTGAGTTGGTGCGCCATTGTAGGTTCAGGCGGATTAGGGTCGTGCACTTAGTCCGGAGTTGAAAAAGCAGGCATTGGGCATTAGTAAGATTATCTGTGCATTCTTGATTCGTGTCGGTGGTTGGCACCCTAGGGCTTGATACACCCTATGGTGGACCTAGCACAGGTGACTACATTCGTGATAGGACCGTATGACACAAACACACGACGAGCTAGACTTGTAGGGAGCCGATCGATTAGATCATTCCGTTGGACCTCGAATTGGGTCACTTCATGATATTGGGCCAAGGGATTATTTCTTGATTTATAGTTGACACGGGATTAGTATACCAGTATAGTTAGTATGGCGAACCTTGAATACAAAATGTTAGACTTGAGTTACCTTGTTAGCTTAGTTATCATGTCAGACTTATCATCATTCCTATGTTTAATTCCAGTTTATTCATGTCTTGTTAACTTTACTAGTTTCTATGCTGATAGTCACTAGGGCTTACCAGTCTTTTTAACTGACCCGTTTTCTTTCGCCTCTTTGTCTTTCGTTCTCCCCCCCAGGTTCTCAGGGAGGAAACTCTGGCTCTTAGCTTGGACTTTGCTTGCTTTCTGACAGCTCATGTACGGTTTGGTCTTGAGCTATGCTATGGCTGCACTCATGCACTTTTTGGGGAATAATATTTTACTTATGTTGTTTCAAGTACTTTGCTTCTTTAGAACTTGATGTAATGAAATAATGACTTGGCATTTTGATGTAAGAGGTTTTGACTCTATTTTTCAGTAATGAGATTTGGTTTTAAAGTTTATATCCGCTGCTTTATATACTCTTATCTATGTTCTGTCTTGTGTTATCTCTGTGCCTGTTTACTAGATAATACCCCCCCCCCAAAACTAGGGAATTCCCTTTGTGAGTGACCCTAGCGGAGGTGGGGTGTTACATTTGGTATCAGAGCAAAAGGTTACCAGACTGGGCAAAAGTTTTAAAAACCTTCTGAAACTATTTTCAAAACCGTTTATAAAGAAGCATTTTTCAAGAAAAGTTTTATTTTTAAGAAAAGGCTATTCCCCAAAAGCGATTAGCACTTTCCTTTGTTTCCTCGTTTGAATCTTTTTCCTTTTCGCTTTTAAGCATGTCTGATCTTAACCTTCCTGAGGGAGTACCCATACCTGGCTGGTTCCGAAGATACTTGGAAGCTAGGGCCAACGGCACGGGCCCGGTAGATATCCCTCCTCCTCCTCCCCCGGTGGCCACGGTTCCTCCTCCTCCTCCTCCTCCGGGTACCGCCTTCTCCAAAATATGCAAGGACTTTATAGGAATGGGCGGCAAGAACTTCGTTGGAACTGAAACTTTCGTTGAGGCGCGAAACTGGCTAAAAGAGACTGAAGACTTGTTTGTTATTTTCGATATAGATGATCATAGGAAAGTTCAGTTGGCAGCATGGTTGTTGAAAGAGGAAGCTGCATTTTGGTGGGAAGTCACCAACGCTACCAGACCAATTGAGACTTGGGCAGACTTTAGAGAGAGGTTCAGGCTTAAGTTTTTATCATCCGTAGAAGCGAGTCTTCAGATGGAGAGGTTCCTGGCACTCAACCAAGGGGACATATCAATTAGGGAATATGTGAATAAGTTTAATCAGCTTGCTCGGTTTGGTTTGGACTTAGTCAACACTGCTGAGAAGAAGGCTCTACGCTTTGCTCGAGGATTGAGCGAGCCACTCCATACTATGGCCATGACTCATGTACCCATGGGGGAGACCTTTGAAAGCTAGGTGAATATGGCCCTACTTTATGAAGAAGACGAGAATGGCAAGAAGAAGGTCAAGGCGAATGAGTCTCAAGACAAGAAGGTAGACTCCGAGAAAGGAGGAAAGAACAGCAATAACAAGAATGACAAGTCACGTGAGAAAAGAAAATGCAACTTCTGTGGTATTGACGGGCATATAGTCCAGGACTGTAGGAAGAAGAAGATGAAGATAGGAGATGTTTTCAATGCGGTGAAATTGGATACATCAGCAAAAACTGCCCTAAGAAGCAAGGGCAAGCCCCGCAAGAAGGACCTTCTAGGGGTACATCTTTAACTTCTTTTCCCTAGATACTCTGTTTTATCTTGTATATCCTTTCGATCCTGTCTTGAGAACCTTAGGTAGAATCCTATGAATGTAAACATGTATTTGAAACATGTTATGGTTGATGTTTGTGAATGGTTGCAAGTGATTGCTCGTGGTTGCATAACACACATTAGGCACTAGATCGGCTCAGACACATTTTCATATTGCATATGCATGAGTGTTTATACTTATTTATGGATGAAATTGAATGTGTTATCATAAGAATGTTGCATATGGATGAATGTTTGTGCACACATATAGTGCTTACGTGACTAGGATTATTTGCATACATGTTGGATTCATGACACTAAACATATTTTGCATTAGAAAGATCAATCAGGCCTGATCATTTGCATTAGATAAGGAACATATACACACACTTTCTGCATATGTTCATACAGCATTAGAAATCTCTTAAGGACAATGTTTGCTTGTGGATGATGTTTTGAGTAGATGGATGATGGATGGTTGGATACATTCTTCCTAACTTAGAGATTTCGGGGATGAAATCCTTTAAGGAGGGGAGAATTTAACAACCCGTATTTTGATAACGTGTTATAACCATAAATCTAGGCAGAATTAAATTTTAAAATAAGAACCAATGGAAACGGGTTGCGCCATTACGTTCGTCTCGGAATTCTTCATGAAATCGAGTCCGAGTTTTCGAAAATCGGAGTCTATATGACCAAGTTATGGCTCCCCAAAGTTTCAGAAATTTTCAGAGTTCAAAACAGTTCGAATTCGAGTTCAAATTCGAATTTCAAAGCCCAGACAGACTGGGCGGGAAATTTCCCGCCCAACACCCCAGGTCGACTGGGGAGTCGACTGGGCAGTCGACCAGGTTGACTGCGCAGTCGACTTGGGTGTCGACCTGGTCCCCGAATCTGGTTTTGGCCTGGTTGCTCCTGCTTGACCCTGTTGGCTTGTTTGAAGGCATGTGACAATTTTTGGCGGTTCAGATCGATTATAGGGTTTATCCTATGGCCTAAACTAGTTGTTGCAACTATAAAAGCACCCTAAGACCTAGGCTAATCCACAACAAATCTTTCTAACACCATTATGCTGCTAAGTCTCCTCTTGAACCATGGCCGCCGCCTCCAACTTGAAGCTTAAACATTCAAACTAGATCCAAATCGAAGGCCAACGTTTCTACAACAATTCAAGGGAATAAATCAACATCTCAACAACGATCCTACGACAAATTCTGTTTTTTAGTTCTCAAAAACCACGATCTGTAAGCCCCAGTTACTCTTAGATCTAAACTCTAAACTTAATATGGACATGTGTAAATTGAAGTTGAACATAAACATGATAACTACTTGAGACCTACTCTTGTATATCTTTGATCTATGACTATTCCTTTTTGATCTATTATTTTAGATCTACTCTTGTTCACCCTAGATCTATTCACCTCGAACCTAGTACCATTCATATTGAACCTTGATTTGTGGAATACCGATAAGAACTTGATTTAGGGGCATGTTCATGTCATAACCTAAACCCTATCATTATTTTAACATGCCTTGATGTTGTGATGTTGAAACTATTGCTAGTCACAGGTTTAGGATTATCATCTTATTTCATTTATTGCTATGTTTATCACCCTATTTCATATGCCAGTGATGTTATGATCATATCTCAAGTTACACCATGCTTGCCTTGAAATCACCTTTGCCACTTTATACCCATCCTTGTTATGTTATTCCCTAGTTACATCTATTGCCTTGATTCGAATTCACGAGCGTTGGGGATGCGATTTGGGTAGTTTAGGAAAACCTGAATTGAGTATTAACTTGAAAACATGAATATCTTTATAACTTGAGCTTGGATAGGAACATGAACTTGACATGAAATTATACTTGAAAATATGAATTTGGGACATGACACTTAGATAACTTGAACGTGTCCAACTCGAGGTTGGGTTGAGTTTGCAGTATAAATCTGCCCGGAACCGCTCGGCGAATCCAGTAACTGCAAACAATATGACCAAATGTGAGTAGTTGTTCATATCACACTCGAAACCCGAGGTTAGACTAGGTTATGGTGTAAAACTGCCCGGACCTGCCCGGCACATCCAGTAACCATAACCAAGTCTAATGTGAGAGGTTAGGGGTGCATTAAGTAAATTAATGCCACTGGATAGGGTTAAGTCATGGACCACTTGAATATACTTAACCAATTTGACACGTTGATTTGATAGGGTTAAGTCATGAACCGCTTGAACACACTTAACCAACCTGACACATGATTCGTAGGACTAAGTCTTGAACTAGAACGACACACTTAGTCAATTTGACATGACACATAGATGGGGTTAAGTCTCGATTTTAAATGAAAACTTAACCTACTGAAAGAAATCCTAGTTACGTGGTCCTTTTCAGCAGTAACCCACTAGATGTATCACGGTACCCTAGGACTAGGTAGGGTGGGGCATGATTGCTGGGCTGATTGTAAGCGACTAGAACGACGGCTGAGTTGGTGCGCCATTGCAGGTTTAGGCGGACTAGGGTCGTGCACTTAGTCCGGAGTTGAAAAAGCAGGCATTGGGCATCAGTAGGATTATCTGTGCATTCTTGATTCGTGACGGTGGTTGGCACCCTAGGTGGACCTAGCACAGGTAACTACATTCGTGATAGGGCTGTATGACACAGACACACGACGAGCTAGACTTGTAGGGAGCCGATCGATTAGATCATACCGTTGGAACCCGAATTGGGTCACTTCACGATATTTGGCTAAGGGATTATTTCTTGATTTATAGTTGACACGGGATTAGTATACTAGTATAGTTGGTATGGAGAACCTTGAATACGCAATGTTAGACTTGAGTTATCTTGTTAGCTTAGTTATCATGTCAGACTTATCATCATTCCTATTTTTAATTCCAGTTTATTCATATCTTGTTAACTTTACTAGTTTCTATGCTGATAGTCACTAGGGCTTACCAGTCTTTTTGACTGACCCGTTTTCTTTCGCCTCTTTGTCTTTCGTTCCCCCCCCCCCAGGTTCTCAGGGAGGAAACTCTAGCTCTTAGGTTGGACTTTGCTTGCTTTATGACAGCTCATGTACGATTTGGTCTTGAGCTATGCTATGGCTGCACTCATGCACTTTTTAGGGAATAATATTTTACTTATGTTGTTTTAAGTACTTTGCTTCTTTAGAACTTGTTGTAATGAAATAATGACTTGGCATTTTGATGTAAGAGGTTTTGACTCTATTTTTCAGTAACGAGATTTGGTTTTAAAGTTTATATCCGCTGCTTTATATACTCTATTTTATCTATGTTTTGTCTTGCGTTATCTCTGTGCCTGTTTACTAGATAATACCTCTAACACCCCACTTCCATTAAGGTCACTCACAAGGGAATGCCTTAACTTTGGTGGAGCATTTTAGTAAACAGAACAGAAACTTACAAGATAGAAAAAACAGTACTTGAAAAATTTATAACTTTATTTCAACAGAAGCTTGGTTACATCCTTTCAAATCACAATATCAGAATTCAAGTACAAAATATCAGTCTTATACAAAAGCCATCAGAATGCATAGTTTAAAGTCATAATCCCACTGAAGAAGACAAGCCATACTTTAAGCACTTCAAGCGGAAGAAATATGGATCAAGCTAGAGTATTCCCTCCTACAAAACCTGGGGGGGAGGGGGGGAAACGGAAGAAAGGAGGCGAAACAACAAGGGTCAGACAAAATTCTGGCAAGTCCATTGATTTTCAGTTATGAACAGATAATAATAACATGACATGAAAATAAAACTGGATGAGAGATAACTGTAACAGATGTAGCAGATATGACAGAAGAATTAATGATATAAGCTATTGCTTTACACTTCCCTGCACTAATACTAGTATAACAGAATTAGGTGTCACCCTAATGTCCAAACTGAAACAGAAACAGGTACAGAATAATTTCCACGCTAGTAATGGGCCTTTACCACCAATCAGAAACAGACAGAAGAAGAATATAGCATAAGGTGTACACTAGTAATTGGGCCTTTACCACCCGAACAGACGGTACCACGCAGAAACAGACAGGTGTTGCCACCCAACAGAAATAGACGGTACCAACAGAAACAGACAGAACTAAGTGTACCCTAAAACCCTACCCCAAGCGATCGGCTCCCTAATACATAAATACCCTGTGCCAGCCCCACCGAAGGGTGTATCATTCCCTAAAGTGGCAACCTTTGAATGACACAGACCTATATACAGATGTCACGGCGTCTTACATCCTCAGAGGCAGACCGGGATCCATGCACGCACATGACCCGGTGGGAACGCACCATCAACACCCCTCGCCATTGCCAGAATGAACCGCTTATAATTAGTTCAGTAAGCGTGCCCGGACCCTACCTATTGTTGGGTCAAAGTTTTGATACCAGAAAGGGTTACTGACTAATATGGGTCCCAAAAAACAGATGACACAAGTAATTCCCCTCCTATCCTTGTGTCCCCAGACTAACAGATTTCAGATTAACAAGTTCAGACATACAGAATTCAGATCAACTAGTTCACAGGTCAGACAAGTTTTAGACTAACGGATCAGATATACGGATTTAACAGATTTGTCTAACTTTGTAATTGGGCCTACCGATTCACGGAACAGATTTATTAAACTCATCAGTCTAGTGGGTTTAACCCTATCCACCCAATACGTTTTAGACATTATATTTGTCTCAGATTTTCATTAATTAAATATTAATGCCCAGACCTCTCACATTAGACTGACAGTTTGCGACTACTGGTTAGGCCGGTTGGTTCCGGGCAGATTTCTGCCGCAAACTGAGTCTAACCTCGGGTTTCAAGCACGTTATGACTAACTTCTCACATTAGAACCTATTGTTTGCGGCCACTGGATGTGCCGGGCGGTTCCGGGCAGGATTACGCCGCAAACTCATTCTAACCTCGAGTCAGCCATGTTTATCTTTGCAGCCAATTAATTATTAATTTACCATTTATGCCCACGCCTAATATACATGTCAATTTTCATAATTATAGCCAATTCAGATTATGTCAATAACAAACTAAATATATCAACTCAACAGATATGGCAGATAACAGATTTAGCAGATTAGGCGACTTAACGGATTCAGCAGATTAAGCAGTTTAGCAGATTTAGCATAGAACAGTTTAGGCATCTTCAGTAGACTTAGCAGAGTTGACAGATTTGGTATATAAATAGATATAGTAGATTATAGCAGAACTAGCAGATTAGGCAATATAACAGAACTAGCAAATTAGGCAATATAACAGAACTAGCAGATTAGGCCATATAACAGAATTAATCATTCCTTAAAGTTTCATAAACATATCTTGCCTAATTATAAATTTGGCCTAAGTTTGCATGCCTAAATAGTTGTCATGATTCACATTATGATCATATACCCCACGTTTGCATTGAATTTACATGGCACAGATTATGGTCATAATTTACCATATAACACACGTCTCAAATTTATTTAAACTTGCCTAGTACAAAAGATTCACATATAAATTATACCAAATATAGCCATCGATTTCAATGCATGTCATGTATTCAAAAATCTACTACTTAGGTGTTATTCACATTTAATAGTTATCAAATCTTAACATAAATCTTCACACCTAAGTCATATTCCCTTTTTATCCTAAATCATGAATCTCTATATAAACAATATGCCCAACAATCTAGAACTTTAAATTATAACAGATCTTTAATTCAAAAATATGCGTTATGTCCAATGTCTCAAGTCACATGTTAATATACAATGGTTCCTCTTCTTCCAATTCACAGAATATGCACAGATCTAAATCTAGTTTACAAGCTATGTCCTTTTAGTCACAGACTAGCCATGTCCAATTATGCCATCATTCATTATTTGTCCCAAAGTTTAACGTTCGTGCGTTAATCTCTTATGAGATTTGGCGCAGGCTCGGGGTAGCCTGGCTATAGAACAGAAAGAAGAAAGAGATATAGAATAAAACAGATCAGAACAGAACATACGCAATCTCAAATTCAGATTTACAATCATGTCACAATTATAATTAAAGTTTATATCGGAAAATAACTGCACTTGCCTTGGTTGGATTCTAAAAGAAAAAGGTATTGTAGCTATTCTCTTTTAATCCTAATCAGAATTGGAGGAAGAAGAAGTACAAGTCCTAGCTCAGGTTTCAGCAGAGTAGAGACGCCATTGATTTATTTATTTTTAGAGAGGAAGAGAGCAATGGAGGCTAGAGAATTGTATATGAGATTTAGGTTTAGGTTAGGAATGTATATATAGGTGTAGGAAGTTATTTAGGACCATTATATTAACCCTGAATCATGAGAACCATTCAAATGCAAAATCTGCATTTGAGCGAATCGGCCCACGGGACGACAGCCAAACACCCTGGATTAACCCCTAGTCGACCCAGCGAGGCTCAGGTCGACCTCAAAAATGGGCCGGTTCGGTTATTCCCCCTCCCAGTTCGCTGTTTTGAACCTTTTTGCATGTTTATTTATTTAATTTTTATATATATCTATATATATTTCTCTCATATGCATACAAACTTCAAGGCTTAATAACTTTTTCATAATTAACCATTTTTTTTAATATTCTCAGAAAATACGGGGTGTTACATTCTCCCCTCCTTAAAGGATTTCGTCCCCGAAATCTTCAAGTTAAGAAGAATGTATCCTAACATTCAACATCCATCTACTCAACCATTCAATCACAGGCATCCATTGTCCTTAAAAGGTTTCTAATGCCGTATGAACATATGCAAAGTGTGTGTATATGTTTCTTATCTAATGCAAAATCAGGCAGTCTACTGATCCAGTTGACCTCCTTAATGCGAATCATGTTAGTGTCATGAGTCCAAATATGTATGCAAGAAATCCTATTTGATACACATTATTTCTATATGAGTGCATAACCATTCATCCAAATGCAACATCCATGTGAGGAGTCAATCATTCTGCATCCACAAAAATTGAAAAATGCACACACATCCATATGCAGTATGAGAGTGTTTTTGAGCCGATCTAGTGCCTAGTGTGTGTATATGCATCCACGAGCAACCACGAGCAACCAGTTGCATCCACTTGCAACCATCAAACATAACTTGTCTCAAACACATGTTTACACCCATTAGTTTCTACCTAAAGTTCGAAGATTCGATCGATAGGATACAGTCGAATGATGGAAGCGAGTACAGATAAGACAAAGACTTGGTTCCCATTAGACATTGGTTGAGAAAATAATTCCCCTAAGTATCAACCCCGAAGACCAAAATCAACATCAGATTGACACCCAGAGGATTACCTCCTTTAGACAATGTCAAAACTGGAAAGCAGAATTATTCAAATATTTATAGACTACTGGTACAGATCAGGTTCCCTAATGATTCTTAGGAAGCTAAGCACGATAAAATCATATCCCACAAAAACTCAGAATGTATGCTTCATACTTGACGTCTAACACAGATATCCCTCAAACCCCAATCTATCATAAAAAGATGAGTCATAACCCTTATAGGTTTGAGTCTACAACGGAATCAGAAACAATACTAGTATTAAAGTGCAGAGTATCAATTACAAAATCAAAATACCAGAATCAGAAAGAGTCTTAACTCCATAATCAGATAAAGAAATTAAACCTACTATAGGAATTTTCCTACTTCTATCCTAGCCACTAGCCTCAAGAGTGTTCGCCTGCCCTCCTTGTCCTCGTCTCTTCGGGCAGTCCCTAGTGAACTGTCCCATCTCCCCATAGTTGAAGCAAGCGCCCTTCCTTTTTCTGCAATACTTGTTCAGATGAGTCGAGCTTCCACAAGTAAAGCACTTTTTCCCCTTCTTATCTTCAGACTTCTCATCCTTCCTTTGCATTTCCTTTTTGGGCCCTACTTTCTTATTCTGTGGTTCTTCCTTCTTTGTCTCTTTCGGGCCTTTGTCTTCCTCGTGCAGTAGTGCCATGTCCACCAATCTCTCGTAAGTCGCTCCCATGGGTACATGAGTCATGGCTAGGCTGTGCAGTGGCTCGTTCAATCCTTTAACAAAGTGGAGAGCCTTTTTATGCTAAGTGTTGACTAAATCCAATCCGAACCTAGCTAGTTGGTTGAACTGGTTGACGTATTCCTTGACCGTCATACTTCCTTGCTTAAGAGATAAGAACTTTTCCATTTGTAAACTTCGTTCAGCTTGCGAGAGGAATTTTGTCTCAAATCTTGTTCTGAAATCCATCCATATCTCAACCGGCCTCTCGGCGTTAGTGACTTCCCACCAGTAGGAAGCTTCATCTTTGAGCAGCCATACCGCCAACTGTACCTTCTGCCTATCGTCCACCTCGAAGATAACGAATAGATCCTCAGTTTCTTTGAGCCAGTTCCTCTCTTCTACGAATGATTCAGTTCCTTTGAAATCCTTCCCACCCATGGCCCTAAAATCTCTACAGATCTTTGAAAAAGTAATTGCACGAGGAGGGGGTGGAGGAGGAGGATCATTTGCTGGACCTGCGGCGGCGGTCCTAGCCTCAAGTTATTGACGAAACCAACCGGGTACGTGAACACCCTCTGATATCTCAGATGCTTCATACATGCTGAAACGAAAAAAAGGAATGATTCAATACAAAAAAAGGACTGAAGGAAAGATATATGGCTCTTGGGGATCATGTTTTTCAAAATAAGCTTTATTTTTAAAAATACTTCCTTTCAAAACCTTTTTGAAAATAGTTTTCAAAAACTTTACCCAATCTGGTAACCTTCAGCTCTGATACCAAGTGTAACACCCCACCTCCGTTAAGGTCACTCACAAGGGAATGCCTTAACTTTGGTGGAGCATTTTAGTAAATAGAACAGAAACTTACAAGACAGATAAAGCAGTACTTGAAAATTTTATAACTTTATTTCAACAGAAGCTTGGTTGCATCCTTTCAAATCACAATATCAGAATTCAAGTACAAAATATCAGTCTTGTACAAAAGCCTTCAGAATGCATAGTTTAAAATCATAATCCCCACAGAAGAAGATAAGCCATACTTTAAGCATTTCAAGCGGAAGAAATCTGGATGAAGCTAGAGTATTCCCTTCTACAAAACCTGGGGGGGGAACGGAAGAAAGGAGGCGAAACAACAAGGGTCAGACAAAAGTCTGGCAAGTCTAGTGATTTTCAGTTATGAACAGATAATAATAACATGACATGAAAATAAAACTGGATGAGAGATAACTGTAACAGATGTAGCAGATATGACAGAAGAACAGAATGATATAAGCTATTGCTTTACACTTCCCTGCACTAATACTAGTATAACAGAATTAGGTGTCACCCTAATGTCTAAACTGAAACAGAAACAGGTACAGAATAATTTCCACGCTAGTAATGGGCCTTTACCACCCAATCAGAAACAGACAGAAGCAGAATATAGCATAAGGTGTACACTAGTAATTGGGCCTTTACCACCCGAACAGACGGTACCACGCAGAAACAGACAGGTGTTGCCACCCAACAGAAATAGACGGTATCAACAGAAACAGACGGAACTAAGTGTACCCTAAAACCCTACCCCAAGCGATCGACTCCCTAATACATAAATACCCTGTGCCAGCCCCACCGAAGGGTGTATCATTCCCTAAAGTGGCAACCTTTGAATGACACAGACCTATTTACAGATGTCACGGCGTCTTACATCCTCAGAGGCAGACCGGGATCCATGCACGCACATGACCCGGTTGGAACGCACCATCAACACCCCTCGCCATTATCAGAATGAACCGCTTATAATTAGTTCAGTAAGCATGCCCGGACCCTACCTACTGTTGGGTCAAAGTTTTGATACCAGAAAGGGTTACTGACTAATATGTGTCCCAAAAAACAGATGACACAAGTAATTCCCCTCCTATCCTTGTGTCCCCAGACTAACAGATTTCAGATTAACAAGTTCAGACATACAGAATTCAGATCAACTAGTTCACAGGTCAGACAAGTTTTAGACTAACGGATCAGATATACGGATTTAACAGATTTGTCTAACTTTGTAATTGGGCCTACCGATTCACGGAACAGATTTATTAAACTCATCAGTCTAGTGGGTTTAACCCTATCCACCCAACACGTTTTAGACATTATATTTATCTCAGATTTTCATTAATTAAATATTAATGCCCAGACCTCTCACATTAGACTGACAGTTTGCGGCTACTGGTTAGGCCGGTTGGTTCCGGGCAGATTTCTGCCGCAAACTGAGTCTAACCTCGGGTTTCAAGCACGTTATGACTAACTTCTCACATTAGAACCTATTGTTTGCGACCACTGGATGTGCCGGGCGGTTCCGGGCAGGATTACGCCGCAAACTCATTCTAACCTCGAGTCAGCCATGTTTATCTTTGCAGCCAATTAATTATTAATTTACCATTTATGCCCACGCCTAATATACATGTCAATTTTCATAATTATAGCCAATTCAGATTATGTCAATAACAGACTAAATATATCAACTCAACAGATATGGCAGATAACAGATTTAGCAGATTAGGCGACTTAACGGATTCAGCAGATTAAGCAGTTTAGCAGATTTAGCATAGAACAGTTTAGGCATCTTCAGTAGACTTAGCAGAGTTGACAGATTTGGTATATGAATAGATATAGTAGATTATAGCAAAACTAGCAGATTAGGCAATATAACAGAACTAGCAAATTAGGCAATATAACAGAACTAGCAGATTAGGCCATATAACAGAATTAATCATTCCTTAAAGTTTCATAAACATATCTTGCCTAATTATAAATTTGGCCTAAGTTTGCATGCCTAAATAGTTGTCATGATTCACATTATGATCATATACCCCACGTTTGCATTGAATTTACATGGCACAGATTATGGTCATAATTTACCATATAACACACGTCTCAAATTTAGTTAAACTTGCCTAGTACAAAAGATTCACATATAAATTATACCAAATATAGCCATCGATTTCAATGCATGTCATGTATTCAAAAATCTCCCACTTAGGTGTTATTCACATTTAATAGTTATCAAATCTTAACATAAATCTTCACACCTAAGTCATATTCCCTTTTTATCCTAAATCATGAATCTCTATATAAACAATGTGCCCAACAATCTAGAACTTTAAATTATAACAGATCTTTAATTCAAAAATATGCGTTATGTCCAATGTCTCAAGTCACATGTTAATATACAATGGTTCCTCTTCTTCCAATTCACAGAATATGCACAGATCTAAATCTAGTTTACAAGCTATGTCCTTTTAGTCACAGATTAGCCATGTTCAATTATGCCATCATTCATTATTTTTCCTAAAGTTTAACGTTCGTGCGTTAATCTCTTATGAGATTTGGCGTAGGCTCGGGGTAGCCTGGCTATAGAACAGAAAGAAGAAAGAGATATAGAATAAAATAGATCAGAATAGAACATACGCAATCTCAAATTCAAATCTACAATCATGTCACAATTATAATTAAAGTTTATATCGGAAAATAACTGCACTTGCCTTGGTTGGATTCTAAAAGAAAAAGGTGTTGTAGCTATTCTCTTTTAATCCTAATCAGAATTGGAGGAAGAAGAAGCACAAGTCCTAGCTTAGGTTTCAGCAGAGTAGAGACGCCATTGATTTATTTATTTTTAGAGAGGAAGAGAGCAATGGAGGCTAGAGAATTGTATATGAGATTTAGGTTTAGGTTAGGGATGTATATATAGGTGTAGGAAGTTATTTAGGACCATTAGATTAACCCTGAATCATGAGAACCATTCAAATGCAAAATCTGCATTTGAGCGAATCGGCCCATGGGATGACAGCCAAACACCCTGGATTAACCCCTAGTCGACCCAGCGAGGCTCAGGTCGACCTCAAAAATGGGCCGGTTCAGTTATTCCCCCTCCCAGTTCGCTGTTTTGAACCTTTTTGCATGTTTATTTATTTAATTTTTATATATATCTATATATATTTTTCTCATATGCATACAAACTTCAAGGCTTAATAACTTCTTCATAATTAACCATTTTTTTTAATATTCTCAGAAAATACGGGGTGTTACATTTTCCCCTCCTTAAAGGATTTCGTCCCCGAAATCTTCAAGTTAAGAAGAATGTATCCTAACATCCAACATCCATCTACTCAACCATTCAATCACAGGCATCCATTGTCCTTAAAAGGTTTCTAATGCCGTATGAACATATGCAAAGTGTGTGTATTTGTTTCTTATCTAATGCAAAATCAGGCGGTCTACTGATCCAGTTGACCTCCTTAATGCGAATCATGTTAGTGTCATGAGTCCAAATATGTATGCAAGAAATCCTATTTGATACACATCATTTCTATATGAGTGCATAACCATTCATCCAAATGCAACATCCATGTGAGGAGTCAATCATTCTGCATCCACAAAAATTGAAAAATGCACACACGCATCCATATGCAGTATGAGAGTGTTTTTGAGCCGATCTAGTGCCTAGTGTGTGTATATGCATCCACGAGCAACCAGTTGCATCCACTTGCAACCATCAAACATAACATGTCTCAAACACATGTTTACACCCATTAGTTTCTACCTAAAGTTCGAAGATTCGATCGATAGGATACAGTCGAATGATGGAAGCGAGTACAGATAAGACAAAGACTTGGTTCCCATTAGACATTGGTTGAGAAAATAATTCCCCTAAGTATCAACCCCGAAGACCAAAATCAACATCAGATTGACACCCAGAGGATTACCTCCTTTAGACAATGTCAAAACTGGAAAGCAGAATTATTCAAATATTTATAGACTACTGGTACAGATAAGGTTCCCTAATGATTCTTAGGAAGCTAAGCACGATAAAATCATATCCCACAAAAACTCAGAATGTATGCGTCATACTTGACGTCTAACATAGATATCCCTCAAACCCCAATCTATCATAAACAGATGAGTCATAACCCTTATAGGTTTGAGTCTACAACGGAATCAGAAACAATACTAGTATTAAAGTGCAGAGTATCAATTACAAAATCAAAATACCAGAATCAGAAAGAGTCTTAACTCCATAATCAGATAAAGAAATTAAACCTACTATAGGAATTTTCCTACTTCTATCCTAGCCACTAGCCTCAAGAGTGTTCGCCTGCCCTCCTTGTCCTCGTCTCTTCGGACAGTCCCTAGTGAAGTGTCCCATCTCCCCATAGTTGAAGCAAGCGCCCTTCCTTTTTCTGCAATCCTTGTTCAGATGGTCGAGCTTCCATAAGTAAAGCACTTTTTCCCCTTCTTATCTTCAGACTTCTCATCCTTCCTTTGCGTTTCCTTTTTGGGCCCTGCTTTCTTATTCTGTGGTTCTTCCTTCTTTGTCTCTTTCAGGCCTTTGTCTTCCTCGTGCAGTAGTGCCATGTCCACCAATCTCTCGTAAGTCGCTCCCATGGGTACATGAGTCATGGCTAGGCTGTACAGTGGCTCGTTCAATACTTTAACAAAGCGGAGAGCCTTTTTATGCTGAGTGTTGACTAAATCCAATCCGAACCTAGCTAGTTAGTTGAACTAGTTGATGTATTCCTTGACTATCATACTTCCTTGCTTAAGAGATAAGAACTTTTCCAGTTGTAAACTTCATTCAGCTTGCGAGAGGAATTTTGTCTCAAACCTTGTTCTGAAATCCATCCATATCTCAACCGGCCTCTCGGCGTTAGTGACTTCCCACCAGTAGGAAGCTTCATCTTTGAGCAGCCATACTGCCAACTGTACCTTCTGCCTATCGTCCACCTTGAAGATAACGAATAGATCCTCAGTTTCTTTGAGCCAGTTCCTCACTTCTACGAATGATTCAGTTCCTTTGAAATCCTTCCCACCCATGGCCCTAAAATCTCTACAGATCTTTGAAAAAGTAATTGCACGAGGAGGGGGTGGAGGAGGAGGATCATTTGCTGGACCTGCGGCGGCGGTCCTAGCCTCAAGATATTGACGAAACCAACCGGGTATGTGAATACCCTCTGGTATCTCAGATGCTTCATACATGCTAAAACGAAAAAAAAAGGAAAGATTCAGTACAAAAAAAAGGACCGAAGGAAAGATATATGGTTCTTGGGGATCATGTTTTTCAAAATAAGCTTTATTTTTAAAAATACTTCCTTTCAAAACCTTTTTGAAAATAGTTTTCAAAAAGTTTACCCAATCTGGTAACCTTCAGCTCTGATACCAAGTGTAACACCCCACCTCCGTTAAGGTCACTCACAAGGGAATGCCTTAACTTTGGTGGAGCATTTTAGTAAATAGAACAGAAACTTACAAGACAGATAAAACAGTACTTGAAAAATTTATAACTTTATTTCAACAGAAGCTTGGTTACATCCTTTCAAATCACAATATCAGAATTCAAGTACAAAATATCAGTCTTGTACAAAAGCCTTCAGAATGCATAGTTTAAAATCATAATCCCCACAGAAGAAGACAAGCCATACTTTAAGCATTTCAAGCGGAAGAAATCTGGATCAAGCTAGAGTATTCCCTTCTACAAAACCTGGGGGGAGAAACGGAAGAAAGGAGGTGAAACAACAAGGGTCAGACAAAAGTCTGGCAAGTCCAGTGATTTTCAGTTATGAACAGATAATAATAACATGACATGAAAATAAAACTGGATGAGAGATAACTGTAACAGATGTAGCAGATATGATAGAAGAACAGAATGATATAAGCTATTGCTTTACACTTCTCTGCACTTACTAGTATAACAGAATTAGGTGTCACCCTAATGTCTAAACTGAAACAGAAACAGGTACAGAATAATTTCCACGCTAGTAATGGGCCTTTACCACCCGATCAGAAACAGACAGAAGCAGAATGTAGCATAAGGTGTACACTAGTAATTGGGCCTTTACCACCCGAACAGAAGGTACCACGCAGAAACAGACAGGTGTTGCCACCTAACAGAAACAGACGGTACCAACAGAGACAGACAGAACTAAGTGTACCCTAAAACCCTCCCCCAAGCGATCGGCTCCCTAATACATAAATACCCTGTGTCAGCCCCACCGAAGGGTGTATCATTCCCTAAAGTGGCAACCTTTGAATGACACAGACCTATTTACAGATGTCACGACGTCTTACATCCTCAGAGGCAGACCGGGATCCATGCACGCACATGACCCGGTTGGAACGCACCATCAACACCCCTCGCCATTATCAGAATGAACCGCTTATAATTAGTTCAGTAAGCATTCCCGGACCCTACCTACTGTTGGGTCAAAGTTTTGATACCAGAAAGGGTTACCGACTAATATGGGTCCCAAACAACAGATGACAAAAGTAATTCCCCTCCTATCCTTGTGTCCCCAGACTAACAGATTTTTATTAACAAGTTCAGACATACAGAATTCAGATCAACTAGTTCACAGGTCAGACAAGTTTTAGACTAACGGATCAGATATACGGATTTAACAGATTTGTCTAACTTTGTAATTGGGCCTACCGATTCACGGAACAGATTTATTAAACTCATCAGTCTAGTGGGTTTAACCCTATCCGCCCAACACGTTTTAGACAATATATTTATCTCAGATTTTCATTAATTAAATATTAATGCCCAGACCTCTCACATTAGACTGACAGTTTGCGGCTACTGGTTAGGCCGGTTGGTTCCGGGCAGATTTCTGCCGCAAACTGAGTCTAACCTCGGGTTTCAAGCACGTTATGACTAACTTCTCACGTTAGAACCTATTGTTTGCGGCCACTGGATGTGCCGGGCGGTTCTAGGTAGGATTACGCCGCAAACTCATTCTAACCTCGAGTCAGCCATGTTTATCTTTGCGGCCAATTAATTATTAATTTACCATTTATGCCCATGCCTAATATACATGTTAAATTTCATAATTATAGCCAATTCATATTATGTCAAATAACAGACTAAATATATCAACTCAACAGATATGGCAGATAACAGATCTAGCAGATTAGGCGACTTAACAGATTCAGCAGATTAAGTAGTTTAGCAGATTTAGCATATAACAGTTTAGGCATCTTCAACAGACTTAGCAGATGACAGATTTGGTATATGAATAGATATAGCAGATTATAGTAGAACTAGCAGATTAGGCAATATAACAGAACTAGCAAATTAGGCAATATAACAGAACTAGCAGATTAGGCCATATAACAGATTTAATCATTCCTTAAAGTTTCATAAACATATCTTGCCTAATTATAAATTTGGCCTAAGTTTGCATGCCTAAATAGTTGTCATGATTCACATTATGATCATATACCCCACGTTTGCATTGAATTTACATGGCACAGATTATGGTCATAATTTACCATATAACACACGTCTCAAATTTATTTAAACTTTCCTAGTACAAAAGATTCACATATAAATTATACCAAATATAGCCATCGATTTCAATGCATGTCATGTATTCAAAAATCTCCCACTTAGGTGTTATTCACATTTAATAGTTATCAAAGCTTAACATAAATCTTCACACCTAAGTCATATTCCCTTTTTATCCTAAATCATGAATCTCTATATAAACAATATGCCCAACAATCTAGAACTTTAAATTATAACAGATCTTTAATTCAAAAATATGCGTTATGTCCAATGTCTCAAGTCACATGTTAATATACAATGGTTCCTCTTCTTCCAATTCACAGAATATGCACAGATCTAAATCTAGTTTACAAGCTATGTCCTTTTAGTCACAGATTAGCCATGTCCAATTATGCCATCATTCATTATTTGTCCCAAAGTTTAACGTTCGTGCGTTAATCTCTTATGAGATTTGGCGCAGGCTCGGGGTAGCCTGGCTATAGAACAGAAAGAAGAAAGAGATATAGAATAAAATAGATCAGAACAGAACATATGCAATCTCAAATTCAGATTTACAATCATGTCACAATTATAATTAAAGTTTATATCAGAAAATAACTGCACTTGCCTTAGTTGGATTCTAAAAGAAAAAGGTGTTGTAGCTATTCTCTTTTAATCCTAATCAGAATTGGAGGAAGAAGAAGCACAAGTCCTAGCTTAGGTTTCAGCAGAGTAGAGACGCCATTGATTTATTTATTTTTAGAGAGGAAGAGAGCAATGGAGGCTAGAGAATTGTATATGAGATTTAGGTTTAGGTTAGGGATGTATATATAGGTGTAGGAAGTTATTTAGGACCATTAGATTAACCCTGAACCATGAGAACCATTCAAATGCAAAATCTGCATTTGAGCGAATCGGCCCACGGGATGACAGCCAAACACCCTGGATTAACCCTTAGTCGACCCAGCGAGACTCGGGTCGACCTCAAAAATGGGCCGGTTCGGTTATTCCCCCTCCCAATTCGCTGTTTTGAACCTTTTTTGCATGTTTATTTATTTAATTTTTATATATATCTATATATATTTCTCTCATATGCATACAAACTTCAAGGGTTAATAACTTCTTCATAATTAACCATTTTTTTTAATATTCTCAGAAAATACGGGGTGTTACAATACCCCTCCAAAACTAGGGCATTCCCTTTGTGAGTGACCCTAGCGGAGGTGGGGTGTTACACATTTGACCAAATGAGATTGGAGGCAAAAGATTTTAAGCTTCCACGGGATGGATCCGCGGCTTCAATGACTCATCAACGTCTTCAATAGGAGTAGTGGAATTATCCGTGAAACTTGGAGAAGGAGATCGTAGGAGAGTACGAATCCTTTTGTTAGTCGTTTTGGATATTGGTTCACCATATAACGCCTTTTTGGGTTGACCGACTCTAGCGGAGTTCAAAGCCTATATTGCGCTCGGGTGTTTATTGTTAAAATTCCCAACCGAAGCCGGAGTAGGGATGGTCTATTGTGACCAAGTTAATGGAAGAGCCTGCTACATGAATAAGTTGAAAATGCTACGCATTGGAGATAACATGGAATCGAAGAATTCCTCCCTCCTGCAATGGAGGGTTCAACATAGCAAATAAAGGAGATGCTGCCGAAAGAGTCGTCCGGCGATCTGCTTGAGGACATATATCCCAAAGAGGATGATGATCTGGAAAGCAGAAGGGTTGCACCTAATGTGGCAACTATAGACATTCTGATCAGTAACGATGACCTGACAAAGGTCTTAAAGATCGATCTCACTTGGATCCCTTTCGAACGAAGGAGTTGGCTGACTTCCTACGGGAAAACCTGGATGTGTTCGGTTTGACCCTTGTCGATATGTGTGGGATTTTACCATCAATCATGAGTCATTCACTGAGCATAAACCCAAAGCATCCTCATGTAAAGAAAAAGAGGCATATGCTAGGCCTGAAGTGGTCAGCTGCCTTGAAAGAGGAGGCAGTGAAGTTGGGAGATATTGGATTGATCAGAGACGCAACTTATCCTGACTGGATATCGAACCCCATCCTTGTCTAGAAAGCAAATAAGAAGTGGCGTACATGCATTGATTTCTCGGGTCTGAACAAAGCTTGCCCAAAAGATAGCTTCTCGTTACCAAGAATTGATCAACTTGTGGATTCAACAGCAGGACATGAACTTCTCTCCTTTAAGGATGCATACTCAGGTTACAACCAAATTCCCATGCACGTTCCAGATCAAGAACATATCAGTTTTCTCATCGATCTCGGACTACACTGTTATGTGGTAATGCCATTTAGATTGAAAAATGTTGGAGCGACATATCAACACTTATTGAACCATATGTTCTATAATTAAATAGGGAAATCCATGGAGGTTTATGTGGACGACATGCTCTTGAAATCCAAGCGACCATCCGACCACATGGCAGATTTAGCTGATATGTTTGATATCCTCAGACGCTATGGAATGAAGCTAAATCCTTTAAAATGCTCATTCAAGGTGGCATTAAGAAAATTCCTTAGTTTTATCGTAAGCTTGCAAGGGATTGAAATTAATCCCGATCAAATTGCAGCAATCAGGAATATTAGCGAACCAAGGAAGATCAGGGATGTACAAAGCTTAGCAGGGAAGGTTGCGACATTAAGCAAATTTATTTCTAAGTCCACTTATAAGTGTGTTCCTTTCTTGAATTTGATAAAACGGGGGAAGCACAACCTCGAATGGACCCCAGATTGTGTTGAAGCCTTCCATAACTTGCTGAACCTTTTATAGAAACCCTCAATATTGTATAAGCCCGTGGATCATGAATATTTGTTTGTATACTTAGCGGTATCATCGCACACTATCAGCTCAGTACTTGTTCGCGAGGAGGATAAAATTCAAAGACTGGTGTACTATTGAGTAAGAAATTAATGGCAGCAGAACACAATTACCCAAAGATAGAAAACTTTGATTATAGATTATTGATCGCCTTTAGGAAGCTTTGCCATTACTTCCAGGCTCACCCAATTATTATATACACCGATCAACCACTCTAATAGGTCCTGTAGAGACCTGAAGCCTCGAGGAGATTGCTTAAATGGAATATCGAGCTAAGCCAGTTTGACCTCGATTTTCTCCCTAGAAAGTCCATACAGGGGAAAGCATTATCTGACTTCATCGCTAAATTCACGATTCCCGAAGACGATGTATTAGGTGAAGATGGTGGTCCCCCGAATCAAAAGTCGGAATCCATCACCTGGAATTTGTACACTGACGGTGCTAGGAATGATCGACGGTCTGGCACTGGAGTTGTACTAATAACTCCTAAAAGACGATCGATTTACTATGCTCTACGATTGGAATTCTCTTCCACTAACAATGATTCCGAATATGAGGCCCTGATTGCTGGATTGAAACTCCCTAAGGAGTTGGGAGTAGCGGCGTTAGACATCTTTTGTGACTCTCAAGTTGTCGTTTGTCAGGTTCGGAAGGAATTTCAGACAAAGGGACCACTACCTTCAATTTATCTAAGAAAGTAGAAGACTTATTGGACAACCTAGGGCATAACAACATATCCCACATTATGCAATCAGAAAATCATAAAGCGATAAGCTGGCCAAATTAGCGAGCTCCGATAGTCCAAAAGAGACGGAAATCATCCTAATTTAGATACTAGAAACTTCGAGCATCGATAAGATGGAAGTTGATCTGGTGTTGGAGATCGACCCAGAGAGGGAGTCATGGATGACTCAGATAAAGAACTTCCTACATAATGGAACGCTCAAGATGAAAAAGAGTGAGAGGTGTGCCGTCGTTCGCAAGTCCCCATGATGTCATGCAAGGAGAGGTTCTTTACCAGCAAGGATTTTCAATGCCATTAGTCCGGTGTATAGCACATGACAACATCAAACGTGTGCTAAGAGAAGAGCACGAAGGAGAATGTGGAGATCACATTGGAGATCAAATGTTGGCAAAGAAGATATTGCGGTACGACTATTTTTGGCCTTCCATAATGCAGCTGATTATTTGCGACGCTGCGATAGGTGCCAGAAATTTGCAAAGATTCCTAGAACACCTCCCAGCTAACTCAATTCGATGGTGAGCTTGTAGTCGTTCACTGTATGGGGGATTGACATCATCCAGAGTCTTCCAATCATCAAAGGCGGGGCGAAGCACGTGATCTGCAACTGTGGATTACTTGACGAATGAACTATTAAACATGATCACGACAAAGCGAGTGATTAACTTTATCGTCAAAAACCTCATTTGCCGATTTGGAATCCCCAAAGTCATCATAACTGACAATGGAACCCAATTCGACAGTACTGAATTCATAGATTTCTGCAAAAAATATAGAGTCAAGAAGAGATACACCGCTTTAGCTCACCTACAATCGAATGGGCAAGTCGAAGCAATAAGAAAAATCATTAAGTACACTCTAAAGAAGCAATTAGAATGAGCAAGAGCCATGTGGGTCGATGAATTTCCCTTGGAATTATGGGCCTATAGAACGACCAATAAATCGACAACTTTCTTCCTTTTCGCTTTCATTCAGATCAGAAGCAGTAATCCCAGTGGAACTGGAAGTCCCCTCTCAGAGAACAACATACTATGATCCAATGATGAATAAAGCGCTTCTTCTCGAGTCCTTGGACAAGATTGGGGAAAAGAGAGAGGAAGCAGACTAATGTGCTTTGAGACGCTGACGTAAGATTGCTCGATACTACAACAAAAAAGTTTGATCTCGTACTTTTGAGCTAGGAAACTTGGTACTGAAACGAGTCTTCCCGGCCCCCACTTTCCTGGGCTCAAAATGAGAAGGGCCTTACGTCATCCAACAGAGGCTTGACAAAGTAGCTTTCAAGCTAGCGACCGTCGATGGCAATGAAATTCCCAGAGCGTGGAATGCCCAACATCTGCGGCATTACATGGCTTGAAATTGTATCTATTCTTTTGTTTTGTAAATTATGCAAAAAAGGCATGACTTGCCTAGAATAGTCTAGTTGATATAAACAAAAAATTATAAAGTGGACGTGGGCAATGATTTGGTCGAACCACTATAAAAATATCGTGTGTCGTTTTCTTTTCCTGCATTTATTTCTCTATATCCTGTGATTATTTTGATTCTGGTTTGAGATATGGATCTTGAATTAAAATTGGGTGCGAGAACGACGCTCGAACCAGCGGTCTTGGAAATAGAGTGTAGAAGGAATGATGAAGCGAATGGTCGATCGTTCACTTGATCAACTCAAACTCTCTCGATTCGAGAGTGAGTACAAAAGCAGGCATGACAGGTGCACCATGATTAAATATCGCCTTAGCTACAATCTAACCTGGGAATACGACAGAAGAGTATAAAGGCGCTACGAGCAAGTGCCAGAGAAAAAGGGTTCCTACCCTACTGAAAGATTGGGGACAAGATTAAAAGCTGAGCCTACACTCCCTACTGAAGGATTGGGGGAAATATAAGGTCGATCCTAATCAATCCTTTATAAGCCCGGGCCAAGCACTTTATTCGAGACTGATTGGGGGCATACACACATCACACCTGTTTATTACTTAGTTAAGTAATGTGACATCCCGTTTATTACTTAGTTTAGTAATCATTTTTTTGTCTTTAGGGATGCTGAGTGGAAACGCTAGTTTGGCTTGTGATGTGATTTACTGTTTATTACTTAGCATAATAGTGTTTTGATTACAACTACATTTTAATGAGATAAATGGTAAACTTGCAAATATATGACACTATAGGGAAACTACTTTATTTACCAAAGTGTAGATTTATACAAAGGATTAACCAAAAGCGCGAGGGCCTCACTCGCTATAATAACATTAGGCCAGTGGAAAGCAAAATGAAAAGACAAAACTACGTTTCACTTGGGCTTTGGTGAAGACTTGGACTTCATGGCGGCTTTAAGCTTCTCCTTCTTTTTCGCTCAGCATCAGTGAGGATATGTTTCTTCCTTTTCTTGTCTGAGGGAGTTGCACTTGGATCGACAGAGGATTTTTAAGCTAACTCTCCAGTGATTGACCGAGAAGAAAGCTTGACAATCAACTTAGACCCGGGAGAAATTGCTTAGATGGGATCAATGTTGAGGGGTTCTTCCTCAACTTTGGCTTTCAAAAGCTCATCATTCTTTGGCTTTCTATACGCCAAAGTCATGTTTTCAGTCTCGCCCGAATCCTCAATCATAAGATCTTCATCTTCCTAGTCTTCATGGTCGTCGACATCTTTTAAAGCATCTATCATATCTCCGTCCTTAGGAACTTCAGTACTGGATGACATGATGACTTTGTCAGCTGCCTCTCCTTGCTTCTCCTCAGTTTCCTCAATAGGGTTTGCACCTAAATTACGGGAAGTGTAACACCCCGTATCTTTAAAGGACATTAAAATGATAAACTAAAGAATACTTAATTAAATATTAAGAATTCGGCAAAACAGACCATACTGTTGCGTTCATCTCGGAATTCTTCTGAAGATAGACTATGAGTTTCATAAAATAGACATCGTATGAGAAGGATATGAAGCTTAGAAGTTTGTATATGTATAAGAGAATTATATATATATATATATATCAACTCAGAATTTTCAAATTAAGTCAAACAGTGAAGCGGGAAGGTATAGGGGGAAATCGACCCGTTGGGGGTCCACCCATGACCTAGATGGGTCGACCCAAGGGCAGTTGGGTTGATCCATGGGTAGACCCAGGAGGGGATGGGTCGACCCACACTGGATCCGACCTAATTCTCCCTGCCGGTTCTGGACGTTTTCTGATAGGGTTCGTTGGCAGTAGGCTATATATAGGACAACATTTATATTGTTTTTATACATCAAAAACAATAG
The DNA here is from genome assembly GCA_030737875.1 of Allium sativum. Taxonomy (NCBI): domain Eukaryota; kingdom Viridiplantae; phylum Streptophyta; class Magnoliopsida; order Asparagales; family Amaryllidaceae; genus Allium; species Allium sativum. Next base: position 1,006,930,784 of record CM060916.1, read on the forward strand.
AGACAATGAGATATTGCCCCAACTTGGATTGAATTAGCTTACTTTCTTCAACAACAGCCTATACACATACGAGAATTCCTTCCGTGACTTCAGCATATTATTCACTGTTCTTTAGATCCAATCTCTGTGAGTTCATGTTACTTTTAGATATAAACACTTAACAAGTAATCCTGACATGTTTATAAATCTGGACCTAAATCTATACCTGTTAAGAATCTGGTTCATACTTAACAGTCTTATTATTACATGTACTCTTCTATACACCTGATCTGCTATTCAATTCTCAAATGCCTATTTCTTGTATTTCTATTTCTGATTCTGCTGTCATATGCCCATGTCTGTTACGATATGCTTATTTTGTTTTGTATGCCTATTATGTTCTTCTCTCTCCCTCATTTCCCTTTTTATATTTATAGCCTAGGGTACCTTCAAGCCTAGGCCAATATTGTTTAAACATGCGTAGGAACGAAATTGGGATAATTTGGGAATGATAATTTGGGGATAACTTGTAATATGAATCATGACTGGGATTTGGGGGCATAAACTATATTGTGAATTATGACTAAAATTTGGAGGCATATCTTAGACTGTGAATTATGACTTATGTTTTAGGGCATATAAATTTGTAGGCTTAATTTAAAGATTAAGAGGAACATGTAATGAAACTGTAAGTAACCTGTGTAACATGTTGGGGGTTACATATACCTATTAACCTGTAATAATTAACTTGTTTAATCTGTGGGGGTTATATACATATAAACCTGTTAATTTGTGGCTTGTTTAATTTGTGGGTGGGGATAAGTAAACATGTTGAATCTATGGGGTTAAGTAAATTTGTGGGGGGGGGGGGGGGGTATACGAACCCGCTAAACTTAACCCGTTTGATTTGTTGGGCTTATGCGGGCTGATTAATATGTTAGGTATAACCTATCAAAATCCTAGTTAATTGGGGGATAAAAGCCTAAGGGGTGGCTTGTGTCATCTGTTGTGTGGGGCCCATATCAGTCAATAACCCATTTTGGTATTAAAGGGGACCCGTCAATAGGTAGGGGTTAGGGCACACTTGAACTAATTATAAGAGGTTCATTTGGGTGGAGGTGTTCTGATGGCGTGTTCCAAGGAGTCATGTGCGTGCATGGGTCCGGCTTGCTTGGGAAAATAAGCCGCCATAACGCATGTAAATCGGTCTGTGTCATGCTGATAATTTCCACTTTAGGAAGTAATACACCCTACTATAGGCCGACACAGGGTATTTACGTGGTAGGGAGCCGATCGTTGGGGGTAGTAATTAGGGTACGTCTAGTCCTGTTTAGTTACCTATTATTTCTATTTGGGGTAACACCCGTTATTTCTGTTAGGTACCTATTATTTTTGTTTGGGGCAAAACTCATTACTAGAAGTACACCTAAGTCTTCCATTATGTTTCTGTTGGGATCATTCTGTTTCTATTAAGTAATTGGAAAACGCTTAATTCAGTATACTAGTATTGGTGCAGAGAAAAGTATTTGAGAAGCATAATCTACTTTGTTTATTCTGCTTATTCTGTTCAGCCTGTTCATACCTGCTATATGATACTGTTATCTCTCATCCAATTTATATGTCTGTCATGATACTTTTACTTCTTTATATGCTAAAAGTCACTGGAGTCGCCAAGCTTTATGTCTGATCTATTTTGTTTCCTTCTCTCTCTTCCTCCCCTCAGGTTCTTAGGGTGGGAACGCTCAGGATTGATTAAGACTCTCTCTATTGTTTCTGCTTGGATTTGGATCTGCTTCGATGTATCTCTTTAACTACATGTCTACTTGTTTATGGCTACTTATGGGGATTATGATTTTTCATTTCTGTACTGTGATGGTTTTTAGAGCAAGACAAATGTTTTTATTTGATGTATTTTGTTCCAGTATTTCAGTCTGATGTTTTAACTAGATTTTGAGACCACGATGTTTTCTGTTGGAAAATAAAGTTTTAAATTTTCGTTGTTATTTTATTTATCTGTCTTATGAGATTCTGTTTACCTATAACACTTCACAAAACTTAATGCATTTTGTTAAAGAGTGACAATAACGGATGTGGGGTGTCAGAGGAAGCAATAGTTATTAGCTCGGGAGAGAACATGGGATTTTCAATTGTTTGCTCTACAATGCGACGACAGGCTATCATAGCTTTAACAAATTAAGGTGAAAAGGTGGAGATACCTTCGGACAACTTTTCAGAAGAAGTAGCAGAAGTGTCAGGAGCCGATTCGACAGTTTGAGATAGGAGAGCTGCCTTTGAGGTCCCTGGACGATCAGGATCATACCCCTCTGTTTCAGTAGCACCAGGAGCGGCAGATGAGGAACTGGAACCGCCTTCGAGAGTATCCTTTCCTTTGAGTTGGCACTTATCCTCCTCCATAACTGCATGGATCAACCTCCTCCCTTCGGACAGATGCTTCATCTACTTACCTCTTAAATATGTTCTCATGAGATCTTCCTCATCAATAGTGCCAACTATAAACCACTGCTTTTCGTCAGCAACCATCTGATCCCATACATCGACTAGGGTCGTCGAATAGTCCTCGATTCAAGAATCATCCCGAGTTCGGATCACTTGAGCAAAGAACTCAATCATAAGCTCGCTATATTCATCCTAGTCCTTCTGGCCTTTGGCAAGCTGCGCATTGGACTCGATAACCGATTTGATGGCAATGTTGACTTCCATTAGCTAGGACCACCCTTTCTTCGGCCTCTGCTAACTTGTCCTTCAAAATAGCATTCCTCTTTTCTAACTCCGCCATTTTTTGTATGAGGCGAGTACAAGATAACTTTGCATCAGTACTCTCTGACTTAGCATCCTCAACTTGCCTTTTCAGGGTTGTGCGCTTAGGGCTATGGGAATCAAGCTCAATATAGCAGCGTTTTTTAAACTCTTCATTTTGCTTTCTGAAATTCTCTGCATCACGTTGTGCGATAACAAGCTTGGCCTATGCATCCTCAAGCTCTTTCTCCTACTCTCTGTAGCCTACGCATCATACACAACCATATCTTTCATGTTATTCACATCATCCAATAAATTGCGAATGACTTGGAAAGGTTTCTGGTGTACTTGTGCATGTCTTGGTACTATTTGTATGCAAAATCTATCTTAGCTTTGACTTCGTCGGCCCAATCTGAAGATTCCGGCTCAAGAGCTGGAACAAAATGCATTGTCCCGGAATGGTGATCTGGACATTGTTTCCTTAAAAGCTTCAGTTTAGCCTCATTTTCGGAGAGAAGTATCACGGGTCTCATTGTAGTGATATCGATGTTTCACCACCTGGTGGGCAGGAGAGCCGCTTTTCTTTTTTCCTGCTCTCTTCCTAAATCCTTGGTTTTGCCCTGTGGATCCGAGTGCCTCGGTAACAATTTCTCTTGAGAGTGTGGTTCCTTCGGAGGAATTAGAGTTTTAGATGATGGCCTATCCCCTTCACGACAGCCCTAATGGATTTTATGCTTATCAATATCTGATTTGTGTGGGGAACGAGAGAGTTAAGAATAAGAGTAGTGTGAATCATAATGCTTCCTGCTGTCCCTCCCGCGGTTGTCACCTTGGTCATACCCAGTATCGAATCGAACCTAGGCATGCTTGCACAAACGTCTTTGACAAAATAACGGTGGCGAGTCATTTTTTACAAATCAAAACAAACAAATATTAGGATTCATAACTAACATATTGCATAAGTGTTGTGACGTGCAGTGCTAGTGCAGTATGTGTCCTAAGTGATCCCGCCAACGGACCAGAGCGCGGAGTTAGGCTTGTATGTGTGGTTTCCACGGCTTTTGCAGGAGTGACATCCTCCTCAGAGGTGGGGAAGAAGGAGCTTGTCCCGGTATCTTGAGAAGTATAGAGGTCGTCAGGCAAGGGAAGGTTTCTCAGATCCTTGAATATGGAATCGTCTAATTGAGGATCGTCAACATGAGGCTGGGTCGGAGATGGTATCCTGGGAGAGGGCTGTCTTTCTGGACTAGAGGCATCCTTTGGGTCATCACCCTGGGGCTCTCTCCCAATTTGCCTGTTCAGAACTTCGTCATCTTGGATTTTCATTGGAGATGGACTTTTGAGGAAGGTGTCTGGATCTTGCATGGGGGTCGTCTCTTTATCTCCTGACCGTGATACTTCACTAGGACCCGAAATTTCTCAGGCTCTTGAGTTCTCTCCCTTCTCAACTGAAGTTATAACTTTCCCATTGACTGGTGGCACATTGCCGGTTTCTGCTAGTACAGAAATAATTTTATCTAGGGGCACGTAAACATAAGCGCCACCCTCGTGTCCTATACTTCGACTCATGATAAGAAGACGATGACGATGAAGGTATTCATCAACCAAGCACTTCCTGACATTTAAGAGATCTGCGTCGCCGATTAATAGACGGCTCAGACGATCCTGGTATACTTGGTGTTTTTCCTTCTTCGGGTTTGCAACTGCAAAAGAATAAGATGAGTTAGCACATTTGCTACTACAATTAAAATGAAAGCATCAAAGTTTGAAGCTTACTAGACTGAAGCCATCGCCTAGCGCATTAGCCTGGTGCTTGATGTAAAACCATTCAGGATTCACATCCCCCACTTTGTTATATCCTTCATTGATGATATTCTTTTTTGGCACGGACTCAAAGCATTAGAAAGATGGAGTTTCCTTTATTCGGTGCTTGAAGTGATAGAAGAAGTTTATATCTTCGGAATTGACTTCCATGCCTAAGATTTCCATATATGCAATGTACAATGTTTACAAATAGGCGTAGGCATTAGGATGGAGTTGCATGGGAGCAATCCTCATTCATCTTAGAAAGTCGATCACGAATGGCATAAATAGAGTAATGGCTCCTACAATACACATCAACTGGCTCAATGCCATGTACCCCTCTGGTGGACTATGGGGTCTGTCTTTAGTTGCTACCTTGACCTCTTCCCAAAGGATTCCACGTTTCAAACATATTCACCTAAGTCTGGGTTCACCAATTATTGAACAAACAGAGTCATTGGGCGCCTCTAAGATTGTTGCATTCCTGAATTCATCAGGGGGACGATTGTCTCCTATTCCCCCTTCATCTTCCTCATCCATGGAAACTTCATTTCCAGATGATTCTTCATTCTTATGGATTTCTATTTCAAAGTCTGAACATGCACTGTCCTGTTCCAGATCTAAAGTTGATGATATAGCCTCGAGATTAGGGTTATCAAATGATCCCGGAGATGTAGTCTTCTCTGATAGTCATGCTGAGCGTTGTTCATACATGATCGTTGTACTATCCAAAAGATAGGAAAGATTAGAGTATAGTTGCCTGTGCCCCCATGTGTGTGTGTATGTTCTAGTGTATGCAATGAATATGTAAGAAAAGTAGAAAAATAAAGCGATAGATTGACATGCATTTGATTTGTTGAGTAATTTTATGTTTGTCAAGTTCCGAACGTTCGACTTCGAAGGCTCTATCCTAACTATCCACGAATCTGTAAGTTATATTTGATTTTTATTGAATTGTCTGCAAGACTGTGTCACAAGTCCGCATCATCAAAGTCCTAGTCCCAATCAAGTGTGATAGTGCTAAGTAGTGCATGTGTTCCACGTTAAAGATGCGTGGATCAAATCGCAGCTTTAAAGGAAGCTACATCGGTTTGGATCGGAGCTTTAAGGGAAGCTACATCGATTCAGATTGGAGTATTATGGGAAGTTACATCAGATTGGATCTGGATAATTTCAAAATCACTAAGGCGAGTTAGAGAAACCTAACTCGAATGGATCCAATTTGCTGTAACCCATTTCGTTCACTCAAGCATTTCTACACTTGGCCTTAACATCGCCTGCCTCGATCTGACCAGTCCTCGTTCCTTCGGACTCATCGTCTTCTTCCTTCTTTCATCATACTGAGGACCAAATTACCATCACCTCCTTTTTATCAAAATAAGAAACACACAAATAAATCGGATCCTCAACATCGAGCATAGCTCATCAGAGCCTCCACTCTGAGGCGACGATGACGTCGCCATTGACGGCAGCGGACCAGAGGGCCTCGATACTAGCACCGCCATCAATTAGGACAGAGCTACACAGAATAATATAAGGATTTGAATGTTGTTTATTCTAAATCGAAGATTAAAGAGTATGCACCATTCCAATTACAAGCACAACTACGCTCTCTATAATACCATGGTATGAACATATTAACAAATCAGTGCCCCAAGAAATTTAAATGAAGGGAGTAGAAATGTTTTGGCTTAGGAAGATGGATTTTGATATTTACAATTTTTTTATAACAAGTGAAAAAAAATTAGTCATCTTAAAATAAATTTTTGGGACCAATAAACATTGGAATCTGAAAAAGTCATAAACATAAAAGTTGTTGCAAATTCTATTCTCTTCAATTAAAAAAAATCTAGTTTTCGACAAAAATTGAAGGAGATATGACTAAAACAGTGACAACCAAAATTTTAAGCTAGAAATCTAGGTACAAAAATGCATCTGAAAAATTAGCAGTTTCGACCTAAATTTATTTGAAATCTAAAAGAGTGTTCAACATAAAAGTTGTATCTATTCAGTTATACACAATTTAAAAAGAAAGTGAATTTCAACTTTCTAACAGAAAGTTATGACCATTGCAACATAGGTCAAAAATCTAGAAAAAATAAAAAGGTCTTTGATTTCAAAGGAAAAAGTGGCCATGGCCAGGGTTTTTAGGTAGGGCCGCTTATTGGAGGTGGAGGAAGGCCAGATAGGTGTGGTTAGGTCATTGGTGAAGGTAGTTGCCAAGAGGGTGATGGGTAGCAAGGTCTTGATTGGGAAGAAAGATGAATGTTTGCATTTCAAGAACTAAATTTTCACAGTTCCCAAATTAATTGAAATTAAAATGGATTAGATAATATAGATAGAGGCTATAATCATTAGAATAATTAGAATTTACCTTAGGATTGATTTGTGAAAGAAATGTCAAATTGGAAGAAAGGTTAATGAGGAAGAAGGAAGAAAGAGAGAAAAGAAGGAGCTTTGCAATTCCACGTTGACTTGTTTTGATTTTTATCTTCTTTTTGCTTGCAATTCAGTTTCATCAAATCTCTTTTCCATTACAATTCGATTTGTAGAAAAAAATGTGAGATGTAGATTTGGATCTAGACATGAAAGAGCAAAGAGAATGAAGAGTTTCAGAAAATAAGTGAATGAGGTGTAACGACCGTGAATTTCGCTCGATCCGAATCAGTCGCTAAACCGACCAAGACCATTCAAAACACCTGATTGTTTTGAGAACAAGACAAATTAGACCGCAGACAGAAGAACATTTCATTTCTTATTACAACAATTCCATCAGAATACAAGAATATACAAAGTATGAATAAATATTACACGGAAAATATCAGAGATTTAAACTACATTTAAATACATCGCAGCGGAAATAATACAAAATACAACTGGAAGAGATATACGGATACAGAGCTTTTCGGATATCATTCCAGCTGTAAACCAGGTTCCTATGAATATAAATCTGCAAAACCAAAACTACTAGCTGCACGTGCGGAAAATAAGGGCACCCAGAGTTTAGGTTAAAACAATAAACTCCAGGTCAGTCATGGGACTAGTGTGAAAACTAAAACAGTTATTTAAAACTTTACTTTAAAAATCAAATATACAAGGGACCACGCCGTATAATACGGAATGGGTTTCCTCCCAAGAATACCAGTGCATATAACAAACCAGCGTAATTCTTTTTGGAAAAATGAAGCTATTATAAGACTCAGGTCCTATCACACAATGCAACGCAAGCCGAGGGATAGGGTTTTCCCTTATAATAGCCAAACATGCTTAGTACGTTTAAAACAAATCATGCGATACTATTATAAGTGCATAGTGTATAAAACAACTTCAAATCATAAGTATCAATCATAGACGGCATGAGTACCATATATCATGTCGCCATACTAGGCTCTACAATCAAAACCGCAGATGTCACGTATTTGGAAATTGGATTTCCGTCTGTGAACCGAGGCAAAAGATAGTCCTCTACCGGTTCGAGACTCTCTAGCCCGAGCCTCAGGACCCAGACTCAGGTGGGCCCTTATATCATCAGGGCCTGTCCACCGATGTGGATTAAAATGCCTGAACACTGCGTTTCCCCGCCCTTTGGGACGTAAATGAGCCAACGAATGACTCCATCGGACCTGGATCGTCCGATCTGACCGAGGCACCTCGCAACAGCAACAACCACATAAGTCAAACTCGTCAGGGCGTGTAAAACCACTAACGCCACTTCTAACTAGAAAGAAACACATGTCCTCCCTGAGGTCCTCTCCCGTTTTTTGTTTACCACCGGGGTGTGAGGCTCGCGAATCAACGTTACACAAAGCTACGCTACACAGGCCGTGCTTTGCAACCACAAGACTGCTTTTCAACGGAAGCCTTGATCCACTGCCACTTAGGCATGCCACATAGGCAATTCATTCCATGCGATGGATATCCATCAATATATAACCCCTGAGCTCGTACGTCTCAGAGAAGGGTGTTAAGCAAGATAATAATTTCTCCGCCGCCAAACATATATATATTTAATAGAAATCAATCACACAGACTGAAATCCAATGTCAGACACACAGTCCATTTACAAGTTCGTTCTGGGTCTGAACGAAACCGGAGGCACCTAGTACCCCGCATATCCATCGATCTCCAAGTACGTCTGGACGATCACTAACTGATTCTCTCCTCTTGGGTGTACGGCCCAATCAAGATCATCAGTAATTATCCAAACGACGTGAAGACCTCCGGTCTTCCAGGACCGTCTTCATCTTCGACACCACGTCGAATCAGTTATTCAGAATGGGATAAACCCGGTCTTTCTGAATAACTCGCGTATGTAATAAACATGTTTACACAAACACAACATATGCCTCATTCCAATTCATCAGTCACTAACCGTAATTAACAAGAAAATAATTCCCCAAATATTAACCCCGAAGGCCGAAACCAACATCAGATCAATACCCAGAAATCCGTTCTCCTTAGCTAACCTACAGTTAGTTTCTAAATTTCACATTTCTTAGGGAAAGGTTCGCATTAATTTTATCAAAGATAAATTCCTTTAAATTTATTCTTTAATCATCCTTTGAAAATCAATTCAAACCAAATTTTGGTTTATCCAAACTAGTCAGGATTAGCGAACCACACCGAAGTAATCATTTATTTTATTTCCCAATCCCAACCTATTCATCCCATGAAGTAAACTGGTCATACTTCATATCTAAGACCACGGTGTTATCGGTAAATTCAATTACCATTTCACGTTCAAATCTAATTAAAGATTTAACTATCGCCTGGAGTAAAACTGGTGATACTCCATTCTCGATCTTTTCAATCTAATTAAAGATTCATTAAAACTCCACTTAGTTTTAATCCTCAACTGGGTTAAAGAATCAGTGTCATTTAAAACACGGTTCACGATAAACCCAAAATCACATTCCATTAATTATCGGGTTAAAGAACAAATGTTATTTAAAACACTGTTCACGATAAACCCAAAAATCAATACCAATTCAATTCCAATTAAATATTATTTAATTGGTACACTTCCTTAAATCTAAATAAAAAGATTTAATCTTTTTCTCAACTGGGCTTAAGAACAGTGTTAATGAAGACACCATTCACTACAAAACCAAATCACATTTGATATTAAATACAAGGCTCTGAATAGAAAATATATCGGCTTATATTCAATATCAAATTCTACGACCAACAAATATCGTATTGGAAATAACGATATAAATATATCTTTCAAATTCCCATAACAATACCTGTATCATCACGAAATCCAACATCGAAATATTCCAAAGACAATTTCGATTCAAATCCATTCCCATTCAATTATTGGAAATTCTGGTTGCTTTTAGAACCCTCTTCAAATTCAATTTATTTATTTAAAAATAAATAAAATTATAATTCTAGTTCAAAACTAGTTGATTTCGATAAAAATCTATTTTTATCTTTTCAAATATGGAGTTTTTCATCCCAATTCTTCCAAAATCATTTCTTATGATTTCACACAAATTATTACTATTTTTAATAATTTTATCAAGATCCGTACTGTCGATTTCCATCAACGGCCATCGAACTGCACTTACAACGACTTTTTCCAAATTTGATTTGGACATAATTCCAAATCCAACAGTTAGATTTCTAATTTCTAATATTCGTTAGAAAGCTCTTTTCGGCACGAACCCAACGGTTTTGGTTTTTGGAGAATCCGACGGTCGAATCTCCCGCAATATCCATTCGAAGTCAATGGTCGAAATTCACGAACTACCGCAGCGCGACGCGTTCTATTCAGGCCATTATATTATATATATAATATATATAATATATACTTCGTCGATTTCCTTTTAAAACGTATTTTATAAATCGTTTTAAATTCGTTTTCGAAACGATTTCAACTTCATTTTCAAATTCAAATCAAGATTGAATTTTTCAATATAATTCGTTTTAAATTCTTCTCAAATTGATTTCAATTTAAATCGATTTTTAATTCAATTTCAGTTCGTTCTCAATTCAATTTCAATTCGAATTCATTTCTATTCAATTTCAATTCGAATTCGATTCTATTCAATTTCAATTCGAATCCAATTCTATTCAATTTCAATTCGAATTCTTTTTCAATTCGAATTCATTGTCAAAATATTCGATTTTGAAATCACTTTTCAATATTCATTATAAAAACGAATATAATCGATATAAATATCATTTGCGTCAAAATGGTGTCAATCTAATCAACACGGCTTCATATATTTCTATTTTCAAATATTCAATTTCAAATATTTCTTTTTCAAATATTTCTGTAACAACCTGTATTTTAAAAACCTATTAAAACAAGAAATCAAGGTAGAATTAAATTTTAAAGTCAGAATCAGGGGAAACAGGTTATGCCATTGCGTTCATCTCGAAATTTTACATGAAATAGAGTCCGAGTTTTCGAAAATCGGAGTCCGTATGAGGGAGATATGACCCTCCGAAGTTTCAGGAATTTTTAGAATAAAAAACAGCTCGAAATTCGAATTCGAAAATCGAAGTCAAACCCCGGAACAGGCTGGGCGGGAAAATTCCCGCCCGGGGGCCAGGTCGACCTAGGGGTTGACCATAGTGTCGACTTCCCAGGGACCAGGTCGACCACAGTGTCGACTTGGTGGTCGACCTGCGTCCCGAACCACTTTTCTGAACTAGATGCATCTTGACGTATTTAGACTCGTTTTCTGACCAGATTCGTCTGCCTAACCCGATATAAACAGCCCCCTAGCCTCATTTTCTCCACACCATTTCTTTCTACCCTTATGCTGCTTCTAAGATAATCAAAATAAAAAGATAAAAAGGAAGAAAAAGGACTGCTCCTTCTCCATCAAGACTACGCATAGAGATTTGCAAATTGGGGGGATCTCAATTAGAACACGATCGATCAAATAGAGATTCAACAGTCAAAATTCTGCTTTCTAATTCTCGATCCACGCACTGTAAGTTCAAGTTACTTTTAGATAAAAGCTGTAAACTTAATATCCATGTTGTAAATTGGAATTGGATCTATGTATGGTAATTGATTCGTATCTATTCTTGTTCGTCTTGGATCTTGACTTTCGTGAATATTGCTTTGGACCTATTCATGTTGTAAATCAAACTCTCTCATGTCTATAACCTTAACATGCCTATGACGTTGAATCTATTGTTAATGGACAAGGACTATGACTGAGAACATAAGACTGCCTATGACTAATATGACTATGCCAATGATTATGACGGTGAACATAAGACTGCCTATGACTAATAAGACTAAGCCTATGCCTATGACGGTGAAAGAAAGACTGTTGTCTATGACTATGACAAGGACAATCGTGGCTAATCAAATATGAATCTTGACTATGAGAATTGTTTTCTATGATTATGAACATAAGGCCATTATCTATGACCATGACCTTGAAACTATTACTGTTAATTGCCTGTGACTATTGCCTATAACTATTTTGGGTAATTAACCACAACTATTGTGATTAATCGCTTAGGATTCTTAATTATGAGATTTCTACCTATGACCATGACTATGACTATCGGGGTTAATTACCTGGGACTATTATAGTTGATTGAAACCCATGTTGTATACAAAATTCGCAGTTTTTTGGATCTCGTACCAAGGGTGCGACTGGCTTAGTTTATTTACTATTATGTACACCAAAACCACTGGATCCATTTTTCTTGTATTTGGCTTACCTTTGCATGCCTATTCTTTTATGTCAGTGTTTACCATGACTATCACCTTATCTTGCTAGATTTGAAATGCTATATGCCAGTGATGTTGTAACCAATTATCTCAAGTTATGTCATGCTAGTCTTGTAACCCCTTTTATTGCTTTATGCTAGTCCCTTTTGCCTATCATTGTTTTGATGCTATTCCCTCTATTTCGAGATTTGGATTTATTTGTAATAGAGATCGATTCACGTTCACCTGCGTAGGGAATACGATTTGGGTAGATTAGGCAAAACATGAATTGGTTATGAACATGAATTATGAACTCGATAATAGGCAAAACTTGAAACATGAACGCTGTTATAACTTGAACCTGAATATGAACACGAACCTGACATCGACTTTATATGAAACTTGCCTTGAAAACTTGACACGATTTGACATGAAACATGACATGAAAACTCGACATGAAAACTTGATTGTGGGCATGACAATTAGATAAACTTGAAAATGGCCAACTCAAGGTTGGGTTGAGTTTGCAGTGTAAATCTGCCCGGAACCGCCCGACAAATCCAGTGCTGCAAACAATAGGATCCAATGTGGGTAGTTGGTCATATCGCACGTAAAACCCGAGGTTAGACTATGTTGTGATGTAAATCTGCCCGGAACCGCCCGGCAAATCCAGTAACCACAACAGTTGGTCTAATGTGAGAGGTTGAAGTGCATTAATGAATTAATGCCACATGATAGGGTTAAGTCATGAACCAAATATACTTAACCAATTTGACACGATGACATGATAGGGTTAAGTCATGAACCGCTTGAATATACTTAACCAATTTAACACGATGACATAATAGGGTTAAGTCATGAACCGCTTGAATATACTTAACCAATTTGGCATGATGACATGATAGGGTTAAGTCATGAACCGCTTGAATATACTTAACCAATTTGACATGATGATTTGATAGGGTTAAGTCATGAATCGCTTGAATATGCTTAACCAACTTGACACATGATTCGTAGGGCTAAGTCATGAACTTAAACGACAACACTTAGCCAATTGGACATGACACTGTGACGAGCAAGGAATTTCGCTCGGTCCGAACCAGTCGCTAAACCGACCCAGACCGTTCGAAACGCCCTATCGTTTGAGAACAGGACAAAACAGAACGCATATAAAAGAACATTTCACTGTATATTACAACAATGCATCGGATTACAAGAATATATAGAATATAAACAAATAAATATTACACAGAAATATCAAAGATTTAAATTACATTTAAATACATAGCAGCGGAAAATAATACAATACACAACTAGAAGGAGATATACGGATACAAAGCTTTCCGGATATCGTTCCAGCCGTAAACCAGGATCCTGTGAATATAAATCTGCAAAACCAAAACTACTAGCTGCCCGTGTCAAAATAAGGGCACCCAGAGTTTAGGTTAAAACAATAAACTCCAGGTCAGTCATGTGACTGGTGTGAGAACTAAAACAGTTATTAGTCTTTATTTTAAATTTCGGTAAATCAAGGGACCACGCCGTATAACACGGAACGGGTTTCCTCCCAAGAATACCAGTGCATAAAACAAACAGCGCAATGCTAAATAAAGAAAAATGAAGCTGTTATAAGACCCAGGTCCCATCACACAATGCAACGCAGTCGAGGATAGGGTTTTCCCTTATAACAGCCAAAGAATGCTTAGTACGTTTAAAACAAATCATTTGATACTACTATAAGTGTATAGTGTATAAAACAACTTCAAATCATAAGTATCAATCATAGGCGGCATGGGTACCATATATCATGTCGCCATACTAGGCTCTACAAATAAAACCGCAAATGTCACGTATTTGGAAATTGGATTTCCATCTATGAACCGAGGCAAAAGATAGTCCTCACCGACTTCGAGACTGCCTAGCCCGAGCCTCAGGATCAGAGCGCATCGACCCTTGGATCGTCAGGGCCGGTCCACCGATGTGGATTAAAATGCCTGAACACTGCGTTTCCCCGCCCTTTGGGGCGTAAATGAGCCAACGAATGACTCCATCGGACCCGGATCGTCCGATCAAACCGAGGCGCCTCGCAACAGCAACAACCACACAGGTGAAAAATATATAAATGTCAGGGCTGGTAGGTTACTGACACCACCCTAGCTAGGAAGAAACGCAGGCCCTCCCTGATGTCCTCTCCCGTTTTTGGTTCACAACCGGGGTGCGAAACTCGCGAAGTAAACGTTACACAAAGCTACGCCACAAAGGCCGTGCTTTGATCATCACCACAAGACTTTGCTTTTCAACAGAAGCCTCGATCAATTGCCACTTAGGCATGCCACACAGGCAATTCACTCCATGCGTTTGATATCCATCCATATATAACCCCTGAGCTCGTACGTCTCAGAGAAGGGCGTTAAGCGAGAGAATAAATTCTCCGCCGCCAAACAGATATATATTTAATAGAGATCAATCACACGGACTAAAATCCAATGTCAGACACACAGTCCATTTACAAGTCCGTTCTGGGTCTGAACGAAACCGGAGGCACCTAGTACCCCGCATATCCATCGATCTCCAAGTACGTCTGGACGATCACCAACTGTTTCCATCTTCTTGGGTGTACAGCCCAATCAAGATCATCAGTTATCACCCAAACGACGTGAAGACTTCTGGTCTTCGACCACCGTCTTCATCTTCGACACCACGTCGAATCAGTTATTCAGAATGGGACAAACCCGGTCTTTCTGAATAACACGCGTATATATTATAAAAGTGTTACACAAACACAACATACGCCTCATTCCAATTCATCAGTCACTAACAGTAAATTAATCAAGAGAATAATTCCCCAAATATTAACCCCGAAGGCCGAAACCAACATCAGATCAATATCCAGAAAACCATTCTGCTTGGCCAACCGACAGTTAGTTTCTAAATTTCACATTCATGGGGAAATGTTCCCATTAATTTTATCCAAGATAAATTCTTTAAATTTATTCTTCAATCTCCTTTGAATATCAATTCAAACTAGTCGGGATTAGCGAACCACACCGAAGTAATCATTTATTTTATTTCCCAATCCCAACCTATTCATCCCATGAAGTAAAACTGGTTATACTTCATATCTAACACCACGGTGTTATCGGTAAATTCAATTACCATTTCACGTTCAAATCTAATTAAAGATTTAACTATCGCCTGGAGCAAAACTGGTGGTACTCCATTTTCGATCTTTTCAATCTAATTAAAGATTCATTAAAACTCCACTTAGTTTTAATCCTTAACTGGGTTAAAGAATCGGTGTCATTTAAAACACAGTTCACGATAAACCCAAAATCACATTCATTAATTATCGGGTTAAAGAACGAGTGTTATTTAAAACACTGTCCACGATAAACCCAAAAATCAATACCAATTCAATTCCAATTAAATATCATTTAATTGGTACACTTCATTAAATCTAAATAAAAAGATTTAATCTTTTCTCAACTGGGTTCAAGAACAGTGTTATTTAAGACACCATTCACGACAAACCCCAAATCACATTTGATATTCAATATAAGGCTCTGAATAGAAAATATATCGGCTTATATTCAATATCAAATTCTACGATTAACAAATGTCGTATTGGAAATAACGATACAAATATATCTTTCAAATTTCCATCACAACACCGGTATAATCACGAATTCCAACATCGAAATATTCCGAAGACAATTTCGATTCAAATCCACTCCAATGCAATCATTGGATATTCTGGTTATTTTTAAAACCCTTTTCTAATTCAATTTATTTATTTAAAAATAAATAGAATTATAATTCTAGTTCAAAACTAGTTCATTTCGATAAAAATCTATTTTTATCTTTTCAAATATGGGGTTTTTCATCCCAAATCTTCACAAATCATTTCTTATGATTTTACACAAATTATTACTATTTTTAATAATTTTATCAAGGCCCGTACAGTCGATTTCCATCAATGGCCATCGAACTGCACTTACAGCGACCTTTTTCAAATTTGATTTGGACATAATTCCAAATCCAACCGTTAGATTTCAAATTTCTAACATTCGCTAGAAAGCTCTTTTCGATACGAACCCAACGGTTCCAGTTTTAGGAGAATCCGACGGTCGGATCTCCCGTAATGTCCGTTTGAAATAAATGGTCGAAATTCACGAACTGCCGCGACGCGGCGCGTTCTATTCAGGCCATTTTATTATATATAATATATATATATATCGTCGATTTCCATTTAAAACGAATTATATAAATAGTTTTGAATTCGTTTCAAAAACATTTTCAACTTCCTTTTCAATTCAAATCACAATTGAATTCTTCTTTATAGATTCGTTTTAAAATTCATTTCTATTCAATTCAAATTTCAATTCAAATTGAAATCGTTTTCAATTCAATTCATTTCGAAATCGTTTTCAATTCAATTCATTTCGAAATCGTTTTCAATTCAATTCATTTCGAAATCGTTTTCAATTCAATTCATTTCGAAATCGTTTTCAATTCAATTCATTTCGAAATCGTTTTCAATTCAATTCACTTCGAAATCGTTTTCAATTCAATTCATCTCGAAATCGTTTTCAATTCAATTCACTTCGAAATCACTTTCAATTCAATTCACTTCGAAATCACTTTCAATTCAATTCATTTTGAAATCACTTTCAATTCAATTCACTTTGAATTCGTTTTGAATTTAATTCATTTTAAATTCGTTTTCAATTCAATTCATTTCGAAATCGTTTAAAATCGATATAAATATCGATCACGTCAAAATGGCGTCAAACTAATCAACACGACTTCATATATTTCTATTTTCAAATATTCTATTTCAAATATTTCTATTTCAAATATTTCTATCTCTAAACTGGAATGAGGCCCAATCAATTACCATATAAAGTTAATTATATGGATTTCCATACAACACATGTATATAATAGCAACGATAAATAATCAACCATCAACCAAAGTGCACTACACCGTATAAGCATCGAATATAGATATTCAACGCTTATAACAGCCTGTCAATCAATCGATCGACATATTTAATCAATCAGGATGAGTGAAATTCATATTTCATCCCAACACCCGTGTGGGGTTTCAAATCAACAAACACACATTTTTGTTTGTGCAGTTGGGCGATGTGTAAAATTTATCAACCCAATCAATATCCGTCAAATCAGTGTAAATAAACAAATCGGCCGATTTGTTTATAAATATTTATTTATTCACTTTCACGTTAAAAATTATATTTTTAACGTCAAAAATATTTATTTCAACACTTGAATTTGTATTCAGTTCACTTACACAATAAAAATGATATTTTTATTTTTCTAACATATTTTAGAAAATTTCGGCGGCATAACGGCACGATACTAGAAACGGAACAAGGCCTAGCCTTGTCCCCGGTCTAGTGAAGGCCCACGCCATTCACACATCAATCATATCAATTTCAATTTCACCAAAACAATCAAATCCAAATCAAATAATCTAACCAACTACACAACCAATCAAACAAGTCCATGGTCTGTGGACGGGTGTCGGGTGCTACTAAGCACCGTCTGCATCCTAGTATATATATATAACTAGAAAAGAAATAGAAAGGTGAGAAATTCTCACTTATAGCTATCCAAGCTCCACGGCACTTCATTGATAGAAATCTTCATCGCTATCGCATCTTTGTCACCTTCGTTGCCCGGATCCTCTACATATGTAAAAATCGAATTTTGACTTCGTTATTCAATATATAAAAAAACTAATTTTTAGTTCGCTATTCAATATATAAAAATCGAATTTTGACTTCGCTATTCAATATATAAAAATCGAATTTTGACTTCGCTATTCAATATATAAAAATCGAATTTTTACTTCGCTATTCAATATATAAAAATCGAATTTTGACTTCGCTATTCAATATATAAAAATCGAATTTTGACTTCGCTATTCAATATATAAAAATCGAATTTTTACTTCGCTATTCAATATATAAAAATCGAATTTTTACTTCGCTATTCAATATATAAAAATCGAATTTTTACTTCGCTATTCAATATATAAAAATCGAATTTTTACTTCGCTATTCAATATATAAAAATCGTATTTTTATTTCACTATTCAATATATAAAAATCGAATTTTTACTTCGCTATTCAATATATAAAAATCGAATTTTTACTTCGCTATTCAATATATAAAAATCGAATTTTTACTTCACTATTCAATATATAAAAATCGAATTTTTATTTCAAATATTCAATATAAAAATCATATGATATATATTTTTAAAACATTCCCATATATTTTTAAAACCTTGTGATATATACATATTCACAACTTTGTGATATAGATATATTTTCAACAATGCTAATTTTTATATTTAAAAATCATTTCAAATTTATATTTTCTATTTAAAGTTTTAACCTTTTTCTAATCAGTTTTAAATACCTTTTTAAAATCAGTTTTAAATACTTTTTTTTTTAAAATCAGTTTTAAATACCCTTTTAAAATCAGTTTTTTTATACTTTAAAAACAAATCAGATTAACAATATAAATACAATAAAGAAATAATTAAAATAAACTTACATCGACTGTTGAAGGGGGGGTCTCGCGGTGGATCTGGGGCTAGGGTTCGACAAGGAGTCGCGGTGCTGGAGGGGTCGGAGGGGCTTGCGGGAGCTCCTCGTCGGGGGGGGGGGGGGGGGGGGGGGGCTGGCGGCTCGGGATTCGCTACGGGTGTGGGGAGAGGGAGGTGGGGCCTGAGGGGGAGGAGCAGACCGAGGCGGCTCCGCCGCTGGGGGGGGGGGGGGGGGGCGAGCGCGATTCCGTCCTTCCGTTTTGTTTTTTTTTTTTTCAATCTGAATGAATTTCTATTGGGGGGGAGGCCTGGAGTATAAAGAGGGAAAAGGAGATTTTTTTTTATTTAATTAATTTAATTTTCCACCCAAAAAAGCAACTTTTATTTTCGACCTCAAAACGGGGCCCACCGCCTGTCGTCCATAGCGTTTTACCCCCATTCCGAACACAATGGGATATGTATCGCAAGTTGATTCGAACGTTACAATCAGTTTTCGTTAAATTTACATTTAAATCACTATATTGAATTTTAAACGTACGTTTCAAATTACCGGGGCCACATACTAACTAGAAAAATTCCAGAAAAATATTTTCTAGCTTCGTATTGACGATACGGTCCTAACAAAACTAGTTTCGTCGAATTCTGAGACTGTTGGAAAAATGACCAATTTCCAGTTGATTAAAATCAACTAAAACTGGTCAAATGCGTTTTCCTTTGCCACGCTCACATATTGATTCGAAAAAATATGAAATTTGAAACCTAGCAATAACTTAACATCACGGACCCAACAAAACTGGTTTCGTCGAAATCCGAGGTCGTTTGCAAAATGTCCATTTTTAAGGGCCTGAATTCCATAGCGACTATTCAGAATTTTCAACTGGACATATCTTTTGATTCCCGCTATGAAATTTCGATTGTTCGGATTCGTTGGAAAGATATTCACAATTAGATCCTAATGTTTTTGGTTTCACTAAAATCCGGATTGTTTTGCTCCCGGTACATTCAATTGAAGTTTGAAATCGAATTATCGAACTACCGCGCCATTTCAATTCCTTTTATAATTTATATATATAAATATTTATATTCTAACGACGACGTATATAATATATACGTCGAATTCTATTCAAAACAAATTTCTCGTCGATATTATTTAAAATAATTCATTTTAAATATTCAAAATTCATTAAAATTGCCAAAATAAAAATTTTAAACTGGCCCAGATTTTCCGGGTTGTTACAATCTCCCCCACTTAAAACTTTTCGTCCCCGAAAAGGAACAAAGTCGAAAGTGGTTTGATTAATCAACTCTACGTTTGATCCGGCTTTCATTCTCCAACTTTTCAGTTTCTGAGAATTTTCTAAAATGTCAAAAATTTGGCTAACACCCTAAATTTCCGAAAAATTTCACCATAACCTCCCCTGCACCGGGAGCATCGGGGAATTTCAAATAGCTTCCCCGGTCCTTCAGATCTCAAAAAGAAAAAGAAAAAGCCAAGCGGCTAGCCAATAGGCTCATAAAATCATCATCACCCAAACAAAACAGTAAATTATGTAGTAAACATGTACCTATTTGTCGGGCAAACAAATTTTATTCTCTGGCTCTAGCCTCCTTGCTATGACCTGTTCAATGATATATATGTATATGCAAGCAAATGCGACCAATTTTCAATACAGTTCAATATTTGGTTCAATTAGGCTAAATGGCTAAAAATTAGCAAACAAATAAACAAACAACACAAACATCAATCAATTAGTGAATTAGCTTTCAAATTCATAATTTTGATACATATACAAAAATCAAATTTTTGATGCCAAATCACAACAATAGGCCCTATCTAATTTTGGTTCTCACACCAGTCAATAGGAAATATATAGATATTACACGTTCGTCACTCGAATATAAATTCTAATGATGGAGCTCCATCATCAAAATCATCTCCAGGCGATTAGAGGGTAATTCTATATCTATCCAGTATATTAAAATTTCAAATACACGTTTGCAAGGCGTATATGCAAAATCTTTATATACTGGACTGTCCTAATCAATATAAATAGATAATCAAATACGAATAATTGATTTTAAATTTTCAAACAAAATTGTTTTCACTTTCAAAAATATACTCTTCACACTCGTTCTAGGATACTACTGATCCCATCTCTAACGAGTCACTCTCATTGGATATTACTAATCCAATATCTGATGAATTCTTTCGTATGTTTCTAATGTGCCTTGTTCTCTGCTTTGTAAACCAAAGCTCTGATACCACGTGTGACGAGCAAGGAATTTCGCTCGGTCCGAACCAGTCGCTAAACCGACCCAGACCGTTCGAAACGCCCTATCGTTTGAGAACAGGACAAAACAGAACGCATATAAAAGAACATTTCACTGTATATTACAACAATGCATCGGATTACAAGAATATACAGAATATAAACAAATAAATATTACACAGAAATATCAAAGATTTAAATTACATTTAAATACATAGCAGCGGAAAATAATACAATACACAACTAGAAGGAGATATACGGATACAAAGCTTTCCGGATATCGTTCCAGCCGTAAACCAGGATCCTGTGAATATAAATCTGCAAAACCAAAACTACTAGCTGCCCGTGTCAAAATAAGGGCACCCAGAGTTTAGGTTAAAACAATAAACTCCAGGTCAGTCATGTGACTGGTGTGAGAACTAAAACAGTCATTAATCTTTATTTTAAATTTCGGTAAATCAAGGGACCACGCCGTATAACACGGAACGGGTTTCCTCCCAAGAATACCAGTGCATAAAACAAACAGCGCAATGCTAAATAAAGAAAAATGAAGCTGTTATAAGACCCAG
The DNA here is from genome assembly GCA_030737875.1 of Allium sativum. NCBI lineage: Eukaryota > Viridiplantae > Streptophyta > Magnoliopsida > Asparagales > Amaryllidaceae > Allium > Allium sativum. The sequence goes on from CM060916.1 coordinate 1,006,952,428, forward strand.
GTCCCATCACACAATGCAACGCAGTCGAGGATAGGGTTTTCCCTTATAACAGCCAAAGAATGCTTAGTACGTTTAAAACAAATCATTTGATACTACTATAAGTGTATAGTGTATAAAACAACTTCAAATCATAAGTATCAATCATAGGCGGCATGGGTACCATATATCATGTCGCCATACTAGGCTCTACAAATAAAACCGCAAATGTCACGTATTTGGAAATTGGATTTCCATCTATGAACCGAGGCAAAAGATAGTCCTCACCGACTTCGAGACTGCCTAGCCCGAGCCTCAGGGTCAGAGCGCATCGACCCTTGGATCGTCAGGGCCGGTCCACCGATGTGGATTAAAATGCCTGAACACTGCGTTTCCCCGCCCTTTGGGGCGTAAATGAGCCAACGAATGACTCCATCGGACCCGGATCGTCCGATCAAACCGAGGCGCCTCGCAACAGCAACAACCACACAGGTGAAAAATATATAAATGTCAGGGCTGGTAGGTCACTGACACCACCCTAGCTAGGAAGAAACGCAGGCCCTCCCTGATGTCCTCTCCCGTTTTTGGTTCACAACCGGGGTGCGAAACTCGCGAAGTAAACGTTACACAAAGCTACGCCACAAAGGCCGTGCTTTGATCATCACCACAAGACTTTGCTTTTCAACAGAAGCCTCGATCAATTGCCACTTAGGCATGCCACACAGGCAATTCACTCCATGCGTTTGATATCCATCCATATATAACCCCTGAGCTCGTACGTCTCAGAGAAGGGCGTTAAGCGAGAGAATAAATTCTCCGCCGCCAAACAGATATATATTTAATAGAGATCAATCACACGGACTAAAATCCAATGTCAGACACACAGTCCATTTACAAGTCCGTTCTGGGTCTGAACGAAACCGGAGGCACCTAGTACCCCGCATATCCATCGATCTCCAAGTACGTCTGGACGATCACCAACTGTTTCCATCTTCTTGGGTGTACAGCCCAATCAAGATCATCAGTTATCACCCAAACGACGTGAAGACTTCTGGTCTTCGACCACCGTCTTCATCTTCGACACCACGTCGAATCAGTTATTCAGAATGGGACAAACCCGGTCTTTCTGAATAACTCGCGTATATATTATAAAAGTGTTACACAAACACAACATACGCCTCATTCCAATTCATCAGTCACTAACAGTAAATTAATCAAGAGAATAATTCCCCAAATATTAACCCCGAAGGCCGAAACCAACATCAGATCAATATCCAGAAAACCATTCTGCTTGGCCAACCGACAGTTAGTTTCTAAATTTCACATTCATGGGGAAATGTTCCCATTAATTTTATCCAAGATAAATTCTTTAAATTTATTCTTCAATCTCCTTTGAATATCAATTCAAACTAGTCGGGATTAGCGAACCACACCGAAGTAATCATTTATTTTATTTCCCAATCCCAACCTATTCATCCCATGAAGTAAAACTGGTTATACTTCATATCTAACACCACGGTGTTATCGGTAAATTCAATTACCATTTCACGTTCAAATCTAATTAAAGATTTAACTATCGCCTGGAGCAAAACTGGTGGTACTCCATTTTCGATCTTTTCAATCTAATTAAAGATTCATTAAAACTCCACTTAGTTTTAATCCTTAACTGGGTTAAAGAATCAGTGTCATTTAAAACACAGTTCACGATAAACCCAAAATCACATTCATTAATTATCGGGTTAAAGAACGAGTGTTATTTAAAACACTGTCCACGATAAACCCAAAAATCAATACTAATTCAATTCCAATTAAATATCATTTAATTGGTACACTTCATTAAATCTAAATAAAAAGATTTAATCTTTTCTCAACTGGGTTCAAGAACAGTGTTATTTAAGACACCATTCACGACAAACCCCAAATCACATTTGATATTCAATATAAGGCTCTGAATAGAAAATATATCGGCTTATATTCAATATCAAATTCTACGATTAACAAATGTCGTATTGGAAATAACGATACAAATATATCTTTCAAATTTCCATCACAACACCGGTATAATCACGAATTCCAACATCGAAATATTCCGAAGACAATTTCGATTCAAATCCACTCCAATGCAATCATTGGATATTCTGGTTATTTTTAAAACCCTTTTCTAATTCAATTTATTTATTTAAAAATAAATAGAATTATAATTCTAGTTCAAAACTAGTTCATTTCGATAAAAATCTATTTTTATCTTTTCAAATATGGAGTTTTTCATCCCAAATCTTCACAAATCATTTCTTATGATTTTACACAAATTATTACTATTTTTAATAATTTTATCAAGGCCCGTACAGTCGATTTCCATCAATGGCCATCGAACTGCACTTACAGCGACCTTTTTCAAATTTGATTTGGACATAATTCCAAATCCAACCGTTAGATTTCAAATTTCTAACATTCGCTAGAAAGCTCTTTTCGATACGAACCCAACGGTTCCGGTTTTAGGAGAATCCGACGGTCGGATCTCCCGTAATGTCCGTTTGAAATAAATGGTCGAAATTCACGAACTGCCGCGACGCGGCGCGTTCTATTCAGGCCATTTTATTATATATATAATATATATATATCGTCGATTTCCATTTAAAACGAATTATATAAATAGTTTTGAATTCGTTTCAAAAACATTTTCAACTTCCTTTTCAATTCAAATCACAATTGAATTCTTCTTTATAGATTCGTTTTAAAATTCATTTCTATTCAATTCAAATTTCAATTCAAATTGAAATCGTTTTCAATTCAATTCATTTCGAAATCGTTTTCAATTCAATTCATTTCGAAATCGTTTTCAATTCAATTCATTTCGAAATCGTTTTCAATTCAATTCATTTCGAAATCGTTTTCAATTCAATTCATTTCGAAATCGTTTTCAATTCAATTCATTTCGAAATCGTTTTCAATTCAATTCACTTCGAAATCGTTTTCAATTCAATTCATCTCGAAATCGTTTTCAATTCAATTCACTTCGAAATCACTTTCAATTCAATTCACTTCGAGATCACTTTCAATTCAATTCATTTTGAAATCACTTTCAATTCAATTCACTTTGAATTCGTTTTGAATTTAATTCATTTTGAATTCGTTTTCAATTCAATTCATTTCGAAATCGTTTAAAATCGATATAAATATCGATCACGTCAAAATGGCGTCAAACTAATCAACACGACTTCATATATTTCTATTTTCAAATATTCTATTTCAAATATTTCTATTTCAAATATTTCTATCTCTAAACTGGAATGAGGCCCAATCAATTACCATATAAAGTTAATTATATGGATTTCCATACAACACATGTATATAATAGCAACGATAAATAATCAACCATCAACCAAAGTGCACTACACCGTATAAGCATCGAATATAGATATTCAACGCTTATAACAGCTTGTCAATCAATCGATCGACATATTTAATCAATCAGGATGAGTGAAATTCATATTTCATCCCAACACCCGTGTGGGGTTTCAAATCAACAAACACACATTTTTGTTTGTGCAGTTGGGCGATGTGTAAAATTTATCAACCCAATCAATATCCGTCAAATCAGTGTAAATAAACAAATCGGCCGATTTGTTTATAAATATTTATTTATTCACTTTCACGTTAAAAATTATATTTTTAACGTCAAAAATATTTATTTCAACACTTGAATTTGTATTCAGTTCACTTACACAATAAAAATGATATTTTTATTTTTCTAACATATTTTAGAAAATTTCGGCGGCATAACGGCACGATACTAGAAACGGAACAAGGCCTAGCCTTGTCCCCGGTCTAGTGAAGGCCCACGCCATTCACACATCAATCATATCAATTTCAATTTCACCAAAACAATCAAATCCAAATCAAATAATCTAACCAACTACACAACCAATCAAACAAGTCCATGGTCTGTGGACGGGTGTCGGGTGCTACTAAGCACCGTCTGCATCCTAGTATATATATATAACTAGAAAAGAAATAGAAAGGTGAGAAATTCTCACTTATAGCTATCCAAGCTCCACGGCACTTCATTGATAGAAATCTTCATCGCTATCGCATCTTTGTCACCTTCGTTGCCCGGATCCTCTACATATGTAAAAATCGAATTTTGACTTCGTTATTCAATATATAAAAAAACTAATTTTTAGTTCGCTATTCAATATATAAAAATCGAATTTTGACTTCGCTATTCAATATATAAAAATCGAATTTTGACTTCGCTATTCAATATATAAAAATCGAATTTTTACTTCGCTATTCAATATATAAAAATCGAATTTTGACTTCGCTATTCAATATATAAAAATCGAATTTTGACTTCGCTATTCAATATATAAAAATCGAATTTTTACTTCGCTATTCAATATATAAAAATCGAATTTTTACTTCGCTATTCAATATATAAAAATCGAATTTTTACTTCGCTATTCAATATATAAAAATCGAATTTTTACTTCGCTATTCAATATATAAAAATCGTATTTTTATTTCACTATTCAATATATAAAAATCGAATTTTTACTTCGCTATTCAATATATAAAAATCGAATTTTTACTTCGCTATTCAATATATAAAAATCGAATTTTTACTTCGCTATTCAATATATAAAAATCGAATTTTTATTTCAAATATTCAATATAAAAATCATATGATATATATTTTTAAAACATTCCCATATATTTTTAAAACCTTGTGATATATACATATTCACAACTTTGTGATGTAGATATATTTTCAACAATGCTAATTTTTATATTTAAAAATCATTTCAAATTTATATTTTCTATTTAAAGTTTTAACCTTTTTCTAATCAGTTTTAAATACCTTTTTAAAATCAGTTTTAAATACTTTTTTTTTTAAAATCAGTTTTAAATACCCTTTTAAAATCAGTTTTTTTATACTTTAAAAACAAATCAGGTTTTTATACTTTAAAAACAAATCAGATTAACAATATAAATACAATAAAGAAATAATTAAAATAAACTTACATCGACTGTTGAAGGGGGGGTCTCGCGGTGGATCTGGGGCTAGGGTTCGACAAGGAGTCGCGGTGCTGGAGGGGTCGGAGGGGCTTGCGGCTGCTCCTCGTCGGGGGGGGGGCTGGCGGCTCGGGATTCGCTACTGGTGTGGGGAGAGGGAGGTGGGGCCTGAGGGGGAGGAGCAGACCGAGGCGGCTCCGCCGCTGGGGGGGCGAGCGCGATTCCGTCCTTCCGTTTTTTTTTTTTTTTCAATCTGAATGAATTTCTATCGGGGGGGAGGGGGGAGGCCTGGAGTATAAAGAGGGAAAAGGAGATTTTTTTTATTTAATTAATTTAATTTTCCACCCAAAAAAGCAACTTTTATTTTCGACCTCAAAACGGGGCCCACCGCCTGTCGTCCATAGCGTTTTACCCCCATTCCGAACACAATGGGATATGTATCGCAAGTTGATTCGAACGTTACAATCAGTTTTCGTTAAATTTACATTTAAATCACTATATTGAATTTTAAACGTACGTTTCAAATTACCGGGGCCACATACTAACTAGAAAAATTCCAGAAAAATATTTTCTAGCTTCGTATTGACGATACGGTCCTAACAAAACTAGTTTCGTCGAATTCTGAGACTGTTGGAAAAATGACCAATTTCCAGTTGATTAAAATCAACTGAAACTGGTCAAACGCGTTTTCCTTTGCCACGCTCACATATTGATTCGAAAAAATATGAAATTTGAAACCTAGCAATAACTTAACACCACGGACCCAACAAAACTGGTTTCGTCGAAATCCGAGGTCGTTTGCAAAATGTCCATTTTTAAGGGCCTGAATTCCATAGCGACTATTCAGAATTTTCAACTGGACATATCTTTTGATTCCCGCTATGAAATTTCGATTGTTCGGATTCGTTGGAAAGATATTCACAATTAGATCCTAATGTTTTTGGTTTCACTAAAATCCGGATTGTTTTGCTCCCGGTACATTCAATTGAAGTTTGAAATCGAATTATCGAACTACCGCGCCATTTCAATTCCTTTTATAATTTATATATATATATATTTATATTCTAACGACGACGTATATAATATATACGTCGAATTCTATTCAAAACAAATTTCTCGTCGATATTATTTAAAATAATTCATTTTAAATATTCAAAATTCATTAAAATTGCCAAAATAAAAATTTTAAACTGGCCCAGATTTTCCGGGTTGTTACAGACACATAGACGGGTTAAGTCACGAACTTGAATGACAACACTTAACCAACTTGACATGCTAGACCGATGGGATTAAGTCTCGAACTTAAATGACAACACTTAACCTACTAGACGGAAACCCTAGTTACGCGGTCCGTTTCAGCAGTAACCTACTAGATGTATCATGGTACCCTGGAACTAGACAGGGTGGGGCATGATTACTGGGCTGATTGTAAGCGACCAGAACGACGGCTGTGTGGGTGCGCCAGTGTAGGTTCTAACGGAGTGCGGGCGTGCACACACTCCGGAGCAGAAAAAGCAGGCATTGGGCATCAGTAGGTTTATCTGTGCGTTCTTGATTCGTGTCGATGGTTGGCACCATAGGGCTTGATACACCATATGGTGGACCTAGCACAGGTGACTACATTTCGTGATTGGGCCGTATGACACAGACACATGAACGAGCTAGGACTTGTAGGGAGCCGATCGATTAATAGATCGTTACGTGGAGTTCGTTAGGTAACATAATCCTTAGTGGCCCTAGGTGGCATAAATCCTAATCGAATCTAGAAAATGTTCAATAGGTAGCATAATCCCCAGTGACCCTAGGTGGCATAAATCCAAGTTGAACAAGTGAAAGCTCATGATAAGGAAACCTAGCCAGAACAGGGGTGGAGGTCCCAACGATTTCAAGAATGGTGGCACTACTTTGAAGTAGTATAGTAATACATGATGAAACCCGTACGATATACGGCAAGGGACTGTAATATACATGGAAAGGATGATACGGGTTGGGATACTAGTACAGTTGGTGTATAGAATTTAGGAAATCAGAGCAAATAGATATCATTTTAATGGTGAAGTAGAGAAATCTTGCGATGCTTGATAGAAATCATGCAAAACTATACTTAGTTCATCCTGAATGGGAACCTTGCAATGTCATACATGACAGAAATCCTAAGAAGTTATTCTTAGTTATCGGGCCTATAGCTTATCTTGTCACCATGCTTATGTTTACTTTCAGTTTATTCATGCCATGTTATCTTTACCTGTTTTTATGCTGAAAGTCACTAGGACTTACTCAATCTTTATGACTGATCCAGTTTGTTTCGCCTCTTTTTCTTCCGTTCCCCCTCCCCCCTCCCCCGGTTCACAGGGTGGGAACACAGCTTAGTTCGGATCTTACCAAGCTCCAAGGCTATTTCATGAAGGCTTGGATTGCTCTTGGCTATGGCTTGCTTTGCTGCTTTATTGGGGAATGATTTATAACTATGGTTTTATGCTTCTTTACAATTGCAAGACAGATTCTATGTAATGGATTTTTAATAGCATTTTGATGTAAAAGGCTTTAGATCTTTCTGGATTTTAAAGCAATGAAATTTGGTTCTTCTTCCACCGTTTTATATGTTCTGTCTTGTAATATTTCTGTGTATGTTTACCCGGATAATGCTCCACCAAAGCTAGTGCATTCCCTTTGTGAGTGACCCTAGCAGAGGTGGGGTGTTACAATTTCTATTTTCAAATATTCTATTTCAAATATTTCTTTTTCAAATATTTCTATTCAAAACTGGAATGAGGCCCAATCAATTACCATAGATTTTATTTCTATGGATTTCCATACAACACATGTATATATCAATAATGACAAATAATCAACCATCATCCAAAGTGCATTCTACACTGTATAAGCATCAAATATAAATATTCAACGCTTATAACAGTCTGTCAATCAATCAATCGACATACAACTAATTATTGGGATTAGTGTATGTAATATATCACCCCAATACCTATGCGGGGTTTTCAAACAATCAAACACAGATTTATTTGTGCAGTTGGGCGATGTGTAAAATTTATCGTCCCAATCAATATCAGTTAAATGTGTGTATATAAACAATTTGTCCGATTTGTATATTTTTATTTCATTTTAAATACACGTTAAAAATTCTATTTTCAACCATAAAATATTTTAACTATATAAATATTTTATTTCATTTCACATCACATCACACAATCAACTGCACATCAAAATCAAACAAACAAGCATACAAGCCGTCCATGGTCTGTGGACGACGGGTGTCAGTGCTACTAAACACCGTCTGCATCCTAGTATATATTTTTAACTAGAAAATTAAATTAAAGGCGAGGAGTTCTCACCCAAGACAAACCAAACGCCACGACTCTTCGTATGTAGGAAATCTTCGCCTTGTTTTCAACGAGATCTGTTTCACGCGGTAGATGTTAAAAATCACATTTCTATTTCATCGCTAAAAAAACATATTTTTATGTTGTGATTCATATTTTAAAAACCATATTTTTATACCGCTACTTCTATAATAAAAGTCATATTTTTATTATAAACTATTTCTATAAAAATCATATTTTTATACATTCTCTTTCCATATAAATCATATTTTTATAAATTCTCTTTCTATATGAAAATCATATTTTGATAAATTCTCTTTCTGTATTAAAATTGTATTTTTATAAATTCTCTTTCTATCTAAAAATTGTATTTTTATAAATTCTCTTTCTATCTAAAATTCTCTTTCTATCTAAAAATCGTATTTTTATAAATTCTCTTTCTATCTAAAAATCGTATTTTTATAAATTCTCTTTCTATCTAAAAATCGCATTTTGATAATGCTATCATACATATGAAAATCAAATTTTATATGCTACTCATTTAAATAAAAATCGTATTTTTCTTATTGTATTATCGATGTAAAATCACATTTTTATTATTGTATATATGTATTTGAAAACACAATTCTATTTTTAGACAATGCTATTTTCTATTTAAAACAACACTATCTATTATTTTAAAACAATATATTTTTTATTATTATTAAAAAACAATACCATTTGTTATTTAAAAACAATACACACTTTACATTATTAACCATGCATACTTTATAAAAAATAACAAAGTATATTAAAAAAACTGGTTTTAAACTATGTATTTATATTATATATATATATATGTTTTACTAAAATAAATAAAGAAGAAGAGAAAAAAACTCAATGTATACTTTATCAGGACCACATTCGAACGGAGCTGACCGCCTAGGGCTCGCCGTCGCTCGACATTGGCGCCACCGGAGGTTGATCGAGAGGCACGACGTCGAAGCCCGCATCACCTTCTTCTAGCGCCGGGAGCGCCGCCTGCCTCGAGCCCCTCCTCGCGCCTCGGGATGCATGTGAACTTTAGGGCTTTAAGGCCAGAAATCCGTCCGTATACACCACTAACCCCGATCTCGACCATACTTATTTGAAGATCCAGAAGAGGGCTTCGATTTTGTTTTTGGAGTTTGGAATTTAATTAGGTGGATTGGAAATAAATTAGGAATCTAAAATTAATGAAATCGGCCGTTGGAAGAAAGTAAGTGGTGGCTCAAAGAAGAGTTTGACCGCGTAAGATATAATGAAGGGTTTGATCCCTATTTGACCAAATATATTTATTATTTTAATTCTAATTTTACTAATTTATCATTTCGAACTCCAATTCAAACCCTACGACTGTCGCCCCTAGCTAATCACCCCCATTCCGAACACAATGGGATATGTATCGTAAGCTGATCCGATCATTTCGATCAGTTTTCGTCAAAATCAAAATATAAATCTATATACTGAATTTGAACGCGCTTTTCCATTTATCGGGGCCACATACTAACTCGAAAAATTCTCGAAAAATATTTTCTAACTTTGTATTGACAATACGATCCTAACAAAGCTAGTTTCGTCGAATTCTGAAACCGTTTGAAAAATGGCCATTTTCTAGTCGATTAAAATCAACTGAAATTGGTCAAACGCGTTTTCCTTTGCTACGCTCACATATTGATTCGAAAAATTACAAATTTTGAAACCTAGCAATAACTTGACAACCCGGATCCAACAAAAGTGGTTCCGTCAAAAACTGAGGTTGTTTGCAAAATTCCCATTTTTTTGGGGCCAGAATTCCATAGCGACTATTCTGAATTTTCAATTGGACGTATCTTTTGATTCCCGCTATGAAATTGCAATTTTTCGGATTCGTTGGAAAGATATTCTCAATTAGATTCAAATATTTTTGGTTTCGTTAAAATCCGGTTTATTTTGCACCCAGTACATTCATTTGAATTTTCAAATCGAATTATCGAACTACCGCGCCATTTTCTATTCCTTTTACAATTATAAATAAATATTTATATTCTAACGACGATCTATATATATATATACGTTAGAATTCTATTCAAAATAAATTTCTCGTCATTATTATTTAAAATAATTCATTTTAAATATTCAAAATTCACTAAAACAGCCAAAATAAAAAATTTAAATTGGCTCAGATTTCTGGGTTATTACAATCTCCCCCACTTAAAACTTTTCGTCCCCGAAAAGGAACGAAGCCGAAAGTTGTTTAACTAATCAACTCAACTTTCATTTTTTGTTTATGGCTTAAGTTCTTCAACTTTTCAGTTTCTAAGAACTTTTCAAATTTTTCAAAAATTTGGCTAACACCCTAAATTTTCGAAAAATTTCGCCATAACCTCCCCTGGACCGGGGACTTCGGGATATTTCATATAGCCTCCCATGGCCTTCTTCAATCCAAAAGAAAAAGAAAAAGCCAATCGGCTCATAAAATCATCATCACCCAAACAAAACAGTAAATTATGGTAAACATGTACCTATTTGGCGGGCAAACAATTTTATTCTTCTGCTCTAGCCTCCTTGCTATGACCTGTTCAGTGTAAGTACATGTATATGCATGTAAAAGCGATAAATTTTCAATACAATTCACTTTTTGATACAATTTGGTTATAGGTTCAACATTTAATTAATCAAACTATAATCAAACAACACAACCAGCAATCAATTAGTTGATTAGCTTTTCCAATTCATAACTTTGATACATAGTAAAAAAAATCAGATTTTTGATGCCAAATCACAACAATAAGCCCTATCTAATTTTGGTTCTCACACCAGTCAATTGGAAATATGTAGAAATCCCACCTTCGAAACTCGAACACTAATTCTGATGAGGTAGCTACAATCATCAGAATCATCTCCGGGCGACTAGAGTGTGAATCTATATCTGTCCAATATATTAAAACTTCAATTACACGCGGATAAGACGTATACGCAAAATTCATATATACTGGATTGTCCAAAATCAATATAAAATAAATAATCAAATACGAATAATTGATTAAATTTTCAAAACAATTTTTTTTTCATTTTAAAAATATAATATTCACACTCGTTCTAGGATACTACTGATCCTATCTCTAACGAGTCATTCTCGTTGGATATTACTAATCCAATCTCTGATGAATTCTTTCGTTTGGTTCTAACGTGCCTTGTTCTCTGAGCTTTGTAAACCAAAGCTCTGATACCAAAATGTAACGACCGTGAATTTCGCTCGATCCGAATCAGTCGCTAAACCGACCAAGACCGTTCGAAATGCCTGATTGTTTTGAGAACACGACAAATTAGACTGCAGACAGAAGAACATTTCATTGCTTATTACAACAATTCCATTAGAATACAAGAATATACAGAGTATGAATAAATATTACACGGAAAATATCAGAGATTTAAACTACATTTAAATACATCGCAGCGGAAATAATACAAAACACAACTAGAAGAGATATACGGATACAGAGCTTTTCGGATATCATTCCAGCTGTAAACCAGGTTCCTGTGAATATAAATCTGCAAAACCAAAACAACTAGCTGCCCGTGCGAAAAATAAGGGCACCCAGAGTTTAGGTTAAAACAATAAACTCTAGGTCAATCATGGGACTGGTGTGAGAAATATAACAGTTATTTAAAACTTTACTTTAAAAATCAGATATATCAAGGGACCACGCCGTATGACACGGAATGGGTTTCCTCCCAAGAATACCAGTGCATATAACAAACCAGCGCAATGCTTTTTGGAAAAATGAAGCTATTATAAGACCCAGGTCCTATCACACAATGCAACGCAAGCCGGGGGGATAGGGTTTTCCCTTATAATAGCCAAACATGCTTAGTACGTTTAAAACAAATCATGCGATACTATTATAAGTGCATAATATATAAAACAACTTCAAATAATAAGTATAAATCATAGAAGGCATGGGTACAATATATCATGTCGCCATAGTAGGCTCTACAATCAAAACCGCAGATGTCACGTATTTGGAAATTGGATTTCCGTCTGTGAACCGAGGCAAAAGATAGTCCTCTACCGGTTCGAGACTCTCTAGCCTGAGCCTCAGGACCCAGACTCAGGAGGGCCCTTGGATCGTCAGGGTCGGTACACTGATGTGGATTATAATGCCTGAACACTGCGTTTCCCTACCCTTTAGGGCATAAATGAGCCAACGAATGACTCATCGGACCCGGATCGTCCGATCTAACCGAGGCACCTCGCAACAGCAACAACCACATAAGTCAAACTCGTCAGGGCGTGTAAAACCACTGACGCCACTTCTAACTAGAAAGAAAGGCATGTCCTCCCTGAGGTCCTCTCCCGTTTTTGGTTCACCACTGGGGTGTGAGGCTCGCGAATCAACGTTACACAAAGCTACGCCACACAGGTCATGCTTTGATCATCATCCACAAGACTTTGCTTTTCAACAGAAGCCTTGATCCATTGCCACTTAGGAAATTCATTCCATGCGATGGATATCCATCAATATATAACCCCTGAGCTCGTACGTCTCAGAGAAGGGCGTTAAGCAAAAGAATAAATTCTCCACCGCCAAATAGATATATATTTAATAGAAATCAATCACACAGACTGAAATTGTAACAACCCGTATTTTAATAACGTGTTATAACCATAAATCAAGGCAGAATTAATTTTCAAAATAAGGATCAAGGGCAACGGGTTACGTCATTACATTCCTCTCGAAATTCTGCTTGGAAATGAGTCCGAGTTTTCGAAAATCGGAATCCGTATGACCAAGTTAGTACCCTTCAAAGTTTCAGAAATTTCAAGTTCAAAAACAGCTTAGAATTCGAATTCAAATTTCGAATTCAAACACCAGAACGGACTAGGCGGGAAATTTCCCGCCCAAGACCAGGTCGACCTGGGGGTCGACCATAGTGTCGACCTGCCCAGGACCAGGTCGACCATAGAGTCGACCATAGTGTCGACCTACCCAGGACCAGGTCGACCATAGAGTCGACCTGGGTGTCGACCTGGTTGCAGAGCCCATTTTTGAGTCAGAGTTCACTCTGATGTTTCTAGTCCGATTTCTGTCTTAATTCGTTGGCCAGACCCTATATAAAAAGCCCCTAACTCTAGTCTCTCTACACAAATTCTCTCTGGCCTTATGCTGCTAAAACTCTGGTAGAAAAGTTAAAGAAAAGGGATTTCTTCTTCTCCAACAAGGCTACGTGTAGAGTATTGCTGTTTGGGGGATTTCTATTAGACTCGAGATTCAACATCGCCTCTTTGTTTTCTAATTCTCAAACCACGATCTGTGAGCCTCGGTTACTTTTAGATCTAAACTTTAAGCTTAATATGGACATGTTGTTAATTGAAATTGAACCTAAGTATGACAATTATCTTGGATATATCACTGTATATCTTGGATCTATCATTGTCCATTTGGATCTAGTATTTTGGATCTACTATTTGTCCACCTTGGATCTAATCATCTTGAATCTTGACTTGTGGTAATATTTGTATGAAATTGATTTGGGACCTATATATGTTGTATATCTAAAACCCCTAATGTCCATAATATTCATGCATGTGACGTTGAATTAGTTGTTATTCTCAAGTTTGGGGTTATTATCTTATGTCAACTGTTACCATGACTATCACCCTATTTTGCTAGATTTGATATTTGAGACCACTATTCTATATGCCAGTATTTTTGTAATCGTTTATCTCAAGTTATACCATGCTTGATTTGTAATCACCTTTGCTAGCTTATGCCCGTTCTTTCTATGTTATTCCCTAATTAGATTTGTTTGTATCAATTCAAATTTACATGCGATGGGAATACAATTTGGGTAGTTTAGGCAAACCTGAATTTACCATGAACTTGGAACATGAACATTGTTATAACTTGAATCTGAATATGGACATGAAACTTACCTCAAAACTTGTCATGAACTTGATATGAGACTTGAACATGGTTATGACTCTAGAACGAACTTGAAAATGGCCAAGTCGAGGTTGGGTTGAGTTTGCAGTGTAAATCTGCCCGGAACCGCCCGGCGAATCTAGTGACTGCAAACAATAGGATCCAATGTGGGTAGTTGGTCATATCGCACCTAAAACCCGAGGTTAGACTATGTTGTGGTGTAAATCTGCCCGGAACCGCCCGGCAAATCCAGTGACCACAACAACTAGTCTAATTTGAGAGGTTGGGGTGCATTAATGAATTTATGCTACATGATAGGGTTAAGTCATGAACATGAAAGATAACACTTAACCAACTTAATACATGATAGGATATGGTTAAGTCACGAATTTGAATGACAACACTTAACCCATTAGAAACCCTAATTACGCGGTCCTTTTCAGCAGTAACCCACTTAGATGTATCACGATACCCTGTGACTAGGCAGGGTGGGGCACGATTACTGGGCGGATTGTAAGCGACCAGAACGATGGCTAAGTTGGTGCGCCATTGTAGGTTCAGGCGGAATATGGTCATGCACGTAGTCCGGAGTTGAGAAAGCAGGCATTGGGCACCAGTAGGTTTACACTGTGCGTGCTTGATTCGTGTCGATGGTTGGCACCCTAGGGCTTGATACACCCCATGGTGGACCTAGCACAGGTGACTACATTTCGTGATTGGGCCGTATGACACAGACACATGACGAGCTAGAATTTGTAGGGAGCCGATAGATTAGTAGATCGTACTGTAGGACCCCGTAATGGGTCATTTCATGAAATTGGGCCAAGTGATCATTTCATGGTTAATACTTTACATGGATTAGAATACTAGTACAGTTGGTGCAGCGAATCTTGAATATGCGATGCTAGACTTGACTTATCTTGTTATCTTAGTTATCATACCAGTCCTGTTGTCATCCTTATGTTTAATTCCAGTTTTCACATGTCATGTTACTTTTACTAGTTTTTATGCTGAAAGTCACTAGGGATTACCAGTCTTTATGACTGGCCCTTTTACTTTCGCCCCTTTTTCTTTTTGTTTCAACCCCCCTCCAGGTTCTCAGGGAGGAAACGCTAGCTCTTAACTTGGATTTAGCTTGCTTCCTGTCAGCTCATGTACAGTTTGGTCTTGAGCTATGCTATAGCTGCACTTCTGCTATTTTTGGGGAATAAATTACTTTTGTTATCTTAAGTTTATGCTTATTTATTTAGAACTTGATGTAATGGAATAATTTGTACTTTGGATATATGAGGTTTTGACTCTTTTCTTGAAAGTAATGAAATTTGGTTTTTAATTTCTACCGCTGCTTTATTTATGTTCTGCCTTGTGATATCTCTGTGTTTGTTTACCTAGATAATACTCCACCAAAACTAGTGCATTTCCTTTGTGAGTGACCCTAGCGGAGGTGGGGTGTTACATTTGGTATCAGAGCAGAAGGTTACCAGACGGGGCAATTTTTTTTTAAAAAAAACCTTCTAAAACTATTTTCCAAAACTGTTTATAAAGAAGCATTTTTCAATAAAAGTTTTATGTTTAAAAAGGATATTCCCCAAAAGCCATTAGCACTTTCCTTTGTTTCCTCGTTTGAATCTTTTTCTTTTTCGTTTTTCAGCAGGTCTGATCTTAACCTTCCTGAGGGAGTACCCATACCTGGATGGTTCCGAAGGTATTTGGAAGCTAGGGCCAACGGCGCGGTCCTGGCAGACATCCGTCCTCCTCCTCCCCCAGTGGTCGCGGTTCCTCCTCCTCCTCATGGTACCGCCTTTGCCAAAATATGCAAAGACTTTAAAGCAATGGGCGGCAAGAACTTCGTTGGAACTGAAACCTTCGTTGAGGCACGAAACTGGCTAAAGGAGACTGAAGACTTATTTATTATCTTCGATGTGGAGGATCATAGGAAAGTCCAGTTGGCAGCATGGTTGTTGAAAGAGGAAGCTGCATTTTGGTGGGAAGTCACCAACGCTACCAGGCCAGTTGAGACTTGGGCAGACTTTAGAGAGAGGTTTAGGCTTAAATTCTTATCGTCAACAGAAGAGAACCTTCAGATGGAGAGGTTCCTAGCACTTAAGCAAGGGGACATGACCGTTAGGGAGTACGTGAATAAGTTTAATCAGCTTGCTAGGTTCGGACTGGACTTGGTTAACACAGCTCAGAAGAAGGCTGTACGCTTTGCTCGAGGATTGAATGAGCCACTACATAGTTTGGCCATAACTCATATACCCATGGGGGTGACCTGTGAAAGCTTGGTGGATATGGCCCTACTTCATGAGGAAGACAAGAATAGCAAGAAGGAGGTTATGCCTAATGAGACTCAGAATAAGAAGGTTGACTTCAAGAAGGGAGGCAACAAGAATAACAAGAATAACAAGAACAACAGCAACAATACTAACAAACCATGTGAGACAAGAAAGTGCAACTTTTGTGGTATTACGGGACATCTAGCTAAAGACTGTAGAAGGAAGAAGAGAAAGTTGGGTGAATGCTTTCATTGTGGAGATACTGGACACATCAGCAAAGATTGCCCTAAGAAGCAAGGGCAGGGGCAAGGGTAGGCCCAACGAGCAGGACCTTCCGGAGGGCAGTTGCATGCTCTCAACACCACTCCAGCACTTGACCGAGGTAGTAATATTTCCGTAGAAAGCCTTGTTTATATTTCTGAATTTCCTGTTTGAACCTTATTTGACTCTGGCGCATCGCATACTTTTATTTCTTCTTATGTTGTTAAAAATCTGCACCTAAGTACTAGTCTGGTTGAGGATCCCGTTATAGTTTTAAATCCAATTGGGGGCTCCGCTCATTTATCTATGATGTGTGTGGATTTGAGGATTTCTATCTTAAGCGTAGAATTCACGTGTAATGCTTATGTTTTCGGATTTATGGGATACGGTTTGATCCTAGGTATGGATTGGCTATCCAGTTATGGAGCCATTCTTGATTGTGAACGAAGGGTAGTGAGGCTCATGACTCGCCTTGGTAATACCCTTGAAATTTCTTGCAACCCTAAGGGTCCGGTCATGTTGTGTTATCTTGAATCTCTTGACTCGTCTATCGACAATTTGCAATCTGTAATAGTGGTACGATAATATCCAGATGTCTTTGATGAGGTGAAGGGGTTACCTCCTAAACACGAGATAAACTTCCGAATTTATCTTATTGATAATGCCAAGCCAGTTTCATTGCCTGTTAGGCACATGGCCCCGCGAGAAAGAAGAGAGCTCAATAAACAAGTTAAAGAGTTGCTTGAGAAAAATTTCATAAGATGAAGCATTTCTGAATGGGGTGCTCCGGTGGTATTCGCTACTAAGGCGGATGGTTCGCTTCGTCTATGCGTAGATTATCGTGAGTTAAACAAGCTAACTAAGAAAAATAGACACCCACTACCAAGAATCGACGATTTGTTTGACCAGCTTGTGGGAGCATCTGTTTTCTCTCAACTCGATCTAGCCACAGGATTCCATCAGCTTAGAGTGGCTAAGGATAGCATTGACAAAACTGCGTTTAGGACACCAGATGGGTTCTTCGAATGGATCGTCATGCCGTTTGGGTTAACGAATGCACCCGTGTACTTTATAGATTTGATGAGTAGGGTGTTTCGGGAGTTCCTTAACAGATTTGTAGTGGTTTTCGTGGACGATATTTTGATCTTCTCAAAGGATGATGAAGAGCATGTTAGACATCTCAAGGAAGTCATGGATACGCTTAGAGCACACCAGTTAAAGGCTAAGTT
Source organism: Allium sativum (assembly GCA_030737875.1). Lineage (NCBI taxonomy): Eukaryota > Viridiplantae > Streptophyta > Magnoliopsida > Asparagales > Amaryllidaceae > Allium > Allium sativum. Next base: position 1,006,970,454 of record CM060916.1, read on the forward strand.
CTCCAAATGCCATTTTTGGAGGAAGGAAGTTCAGTTTCTTGGACATGTAGTTTCTAAGCAAGGCATAGCCGTGGACCCCCACAAAGGTAGTTGCGGTGCAAGACTGGAAAATTCCTAAGAACGCAACAGTGGTGAGAAGCTTTCTCGGTTTGGAAGGCTATTATAGGAAGTTCATTAAGGTCTTCGCTAAGATTTCAGCCCCTCTTACTAGGTTAACGAAGAAAAACCTAACGTTTTCATGGGACATAGAATGTGAGATTGCTTTTCAGAGACTCAAGAGAGCCCTCACCACAGCTCCAGTTTTGGCATTACCCGACGGAAGTAAGATGTTTTCGGTGTACACAGATGCATGTGGCACAGGATTAGGCGCTGTCCTAAAGCAAGAAGGGAAAGTGATATGCTATGGGGGTAGACAACTTAAAGTTCACGAGAAGAACTATCCCACACATGACTTGGAGTTGGCGGCGATCGTTTTTGCACTTAAATCTTGGTGCCATTATCTTCTAGGGGAGAGGTTCGAGCTGTATACCGACCACAAATCGCTTAAGTACCTCTTCTCACAGAAAGATTTGAATCTGAGACAACAGCGGTGGATGGAATTCTTGGCATCATATGACTTCGATATCGCATATACCCCTGGCAAGGATAACGCGGTGGCGGATGCACTATGTAGGAAAAGGTTGACCTTGAGCCCCTTGTTTGTTGAAAGGAAAAGTCTAGAGTTTATAATAACCTTTGATTTTACACCTGTTGTTGAGTCATTGACTGTTACGTTAGCATCTCTTGAGTTAAGACCTACACTTCTAGATCAAGTAGGGACTTCACAGAAGGAAGACCCACAGATAGTCAAAATCATGGACAAGCTGATTAGTGGTGAGACGTCAAGTCACGTCGATAGGTATGCCATAGATGACAAGGGATGGCTAAGGCGTGATGGAAGGCTATGTGTCCTACAAGTGGGAGACTAGTAAGGAAAGTCCTCGAGGAGGCGCATCACTTGAAGATGACCATACATCCCGGAGGGGATAAGATGTACAGGGAAATGAAACACATTTTCTTTTGGCCTGGAATGAAAAAGGACGTGGCAGAGTTCATTTCGAAGTGCATGGTGTGCCAACAAGTAAAGGCCGAGTCGAAGAAGCCCGGTGGGCTATTACATCCTTTGGAGGTTTCGCAATGGAAATGGGAGAGTATCTCAATGGATTTCATGGATGGACTGCCTAGGTCAAGGAAGGGAAATACTAGCATATGGTTCATAGTTGATAGACTCACAAAAAGTGCCCACTTCATTCCGGTGAAAAGCAAGAGGACCGCATCATGGCTAGCGTCTATTTACCTTCGAGAGATAGTATGGTTGCACGGGGTTCCTTTTAGTATAGTTAGTGATAGTGACCCAATTTTCACTAGCCAGTTTTGGAATAGTCTACAAGAAGCAATGGGTACATGACTAAGTTTAAGCACGGCCTATCACCCATAGACGGATGGACAAACTGAAAGGGTAAATAGGGTACTAGAGGATCTTTTGAGGCTATGCATTCTTGACTTTGGTGGTGCTTGGGAAGACCATCTTCCTCTCGTGGAGTTTGCATATAATAATAGTTACCAAGCTAGCATCGGAATGGCACCATTCGAAGCCCTGCATGTCGCCAACTTGTTGGTGGGAGACGACAGACAGGCTTATACTTGGGCCCGACATGATAAGGGACACTTCTGAGAAGGTTGACTTGATACGAAGACGGATGAAAACGGCCCAAGATAGACCGAAATCTTATGCGGACAAGAGAAGGACAGACCTGGAGTTCGAAGTCGGAGATATGGTATTTATAAAAGTTTCTCCTTTACACAATGTGGTTCGTTTTGGAGCGGTTGGAAAGCTAGCACCAAGGTTCGTAGGATCGTTCCCTATCACTGAGAGGATTGGGCAGATGGCCTATAAGGTAGACTTACCCGAGAAGCTGACCGGAGTACACAATGTCTTTCACGTCTCGCATCTCCAAAAGTGCTTACATGAGTCGGCCGAAGCGGTTGAGCTAAGCATCCTTAAAGGCGTAGAAGTGGAAAAAGAAGCAACATTGAGGCGAGTTCTGATTTGTATCTTAGGAACGGAGATCAAGAAGCTAAGGAATCGAGAAGTCAAGCTAGTCAAAGTACAGTGGAGTGAAGCCCAAGAAGATGCAACTTGGGAAACCAAAGAGAAGATACACGCGCTTTACCCATTTCTTTTTTAGGGTACATTATCGATCTCTTTTCCTATAAACTTGAAAACCTTTCGTATCATGCTTTTACTACCTATGTTTGCCTTGTTATCTTCTCGATCTTATCTTGAGAACCGTAGGTAAAACCATATAGATGTAAACATGTGATTGAAACATGTTATGGTAGATGTTTACAAATGGTTGCAATTGTTTGCAAGTGATTGCTAGTGGATGCATGACACACATTAGGCACTAGATCGGCTCAGTCACATCTTCATGTTGCATATGCATGAGTGCTTATACTTGTACATGGATGGAACTTGTTATGCTATCACTTGGATGTTGCATATGAATGAATGTTATGTGCACTCATGTAGAGATTATAAATTATGTTAGGAATTTGCATACATGTTGGACTCATTACACTAACATATTCTGCATTAAGGAGGTTTACTGAATCAGTAACCGCCTGATCTTTTGCATTAGATAAGTACATTTACACACACTTACTGCATATGTTCATACAGCACTAGAAATCTTTTAAGGACAATGGTTGCCTATGGATGATGTTTTGAGTGGATGGATGATTGGATGGTAGGATATATTCTTTCTAGCTTAGAGATTTCGGGGACGAAATCCTTTAAGGAAGGGAGAATGTAACAACCCGTATTTTAATAACGTGTTATAACCATAAATCAAGGCAGAAATAATTTTTAAAATAAGTATCAAGGGCAACGGGTTACGCTATTACGTTCGTCTCAAAATTCTGCTTGGAAACGAGTCTGAGTTTTCGAAAATCGGAGTCCGTATGACCAAGTTAGGACCCTTCAAAGTTTCAGAAATTTCAAGTTCAAAAACAGCTCAGAATTCAAATTCAAATTTCGAATTCAAACCCTAGAACGGACTAGGAGGGAAATTTCCCGCCCAGGACCAGGTCGACCTGGGGGTCGACTATAGTGTCGACCTGCCTAGTTCCAGGTCGACCTGGGTGTCGACCTGGTTGCTGAGCCCATTTTTGAGTCAGAGTTCACTCTGGTGTTTCTAGTCCGATTTCTGTCTAAATTCGTTGGCCAGACCCTACATAAACAGCCCCAAACTCTAGTCTCTCTACATAATTTCTCTCTGGCCTTATGTTGCTAAAACTCTGGTTGAAAAGTTAGAGAAAAGGGATTGCTTCTTCTCCAACAAGGCTACGTGTAGAGTATTGCTGTTTGGGGGATTTCTGTTAGACTCAAGATTCAACATCGCCTGTTTGTTTTCTAATTCTCAAACCACTATCTGTAAGCCCCAGTTACTTTTAGATCTAAACTTTAAGCTTAATATGGACATGTTGTAAATTGAAATTGAACCTAAGTATGACAATTATCATGGATCTATCATTGTATATCTTGGATCTATCATTGTTCATTTTGGATCTAGTATTTTGGATCTACCATTTGTCCACCTTGGATCTATTCATCTTGAATCTTGACTTGTGGTAATATTTGTATGAAATTGATTTGGGACCTATATATGTTGTATATCTAAAACCCCTAATGTCCATAATATTCATGCCCGTGACGTTGAATTAGTTGTTATTCACAAGTTTGGGGTTATTATCTTATGTCAACTGTTACCCTGACTATCACCCTATTTTGCTAGATTTGATATTTGAGACCACTACTCCATATGCCAGTATTGTTGTAATCGTTTATCTCAAGTTATACCATGTTTGACTTGTAATCACCTTTGCCACCTTATGCCCGTTCTTTCTATGTTATTCCCTAATTAGATTTGTTTGTATCAATTCGAATTTACATGCGATGGGAATACGATTTGGGTAGTTTAGGCAAACCTGAATTTACCATGAACTTGGAACATGAACATTGTTATAGCTTGAATCTGAATATGGACATGCAACTTACCTCAAAACTTGTCACGACCTTGATATGAGACTTGAACATGGTTATGACTCTAGAACGAACTTGAAAATGGCCAAGTCGAGGTTGGGTTGAGTTTGCAGTGTAAATCTGCCCGGAACTGCACGGCGAATCCAGTGACTGCAAACAATAGGATCCAATGTGGGTAGTTGGTCATATCGCACCTAAAACCCGAGGTTAGACTTTGTTGTGGTGTAAATCTTCCCAGAGCCGCCTGGCAAATTCAGTGACCACAACAACTAGTCTAATGTGAGAGGTTGGGGTGCATTAATGAATTTATGCTACATGATTGGTTTAAGTCACGAACATGAAAGATAACATTTAACCAACTTGATACATGATTGGAAAGGGTTAAGTCACGAATTTGAATGACAACACTTAACCCATTAGAAACCCTAGTTACGCGGTCCATTTCAGCAGTAACCCACTTAGATGTATCATGATACGCTGGGACTAGGCAGGGTGGGGCATGATTACTGGGATGATTGTAAGCGTCCAGAACGACGGCTAAGTTGGTGCGCCATTGTAGGTTCAGGAGGACTATGGTCGTGCACGTAGACTGGAGTTGAAAAAGCAGGCATTGGGCACTAGTAGGTTTACACTATGCGTGCTTGATTCGTGTCGATGGTTGGCACCCTAGGGCTTGATACACCCTATGGTGGACCTAGCACAGGTGACTACATTTCTTGATTGGGCCGTATGACACAGACTCATGATGAACTAGAACTTGTAGGGAGTCGATCGATTAGTAGATCATACTGTAGGACCCCGTAATGGGTCATTTCATGATATTGGGCCAAGGGATCATTTCATGGTTAATACTTGACATGGTTAGAATACTAGTACAGTTGGTGCAGCGAATCTTGAATATGCGATGCTAGACTTGACTTATCTTGTTATCTTAGTTATCATACCAGTCCTGTTATCATCCTTATGTTTAATTCCAGTTTTCACATGTCATGTTACTTTTACTAGTTTTTATGCTGAAAGTCACTAGGGCTTACCAGTCTTTATGACTGACCCTTTTTCTTTCGTTCCTTTTTCTTTTGTCCCCCCCAAGTTCTCAGGGAGGAAACGCTTGCTCTTAGCTTGGATTTAGCTTGCTTCCTGTCAGCTCATGTACGGTTTGGTCTTGAGCTATGCTATGGCTGCACTTCTGCTATTTTTGGGGAATAATTTACTTTTGTTATCTTAAGTTTATGCTTCTTTATTTAGAACTTGATGTAATGGAATAATTTGTACTTCGGATATACGAGGTTTTGACTCTTTTATTGAAAGTAATGAAGTTTGGTTTTTAATTTCTACCGCTGCTTTATTTATGTTCTGCCTTGTGATATCTCTGTGTATGTTTACCTAGCTAATACTCCACCAAAACTAGTGCATTTCCTTTGCGAGTGACCCTAGCAGAGGTGGGGTGTTACAGAAATCCAATGTCAGACATACAGTCTATTTACAAGTTCGTTCTGGGTCTGAACGAAACCGGAGGCACCTAGTACCCCACATATCCATCGATCTCCAAGTACGTCTGGGCGATCACCAACTGATTCTCTCCTCCTGGGTGTACGGCCCAATCAAGATCATCAGTAATTATCCAAACGACGTGAAGACCTCCGGTCTTCCAAGACCGTCTTCATCTTCGACACCACGTCGAATCAGTTATTCAGAATGGGGTAAACCCGGTCTTTCTGAATAACTTGCGAATATAATAAACATGTGTTACACAAACAAAACATACGCCTCATTCCAATTCATCAGTCACTAACCGTAATTTAACAAGAGAATAATTCCCCAAATATTAACCCCGAAGGCCGAAACCAACATCAGATCAATACCCAGGAAACCGTTCTGCTTACTAACCTACAGTTAGTTTCTAAATTTCACATTTCTTAGGGAAAGGTTCCCATTAATTTTATCAAAGATAAATTCCTTTAAATTTATTCTTTAATCATCCTTTGAAAATCAATTCAAACCAAATTTTGGTTTATCCAAACTAGTCGGGATTAGCGAACCACACCAAAGTAATCATTTATTTTATTTCCCAATCCCAACCTATTCATTACATAAAGTAAACGGGTCATACTTCATATCTAACACCACGGTGTTATCGGTAAATTCAATTACCATTTCACGTTCAAATCTAATTAAAGATTTAACTATCGGCTAGAGTAAAACGGGTGATACTCCATTCTCGATCTTTTCAATCTAATTAAAGATTCATTAAAACTCCACTTATTTTTTAATCCTTAACTGGGTTAAAGAATCAGTGTCATTTAAAACACAGTTCACGATAAACCCAAAATCACATTCCATTAATTATCGGGTTAAAGAACAAATGTTATTTAAAACACTGTTCACGATAAACCTAAAAGTCAATACCAATTCAATTCCAATTAAATATTATTTAATTGGTACACTTCCTTAAATCTAAATAAAAAGATTTAATCTTTTTATCAACTAGGCTTAAGAACAGTGTTAATGAAGACACCATTCACGACAAACCCAAATCACATTTGATATTAAATACAAGGCTCTGAATAGAAAATATATCGGCTTATATTCAATATCAAATTCTACGACCAACAAATATTGTATTGGAAATAACAATATAAATATATCTTTCAAATTCCCATAACAATACCTGTATCATCACGAAATCCAACATCGAAATATTCCAAAGACAATTTCGATTCAAATCCATTCCCATTCAATTATTGGAAATTCTGGTTACTTTTAAAACCCTCTTCAAATTCAATTTATTTATTTAAAAATAAATAGAATTATAATTCTAGTTCAAAACTAGTTCATTTTGATAAAAATCTATTTTCATCTTTACAAATATGGAGTTTTTCATCCCAATTCTTCCCAAATCATTTCCTATGATTTTACACAAATTATTACTATTTTTAATAATTTTATCAACGCCCGTACAGTCGATTTCCATCAACGGCCATCGAACTGCACTTACATCGACCTTTTCCAAATTTGATTTGGACATAATTCCAAATCCAACCATTAGATTTCTAATTTCTAATATTCATTATAAAGCTCTTTTCGATACGAACCCAACGGTTCCGGTTTTAGGAGAATCCGACGGTCGGATCTCCTGCAATATCCATTCGAAGTCAAAGGTCGAAATTCACAAACTACCGCAGCACGGCGCGTTCTATTCAGGCCATTATATTATATATATAATATATATAATATATACTTCGTCGATTTCCTTTTAAAACGTATTTTATAAATCGTTTTAAATTCGTTTTCGAAATGATTTCAACTTCATTTTCAAATTCAAATCAAGATTGAATTTTTCAATGTAAATTCGTTTTAAATTCATCTCAAATTGATTTCAATTTAAATCGATTTTTAATTCAATTTCAGTTCGTTCTCAATTCAATTCAATTTCAATTCGAATTCATTTCTATCCACTTTCAATTTGAATTAGATTCTATTCAATTTCAATTCGAATCCAATTCTATTCAATTTAAATTCGAATTCATTTTCAATTCGAATTCATTGTCGAAATATTCGATTGTGAAATCACTTTTCAATATTCATTATAAAAACGAATATAATCGTTATAAATATCGTTTGCATCGAAATGGCGTCAATCTAATCAACACGGCTTCATATATTTCTATTTTCAAATATTCTATTTCAAATATTTCTTTTTCAAATATTTCTATTTTCAAATATTCTATTTCAAATATTTCTTTTTCAAATATTTCTATTCAAAACTGGAATGAGGCCCAATCAATTACCATAGATTTTATTTCTATGGATTTCCATACAACGCATGTATATATCAACAATGACAAATAATCAACAATCATCCAAAGTGCATTCTACACTGTATAAGCATCAAATATAAATATTCATTGCTTATAACAGTCTGTCAATCAATCGATCGACATACAACTAATTATTGGGATTAGTGTATGTCATATATCACCCCAAAACCCGTGTGGGGTTTTCAAAAAATCAAACACAGATTTTATTTGTGCAGTTGGGCGATGTGTAAAATTTATCATCCCAATAAATATCACTCAAATGTGTGTATATAAACAAATCGTCCGATTTGTTTATTTTTATTTCATTTTAAATACACGTTAAAGATTCTATTTTCAACCATAAAATATTTTAACTATATAAATATTTTATTTCATTTCACATCACATCACACAATCAACTACACATCAAAATCAAACAAACAAGCATACAAGCCGTTCATGGTCTGTGGACGAAGGGTGTCGGGTGCTACTAAACACCGTCTGCATCCTAGTATATATTTTTAACTAGAAAATTAAACTAAAGGTGAGTAGTTCTCACCCAAGCTAAACCAAACGCCACGACTCTTCGTATGTAGGAAATCTTCGCCGTGTTTTCAACGAGATCTGTTTCACGAGGTATATGTTAAAAATCACATTTCTATTTCATCGCTAAAAAAAACATATTTTTATGTTGTGATTCATATTTTAAAAACCATATTTTTATACCGCTACTTCTATGATAAAAATCATATTTTTATTCTAAACTATTTCTATAAAAATCATATTTTAATAGATTCTCATTCCATATAACAATCGTATTTTTATAAATTCTCTTTCTATATGAAAATCATATTTGGATAAATTCTCTTTCTATATTAAAATTGTATTTTTATAAATTCTCTTTCTATCTAAAAAACGTATTTTTATAAATTCTCTTTCTATCTAAAAATACGTAAAAATCGTATTTTTATAAATTCTCTTTCTATCTAAAAATCGTAGTTTTATAAATTCTCTTTCTATCTAAAAATCGCATTTTGATAATGCTATCATACATATGAAAATCAAATTTTATATGCTATTCATTTAAATAAAAATCGTATTTTTCTTATTGTATTATTGATGTAAAATCACATTTTTATTATTGTACATATGTATTTGAAAACACAATTCTATTTTTAAACAATGCTATTTTCTATTTAAAACAATACTATCAATTATTTAAAAACAATATATTTTTTATTATTATTAAAAAAACAATACCATTTGTTATTTAAAAACAATACACACTTTACATTATTAACCATGCATACTTTATAAAAAAACAAAGTATATTAAAAAAACTGGTTTTAAACTATGTATTTATTATATATATATATATGTTTAACTAAAATAAATAAAGAAGAAGAGAAAAAAACTCACTGTATACTTTATCAGGACCACATTCGAACGGAGCTGACCGCCTAGGGCTCGTCGTCACTCGACATTGGCGCCACCGGAGGTTGATCGAGAGGCACGACGTCGAAGCCCGCATCACCTTCTTCCAACGCCAGGAGCGCCGCCTACCTCGAGCCTCTCCTCGCGCCTCGGGATGCGTGCGAACATTTGGGGCTTTAAGGCCCGAAATCCCTCTGTATACACCACTAACCCCGATCTCGACCATGCCTATTTGAAGATCCAGAAGAGGGCTTTGATTTTGTTTTTGGAGTTTGGAATTTAATTAGGTGGATTGGAAATAAATTAGGAATAAAAAATTGATGAAATCGGCCGTTGGAAGAAAGTAAGCGGTGGCTCAAAGAAGAGTTTGACCGCGTAAGATATAATGAAGGGTTTGACCCCTATTTGACCAAAATATATTTATATATATTTATTATTTTAATTCTAATTTTACTAGTTTATCATTCCGAACTCCAATTCAAACCCTACGACTATCGCCCCTAGCTAATCATCCCCATTCCGAACACAATGGGATATGTATCGTAAGCTGATTTGATCGTTTCGATCAGTTTTCATCAAAATCAAAATATAAATCTATATATTGATTTTGAACGCGCGTTTCAAATTACCGGGGCCACATACTAACTCGAAAAATCTAGAAAAATATTTTCTAACTTCATATTGACGATACAGTCCTAACAAAACTAGTTTCGTTGAATTCTGAAACCGTTTGAAAAATGACCATTTTCCAATCGATTAAAATCAACTGAAACTGGTCAAACGCGTTTTCCTTTTCCACGCTCACCTATTGATTTGAAAAATTATGAATTTTGGAACCTAGCAATAACTTGAGAACCTGGATCCAACAAAAGTGGTTTCGTCGAAAACCGAGGTCGTTTGCAAAATTCCCATTTTTTTAAGGGTCAGAATTCCATAGCGACTATTCTGAATTTTCAACTGGACGTATCTTTTCATTCCCGCTATGAAATTTCAATTTTTCGGATTCGTTGGAAAGATATTCTCAAGTAGATTCAAGTATTTTTGGTTTCGTTAAAATTCGGTTTATTTTGCACCCGGTACATTCATTCGAATTTTAAAATCGAATTATCGAACTACCGCGCCATTTTCTATTTCTTTTATAATTGTAAATAAATATTTATATTCTAACGACGATCTATATAAATTTATACGTTCGAATTCTATTCAAAATAAATTTCTTGTCGTTATTATTTAAAATAATTCATTTCAAATATTCAAAATTCACTAAAATAGCCAAAATAAAAAATTTAATTTGGCACAGATTTCTGGGTTATTACATGAGGTGAAGAGAGACATACATAATTTTCATTTGCACGAGAAGGAAGTTACCAAATACATAATGTCAGTTTAATAAATGTGTCCACCCTTAATTAATTTTCACCCATTCAAATTCAAGCTAGCATTAATACTAATGAGAATGTACATGAAGAAATTGATTAATTATAAGAAAATACATACACATAACAACATCGTCCATTTTGCGCGTTTTCACAATTACAAACGTGAATTCCGGACAAATGAAATTTAATTTAATTTCAATGAACTAAAAAATGGTGTGTGCTCAGAATTCAGAATAGAATCATATTAAAAAATGAATTCTAATTTTGTCCACTTTTTAATTTTAGTTTGAATTCAAATTTTAATCAAATTTGACCAGAACTGACCTTTTAAGAAAATTTTGCATTTTAATAAATTTGGTAAATTAAAATATTCATTCTTTTCAATTTCAATATTTAAATTTAAGTTCTTATAAGTTTACTTAAATTCAAATAACACAAATTGAGTCAGATAACAATTAAATTCAAATTAGACCATTGTTGCAACTCACTATTCAAAAGGTGTTTATTATTGTTCATTTACAAAAATCAATTCATTGATCTCATTTCATTCATAATAAACTAATGCTTAAATATTAAAATTTTAAATTTCAATCAAATCATTAATTTGAAATTTATTAAAAATTTAGGTTACAATCTTATCTACTCAAACCTTTTTGTCCCCGAAAAGGAACGAGGTAGGAAAATAGTAATCAAGCAATTTCAGTATATTTGAAAACTTACTTGTTAATCTATCATCATACTTATATATTTTTAAATCAAAAGTTAAGACATTTCTCACATATTTCACAATAGTTTCAAGTATTCACTCAATGTCTCAATTGGCACTATATATCCATCTCACTTTCGAAACTCGAATATAAATACTAATGTTGTCGCGAACATCAATAGAATTATACCCAGGTGACTATAATGCGATACCATATCTATCTTGTACATATAGTATTTAACAAATACGTTGATTAGACGTACACCCCACATCTCTAAGTATTCGATATGCCAACTTTAACGTCAGGTAAATACTCAAAAGTTCTTTCTCTTTTTAAACAGAATAGATAACAAACTTTCCAATCATATATTATTAACAATATATTTCATGTCATTTATTTATTATGATTTTTTTAAGTAGGGAAATGATATCTATCCCTCGCTCATTTATTTATTAAAATTCAACTTCAATCTTAAATAAATATAAACAATATTAAAGTTTGCAATGCAAATCTTATAATATTTCAAAACATATCTTGACATAATATATTATATTAACATATATGAACTTCAAGTTACTTTTTATTCAGTACACAAATTCATTTTCAATATTGAAGTTTGCATCATATTTCGACTTACTTTAGTTTTAAATCTTATCATCATTAAAATAGTAACTAAAATCCTATCATATACAATTTCAATTTATATAGTTCAATTTCATTATATCAATTTCATATAAATATTATTCTACTAGCCTTAACATAAGCATGTTTAGATCAATTCTAACCTTTCCAAACCCAAACCTTATTAAATGACTAAGCTCAAACTAGTACAAGTTCATAAACCTTACACCCTTCCATAAACTAAAGTTTGCTCAAAATCACATTTATGGTCGATTTAACCCTTAACAAGTTTAACTTATATTGCCACTTTCAAAATCACAATTTTTTACTTCATTTACTTGAGTCAAATCAATATTTATATTTATTAAGGCTAACATTTCAAGGAATCATGTTCAAGAAATACAACTAATATAAATATTAATATTACAAACCATATATTTCCTTTTTTGAAATCAATTCATATTATCTAATAGAATACTTTTATTTACTATAAATCATCTTATAAATTTCGAAATACAACTTTAAATTCATATAATATTTCAAAAAATCTATTATTTCAATTAATAAAGTAAATAATTTTTTTGCTTTAATTATTAACCCATTATGTTTACATTATCTTTTAACATGGGTATACTCAAAATCCCCTTTTCACTATTCATCAACTTAAGACAAAATAAGTTCAAACCTGAACTAAGGACAAAACAACGAAAGAACCTAACCAACATGAGTCTACAAAGGATGGACACCCTAATTAGATCAAATAGAATATTTAAGATTTTGGAAACCATCCATCATAAATTTCTAAGATAGATTCAGAACAAGGATCGAGATTTAATTTGGGAAATCCTAATCAATGAAAGGCCAATCAAAGAAACCAGATTCAAAAGGAAGGAACTCTAAGAGAAGGTAAAATTTTAAAATCAACTTTTATATCAAAATACTACAAAATAATTTAAAACCATTTTCAAAACACTTTGTACTTTTCAAAATACGCTCTCTCAAGATGATTTTGCGATTGATTCTTAATCATTCTAAGGTACCGCTACCCTATCACTAATGAGTTTTAAACCCCACTAAAGTTTTATTAAACCAAAGCTCAAATACCAACTGTACCGACCTCCCTTTTTGACCGCTTCAAGTCGGTAATGAAACCAACTCGAACCGTTCAAAATGGAAGATTGTTATTGCTACTGGGTTTAAACAAATCAAATCACAGAAAATACACATATGTTGGAGAACGGAGTTTTGATGACAACAACCTTATTTAAATTATCATTATTAATTGATTGTAAAATATATTATAACATTTTTATCTAGAATATATATATGTGTGTATATATATATATATATATATATATATATATATATATATGTGTGTGTGTGTGTGTGTGTGTGTGTGTGTGTGCATGTGTGCAGGATTTGTATACAGGATATAATACTAAAGACTGTACAGTTATAACGTTCCAAGAGATTCAAGATTCAGAGAGATTCAAGACTCATGAGTATCGAGATATCAAGATTTCAAGAGCTCAAGATTATCAAGTAAAGAGAGTCTAGTTTATATGTAAAACGCGGGTTAGCACTTTTAAATTCTGTTTTCAAATTCCTTTTTAAATTCCTTAATTTCTTTTCTAAACGATTCCAAACAATTATAAGTATTTTACTTTAAGATTTCAAATATATATAGTTTATAAAGTTTTTATATATATGTTTATAATAAATGTTTTATAAAGTCTTATATCATATAATTTTATATATACATATAAATTATAGATTATTATGTTTATATATGTTTTTATACTTTCGAAACATCATTTAAAACATTAGTTTTGATTCAAGGATTTCCAGAAAATATATATTGGTTTTAACACTTGAAATTTGATTTTAAAAATAAATATACAAGGCATATGTAGACATAACCATAATGACATGTCAGCATATAACTGTCATATTTTCAATATTCAAAGGAAGTGTCTTTTCACTATTGTAACGTTTCAGAAGCGTTACGACCTTTGGGACACTGTAATAAGTGGTTGATTTCATAAAATTTATTCATGTTTTCTTCTCCTTCTTTACCCCTTTACTTACCATCATTAAAATAATTAAATTTCTTGATTTCTACACTTATAGTCTGCCGATTTCAACAAATTTATATCATTCTTATTCTCTTCTCATTCTCTATCAACTACTCTCTGTTTGAAGTGTTACTGAAGAGTTCTAGGGCTGCTATAATTGTTTGGAAATTGTTTGGGAAAGGGTATGTTCCTTGTAGCCCTGAAATCAAGGAAAGGGAGTGGTGTTAACCTTGTAGCTGTAACACCAAGGCCGCTGTACATAGATATTGATAATAATAAAACTCTGCGCAACCCAGCTTTGCGTGGGACTAGGTATAGGAGTTGTGATGACCGCCCATAACTCCTGCACTAAACAAGAGGAATAAAGTGTTGAAAGATGTGTTAGGCAGCCATGGACGATCATCGAGGAAAGTAAACACATGTGGAATCTGTCGTATAACTCACAGCGCAAGGATAAATATAATAGAACATATACAACAGGCAATAATAGTGAAGCATATTTGAGCAGAAACTTGAACTTTCATAACAACTAGAAAGAATACTCATACATCTTTGGATTACAACATAAGTGTCAGTACAAATTCACCTCACTACAACATTCAGAGGCAATCATCACACAACAGAAAACAACAGATACTATATGGTAGAAAGTAATACGCCAGCCTCCTACTCGCCACCGCACAACATCCTTGCCTCACCAAGCTATGCTACCTGTAACATGTTACTCAGTCTGCCCATCCAATACCGGATGAATATCCCAACGTAATAAGAGGGAAAAATAAAACCTTGAGTCAGAAAACAGTCTTAGTGAACGATAAAACAACTACCTAATATCATCAATAAAGTATATGAGAATAGGTAGATTAACAATTCAATCCACCAAAACATCAGAGAAGAACTCAACCCCATCTTCCCCACATAGGATAGTGATAGCCTTTACAAACAAGCATTTGGAAACAACTATACATCTATGGAAATTAGAGCAACTATTCATTCAGGGTAACCAGAAGTAACCAAGAAACAGTGATCATGGCAACCAATTATATATCTCACATAAACTATCATAGTCGAGTTCAACATCCCTCAAGCGCAAGTCTCGAAGGCATAAAACAACATTAGACAAGCACCAAAGAAACATCTCCTTCGACATCAGGCAATCTATGTGAGATGGTACAAGCAAAACAATCAACCTTCATGACTGACACTGGCTATCAGCGCCAATCCGGCTTTGAAACCATCATTACTCATATGACCTGCTAAACATCTTGTCATCCTCTGTCAAGGGACAATGGTAAAACTTGGTTCTAGAAAAAATTCCTTACGCCTTTCAACGATACGTATCTAGGCCTTTCCACGATACCCAGGGTACTCGATCATACAACCGGTCTTTTAGGCATCACTATTATACCTTTGCTTTGAGCCCGCTATCTCTAGTCATCCAACATGATGACCATTCATAGCTCAAACAACCCTCTCAAGCAACCATTACCCACCAGCTCATCACTTTGAGTTATCTTCACATTCGTTGCATTTCAATTATCAATGATCACTTCACACTACTTGGAACATTCTTGTCTGAATTCGCGTCGAAGCTAGAACCATTACCGACTCAAAAACAAGCTTAGTTTGGTCGATACTGCATTTCATAGCATTTCCAGCTTCTTCACTACGGAAAACTAGTCACAATGTCAACACAGCCTTTTACAGCGTTTCTGAAATGCTATTATATCCCCTAGTCCAATTCTGCATCAATCTGGTGAGAAAAACTAAACAAAATATCTAAACTGGCTTTCACAGCGTTCATCCATCCATTTACAACATTTCTCAAATGCTATCATATCCCCTATCACCGATCCATCACTGATCCATCACGGATCCATCCGTCACCGATCCATAATTGATCAGTCACTGATCCATCTGTCACCGATCCATCACTGATCCGTCACCGGTCCATTTGTCACTGATCCATCACTAATCTGAGCCGATCCATCCATCAAAAATCTGAGCCGATCCATTCGTCACTGATTTGCCACCAATCCATTTCGTCACTGATCCATCATAGACCTAAGCCGATCCATTCCATCACATATCCATTACAGATCAGAGCTGATACATCCATCATAGATCCATCACAGGCTTAAGCCGATCAATTCCATCACATATCTGAGCCGATCCATCCATCATAGATCCATCACAGATCCATCACCAAACTTGAAAACAACTAGAAAGAATACTCATACATCTTTGGATAACAACATAAATGTCAGTACAAATTCACCTCACTGCAACATTCAGAGTCAATCATCACACAACGGAAAACAACAGATACTATATAGTAGAAAGTAATACGCCAGCCTCCTAATCGCCACCGCACAACATCCTTGCCTCACCAAGCTATGCTACCTGTAACATGTTACTCAGTCTACCCATCCAAAACTGGATGAACATCCCAAGGTAATAAGAGGGGAAAATAAAACCTTGAGTCAGAAAACAGTCTTAGTGAACGATAAAACAACTACCTAATATCATCAATAAAGTATATGAGAATAGGTAGATTAACAATTCAATCTACCAAAACACCAGAGAAGAACTCAACCCCATCTTCCCCACATAGGATAGTGATAGCCTTTACAAACAAGCATTTGGAAACAACTATACATCCATGGAAATTAGAGCAACTATTCATTCAGGGTAATCAGAAATAACCAAGAAACAGTGATCATGGCAACCAATTATATATCTCACGTAAACCATCCTAGTCGAGTTCAACATCCCTCAAGCGCAAGCCTCGAAGGCATAAAACAACATTAGACAAGCACCAAAGAAACATCTCCTTCAACGTCTAACAATCTATGTGAGATGGTACAAGCAAAACAATCAACATTTATGACTGACACTGGCTATCAGCGCCAATCCGGCTTTGAAACCATCGTTACTCATATGACCTGCTAAACATCTTGTCATCCTCTGTCAAGGGACAATGGTAAAACCTGGTTCTAGAAAAAACTCCATACGCCTTTCAACGATATGTATCTAGGCCTTTCCATGATACCCAGGGTACTCGATCATACAACCGGTCTTTTAGGCATCACTATTATACCTTTGCTTTGAGCCCACTATCTCTAGTCATCCAACCTGATGACCATTCATAGCTCAAACAACCCTCTCAAGCAACCATTACCCACCAGCTTATCACTTTGAGTTATCTTCACATTCGTTGCATTTCAATTATCAATGATCACTTCACAATACTTGGAACATTCCTGTCTGAATTCGCGTCGAAGCTAGAACCATTGCCGACTTAAAAACAAGCTTAGTTTGGTCGATACTGCATTTCATAGCATTTCCAACTTTTTCACTATGAAAAACTAACTATGAAAAACTAGTCACAATGTCAACACAGCCTTTTACAGCGTTTCTAAAATGCTATTATATCCCCTGGTCCAATTCTGCATCATTCTGGTGAGAAAAACTAAACAAAATATCTAAACTGGCTTTCACAGCGTTCATCCATCCATTTACAACATTTCTCAAATGCTATCATATCCCCTATCACCGATCCATCACTGATCCGTCACAGATCCATCCGTCACCGATCCATAATTGATCCGTCACTGATCCATCTGTCACCAATCCATCACTGATCAGTCACCGGTCCATTCGTCACTGATCCATCACTAATCTGAGCTGATCCATCCATCAAAAATCTGAGCCGATCCATCCGTCACTGATCTGCCACCAATCCATTCTGTCACTGATCCATCACAGACCTAAGCCGATCCATTCCATTACAGATCAGAGCTGATACATCCATCATAGATCCATCACAGGCTTAAGCCGATCAATTCCGTCATAGATCTGAGCCGATCCATCCATCATAGATCCATCACAGATCCAGCACCAAACTTGAAAACAAGCTAACTCAAACTTATGCAAAACAAACAACCATTCAATAATCCAAGCAACCATCAAATGAACGATAACACAACAAATATCATCATAAAATCATATAGAATTCACCAAATCATGATAAAATAATAAAATGAACAAAATAATGGATCTAAACTTTCCTAACATATGAATTAATATAAGAATTACTGATTTATGTTGCTAGATTAGATCCTATGGTGATTCATGTGAAAATATACTTACCACGATGTAGATCTAGGTAAAAACAACTTGAAATGATGAAAAATAAGATCAAACAACCCGTATACTTGATTGAATCCATGTGAGAGATGCTTATAACTCACCAATTCTTTGAATTAACTCAACATCGCTAAATTCTCAATCCAGACAGTGAAGAATATTCTTTAAACTTTTTGATTTGATGCGATCTCACTTCATTTGATGTAGATCTAGCTTCAAATGATGTAGATCTTCGATTCTCTTATGTAGATCTAGAATTCTAATGGTGGAAAAGTGTATTTGATTGAGAAAGAAGGATCACGAGCTCAACCAAATGAGAAAATAAAGAAAAGTAGCCCTCTCCTTATGCCTCTAACCCCCTATTTATAGCCTCTCACCAGCCCACTAATGGACCACTCCAAATCAGCCCAGCATGGCTAGCCAAACTGAACAGAAAATGTGAAACACTAAAACAATGATTTCTCCCAAATCGCTGAACCAAATCTTTAATGTGACAACTCTAAAGAATTGGCAACACCATTTCCTTTCTAACGAGATCGATCTCAGCTCTTGATTCAATCCCAATCAAAAGTTATGCTCTGTACAAGACTGATAGGGGCAAAATGGTCACAAATAAAATTGGTAAAAATTATGGACATGTCTCACATTCCCATAACTAACATATAAAAATATAAGAATGATCCAACCCTCAGGGAATTTAATAAAAATATTTTACAATCCTTCGATACGTAAAATGAGGGCTGTTACATTCTACCCCCTTTAATAATTTCGAACCTGAAATCCCAAGAACACAAGCAACCAAAACAATTCTGCATGCCTATCATCCATGAGCAGCCAATTCTATCACCTAAACTAGAAACCATTAAACCATACATCCACATCCTGATCCTAACACGTGGAACCCTATCAACAATCATAATCACAATAGTACAAGTTACAATAATGTAATGATGACACGATATTTATGAGTCATACCGACGAAGAGTACGGGATGGGTTGTATTCATACTCTCTTCCGTCACCCATGTACAATCGTCATCATCCTCACTCCATTGTACCTTGACTAAC
This sequence comes from Allium sativum, assembly GCA_030737875.1. Taxonomy (NCBI): domain Eukaryota; kingdom Viridiplantae; phylum Streptophyta; class Magnoliopsida; order Asparagales; family Amaryllidaceae; genus Allium; species Allium sativum. The sequence continues at coordinate 1,006,989,767 of CM060916.1, forward strand.
TTAACCGTCTTCCTCCTAAGCTGTTTCTTGTCATTCCCTACAACGTGAAGCGGCTTACGAGGTCTCGTAACTACGGACTCGACTTCTAGGTCTTCGTACTGCTCCGAAGATACCATCACATTCGAATCGTCCACACATTTCCATAGAAATGACACATGGAAAACATTATGCACACTTGACATCTTCTCAGCTAACTCCAATCTATATGCAAGCTTTCCAATCCGCTCGACTACTGGAAATGGTCCAACAAACCTCAGAGCTAACTTTCCGTTACTTCTAAAACGAACCACATGCTTTAACAATGAAATCTTCACGAAAACCACAATGCAACATCGAACTTCAATTTTTTTCGATGCTTGTCTACATAACTCTTCTAATGGTCTTGGGCTGCCTTCATTCGTTGCCGAATGACATCGATACAATCTGATGTCTCTCTAATCATCTTTGGCCTAAGTAACAGCTTATCTCCAGTCTTTAACCAACATGCTGGGAATTACGCGGTCTATCATACAACGCCTCGTATGGTGCCATTCCAATGCTCGAATAGCTGCTATTGTTATATGCAAACTCAACGAGATGTAGATGGTCTTCCCATGATTCTCCGAAGTCCAATACACAAGCGCTTAGGAGATCTTCCAAAACTAGGTTAACCCTCTCGGTTTGACCATTAGTTTGGGGACGATAAGTCGTACTAAAAAACAACTCGGTTCCCAAAGTCTCTTGCAAACTCTTCCAAAATCCACTCGTGAAGAATGGATCTCTATCACTCACTATGCTCTTCGAGATACCATGGAATCGAACTATCCATTTTATATAAAGCTCTGCCAACTTTAATTCTATCCTAGTTGATTTGACAGGAATAAACCTTGCATTTTTTGTAATGACCCGGGATTTTGTCGACCTTGGTTATCGCCATAAACTCAATGACGAATAACCAAACATCGAAAAATACCATTCATTAATGAAAGAAATTAGACGGTGAGAAAAGATAAGATAGAAACTTAGAATAGAAGAAGAAGAAGAACACAATATCAGAGTAACACGAATCTCACATCGGAATGAATAAATATATTTCATAACATAACTTTGAAATACAAATTTGTACTTGAAAATACATATCATTATCAAAGTACACCACTTACAACACAGCGGAAATAACTATAGCTATATGATCCCGAAGCCTCCTGCTCCAAGCTCTTCCAGTATATCTGTAAATCCCGACTACTTGACTGCCCGTACAAATTTAGGTACCCAAGAGTTTAGGGAAACAAACAAATAAACTCCGGGTCAGTCATGGGACTGGTATGAGTAAACAGTTTAAAACAGTTTGAGCATTTAAACGATATCTCATAAGACCACGCCGTATAACGGAACGGGTTTTTCCCTTATGAGAATCCAAATTATCTTTATATCAAAAACCTTTTGATATTATAATAATGTCTATCAACACAATATATAAATCATCTAGCAGAAACGCTTTCATATCACATTCTACATATATAGTATACAATCAAAACCTCAAGCACGTATTGGGTAATGGGTTTCCAACTATGACAAGGTATGGAACCACCTTTCGCTAGTGTACCTCTAGAAATGAATACACTGGGTTCAACAAGAACATCTTGCAACCCGGCTACACATGACCGACCACTCATTTCGCTTGAGTGTATCGAATGTATATCACCAACGGTTGGGATCAGCAACCGTTTCCCGAATGGGACAGCATCAACAATAGATTTTTAGAAGTAAATGAAACTCTAGATCAGGTGATTATACACCCTACTTCGGTGCGACAGACTTAGCCATGCTGCCTGCCCGATTTCTGTTATTTACCGGATGTGAGGCTAGAAGCTACGCTTTATCATCATACCAGATTCACTTCGAATGCCACATCGTCAAATCCATCAAATCACCGATTGACGTCCTCAACCATACATTATGTGTTAGCTAAAAGAAGTTTCCTTCTCCGCTTCCACTTTTGGTACGGTTGGAGAAATCAATATACGTGATCGTTTGGAAATACTCTGTCAGACATTCGTCCATACAAGTCATCCAGGAACAGGATGAACCGAAGGCACTATTCTGTAAACAGGATAGCCCTTGCGTAACTCCATCTTCAATTATCTTTGGCATATATGATACGCATCGTTTATGCCAATACAGAGTGGTTCTTTAGATATTAATCCAACCGGTCTCTCCATATTAACAATGTTAAAATGGTCAAAACTTCGATAGTCTGTGATTTAACTATCGAAGAAAAACAGGTGTGCAAACAAAGATATTATTTCCAAATGGAAATTTATATCGATCAACCATCATTCAACATTTATCTCTTTATTTCATTAATTTACTTATCTCCTGCTTCCCTATATCCATAATTTCTTATTTTCTAAATTTGGAAAATATACGTTATTAACAATGGAAAACATTTCCATTTCTGGTTTTCTTTATTAGAAAACATTTCTGGTTTCTTATTTGGAAAACATTTCCAAAGCTTCCCAGTTGGACTTAGATAGATGTTTAAACAAACATTGCTATGCCAACTCAAACCATTTCCTTTACTGCCGAACTTTAACTATTCCTTAGTTAAAAACGAAGCCAATCAAGTTAGGGTAGAACTACCTCTCAGACCTTAACTGAACAACATTTCTAACTTTGAAATAGGCAAAGTTCACTTTATATTCCTTTTACTAACTTCCTTACTTAACCCTCCTTCGAATAGCTATATTCGATTGACTCTTTTCACTTAACTCTATTCGATTAACCCTGATCAATTAACTCTATTGGACTAACACTATTGGATTAACTCTATTTGACTAACGCTATTGATTTACTCATTTCACTTAACTCCTTTCGAATAAACTATATACGATAACTCCTTTTACTTTCTTCGAATAAACTATATTCGATTAACTCATTTGCTTCTATTCGAATAAACTATATTCGATTAACTCATTTTACTTTCTATTCGAATAAACTATATTCGATTAACTCATTTTACTTTCTATTCGAATAAGCTATATTCGATTAACGCATTTGCTTATATTCGAATAAACTATATTTGATTAACTCCTTTTACTTTCAATTCGAATAAACTATATTCGATTAACCCATTTTACTTTCTATTCGAATAAACTATATTCGATTAACCCATTTTACATTCTATTCGAATAAACTATATTCGATTAACTCATTTGCTTCTATTCGAATAAACTATATTCGATTAACTCCTTTGCTTCTATTCGAATAAATTATATTCAATTAACTCATTTGCTTTAACTTTAATCGATTAATCTAACATCGATTAACTCCTTCCGATTAAACTAACATCGATTAACTCCTTTTACTCGATTAAACTATTCATCGATAAAGATTTACTTTTAGTAACAGTTCTTCACTTTACAAATGATTTCCCTTTTATAAAACTCTATTCGTTTTAAAAACATTTTTCCCTTTTATTTACTTTCGAAATGTTTCCTTTTATAAAATCTGTTGATTTTATAAAATCCCTTTATTTCAATATACATTGAAATAAATTCTTTTTACATCCCAAGGTCTTTTATGATATTTAAAATATCGAATAACAATGATTAACATCATTCTAACACACATAATCCATAACAGATATACATCACATCATATATCACAATATATGAAAAATAGTAAATAAATGTTGAGGAATCCAGTTGGATTCCTCCAACCTATTTCCCTGCATCACAGATGTTAAACAATACAGATAACATCACTTTTAGTTCCATATATTATATTTTGTTAAACAGATTCAATACAGAAATTTAACTAACTGACTAGCAGTTCAATCAAACAGTCAATACACAATCGATCAATCAATATTTAAAAGTTCTAAAAATACAACAAGAAATTATAAACTGTTCAGAGTTAGTGAGATTTACTCACATTTGCAGTTCATCGTTAAAGAATGATAAATTGTTGTTTGATTTGAATCAAACAATTTAATTCGCCATAAATTCAAACGAGCTCCACTCCACTCCCAGTCAGTTTCATTGGGTAGTGTCCGTCCATGCGATCATGTCAGATCTTGTTTCGTGAAATTCTGGTAACGTGAGCTCAAGTTATAACGATTACAAGTTAATGTATATTTAAATAAATAAAAACATGGATTTTATTATCTAAGGGCCTTAACTTTTTTCCTTGGCCCAAATCCCCTTTCTACATCCACGGCCTGTTCCCAGTTACCTTCTTCCAACTCCAAGCCGCTCCTGTTAACCCATTCATGGCCGACGTTCTCTTCCACAAATCCTCCACCCTACTCCCTTATAAATTAAACAAAAATCACGATAATTTTCCCCTTCCAACACCGCACCTACCCATACCCTTCATTTTGAACTCGCACAACCAAAGAGGAATCCGACTTCAACCATTATCGCGAGCAACAGTACAGTTATCGACCTGTTTTACCACCGATTCACCCCAAATTTGACCAACACTTGTCACTCTTCATTATAAATCCAAATACAAACTCTAATTCGATCAATAGCGCACCAAAATCCCTCAAAAATCAATGAACCCTAATTCGCCATAAACGACATGCCATGAAAACTTTGAACGAGCTATACAAAAGAAGTACCAATTGATAGATTGAACTACAAGGATCTTGAATCTATAGCATTTTCAATTTATAGGAATTTATACATTTTGTTTCGGATTTTAGAAGAGGGTTTTTCCAAAGTTTGCTTTTTTGCTGTGACGGCGGAAAAAGCTGTTGACCAGGGAAGAGTAGAAATTAGGTTAGAATGAGTGAAAGGGTATGTATTTATAGGGTGAAAGTGGCATATTCTTGGTATATTCCTTTTTGTTAATTCTTTATTGCCTTTTAAAAAATCGAGTGATCACACACGATACTCAAAAATCACGAAAATTGACATGTAGCTAGAGTTCGACATTACGGTCCCAACGAAACTGGTTTCATCGAATTCCGACTCCGTTCGCAAAAGTGGCTATTTTTAAAGTTGTGAATGATCCATTTAAACATATAAATATATTTAAATATAAATAAATTAATATTTAAAAATAAATATTATCGTATATATTCACAGTGGAATACCATACAACTCTTAGAATATTCCTCAATATTTTTCTAACTCGATATTTCGAATCTGGGTCAACCCGATATTCGAAATATATTGAAATTCCTTTTTAAAATATAAACAATTCCTTTATAAATTATAAAAGAATTCCACAACGACTTTTCTAAAATTTGATTTGGACGTGATTCAAAATCTACACGACAAAATATCGATTTTTCTCTTCCACTAGAAAGATATACTCCACCAGCACCACACGTTTCTTATTTCACAGAAATCCGACTTAAAACGAATCCTATACATTCAGTTGAAGTTCGAATCGCCAACTTACGAACTGCAATGTCATTTCAAGCTCTATTTTAATTATATTATAACTCTATGTTCAACTATCGATGATTGAATATATTCGTTATTCAAATTCAATTCCAAGCTGAATTAAATATCACAGATGATCCGGTTCACACCATATCGTCGTTTCGGCCAATTCTGTTTATCTCAGAATTAAATATATTATTTAAATTAAATATTCACCATTATTTAATTAAACCACCATTTAATTCACTATATCACTATTTATATAATTAAATAAATTTATTATAATACCTATGCCAATGCGGGTCATTACAATCTTTCCCACTTAAAAAAAATTTCGTCCTCGAAATTGCTAAAAGGTAGAGAACGACCCTATCGACTGGTTAGAACATATTTGTTCACTTCTTAACTTCAGTTTCAACTGAACCAATTTAATTTTAATTAAATATATCTAATTCTTATCAACGAAAATTTTCAAAAATCCTGAAAAATTTCTAACGCCTTAACTCTTCGAAAAATTTCGCCAGCACCTCCTTTGTACTAGTCAATCGGTCAAACTCCAACTTGCCTCTCTGGGCCATCTCCAACCCAAAAGAAAATCAAATAGCCAAGCGGCTTGCCAATTCGGCTTATAAATCTTATATCCAATAGAAATATGAACTTGTACCTTTTTGTCGGCATATCTCTTTATCATTTCCACTTATTATCAATTCAGCAGACATAAGGGTCATTCCACTTAAATCCCAATCTGCTTTTATCCACGACACAACCATTCGCTTATATCTGAGCCAAATATCCTTTTAACTCGAGTTTCTTCTCGATTCCCAACTCTTAACTTGATTATCACATTACACTTCAAATTTGAATCTCACAATCCAATTTGTCTTGATATCATTCTAATTCAATCTCAGTTACCACTTTACTGGCTTTACTTTAATTAAATTTTTCTTGCACAAATTTCTGTTAAATTTGTTTTTAATTCAAACAGTCTTTCCTTGGGAGTTTTTAAACAGTTTACTCTTTTCAAATGTCAAAATTTTCTTTTGAACATGTAACTGATCCCTTAATAAATGTTCCATTAGTTAAATCACTTCTCTATTTCTTTATCAATATTTGTTAACCAAATATTTTCAATAACCATATTGGCGTTTTATGTTGTTTGGAAAACATTTCCGAATATCGCTTTCCTTTATTTTCTAAACTTTAAAAAATATATGCTATTTATAATTGGAAAATATTCCAATTACTTATCTCTTTTCCGATCTCGTTTATTTCTATACTTAGGAAACATTCTTTATTATATTTCCAAGCTTACACTTATTTGGGTTAAAACAGATGTTGTGTAAAACATCGTTACGACAACCCAAATACTATATTCAACTAACTCTTATTCAACATGGATCTTCGAGCCTGAAATCTTACTATTATTTGTAAATAATGAAATCAATCAAGTTGGGGTTAACTACCTCTCAGACCTTGACTGGATAACATTTTAACATCAAAACAAATATGACTACTTACTCGAATAATCAATACCATACAACTACTTTTTCACTTTTAAACACGTATACACTTCCTCTTTCTATTCTTACTAGATTTTATTCTTAGTCTTCCTTTTTTATTTTACTATTCTATTTCTAAGTTTGTTTCCTTATCGACTTCTATATATATATCGATACGTTGATTTCTAACTATCAAATTATCTTAAAAATATTCTAACTCCTTAAATTTTCGGAAAAATTCGCCATAACCTCCTTTGTACCAGGAGCGTCGGGATATTTCAAATAGCCTCCCATGGCCCTGGCCAATCCAAAAGAAAAAGAAAAAGGCAAGCGGCTAGCCGATATGGCGCATAAAATCTCATATATGAATTAAATACATACCTTTTCGTCGAGCATTCTATTTATATACCTTCATACCTTATCCATACCTATCTCATGTATATTTATACCCGCCCAATCTATTTTAACTATACCTGATTGTTTCAACTCAATTCGTTAATTAATTTGTTAATTAACTCTTTAGTCTATTTCACTTTTATATTTGAACATGACATGTTCAAATATATTTTAACTTGCTTATTTACTAATTTGAATCCAAAATTCAAATTTAAGTTCTATATTCGATTTCGAACATCCATTTACAAATCCAGTTCACCTTTCAAAGTTCAACTTCAAATTCAAAACTCGATTAACTAATTCCTCTTCGACTTAGTTAATTCTATTCAATTTCTATTCAAATTTTATATCACTTCTATTATTCAAATCCATATATCAAATTCTATTCAAATTCTATTCAAATTCTGTATATTCAAATTCTATATATCAAATTCTATTCAAATTCTATATATTCAAATTCTATAGTTTAAATTCCATTTGAATTCTATATTCAAATTCTATTATTACTCTATATGAATTCTATATTCAATTTTCCATTATTTATATCTTCTTTATTCAAATCTCATTTGAATTTCTATATTCAAATCCCCTTTCAATTTTCTATATTCAAATCCCCTTTCAATTTTCTATATTCAAATCCCCTTTTGAATTTTCTATATTCAAATCCCCTTTGAATTTTCTATATTCAAATCCCCTTTGAATTTTCTTATTTAAATTATATGTTTGAACTTCCTTTATTCAAATTCCTTTTCAAACTTTCTTTTTTCATTCTTTAAATAAGTCTCGATTTCAATTCCTTTTGAAATCGATATTTCTACCTTTGGAAAATAGATTTCCCTTTAAATTTCACACTTGTATTTCTATTTCTGAATTATCCAATGATAATTCTTTTCACTTCATTTACAAACTTCGTTTATAAAAGAACTATTTAAAAACTTCGTTTATAAAGGAACTTCTCGTTTTATTTCTTTTAAAACAAGTTAATATTTCAACTCTATTTAAAATTTCAAATTCTATATTATAAATCCCATTTTGAAATTCAACACAACTTGTCTTTCCCAAATCAAATTCAAAACAGTATCTCTGGTAGTAATTCATCACTTACAACTCGAAAATGAATACTGATGATGCAGCTGTCATCATCAGAATCTATTTTCTAGCGATCGAAGTGAGTTCAATACTATAAAACCATTTTTAAACATTTCCACTTTGAAATTCATTTCAAAATATAATTCACACTGCTTGTAAAACAATTTAAAATCTCCCAGGATCTTAAATTTTCCTTATTTTTAATCCAAATCCATTTTCAAACACTTATCCAATTCTCCAGAGTTTTAATTCAATGTCTGGTTAAAATTTTAGATTTAATTCATCTGTTTTCACTTATTTCACTTATATGAATTCTGATTGGTTATTTACATAACCATTTAATTTATAATCTTTCTCGATCATAAACACCCAATATATCCAATATATTATAATTTTGATATATATATATCTCCTCTATATCAAGATATACCTTGGGTAAACTTATTTTAATTTACCCTCTATTCAAAACATATCGTGTCGACCCATCGTATTCGAGTGTTTATAAACTCCTACCGATGCAGTGGATCAAACTGATCGACCAGAACCCATAAACAACTCAACCAATGAATCTCCACAATATAAAACAATTTTTATATCAATAACAAATACGTTCACTCGTATATATACACTCAACTCAATCTAGGGTATTAGTAACCCCATCTTTACTGAGTCACGCCACAAAGCCAAAGTAATTCACTAAACCTTATGCTCTGATACCAACTGTAATGACCCGGGATTTTGTCGGCCATGGTTATCGCTATAAACTCAATGATGACTAACCAAACATCGAAAAATACCAGTCATTAATGAAAGAAATTAGAGGGTGAGAAAAGATAAGATAGAAACTTAGAATAGAAGAAGAAGAAGAACACAATATCAGAGTAACACGAATCTCACAGCGGAATGAATAAATATATTTCATAACATAACTTTGAAATACAAATCTGTACTTGAATATACATATCATTATCAAAGTACATCACTTACAACACAACGGAAATAACTATAGCTATATGATCCCGAAGCCTCCTGCTCCAAGCTCTTCCAGTATATCTATAAATCCCGACTACTAGAATGGCCATACAAATTTAGGCACCCAAGAGTTTAGGGAAACAAACAAATAAACTCCGGGTCAGTCATGGGACTGGTATGAGTAAACAGTTTAAAACAGTTTGAGCATTTAAACGATATCTCATAAGACCACACCGTATAACGGAACGGGTTTATCCCTTATGAGAATCCAAATTATCTTTATATCAAAAACCTTTTGATATTATAATAATGTCTATCAACACGATATATAAATCATCTAGCAGAAACGCTTTCATCTCACGTTCTACATATATAGTATACAATCAAAACCGCAAGCACGTATTGGGTAATGGGTTTCCAACTATGACAAGGTATGGAACCACCTTTCGCTAGTGTACCTCTAGAAAGGGATACACTGGGTTCACCAAGAACATCTTGCAACCCGGCCACACATGACCGACCACTCATTTCGCTTGAGTGTATCGAATGTATATCACCAACAGTTGGGATCAACAACCGTTTCCCGAATGGGACAGCATCAACAATAGATTTTTAGAAGTAAATGAAACTCTAGATCAGGTGATTATACACCCTACTTCGGTGCGACCGACTTAGCCATGCTGCCTGTCCGATTTCTGTCATTTACCGGATGTGAGGCTAGAAGCTACGCTTTATCATCATACGAGATTCACTTCGAATGCCACATCGTCAAATCCATCAAATCACCGATTGACGTCCTCAACCATACAATATGTGTTAGCTAAAAGAATTTTCCTTCTCCGCTTCCACTCTTGGTACGGTTAGAGAAATAAATATACGTGATCGTCTGGAAATACTTTGTCAGACATCCGTCCATACAAGTCATCCAGGAATAGGATGAACCGAAGGCACTATTCTGTAAACAGGATAGCCCTTGCATAACTCCATCTTCAATTATCTTTGGCATATATGATACGCATCGCTTATGCCAATACAGAGTGGTTCTTTGGATAATAATCCAACCGGTCTCTCCATATTAACAACGTTAAAATGGTCAAAACTTCAATAGTCTGTGATTTAACTATCGAAGAAAAACAGGTGTGCAAACAACGATATTATTTCCAAATGGAAATTTATATCAATCAACCATCATTCAACATTTATCTCTTTATTTCATTAATTTACTTATCTCCTGTTTCCCTATATCCAATATTTCTTATTTTGTAAATTTGGAAAATATAAGTTATTAACAATGGAAAACATTTCCATTTCTGGTTTTCTTTATTAGAAAACATTTCTGGTTTCTTATTTGGAAAACATTTCCAAAGCTTCCTCATTGGACTTAGACAGATGTTTAAACCAAAATTGCTATGCCAACTCAAACCATTTCCTTTACTGCCGAACCTTAACTATTCCTTAGTTAAAAATGAAGCCAATCAAGTTGGGGTAGAACTACCTCTCAGACCTTAACTGAACAATATTTCTAACTTTGAAATAGGCAAAGTTCACTTTATATTCCTTTTACTAACTTCCTTACTTAACCCTCCTTCGAATAGCTATATTCGATTGACTCTTTTCACTTAACTCTATTCGATTAACCCTTATCAATTAACTCTATTGGACTAACACTATTGGATTAACTCTATTTGACTAACGCTATTGATTTACTCATTTCACTTAACTCCTTTCAAATAAACTATATACGATAACTCCTTTTACTTTCTTCGAATAAACTATATTCGATTAACTCATTTGCTTCTATTCGAATAAAATATATTCGATTAACTCATTTTACTTTCTATTCGAATAAACTATATTCGATTAACTCATTTTACTTTCTATTCGAATAAGCTATATTCGATTAACTCATTTGCTTCTATTCGAATAAACTATATTCGATTAACTCCTTTTACTTTCTATTCGAATAAACTATATTCGATTAACTCATTTTACTTTCTATTTGAATAAACTATATTCGATTAATCCATTTTACTTTCTATTCGAATAAACTATATTCGATTAACTCATTAGCTTCTATTCGAATAAACTATATTCGATTAACTCCTTTGCTTCTATTCGAATAAACTATATTTGATTAACTCATTTGCTTTAACTCTAATCGATTAAACTAACATCGATTAACTCCTTCCGATTAAACTAACATCGATTAACTCCTTTTACTCGATTAAACTATTCATCGATAAAGATTTACTTTTAATAACAGTTCTTCACTTTACAAATGATTTCCCTTTTATAAAACTCCATTCGTTTTAAAAACATTTTCCCCTTTTATTTACTTTTGAAATATTTCCTTTTATAAAATCTGTTGATTTTATAAAACCCTTTATTTCAATATACATTGAAATAAATTATTTTTACATCCCAGGGTCTTTTATGATATTTAAAATATCGAATAACAATGATCAACATCATTCTAACACACATAATCCGTAACAGATATACAACACATCATATGTCATAATATATGAAAAACAGTAAATAAATGTTGAGGAATCCAGTGCATCACAGATGTTAACAATACAGATAACATCACTTTCAGTTCCATATGTTATATTATGTTAAGCAGAATCAATACAGAAATTTAACTAACTGACTAGCAGTTCAATCAAACAGTCAATACACAATCAATCAATCAATATTTAACAGTTCTAAAAATACAACATGAAATTATAAACTGTTCAGAGTTAGTGAGATTTACTCACATTTGCAGTTCATCGTTAAAGAACGATAAACTGTTGTTTGATTTGAATCAAACAATTTAATTCACCATAAATTCAAACGAGCTCCACTCCACTCCCAGTCAGTTTCATTGGGTAGTGTCCTTCCATACGATCCTGTCGGATCTTGTTTCGTGAAATTCTGATAACGTGAGCTCAAGTTATAACGATTACAAGTTAATGTATATTTAAATAAATAAAAACATGGATTTTATTATCTAAGGGCCTTAACCTTTTTCCTTGGCCCAAATCCCCTTTCTACATCCACGGCCTGTTCCCAGTTACCTTCTTCCAACTCCAAGCCGCTCCTGTTAACCCATTCATGGCCGACGTTCTCTTCCACAAATCCTCCACCCTACTCCCTTATAAAATAAACAAAAATCATGATAATTTTCCCCTTCCAACACCGCACTTACCCATACCCTTCATTTCCAACTCGCACAGCCCAAGAGGAATCCGAATTCAACTATTATCGCGAGCAACAGTACAGTTATCGACCTCTTTTTCCACCGATTCACCCCAGATTTGACCAATAATTGTCAATCTTCATTATAAATCCAAATACAAACTCTAATTCGATCAATAGCGCACCAAAATCCCTCAAAAATCAATGAACCCTAATTCGCCATAAACGACAGGCCATGAACACTTTGACCGAGCTATACAAAAGCAGTACCAATTGATAGAGTGGACTACAAGGATCTTGAATCTATAGCATTTTCAATTTATAGGAATTTATACATTTTGTTTCGGATTTTAGAAGAGGGTTTTTCCAAAGTTTGTTTTTTTGCTGTGACGGCGGAAAAAGCTATTGACCAAGGAAGAGTAGAAATTAGGTTAGAATGCGTGAAAGGGTATGTATTTATAGGGTGAAAGTGGCATATTCTCGGTATATTTCTTTTTGTTAATTCATTATTGCCTTCTAAAAAATCGTGTGATCACACATGATACTCAAAAATCACGAAAATTGACATGCAGCTAGAGTTCGACATTACGGTCCCAACGAAACTGGTTTCATCGAATTCCGACTCCGTTTGCAAAAGTGGCTATTTTTAAAGCTCTAAATGACCCATTTAAATATATAAATATATTTGAATATAATTAAATTAATATTTAAAAATAAATATTATCGTATATATTCACATTGGAATACCATACATCTCTTAGAATATTCCTCTATATTTTTCTAACTCGATATTTCAAATCTGGGTCAACCCGATATTCGAAATATATTGAAATTCCTTTTTAAAATATAAATAATTCCTTTATAAATTATAAAGGAATTCCACAGCGACTTTTCTAAAATTTGATTTGGACATGAATCAAAATCTACACGATGAAATCTCGATTTTTCTCTTCCACTTGAAAGATATACTCCACCAGCTCCACACGTTTCTTGTTTCACAGAAATCCGGCTTAAAACGAATCCTGTACATTCAGTTGAAGTTCGAATCGCCAATTTACGAACTGCGGTGTCATTTCGAGCTCTATTTTAATTTTATTATAACTCTACATTCAACTTTCGACGATTGAATATATTCGTTATTCAAATTCAATTCCAAGCTGAATTAAATATCACAGATGATCCGTTTCACACCATATCGTCATTTCGGCCAATTCTGATTATCTCAGAATTAAATATATTATTTAATTTATTATTTAAGTTAAATATTCACCATTATTTAATTAAAACACCATTTAATTCACTATATCACTATTTATATAATTAAATAAATTTATTATAATACCTCTGCCAATGCGGGTCATTACACTTTTGGTCAAGCGATCCATGATGACCCAAATTCCTTCCTTTCCTGCCCTGCTTCTAGGAAGTCCGTCGACAAAATCCATCGGTATCTTCTCCTACTTCCACATAGGAATTTCCAATGGCTGAAGCAATCTACTCGGCTTCTTCTGTTCAGCTTTCGCCAACTCACAGTTCATGCACTTGAAAATAATCTTTCCAATATCTCTTTTCATACCTTTCCAGTAGTAAGATCACTTCATGTCCTGATACGTCTTGTTACCACGAGGATGAATCGTCAACTTCGAGTGATGACATTCCATCAGAATCTCATCCCTCAATTCATCGATAACAGGAACAACCAGTCGTCCTTGCTTCTGAAGCCAACCTTCTCGATTGATCTCGAACACTTTATCCTCTAGTTCCAACTTCTTGATAAACTCAACAGGCTTTGCATCTCGCTTTTGGCTCTCGCCAATCCTTTCAATGATAGTAGGTCTTATCGATAAGCTTGCCAACATTTCAGGTTCCAACTAACACCGTGGTTTGAAATCAAATCCTACCTTGTACTCGAGGATTTTCCATTCTGAAAACATCGCTCCTAATCCTGCGTGTTTCGACTCAACACATCTGCAACTGCGTTACCTTTACCATGAGTTTAGGCTATACCAAAATCATAGGATGCCAAAAACTCTAACAACCTTTACTGCCAAAGATTCAAATCCTTTTGGGAGAAATGGTACTTCAATGACTTGTGATGCGTAAACAACTCAAATCAAACTCCCAACAGGTAATGTCTTCACATCTTCAAAGCAAACACAACGCCGCTATCTCCAAATCATGAGTTGGATAACTCCTTTCGTGCGGCTTTGGCTGTTGAATTGTGTAGGCCATAACTTTATCCTTCTGCATCAGCACTGCTCCAAGTCCAGTACCGCATGCATCAATGTATACCACCATTTCTTCATTCTAACTTGGAATTGTCAAAACAGGAGCACTCATCAATTTCTCTTTCAGGATTCTGAAAGCTTGCTCACACTTTGCATCCCATGCGAACACCTGATTCTTCTTCGTCAATCCTGTTAATGGTGAAGCTATCTTGGAGAAATCATTTATAAACCATCGGTAATAACCAGCCAATCCAAGGAAAATTCTCACGTTCGTTGCATTCTTAGGTCTGTCCTAGTCCTGGATTGTTGCCACCTTAACCTGCTCAACCGCTATTCCATTTCTAGAAACTACATGTACTAAGAAGCTCACTTTGCTCTTCTAGAAGTGACACTTCGAAAACTTAGCCTTCAGGTGATGCTTTCGTAAGATTTTCAATACAATTCACGAGTGCGTCTTATGCTCTTCCTCATTCCAGGAGTAAACCATAATATCTTCCACGACCACAAGTACGAACTTGTTTAACTCTTATTCATAAGATCCACAAAATACGTTGGCACGTTAGTAAACCCAAATGGCATTACCAACCATTCGAAGAAACCAGATGCTGCTCTAAAAGCAGTCTTCGGCACACTATCCTTTGCCATTCTTAACTGGTGAAATCCCATTGCCAAATCCATCTAGGAAAACACTTTGGCTTCGTAAAGCTGATCGAACAAGTCATTAATCCTCGGCAATGGATACTTGATCTTCTTGGTCACCTTGTTCAGTTCACAATAGTCCATACACAATCTCAACGAGCCATATGCCTTGGGTGCAAACACTACTGGTGCACCCCATTCGGATACACTTCTCCGAATGAATCCTTTTCCTAAAAGGTCATGAACTTGCACCTCTAACTCTCGCTGTTACCTAGGAGCCATCCACGTAAGAGGCATAACGATAAGTCTAACACCCTCGACCAAATTGATTCTAAACTCAATCTCGCGATGCAGCGACAAACCTTTGACTTCTTCAAAGACATCCTCAAGCTCATTAGCGATAAGCACAGATGACAAGTCTTCCTGTGGAATCACAAGCGAATATAAATAGCTCACGAAGACACCATCTTCCAACTTACAACGGATCAAAACCTTTCGCCTTCCACTTCCTTGACTCTCACCTAAAGCTTCTCGCAATTCACTCTTGCCGCATACCTTTTGAGCCAATCCATACCCAAGATAATCTGAACCCAGCGAATTTTAAAACAAACAATCACATACAAAGGAGCAACCATGACTCGATAACACAAGACCACGAAAAAGCATACAAAGACTGGACGAACCCCCAACTGGATTAGTCACAACCAATGGTCTATCACAAATTTCGGGTTCTAATCCCTAGCGGCACACAAGCTCATGGCGAACTTCTCGTTCTTATGGTAATGATTCACAATATATAAATGAGCATACTTGGAGAAAGCTTCAAAATCAGAAACATAAGCCAACACTGGTCAACTATTTAGTTTTAGCTCAACAAACTTCTTAACATAACTGACTTCTGGGCAGTAGACATAAACTTCGTCTCAAACTTGACTCGGAACCGATCCCAAGTGATCTCATCTTCCGGGGTCTCAAAAATGACAGAATTCCACCAATCCATAGCTTTGCGTTATAGCTATCTCGATGCAAGCTTCCTCTTAGTCGCATCCTCAATACTAAAGTCTTCAAATATCCGAATGTAAGTATCTAGCCACCCTTGAATCTCAATTGTCGGCTCGGTCCCTTTGAATGACTTTCCCACCAAGAGCAGTGAAGTCCTCACACAGCTTTGCGAAGTCAACCACCCTTGGTACCTGCACCTGAACCACAACATCTACCGCGACTGTATCTAGAGTGGGTACCCTCCTCATGATCGCTATCGCCATGGCCTCAAAAATATCTAGGTAATATGTTATGCCCCCTCAGGGAACAGACTTCCCCCTAGCAGTAAATCTCGAAGATTAACGACCCATTCTAAAAGTAAAAATAGAATGATTAGTCCATACATTAGAAAATTGCTAGTAGAGTTCAAGCGTTATTATACTATACTCTAATATATATAGTATACATCTATTAGAAATCAACAAGTACATCTCTCATATGTTATTACGCCTTTGAACTTTGGTTAAATTGATAACCAGAGCTCTGATACCAAATGTGATGACCGCCCATAACTTCTGCACTAAACAAGAGGAATAAAGCGCTGAAAGATGTGCCAAGCAGCTTTGGATGATCATCGTGGAAGGTAATTACACGCGGAACCTGTCATATAAATCACAATGCAAGGATAAAATATAATAAAACATACACAACAGGCAATAATAGTGAAACATATTTGAGTAGAAACTTGAACATTCATAATAACTAGAAAGAATACCAATACATCTTTGGATTACAACATAAGTGTCTGTACAAATTCGCCTCACTACAACACTCAGAGTCAATCATCACACAATGGAAAACAACAGATACTATATAGTAAAAAGTAATGCGCCAACCTCCTTCTTGCCACCGCACAACATCCTGGCCTCACTAAGCTATGCTACCTGTAACCTATTACTCAGTATGCTCATCCAAAACTGGATGAACAACAAAAGGTAATAGGAGGGAAACATAAAACCATGAGTCAGACAACAGCCTTAGTCAGCGATAAAACAACTATCTAACATCATCAATAAAGTAAATGAGATTAGGTAGATTAACCAACCAATCTACCAAAACACCAAAGAAGAACTCAACCTCATCTTCCCCACATCGGATAGTGATAGCATTTACAAACAAGCATTTGGAAACAACTATACGTCCATGGCAATCAAAGCAACTATTCATTCATGGCAATTAGAAGTAACCAAACAACAGGGATAATGGAAACCAATTATATATCTCACGTAAACCATCCTAATAGAGTTCAAAGTCCCTCAAGCACAAGCCCCGAAGGCCTAAACTAGCATCAAACAAGCACCCAAGAAACATTTTCTTCGATGTCAGTCAATCTATGTGAGACGGTACAAGCAAAATAATCAACATTCATGTGACCCTGGCTATCACCGCCAATCCTGCTTTGAAACCATTGTTAATCGTATGACCGGATAAACACCTTGTCATCCTCTGTCTATCGCTAATGGTAAACCCCAGTTATAGCAAAAACTCCATATGCCTTTCCACGTTACGTATCTAGGTCTTTCCACGATACCCAGGGTACTCGACCATACAACCGATCTTTTAGGCATCCCTATTGTACCCTTGATTTGAGCCCGTTAGAACCTATAATAACGATAATCTCTCAGCCTTCAATATCTCTAGCCATCCAACCTGATGACCATTCATAGCTCAAACAACCCCCTCGAGCAACCATCATCCACCAACTCATCACTTTGAGTTATCTTCACATTCGTTGAATTTCAACGATCAACAAACACTTCATAATACTTCGAACAATCCTGTCTGAATTCACGTTGAAGTTAGAACCATTGTCGAATCAAAAACAAGCTTTGTTTGGTCAATACTGCATTTCATAGCATTTCCCACATTTTCGCTATGAAAAACTAATCACAAAGTCAAAACTACCTTTTATAGTGTTTCAGAAATGGTATTATACCCCCTGGTCTAATTCTGCATCAATATGGAGTGAAAAACTAAACAAAATATCAAAACTAGCTTTCATAGCGTTCATCCAGCCATTTACAGCATTTTTGAAATGCTATCATATCCCCTGTCACTAATCCGTCACTGACCCATCCATCACTGATCCATTACTGATCGGTCACTGATCCATCCGACATCGATCCATCACTGATCCATCACCGATCAATCATTGATCCGTCACCGATACATTCGTCATTGATCCATCACAAATATGAGCCGATCAATCTATCACAGATCCGAGCCAAAACATCCATCATCGATTCACTCGTCATCGATCCATCATTGATTTGCCACTGATCCATTCTATCACTGATCCATCACAGACCTTAGCCGATCCATTCCGCTATAGATCCATCACAGATCTGAGTCGATCCATTCGTCACATATCCATTACAGACCAAAGCCGATTCATTCTTTCACAGATCATCCACAGATCCGAGTTGATCCATCCATCACAGATCCATCACCAAACCTAAAAACAATCCAACTCAAACTTATGCAAATCAACCAACCATTCAATAATCCAAGCAACCATCAAATGAGAAAATAACACAACAAATATCATTATATATTCATATATAATTCAATAAATCATGGTAAAATAATAAAGGAACAAAATAATGGATCTAAACTTGCCTAGCATATGAACTAACATAAGAATTACCAATTTAAGTTGCTAGATTAGATTCTATGGTGATTCATGTAAAAATATACTTACAATGATGTAGATCTAGGTGAAAACAACTTGAAATGATGAAAAATAAGATCAAACAACTCGTATACTTGATTGAATCTGTGTGAGAGATGCTTATCACTCACCAATTCTTCGAATTAACTCGAAATCGCTTAATTCTCAATCCGGATAGCAAAGAATATGCTTCAAACCTCTTGATTTGATGTGATCTCTTTTCACTTGATGTTGATCTAACTTCAAATGATGTAGATCTTCGATTCTCTTATGTAGATCTAGAATTTTAACGGTGGAAAGGTGTATTTGATTGAGCAAGGAGGATCACGAGCTCAGCCAAATGAGAGAATGAATAAAATTAACCCTCTCTCCATGCCCCTAACCCTCTATTTACAGCCTCCCACCAACCCACTATAGGGCCACTCCAAACCAGCCCATCATGGCTAGCCAAACCTAAACAGAAATTGTGAAACATTAAAACATCGATTTCTCCCAAACCGCTGAACCAAATCTTTAATGTGAACACTCTATGGAATTGGCAACAACATTTCCTTTCCAATGAGACCGATCTTAGCACCTGATACGATCCCAAGCAAAAGTTATGCCCTATACAGAATGACAGGGGAAAATGGTCATAAATAAAATTGGTAAAAATTATGGACATGTCTCACATCCCCATAACCAACATATCAAAATACAAGAATGATCCAACCCTCAAGGAATTTAATAAAGATATTTTGCGATCCTCCGATACGTAAAATGCCGGCTGTTACAGGAGTAATCTGAACCAGTATGAAATCTAGTGTGTTCTTTTCTTTTCTGCATTTTATATTTACTTATATATGTGTCTATGATTGTTTCTTTGCCTGTGATCATTTCTGGTATGATAATCATTGGGTGATTCATATAGTTATTCAAGATTGTTTAAATTTTCCATAATCTCTTTAAAACACTATTCACCTCCCCCCTCTAGTGTTAGTTTTGCTTTAAGATTCACATTCCACATCCTTAATAATTGGTATCAGAGCATAGGTTTTCAAAAAGTTCATGATATGATTTTTGAAAATATTAAATGACAACCAACACTAGTAATAATAGTTCTTTTGTAGAGGGCCAGTCCATTGTTAGACCACCACTGAGTAATTATTCATATTGGGCATGTAGAATGAAATAATATTTATAATCAGCAGGATTAGACACATGGAGTAACACACAGACTGAATATGTGTAACCCACTACCAATTTTGCACAATGGACTAATGAACAAAAGGCTGCTGCACAAAGTAATTTTAAGGCCATGAATATGTTATTATGTTCATTAGATAGAAATGAATTTAATAGAGTGTCAGTGTGTAAATCTGCATATAAAATATGGAAAACATTAGAAGTTACTCATGAAGGAACCAATAAAGTTAAACATACAAAGATATCAATGCTAACTAAACTAATTTGAGTTATTTAAATGAATGAAAATGAATCTATCTCCGATATGTATTGCAGATTCCAGGAAATCAAGCATTCATTAATGGCTCTAGGAAAAAATTATTCAGAAGAAGACTAAGTTAGAAAAATACATACTTCATTGACTCCAGAATGGGATAAAAAAACACTGGCAATTGAAGAAGCCAATAATGTCAGTGAAATGAAGATTGAGGAGTTAGTAGTGTATTTGATGTCGTTCGAAGTTCAATTATAGAAAAGAAAGGAAAATAAACCCACAGGAAAGAAATCTATGACATCCAAAGCAACAAAAATGGTTCTGATTCAAGCAGTGAAGACAATGAAGAAATTGCTTTAATGACAAGAAATTTCAGAAAATTTTTGAGATATAAAAGGATAAATAATCAGGGGAGTTTGGGAAGAAATGATGATATATGTTATAACTGCAATAAACCAGGTCATACAAAGAGAATATGACCATATCCAGATAAATCAAATCAACAAACAAACAATAGTAATTTGTCAAAGAAGAGAAAGAGAGCATATGCATCAACTTTAGACAATTCAGATTCATCATCAAGTGATGATGTAACAACCCGCATTCTACGCATCGGAAGATCGTAGAATATTTATTTCTTTCTTATATGAAGGCGTATGGCCATGTAACTTTGGGAAACGACTACTGGGGTCATTTCCCATGTTCATGATTTTTCCCGATTTTTAAATGACCATTTTGCCCCAAGCTAGTAATGTTTTGGCCATAACTTTTGATTGGAAAGGAATTTTGACCTAAAACCACTTCCTTTGGCTCCGGATGATGGTTTACCTTTCCGTAGAGTGGTCACATTAGCCAAACGGACTCGCCGTTTGGGAGATACGGCTAAAACAAGGTTTAGAAGGTGAAAAACAGCTTAATCGGGCCTAATTAGGGTGATTAGCAAGAGGGCCCATGACCCATTTCGGGATTAGAGATGTATAGGGGCTGATTAGGGTTAGAAAACATTTCTTTCGGCCGCCACTTCCATTCTTGAAACCCTACTAATGGCCTCCATCATCTAAAAACACCCAAATCAACTTCTAATCACTTTCTAATCAAGTTTTGGCTTAATCAACATCAAATCAAGGAAGATCTTCATCAAATCAGTAGTAGAGCTGTTGTGTTGCATTGGTATTCGTGCCCAAACAGTAGAATTTCACTTCTAAAGGTTTTATTTGTGGCCAAGGTGAGTGATTTGCATAGTTCCTCTCTAATTAAGGTTAATTAAGGGTAATTAGTGAAGATTAGCGAATTTATACGTTAATACATTCTGGAAAAATACTCATAAATTCTTAAACAATGTTTTAAACCTCTGATATGAATTTGGGTTAATTTCGTTTAAGTTTTGCTAATCATATCATTAGTTTTGCCTAAACATGCTTAAGGGAAAATATGGGGATTTTGGGTAGGTTTGATCCAAATTATATGCTATGGTTGTGTTTTTATGTCTATGTTGATTCTCTATGTTGCTATGGCTGTATGGTATGTTTTGTGATTGATTAGAACTGTTAGATTAGTCGAAAACGCCGTCGTATGGCGTAAAACAGTCACTGGAAAGTCACAGGAAATAGCAGGGTTCCGAGCCGGATCAGATCGGATAATTGGGCTTGGATCGGATAGGAGAACTAGGCAAGAGGACTCGATTCGGATTGGAACTTAGCATAAGAGGCTTGGCGAGAAGGAAGGCCATTTGCTTAGAGTTGGAGTTGGGCAGGGGATCGGATCGGAGAGACAAAAATGGGGATCGGGTTGGAGAGACCAGAAAGTGGATCGGATCGGGAAAATGGAGAAGGATGGGATCGGATCGGGAAACCTAGAGGGGAGCAACCACTGAACCGAACAGAGGATGGGCACTATACTTCCGAACCGAACGGAGGAGAGATGAAGCACTGATCCAGGCATGGACTAGGACCACCGAACCGAGCTAGAGGGTTACACCGAACCGAACCGTACGTGTGTTATTACTACTATGCGATGACTCTTTTGAAGACCAACTCCAATTCGACCAAACCCGAGATGCAAAGGAAGTCCAAATGAGGAGCTTTGTCTCAGGATCCAGTTGGGAACCAATGAGTGGGCTTCATGAGTCAGGCTTTGCTGCTGGACATATGCTAAGGGGTTGTCGATGTCCGTAACTTTGGATCACTATGTATAGGAAAGTACGTGAACAAATTCAGGGCCATAGTGGCCTAGGTACGACTAAGGGGCTATAGACCAATGAAGTGGGGTCATTTGTAAAGATTTGGTTATGACTCCATATGATAAGCTTGGTAGTAGCAGTAGTTGTACAAGTCGAACTCTGTCACTACTTCGATGGGTCGAGTGATTGACGGTGGTGGACATCGTAAGCTTCATGCACTGAGTGAGAGATGTGAGGATGGTTGCTATGTTTGATTTGTTTTCCATCACTATGACATGTACACCCCCACCCCCGTATGCTAGTACACCATATGCTAGTGGCACCTTAGAGTGTTGTACAGTATGTAGTGCTAACTCTTTGGTTGCAGGTCTAGGTTCAGGTATGATTTAGTGTACCTGTTATTGTTCTGTTTAGCTGCTTATCACTCATACCAGGCTTTTTGTCTGACCCAGAGTTTTATGTCTCTTCTTATTACTCTGGGTGCTCACACGAGCAGACTAGAGACAGGTTAGCTGGGGGATGCGCGAGTAGTGGATTCGAAGACGAGCATGAGGCTTCCACGTATGATATGTATAGATATTCTCCATGTGTCGATGCTGGTCACTACTTTGGGCATTAGTAGTGTACCTTTCTTGTTTAACTCTTGAGACAGTTTTAAAAGTTGTAATAATGTTGGCTTTGGATCATAAGTTGTACTTTGGATTTTCCGCTGCTATGATAGTTTGTTTTCAGCTTATGCACTGTCTCACCTGTTTTATGTCAAGTATGTTATTATTATTATATTTTGTTCCACGCGCTGTGTGACATTCTACAGGTTCCTTGTTGATTCTTCGTCTTCTTCCTTCCCTTCTAACGGCTGTCCCGTGCTAACTGGACATGTGTACAGCGCACTTTGGAGTAAATGTCGGTTGGTGCGGGGCGGGTTGTCACATTTGGTATCAGTGCTCTAGGTTGCTTAGTTAACCTAGGGAAAGTCACTAGGGAGAGATAGTACGTATATGAGAGCGCGCATTTGTAATTATTTTGGTTTTCAAAAGCTATATATATACTATTAGTATAGCTAAGGACGAAGTTGCACTACACTAGCACCACTATGGAGATGGTTAATCGTTTCTCTTTACAGATTGAATGATGAGCCGATACGCAAGAGGTGCTGGTAGAGGAGCCAATAATGGGAATGATGCTGACAGGAGGGCGATGTTTACTGACCTCATGAGAGACATGCTTAGGGATGTGCAAGGGGCAGCTCCTAATGCTGGTAATGGTGGTGGTCCAATAGTGCGGGCGCCTAGGGTCGATTTCGCCAAGCTATGCAAGAATTACACTAGCCTTGGTGGGAAGCCGTTCCACGGAACAGAGTCAGCCACGAATGTTCAGGATTGGTTGGATAGTTGTGATCGTATCTTCGACGACTTGGGTATCGAGGATGCGATGAAGAGAAGGTTAGCGTCTCGTCAGCTGCAAGGGCGAGCGACGAATTGGTGGAATGCTTTTAAGACAGCCACTCCAGAGGATCAGATTACTTAGGAGTAGTTTAAGGCTCGCTTTAGTAAGAAGTTCATTCCAACTACTCAGAAATCAGTGTTGTTTAAGAAATTTTTAGAGCTCAAGCAGAATGACAGAGCTGTCTCGGAGTATATTGCTGAATTCGACACTTTGTCGAAATATGGATTATCTCTTATTGATACTGCTGAGAAGAAGAACGAGAAGTTCATAACTGTCTTGGATCAGTACTTGGGGGAACGGCTCATTAACCACATCGATGAGAATTTTGAATCGATTATTGGGAAAGCTTTGAGATCAGAGAGTCTTTACCCTAAGTCAAAGACTGAGGTTGCATTTGCAGAGGAGCCAAAACCACAAGCAAGTGGTGGAGGCAAGAGTGGTTCTCATAATAAGAGGAAGCAGAACCAGAACAAGGATGGCCGGAAGAAGAATAAGAAAGATGTTGAGTGCTTCAGCTGTGGTAAGAAGGGCCATTATGCTAGTAATTGTCGGGCCAAGCCAGCAGATAGGAAGTGCTTCAACTGTGGCCAGGTGGGACATCATAAGGACAAGTGTCTGCAACCCCCTAAAGAAAAGCAGATGGTGAAAGAATATGCCCTTAATGCTATTCCTTCTTCGTCGAATGCCCCAACCGCGGCGGAGAAGGGAAAGAATGTAGTCATTCAAGGTATGCTTTCTGTCTATGATGTTCCAGTAAGAGTTTTTTTTGATACCGGGGCTTCCAGTTCTTTCATATCTAGTGACCTGGTAGATAGATTGGGATTGGAACCCGAGATTGTCGATAGACCTTTAGTAGTGACAAACCCGATTGGTGGTTCAACTAGCCTTAGCATGATTTGTCGTAATGTGGTCTTATCGAGTCATGGATGCATGTTTGTTTGTGATTGCTTTGTTTTGGGCTTTACTGGGTTTGGCATTATTTTGGGAGTCGATTGACTCCAAAGATACGGGGTGGTGGTAGACTATGAGGGATTTTTGGTGACAGCTAGGGCGGATGATGTGCGGAGGGTAGTGTTTGGTGGTCTACCCGGTGATGGGGTAATGGCTAGTTTTCTAAATTCCCTCGACATCCCGCATAGTGAGTTGTCAGGTTTGCCCGTGGTTGGCCAGTATCCGGATGTTTTCGAGGAAGTTACCGGGCTTCCACCACACCAAGAGATTGAGTTCCGTATTGATTTAGTGAAAGATGCCAGACCTATAGTGATGCCACTTCGTCGTGTGGCACCAAGGGAGCAACGAGAGCCCGGGGTGCAAGTCAGCAATCTTTTGAAGAAGGGATTTATCAGAAGGAGTGTTACTGAATGGGGAGCACCTATTGTGTTTGCTACCAAGGCGGATGGTTCCCTTCGTTTGTGTGTAGACTACCGTGAGTTGAATAAAGTGACAAGGAAGAACAAGTATCCTCTACTACGGATAGATGATCTGTTTGATCAGTTGAGTGACACGAGAGTATTTTATCAGTTGGATCTTGCGACAGGTTTTCATCAGCTGAGAGTATAGCTAAAATGGCATTTTAGACGCCGTCTGGGTTTTATGAGTGGTTGGTCATGCCATTCGGGCTGACCAATGCCCCAGCATATTTTGTGGATCTTATGAATAGTGTATTCCGAGATCAGTTGAATAATTTTGTCCTTGTGTTCATGGATGACATTTTGGTCTATTCGAGGACAGAGGAAGAACACAAGGAACATTTAAGAATAGTAATGGAGGTGTTGAGAAAACACCAGTTGAAAGCAAAGTTTTCTAAGTGTCACTTCTGGAGGAGGGAAGTGAGATTCTTGGGCCATGTTGTTTCAGAGAATGGTATTGCCGTGGACCCTGCTAAGGTGGCTACGGTACAGGATTGGTCTACGCCCAAGAATGCAACAGACGTAAGGAGCTTCTTGGGGTTAGCTGGATATTATCGTAAGTTTATTCAGAACTTCTCCAAGATAGCAGCACCGTTGACTCAGTTGACTAAGAAGATTCAAGCCTTCGTCTGGGACGGAGTGTGTTAGAATGCATTTAAGAATCTAAAAGAAAAGTTTACGTGTGCGCCAGTGTTAGTCATTCCTAGGGGGAATGAAGAAATGATGGTATACACGGATGCTTGTGGTACCGAACTAGGTGCTGTATTGATGCAAGGAGGTAGGGTTATAGCTTATGCTAGTTGGCAACTAAAGCCGCATGAGAAGAAGTACCCTACCCATGATTTGGAACTGACAGCGATTATGTTCGCATTGAAGATGTGGAGACATTATCTCTTAGGAGAGAGATTTGAGTTGTTTACCGTTCATAAATCGTTAAAGTATCTCTTCTCTCAGAAGGATTTGAATCTCCGTCAGCAGAGATGGTTAGAGTTCTTGGCTTCGTATGATTTTGATATCGCATATACACCTGGGAAAGGCAATGCGGTCGCTGATGCCTTGAGTAGGAGACATGCCAGTTTAGGGGCTATGTTTCTTGAATGGAAGCAACTGGAGTATATCGCAAGGTATGATTTCAAACCAAAGTGCGAATTGGATCCAGAGACGTTAGCTAGTTTGACGATCAGACCCACCTTGATTGAGCGGATTGGTTCCAGTCAGAGGGACGATCCTAATTTATTGGGAATCATCTCCAAGTTAGTAATGAACATCGACGGTGAGGAGATGAATTTGTATGGGCTTGATCGAGAAGGATGGCTTCGAAATAATGGAAGACTAGTTGTACCCAACGTGAATTGTTTGAGAGATGAAGTGCTTAGAGAATGTCATCACTCAAAACTGACTATACACCCCGGTGGTGATAAGATGTATCGACATATGAAACAGACTTACTACTGGGAAGGGATAAAAAGAGACGTTGGGAAGTTTATATCCAAGTGCATGAATTCCCAGCTAGTTAAAGCCGAGGAAAAGAAGCTTAGTGGTCTGTTACAACCATTAGAAATTCCAGAATGGAAATGGGAGCAAGTCTCAATGGATTTCATCTATGGGTTACCAAGGACTAGATCGGGCCATGATAGCATTTGGGTGATTGTGGACCGATTGACTAAGAGTGCAAGGTTTATACCCGTCAAGTCGAGTAGGACGACAGCTAGGTTAGCAAAATTGTATATGAAGTGGGTAGTGAGATTTAATGGAGTACCTAAAAGCATTGTGAGTCACCGAGACCCGTTGTTTACTAGTGGGTTTTGGAAGAGCTTACAAGAGGCTATAGGGTCGGAAGTACATCTCAGTACCGCGTATCATCCTCAAACTGATGGTCAGACAGAGAGGGTGAATCGTATATTGGAAGATCTCTTGAGAGCTTGTATAATGGATTTTGGTGGATCATGGGATGACCGTTTGCATCTAGTAGAGTTTGCATATAATAATAGCTACCAATCCAGTATCGGTATGGCTCCATATGAAGCTTTGTACGGAAGACCGTGCAACTCACCATCATGTTGGATAGAGACTGGCGAGAAGTTTATGCTTGGACCAGATGTGGTGAGAGAGATTTCAGATAAGATTAAGATTATTCATTAACGGATGAAGGCTGCCCAGGATAGGCAGAAGAGTTATGCTGACAAGAGGAGAAAAGACTTAAAATTCTCCATTGGTGACTTGGTGTTTGTCAAGGTTTCTCCACTGAGGAGCGTAATACGATTTGGCAGGAGAGGCAAGTTGGCACCAAGATTTGTTGGCCCATTCCCAGTTCTCGAGCAAGTTGGGAATTTGTCGTATAGAGTTGACTTACCCGAAAAGATGGCGGGAGTTCATAACGTATTTCATATTTCCCAGCTAAGGAAGTTCGTGCATGACCCAGATATGACTATTTCACCTGATCAATTAGAGGGCTTCGAAGTGGAACCCGAGGCGGTTGGGAACCGCAAGCCAACTCGTATTGTCGAGCACGATACGAAGTGACTTCAAAGGAAGGCGGTGAAGCTAATCAAGGTTCAGTGGGGGCAAGAACGAGAATGACTGTACTTGGGAGACAGAGGAGAGCATTAGGAAAACGTATCCAGAACTCTTTGCCTTGTAAGATTTACTTTGTAATTTAGTTATTCTGCATGCTAGGATAGACTTGTTTTGCATGTTTGATTGTTATTTTATGGCTGGTAGGCATGCGGGACCCTTTTTTGTGTTTTAGTTAGGGAATTTCGAGGACGAAATTTCTTAAGGGGAAGAATGTAACAACCCGCATTCTACGCATCGAAAGATCGTAGAATATTTATTTCTTTCTTATATGAAGGTGTATGGCCATGTAACATTGGGAAACGACTATTGGGGTCATTTCCCATGTTCATGATTTTTTCCGATTTTTAAATGACTATTTTGCCCCTATCTGGTACTGTTTTGGCCATAACTTTTGATTGGAAAGGAATTTTGACCTGAAACTACTTCCATTGGCTCCGGATGATGGTTTACCTTTCCGTAGAGTGGTCACATTAGCCAAACGGACTCGCCGTTTGGGAGATATGACTGAAACAAGGTTTAGAAGGTGAAAAACAGCTTAACCAGGTCTAATTAGGGTGATTAGCAAGAGGGCCCATGACTAATTTTCGGGATTAGAGACGTATAGGGGCTGACTAGGGTTAGAAAATATTTATTTTAGTTGCCACTTCCATTCTTGAAACCCTAATAATGGCCTCCATCTTCTAAAAACACCCAAATCAACTTCTAATCACTTTCTAATCAAGTTTTGGCTTAATCAACATCAAATCAAGGAAGATCTTCACCAAATCAGTAGTAGAGCTATTGTGTTGCATTGGTATTCGTGCCCAAACAGTAGAATTTCAGTTCTAAAGGTTTTATTTGTGGCCAAGGTGAGTGATTTGCATAGTTCCTCACTAATTAAGGTTAATTAAGGGTAATTAGTGAAGATTAGCGAATTTATACATTAATAAATTCTGGAAAAATACTTATAAATTCTTAAATAATGTTTTAAACCTCTGATATCAATTTGGGTTAATTTCGTTAAGTTTTGCTAATCATATCATTAGTTTTTCCTAAACATGCTTAAGGGAAAATATGGGGATTTTGGGTAGGTTTGATCCAAATTATATGCTATGGTTGTGTTTTGATGTCTATGGTTGATTCCCTATGTTGCTATGACTGTATGGTATGTTTTGTGATTGATTATAACTATTAGGTTGGTCGAAAACACCGTCGTATGGCGTAAAACAGTCGCTGGAAAGTCACATGAAATATGTAGGTTTCCGAACCGGATCGGATTGGATAATCGGGCTCGGATCGGATAGGAGAACTGGGCAAGAGGACTCGATTCGGATTGGAACTTAGCATAAGAGGCTTGGCGAGAAGGAAGGCCATTTGCTTAGAGTTGGAGTTGGGCAGGGGATCGGATCGGAGAGACAAAAAGGGGGATCGGGTCGGAGAGACCGGAAAGGGGATCGGATCGGGAAAATGGAGAAGGATGGGATTAGATCGGGAAACCTAGAGGGGATCAACCACCGAACCGAACAGAGGATGGGCACTATACTTCCGAATTGAACGGAGGAGAGATGGAGCACTGATCCAAGCATGGACTAGGACCACCGAACCGAAACGAGCTAGAGGGTTACACCGAACCGAGCTAGGAGGGGAACACCGAACCGAACCGTACGTGTGTTATTACTACTATGCGACGACTCTTTTGAAGACCAACTCCAATTCGACCAAACCCGAGATGCAAAGGAAGTCCAAATGAGGAGCTTTGTCTCAGGATCCAGTTAGGAACCAATGAGTGGGCTTCATGAGTCGGGCTTTGCTGCAGGACGTGTGTTAAGGGGTTGTCGATGTCCGTAACTTTGGATCACTATGTGTAGGAAGTACGTGAACGGATTCAGGGCCATAGTGGCCTAGGTATGACTAAGGGGCTATAGACCAATGAAGTGGGGTCATTTGTAAAAAATTGGTCATGACTCCATATGATAAGCTTGGTCGTAGCAATAATTGTACAAGTCGAACTCCGTCACTACTTCGATGGGTCTAGTGATTGAAGGTGGTGGACATCGTAGGCTTTATGCACTGAGTGAGAGATGTGAGGATGGTTGCTATGTTTGATTTGTTTGCCATCACTATGACATGCACACCCCCAACCCCCGTATGCTAGTACACCATATGCTAATGGCACCTTAGAGTGTTGTACAATATGTAGTGCTAACTCTTTGGTTGCAGGTCCAGGTTTAGGTATGGTTTTGTGTGCGTGTTATTGTTCTGTTTAGCTGCTTATTGCTCATACCAGGCTTTTTGTCTGACCCAGAGTTTTATGTCTCTTTTTATTACTCTGGGTGCTCATACGAGTAGACTAGAGACAGGTTAGCTGGGGGATGCGCGAGTAGCGGATTCGAAGACGAGCATGAGGCTTCCACGTATGATATGTATAGATATTCTCCCTGTGTCGTTGCTGGTCACTACTTTGGGCATTAGTAGTGTACCTTTCTTGTTTAACTCTTGAGACAGTTTTAAAAGTTGTAATAATGTTGGCTTTGGATCATAAGTTGTACTTTGGATTTTCCGCTGCTATGATAGTTTGTTTTTAGCTTATGCACTGTCTCACCTGTTTTATGTCAAGTATGTTATTATTATTATATTTTGTTCCATGCGCTGTGAGACATTCTACAGGTTCCTTGTTGATTCTTCGTCTTCTTCCCACCCTTCTGACGGTCGTCCCATGCTAACTAGACATGTGTACAACGCACTTTGGAGTAAATGTCGGTTGGTGCGGGGCGGGTTGTCACAGATGAAGAGCCAGAAACAAAAATTTTCAAATATGTGTTCTACCGCAAGCCAAAATTCTGTAAATGTCAAAAAAATGGATATAAAAACCAGGTACACCTTAATTAATTTTTAATTTTTGTTTTGGTTGATTTGGATAAATGGATGTTTTGTTTGCCTTATTTTAATTTAAATTTTAAATTGCAAAATTTAAACTTGAAATTTAGAATTCAAATTTGAAATTCGAATTTTGAAATTCATAATAGTAATAAAAAATATTATATAGTAAATAATAATTAATTTTTATTAATGATTGTTAGGATTAATATTATTTCAAGAAACAATAAATCTGAGACTAAAATGATAATATAATAAAACAAAGTCAAATAGAAACACGTCTTTTCAAAATACACCTATATGTCGACATACCCAAAAAGACATATCGACATATGTGCCAAAAAATGAAATTCAAGTTTTGAATTTCAAAAGTTTGAACTTTCAAACTTCCCTCCTTCTTTTCACCAACTCTCATGGTCTGAAAAGGTGCCTTTGATTTCCAGAAAGTTGTTTCCATTCAATCTCTATTTATTTATCTATTCAACTCTATCCTTTCTACCTCTCATTCAAAATTCAAACAAATTTCTTCATATTTATATTCTTCAAAACAACTCTTTAATTGCTTCCTTTAGCATAGTAAAAACCATGAGATTGACCAAAACTCTCAAAGACCATCTCTACAATGATAAAGAGTTATTCAAGCCTATGTTGACTATATGGAAAATGGAAAAGTAAACATGAGAGCATTCACAATCTTCGAAGATTTTCCCTCTTATGATCTTCGTTCTCTTTTTCATCAAAATGAAGATCTAAGCTTGATTGACGCTCGGGATAATGATGAAGTATGATACCCGAATCTCATCAAAATGTTTTATGCAAATTTGGGTCGTGGCTTTTATGAAGAAAATGAGAATCAATTACGGAGTAGAGTAAAAGGCACTCAAATCATTTTGGATTGTTAAATTTTGGGTACTATTTTAAATTGTAAGAGTGCGGGCCTAGATTTTTTAGAACTTGAGATTGATGAAATGGATTAGAAAACCTTTCATCACATATTTGAAAATGATGATCATTTGGAATTTAAAAATCGCTTTTTCCGCCCAAAAGAAATAATCGTCAACCTCCACCTTCAACATACTCTCACACCTCCTTTCGGAAATTTCAACAACCCTACCCTCAAAGTCCAAAAAGCTCTCTTTGCTATGTCTGGTATTGATGATATCAATTGGGTTGATGTTATTTTGAATGAATTTAAGCCCAAAGAAATGTCCACTAATGAAAACAACCTTTATTATGGAGTTTATCTTACCTGTATCTTTAAATATTTTGGGGTGGATCTCAAAGGAGAGGAATTTGCGCCAAGAAGGATCTTTAACTCGGGAAATATACATCTTGTGCAAATTCCGATCACGTTTAAATCTTATGAAACATTTGAAGATAAACAAAGAGGAAAATCCAATTGGAAATTGATAAAGAAGAAGATTCCTCTTTAGAAAGTGTAGAATGTCCCACAAATACTTGGTCCATAACCAAAGAAACACTTGTCCAAAACCAAGTTAAGTTAGCCAAGAACCAAAACAAGACAAGAAGACTCTTACCAAATATCTTCCAAAATGACAAAGTACTTTGGAAATTGTAACAACCCAAATTTCGACAGACCAATTTTTTTTTTTTTAAATTCCAGTTTGCCGAAACCAAAATTGGTTTGTCTGGTATCTTGCAGAAAAGATATAGATAATAAACATATCAGAGCTCAGAAAACATCTCACAATGGAATAGAATAAAGTATAATATAAACAATTATAGCCTTACTCAAATAATAATACTGCCTATCCAGTATCCAAAGCTATCATATCTCTGCCACAAATCTAACCTGTGGGTATGTTATGAGGAGGGGGACAAAACACAAGTTCTAGGGACTTGATTTAAACTACACATTCTGGATAACCCTACATATACCGTTCAGTTACATTTTTCTTATTTATTAGGTTACTTGTGTTATTTATTAGGTTACTTATGTTAATAGCACTCAAGGCTTACACACACTTCATACCCATCTACTGCCCGGTAGATTAACCTAATACAGTATATATATATAGCTAACCCCGATATTAAGGTACACCCAATGGTACTCCACTCGCACGGTCTCCGCCGTAATGCCATAGAAATATACGCAGTTCCTCATCCTATGTCGGAGTGACGTACGGATCCCAATATAACAGCGCTACGTAAGCCTACAGACTACCACCTTCGAATCATTCGGTCAAATCAGATTTCATCGCAGAGTAATGCCCTAGAGTCTACGATACACCACATGGAGCAAACATGCATGTAACTAGACTTTCTCACGTACACATCGTCAATCATACTCGATGCCTCAACCTCGATGATACACCATCCAGAAACAATATGCATGTATCCGCTTGTATTATTTATTATGCACCAAGTTCCGTAACTGGGCTATATTAGATACACGGAACTCAATTGGGAGCCTTTTCAGATATCTATATAAACGGATGCTATGGTCTACATTTTCACGGTGGTTATGGTCCCACCCGACCCATCCGTCAACTAGAGAAAGGCAAACAGATATGAGAGCTAGTGACGTTCCCCTAACAAACAATCTACATCCAAATTGGTGTGTCACGCAACCAAAGCCTCGATAATAAAATGTCAATGTTCTTTTGGTTAAACTCTCCACCTTTCCACATCACGCTGACTGTCGATGACCGGTACCCGACGATTACTATCAATATGATGGTTAGACCCGCCTAAGGAAAACAGATGAGATGGTTGTAACCCGCTTAGTCACAAGGTACCTGATTCGTCGAATAACCTATGCCACCCTACAGCCTTCTGACAGCAGGCTATCATGGCAATCAAGGCATACTCACCGGGTAGTAACGCACAGACTCAACCTCTGCGACCACAGTCTAGACCCTGCACCGTACAGAGGACTACCAGGAGTACCCTCCATGTCCCTGGAAGCCGCGTGCTTTCCCTTCCACTCCTTCGGAGCCAGTAGAATACCAGCATAACAATAGGCAGAACAGGCAGAATAATCAGATGGATGTGCACTTCCCTAATGTCTCATGACACCACGATGATCTACCCCGTTGGGTTCTTCACTTTCAGACATACGGGCTGGTCCAAGCGCCTCAGGCTAACGTGTTATTAGGCCCTATGTCCAAACGTTTAATTACGCGCTTTATCTACCTTATGAGACTTCAAGTTAACTTGGCTATTTCAAATCATATTAACTTCTTATTTAGGTTACCAAGTTCTTCTTGCTTATTAATTTCAATTATATAACTTACCCCATTTAAGTTCATTAATAAGCCTTTAACATGTTAGGTTTTAAGCTAACATGTTCTTCTTATTAGCAGGATTCAGATTCTCAGGTTTATAGATTACTTAATTTATACCTAAGTACAACTTATTGCATTTCATAAGTTTTCCTTTCTTTTCTCTACTTATTACAAATAACAAGTTTCAGGTTTTCGAATTTACAGATTATTTAATTTATAATTAAGTACAACTTTTCTTATTCCATAAGTTATCTCATTCTCTCTATCGTTTATTATAACCTAAGTTATAATTTCCACATGTCCCTAGGACAAACCTACTTATTATCTTTCCTTTTCCCATTTAGGTCTATTCATAATAGGTTATTATCATTCGTCGTTCATTCCAATTCTTTTACTGTTGTGGGATTCATTCATTTCCTTTAATTACAATTAATTCCATTTATTTCTTTCTAGTTATATACATGTATTCATGTATGTTAATGCAGCAAACCCCTCAAATTAAGTTGACCACTTGTGGATGCTGGATTTATCGAGCGGTTCCGGGCACGCTTCTACCACAAATTGAACTTAACCTTGCGTCTCCGTGTGATTATTTACAATTTCTTAATTACTTTAATTCTATTTGCAACCTTTATGGAATAATAATTATACAAATAAAATACTCATGTTCATTGTAAATTTCATAATTACAGCTTTCACAGAAATTCCCAATTCAGACAGGTGATTAATAAAAATAGGCATTATACGGCAGAAATGTTCTCAGTCCAGGTTTTAGGATTACAGTACTATAGAAGTTCCATCATTTATTCGAAGGACACAATTCAATTTTAATTACGACAGTACTAATTTCAACAGATTTCAACAGGTTAAACATTTCAGCAGATTAAACATTTCAGCAGGTTACAGCAAGTTAAACATTTCAGTAGATTAATCATTTCAGCAGATTATTATACATATTAACTGGGAATGCAAAATGATAGATATACCATTATTAAAAGGCATAACTTAAATCCACTCACATAATAGCTTTCCAGTTCATGAATCTGGTCCAAACCTAGCATTCCATGGCTCCCGTCACTGGATCTGGAATCTAAATAACCATGAATTCACAATTCTCAAACTAAAAGAAAAGGAAAAAAAAAAGAGAAATATAAATTAACCAGATCCAAGAATTTACCTCACTTCGATCAGAATTTCTGAACATCCATTTGTAGGTATACATTCTTTTCCTCTAGATCTTGAATCAAAGTTCTCTAAGATTAATTATTCCTTTTTTTCTAAAGAGATTTGAGGAGGAAGAAGAATGGCAAAGTCTAGATACCTCTCAGAAAATATGAGATTTAGGCTAGGCTATGCTAGCCTATTATAGATGTTCAAGAAAGTGGATACGATCTTGTACACGCAGCATTGAGTCGGCAATGAATGTGGTTTGAAAAAAGTCCAGATTCGCCGAGGGAACCTACCCAGATCAGGGGTGGGTCGACCTACCTACCGCTTGGGTCGACCCAAGGGTCGAATTAGGCACCTTGGGTCAACCCATAGGTCGACCCAAGCACAGCATGGGTCGACCCATATGGGTCCAGGTGCGCATTGTCTTCAATTTGAATTTCTGGAATATTTTGAATATTATATTTACATATAAATCGCTTATATATATATATATACAAAACTTCTAATGCCCATTTTACGCGTGCATATATATGTTTTCACATATATATGCATATATTTACATATGTATGTTTACATATATTTTAGTTCTTCCTTATATGTATAATCTTCCTTATATGTGCATATATACCTATTTTTCTCTTAGAACATGTATTATTTTAGTCGTTCTCTAAAATAAAAATATGGCGCCTGCGGGAATCGGACTTACGCCACTCTCTTGAAAGTCACATGCTCTTATCAACTGGACTACATAGGCTTTATTTAACAAGACTAAAAACAATAGTGGTCATTGTTCTTTTCTTATACCGTCTTTTCATGTTTGTTGTAATATTTCATTTAATGGTATCTCTTTCATCTTAAATCTGTTTTCTACAATTCATAGGTCTAAATTGAATAGAAAATCGCTACGGATGCAATGACGCTAATCCCATGACCAAGTTCTGGGAGCTCTTCAAATTTTATCTTTTTATTTAACTAAAAATGCAGGGTGTTACAATCTTCACCCTTAGGAAATTTCGTCCCCAAAATTTGGTAAGGGTAAATCAAGTAATTCCTTGCATAAATCACAACCATTATGTGTGCATCCAATTTTTGCAAACATCTGTGCACTCGTGCAAAGTGTTATACAACATAGTAATATATGTATGCCTAAGCGGTACCTCCTATATGTATGCAAATTTTCATAAAAATCTTTTGAAAACATGATGCACATATCCTCAATATACTGACAGTTCTACATGAATGTAATATTTGAAAATCAAAATACTTTTTCACCAAAAATTTCCCACACTCTTACTGGGCAAGAGCGTAGTTCACCCAATTTTTGCATCCAAAATCCTACCAGCCATCTTTAAATTTTGAATTTTAGAAAAACCTATCGATTTCTTATGGTACAAAAAGATAGAAAATGAAAAGCCTTACATCCTCCATTTTTTCTTTTAGTCACCTTTTCTATCCGTACTTGGATTTTATGTAACTATTATATAAAGATTCCTTATTTTTCTATCCAAGCATAACCCATATAAGAATACTTTCTTTGTTCACAATTTTCTTTTTCAACTTATCTTGGAAAAATTTATTCTTATTCAACTTTTCTCAGAATTTTCCATTTTTCTTTAACTATCATGTTTGTTGCTTTACTAAATTTGTTGTTTCCTTTTTAATTATGCCAATACTCTTTTCTTAATATCTACAAATCATCTTGTTTATCCAAACAAATTTTATATTAAAACAATTATAAAAAATGATTGTCAAAAGAACAGAAATTTCAGAACTTCCTTCATTGAAAATTTCAGTTTTCAACAAAATGCAACATTTTCTATGTTTTGCTTTCTAATCCTTTCATTCAATATAACATAAAAACTAGCGAGCTATACATGCTTTACAGTGTGAACCTTTTACTGAGAGAATTTTCTTTAGACAAAATTTACACAAGAAATCACTATTTCCAAAATGTACCCCATTTTACTTCAAAACTCAATATGTACTTTTTCAAATATGTTCTTTACATATTTTAAAACTGTTACTTTTAAGATCAAAACTTGAAACACCATAAACCATTTCCAAAAGCATTTACAATTTTAAGTTCTTAAAAGCTAACAATGGGGTTAGACTCGAAGTGGGTTTCCAACTTACCTAGGCTTTCCTAGAAACTCTCACAAAGCCAATTCTCTCAACTATATATATTCTTAATCCGTTTTTCTCTTTTTAACCTTTTCCAACTTATAAGGTTTTACTGCTAAACCTACTAACTTGAAATACTAACATGGGATTCACCTTTCTTCCATAAAAAGTATATTGTACACTTCCCGCCCAAATTACCTAAGGGTCTCAGATTTCCATGTTCATTCCTTTAGTGTACAAAACAAATACCCCAACTTTTACCATATTATGCTTTCTCTATATAGTGGGTTCCTCTATGGACCTAGGTATGTATATATGATATTTATATTTTTTAAAAATACAAATACGTTCACTCACTATCCATACAGTAATCTTAAACCTAGGCTTTGATACCGAATGTAACAACCAGAATTCCGACAGACCGATTTTTTTTCAAAAATTCCAATCTTCCAAAAATCGAATTGGTTTGTCTAGTATCCTGCAGAAAAGACAGAGATAATAAACATATCAGAGCTTAGAAAACATTTCACAGCGGAATGGAATAAAGTATAATATAAGCAAATATAGCCTTACCCAGGTAATAGTAATGCCTAATCGGTATCCAAAGCTATCGTATCTTTGCCACAAATCTAACCTGTGAGAATGTTATGAGGAGGGGGTCAGAACACAAGTTCTGGTGACCAATTTAAACTACACATTCATGATAACCCTATATATACTGTTCAATTACATTTTCTTATTTATTAAGTTACTTGTGTTAATAACACTCAAAGTTTACGCACACATCGTACCCATCTACTTCCCAGTATATTAACCCAATATAGTATATATATGTATATATATATACGTAGCTACCCCCAGTATTAAGGTAAACCCCATGGTACCTCACTCGCACAGTCTCTGCCGTAACGCCAAAGAAATATACACAGTCCCTCATCCTACGTCGTAGCGACGTACGGGTCCCAATATAACAACGCTACGTTCCGCATAGGCCGGCCATCGCCAAGCTACGTAAGCGTATGGACTGGCACCTTCGAATCATTCGATCGAATCAAATTTCATCACAAAGTAATGCCCTAGAGTCTACGATACACCACCCAGAGCAGACATTCATGTATCTAGACTTTCTTACGTACGCGTCGTCAATCGTACTCGATGCCTCAACCTCGATGATATCCTATCCAGAAACAGTATGCATGTATCCACACGTATTATCTACTATGCACCGAGTTCCATAACAGGGCTATATCAGATACAGGGAACTCTGTCGGGAACCTTTTCGGATATTAGTATACACAGATGTTGTTGTCTACATGTTCACAGTGGCTATGGTCCCACCCGACCCCTCCCTCAACTTGTGAAAGGCAAACAGATATGAGAGCTAGTGACATTCCCTAATAAACAATCTACATCCAAATTGGTGTGTCCTGCGACCAAGGCATCGATAGCAAAAGGTCAATGGTCTTTTGGTTTAGCTCTTCGCATTTCCGCATCACGCTGACTGTCGATGACCGGTACCCGACGATTATAAATCAGATGGTTAGACCTGCCTAAGGCAAACAGATGAGATGGTCATAACCCGCCTAGTCATAGGGCATCAGATTCGCCGAATCACCTATGCTACCCTACAAACTTCTGACTGCCCACTATCATGGCAATCAAGGTATAATCACCGGGTAGTAATGCACAGACCAAAACTCTACGAGCACAGCCTAGACGCTGCCACTGCACAGAGGACTACCAGGAGTACCTCCACATCCTAGGAAGTCGCATGCTTCCCCTTCCCGTTCTTTGAATCCAACAGAACAACAGGCAGAACAGGATGAATAATCAAATGGACGTGCACTCCCCTCGTGTCTCATGACACCATGATGATCTACCTTGTTGGGTTCTTCACTTTCAAACGCATGGACTGGCCCAAGCGCCTCAGGCTAACATGTTATTAGGCTCTATGTCCAAATGTTTAATTACATGCTTGCTCTATCTTATTAGATTTCCAGTTAACTTGGTTAATTAAAATCATATTAACTTCTTATTTAGGTTACCGAGTTCTTCTTGCTTATTAATTTCAGTTATATAACTTACCCCATTTAAGATCATTAATAAGCCTTTAATATGTTATTCTTATCAGTGGATTTCAGGTACCAAGGTTTTCAAATAACATATTCTTCTTATCAGCAGGATTCAGATTCTCAGTTTACAAATACTTAATTTATAATAATTACAACTTATGGAATTTCATAAGTTTTCCCTTCTATTATCTACTTATTACAAATAGAAGGTTTTAGGTTTCCAGATTTACAGTCAACTTAATTTATAATCGATTACAACTTTTCTCGGTCCATAAGTTATCACTTTTCTCTATCATTTATTATAACCTAAGTTATAATTTCCACTTGTCCCTAGGACAAACCTACCTATTATCTTTCCTTTTCCCATTCAGGTTTATTCATAATGGGTTATTATCATTCCACCTTCATTCCAATTCTTTTACTGTTGTGGGATTCATTCATTTCCATTAATTACAATTAATTCCATTTATTTCTTTCTAGTTATATACATGTATTCATGTATGTTAATGCACTATACCCTTCACATTAAGTTGACCACATGTGGATGTTGCTTTTGTCGGGCGGTTCTGGGCTGGCTTCTACACGTTGAACTTAACCTTATGTCTCCATGCGGTTATTTATAAATTCTTAATTACTTAATTCTATTTACAACCTTTATGGCATAATAATTCTATTAAGAAAATACTCATGTTCATTGTAAATTTCGTAATTACAGCATTCACAGAAATTCCCAATTCAAACAGGTGATTAATGGAAATAGGCTCTATAAAGCAGAAATGTTCTCAGTTCAGGTTTCAGGATTAGAGTACTGTAGAAGTTTCATCATTTATACGAAGGATACAATTCAATTTTAATTACAACAGTACTAATTTCAATAGATTTCAGCACGTTAAACATTTCAGTAGGTTAAAGATTTCAACGGATTAAACATTTCACCAGGTTATAGCAAGTTAAACATTTCAACAGATTTATTATACTTATTAACGGGGAATGCCAAATGATGGATATACTTATCAAAAGGCATAACTTAAATTCACTCACTTAATAGCTTTCCAATTCATGTATCTGGCCTAGACCTAGCATTCCATGGCTCCACTAACTGGATCTAGAATCTAAATAATCATGGATTCAATTTCTCAAACAAAAAGAAAAAGGTAAAAAGAAGAGAAATCTAAATTAACCAGATCCAAGAATTTACCTCACTTCGATCAGAATTTTTGAACACCCATATGTAGATATACGTTCTTTTTCTCCAGATCTTGAATTAGAATTCCCTAAGACTAATTATTCTTTTTTCTGAAGAGATTTGAGGATGAAGAAGAATAGTAGAGTCTAGATAGCCTCTCAGAAAATATGAGATTTAGGCTAGGCTCTGCTAGCCTATTTATGGGTGTTCAAGAAAGTGGACATGGTGTTGTACACGCAGCGCTGAGTCAGCAACGAATGTGGTTTGAAAAACAGTCCAGATTCGCCAAATGGACCTACCCAGATCAAGG
Organism: Allium sativum; assembly: GCA_030737875.1. NCBI lineage: Eukaryota > Viridiplantae > Streptophyta > Magnoliopsida > Asparagales > Amaryllidaceae > Allium > Allium sativum. The sequence continues at coordinate 1,007,030,875 of CM060916.1, forward strand.
GTGGGTTGACCCACCTAACTCCTTGGTCGACACTTGGGTCGACCCAGCCCCCTTGGATTAACCCATAGGTCGACCCAGGCACAACATGGGTCAACCCGTATGGGTCTAGGTGCGCATTGTCTTCAATTTGAATTTCTAGAATAATTTGAATATTATATTTACATATAAACCCCTTATATGTATTCAAAACTTGTAATGCCCATTTTACACGTATATATATATATATATTTTCTAATATACATATATACATATCTATACATATGCATCTATACATATATCTTTGTTCTTGCTTATATGTATAATTTTCCTTATATGTGCATATATACCTATTTTTCTCTAGAAATATGTATTATTTTAAAATAAAAATATGGCTCCTTCGGGAGTCGAACTTGCGCCACTCTCTTGAAAGTCACATACTCTTACCAACTGGAATACATAGGCTTTGTTAACAAGACTAAAAACAATGGTGGTCATTGTTCTTTCCTTATACCTTCTTTTCATATTTGTTGTAATATTTCTTTTAAAGGTATCTCTTTCAACTTAAATCCGCTTTCTCCAATCCATAGGTCTAAATTGACCAAAGAATCGCCATGGAAGCAATGACACTAATCCCGTGACCAAATTCTGGAAGCTCCTCAAACTTTATCTTATAATTTAATTAAAAATGTGGGGTGTTACAGCAAAGTAGGAAGAAAAGTTGGTTTATCATCTTCCTCATCATCATCCGCTAAAGTCAAAGCTTATCTAGTCTATGTTATCTTTCGTATTTATTTGTATTTTCTTTCGAATCTCGTATTTAGTATCTTGTATTAGTTGACTGTATTTTCTTTTAAGTGGAAATGAGTGGTGTTTATTTCGATCAAAAAAATCTTTAATTTACTTTAAAAACACATTAGAATTAAATAAATTAAAACAATATTAAAAGAAATAACTTTAAATTGAGTAAAAATTCAAAATACCGAAAAACACTGGGTTATATCGACATGTAAGAATGCACATGTCGACATAAAACTACCAAAAATTCAAATTTGTACAAAATTTGAAATTTGAATAAACAACCAGTGTCTCTTCAATTTAAACGAATTCAAGACCTTGTAAATACCTCTTTCTTCTAGAAAAACTTATTCTAAACTTTCTCCTTCTTCTCTAATCATTTCTTTTCTATAATATCAAAATATGGCAAATCGTATTCACAACTTGAGTGAAAATCTTAAAGAAACACTCAATTCATTCACGAATATCCTATCTATAATACTTCGTAACCAACATCATCTCAAATTAAGTCAAATAAAGATGTAAGTTTCAAGAGAAATTTGAATTTGTTTGAATTGGTTGTTATGATTTGATTTGAATTTGTTTGATTTGTTTTAATTTGCTAGGAAATATTGCTTGATTTGGCTGAATTTGAAACTTATATATGATCTGATTGAAATACTTGCAAATATTAGACAAAGTGTCTGTAAATACTTAATTGATGTTACTACCCAAATTCGCACCTAGACAGGCTGACAATGAAGGCATCAGACCATCACAAGCATAGGAGAATAATCCTTGAGCAATGACCATGCACAGGATAAAACCAAAAGCCAAAGGGAAGTATCTGGAAGGGTGAGCAACCGACATCATCATTAAAGAAGGAACCTCAAATCCGATATAAAGAAAGACTATTGGCAGGGTAGTTCCGGCACAAAGAGTAACCGACAAGAAGTCATCCGAAACTAGAAGCTAATGAAGAGAAAGACTAAGGATTCTACAACCCGAGACCCAGAAGGACGAAAGGGATATCAACATTAACTTGTTTAACGTCGATACATTAAGAGATGAGAGCATCAAAAGCACAGAGTTTGAAGCATAAGGAATTTGTCTAAGAGCTGGTTTCCGAGACTTCAATTAGATAATCACTGAGAGGCCATTTTTAGAAAACATCCAATAAAGCACTGAAAGCACCCTTCCGGAAAACCGAAGCATACTTCAGGGATCTACCGAAAGGGAAGTCAAAGCCTCTGAGAGAGACAAGCTATCCACTCTAATCCACTTAGTGTTGATACCGACATGGGTGGCGGATCCGAGACCATACGCTTGAAGCATAAAGGAAAACTCCCCGAAGAATTATTGACAAAACCGGACCCTCATAACCGGAAGCCAAAGCTATCCATACTAACTGGCTTGGTATCGCTACAAGAAAAGGAGAGATAAAGTTAAAGAGAAGTCCCAAAGACTGAGATCATCTTCCCAAGAGTCAAGACCGGCACCCTAAAGGCAATAAGCAAACCTGAAAGAGCTGCCTAGAGACAAAGCATCCGTAACCAAAGGGAAAAGCGGCCGGCAGGGACTTCTGCTGGCCCAGCAACAACAAGGGCCCTAATTTGTCTACAAATAAGACCCTGGGGGTATCATTTTCAAGAGTGATTCTTCATTTCTCATTCTTGTACACTTTTTCTCTAGAGTAAACCTAATTTCCAAATCAATTTGGAGGATTTCTATTGTAATCACTTATGTACTCCAAATCGAAGATCAATAAAGAGTGGATCGATAATTAGCATATTTATTACGAGTTTTTTTTTATGAATTTTCTTACTTATTTCCTATCCAACATACCTATATGCTTTCTACATGGTTTCCTCTTCCTACCTAAGATTAAACCCTTTCGCAGAGCTATTGCAAAAGCCCTTCCTATGAGTCATTTAGCCTTCTACCGAGGGTTGTGCTTAAGGAACCTTTATCCCAAAATAATTATTGGATATTAAGTCGCTTAAGCATGGTGCTCACCCCATTGAGGAAAGAGTGTAAAAACCTGCCCTTAAAATAGGCTTAAATTTCAACCTAGAAAAGGCCCATCGAAGCTTAGAGCCATTCCAAACGGGTCGTTGGTTCCTGTAAATATTACATTTGCACAGAATATATACACAGATAATTCGAATGGAAATCTCACATAGCGAAAAGAGAAAGTATAATACTAAAATAAGACGTACCATTTATCGAAAACCACAGAAATACAACAGTCACAGTTACATCTGTTCAATGCTACGCAATTAAAGCCCCGCTAAAGCCCCGTAATATCTCCGCTATAGCCCATAGCGCTCTTTAGTCACTACACTGTTCCAATTTAGCGCTGATAAACAGTCGATCCTCTTTTAGCCCTGTTATATTCCGCTGCATCTGCTAAATTAATGCTTTTTAGCATCTGCTTTAGCAATATTAATATATAGAGCTTGATTTGACCAGTTCCCTTTTGAAAAAAAATGTAAAGTTAGCGTAAAATGTTAAATTTAAGTCATCGGTGCCTAAAATATGGTAATAATCAATTACATTCATCAAATTTAGCATGCATAATTATGATATTCCATGATTTTGTTATATAAGATTAATTAATATTAGTTTCTCATACAAGTATAATGCGAGAATGATTAATTAATTTTCAAATATTTGGTTTTACATATAATGAATCTTTTCATGCCTCCGCTATAGCCCCGCTATTCCCCCATTTTATTCCCGATACACCTTTTTGCACCTCCACCGCTATAGAACCGCAAAGCGCTTTAACTGCACAAGTTCAATGGGTACACCAAATAGTTCATTCTCACAAGTTTCCAAAAGAAGTAAAACAATAACTACTAATAACAGCATAACAACTTTTCTTCTTCATCAGCTTCAATCATCACTCCATCCATGGATTTGGAATATAGTGTTACTTAATATCCATACCCTATAGTTTAGCAGGTTACATATGTCAAGATATGTCTTCGCAACGCACAACAAACACCAAGTTTCTAAACAATGGGGTGATATCGAAGTCAATCGCTCATTAGTGTTTTTAGGTTGAAGACCCAATGAGGCGACATTCTTGTAACAACCCGAAAATCTGGGCCAGTTTAAAATTTTTATTTTGGCAATTATAGCGAATTTTCTATATTTAAAATGAATTATTTTAAATAATATCGATGAGAAATTTATTTTGAATATAATTCGAACGTATATATTTATACGCGTCGTCGTTAGAATATAAATATTTATATATAATTATAAAAGGAATTGAAAATGGCGCGGTAGTTCGATAATTCGATTTCAAACTTCAATTGAATGTACCGGGTGCAAAACAATCCGGATTTTAGTGAAACCAAAAATGATAGGATCTAATTGATAATATCTTTCTATCGAATCCGAATAATCGAAATTTCATAGCGGGAATCAAAAGATATGTCCAGTTGAAAATTCTGAATAGTCGCTATGGAATTCAGGCCCTTAAAAATGGACATTTTGCAAACGACCTCGGATTTCGACGAAACCAGTTTTGTTGGGTCCGTGATGTAAAGTTATTGCTAGGTTTCAAATTTCAAAATTTTTCGAATCCATATGTGAGCGTGGCAAACGAAAACGCGTTTGACCAGTTTCAGTTGATTTTAATCGACTGGAAATTGGCCATTTTTCAAACGGTCTCAGAATTCGACGAAACTAGTTTTGTTAGGACCGTATCGTCAATACGAAGCTAGGAAATATTTTTCTGGAATTTTTAAAGTTCGTATGCGGCCCCGGTAATTTGAAATGTAAGTTTAAAATTCAATATAGTGATTTAAAAGTAAATTTAACGGAAGCTGAGCAGAACGATCAGATCAGCTTGCGATACATATCCCATTGTGTTCGGAATGGGGGTAAAACGCTATGGACGACAGGCGGTGGGCTTCGTTTCGAGTTCGGTAGTAAAAGTCAACTTTTAACAAATTGAAAAAAAATAAATAAATAAAATAATATCCTTCCCTCCTCCTTAAATCCTCCTGGCCCCCCCTTCTTCATACGATTCAGAAGAAAAAAAAAACCAATGAACAAAAGTTTTCCAAACAAAATCCTAAATCTCTCCCTCCTCATGCAGAATTAAACCATATTTCTAGATGAAAACTTGTGAGCTACATGTGAGTTGCAGATCTGTACGAGTTTGAGGTGTTCTTGCTTCTTCAATCGTTCGATCTCTGGGCTCCATTCGCCGTCGTTTGGTGATAGATTCCGGCTCCAGGCAGTGTTCGAGCTGGATGAGAAGGGGTGGCGCGGGAAGCTGTCGAGGCAGACTTTGAGGTGGCGCGGTTGGATTGGGTCCAAGGCCATCGTACGGCGTGCGAAGTCCAACCCTAAGAGTGCAGGTTTTTCGAAGAGGGATATAGGCTGTTACGGGGAAGACAAAGAGGAAAAAGTAACGTTTTTTTTTCCTTTGTTATAAACATTGTTAATTAATTTAAATTAGTTATATATTTAAACTATCCAATGATTTTTATTATAAATAGTACTAATTTAAAATAAAAATAGAATTATATATATATAACTTTATAACATAAAAATATGGTTTTTAAATATAAATAACATCGAATAAAAATGAGATTTTTATTTAAATGACGTTTTAACAATGTAATTTTTATAAAAATGTTTTGTTTTAAAAATAAAAATGTCTTTGTATTTGAAAATATAAAAGTTATTGTTTTTAAAATATAAATATATTTGATTTAAAAATAATTTATAGTTAAAAATAAAAGTAACATTATTTTGTAAATAAAGTCAGCATTGTTTTAAAGGGGAAAATATACATTGTTTTGAATATATATATATATATATATATATATATAACACAATCTTTTTGAAAATAAAGATAACATTGATTTTAAAATAAAATTTGCATTGTCTTAAAATTAAAATTAACGTTGTTTTTAAAATATATATAATAGCCAGATAAAAATATGATTTTTATATATGGAATAGCGAAGTAAAAATTCGATTTTTACATAGGTAGTGAAAGCGGACAATGAAGACGACGAAGACTTCTGCAAATGAAGTGCCGTGGAGCTAGGATAGCTATATGTGAGAATTTCTCACCTTTCAATTTCTTTTTCTAATTATATATATATACTAGGATGCAGACGGTGCTTAGTAGCACCCGACACAATCGTCCACAGACCATGGACTTGTTTGTTTGGTTGCATAGATTAGAGATTGTTTGATTGAAATTGAATTGTGTGGTGAAATGAATTGATTTGATGATGTGTGAATGGCGTGGGCCTTCACTAGACCGGGGATAAGGCTAGGCCTTGTCCCGTTTCTAGTATCGTGCCGTTATGCCGCCGAAATTTTCTAAAATAAGTTAGAAAAATAACAGTATCATTTTATAGAATAAATGAATTGAATAGAAATTCATATGTTGAAATAAAATGTTTTGTCGTTAAAAATATAATTTTTAACGTGAATGTAAATAAATAAATATTCATTTACAAACCGGACGGTTTGTTTATGTACACCTATTTGAAGGACATTGATTGGGACGATAAATTTTACACATCGCCCAACTGCACAAATAAAATATGTGTTTGATTGTTTGAAACCCCACACGGGTGTTGGGATGAAATTTGAAGTTCACTCATCCTGATTGATTAAATATGTCGATCGATTGATTGACAGGCTGTTATAAGCGTTAGATATCTATATTTGATGCTTATACAGTGTAGTGCACTTTGGTTGATGGTTGATTATTTTTCAATGCTATTATACATGTGTTGTATGAAAAATCCATATAATTAACTTTATATGGTAATTGATTGGGCCTCATTCCAGTTTTAAAATAGAAATATTTGAAATAGAAATATTCGAAATGGAATATTTGAAAATACCAATATATGAAGCCGTGTTGATTAGATTGACGCCATTTTGACGTGAACGATATTTATATCGATTTTATTCATTTCGAAATGAAATGAATTGAAAACGATTTCGAAATGAATTAAATTGAAAACGATTTCGAAATGAATTGAATTGAAAACGATTTCGAAATGAATTGAATTGAAAACGATTTCGAAATGAATTGAATTGAAAACGATTTCGAAATGAATTGAATTGAAAACGATTTCGAAATGAATTAAATTGAAAACGATTTCGAAATGAATTGAATTGAAAACGATTTCGAAATGAATTAAATTGAAAACGATTTCGAAATGAATTGAATTGAAAACGATTTCGAAATGAATTGAATTGAAAACGATTTCGAAATGAATAGAATTGAAAACGATTTCGAAGTGAATTAAGTTGAAAACGAATTCAAATTGAATTGAAAGTGAATTGAAAATGAATTCAAATTGAATTGAAATTTGAATTGAATAGAAATGAATTTTAAAACGAATTTATAAAGAAGAATTCAATTTTGATTTGAATTGAGATGGAAGTTGAAATTGCTTTTGAAACGAATTTAAAACTATTTATATAATTCGTTTTAAATAGAAATCGACGAAATATATATTATATATATTATATAATGGCCTGAATAGAACGCGCCGCGCCGCGGCAGTTCGTGAATTTCGACCATTTATTTCAAACGGACATTACGGGAGATCCGACCATCGGATTCTCCTAAAACCGGAACCGTTGGGTTCGTATCGAAGAGAGCTTTCTAACGAATGTGAGAAATTAGAAATCTAACGGTTGGATTTGGAATTATGTCCAAATCAAATTTGAAAAAGTTCGCTGTAAGTGCAGTTCGATGGCCATTGGTGGAAATCGACTGTACGGGCCTTGATAAAATTATTAAAAATAGTAATAATTTGTGTAAAATCATAAGAAATGATTTAGAAAGAATTGGGATGAAAAACTCCATATTTGAAAAGATAAAAATAGATTTTTATCGAAATGAACTAGTTTTGAACTAGAATTATAATTCTATTTATTTTTAAATAAATAAATTGAATTAGAAAAAGGGTTTTAAAAATAACCAGAATATCCAATGATTGCATTAAAGTGGATTTGAATCGAAATTGTCTTCGGAATATTTCGATGTTGGAATTCGTGATTATACAGGTGTTGTTATGGAAATTTGAAAGATATATTTGTATCGTTATTTCCAATACGACATTTGTTAATCGTAGAATTTGATATTGAATATAAGCCGATCTATTTTCTATTCAGAGCCTTATATTGAATATCAAATGTGATTTGGGTTTGTCGTGAATGGTGTCTTCACTAACACTGTTCTTGAACCCAGTTGAGAAATGATTAAATCTTTTTATTTAGATTTAATGAAGTGTACCAATTAAATAATATTTAATTGGAATTGAATTGATATTGATTTTTGGGTTTATCGTGAACAGTATTTTAAATAACACTCGTTCTTTAACCCGATCATTAATGAAATGTGATTTTGGGTTGTCGTGAACGGTATCTTCAATAATACAGTTCTTAGACCTAAAGGAGTTAAGAAAATCAGAAACTAACTGGAGATTAGTTAAGTTGAATAGTTTCCGAGGTATTGATCTGATGTTGGTTTCGGCCTTCGGGATTAATACTTAGGGAATTGCTCACTTGCTAATTTACAATTAGGGACTGATTGAAATGTGATGTGATTTTGGGTTTATCGTGAACCGTGTTTTAAATGACACTGATTCTTTAACCCAGTCACAGATTAAAACTAAGTGGAGTTTTAATGAATCTTTAATTAGATTGAAATAATCAAAATGGAGTATCACCAGTTTTGCTCCAGGCGATAGTTAAATCTTTAATTAGATTTAAACGTGAAATGGTAATTAAATTTACCGATAACACTGTGGTGTTAGATATGAAGTATTACCAGTTTTACTTCATGGGATAAATAGGTTGGGATTGGGAAATTAAAACCAATGATTACTACGGTAAGGTTCGCTAATTCCGACTAGTTGAATCGAAATTCAAAGGAAGATTAGAGAATATATTCAAGAAATTATCTTGGATAAAATTAATGGGAACCTTTCCCTATGAATGTGAATTTAGAAACTAACTGTCGGTTAGTTAAGTAGAATGGTTTTCTGGATATTGATCTGATGTTGGTTTCGGCCTTCGGGGTTTATATTTGGGGAATTATTCTCTTGATTAATTTACGGTTAGTGACTGATGAATTGGAATGAGGCGTATGTTGTGTTTGTGTAACACTTATTTAAAATATACGCGAGTTATTCGGAAAGACCGGGTTTATCCCATTCTGAATAACTGATACGACGATAAGTCGAAGATGAAGACGGTGGTCGAAGACCAGAAGTCTTCACGTCGTTTGGGTAATTACTGATGATCTTGATTGGGCTGTACACCCAAGAAGATGGAAACAGTTAGTGATCGTCCAGACGTACTTGGAGATCGATGGATATGCGGGGTACTAGATGCCTCCGGTTTCGTTCAGACCCAGAACGGACTTGTAAATGGACTGTGTGTCTGACATTGGATTTTAGTCTGTGTGTTTGATTTCTATTAAATATATATCTGTTTGGCGGCGGAGAATTTATTCTCTTGCTTAACGCCCTTCTCTGAGACGTACGAGCTCAGGGGTTATATATTGATGGATATCAAACGCATGGAGTGAATGGCCTGTGTGGCATGCCTAAGTGGAAATTGATCGAGGCTTCTGTTGAAAAGCAAAGTCTTGTGGTGATGATCAAAGCAAGGCCTTTGTGGCGTAGCTTTGTGTAACGTTTACTTCGCGTGTTTCACACCCGGTATGAACCAAAAACGGGAGAGGACGTCAGGGAGGGCATGCGTTTCTTTCTAGCTAGAAGTGGCGTCAGTGGTTTTACACGCCCTGACGAGTTTGACTTATGTGGTTGTTGCTGTTGCGAGGCGCCTCGGATTGATCGGTCGTTCTCGAACCGATGGAGTCATTTAGTTGGCTCGTTTACGCCCCATAGGGCGGGGAAACGCATGTTCAGGCATTTTAATCCACTCCGTGTGGACCGGCCCTGAGGATCCAAAGGCTTGACTGAGTACTTGCCTGAGGGGCGGGCTAGAGCGTCTCGAATCGGTTGAGGACTATCTTTTGCCTCGGTTCATAGATGGAAACCCAATTTCCAAATACGTGACATTTCAATTTCGATTGTATAACCTATATATGGCGACATAGTGGTATGGGGCATTCATGCCGCCTATGATTGATACTTATGATTTGAAGTTGTTTTATACACTATGCACTTATAATAGTATCAAATGATTTGTTTTAAACGTATCAAGCATTCTTTGGCTGTTATAAGGGAAAACCCTATCCCCCGGCTTGCGTTGCATTGTGTGATAGGACCTGGGTCTTATAACAGCTTCATTTTTCTTTATTTAGCATGGCGCTGTTTGTTTTATGCACTGGTATTCTTGGGAGGAAACCCGTTCCGTGTTATACGGCGTGGTCCCTTGATTTACCTAATGATTTAAAATAAAGATTAATAACTGTTTAGTTCTCACACCAGTCACATGACTGACCTGGAGTTTATTGTTTTAACCTAAACTCTGGGTGCCCTTATTTTGACACGGGCAGCTAGTAGTTTTGGTTTTGCAGATTTATATTCACAGGATCCTGGTTTACAGCTGGAACGATATCCGGAAAGCTTTGTATCCGTATATCTCTTTCTAGTTGTGTATTGTATTATTTTCCGCTTCTATGTATTTAAATGTAATTTAAATCTCTGGTATTCCTGTGTAATATTCTTTTATACTCTGTATATTCTTGTAATCTGATGCATTGTTGTAATATACAATGAAACGTTCTTTTATATGCGTTCTGTTTTGTCGTGTTCTCAAGCGATAGGGCGTTTCGAACGGCCTGGATCGGTTTAGCGACTGGTTCGGACCGAGCGAAATTCCTTGCCGTCACATTTGGTATCAGAGCTTTGGTTTACAAAGCTCAAAGAACATGGCACATTAGAACCATACGGAAGAATTCATCAGATATTGGATTAGTAATATCCAATGGAATGACTCGTTAGAGATGGGATCAGTAGTATCCTAGAACGAGTGTGAAGAGTATATTTTTGAAAATGAAAACAAATTTTTGTTTTGAAAATTTAAATCAATTATTCGTATTTGATTATCTATTTATATTGAGTTGGACAGTCCAGTATATATAGATTTTGCGTATACGTCTGATCCGCGTGTATTCGAAGTTTTAATATACTGGATAGATATAGAATTACACTCTAGTCGCCCGGGGATGATGTTGATAATGACCATGGCATCATCAATAATTATGTTCGTGTTTCGAAGGTGTGATTTCTATATATTTCCTATTGACTGGTGTGAGAACAAAAATTGGATAGGGCCTATTGTTGTGATTTGGCATCAAAAACATGATTTTAGTATATGTATCAAAATTATGAATTTGAAACTCTAATCAACTAATTGATTGATGTTTGTGTTGTTTGTTTAGTTGTTTGATAATTTTGAACCATTATGCCTAATTAGATCGAATATTGAACTATATTGAAAATTGGTCGCATTTGCTTGCATATACATATATATCATTGAACAGGTCATAGCAAGGAGGCTAGAGCCAGAGAATAAAATTTGTTTGCCCGACAAATAGGTACATGTTTACTACATAATTTCCTGTTTTGTTTGGGTGATGATGATTTTGTGAGCCTATTGGCTAGCTGCTTGGCTTTTTCTTTTTCTTTTTGAGATCTGAAGGACCGGGGAAGCTATTTGAAATTCCCCGATGCTCCCATTGCAGGGGAGGTTATGGCGAAATTTTTCAAAAATTTAGGGTGTTAGCCAAATTTTTGAAATTTTGAAAATTCTCAGAAACTAAAGAGTTGGAGAATGAAAGCCTGATCGAACGTAGAGTTGATTAATCAAACCACTTTCGACTTTGTTCCTTTTCGGGGACGAAAAGTTTTAAGTGGGGGAGATTGTAACAACCCGAAAATCTGGGCCAGTTTAAAATTTTTATTTTGGCAATTATAGCGAATTTTCTATATTTAAAATGAATTATTTTAAATAATATCGACGAGAAATTTATTTTGAATATAATTCGAACGTATATATTTATACGCGTCGTCGTTAGAATATAAATATTTATATATAATTTTAAAAGGAATTGAAAATGGCGCGGTAGTTCGATAATTCGATTTCAAACTTCAATTGAATGTACCGGGTGCAAAACAATCCGGATTTTAGTGAAACCAAAAATGATAGGATCTAATTGATAATATCTTTCTATCGAATCCGAATAATCGAAATTTCATAGCGGGAATCAAAAGATATGTCCAGTTGAAAATTCTGAATAGTCGCTATGGAATTCAGGCCCTTAAAAATGGACATTTTGCAAACGACCTCGGATTTCGACGAAACCAGTTTTGTTGGGTCCGTGATGTAAAGTTATTGCTAGGTTTCAAATTTCATAATTTTTCGAATCCATATGTGAGCGTGGCAAACGAAAACGCGTTTGACTAGTTTCAGTTGATTTTAATCGACTGGAAATTGGCCATTTTTCAAACGGTCTCAGAATTCGACGAAACTAGTTTTGTTAGGACCGTATCGTCAATACGAAGCTAGGAAATATTTTTCTGGAATTTTTAAAGTTCGTATGCGGCCCCGGTAATTTGAAATGTAAGTTTAAAATTCAATATAGTGATTTAAAAGTAAATTTAACGGAAGCTGAGCAGAACGATCAGATCAGCTTGCGATACATATCCCATTGTGTTCGGAATGGGGGTAAAACGCTATGGACGACAGGCGGTGGGCCTCGTTTCGAGTTCGGTAGTAAAAGTCAACTTTTAACAAATTGAAAAAAATAAATAAATAAATAAAATAATATCTTTCCCTCCTCCTTAAATCCTCCTGGGCCCCCTTCTTCATACGATTCAGAAGAAAAAAAAACAAACGAACAAAAGTTTTCCAAACAAAATCCTAAATCTCTCCCTCCTCATGCAGAATTAAACCATATTTCTAGATGAAAACTTGTGAGCTACATGTGAGTTGCAGATCTGTACGAGTTTGGGGTGTTCTTGCTTCTTCAATCGTTCGATCTCTGGGCTCCATTCGCCGTCGTTTGGTGATAGATTCCGGCTCCAGGCGGTGTTCGAGCTGGATGAGAAGGGGTGGCGCGGGAAGCTGTCGAGGCAGACTTTGAGGTGGCGTGGTTGGATTTGGTCCAAGGCCATCGTACGGCGTGCGAAGTCCAACCCTAAGAGTGCAGGTTTTTTGAAGAGGGATATAGGCTGTTACGGGGAAGACAAAGAGGAAAAAGTAACGTTTTTTTTTTCCTTTGTTATAAACATTGTTAATTAATTTAAATTAGTTATATATTTAAACTATCCAATGATTTTTATTATAAATAGTACTAATTTAAAATAAAAATAGAATTATATATATATATAACTTTATAACATAAAAATATGGTTTTTAAATATAAATAACATCGAATAAAAATGAGATTTTTATTTAAATGACGTTTTAACAATGTAATTTTTATAAAAATGTTTTGTTTTAAAAATAAAAATGTCTTTGTATTTGAAAATATAAAAGTTATTGTTTTTAAAATATAAATATATTTGATTTAAAAATAATTTATAGTTAAAAATAAAAGTAACATTATTTTGTAAATAAAGTCAGCATTGTTTTAAAGGGGAAAATATACATTGTTTTGAATATATATATATATATATAACACAATCTTTTTGAAAATAAAGATAACATTGATTTTAAAATAAAATTTGCATTGTCTTAAAATTAAAATTAACGTTGTTTTTAAAATATATATAATAGCCAGATAAAAATATGATTTTTATATATGGAATAGCGAAGTAAAAATTCGATTTTTACATAGGTAGTGAAAGTGGACAACGAAGACGACGAAGACTTCTGCAAATGAAGTGCCGTGGAGCTAGGATAGCTATATGTGAGAATTTCTCACCTTTCAATTTCTTTTTCTAATTATATATATATACTAGGATGCAGACGGTGCTTAGTAGCACCCGACACAATCGTCCACAGACCATGGACTTGTTTGTTTGGTTGCATAGATTAGAGATTGTTTGATTGAAACTGAATTGTGTGGTGAAATGAATTGATTTGATGATGTGTGAATGGCGTGGGCCTTCACTAGACCGGGGATAAGGCTAGGCCTTGTCCCGTTTCTAGTATCGTGCCGTTATGCCGCCGAAATTTTCTAAAATAAGTTAGAAAAATAACAGTATCATTTTATAGAATAAATGAATTGAATAGAAATTCATATGTTGAAATAAAATGTTTTGTCGTTAAAAATATAATTTTTAACGTGAATGTAAATAAATAAATATTCATTTACAAACCGGACGGTTTGTTTATGTACACCTATTTGAAGGACATTGATTGGGACGATAAATTTTACACATCGCCCAACTGCACAAATAAAATATGTGTTTGATTGTTTGAAACCCCACACGGGTGTTGGGATGAAATTTGAAGTTCACTCATCCTGATTGATTAAATATGTCGATCGATTGATTGACAGGCTGTTATAAGCGTTAGATATCTATATTTGATGCTTATACAGTGTAGTGCACTTTGGTTGATGGTTGATTATTTTTCAATGCTATTATACATGTGTTGTATGAAAAATCCATATAATTAACTTTATATGGTAATTGATTGGGCCTCATTCCAGTTTTAAAATAGAAATATTTGAAATAGAAATATTCGAAATGGAATATTTGAAAATACCAATATATGAAGCCGTGTTGATTAGATTGACGCCATTTTGACGTGAACGATATTTATATCGATTTTATTCATTTCGAAATGAAATGAATTGAAAACGATTTCGAAATGAATTAAATTGAAAATGATTTCGAAATGAATTGAATTGAAAACAATTTCGAAATGAATTGAATTGAAAACGATTTCGAAATGAATTGAATTGAAAACGATTTCGAAATGAATTGAATTGAAAACGATTTCGAAATGAATTGAATTGAAAACGATTTCGAAATGAATTGAATTGAAAACGATTTCGAAATGAATTGAATTGAAAACGATTTCGAAATGAATTGAATTGAAAACGATTTCGAAATGAATTGAATTGAAAACGATTTCGAAATGAATAGAATTGAAAACGATTTCGAAGTGAATTAAGTTGAAAACGAATTCAAATTGAATTGAAAGTGAATTGAAAATGAATTCAAATTGAATTGAAATTTGAATTGAATAGAAATGAATTTTAAAACGAATTTATAAAGAAGAATTCAATTTTGATTTGAATTGAGATGGAAGTTGAAATTGCTTTTGAAACGAATTTAAAACTATTTATATAATTCGTTTTAAATAGAAATCGACGAAATATATATTATATATATTATATATATAATATAATGGCCTGAATAGAACGCGCCGCGCCGCGGCAGTTCGTGAATTTCGACCATTTATTTCAAACGGACATTACGGGAGATCCGACCGTCGGATTCTCCTAAAACCAGAACCGTTGGGTTCGTATCGAAGAGAGCTTTCTAACGAATGTGAGAAATTAGAAATCTAACGGTTGGATTTGGAATTATGTCCAAATCAAATTTGAAAAAGGTCGCTGTAAGTGCAGTTCGATGGCCATTGGTGGAAATCGACTGTACGGGCCTTGATAAAATTATTAAAAATAGTAATAATTTGTGTAAAATCATAAGAAATGATTTAGAAAGAATTGGGATGAAAAACTCCATATTTGAAAAGATAAAAATAGATTTTTATCGAAATGAACTAGTTTTGAACTAGAATTATAATTCTATTTATTTTTAAATAAATAAATTGATTTAGAAAAAGGGTTTTAAAAATAACCAGAATATCCAATGATTGCATTAAAGTGGATTTGAATCGAAATTGTCTTCGGAATATTTCGATGTTGGAATTCGTGATTATACAGGTGTTGTTATGGAAATTTGAAAGATATATTTGTATCGTTATTTCCAATACGACATTTGTTAATCGTAGAATTTGATATTGAATATAAGCCGATCTATTTTCTATTCAGAGCCTTATATTGAATATCAAATGTGATTTGGGTTTGTCGTGAATGGTGTCTTCACTAACACTGTTCTTGAACCCAGTTGAGAAATGATTAAATCTTTTTATTTAGATTTAATGAAGTGTACCAATTAAATAATATTTAATTGGAATTGAATTGATATTGATTTTTGGGTTTATCGTGAACAGTGTTTTAAATAACACTCGTTCTTTAACCCGATCATTAATGAAATGTGATTTTGGGTTGTCGTGAACGGTATCTTCAATAATACAGTTCTTAGACCTAAAGGAGTTAAGAAAATCAGAAACTAACTGGAGATTAGTTAAGTTGAATAGTTTCCGAGGTATTGATCTGATGTTGGTTTCGGCCTTCGGGATTAATACTTAGGGAATTGCTCACTTGCTAATTTACAATTAGGGACTGATTGAAATGTGATGTGATTTTGGGTTTATCGTGAACCGTGTTTTAAATGACACTGATTCTTTAACCCAGTCACAGATTAAAACTAAGTGGAGTTTTAATGAATCTTTAATTAGATTGAAATAATCGAAATGGAGTATCACCAGTTTTACTCCAGGCGATAGTTAAATCTTTAATTAGATTTGAACGTGAAATGGTAATTAAATTTACCGATAACACTGTGGTGTTAGATATGAAGTATTACCAGTTTTACTTCATGGGATAAATAGGTTGGGATTGGGAAATTAAAACCAATGATTACTACGGTAAGGTTCGCTAATTCCGACTAGTTGAATCGAAATTCAAAGGAAGATTAGAGAATATATTCAAGAAATTATCTTGGATAAAATTAATGGGAACCTTTCCCTATGAATGTGAATTTAGAAACTAACTGTCGGTTAGTTAAGTAGAATGGTTTTCTGGATATTGATCTGATGTTGGTTTCGGCCTTCGGGGTTTATATTTGGGGAATTATTCTCTTGATTAATTTACGGTTAGTGACTGATGAATTGGAATGAGGCGTATGTTGTGTTTGTGTAACACTTATTTAAAATATACGCGAGTTATTCGGAAAGACCGGGTTTATCCCATTCTGAATAACTGATACGACGATAAGTCGAAGATGAAGACGGTGGTCGAAGACCAGAAGTCTTCACGTCGTTTGGGTAATTACTGATGATCTTGATTGGGCTGTACACCCAAGAAGATGGAAACAGTTAGTGATCGTCCAGACGTACTTGGAGATCGATGGATATGCGGGGTACTAGATGCCTCCGGTTTCGTTCAGACCCAGAACGGACTTGTAAATGGACTGTGTGTCTGACATTGGATTTTAGTCTGTGTGTTTGATTTCTATTAAATATATATCTGTTTGGCGGCGGAGAATTTATTCTCTTGCTTAACGCCCTTCTCTGAGACGTACGAGCTCAGGGGTTATATATTGATGGATATCAAACGCATGGAGTGAATGGCCTGTGTGGCATGCCTAAGTGGAAATTGATCGAGGCTTCTGTTGAAAAGCAAAGTCTTGTGGAGATGATCAAAGCAAGGCCTTTGTGGCGTAGCTTTGTGTAACGTTTACTTCGCGTGTTTCACACCCGGTATGAACCAAAAACGGGAGAGGACGTCAGGGAGGGCATGCGTTTCTTTCTAGCTAGAAGTGGCGTCAGTGGTTTTACACGCCCTGACGAGTTTGACTTATGTGGTTGTTGCTGTTGCGAGGCGCCTCGGATTGATCGGTCGTTCTCGAACCGATGGAGTCATTTAGTTGGCTCGTTTACGCCCCATAGGGCGGGGAAACGCATGTTCAGGCATTTTAATCCACTCCGTGTGGACCGGCCCTGAGGATCCAAAGGCTTGACTGAGTACTTGCCTGAGGGGCGGGCTAGAGCGTCTCGAATCGGTTGAGGACTATCTTTTGCCTCGGTTCATAGATGGAAACCCAATTTCCAAATACGTGACATTTCAATTTCGATTGTATAACCTATATATGGCGACATAGTGGTATGGGGCATTCATGCCGCCTATGATTGATACTTATGATTTGAAGTTGTTTTATACACTATGCACTTATAATAGTATCAAATGATTTGTTTTAAACGTATCAAGCATTCTTTGGCTGTTATAAGGGAAAACCCTATCCCCCGGCTTGCGTTGCATTGTGTGATAGGACCTGGGTCTTATAACAGCTTCATTTTTCTTTATTTAGCATGGCGCTGTTTGTTTTATGCACTGGTATTCTTGGGAGGAAACCCGTTCCGTGTTATACGGCGTGGTCCCTTGATTTACCTAATGATTTAAAATAAAGATTAATAACTGTTTAGTTCTCACACCAGTCACATGACTGACCTGGAGTTTATTGTTTTAACCTAAACTCTGGGTGCCCTTATTTTGACACGGGCAGCTAGTAGTTTTGGTTTTGCAGATTTATATTCACAGGATCCTGGTTTGCAGCTGGAACGATATCCGGAAAGCTTTGTATCCGTATATCTCTTTCTAGTTGTGTATTGTATTATTTTCCGCTGCTATGTATTTAAATGTAATTTAAATCTCTGGTATTCCTGTGTAATATTCTTTTATACTCTGTATATTCTTGTAATCTGATGCATTGTTGTAATATACAATGAAACGTTCTTTTATATGCGTTCTGTTTTGTCGTGTTCTCAAGCGATAGGGCGTTTCGAACGGCCTGGATCGGTTTAGCGACTGGTTCGGACCGAGCGAAATTCCTTGCCGTCACAATTCTTGGTCATTTATGGCACTATTAAAGGTGGATTCTTATGATCTCTTATAACCCTAAGGCGGACCCTTAGCCCTTTAAGACCCGGTCTAATACGTTAACGTTCTTAGATCTATACTCTCATTTGTAATATGAGAAGTAGTATTGCGAACATTACTACTTAACTGATATTACATGGTAGGACACCTATGTCACGTAAAACTTCCCTCAGACAGCTGGTGAGCATGCAATGGCCACGTATTGTTCAATTACTAGTCTGTCCCTAGTTGAGCCCTTACAAGCTTCTAGAGGCAGTGGACGTCCCCGTGAAATACCCTACTACGTTTCCCTTTTTTGCGTAACTACTTTTAAAGAAGGAGGACCCAAAGACTTACTTCAATTCTAATGGGAGTGGGTCTCATTACTTTGGTTCCTCTCCAAGGAATAAACCTTCGGAGGGATCCTAGTCCTAACGACTTAAGACCCAAACTAGATAAAAAGAGAGTCAACCACTTAAGACCTTCTTAAGGCATAGTAAACCTTCCTATTTTCACACACAATAGACTTATATATATAATTATATATAAACACACTAGACCTCTCACATTAAACCGTCTACCTACTGATGTTGGACATGTCGGTCGGTTCCGGGCAGACTTCTACTACAAGTTGGTTTAACCTCGTGTCTAGTGTACTAAGTTTTTGAATGGCCCATGGCACCTAGACATCTCACATCAGATGGATCCATTTGTGGTTGCTGGATTTGTTAGTCGGTTCCAGGAAGGCTTCTACCATAAATGGAAACTAACCTCGTGTTTATGTGTCACTATTTATATATATTTAAAGCCATTCTATACACACACACAAGCAAACAATTATATATTTATTTGGGGACATTTCAAATTCGAATCTAACCTAACCACATTTATTAAGCTAATACAATGTTGATTACGTTTATATAAGTATAATAATAATTATGCCTAAATAACGTAAATATTCGTATAAATGGTGAAACGTTCTAACGAGGTGGAAGTTGTCAACTTTTATCCAAATCAAGGCATACATGTTTGGTTTTACATACTTTTACCGTTTCAACATAGGCATGATGACATAATGACAAGACAACAAATAACAGTGGATGGAAAATATACATACATTCAATTTCAACTTGCATCCTAGGCTTGTAGAAATGATTTCAATACAGAATTAAAAATAGAGTATTACATACACTTATACATGTATGTTTATAATTCATATTTGAGAATGTGTGCGTGTACTTGCCAAGTATAATATAGTATACTCGGATCCTGTAATATGGAATAACACACAACTACTTGTCTAATACAATAGTTATGCAAATAAATATAAAGTAGAATAAGATATAACAGATGAGTAAATGTAGTAAAGGAAAAATCACACCAAAAATTTTTATACTGGTTTGGAGCACCGTCCTACGTCCAGTCCCAGACTTCTATCTGGAATTTCACTAATCAACAACCTCACTTAACCCGGAGGAAACAGGTTCACAACACACGAGCAGCCAAACGGGATTTCTCGCCTCTATCAACACGAGGACTTCACATCTTGCCTCTTACAACACGGAGGACTTCAATACTTGCTTCTAACAACATGGAGGACTTCAAACAAGACGAGTAGACTTGTAATTTGACAATGTGTGTTCTCAATAACACGAATTTTTCAATTCTTGTACAACCTTCCTATAATCTTATCCTCAAATAGAATTTGTGTTTGTGAAGATTTGGAAGATGATATCGTGTTTGAATCAAAAGAATAATATATAAATTCTAGGATTCAAGAACGATATTGTGAAGAATATGAGTGTTTGAGTGCTTGAGAGTTCAAGAATGAAATCAGCAATATAAAGAATAGATAAAAAGATTTGGTGATTTGAATTGATGATTTCAAAGTGTTTATATAGGAGGTAAATAGTTGTAACCTTTGGTAATGAGTTACAATCAATATAAATGATCATTGATGAAAGGAAGGAGAAGCAACCCTTGGAGGAATGGAAGTGCTATTCAAATAGTTGCTTCTGTTTAAAAACGGTTGACATGTCAAAATGGACCAGTAGACAGGAATTTAAATATATATACGTTATATGTATCTGTGCGCACGTTCATTGTGCAAACTGGGTAAAAACTGTCGACCGATCTATTTTAGATGGTCGACCAGTATTGCCCAGTTTGAACAATTTATGTGCATACATATACATAAGTGTATATATATAAACATTGATAATTTGAGGATAGATTTTAACAATAATGAACACTGTTATCATACCAAATAATCAATTTCTAATGACTAATACCATATGAAGCTTCTTATCAATGAACGTCGCCTTTTTGTCGAACATCGCGCATTATTTTGGCATAAATCAAAATTCCTTGACTCAACATTCTCCCCTTTTTGATTGATGGCAATATATCTCTGAATCTCCCCTGAATTTGTGCCTGTATAATAACTATTATTCCTATATACACAATGTTAGTACAATTTTTCCTTGCATATATAATGTTAGTACCATATTATCCCCCTTTGTCATCGACAAAAAAGATTAAATAAGCATATAGACGTTGAAAGCAATACTAGCAGAGATTAAAGCAATATACAATGCATAACATAGATTACACATATACATAGGTCTTCATACAAATAAAAAAACAACGACACCATTCAGGTACAAGTATCAGATTAAGTCTGGAAATAATAAAAAGCATAAGTTCATAAAACGATCAAATAAACTAACTACTCGGATTTCGTTTCCTCGCCTTCTTCTTCTTCTTCCTCTTCTTCAACTTCAACCATTTGAGATTTACGTCGACCTCGTCCGTGACTAGTGTCAGAGTTAGTGCCCTCCTCCGAATATGTCAAAGTAAAAGATGGAGGAGCTGTACGTTTGCCGGGGTCCTATGCTTGCGTGGAAGAAGAGGATGTTCCACAAGATATTGCCTCCCATATAGACGCGAAGAATGACTTAAGTTTGTTAAAACGCTTATCCATTTTTGTGTCCATATGCTTAAGTCGAGCTTCAAGTAGAAATTGGTTTTGAGGAATGGTTTCAAGAATTTCTTTTGTGGAGGAAGTCGAGCGTAGAAGTTTCACCTCTTCGGGTTTTGGACGAGAAGGTTGAGATGAGGTTCTTTGGTGTCATTGTTCCTTCCATTGTTCGAAAGGAATGATATTAAAATAAGGTTCAGGAAGTTTCGTTCGCTTGATTGAAGCTTTATTTATGCATTTTGGCTTTGAAATGGTTGACGGAGGAGGATTGATTCCACAATCAAGTAAGAGTCGCATAATATATTCATTATAGAAAAGATGCGGCTTATTCAACTCATTGACTTGTAGGATTTCATTGAAGATCATTTCAATCCAGTTTATGCGAATCCCCCCATAAATTGCATATAAAGCTTTGAAATTTTCTTTGTAAACAGCGTCGAAATTTCCAATCCGAGGTAAAAGAGAATGCGTTAAGGTATGGTGAAGAACTCTAGCCGTAGGACGTAAATCAATCGATTTTGTGCTGTCCTTATCATCCTCAATAAATTCATGACTTATTTGATTTCGGAAGTGAACAGTACAAAAATTAATTGAAAATTTTTCTCCTCTGAATTCCGAACTAAAAACATTTTCCATTCTTTCACAAGAAATAAAAACTTGTTGTCCACGTACAACTGACCATAGACATTGAGAAGGATTTTCCGGTTTGTATTTGTCAAGATTAAGGTTAGCATATAAAAGCTTGATCATAACTTGATTAATTTCAACATTATTACGATCAAAATTAAGTAGAGATTCAATATAAGTATTTCTAGCTAATCTTTTAAAACGATAGTTTGAGAAATCAGGAAATTTGATAAAAGAACCAGGGTGTATGTTGAAATCCTTCGTTTGATTCCATCGCTTGATAGCAACCGGAACAACAAGCCATTTCTTAATCGAATTATCTATTGGTTGGAGTTCGGTAGGAAGCTTTCTTCATCTTCTTTTGTGGAGGAGCTATGAAAGAGTTTTGGAATTTTGAAGTCCTAGGGTTTTAGAGCTTTTGGAGAAAGAAAAGATAAAGTTAAAAATGAAGAGATAGGTTAAAAAATGACCATATAGATGAGTATAAAAACCCTTTAGATCAAAACCGGTAGACTGGTCAACATTTACCGGTCAACCGTTTTCATCCAAAGACCAAAACGGTAGACTGATGATATTTGACCGGTCGACTAGTCATGTTTGAAAAATAAAAATAGAAGAGGCCTCAACTGGTCGATTGGTAAGAAATGACCGGTCGACCGTTTTTGTCCAGAGAGAAAAACGGTCGACCGGTCCTTTCCTACCGGTCGATTGGTTTTTCCAGATTTTTGGTTTTCTAACTTTTTGCTCTTCTTCCGGTTTTGAGCGGTCTGAACTTTATTGACCTCATTCAAAAAAAGAAGTACATATATGTTATAATCATAGAAAAACTTAAATATAATCATAATATATTTGAAAACAAAACTAATGAGATGTTTCCGAATTATGCTCGGTTGACTCTTCCTTAACCTCGTTGATTCGAGATGTCCATAGCGACCATTTTGCACCTTCATTACGATTGTAGTTATGATCCCAGGAGTTAGGACTCCTTGAAGATGAAGGAGCATGCAACATAGGTTCATAAACTCCAAGTTTGTTTGTGCCACAGAAAATTAAGCCATGCGTTCTAAGAGTGATAATCAATCGGAGTAAGTGTTTTGCTCGTAATGGAGTTGTCTCTGAAGATCCATTTGATGCTTCTGATAGTGATGAATCTCATTTATCTTTTCTCTAGTTCGAGGCGAGCAAAACAGTGCTTTCTTTGCACGTTTAGACGTAGGTGTATTTCCGGGGGTATGAGTGCATTTTGGTCTGATTTTCGGTGTTTCAGGAGAATAGTATTCGTCAGGGTCAGAACTTGTAACCGAAATGTGTGACCTTTGTGCACATTCATCGCAGATATGAGCCATATTGTTGTATTGAAAACTTTAAAATATAGACTCGGAGTTGAGGAGATGCAGAAAGAGAATGAATGATATATATATATATATATAGTTGTCTATATATAGAGTAGTGGTTGAAAACATTCAAGGAATAGTCACCGTACAAAGATGAATAACTCATATTCTCTTACTAAAAATAGAAGTAGCTACACAATAGCTAAAATTTTGAAAATTAAAAGCACTGGATAAGAAAAGAACTTAATAATTCATATGTATATAACTTTAGAGTTTACATATCAAGTTCAGTTCTAGAGATCAAGCCAAGCTCTCTACATAAAGAAATAAAACTTGATTCAAGTAGAGGCTTAGTAAAAATGTCCGCTAGTTGATGGTCAGTCCTGACATATTCGAGACATATGTTTCCTTTTTCAATATTGTCTCTTAAGAAATGATGATGGATGTCAATATGCTTAGTTAGAGAATGATTTACTATGTTTTTTGATAAGTTTATCGCACTGATGTTATCACAGTATATAATAGAATTTGATAAATGAATATCAAAATCACGAACTGTTTGTTGCATGTATAGTACTTGAGTACAAGTAAGAGCTGCTGATATATACTCAGCTTCACATGTCGATAATGAAATGCAATTTTGTTTCTTACTAAACCAAGAGACAAGTGATTTTCCAATAAAATGGCACGTACCACTTGTACTCTTTCTATCCGTATGAGAGCCTCCGAAATCAACATCACTATAAGATACTAATTTGAATGGACAATCTTTTGGGTAGAAGAGACCGAAGTCTTTGGTATTATTAAGATAATAAATTATACGTTTTACTGCTCGTAAGTGTGATTCCTTAAGATTTGCTTGAAATCGTGCACACAGACAAACACTCATCATTATATCTGGACGACTTGCAGTAAGATAAAGAAGAGAACCAATCATGCTTCGATATAATTTCTGGTCAACACTCTTACCATGTTCATCTTTTTCAAGATGTGTAGTTGTACTTATTGGAGTAGGTTTACCAGACGTATTTTCTAAACCGAAGCATTTGATAAGATTTCCAGTATTTTTCTTGATTAATAAAAATACCATTGGAAAGTTGCTTGATTTGAAGACCAAGAAAATATGATAGTTCTCCCATATGAGACATTTCAAATTCTTCGGTCATAATATCTGCAAATTCTTTGCAGAGTTTATCAATGGTTGAACCAAAGATAATATCGTCTACATATATCTGGATAACCAGTATATCTTTTTGAGAATGTTTAATGAATAAAGTCTGATCGACTTTACCAAATTGAAATCCTGAATCAGTAAGATAGTTGCGTAATCATTCATACCAAGCATTAGGTGCTTGTTTCAAACCGTACAAATGTGACGATCAAGGAATTTCGCTCGGTCCGAACCAGTCGCTAAACCGATTCAGGCCGTTCGAAACGCCCTATCGTTTGAGAACAGGACAAAACAGAACGCATACAAAAGAACGTTTCACTGAATATTACAACAGTGCATCAGACTACAAGAATATACAGAGTATAAACGAATATTACACAGAAATATCAGAGATTTAAATTACATTTAAATACATCGCAGCGGAAAATAATACAATACACAACTAGAAGGAGATATACGGATACAAAGCTTTCCGGATATCGTTCCAGCTGTAACCAGGATCCTGTGAATATAAATCTGCAAAACCAAAACTACTAGCTGCCCGTGTCAAAATAGGGGCACCCAGAGTTTAGGTTAAAACAATAAACTCCAGGTCAGTCATGTGACTGGTGTGAGAACTAAAACAGTTAATCTTTATTTGTAAAGTTTGGTAAATCAAGGGACCACGCCGTATAACACGGAACGGGTTTCCTCCCAAGAATACCAGTGCATAAAACAAACAGCGCAATGCTAAATAAAGAAAAATGAAGCTGTTATAAGACCCAGGTCCCATCACACAATGCAACGCAGTCGAGGATAGGGTTTTCCCTTATAACAGCCAAAGAATGCTTGATACGTTTAAAACAAATCATTTGATACTATTATAAGTGCATAGTGTATAAAACACTTCAAATCATAAGTATCAATCATAGGCGGCATGAATGGCCCATAACACTATGTCGCCATATATAAGTTTACAATCAAAACCGCAAATGTCGCGTATTTGGAAATTGGATTTCCTTCTATGAACCGAGGCAAAAGATAGTCCTCAACCGATTCGAGACTGCCTAGCCCGAGTCTCAGGATCAGAACGCATCGACCCTTGGATCGTCAGGGCCGGTCCACCGATGTGGATTAAACTTAAACCCTGGACACTGCGTTTCGCCGCCCTTTGGGGCGTAAGCGAGCCAACGAATGACTCCATCGGACCCGGATCGTCCGATCTAACCGAGGCGCCTCGCAACAGCAACAACCACATAAGTCAAACTCGTCAGGGCGTGTAAAACCACTGACGCCACTTCTAGCTAGGAGGAAACGCAGGCCCTCCCTGAGGTCCGTCTCCCGTTTTTGGTTCATACCGGGTGTGAAACTCGCGAAGTAAACGTTACACAAAGCTACGCCACAAAGGCCTTGCTTTGATCATCACCACAAGACTTTGCTTTTCAACAGAAGCCTCGATCAATTGCCACTTAGGCATGCCACACAGGCAATTCACTCCATGCGTTTGATATCCATCAATATATAACCCCTGAGCTCGTACGTCTCAGAGAAGGGCGTTAAGCAAGAGAATAAATTCTCCGCCGCCAAACAGATATATATTTAATAGAGATCAATCACACGGACTAAAATCCAATGTCAGACACACAGTCCATTTACAAGTCCGTTCTGGGTCTGAACGAAACCGGAGGCACCTAGTACCCCGCATATCCATCGATCTCCAAGTACGTCTGGACGATCACTAACTGTTTCCATCTTCTTGGGTGTACAGCCCAATCAAGATCATCAGTAATTACCCAAACGACGTGAAGACTTCCGGTCTTCGACCATCGTCTTCATCTTCGACTTATCGTCGTATCAGTTATTCAGGATGGGATAAACCCGGTCTTTCCGAATAACTCGCGTATATTTTAAATAAGTGTTACACAAACACAACATACGCCTCATTCCAATTCATCAGTCACTAACCGTAAATTAATCAAGAGAATAATTCCCCAAATATTAACCCCGAAGGCCGAAACCAACATCAGATCAATATCCAGAAAACCCTTCTGCTTGGCTAACCGACAGTTAGTTTCTGATTTCACATTCATAGGGAAAGGTTCCCATTAATTTTATCCAAGATAAATTTCTTGAATTTATTCTTCTTTTGAATTTCGATTCAACTAGTCGAGGTTAACGAACCTTACCGAAGTAATCATTGGTTTTAATTTCCCAATCCCAACCTATTTATCCCATGAAGTAAAACTGGTAATACTTCATATCTAACACCACAGTGTTATCGGTAAATTCAATTACCATTTCACGTTCAAATCTAATTAAAGATTTAACTATCGCCTGGAGCAAAACTGGTGATACTCCATTTCGATTATTTCAATCTAATTAAAGATTCATTAAAACTCCACTTAGTTTTAATCTGTGACTGGGTTAAAGAATCAGTGTCATTTAAAACACGGTTCACGATAAACCCAAAATCACATTCCATTAATTATCGGGTTAAAGAACAAGTGTTGTTTAAAACACTGTTCACGATAAACCCAAAAATCAATATCAATTCTATTCCAATTAAATATTATTTAATTGGTACTCTTCATTAAATCTAAAATAAAAAGATTTAATCTTTTCTCAACTGGGTTCAAGAGCAGTGTTAATGAAGACACCATTCACGACAAACCCAAATCACATTTGATATTAAACACAAGGCTCTGAATAGAAAATATCCCGGCTTATATTCAATATCAAATTCTACGATTAACAAATGTCGTATTAGAAATAACGATATAAATATATATATCTTTCAAATTTCCATAACAACACCTGTATAATCACGAATTCCAACATCGAAATATTCCGAAGACAATTTCGATTCAAATCCATTCCAATGCAATCATTGGAAATTTTGGTTATTTTTAAAACCCTTTTTCAAACCCAATTTATTTATTTAGAAATAAATAGAATTATTATTCCTAGTTCAAAAATAGTTCATTTCGATAAAAATCTATTTTTATCTTTTCAAATATGGAGTTTTTCATCCCAAATCTTCACAAATCATTTCTTATGATTTTACACAAATTATTATTATTTTTAATAATTTTATCAAGGCCCGTACAGTCGATTTCCATCAATGGCCATCGAACTGCACTTACAGCGACCTTTTTCGAATTTGATTTGGACGTATCTCCAAAGCCAACCGTTAGATTTCAAATTTCTAATATTCGTTAGAAAGCTCTTTTCGATACGAACCCAACGGTTCCGGTTTTAGGAGAATCCGACGGTCGGATCTCCCGTAATGTCCATTTGAAATAAATGGTCGAAATTCACGAACTGCCGTGGCGCGGCGCGTTCTATTCAGGCCATTATATTATATATATAATATATATATAATATATATTTCGTCGATTTCTATTTAAAACGAATTATATAAATAGTTTTAAATTCGTTTCAAAAGCAATTTCAACTTCCTTTTCAATTCAAATCAAAATTGAATTCTTCCTTATAAATTCGTTTTAAAATTCATTTCTATTCAATTCAAATTTCAATTCAATTTGAATTCATTTCAATTTGCTTTCAATTCAATTTGAATTCGTTTTCAATTCAATTCATTTCGAAATCGTTTTCTATTCAATTCATTTCGAAATCGTTTTCAATTCAATTCATTTCGAAATCGTTTTCAATTCAATTCATTTCGAAATCGTTTTCAATTCAATTCATTTCGAAATCGTTTTCTATTCAATTCATTTCGAAATCGTTTTCAATTCAATTCATTTCGAAATCGTTTTCAATTCAATTCATTTCGAAATCGTTTTCAATTCAATTCATTTTGAAATCGTTTTCGATTCAATTCATTTCGAAATCGTTTTCAATTCAATTCATTTCGAAATCGTTTTCTATTCAATTCATTTCGAAATCGTTTTCTATTCAATTCATTTCGAAATCGTTTTCAATTCAATTCATTTCGAAATCATTTTCAATTCAATTCATTTCAAAATCGATAAAATCGATATAAATATCGTTCATGTCAAAATGGCGTCAATCTAATCAACACGGCTTCATAAATTTCTATTTTCAAATATTATATTTCAAATATTTCTTTTTCAAAATAGTTGTTATTATCAAAATATTTCGTTCAACACATGACCAATCTCAATGGATGAGTACTGTCAACACATGAACCTTTATTTTATATTATAAAGATGTAAATTTTATTACTAAAATATTTCGTTCAACACATGACCAATCTCAATGGATGAAACTGTCAACACATGAACCTTTATTTTATATTATTCTTTATTTTTCAAATTGGAATGAGGCCCAATAAATTACCATATAAAGTTAATTATATGGACTTTCATACAACACATGTATATAATAGCATGGAAAAATAATCAACCATCAACCAAAGTGCACTACACTGCATCAAATATAGATATCTTACGCTTATAACAGCCTGTCAATCAATCGATCGACATATTTAATCAATCAGGATGAGTGAACTTCAAATTTCATCCCAACACCCATGTGGGGTTTCAAACAATCAAACACCGATTTTTAGTTGTGCAGTTGGGCGATGTGTAAAATTTATCGACCCATTCAATATCCTTCAAATCAGTGTACATAAACAAACCGTCTGGTTTGTAAATGAATATTTATTTATTCACTTTCACGTTAAAAATTATATTTTTAACGATAAAACATTTTATTCAACCTATGAATATTCTATTCGGTTCATTTATTCAATAAAATGATATTTTTATTTTTCTAACATATTTTAGAAAATTTCGACGGCATAACGGCACGATACTAGAAACGGGACAAGGCCTAGCCTTATCCCCGGTCTAGTGAAGGCCCACGCCATTCACACATCAATCAAAATCACCAAACAACCAAATTCAAATCACATCATATAACTAATCTATGCAACCAAACAAACAAGTCCATGGTCTGTGGACGATTGTGTCGGGTGCTACTAAGCTCCGTCTGCATCCTAGTATATATATATAAATAGAAATGAAATTGAAAGGTGAGAAATTCTCACCGATAGCTTTCCAAACATCTTGACTCTACTTTGATATAGATCTTCTTCGTTCTCGCCTTTTTGTTACCTTCGTCGCCCGCTTTCACTACCTATATAAAAATCGAATTTTTACTTCGCTATTCCATATATAAAAATCATATTTTTATTTCGAAGTTCAATATATAAAAATCCTATTTTTCTATCGAAGTTCAATATATAAAAATCCTATTTTTCTATCGAAGTTCAATATATAAAAATCCTATTTTTCTATCGAAGTTCAATATATAAAAATCCTATTTTTCTATCGAAGTTCAATATATAAAAATCCTATTTTTCTATCGAAGTTCAATATATAAAAATCCTATTTTTCTATCGAAGTTCAATATATAAAAATCCTATTTTTCTATCGAAGTTCAATATATAAAAATCCTATTTTTCTATCGAAGTTCAATATTTAAAAATCCTATTTTTCTATCGAAGTTCAATATATAAAAATCCTATTTTTCTATTGAAGTTCAATATATAAAAATCCTATTTTTCTATCGAAGTTCAATATATAAAAATCCTATTTTTCTATCGAAGTTCAATATATAAAAATCATATTTTTATTTATGCTATACATTATATAAAAATCAATGCTATTTTCTATTATAGACGATGATATTTATATTTTGCCAAGCTATTTTATGTTTCTAAAACAATGTTTAATTGAATTTTAAAAACAGAAAATCAAACAGTGTTTTTCTATATAACAAAAATCACCTTAATGTATATCGTCTTCTTTCAGTAGCCCGTAACCCTCATCAATACCCAAATAGCCTCCCCGTGATTCCTCTGAAACACGTTCCAGGCCCAAGCAAACCCACCATCGCCAAAAGCTAGGGCTCGCCACTGCTCACCGTTCGAGCTGCCGGAGGACGATCTGAAGGGAGGCTGAGGCGCGCAGGGGGTAGTGGTGGTCAGGTAGGGGGTAGCGGCGGTCTCAGGGGGTGGTACTGGCGGTTGCGTCGAACTAGGGCTGTGGGGGTTTTTGGGTTCGCGGTGGGCTTCACGAGGAGGGGCAACCGGAGAAGGGGGCGATGCTAGAGGAGGATCGGCTGAGCTTGGGGAGGGCGGTGCGACGATCGTCGGTGAAGGGGAGGGGTACGGGGTACGGGTCAACGCGGGTTTCTGTTTGGGGTTTTTTTTTTCTTTCTAAATCATTTTGAACAGGGGGGGGGGAGAGTTTTTGACTTGGCAGGCGAGAAAAGAAAAAAGGGGGGGGGGGGTATTTGTAAATAAATTTATTTAATTTAATTATTTCTCTAAAAAGTTGCTTTTCGATTCGAACACCAAATCGGACCTAACGACTGTCGCCCCTAGCGTTTTACCCCCATTCCGAACACAATGGGACATGTTTCGCAGGTTGATTCGATCGTTTGAATCAGTTTCCGTTGAATTTACATTTAAATCGCTATATTGAATTTTAAACGTACATTTCAAATTACCGGGGTCACATACTAACTAGAAAAATTCCAGAAAAATATTTCCTAGCTTCGTATTGACGATACGGTCCTAACAAAACTAGTTTCGTCAAATTCTGAGACCGTTTGAAAAATGGCCATTTTCCAGTCGATTAAAATCAACTGAAACTGGTCAAACGCGTTTTCCTTTGCCACGCTCACATACTGATTCAGAAAATTATGAAACTTGAAACCTAGCCATAACTTTACACCACGGACCCAACAAAACTGGTTTCGTCGAAATCCGAGGTCATTTGCAAAATTTCCATTTTTAAGGACCTGAATTCCATAGCGACTATTCAGAATTTTCAACTGGACATATCTTTTGATTCCCGCTATGAAATCCTGATTTTTCGGATTCGATAGAAAGATATCATCAATTAGATTCTAATGTTTTTGGTTTCACTAAAATCCGGATTGTTTTGCACCCGGTACATTCAATTGAAGTTTGAAATCGAATTATCGAACTACCGCGCCATTTTCAATTCTATTTATAATTATATATAAATATTTATATTCTAACGACGACGTATATAATATATACGTCGAATTATATTCAAAACAAATTTTTCGTCGATTTTATTTAAAATAATTCATTTTAAATAATCAAAATTCGCTAAAATTGCCAAAATAAAAATTTTAAACTGGCCCAGATTTTCGAGTTGTTACAACAAAGCTTTCTTAAGTTTGTATACGTAATCAGGATGTTTTCATGTACGAACAAGGGAGGTTGTTCGACATATACATTCTCTTTGATAAATCCATTTAGAAAAGCACTTTTGACATCCATCTGATAAAGTTTGAAATTATGATGACAAGCAAAGGATAATAAGATTCTGATAGCTTCTAGTCATGCAACTGGTGCAAAAGTTTCTTCGTAATCGATACCTTCTTCCTGATTATATCCTTGTGCTACTAATCTTGCTTTATTTCTGGTTATATTTCCTTGTTCATCAGCCTTATTCTTATAGACCCATTTTGTACCAATAACTGACTGATCAGTTGGTCTTGGAACAAGTTCCCAAACATCATTGCGCTCGAACTGATTTAGTTCTTCCTGTATGGCAATGATCCAGTAATCATCAGTAGCAGCTTCTTTTGGATTCTAAGGTTCGATATTTGATAGAAACGCAACATGACCCATTTAGTTGAGTTGACTCCTTGTTCTAATTTGTGATGTTACTTCTCCAATTACATTTTGAACCGGATGATCTCTTAGTATCCTTGGAGGAGATCGTAATCTTGGTGGAGAAGGTATCACAGCTGGTTGAGGAATATTCTCAATAATTTCTGAGTCATAATCAGCATTTGTGATGATCGGATTTTTAGTGACTATAATATCATCATCATCTAATATGTTATGAGATGGTTTATAGAATTCATCGAAAGAAACATGGTGTGATTCTTCAATAGTTTTGGTTCTTTTATTAAATATATGATAGTCCTTGCTTCGTTCCAAATAACCAACAAATATACCTTCATCAGATTTTGGATCAAATTTTCCGAGATGGTCTTTCGTATTCAAAATAAAGCACTGAGAACCGAAAACTTTGAAGTATGAGATATTTGGTTTTCACTGATTAAATAATTCATAAGATGTATTCTTGGTGAGAGGTCGAATGGATACACGATTCAAAACATAACAAGCAGTTGCAACAGCTTCTTCCCAAAAATGTTTTGGTAGAGTAGTTCCATTTAATAATGTTCTTGCACATTCTTGTAAAGTCCGTTTATTCCATTCTATAACTCCGTTTTGTTGTGGAGTTCTAGGAAACGAAAAATTATGATATATATCTTTATTTGTACAAAAATATTCAAATTCATTATTTTCGAATTCTCTGCCATGATCTGTAACACCCCGTAATTTTATAAAATTAAAATTCACAAATTAAAGTATACTTAATTTTTAGAAAAGAATTAAGTGAAATGGGTTGCGTAGAGAAATATATATATAAAAAATAAATAAATAAATAAATAAATATGCGAAAAAGTTCAAAACAGCGAATTGGGAGGGGAATAACCGAACCGGCCCATTTTTGAGGTCGACCCGAGCCCCACTGGGTCAACTAGGGGTTAATCCAGGGTGTTTGGCTGTCAACCCGTGGGCCGATTCGCTCAAATGCAGATTTTGCATTTGATTGGTTCTCATGGTTCCGGGTTAATCTAATGGTCCTAAATAACTTCCTACACCTATAAAAACATCCTAATGCTAACCCTAAACCTAATTAAAATAGAATAGTTACCGTCATACCATCGCCATGGAAATCAATGGAGCCGCCGCCAACTAAGAAAGAAGAAAAGCAAATTCAATTCTAATTCTCTCAACCC
This sequence comes from Allium sativum, assembly GCA_030737875.1. NCBI lineage: Eukaryota > Viridiplantae > Streptophyta > Magnoliopsida > Asparagales > Amaryllidaceae > Allium > Allium sativum. The sequence goes on from CM060916.1 coordinate 1,007,064,258, forward strand.
TAAAGTGAAGCAAAACTCTCTCTTTTCTTCTCTAAATTGTGAGTATGATGATCTTAACAAGATTATTATCATTTTAATTAGGTTGAGTTATGAATGGATTATGAGTAGATGATGTGAATTATCATATATGTTGTTGTAAACCCCTTTTGCTATCATGTATATTGTAAATCCAATGTTATGTGATGATGATATCTTATATGTTGTAAATCATGCTATGATGATGTTATGTATGTTGAAAGTTTCTATGCTAAGTTGTGATGAATCATACATGTTAAAAAGGCCATGATGTTACCATCTATGCTAGTTAGTTCATATTAATTAAATCATCATGTTTGGGTTATGTTGATCTATATGACAAGTCACGTATGCAAGTTAGATTGATTAGAAAAGTTAGGAACATATACCTAGACATCTATTATGACATCTAGAATTATGCTATGATATATGTGATATCCTATGCTAGTTCACACCATCATTATGTTGCCTAAAAACCCCATATGCAAGTTTATGTATAGATTTGGGCTATGATCATATCATATAAATTGAGACATTTAACAAGTTGACACCTTTTGATCCTTAAAATGTGTAGTTTATGCAAGTTTCACCCCTATTATGATTAGATTTATTTTAATTGTCTATATGTTGTGATAATTTATCTTTGTGCTAGGTGTTAGACTATACAAGTCTAGCCTATATTATGCGTTGAATAAGCGAATGTATTAACGTGGGGTAGGGGTAATATTAAGGATTTAATATTAAAAAGTTGGGGTGCAATTGATATGATTTTGCATGACATAAGTGGATGGCCATAATTGAGTCAATTATGGACATCATTAAAAGTTGACTTAATTAATAATTTGAATAGGTAATTATTAAAACTGGGGTAAAAGATTTTAAGTGTTAATCAATGCTTAGGACACGAGGTTGGACTCGTTTGTGACGTAAACCTGCCCGGCCCCGCCCGGCAAATCCAGTGGTCACAAATGTCAGCCCAATGTGAGAGGTCCTAGGCCTAAACTAAAGCATAACGGTTGTAAAGACACGAGGTTAGACTCTTTTATGGTGTAAGACTGCCCGGACCTGCCCGACAAATCCAGCTGCCATAAATGCCAGTCTAATGTGAGAGGTCTTTATGAGGTTATGGCCTGAATGAATTAAGAAATACTTAACCAAATAAACATGTAAGGTGGGACATGGGGGTTAAGTAGGTGCCTTGGGTGGCATGAGGAATCTAGGGGGTGCCCTTAGTGGCATGTGAAATACAATTAGTAAGACTTAACCAAACACACATGTAAATGAACATGACTAAGAGGGTTAAGTGGGATATACTAGTGACAAGCTTAGGTGGGTAGCTTGTGGGGGCCCATTTCGACCAGTATCCCAAACGTATCTTTGTGGGCTCGACCCAAGTCGAGGACGGGACACGCATGCTTGGTTTAACTGTAAGAGGCCAAAGCGGGGAGCGGTGGCAACGCAAGTCCAACGGGTTTCATATGCGTGAGTGGACCCTGGCTGGTAGATAAGACGTTGTTGCATCGTGTAGGTGTAAGCCGTGCATTTCCAAGTTGTATCGGGTTGCCACTTTAGGGGAGTGATACACCCCACTATGGGGCCAGCACGGGTATCTACGAGTAGGGAGCCGATCGAAAGTGGGTAGTGGGGTACACCTAGTGGAGATAGGGGCAGACGGCACCTATGTTGTCAGCTAGGGGTACGCAAGACTATTTATAAAGTTTCTGTGTGAGGCAAGTGGGATCAAACTTTAGGGTGACTGGTGTGGTGCAGTGTAGTAATGTGCGGTGCAGTGTAGTAATCATTCGTTAGTAATTAGGTGTGCCTTTACCGTTATCTTTAACATTATCTTAAACGCTATCTTTATCTTCCTAAGAGTTCATAGACATTTACTTGTCTTCCAACTTATGCCTTAGTCTAGTTATTTTGATAATAGTATTGTTAGAATTATCATGCTTGCCAGACTTTATGTCTGACCCCCTCTATTTCTATCCTTTTTCCCCTCCAGGTCCTCAGGTTGGGCCCAGCTCCAGTGGAGTTTGATTGAATTGCTTCATCTCTCTTTGGAAAGCTTGGACCGTTGAAGTAAAGTCCAGCTTGTTATCTTTTAATGGCTATTTATGTAATGGGATTATGTATTTTGTTTTTATGAATATGGATATTGTACTTGGTTATGATCTATGGTTTTATGATGTAACAAACATGTTTAATTTCCGCTGCAATAAAATGAAGTTTTAGATTTCCAAGTACTATTTATTATCTGTCTAGTTGTAATTTTTCTGTTCTATATTCACTTATAAACTCCATGGAAGTTAATGCATTCCTTTGTTGGTGACATTAATGGACGTGAGGTGTTACATGATCACTTATTATATTCTTAACTTTAAGCCCTTTCGATTTTTGAATCCTCTTGACGAAAGATTTGAAATGTTCGAAAGTGTCACTTTTGTTTTTCAAAAAAATCACCCAAGTATAACGAGAGTAATCATCAACAATTACAAACACATATCGACTATGATTTATTGATTGAACCTGTGTTGGTCCGAATAAATCCATATGTAGTAGCTCAAGGGTTGTAATGTTGATATGACTTTCTTGGATTTAAATTATGATTTAGTCAATTTTCCTAATTGACATGCATCACAAAAGTTATCAATCGTAAAAATCATTTTGGGTAGTCCTCTAACTAGATCATTTTTGGATAGCTTGTCGATAGTTCTGAAGTATATGTTACAGAAACATTTGTGCCATAGCCATGGATCATTATCATTTGCTACAAGACACATATCTAAATTATGATTGACATTCATATTCAGAATATAAATATTTCTGTCTCTATATCCTTCGAAAACTAACTTATGATCTTTATCTAAGATACTACACTTGTTATTGGGAAAGGAAATGGTAAAACCCTTGTCACATAACTGACTAACACTAAGTAGATTGTGTTTCAAATTTCTAACTAGCATGACATAAGTAATAAGAGGTAAATTAGATGTACCGCAATTGCTCACATCACCTTTGCCGATGATATAGCCTTTTAAATTATCTCCAAAAGCAACGGAGCCACCATCTGAGTAAGTAATATTTGTCAATAAGCTCTTGTCTCCAGTCATATGCTTCGAGCTACCACTATCCAATATCCACTTTCCTCTTTTCATAAGTGGGACCTGCAAAAAATAATATTAAGTCCATGGTACCCACCTTTTTATTGGGTCCTAAGAGTTAGGTCTTAGGAGTCCAAACCCATACAAGTATGATATCCCCTTTATATAAATAATTAGAATTATAATGCACAGTATTCATAAAATGTTGAATATATTTGTTCCTAATCAAATTATCATTTGTTTTAGGAACCCATATCTTGATAGTTTTGATATTTTTCTTTTGAAACTTCACAGCTGGTTTTGGTTTGGAATATAACAAACTAAGATTTTTCTTAGCTTTATTTTGTTTTTCATTTTTCCTTTTGAAACCAAGATGTTTCTGGGTTTCTTGTTTCTTATATCCCAATCCATGTTTATTTGAAGCAGACTGTGAACTTTCAATGATCTTTGTTAAATTTTCTTGACCTTTATTGAATTTAGAAACATTTTGAGTAATATTATCTAACTTAGTTTGTAAACTAGCTTTTTCAAGGTTCAGAATTTTGACTTTTGCCTTAAGCTCATGATTTTCAGTAGTAAGAGCATCATTTTTCTCTTTTTGAGTTTCAGTTTCTTGACTCAAAAGAGATAATTGAGAATCAATATTAGATGATGATTCTTGAACTTTTTCAAGTTCTTCTTCTAATATTTTATTTTCATCCTTTAATATATCTCGTTCAAACACTGCTCTACTTAAATCTGCTTTGGCTTCTTTCCATTGACGTTTCATATTTTTAAATTTAACTATCAATTAAGCATTAATATCAAGAACTTCATCAAATGTAGGAATTTGTACTTCATCTTCTGTAGCTATGAAACAAACATTTGCATGTTCATCTTCTGAATCACTTTCACTTTCTGATGAAGACGAGTCTGAATCATCTCATGTGACTGAGAAAGCTCGTTTCTTTGATTTATCCTTCTTGTATTTGAACTTGTCATTTTCTGACTTCTTATTTTATTCCAGACAATCTTTGTGCATGTGCCCCTTTTTATGGCAATTGAAACATTCTATAACTGATGATGAAGGTTTATTTGAACCAGATTTCCTTTTGTTATATCGACTAGTTTTTCATTGTTTCAGAATTTTTTTGAAACCTTTTACCACCAAAGCTAAGTCTTCGTCTTCAGATTCTGATTCATCTTCATCTTTTAAGACATGAAATGCTACATTTTTCTTTTCTTCTTTCTGTTCCTTTCTAGCCTGCAAATTTGCTTCATAGGACATTAGATTTCCTAGCAATTCATCTGACTTCATGACAGAAAGGTCATTAGCTTCTTCAATCACTAATAATTTTCCTTCCCATTCACTAGTCAGAGAATGTAGGACTATCGAGACAACATTGAAATTTGAATGTTTTTGTCCTAATCCAATAAGTGCATGGTGAATTGTTTGAAACCGTGAATATATGTCATTGATTGTTTCATTCGGTTTCATTTTGAAATTTTGAAACTGACTTTTCAGCATGCCTATTTTGGCTTGTTGAACCTTGTTAGTACCTTCATGTGTGATTTTTAGCGTTTGCCAAATTTGATATGCAGTGGTACAGATACTAACACGGTTATATTCATTTTGGTCTAATGCATAAAACAACATATTTATTGCTTTTGCATTTACAGTTGCTGCCGTTTTTTCAGCCGGTGTGCATTCTGAATAATCAGTTGTTCGATTCACTATTTCTTTTTGTGTAGCATTCCAGGCGTCATAGCTATTTGACTGCATGGAAAATGACATATGTGTTGCCCAATAGCTATAATAAAGGCCATTGAAGAATGGAGGTCTTTGTATTGATTGACCTTCCGTTTAGGTGGTGTTTTGAGTGCTAGAACTTGGGTTATTTGCCATATTACAAGAATATATCAAATAACTATGTTACGGTTATAAGATGACCGTGCTCTGATACCAAATGAGAATGTGTGCGTGTACTTGCCAAGTATAATATAGTATATTCGGATCGTGTAATATGGAACAACACACAACTAGTTGTCTAATACAATAGTTGTGCAAATAAATATAAAGTAGAATAAGATATCACATATGAGTAAATGCAGTAAAGGAAAAAATCACAACAGAGATTTTTATACTGGTTCGGAGCACCGTCCTACGTCTAGTCCCAGACTTCTATCTGGAATTTCACTAATCAATAACCTCACTTAACCCGGAGGAAACAGGTCCACAACACCCGAGAAGCCGAACGGGATTTCATGCTTCTATCAACACGAGGACTTCAAACTTGCCTCTTACAGCACGGAGGACTTCAATACTTGCCTCTAACAACACGGAGGACTTCAAACGAGGCTAGTAGACTTGTAATTTAACAATGTGTGTTCTCAATAACACGAGTTTGTCAATTCTTGTACAACCTTCCTATAATCTTATCCTCAAATAGAATTTGTGTTTGTGAAGATTTGGAAGATGATTTCGTGTTTGAATCAAAAGAATAATATATAAATTCTAGGATTCAAGAATGATATTGTGAAGAATATGAGCGTTTGAGTGCTTAAGAGTTCAAGAATGAAATCAATAATATAGAGAATAGATAGAAAGAATTGGTGATTTGAATTGATGATTTCAAAGTGTTTATATAGGAGATAAATAGTTGTAACTTTTTGTAAAGAGTTACAATCAATAGATATGGTCATTGATGAAAGGAAGGAAAAGCAACCCTTGGAGGAATGGAAGTGACTATTCAAATAGTTGCTTCTGTTTAAAAACGCTCGACAAGTGAAAATGGACTAGTAGATAAGAATTTAAATATATATATATACGTTATATGTATATGTGTGCACATTCATTGTGCAAACTGGGTAAAAACGGTCGACCAGTCTGGTTTGGGCGGTCGACCGGTATTGCCCAGTTTGCACAATTTATGTGCATACATATACATAAGTGTATATATAAACATTGACTATTTGAGGATAGATTTTAACAATAATGAACACTATTGTCATACCAAATAATCAATTTCTAATGACTAATACCATATGAAGCTTCTTTTCAATGAACGTTACCTTTTTGTCGATCATCACACATTACTTTGGCATAAATCAAAATTCCTTGACTCAACAATATTTTATCCAATTCACCCCTTTTTGGTGTTATGCACATAAAAATGTTTACAATTGACCTATTTCAATTGTGAATGCATTTAGATCCAAAATAGGATCCAATTCAAATCACGAAACAATCAAATCCAAACCTTTTTATGTTGCGATCAAATGGTAATTAATGGTGAATTACATAAAATAGGAATGATAGTAGCAACACCCCAATTTCATCTTTAATGTAATATTTAAACCAAAAGTCCACAAAAACCCAAATAATCATGACAATTCATATGCAATTACAAGATAAAGGATCTAGGGATTTTAATGTTTATATTGTAGAATTTCCAAATCCTCCTAGGCATGTCTTTCTATATGATAATCTAATAAAAACATGAATATGCCTTAAGTAAATGACATTCCACTCACAGATCTATGCAGAACAAAGAGAAATCCATAGTAGATCAAGATTTGCTCTAATTTTTTTCATTCAAAATTTCTCCAACAATCCTCCTAATATATACAAGAGACATATGTTAGAATCTTAAATATACATATTTATACCAAATTCCAAAGTTTATTCTAAAACTTATATGAATGAGAACAATAAGGAGATAAGAATTTAGATTGGAGAATTAGAAGAAATCTTAACCTTTATTTCCTTTGGCATTTAGCAATGGCAGAGAGGCAGCATGAAGGAAGGGATAGAGAATGGTTAGGGTTTTCATAGTGTGATATGAGAGCTATATATAGTTGCTTGTGTGAGCTTAGACCGTTGGATCACTAAGAATTAATTCAAGCCTTTAATTTATATATATCCTCTTGAAAAAAGCCTAACCATCTCAATTTGTTGGGTTGTCCAACCCTCGAGCGGTCGACACCCCTTAAGGGGGGCGATTGACCCCTTCGGGGCTGGAACACCCAATAAAGTTGTGTTGTTGAGTTGTTTATTTTAATTAATACGCTCCTTAATCTCTTAATCTTATTCCATATATGCAATATACTTTGTCCCACTGATCTTATCTCCAATTCAAAATTTGAATTATCCTTCTTTATTTTGAATTTATCTTGAACACACACACACACGCACACACACACATATATATATTATCCATTTAATTATATATATGTATATTCTGCATTTACCGTCCAAAATTCATTTGTATGTAACTTCTTCATACATTGACTATTTTCAACATATTATATATGAAAACGATTTGGAATTTCGCCACGAATAAAGAATTTCGTAGCCAAATTCCTAAAACTGTAAAATCTCATTTTCCAACCTTACCAATTAATTGCTTATTTTTAATTATTTATTTATATTATTAATACTTATGAATTATGGGGTATTACATTTAGTAACTATTCTTTCGAACTTAGGACCTTGATATATAGGAAATGGTAGACTAACTCAAACTCATATTAACAAAATAACCCCGATTTTTTATTAGGTTTCCTTCCGTAGACTTATCCTTGGTGTTGACGAAAAATATCATTAACATTTCAGCGCTAGAAGGAGGGCCTGAACCTGCGTCCTTGTGGATAACCTTACCTTATATCTAACTGTATTGTTCCGTCCCCGATTGGACTAAGCTTTGAGAAGTAGAAATCATGACTAGAAGGTCTCTGCGAGTAACTAATGAGTTTTCCATGGTTACATAAAGTATTAATGAGCCATGGACAGTCAAGGAGGTTAAGATAGAAACCTTGCATATTCAAGATAAGGAAAAAGATGTAAAACCTTATGATCCTGATCATTGGAGCATTAATCCTTTCCATTTAGGACCAACCCCGGTGTTTGCCTCAAGTAATTCTACATCAGAATAATATAACCCTTTTCTTCATATCAAGGAAGCCATCCAAACACAGGCTAGGGGAACAATATTTGGGTAGAGGATCGGAAAAGGTTCAACTTACCTTACTGTGAAAGAGTTTAAAAGGAGTACGCCCTTGCACCAAGACACAGCTAAAAGAATGTTTGAAGATAAAGGGGAGATAATGGAATTAAGTGGTAAAAAGGCCAAGTTCCAACACTGAAGGAAATCCTTCAAGTCAAGATTACCAAAAGGGTGCGAGCTTACTACATCAATTGAGGGTATCTACTTCCTGACCAAGCATGATTTAAATTTTTTGCCATCATCAAAGAAGATACCGAAGAACGAAGCTAAGTTGGGAGGGCCTTATTGTTACTACCATATGATGAATGGACATGAAACCAATTATTTCAGAGTCCTAGAGGGGATGATTATCAACTTCTTAAGCTAAGGAAAATTGCACAGATATGTAAAGAAAATATAGTCAGCTACAGCAATAGATTCTTGGAGAAGAGGATTGTTTATATAACTATGGGAATGGAAACCCTCTCGAAACTCGAAATGACCAAAGGAAGGTCAAACCACAAATGGATAATAAAAACCCATGTCACCACCAAGTTGGCCAGGGAAAAGTACCCCTCGAAGGGGGTGATGTGTAAGCCTTTCTCCGCGCCCATATCAGAAAGGGTCAGGTTAAAGCATCAAAAGTGTAAGCCTCCGATCCATGATAGAAATGGTCAGGACGGAGCATTTAATTAGCATTCCCTGCCTCTGCTCGCAGAAGAGTATGATCTTCCTCTGCTATGAACTAAGCACGTCCTACCTCTGCTTGCAGAAGAGCATGTCCTAATTCTGCTTATGTTTCACGTTACCCATAGAAGGGAGTGCAAACCCATATCATTGCCTACGATAGACGAGATAAGGCTCCCCTTAGAGGGGTTAGAGTGTAAGCCTCTATCACCTCCTATGATAGCCAGGTTAGAGCAAAAAAAAAGTAAGCCTTAATTCAACGTCCACGATGGCCCGGTTTAAGCATCTAATCCCTTATCATCGCCTACGATGGTCGGGAAAAGGCGCCTCCTGGAGGGAGGTTGGGTAAGTCCTTGGGACCTGATTGTGGATAAGCTAGCCAAGCACATTGGATGCACATGCCCATAGAGTGGCCAACAAAGCACGTACATCCTTTGCTTCTATAAACAAAAGCCCAGGGAGTAGCTCAAGAAGCACATACATCCTCTGCTTCCTAAATCGAACCCAAGGAGGGAAATAAAACCAACTACCAGAAATGGGTTTCTGGTCTTCTATTTAATACCTGAATCTGGGTTAGCTCAGGATTTCTATTAAATACCCGAATCTGGGTTGGTTCAGGATTTCTATTAAACACCCTAATCTAGGTTAGTTCGGAATTTCTATTAAATACCAAAAATTGGTTTCTAGTTCTCTATTAAGTAACCTGAATCTGGGTTGGATCTGGACTTCTATTATTATCGAGGGAAAATTCCCGGACTCTACTAAAAAAATCTAATCTGGGTTATGGACCAAAGCTTCCAATTACTGCCAGAAGAAGCACTCTTACCATCTTTTGTTAACACCCTAATTTGGGTTACGGAGACTTAAATATCACTCCTAGAAAGGGAACAACAAAGCGAAGCTTGGAGAAAAATCTAGAGTCTATTATTAAAAGGCTTTCAACAGAAGAGAGTAATCGTTTGTCTTACTCAGGGAGATTTCATAAACCTCTTATGTACAAATCATTGTTATTTCTATTTAACACTAGCAAAAATCACATGGCAAGTGATACTCACAATTTACAAGTTTATTTACAAGGATTTCTTCATTGACTATTTAAATATGGGTACGTATACATTACAATTACAAACACAACCAAGTATCATGTTCCCCTTCTTCCTCGAGTAAAAGGGGAATGATAGCATGACGGACCACTATACTTAAAAGCTCGTTAAGCTTACGCACCATTCTGCTAGTCTCGCTAAAGTCGCTAGAGGGTTTGATCGGGAGCCTCAACGCCCTATCAAAAGATCAACACGTAAACCTTAGAGATTTATTGTTTTTCCCTAATTCAAAGTGTTCTTATGAAGTTCACGCCTTTCCTCTTGCAAGTGTCTGATTTGGTCAACGTATCGATTAGTACAACTGGACGTATCCTTGATTAATTTGGTATCGTAAATACATTTCGTCTCAGTTATCACTCTCTTACACCACTCATAAATGATTGATTCCCCTAACCCTTGAGGGGAGTTCTTCAAATAAATATACTTTTGAGGGGATAAGTCCTTAGATTCAGTCATGGCACTAGAAGGCTGCGATACTGTTATAATAGGAATGTTCTTGAAGGAGTATTCCCATGTCTTGCATTTTGCACTAACATTATCTAGCTCAATTTCCAAGTTAGTTATGTGCTGACATAAACTTCTTAAGTCACCTTCGAAATCAATAGATGGTTTGGTCCTTATATACTTCTTTAATCCAAGAATAATTTGGTCCTTTTCTTCTAATTGACCTTTCAAGGCATCTATTCTCTCGTTCAAATGCTTGATAGATAAATCTTGAAATAAGATTGTTCGATCTCAAAACACAGAGGGTCCCTCACTCAACCTACCCCTTTTCTCAACAGCTAGTGGTACTCATCTTGAGACGGGAAGGTTTCATGTTGGTCCACCTTGTCACAAAAATAAAGAGTAGGTATACATAAATCCTCTTACCCACAGGAGTGGTATAATGTTTCTAGATAAAAGCTTTGCATGAATTTTACTCAAAACCAACTTTCAATCGCTTTGATAAACACATGAACCAAAAAGAGTTACAAGGGTTCAAACTCACTTATCAATACATTTATTGTTTACATATCCGCTTGGCATGTTCAATCCTAAGTCCTTTTAAAATCGCCTCACGATCCTCACCCATATAGTTAAGGGGGAGCCGAGAAAATTTCGTATCAACACTCTTAAGCTCTCTTAGAAAACGTTTTCTCCTGAAAACATGAGATGATGTTGTTGAAAACTCCTTTCTCGGTCTACAAGTCAAACGTAACGCACCTCTGTGGTAAACAAGGTTCTGTCATAATGTAAATAAGGGAATTATTAGCCATATATAATGAGTAGAATTCAAAACATGTTTTATACAATCACAACATCAAGTTTACAAATACTCCTCCTGCTCATAATAAAATAGACCTCTTAAATAGTTCAGTGATAAACCTATCCTTATTGTACTTAAGTTTATCTAGGGGAAGGTCCCTTGGAATTAAGTGAACCCTTTCAAGATTCTAACAACCCCCGGGATGTGGGTCCGTTCCAAACTTTGTCTAGATAAGCCTATGAAAATGACATATTAAACCCCCACTATGATATCCTAGAAAAGAAAAGTCTATTGTTGTGTATCGTTCATAAACCTCGTATAAGAAGTTAAATGAAATATCTCTATCCTCAATCAACATCCAAAATAAGGTGAAAGGCCTCCCTGTGCTAAAGAGCTTTCTTTAGTCTGGGCACTGCTTCATGCTCCTTGTAAAACATAAGCTTAGATATGCTCTTCTTCAGATCATGATATTTTCGAGATAAAGCATTATAATCTTTTAACAACCTTCCTTGCTCTATTTAAGATCGATTTACTTCCTTTGGCTTTTTATATAATTCTGCTCTAAGGTGAGAGATGATATTTCCTTTGGTCTATTCAATGTAACGACAGGAACCTAGTTACCACCATGTACTTGAGAAAGAAAAGAGCATTGCGAAAACAAAAGATATATCTAAGAAAGAGAAACCTCGGTTGAGTAGGATGTTCTCTTCCTAAAGGCTCAGAAATAACACCTTTCTTAATAAGAGAAGCATTAGAGTCTCGAGCAGCATGAGCGCCAATAATGTCAGGATTGTTTCTTGCAAAATCATATGAGACACCATTAGGTGCAGAAGGATAACTCCCATCCTTGTCATGCTCATCTCGGTAGTCATCACCATCAGGACCATCACTATCATCGCCTTCATCATCAACAACAAAAGCTGAAAGTTCATCACCAGAGTCGTCAAAAAGGTCCTCAATATATAGGAGATCTTCATCTTTGATTTTTTCCTTCTTTGACATCTCAACTCCTTGCTTGGCCAACCTGATCCTTTCCATAATCCTATCCTTAATGGAAGAAGGGACGGTGTAACTTGCAACTCAGAAAGAATTCGAAGGTTATCTGAAAAGATGTGAAATAAGGTATCTTCATACTATTCAGTCTTAATTCGGGGAAGATGAATTTGTAAAAAGTCAGAAATTCTGCTCTTAGCCTCATAAATTATCTGTGCCGCGTGAGAGAGCTTCTCATCCTTCCTCTTTAGTTTATCAGCTTGACTGACCATATTTTCTGTTATTTGGTGCTCGAAGGTTGAAACTTAATTGGATAAAAAATTATTTGCATGCCTCTGTTTTTCATGACCTGCTTCGGCGTGTTCAAGAGAAGCCTTCAACCTCTCGCATTCATCACTTAAAGCCTCATTCTCTTCCTAGAGTTAGGCAATCTCGTAGGAAGATGAGGAAGTAGTTGTTTTAGACAAGAGTCATCTTTTAGTAACCTAAGAAACTAGTATAGTCTAATTAGCTGTCAAGACAAATTAAAGACAAGAGAAAAGCTAAGAAAGAGAAATCTGTACTGAGAGCTGCTATTTGACTAGATGTTGATAAAAACCTTCCCAGTCTAAAGAGATGGATGACAATGAAATGTTAGTAACCTAAGAAGAGGAAAGAGAAAGCTTCACAAGTTCATCAAAGCTCATTGTTGGTACGAAAAGCCTTGAGGGGTCAACATGTTAGGAAGTAAAAGTTTGGATCACGGCATGTCTGTCCTCTTCTAACACGCTCGAAAGGGTCGATGGTAAAACATGACCCCCATGTTCATAGTCGAAAGTACCTTTACGAGAAGCAGAAATAGTGACAACAGTAGAATCAACAGCAAAGGCTGTGGGACCTGAAGTCTCTTGGCCAGCAATTCCAGCAACATCATCTCGAGAGAGAGAAACAGAGACATCATATTTCAGTCTGTTAGCTGGTGGCTCAATGGTCGATTTGATCAACCACTTGATGGAAACGACATTAGAATGATCCAGAGAATCAATGGGAGTAATAAATTCAGAAGACAAGGCCCCTATGCAAGTGCAAATCCAAGGGAAAACTTAGGAGTGAAACTCGTATGAATTGGATCTGCTCTGGAAAAAATTTGCGATCCCAATTAAGATACTTGGGAATAAAGGAGATGAAGTAGTGAGCGCATTCGAACTCAAACTCTAGCACTTGGAACCTAAGAAGTGGATAGGTGGTTGCCTTAGGATCTTTTACCCATCAGGGAGAAGGTTATACTGATGCAATTTGTCCAAAGTCAGCAAAACCGATCGACTTTATGGCTCTTCAAATGCCTTGGAAATAACTTCAAGAGCACGAGATTCACTCTCGGTTAAAGCAACACTCTTGGAAACAGGATCTGAGAAGTAAATAAGGTTAGATAAAGCCTAGGAAAGGTATGGTTACTCACAGGGAAACGGGAAAACTCACCAAAATCTACAAATAACCTAAAATGCCAACATGGCACTTGATGAAAAAGAACTGATTATCCCAGGTTTTAGTCTTGCTGGTACTATCGCTACTAATTTTCTGCAAAGGATTGGAATGCAGAATAGGTGAGTCTATTCCCTTCGAAAATCGTATCAAATGCTGGATAAGGTTGGAAGTAAGAGAAACCTGGCTCGATTCAAGTGCAAGAACTACAAGACACAAAGCAAAGGGTAGGTGCTCGGAAGAAATAAGATAGGCGCAATTCCTAAATCATGTAAGAGTCGATAAATAAAAGTCGAGAAGGGAAAGAACCCCCTATGCCAAATGTGAATGGCAGAATATGCGAAGTAACATTCTGGAGGATTTCTGCTATTATCCCAAATGTTTGCAGGAATGGCATCCACGTTAGATATCCCAAGCTATCAAGGATTTTGTTTGCTTCGTCTTGAGAAGTAATAAGGGACTTCTTCAAAGTAAATGACTTCTACTTCCTTCAAGAGGTGCTAGGATCACTAGACTCTGATTGGCTAAATCTCTTTTCATTTGACATATTGCTGCTAGGTGATATAATTTTGAAACACATGCATTAGGACATCCATTTACATGAAATGGGTAAACAACATGTAAACCTACTTATGTTAAAAAACTAAATTATTGCCTATTAAGATAGTCCTAAATATTAATCTAAATAGATTTTACGCATGGTTCATGACCACTTAGAAACAATCAAGCCCTTAGTGATGATAAGATTTGTAACATCCCAGAAAATCGGAACCAATTTAAAATTTTTATTTTGGCAATTTTAATGAATTTTGAATATTTAAAATGAATTATTTTAAATAACAACGACGAGAAATTTATTTTGAATAGAATTAGAATGTTTAAACTTATTTAAATCGAAATTAGAATATAAATATTTATTTTAATTATAAAAGGAATTGGAAATGGCGCGGTAGTTTGAAAATTCGATTTTAAATTTCAATTGAATGTACAGGATTCAAAATAAACCAGATTTTAGTGAAACCAGAAATATTTGAATCTGTTTGAAAATATCTTTTCAATGAATCTAAAAAATCCAAATTTCATGGAGGGAATAAAAAGTTATGTCCAGTTGAAAATTCAGAATAGTCGCTATGGAAATATAGCCCTTAAAAATAGCGATTTTGCAAACGACCTCTATTTTCAACGAAAGCACTTTTGTTGGATCTAGAATGTCAAATTATTGTTAGATTCCAATTTTTATTATTTTTGGAATCAATATGTAAGCGTGACAGATTTAAACGTGTTTGGTCAATTTAGTTTGAATTTAATCGATTGGAAAATGACCATTTTTCAAACGGTCTCTGAATTCGACGAAATTAGTTTGGTTAGGACTGTATCGTCAAAACATAGCCAGATTAATTTTACGGGAATTTTTGGAGTCCGTATGTGGCCCCAATAAATTGAAATGTACGTTTAAATTAAATACATGTTGATTTATATTGTAATTTAAATTAAAAATGATCGAAACAGCCAAACTGGCTTATGATACATATCTCATTGTGTTCGAAATGAGGGTAATTAACTAGAGGCGACAGTCGTTGGATCTTATTTGGAGTTCAAAAGTAAAGTCAACATTTTTGGAGAGAAAATTAGTTAAATATAAAATTATTATAACACCCTCCCCCTTTTTCCCTCTTCTCTCTCCCTTTCTCTCCTCATTCCATCGCGATTTCAGAATGAATAAAAAAATAAAATAAAGCGCACGAGACCCCCCCTCCCCGTCCAGATTCGCTGCCGCCGTTGGCAACTGGTGTCGCGCCTCTGGTGAGACCCCCTCCCCACCTTCGATCCTCCTCCTCCCTCTCCAGCCCCTGTTCGACACCCCAAGCCCTAAAGACCACTGCGCTCCCCTAAATCCGCCTGACCTTGCCAATGTGGGCCCGCCAACGACCAACCACGCCACTCCGACCCCTCAGCAAACTCCGGCGACACCCCTTCATGCCCACGTTCTCCAAAAATCCTAGAACAGTGAGTTTTACTTATTTTGTTTAATTTTATTTTATAAAAAATCTGATTTATAAATTATAGAAATTTAGGATTTTTTTTAAAAAAAAAGATTATATTTTTATAGTAGAAAATTTGAATTTTTAAAATAAAAAGAATAGATTTTTCATAATAGAAAGTTTGGATTTATAAAATAAAAAGTTCAGATTTTTATCATAGGAAGGATTATATTTTTATATTATGAAAAGACCATATCTTTATATATGAAAAGACCATATTTTTATATATGAAAAGATCATATTTTTATGTATGAAAAGATCATATTTTTATATATGAAAAGGTCATATTTTTATATATGAATAGATTATATTTTTATAATAGAAAAGGTTATATTTTTATATATGAAAAGATCATATCTTTATATATGAAAAGACCATATTTTTATATATGAAAAGATCATATTTTTATATATGAAAAGATCACATTTTTATATATGAATAGATTATATTTTTATAATAGAAAAGGTTTTATTTTTATATATGAAAAGATTAGGTTTTTATATTTGGAAAATTTTGATTTTTTTAATGAAGTAGCGATATAAAAATACAAATATCATTGATTAAAAATATGATTTTTATATAGAAAACGGAGTTAAAAAATATGATTTTTGTAATATAAACATCAGTATAAAAATATAATTTTTGTTATAAGAATAGCATAAGAAAAATGTAATTTTAATAGCAATCAAATAAAAATGTGATTTTTGATATAAAAATTGTGTGAAACAGATTGCGATGGAATAAAATGCGATTTTTATAGTGGATCCCAAAGGTGAGAACTTCTCACTCTAATTATATTATCTAGTTAAATATATACTAGGATGTAGACGAGCACCCGACACCCGTCGTCCACAGACCATGGACGACTTGTTTGATTTGATTGTGTTGTGGAAATTGATTTTGATTGTGTTGTGGAAATTGATTGTGATTGTGATGTGGAATGGAATATAAAATATTCATGTGTTGAATAAAGTGTTAGAATAATAAAAATATTATTTTTATTGTATAAATGAATGAAATAAAATCTTTACTGGAATAAAATAAATATTCATTTACAAATTGGACGATTTGTTTATGTACACCCATTTGACTGATATTGATTGGAACGATATATTTTACACATCGCAGAATTGGAACGATATATTTTACACATTGCCCAACTGCACAAAAAAAATCTGTGTTTGTTGATTGAAACCCCACACGAGTATTGGGATGATATTTGACGTACACTAATCCCAATTGTTTATTGTATGTCAATAGATTGGTTGACAGATGTTGTAAGCGTTAAATATTTATATGTAATGCTTATGCAGTGTAGAATGCACTCTGGACGATGGTTGATTGTTTATCATTGTTGTTCTATACATGTGTTGTATGAAATCCATATAAATAACATTATATGATAATTGATTGTGTCTGATCCCAGTTCATAAAGAATGAATATTGTAAAATAGCGAACATTTTAAAATAATGAATATTTTTAAATAATATTCAGTAAAAGATCAAAATCTAATTTTGATGTCCGATTTGGGATGGACACAAAAATATTTAAATATATAAAGCCGTGTTGATTAGATAAACGCCATTTAGACATGAACGATATTTATATTGATTTTGTTCATTTTTATAATGAATATCGAAAAGGAAGAGATTTCAAAATCTAATGTTTTGAAATATTATCATTTATATATTAATGATATAGAATATTCAATTTTGATTTGAAATTGAATATGAAGTTGAAATCGTTTTGAAAACGAATTTAAAACGATTTATAAAATACGTTTTAAACGGAAATCGATGAAATATATATAGTATAAATTATATATATTTAATGGCCTGAATAGAATGCGCCGCGCCGCGGTAGTTCGCGAATTTCGACCATTGACTGTGAACGGACATTACGGGAGATCTAACTGTCAGATTCTCCTAAAACCGGAACAAATGGGTTCGAATCGAAAAGAGCTTTACGATGAATATAAGAGATTTGAAATCTAATGGATGGATTTGGATTATGTCCAAATCAAATTTGGAAAAGGTCGCTATAAGTGCAGTTCGATGACCGTTTATGAAAATCGACTGTACGGGCCTTGATAAAATTATTAAAAATATCCATAATTGGTGTAAAATCATAATAAATGATTTGGAAAGAATCGGGATGAAAAATTCCTTATTTGAAAAGAAAAAAAATATATTTTTATCGAAATGAACTAGTTATGAACTAGAATTATAAATCCAATATTTTTTAAATAAATAAATTGGATATGAAATGGTTTTAAAAATAACCATAATTTCCAATGTATGAATTGGAACGGATTTGGATTGAAATTATCATCGGAATATTTCAATGTTGGATTCTAGATTATACGGATATTGTTATGGAAATTTGAAATATATATTTTATATCGTTATTTCCGAAATGATATTTGTTGGTTTCAGAATTTGACATTGAATATAAGCTGGTATAATTTCTGCTCAGAGCATTATATTTGATATCCAATTTGGGTTTTGGATTTGTCATGAATGGTGTCTTTATTAACACCGTTCTTAAACCCAGTGTGAAAAGAATAAATCCTTTAATTAAGATTTAAGAAGAATTACCAATTAGTTAACATTTAATTGGAATTGAAAATTGAATGTGAATTGGGTTTATTGTGAACTGTGTTTTTAACGACATTCATTCTTTAACCCGATTTACAGTGAAATAGGATTTGGAATTTATAAATCTTTTTTATTGAGATTTAACGGTAATTTTCCAAAGTAAAGTTTTCCAATTTAATATATTAAATTGGAATTGATGATAATCAAAGTGAACTTCTATGGAGGAAGGCTGTTAATACATATGGAATTTAAAAGGCTTTGCCGTTATTCCATTTTGGAATTTATAAATCTTTTTTATTGAGATTTAACGGTAATTTTCCAAAGTAAAGTTTTCCAATTTAATATATTAAATTGGAATTGATGATAATCAAAGTGAACTTCTGTGGGGGAAGGCTGTTAATACATATGGAATTTAAAAGGCTTTGCCGTTATTCCATTTATATTATTAGTCGGATACAGAAATTGATATCGATTATATATTGATTTGTTTTTCCATGAAAAATCCATAATTAATGGAATATGATTTGGGTTTATCGTGAACTGTGTTTTAAATGACATTGGTTCTTTAACCCAGTTAAAGAAAGGATAACATGTTTAACATTGCATTTCGGATAGTATGGTTGATCGCTGCTAAATATATATATGTTTGGTGGTAGAGAATTTATTCTCTTGCTTAACACTGTTCTCTACGATGTACGAGCTTAGAGGTTATATATCGGTAGAAATCAATAGTACGGTGTAGATTGTTAATGCGACATATTGGATTTTCCAAAGCTAAATAATAATTAATATTAATTTTTAGGAAGATTAAAACTAAGTGGAGTTTTAATGAATCTTTAATTATATTGAAACGTGAATGAGATAAATTTAAATTATCAAATTTGGGAAATGATCGAGAATGGAGTATCACCAGCTTTGCTCCAAGCGATAGTTAAATCTTTAATTAGATTTGAACGGGAAATGGTAATTAATTTTACCGATAACACCATGGTTTTAGATATGGAGTATTACCAGTTTTGCTCCATGGAATGAATAGGATGGGATTGGGAAATATAACAAATGATTATTTCGGTAAGGCGCGTTAAACCCGTCTAGTTTGGAAAACCTTAATATGGTTCGAATTGATATCCAAAGGAAGATTAAAGAGTAAATTCAAAGAATTTATCTTTGATAAAATTAATGGGAACCTTTCCGAAAGGATATGAATATTTAAATAAAAGAATATTCAGAATTGGAATGAGGCATATGTTTTGTTTTTATAACACTTGTTTATTATATACACGGGTTATTTGGAAAGGCCGAGTTTATACCATTTCATAATAGCTGATTCGACAATTAGTCAACGAGGAAGACGGTGGTTGAAGATTGGAGGTCTTCACATCGTTTGGATTATTATTGATGTCCTGATTGGGTTGTACACCCAAGACAAGGTAATAAGTGGTGATCGTCAAGACGTACTTGGAGATCGACCGGATATGCGAGGACCTCTCTCCTGTATTGGACATATGGGACGAGGAATAAGGTGCCTCTGGTTTTTTTCAGACCTAGAATGAACTTGTAAATGGACTGTTTGTCTGACGTTGGATTTTATTCTATGTTGATTGATCTCTATTAAATATATATCTGTTTGGCGGCAAAGAATTTATTCTCTTGCTTAACGCCCTTCTCTAAGACGTATGAGCTCAGAGGTTATATATTGATAGACATTAGTCGCATGACGTGAATTGCCTGTGTGGCATGCCTGAGTGGCAAATGATCAAGGCTTCTGTTGAAAAGAAGAGTCTTGTGGTTGATGATTAAAGCACGGTCTTAAAAGGCATAGCTTTGTGTATAGCGTTAATTCGTGAGCCTCACACCTCGGTATGAGTTAAAAAGGGATAAGGAACCCAAGGAGAACATGATGTTTCTTTCTCGCTATGGGTTGTGTCAGGGTTTCGCAAGCCGTGACATTTTTATATTTTTACCTGTGTGGTTGTTGGAATGCGAGGCGCCTCGGATATATCGGTCTCTACGAAGCTGATGGATATAGGTCCTATAGGACCGGGAAACGTGTGTTCAGGAATTGCCAATACTCAAACGTAAGAGAGGACCAGCCTTGGAGGATCCAAGGGTCTTCTGCGGGAGATCCTGAGGCATTTTCTAGAGTGTCTCGAAGCCGGTGAGGAGTACATCCCTTGCCTCTACTCATGACGGTAATCTAATTTCCAATACGAGACAATTTGGTTTTATTTGTAGAGCCTAGTATGGCAACATAGAGGGATGGGGCACTATGCCATCTGTGATTGATACATTTATATTTGAAGTTGTTTTAATACATTTTACACTATAATAGTATCAAAAAGATTTGTTTTAAACATACTAAGAATGTTTGGCTGTTATAAGGAAAAACTGTATCCTCCGGCTTGGGTTGCGTTGTATGATGGGACCTGCGTCTTATAATAGCTTCATTTTTCAAAAATCATTGCGCTGTTTGTTTTATGCACTGGTATTCTTGGGAGGAAACCCGTTCAGTGTTATACGGCGTGGTCCCTTGATTTACTTTATTTTTAAAGTAAAGTTTTAAATAACCGTTTTAGTTCTCACACCAGTTGTAACAACCCGAAAATCCGAGCCAGTTTAAAATTTTTATTTTGGCAATTTTAGCGAATTTTGAACATTTAAAAATGAATTATTTTAAATAAAATCAACGAGAAATTTATTTTGATTAGAATTCGAACGTATATATTATATACGTTGTCGTTAGAATATAAATAATTATATATAATTATAAATAGAATTGAAAATTGCGCGGTAGTTCGATAATTCGATTTCAAACTTCAATTGAATGTACCGGGTGCAAAACAATCTGGATTTTAGTGAAACCAAAAATAATAGGATCTATTTGAGAATATCTTTGCAATGAATCCGAAAAATTGAAATTTCATAGCGGGAATCAAAAGATATGTCCAGTTGAAAATTCTGAATAGTCGCTATGGAATTCAGGCCCTTAAAATGGAGATTTTGCAAACGACCTCGGATTTCGACGAAACCACTTTTGTTGGATCCGTGATGTAAAATTATTGCTAGATTCCAAATTTCATAACTTTTCGAATCAATATGTGAGCGTGGGGAAGGAAAACGCGTTTGACCATTTTAAGTTGATTTTAATCGACTTGAAAATGGCCATTTTTCTAACGGTCTCAGAATTCGACGAAACTAGTTTTGTTAGGACCGTATCGTCAATACGAAGCTAGAAAATATTTTTCAGGAATTTTTCTAGTTAGTATGTGACCCCGGTAAAATGAAATGCGCGTTCAAATTTAATATATAGAGTTATATTTTGATTTTAACGGAAACTGATTTTAACGATCGAATCAGCCTACAATACATATCCCATTGTGTTCGGAATGGGGTTAATTAGCTATGGACGACAGGCGGTGGGCCTCGTTTAGAGGTCGTATGTAAAAGTCAACTTTTCTTGAAATTAAATAATATAAAATTAAAATCTCTCTCCTCCTCTCCTTTATTTCCTCAGGCCCCCCTTTCGTTCATTCTTTCAAAAGAAAAGGAAAAAAAGAATCCCGATGTCGATCCACCCTCCACCGCCGCCCAGGGGCGTGCGCCACCGCACGCCACCATCTCCCCCTCCCCTCTGCTGCGCCTCCTTCTTCTCCTCCTTCCCATCCTAAAAACCGCACCCCTCTCTCTCGAAATCCACAAACCCCTGAGCCGCCGATCCCTCCTCCGCCTGCTGCACCGTGGCAGCGCCCTCCCCGACCCCCTCTCCTCTGAAATCCGCACCCCCGACCCCTTCCGACTTCAGGCGATAGCGAACCCCCCTGTGCGTTGTAAGTTCTTCTTTTCCCTTTTTGTTTTTATTATTTGAATATAATTTCAGTTTAGAAAATGAATGGCATGTTAAAGTTTGCATTTTTAATATGAAGAACAAGTAGAAAAATATGATTTTTGTCATATGAATAGTTATAAAAATATAATCTTTTATATTGTAGAAGTTAAAAATATAATTTTTATCGCATGTAAAGGTTGAAAATATAATTTTCATATTATATAGATAATAAAAATGTGATCTTTATACGGTAGGATATAAAAAGACGATATTTTTATGTAGTGAAAGACGACATTTTTAAAGTAGAAAAAGGCGAAATCTTTATATTTAAAAAGGCAAAATCTTTATATAGAAAATAGCACGATAAAAATATAATCTTTACTATATGAACACCGTTGAATAAAAATAGAATTTTTATCTATATAGTAGCGATGTAAAAATATAATATTTATCTATATAGTAGCGATGTAAAAATATAATTTTTATCTATGTAGTAGCGATGTAAAAATATAATTTTTGTCTATATAGTAGCGATGTAAAAATAGAATTTTTATCCATATAGCGTGATTATAAAAATGGGATTTTTATATACATGGCAACAAAGTAAAAATTCGATTTTTATATATTAAATAGCAAAGTAAAAATTCGATTTTTATATATTGAATAGCGAAGTAAAAATTCAATTTTTATATATTGAATAGCGAAGTAAAAATTCGATTTTTATATATTGAATAGTGAAGTAAAAATTCGATTTTTATATATTGAATAGCGAAGTAAAAATTCGATTTTTATATATTGAATAGCGAAGTAAAAATTTGATTTTTATGATTGAATAGTAAAGTAAAAATTCGATTTTTACATATGTAGAGAATATGGGCAACGAATGTGACAAAAAGGCGAGAACGAAGAACATTTCTCTAAATGAAGTGTCGTGGAGTTGGGATAGCTATTGGTGAGAACTTCTCACTCTTCAATTTCCTTTTTCTAGATATACTAGGATGCAGACGGTGCTTAGTAGCACCCGACACCGGTCATCCACAGACCATGGATGGCTTGTTTGTTTGATTGATGTGTTGTGAAATTTATTTGTGAAATTGATGTGAAATAGATAATGAAATATATTCATGTGTTGAAAGGAAATAAAATATTTATATAGTTAAAAATATTTTATTGTTAAAAATATAATTTTTAACGTGAAAGTGAATAAATAAATATTTATAAACAAATCGACCGATTTGTTTATATAAACTGATTTGACTGATATTGATTGGGATGATGAATTTTACACATCGCCCAACTGCACGAATAAAAATATGTGTATGTTGATTTGAAACCCCACACGGGTGTTGGGATGATATTTGGCGTACACTAATCCCAATTATTTAATTGTATGTCGATCGATTGGTCGACAGACTGTGTGAGTGTTGATTATCTACATTTGATGCTTATGCAGTTGTGTGGTGCACTTTGGATGATGGTTGATTGTTTATCGTGGCTATTATATACATGTGTTGTATGGAATCCATATAATTAACGTTATATGGTGATTGATTGTGCCTCATTAAAATCGGGAAAATAATGAATATTATAAAAGAAAATTCATGTGTTGAATATAAAAATAGTCATGTGTTGACGATGTTCATGAGTTGAAACTATTGATGTGTTGAGAAAAAAAATTAAATAATAAAAATTACATATTTATCATATTTACAATTATAGTCTACTTCGCGGTGGAGTCTAATTAAAAATCAAACGATAGATACCATAATTTTATAAAATATTTTACATAACAAAAATAGTGTTGTGTTGAAAGTACTCATGTGTTGAGATTAGTCGTGTGTTGAAAGAAATATAGATTCATGTGTTGAATAGAATAAATATTCATTTGTTAAATAGAATAACAAATTTATTGAAATATATAAAGCCGTGTTGATTAGAGATGCGTTATTTTGACGCGAACGATATTTATATCGATTTTATTCGTTTTATAATGAATATTGAAAAGTGATTTCAAAATTTAATATTTTGAAATGAAATTCAAATTAAATTAGATTAAAATTCAAACTGAAATTGAATTGAAATCAATTTGAAATGAATTCGAATTGAATTAAATAGAAGGTAAATTCAAATAGAATTGAATTGAAACGAAATAGAATTTGAATTGAATTGAAATGAATTTGAATTCGAATTAAATAAAATTGAAATGAATTCGAATTGAATTGAAATCAAATCGATTTGAAATTGAATGTAGCGTTGAAATGGTTTTGAAAACGAATTTAAAACGATTTATAAAATACGTTTTAAAAGGAAATCGACGGAATATATATAATATATATATATTATACATATAATGGCCTAAATAGAACGCGCCGCGCCGCGGTAGTTCGTGAATTTCGACCATTAACTTCGAATTGACGTTGCGGGAGATCCGACCGTCGGATTCTCCTAAAACCAGAACCATTCGGTTTGTATTGAAAAGAGCTTTCCAATGAACATTAGAAATTTGAAACCTAACGGTTGGATTTGGAATTATGTCCAAATCAATTTCAGAAAAGGTCGATGTAAGTGCAGTTCGATGGCCATTGTTGGAAATCGACTGTATGGGCCTTGATAAAATTATTAAAAATACCTATAATTTGTGTAAAATCATAATATGTGAACTGGAAAGAATTGGGCTGAAGAATTCCACATTTGAAAAGATAAAAATAGATTTTTGTCGAAATGAACAAGTTTTGAACTAAAATTAAAATCAATTTATTTTTGAAATAAATAAATTGAATTTGAAAGTGATTTTAAAAATAATCAATATTCCCAATACGTGAATTGGACTGGAGTTGAATCGAAATTATCTTCGGAATATTTCGATGTTGGATTTCGTGACTATACAGATATTGTTATGGGAATTTGAAAGATATATTTTATATCGTTATTTCCAATACGATATTTGTTGGTTTCAGAATTTGATATTGAATATAAGCCGATATATTTTCTATTCAAAGCCTTGTATTTAATATCAAATGTGATTTGGGTTTGTCGTGAATCGTGTTTTAGATGACATTGGTTCTTCAACCCAGTTAAAGACAGGATGTTGATTTTTGAAAAGATTAAAACTAAGTGGAGTTTTAATGAATCTTTAATTAGATTGAAATGTGAATTGATAATTTAAATTATCAAATCTGAAAGGTGATCGAGAATGGAGTACCAACAGTTTTGCTCCAAAGCGATAGTTAAATCTTTAATTAGATTTGAATGTGAAATGGTAATTAATTTTACCGATAACACCGTGGTATTAGATATGGAGTATTACCAGTTTTCTCCATGGGATATATAGGTTGGGATTGGGAAATAAAATAAATAATTACTTGGGTGTGGCTCGCTAATCCCGACTAGGTTGAAATGATGAGTCAAAAATGGGATAGTGACTGCAGGGAGAGCACGACGTTTCTTTCTAGCTAGGGTGGTGTCAGTGACCTACCAGCCCTGACATTTATATACTTTTCACCTGTGTGGTTGTTGGATACGAGGCACCTCGGATATAGGTCTGTAAGGGCCGGGAAACGTGTGTTCAGGAATAACTAATCCTCAAAAGTAAGAGAGGACCGACCCTGATGATCCAAGGATCAGAGTGGGGTCCTGGGACATTTGCTTGAGTGTCTCGAACGCGGAGAGGAGCTTGCCCCTTGCCTTGACTCATGATGGAATCCAATTTCCAATACTTGTGTTTCGATTTTAATTGTAGAACTAGTATGGCGACATGATAGATGGTACCCATGCCGCGTATGATTGATATTTATGATTGAAAATTGTTTTGACACTATACACTTATAATAGTATCAAATGATTTGTTTTGACGTACCAAGCATGTTTGGCTATTATAAGGGAAGACCCTATCCTCCGGCTTGCGTTGCATTGTGTGATGGGACCTGGGTCTTATAATAGCTTCATTTTTCTAAAAAGCATTGCGCTGTTTTGTTATATGCACTAGTATTCTTGGGAGGAAACCCGTTCCGTGTTATACGGCGTTGTCCCTTGAATTACTCTCTTTAAAGTAAAGTTTTAAATAACTGTTTTTGTTCTCACACCAGTCACATGACTGACCTGGAGTTTATTGTTTTAACCTAAACTCTGGGTGCCCTTATTTTCGACACGGGCAGCTAGTAGTTTTGGTTTTGCAGATTTATATTCACAGGGTCCTGATTTACAGCTGGAACGATGCTCGGAAAGCTCTGTATCCGTGTATCACTTCTAGTTGTGCTTTTGTATTATTTTCCGCTGCGATGTATTTAAATGTAATTTAAATCTCTGATATTTGTTGAATGTAATTTATTCAGTTATACTCTGTATATTCTTGTATCTGATGGAATTGTTGTAATAACAATGAAATGTTCTTCCGTTTCCGTTCTATTTTGTCTTGTCCTCAATTCTATTCGGGCTTTCCTTACCGGGGAAGTTCGGGTCGTCTCAGTTTGGTATCAGAGCTTTGGTTTACAGAGCTCGAGAACAAGACACATTAGAACCATACGAAAGAATTCATCAGATATTGGATTAGTAATATCCAATTAGAATGACTCGTTAGAGATAGGATCAGTAGTATCCTAGAACGAGTGTGAAGAGTATATTTTTCAAATGAAAACAATTTTGTTTTGAAAATTTAAATCACTTTGTACATATTTGATTATTTATTTATTTTTAATTTGGACAATCGAGTATATAAAGATTTCGCGTATATGCATCATGAACGTATATTCGAAGTCTTAATATACTGGATAGATATAGAATCATACTCTAGTGGCCCAAAGATGATTCTGATGGTTGAGTACTCGTCGTCAGAATTTATTTTCGAGTGACGAAGGTGTGATTTCTATATATTTCCATTAGACTGGTGTGAGAACCAAAACTTATATAGAATACATTGTTATGAATTGGCATCAAAAACATGATTTTCTGTATATGTATCAAATTATGAATTTGAAACGTTAATTCACTAATTGATTGATGTTTGTGTTGTTTGTTTATTTGGTTAATCATTTTTAACCATTTAGTCTAATTGAATGGAAATTGGTCGCATTTACTTGCATATACATGCACTTACATTGAACAGGTCATAGCAAGGAGGCTAGAGCAGAGAATAAAATTTGTTTGCCCGACAAATAGGTACATGTTTACTATAATTTACTGTTTTTTTGGGTGATGATGATTTTATGAGCTGATTGGCTAGCCGCTTGGCTTTTTCTTTTTGAGATCAGAAGGCCTATATGGCAATTTCAGGATTTTCCCGTGGCTCCCAGTGCAGGGGAGGTTATGGCGAAATTTTTCGAAAACTTAGGGTGTTAGCCAAATTTTTGAGGAATTTGAAAATTCTCAGAAACTGAAAAGTTGGAGAATGGAAGCCAGATCGAACGTAGAGTTGAATAATCAAACCACTTTCGACTTTGTTCCTTTTCGGGGACAAAAAGTTTTAAGTGGGGGAGATTGTAACAACCCGAAATTCCGAGCCAGTTTAAAATTTTTATTTTGGCAATTTTAGCGAATTTTGAACATTTAAAATGAATTATTTTAAATAAAATCGACGAGAAATTTATTTTGAATAGAATTCGAATGTATATATTATATACGTCGTCGTTAGAATATAAATAATTATATATAATTATAAATAGAATTGAAAATGGCGCGGTAGTTCGATAATTCGATTTCAAACTTCAATTGAATGTACCGGGTGCAAAACAATCCGGATTTTAGTGAAACCAAAAATAATAGGATCTATTTGATAATATCTTTCCAACGAATCCGAAAAATTGAAATTTCATAGCGGAAATCAAAAGATATGTCCAGTTGAAAATTCTGAATAGTCGCTATGGAATTCAGGCCCTTAAAAATGGAGATTTTGCAAATGACCTCGGATTTCGACGAAACCACTTTTGTTGGATCCGTGATGTCAAATTATTGCTAGATTCCAAATTTCATAATTTTTTTAATCAATATGTGAGCGTGGCGAAGGAATACGCGTTTGACCATTTTCAGTTGTTTTTAATCGACTGGAAAATGGCCATTTTTCTAACAGTCTCAGAATTCGATGAAACTAGTTTTGTTAGGACCGTATCGTCAATACAAAGCTAGAAAATATTTTTCAGGAATTTTTCTAGTAAGTATGTGACCCCGGTAAAATGAAATGCGCGTTCAAATTTAATATATAGAGTTATATTTTGATTTTAACGGAAACTGATTGTAACGATCGAATCAGCCTACGATACATATCCCGTTGTGTTCGGAATGAGGGTAATTAGCTATGGACGACAGGCGGTGGGCCTCGTTTAGAGGTCGTATGTAAAAGTCAACTTTTCTTGAAATTAAATAATATAAAATTAAAATTTCTCTCCTCCTCTCCTTTATTTCCTCAGCCCCACCCCCTTTCGTTCATTCTATCAAAAGAAAAGAAAAAAAAAGAATCCCGATGTCGATCCACACTCCACCGCCGCCCAGGGGCGCGCGCCACCGCACGCCACCATCTCCCCCTCCCCACCGCTGCGCCTCCTTCTTCTCCTCCTTCCCCTCCTAAAAACCGCACCCCTCTCTCTCGAAATCCCCAAACCCCCGAGCCGCCGATCCATCCGCCACCTCCTCCGCCTGCTGCGCCGTGGCAGCGCCTTCCCCGACCCTCTCTCCTCTGAAATCCGCACCCCCGACCCCTTTCGACTTCAGGCAACAGCGAACCCCTCCCCCCTCCCCCCCCCGTGCGCTGTAAGTTCTTCTTTTCCCTTTTTTTTATTATTTGATTATAATTTCAGTTTAGAAAATAAATGGCATGTTAAAGTTTGCATTTTTAAAATGAAGAACAAGTAGAAAAATATGATTTTTGTCATATGAATAGTTATAAAAATATAATCTTTTATATTGTAGAAGTTAAAAATATAATTTTTATCGCATGTAAAGGTTTAAAATATAATTTTCATATTATATAGATAATAAAAATGTGATCTTTATACGGTAGGATATAAAAAGACGATATTTTTATGTAGTGAAAGACGACATTTTTAAAGTAGAAAAAGGCGAAATCTTTATACTTAAAAAGGCGAAATCTTTATATAGAGAATAGCGTGATAAAAATATAATCTTTTCAATATGAACACCGTTGAATAAAAATAGAATTTTTAACTATATAGTAGTGATGTAAAAATATAATTTTTATCTATATAGTAGCGATGTAAAAATATAATTTTTATCTATATAGTAGCGATGTAAAAATATAATTTTTGTCTATATAGGAGCGATGTAAAAATAGAATTTTTATCCATATAGCGTGATTATAAAAATGGGATTTTTATATACATGGCAATAAAGTAAAAATTCGATTTTTATATATTGAATAGCAAAGTAAAAATTCAATTTTTATATATTGAATAGCAAAGTAAAAATTCGATTTTTATATATTGAATAGCTAAGTAAAAATTCGATTTTTATATATTGAATAGCGAAGTAAAAATCCGATTTTTATATATTGAATAGCGAAGTAAAAATTCGATTTTTATATATTGAATAGCGAAGTAAAAATTCGATTTTTATGTATTGAATAGTAAAGTAAAAATTCGATTTTTACATATGTAGAGAATACGGGCAACGAAGGTGACAAAAAGGCGAGAACGATGAAGATTTCTCTAAATGAAGTGTTGTGGAGTTGGGATAGCTATTGGCGAGAACTTCTCACTCTCCAATTTCCTTTTTCTAGTTATATATATATACTAGGATGCAGACGGTGCTTAGTAGCACCCGATACCCGTCATCCACAGACCATGGATGGCTTGTTTGTTTGATTGATGTGTTGTGAAATTTGTTTGTGAAATTGATGTGAAATAGGTAATGAAATATATTCATGTGTTGAAAGGAAATAAAATATTTATATAGTTAAAAATATTTTATTGTTAAAAATATAATTTTTAATGTGAAAGTGAATAAATAAATATTTATAAACAAATCGGCCGATTTGTTTATATACACTGATTTGACTGATATTGATTGGGATGATAAATTTTACACATCGCCCAACTGCACGAATAAAAATATGTGTTTGTTGATTTGAAACCCCACACGGGTGTTGGGATGATATTTGGCGTACACTAATCCCAATTATTTAATTGTATGTCGATCGATTGGTCGACAGACTGTGTAAGCATTGATTATCTACATTTGATGCTTATGCAGTTGTGTGGTGCACTTTGGATGATGGTTGATTGTTTATCATGGCTATTATATACATGTGTTGTATGGAATCCATATAATTAACGTTATATGGTTATTGATTGGGCCTCACTCCAATCGGGAAAATAATGAATATTATAAAAGAAAATTCATGTGTTGAATATAAAAATAGTCATGTGTTGACGATGTTCATGAGTTTAAACTATTGATGTGTTGAGAAAAAAAATTAAATAATAAAAATTACATCTTTATCATATTTACAATTATAGTCTACTTCGTGGTGGAGTCTAATTAAAAATCAAACGATAGATACCATAATTTTATAAAATATTTTATATAACAAAAATAGTGATGTGTTGACAGTACTCATGTGTTGAGATTAGTCGTGTGTTGAAAGAAATATAGATTCATGTGTTGAATAGAATAAATATTGATTTGTTGAATAGAATAACGAATTTATTGAAATATATAAAGCCGTGTTGATTAGAGATGCGTTATTTTGACACGAACGATATTTATATCGATTTTATTCGTTTTATAATGAATATTGAAAAGTGATTTCAAAATTTAATATTTTGAAATGAAATTCAAATTAAATTAGATTAAAATTCAAACTAAAATTGAATTGAAATCAATTTGAAATGAATTCGAATTGAATTAAATAGAAGGTAAATTCAAATAGAATAGAATTGAAATGAAATAGAATTTGAATTGATTTGAAACGAATTTGAATTCGAATTAAATAAAATTGAAATGAATTCGAATTGAATTGAATTGAAATCAAATCGATTTGAAATTTAATGTAGCATTGAAATGGTTTTGAAAACGAATTTAAAACGATTTATAAAATACGTTTTAAAAGGAAATCAATGGAATATATATAATATATATATATTATACATATAATGGCCTAAATAGAACGCGCCGCGCCGCGGCAGTTCGTGAATTTCGACCATTAACTTCGAATTGACGTTGCGGGAGATCTGACCATCAGATTCTCCTAAAACCGGAACCGTTGGGTTCGTATTGTAAAGAGCTTTCCAATGAATATTAGAAATTTGAAACCTAACGGTTGGATTTGGAATTATGTCCAAATCAATTTCAGAAAAGGTCGCTGTAAGTGCAGTTCGATGGCCATTGTTGGAAATCGACTGTATGGGCCTTGATAAAATTATTTAAAATACCTATAATTTGTGTAAAATCATAATATGTGAACTGGAAAGAATTGGGCTGAAGAATTCCACATTTGAAAAGATAAAAATAGATTTTTGTCAAAATGAACTAGTTTTGAACTAAAATTAAAATCAATTTATTTTTGAAATAAATAAATTGAATTTGAAAGTGATTTTAAAAATAATCAATATTCCCAATACGTGAATTGGACTGGAGTTGAATCGAAATTATCTTCGGAATATTTCGATGTTGGATTTCGTGACTATACAGATATTGTTATGGGAATTCGAAAGATATATTTTATATCGTTATTTCCAATACGATATTTGTTGGTTTCAGAATTTGATATTGAATATAAGCTGATATATTTTCTATTCAAAGCCTTGTATTTAATATCAAATGTGATTTGGGTTTGTCGTGAATCGTGTTTTAAATGACATTGGTTCTTTAACCCAGTTAAAGACAGGATGTTGATTTTTGAAAAGATTAAAACTAAGTGGAGTTTTAATGAATCTTTAATTAGATTGAAATGTGAATTGATAATTTAAATTATCAAATCAGAAAGGTGATCGAGAATGGAGTACCACCAGTTTTGCTCCAAAGCGATAGTTAAATCTTTAATTAGATTTGAACGTGAAATGGTAATTAATTTTACCGATAACACCGTGGTATTAGATATGGAGTATTACCAGTTTTCTCCATGGGATATATAGGTTGGGATTGGGAAATAAAATAAATAATTACTTCGGTGTGGCTCGCTAATCCCGACTAGGTTGAAATGACATTCGAAGGAAGATTAAAGAATAAGTTTAGAAGAATTTATCTTGGATAAAATTAATAGGAACATTTCCCTAAGAATGTGATTTTGTGAATAAAAGAATATTCTGAATTGGAATGAGGCGTTCGTTGTGTTTGTGTAACATTTGTTTATCATATACGTGGGTTATTCAGAAAGGCCGGGTTATACCCATTCTGAATAACCGATTCGACGAGATGTCGAAGATGAAGACAGTGGTTGAAGACTAGAAGTCTTCACATCGTTTGGGTGATTACTGATGATCTTGATTGGGCTGTACACCCGAGATGAGGGAATCAGTTGGTGATCGTCCAGACGTACTTGGTGATGGATGGATATGCGAGGAAAGTGCCTCCGGTTTCGTTCAGACCTAGAACGAACTTGTAAATGGATTGTGTGTCTGACATTGGATTTTATTCTGTGTTGATTGATCTCTATTAAATATACATCTGTTTGCCGGCGGAGAATTTATTCTCTTGCTTAACGCCCTTCTCTGAGACGTACGAGCTCAGAGGTTGTATATCGATGGACATCAGTCGCATGGAGTGAATTGCCAGTGTGGCACGCGTAAGCGGCAATTGATCAGGGCTTCTGTTGAAAAGCAAAGTCTTGTGGTTGATGATCAAAGCACGGCTTGTGTGGCGTAGCTTTGTGTAAAACGTGAATTCGCGAGCCTCACACCTCGGTATGAGTCAAAAACGGGATAGTGACTGCAGGGAGAGCACAACGTTTCTTTCTAGCTAGGGTGGTGTCAGTGACCTACCAGCCCTGACATTTATATACTTTTCACTTGTGTGGTTGTTGGATACGAGGCACCTCGGATATAGGTCTGTAAGGACCGGGAAACGTGTGTTCAGGACTAACTAATCCTCAAAAGTAAGAGAGGACCGGCCCTGAAGATCCAAGGATCAAAGTGGGGTCCTGGGACATTTGTTAGAGTGTCTCGAATGCGGAGAGGAACTTGCCCCTTGCCTCGACTCATGATGGAATCCAATTTCCAATACGGGTGTTTCGGTTTTAATTGTAGAACTAGTATGGCGACATGATAGATGGTACCCATACCGCGTATGATTGATATTTATGATTGAAAATTGTTTTGACACTATACACTTATAATAGTATCAAATGATTTGTTTTGACATACCAAGCATGTTTGGCTATTATAAGGGAAGACCCTATCCTCCGGCTTGCATTGCATTGTGTGATGGGACCTGGGTCTTATAATAGCTTCATTTTTCCAAAAAGCATTGCGCTGTTTTGTTATATGCACTAGTATTCTTGGAAGGAAAACCGTTCCGTGTTATACGGCGTGGTCCCTTGAATTACTCTCTTTAAAGTAAAGTTTTAAATAACTGTTTTAGTTCTCACACTAGTCACATGACTGACCTGGAGTTTATTGTTTTAACCTAAACTCTAGGTGCCCTTATTTTCGACACAGGCAGCTAGTAGTTTTGGTTTTGCAGATTTATATTCACAAGGTCCTGATTTACAGCTGGAACGATGCTCGGAAAGCTCTGTATCCGTGTATCACTTCTAGTTGTGCTTTTGTATTATTTTCCGCTGCGATGTATTTAAATGTAATTTAAATCTCTGATATTTGTTGAATGTAATTTATTCAGTTATACTCTGTATATTCTTGTATCTAATGGAATTGTTGTAATAACAATGAAATGTTCTTCCGTTTGCGTTCTATTTTGTCTTGTCCTCAATTCTATTCGGGCTTTCCTTACCGGGGAAGTTCGGGTCGTCTCACCAGTCACATGACTGACTTGGAGTTTATTGTTTTAACCTAAACTCTGTGTGCCCTATTTTCCATACGGGCAGCTAGTAGTTTTAGTTTCGCAGATTCACATTCGTGGGATCCTGGTTTATAGCTGAACGATATTCGAAAAGCTCTGTATCTGTTTGTCTCTTTCCATTGTGTTTTTGTATTATTTTCCATTGCATTATTATTTGTAAATCTCTGACTATGTATATTCTTGCACTCTGATGTTAATTTTTGTAATAAGCAATGAAATGTTCTTCTGTTTGTGTTCTAATTTGTCGTGTTCTCAGTACAATCCGGGCTTTCCTTTACGGGTAAATTTGGGTCGTTATACGTGGTTTTAGAGCTTTGGTTTACAAAGCTCGAGAACAAGGCATATTTGAACCGAACAAAAGAATTCGTCGGAGATTGGATTAGTAATATCCAATGAGAATAACCCGTTAGAGTTAGGATAAGTAGTATCCTAGAACGAGTGTGAATAGTGTTTTTGAAATAAAAAAACAATTTTTTGTTTTGAAAATTTAGATCGTATTATACGTATTTGGTTATTTATTTTATATTGAATTTAGACGATCTAATATATGAATATTTGCATATACGCCTTGCAAACGTGTATACAAAGCCTCAAATATACTGTATAGATATAAAATCACACTCTAGTCGCCTGGAGATAATTCTATTGATGACTACGTAGCATCAACAGTTTGTGTTCGAGTTTCGAAAGTGGGATATTTATGTGTTTCCAATTGACTGGTGTGAGAACTAAAAACTAGATAGGGATTATTGTTGTGAGTTGGCATCAAAAACATGATTTTGCATACATATACCAAAGTTATGAATTTGAAATTTTAATCAACTAATTGATTGATGATTGTGTTGTGTGATTATTCATTTAAATCAATATGATAATGTATGGTTACTTTAGCCAAATTGAATCAAATTGTTAAAAACCCGCAAATGTCACGTATTTGGAAATTGGATTTCCGTCTATGAACCGAGGCAAAAGATAGTCCTCTACCGATTCGTGACTCTCTAGCCCGAGCCACAGGCAAGTACTCAGTCAAGCCTTGGAGCGACAGGGCCGGTCCACCGATGTGGATTAAAATGCCTGAACACTACGTTTCCCCGCCCTTTGGGGCGTAAATGAGCCAACTCAATGACTCCATCGGTTCGAGAACGACCGATCAATCCGAGGCGCCTCGCAACAGCAACAACCACATAAGTCAAACTCGTCAGGGCGTGTAAAACCACTGACGCCACTTCTAACTAGAAAGAAACGCATGCCCTCCCTGAGGTCCGTCTCCCGTTTTTGGTTCATACCGGGTGTGAAACTCGCGAAGTAAACGTTACACAAAGCTACGCCACAAAGGCCGTGCTTTGATCATCACCACAAGACTTTGCTTTTCAACAGAAGCCTCGATCAATTGCCACTTAGGCATGCCACACAGGCAATTCACTCTATGTGTTTGATATCCATCAGTATATAACCCCTGAGCTCGTACGTCTCAGAGAAGGGCGTTAAGCAAGAGAATAAATTCTCCGCCGCCAAACAGATATATATTTAATAGAAATCAATCACACAGACTAAAATCCAATGTCAGACACACAGTCCATTTACAAGTCCGTTCTGGGTCTGAACGAAACCGGAGGCACCTAGTACCCCGCATATCCATCGATCTCCAAGTACGTCTGGACGATCACTAACTGTTTCCATCTTCTTGGGTGTACAGCCCAATCAAGATCATCAGTAATTACCCAAACGACGTGAAGACTTCCGGTCTTCGACCACCGTCTTCATCTTCGACTTATCGTCGTATCAGTTATTCAGAATGGGATAAACCCGGTCTTTCCGAATAACTCGCGTATATTTTAAATAAGTGTTACACAAACACAACATACGCCTCATTCCAATTCATTAGTCACTAACCGTAAATTAATCAAGAGAATAATTCCCCAAATATTAACCCCGAAGGCCGAAACCAACATCAGATCAATATCCAGAAAACCATTCTGCTTGGCCAACCGACAGTTAGTTTCTAAATTTCACATTCATAGGGAAATGTTCCCATTAATTTTATCCAAGATAAAATTTCTTGAATTCATTCTTCTTTTGAATTTCGATTCAACTAGTCGAGATTAACGAACCTTACCGAAGTAATCATTGGTTTTAATTTCCCAATCCCAACCTATTTATCCCATGAAGTAAAACTGGTAATACTTCATATCTAACTCCACAGTGTTATCGGTAAATTCAATTACCATTTCACGTTCAAATCTAATTAAAGATTTAACTATCGCCTGGAGCAAAACTGGTGATACTCCATTTCGATTATTTCAATCTAATTAAAGATTCATTAAAACTCCACTTAGTTTTAATCTGTGACTGGGTTAAAGAATCAGTGTCATTTAAAACACGGTTCACGATAAACCCAAAAATCACACCACATTTCAATCAGTCCCTAATTGTAAATTAGCAAGTGAGCAATCCCCTAAGTATTAATCCCGAAGGCCGAAACCAACATCAGATCAATACCTCGGAAACTATTCAACTTAACTAATCTCCAGTTAGTTTCTGATTTTCTTAACTCCTTTAGGTCTAAGAACTGTATTATTGAAGATACCGTTCACGACAACCCAAAATCGCCTTTCATTAATGATCGGGTTAAAGAACGAGTGTTATTTAAAACACTGTCCACGATAAACCCAAAAATCAATATCAATTCAATTCCAATTAAATATTATTTAATTGGTACACTTCATTAAATCTAAATAAAAAGATTTAATCTTTTCTCAACTGGGTTCAAGAACAGTGTTAGTGAAGACACCATTCACGACAAACCCAAATCACATTTGATATTCAATACAAGGCTCTGAATAGAAAATATACCGGCTTATATTCAATATCAAATTCTACGACTAACAGATATCGTATTGGAAATAACGATATATATATCTATATCTTTCAAATTTCCATAACAACATCTGTATAATCACGAAATCCAACATCGAAATATTCCGAAGACAATTTCGATTCAAATCCACTCCAATGCAATCATTGGATATTCTGGTTATTTTTAAAACCCTTTTCTAATTCAATTTATTTTTAAATAAATAGAATTTTAATTCTAGTTCAAAACTAGTTCATTTCGATAAAAATCTATTTTTATCTTTTCAAATAGGGAGTTTTTCATCCCACATCTTTCTAAATCATTTCTTATGATTTTACACAAATTATTACTATTTTTAATAATTTTATCAAGGCCCGTACAGTCGATTTCCAACAATGGCCATCGAACTGCACTTACAACGACCTTTTTCGAATTTGATTTGGACGTATCTCCAAATCCAACCGTTAGATTTCAAATTTCTAACCTTCATTAGAAAGCTCTTTTCGATACGAACCCAACGGTTCCGGTTTTAGGAGAATCCGACGGTCGGATCTCCCGTAATGTCCGTTTGAAATAAATGGTCGAAATTCACGAACTGCCGCGGCGCGGCGCGTTCTATTCAGGCCATTATATTATATATATATAATATATATAATATATATTTCGTCGATTTCTGTTTAAAACGAATTATATAAATAGTTTTGAATTCGTTTCAAAAACAATTTCAACTTCCTTTTCAATTCAAATCAAAATTGAATTCTTCTTTATAAATTCGTTTTAAAATTCATTTCTATTCAATTCAAATTTCAATTCAATTTGAATTCATTTCAATTCACTTTCAATTCAATTCGAATTCGTTTTCAATTCAATTCATTTCGAAATCGTTTTCAATTCAATTCATTTCGAAATCGTTTTCAATTCAATTCATTTCGAAATCGTTTTCAATTCAATTCATTTCGAAATCGTTTTCAATTCAATTCATTTCGAAATCGTTTTCAATTCAATTCATTTCGAAATCGTTTTCAATTCAATTCATTTCGAAATCGTTATATATTCAATTCATTTCGAAATCGTTATATATTCAATTCATTTCGAAAACGTTATATATTCAATTCATTTCGAAATCAATAAAATCGATATAAATATCGTTCACGTCAAAATGGCGTCAATCTAATCAACACGGCTTCATAAATTTCTATTTCCAAAATAGTTGTTATTATCAAAATATTTCGTTCAACACATGACCAATCTCAATGAATGAGTACTGTCAACACATGAACTTTTATTTTATAATATTCTTTATTTTTCAAATTGGAATGAGGCCCAATCAATTACCATATAAAGATTTTTATATGGATTTCCATACAACACATGTATTTAATAGCATTGAAAATAATCAACCATCAACCAAAGTGCACTACACTGTATAAGCATCAAATATAGATATTCAACGCTTATAACAGCCTGTCAATCAATCGATCGACATATTTAATCAATCAGGATGAGTGAACTTCAAATTTCATCCTAACACCCGTGTGGGGTTTCAAACCATCAAACACATATTTTATTCGTGCAGTTGGGCGATGTGTAAAATTTATCGACCCAATCAACGTCCTTCAAATAGGTGTACATAAACAAACCGTTTGGTTTGCAAATGAATATTTTATTTATTCACATTCACGTTAAAAATTATATTTTTAACGATAACACATTTTATTTTAACATATGAATTTCTATTCGGTTCATTCTTTAAATAAAATGCTATTTTTATTTTTCTAACTTATTTTAGAAAATTTCGGCGGCATAACGGCACGATACTAGAAACGGGACAAGGTCTAGCCTTATCCCCGGTCTAGTGAAGGCCCACGCCATTCACACATCAATCAAATTCAATTCGTTATGCAAACCACAAAATTTGGAGTAAGAGTCTAACCTAGCCTTACTCCTTCGCCTTATAACGGCGCACGTCTAATCCTAACCAATTTATCGATTCGGTTTTTCACATCACAAACCACATTCAAACCAATATCGCAATCAATCACCAAACAATCAAACAAACAAGTCCATGGTCTGTGGACGATTGTGTCGGGTGCTACTAAGCACCGTCTGCATCCTAGTATATATATATATAACTAGAAAAATAGAATTTGAGTGAGAAGTTCTCACATATTGCTATCCTAGCTCCACGGCTCTTCTAATGCAGGAAATCTTCGCCAACTCGCCTTTTGTCGCTTTCGTTGATGCTTTCACTACATACGTAAAAATCACATTTTTACTTCGCTATTCAATATATAAAAATCGAATTTTTGCTTTGCTATTCTATATATAAAAATCGAATTTTTACTTCAAAGTTCAATATATAAAAATCGAATTTTTACTTCAAAGTTCAATATATAAAAATTGAATTTTTATTTCAAAGTTCAATATATAAAAATCGAATTTTTATTTCAAAGTTCAATATATAAAAATCGAATTTTTATATCAAAGTTCAATATATAAAAATCGAATTTTTATATTGCTACCTATATAAAGATGATATTTTTAATATTCCTATCATGTAAAAATTATATTTTTACTTCTCTACATAAACCAAAAATCATATTTTTTTACATCTTCCACTTAATAAAGATTATATTTTTAACACTTTATAAATATCAAAATCATATTTTGATTATCTGCCTTATATAAAAATTATATCTTTATTCTTTCCACGATATAAAAATTATATTTTTAATACTAAAAATCTTGTCTTTACTTTTCTAAAAATTATATCTTTCCCTAACAGAAATGATTCCATCTTACGAATATTTTTATAGTTCCACTTAAAAGAAAACCCATTTTTATCTTTCCAAATTCAAAGTATATTTACATAACAAAACTGAAATTCTTTATGTATATGTTTATATATAACAAAGACTGAATTTTTCTATGTATTTATATATTTCAAAACTGAATTTCTTTACCTATAAAACTAATCACATTATATAAATAAAATAAAGAAATAAAAGTAAAATAAAATAAAATAAGCTTACAGGAGGGAGGGGGGCGTCGCAATTTGCCGACGTCGGCTTGAGGAGGGCGGAGACGATTGGGGAGGCGGCGCTGCACCTGAAGGCGGTGGCCAGGGGGGGTGGGTCGGCGAGCGGTGGGTTTGGGGGTTGAGAGGGGGTTGCGGTGAAGGATTAAGGGGAGGGGGTGTCGCGTCCAACTGACGGAGGGGGTGCGAGGGGGGGTATGGCTGTGGGCGGCGCCACCTGGGATTGGCGGCGATGGGATTCTGTCGTCCTCCCCCTTTTTCTTTTTCTTTTTTTTTTTTTTTTTTATACTGAATCGATTCTTTTGAAAGAAGGGGGGGGCCTCGGGTTAAAGGGGAAAAGAAGATTTTTTTTTTTTTTTTTCATTTTCAAAAATGGTTGACTTTTGTTTTGAACTCAAAACGCGACCCTCCGACTGTCGTCCCTAGCATTTTACCCCCATTCCGAACACAATGGGATATGTATCGCTGGCTGATTTGACTGTTTCGATCAGTTTCCGCCAAAATCAACATATAACTCTATATATTGAATTTGAACGCACATTTCAATTTACTGGGGTCACATACCAACTAGAAAAATTCCAAAAAAATATTTTCTAGCTTCGTATTGACGATACGGTCCTAACAAAACTAATTTCATCGAATTCTGAGACCGTTTGAAAACTGGCCAATTTCCAGTCGATTAAAATCAACTGAAACTGGTCAAACGCGTTTTCCTTCGCCACGCTCACATATTGATTCGAAAAATTATGAAATTTGAAACCTAGCAATAACTCGACACTGCGGACCCAACAAAACTGGTTTCGTCGAAATCCGAGGTCGTTTGCAAAATGTCCATTTTTAAGGGCCTGAATTCCATAGCGACTATTCAGAATTTTCAACTGGACATATCTTTTGATTCCCGCTATGAAATCTCGATTATTCGGATTCGGTGGAAAGATATTATTAATTAGATCCCATTATTTTTGGTTTCACTAAAATCCGGATTGTTTTGCACCCGGTACATTCAATTGAATTTTGAAATCGAATTATCGAACTACCGCGCCATTTTCAATTCTATTTATAATTATATATAAATATTTATATTCTAACGACGACGTATATAATATATTCGTTCGAATTATATTCAAAATAAATTTCACGTCGATATTATTTAAAATAATTCATTTTAAATAATCAAAATTCGCTATAATTGCCAAAATAAAAATTTTAAACTGGCCCAGATTTTCCGGGTTGTTACAATCCCCCCCACTTAAAACTTTTCGTCCCCGAAAAGGAACAAAGTCGAAAGTGGTTTGATTAATCAACTCAACTTCCATTGTTTTGATTACGGCTTAAGTTCTTCAACTTTTCAGTTTCTAAGAACTTTTCAAAAATTTCATAAATTTGGCTAACACCCTAAATTTTTGAAAAATTTCGCCATAACCTCCCCTGCACCGGGAGCATCGGGGAATTTCAAATAGCTTCCCCGGTCCTTCAGATCTCAAAAAGAAAAAGAAAAAGCCAAGCGGCTAGCCAATAGGCTCACAAAATCATCATCACCCAAACAAAACAGGAAATTATGTAATAAACATGTACCTATTTGTCGGGCAAACAAATTTTATTCTCTGGCTCTAGCCTCCTTGCTATGACCTGTTCAATGTAAGTATATGTATATGCAAGCAAATGCGACCAATTTTCAATACAATTCAATATTTGATTCAATTAGGCTAAATGGTTCAAAATTAGCAAACAAATAAACAAACAACACAAACATCAATCAATTAGTGAATTAGATTATCAAATTCATAATTTTGATACATATACTGAAAATCTTGTTTTTGATGCCAAATCACAACAAAGTGTTATAGCTATATAAGATTTGGTTCTCACACCAGTCTAATGGAAATATATAGAAATCACACCTTCGAAACACGAAAATAAATACTGATGATGCACGTGCTATCATCAGTACCATCTCCGGGCGACTAGAATGTGGTTCCATATCTATCCAGTATATTAAAACTTTGAATACACGCGGATCAGACGTATACGCAAAATCTATATATACTGGACTGTCCAACTCAATATAAATAGATAATCAGATACGAATAATTGATTTAAATTTTCAAAACAAAATTTGTTTTCACTTTTATTTTAAAAATTTACTCTTCACACTCGTTCTAGGATACTACTGATCCCATCTCTAACGAGTCATTCCCATTGGATTTTACTAATCCAATATCTGATGAATTCTTTCGTATGGTTCTAATGTGTCTTGTTCTCTAAGCTTTGTAAACCAAAGCTCTGATACCAACTGTTAAAAACCCGCAAATGTCACGTATTTGGAAATTGGATTTCCGTCTATGAACCGAGGCAAAAGATAGTCCTCTACCGATTCGTGACTCTCTAGCCCGAGCCACAGGCAAGTACTCAGTCAAGCCTTGGAGCGACAGGGCCGGTCCACCGATGTGGATTAAAATGCCTGAACACTACGTTTCCCTGCCCTTTGGGGCGTAAATGAGCCAACTCAATGACTCCATCGGTTCGAGAACGACCGATCAATCCGAGGCGCCTCGCAACAGCAACAACCACATAAGTCAAACTCGTCAGGGCGTGTAAAACCACTGACGCCACTTCTAACTAGAAAGAAACGCATGCCCTCCCTGAGGTCCGTCTCCCGTTTTTGGTTCATACCGGGTGTGAAACTCGCGAAGTAAACGTTACACAAAGCTACGCCACAAAGGCCGTGCTTTGATCATCACCACAAGACTTTGCTTTTCAACAGAAGCCTCGATCAATTGCCACTTAGGCATGCCACACAGGCAATTCACTCTATGTGTTTGATATTCATCAGTATATAACCCCTGAGCTCGTACGTCTCAGAGAAGGGCGTTAAGCAAGAGAATAAATTCTCCGCCGCCAAACAGATATATATTTAATAGAAATCAATCACACAGACTAAAATCCAATGTCAGACACACAGTCCATTTACAAGTCCGTTCTGGGTCTGAACGAAACCGGAGGCACCTAGTACCCCGCATATCCATCGATCTCCAAGTACGTCTGGACGATCACTAACTGTTTCCATCTTCTTGGGTGTACAGCCCAATCAAGATCATCAGTAATTACCCAAACGACGTGAAGACTTCCGGTCTTCGACCACCGTCTTCATCTTCGACTTATCGTCGTATCAGTTATTCAGAATGGGATAAACCCGGTCTTTCCGAATAACTCGCGTATATTTTAAATAAGTGTTACACAAACACAACATACGCCTCATTCCAATTCATTAGTCACTAACCGTAAATTAATCAAGAGAATAATTCCCCAAATATTAACCCCGAAGGCCGAAACCAACATCAGATCAATATCCAGAAAACCATTCTGCTTGGCCAACCGACAGTTAGTTTCTAAATTTCACATTCATAGGGAAATGTTCCCATTAATTTTATCCAAGATAAAATTTCTTGAATTCATTCTTCTTTTGAATTTCGATTCAACTAGTCGAGATTAACGAACCTTACCGAAGTAATCATTGGTTTTAATTTCCCAATCCCAACCTATTTATCCCATGAAGTAAAACTGGTAATACTTCATATCTAACTCCACAGTGTTATCGGTAAATTCAATTACCATTTCACGTTCAAATCTAATTAAAGATTTAACTATCGCCTGGAGCAAAACTGGTGATACTCCATTTCGATTATTTCAATCTAATTAAAGATTCATTAAAACTCCACTTAGTTTTAATCTGTGACTGGGTTAAAGAATCAGTGTCATTTAAAACACGGTTCACGATAAACCCAAAAATCACATCACATTTCAATCAGTCCCTAATTGTAAATTAGCAAGTGAGCAATCCCCTAAGTATTAATCCCGAAGGCCGA
The DNA here is from genome assembly GCA_030737875.1 of Allium sativum. Lineage (NCBI taxonomy): Eukaryota > Viridiplantae > Streptophyta > Magnoliopsida > Asparagales > Amaryllidaceae > Allium > Allium sativum. The sequence continues at coordinate 1,007,108,015 of CM060916.1, forward strand.
AACCAACATCAGATCAATACCTCGGAAACTATTCAACTTAACTAATCTCCAGTTAGTTTCTGATTTTCTTAACTCCTTTAGGTCTAAGAACTGTATTATTGAAGATACCGTTCACGACAACCCAAAATCGCCTTTCATTAATGATCGGGTTAAAGAACGAGTGTTATTTAAAACACTGTCCACGATAAACCCAAAAATCAATATCAATTCCAATTAAATATTATTTAATTGGTACACTTCATTAAATCTAAATAAAAAGATTTAATCTTTTCTCAACTGGGTTCAAGAACAGTGTTAGTGAAGACACCATTCACGACAAACCCAAATCACATTTGATATTCAATACAAGGCTCTGAATAGAAAATATACCGGCTTATATTCAATATCAAATTCTACGACTAACAGATATCGTATTGGAAATAACGATATATATATCTATATCTTTCAAATTTCCATAACAACATCTGTATAATCACGAAATCCAACATCGAAATATTCCGAAGACAATTTCGATTCAAATCCACTCCAATGCAATCATTGGATATTCTGGTTATTTTTAAAACCCTTTTCTAATTCAATTTATTTTTAAATAAATAGAATTTTAATTCTAGTTCAAAACTAGTTCATTTCGATAAAAATCTATTTTTATCTTTTCAAATAGGGAGTTTTTCATCCCACATCTTTCTAAATCATTTCTTATGATTTTACACAAATTATTACTATTTTTAATAATTTTATCAAGGCCCGTACAGTCGATTTCCAACAATGGCCATCGAACTGCACTTACAGCGACCTTTTTCGAATTTGATTTGGACGTATCTCCAAATCCAACCGTTAGATTTCAAATTTCTAACCTTCATTAGAAAGCTCTTTTCGATACGAACCCAACGGTTCCGGTTTTAGGAGAATCCGACGGTCGGATCTCCCGTAATGTCCGTTTGAAATAAATGGTCGAAATTCACGAACTGCCGCGGCGCGGCGCGTTCTATTCAGGCCATTATATTATATATATATAATATATATAATATATATTTCGTCGATTTCTGTTTAAAACGAATTATATAAATAGTTTTGAATTCGTTTCAAAAACAATTTCAACTTCCTTTTCAATTCAAATCAAAATTGAATTCTTCTTTATAAATTCGTTTTAAAATTCATTTCTATTCAATTCAAATTTCAATTCAATTTGAATTCATTTCAATTCACTTTCAATTCAATTCGAATTCGTTTTCAATTCAATTCATTTCGAAATCGTTTTCAATTCAATTCATTTCGAAATCGTTTTCAATTCAATTCATTTCGAAATCGTTTTCAATTCATTTCGAAATCGTTTTCAATTCAATTCATTTCGAAATCGTTTTCAATTCAATTCATTTCGAAATCGTTATATAGTCAATTCATTTCGAAATCGTTATATATTCAATTCATTTCGAAAACGTTATATATTCAATTCATTTCGAAATCAATAAAATCGATATAAATATCGTTCACGTCAAAATGGCGTCAATCTAATCAACACGGCTTCATAAATTTCTATTTCCAAAATAGTTGTTATTATCAAAATATTTCGTTCAACACATGACCAATCTCAATGAATGAGTACTGTCAACACATGAACTTTTATTTTATAATATTCTTTATTTTTCAAATTGGAATGAGGCCCAATCAATTACCATATAAAGATTTTTATATGGATTTCCATACAACACATGTATTTAATAGCATTGAAAATAATCAACCATCAACCAAAGTGCACTACACTGTATAAGCATCAAATATAGATATTCAACGCTTATAACAGCCTGTCAATCAATCGATCGACATATTTAATCAATCAGGATGAGTGAACTTCAAATTTCATCCTAACACCCGTGTGGGGTTTCAAACCATCAAACACATATTTTATTCGTGCAGTTGGGCGATGTGTAAAATTTATCGACCCAATCAACGTCCTTCAAATAGGTGTACATAAACAAACCGTTTGGTTTGCAAATGAATATTTTATTTATTCACATTCACGTTAAAAATTATATTTTTAACGATAACACATTTTATTTTAACATATGAATTTCTATTCGGTTCATTCTTTAAATAAAATGCTATTTTTATTTTTCTAACTTATTTTAGAAAATTTCGGCGGCATAACGGCACGATACTAGAAACGGGACAAGGTCTAGCCTTATCCCCGGTCTAGTGAAGGCCCACGCCATTCACACATCAATCAAATTCAATTCGTTATGCAAACCACAAAATTTGGAGTAAGAGTCTAACCTAGCCTTACTCCTTCGCCTTATAACGGCGCACGTCTAATCCTAACCAATTTATCGATTCGGTTTTTCACATCACAAACCACATTCAAACCAATATCGCAATCAATCACCAAACAATCAAACAAACAAGTCCATGGTCTGTGGACGATTGTGTCGGGTGCTACTAAGCACCGTCTGCATCCTAGTATATATATATAACTAGAAAAATAGAATTTGAGTGAGAAGTTCTCACATATTGCTATCCTAGCTCCACGGCTCTTCTAATGCAGGAAATCTTCGCCAACTCGCCTTTTGTCGCTTTCGTTGATGCTTTCACTACATACGTAAAAATCACATTTTTACTTCGCTATTCAATATATAAAAATCGAATTTTTGCTTTGCTATTCTATATATAAAAATCGAATTTTTACTTCAAAGTTCAATATATAAAAATCGAATTTTTACTTCAAAGTTCAATATATAAAAATCGAATTTTTATTTCAAAGTTCAATATATAAAAATCGAATTTTTATTTCAAAGTTCAATATATAAAAATCGAATTTTTATATCAAAGTTCAATATATAAAAATCGAATTTTTATATTGCTACCTATATAAAGATGATATTTTTAATATTCCTATCATGTAAAAATTATATTTTTACTGCTCTACATAAACCAAAAATCATATTTTTTTACATCTTCCACTTAATAAAGATTATATTTTTAACACTTTATAAATATCAAAATCATATTTTGATTATCTGCCTTATATAAAAATTATATCTTTATTCTTTCCACGATATAAAAATTATATTTTTAATACTAAAAATCTTGTCTTTACTTTTCTAAAAATTATATCTTTCCCTAACAGAAATGATTCCATCTTACGAATATTTTTATAGTTCCACTTAAAAGAAAACCCATTTTTATCTTTCCAAATTCAAAGTATATTTACATAACAAAACTGAAATTCTTTATGTATATGTTTATATATAACAAAGACTGAATTTTTCTATGTATTTATATATTTCAAAACTGAATTTCTTTACCTATAAAACTAATCACATTATATAAATAAAATAAAGAAATAAAAGTAAAATAAAATAAAATAAGCTTACAGGAGGGAGGGGGCGTCGCAATTTGCCGACGTCGGCTTGAGGAGGGCGGAGACGATTGGGGAGGCGGCGCTGCACCTGAAGGCGGTGGCCAGGGGGGGTGGGTCAGCGAGCGGTGGGTTTGGGGGTTGAGAGGGGGTTGCGGTGAAGGATTAAGGGGAGGGGGTGTCGCGTCCAACTGACGGAGGGGGTGCGAGGGGGGGGTATGGCTGTGGGCGGCGCCACCTGGGATTGGCGGCGATGGGATTCTGTCGTCCTCCCCCTTTTTCTTTTTTTTTTTCTTTTTTTATACTGAATCGATTCTTTTGAAAGAAGGGGGGGGCCTCGGGTTAAAGGGGAAAAGAAGATTTTTTTTTTTTTCATTTTCAAAAATGGTTGACTTTTGTTTTGAACTCAAAACGCGACCCTCCGACTGTCGTCCCTAGCATTTTACCCCCATTCCGAACACAATGGGATATGTATCGCTGGCTGATTTGACTGTTTCGATCAGTTTCCGCCAAAATCAACATATAACTCTATATATTGAATTTGAACGCACATTTCAATTTACTGGGGTCACATACCAACTAGAAAAATTCCAGAAAAATATTTTCTAGCTTCGTATTGACGATACGGTCCTAACAAAACTAATTTCATCGAATTCTGAGACCGTTTGAAAAATGGCCAATTTCCAGTCGATTAAAATCAACTGAAACTGGTCAAACGCGTTTTCCTTCGCCACGCTCACATATTGATTCGAAAAATTATGAAATTTGAAACCTAGCAATAACTCGACACTGCGGACCCAACAAAACTAGTTTCGTCGAAATCCGAGGTCGTTTGCAAAATGTCCATTTTTAAGGGCCTGAATTCCATAGCGACTATTCAGAATTTTCAACTGGACATATCTTTTGATTCCCGCTATGAAATCTCGATTATTCGGATTCGGTGGAAAGATATTATTAATTAGATCCCATTATTTTTGGTTTCACTAAAATCCGGATTGTTTTGCACCCGGTACATTCAATTGAATTTTGAAATCGAATTATCGAACTACCGCGCCATTTTCAATTCTATTTATAATTATATATAAATATTTATATTCTAACGACGACGTATATAATATATTCGTTCGAATTATATTCAAAATAAATTTCACGTCGATATTATTTAAAATAATTCATTTTAAATAATCAAAATTCGCTATAATTGCCAAAATAAAAATTTTAAACTGGCCCAGATTTTCCGGGTTGTTACACAAATATTGAACTTCCTTGAAAATTGGTTGAAATTCCATACATCTATACATGTATATAATGAACCGGTCAAAATAGGGAAACTAAGAAGAGGAATAAAATTGTATGCTCGACAAATAGGTATGTGTTTACTAATTTTCCTTTTCTTTTAAAGAGTTTATGAGCCTAAGGCTGGCCGCTTGGCATTTTCCTTTTATTTTAAAGAGTTTATGAGCCTAAGACTGGCCACTTGGCATTTTCCTTTTCTTTTAAATAGTTTATGAGCCTAAGGCTAGCCGCTTGGCATTTTCCTTTTATTTTAAAGAGTTTATGAGCCTAAGATTGGCCGCTTGGCATTTTCCTTTTCTTTTAAAGAGTTTATAAGCCTAAGGCTGGCCGCTTGGCATTTTCTTTTTCCTTTGGACTGGTGAGGGCCCTGTGTGGCTAGTTGAGGTTTTAAATGTCTCCCCATATAAGAAGGTTATGGCGAAATTTTTCAAAAATTTAGGGTTTTAGCCAAATTTTTGAAGAATTGAAAATTTCTTAGAAACTGAAAACCTGAAGAATGAAAGCCAAACTGAAAGTTGAGTTGATTAGTAAAACAACTTTCAGCTCCGTTCCATTTCGAGAATGAAAAGATTTAAGTGGTGGAGAATGTAACAACCCGGAAAATCAGAATCAATTATAATCTTTTATTTGGCAATTTTAACGAATTTTGAATATTTAGAATGAATTATTTTAAATAATAACGACGAGAAATTTATTTTGAATAGAATTAGAACGTATAAATTTCACTAAACCGAAATTAGAATATAAATATTTGTTTTAATTATAAAACGAATTGGAAATGGCACGGTAGTTTGAAAATTTGATTTCATATGAATGTACAGGATTCAAAATTAACCGGATTTTAGTGAAACTAGAAATATTTGAATCTGTTTGAAAATATCTTTTCAACGAATCTGAAAAATCCAAATTTCATAGCAGAAATAAAAAGTTATGTCGAGTTGAAAATTCAGAATAGTCGTTATGGAAATATAGCCCTTAAAAATAGCGATTTTGCAAATGACCTCCGTTTTCGACGAGACCACTTTTGTTGGATTTGGAATGTCAAATTATTGCTAGATTAAAATTTTCATTATTTTTGGAATCAATATGTAAGCGTGGTGGATTTAAACGTGTTTGGTCAATTTAGTTTGAATTTAATCGATTGGAAAATGACCGTTTTACAAAAGGTCTCCGAATTCGAAGAAATTAGTTTTGTTAGGACTATATCTTCAAAACATAGCCAGATTTATTTTACGGGAATTTTTGGAGTCCGTATGAGGCCCCAATAAATTGAAATGTATGTTTAATCTAAATATATATTGATTTATATTCTACTTTAAATGAAAACTGATCGAACCAGCCGAACTAGCTTACGATACATATCTCATTGTGTTCGGAATGAGGGTAATTAGCTAGGGGCGACAACAGTTGGATCTTGTTTGGAGTTCAAAAGTAAAGTCAACATTTTTGGAGAGAAAATTAATTAAATATAAAATTATTATAACACCCTCCCCCTTTTTCCCTCTTCTCTCTCCCATTATCTCCTCATTCAATCGCGATTTCAGAAAGAACAAAAAAAGCGCACGAGACTGCCCTCCCCGTCCAGATCTGCCGCCGCCATTAGCAATTGGTGTCGCGCCTCCGGCTAGACCCCCCACCTCCAATCCTCCTCCTCCCTCTCCAGCCCCTGTTCGACACCCCAAGCCCTAAAAACCACAGCCCTCTCCTAAATCCACATGACCTCGCCAATATGGGCCTTCTAACGACCAACCACGCCACTCCGACCCCTCGGCAAACTCCGGTGACACCCCTCCATGCCCACGTTCTCCAAAAATCCTAGAACAATGAGTTTTACTGATTTTGTTTAATTTTATTTTATAAAAATCTGATTTATAAATTATAGAAAGTTAGGATTTTTTTTTGAATAAAAGATTATATTTTTATAGTAGAAAGTTTGAATTTTTAAATAAAAAGAATAGATTTTTCAAAATAGAAAGTTTGGATTTTTAAAATAGAAAGTTTAGATTTTTATTATAGGAAAGATTATATTTTTATATTAAGAAAAGACCATACCTTTATATATGAAAAGACCATATTTTTATATATGAAAAGATCATATTTTTATATATGAAAAGGTCATATTTTTATATATGAATAAATTATATTTTTATAATAGAAATGGTTATATTTTTATATATGAAAAGATCATATCTTTATATATGAAAAGACCATATTTTTATATATGAAAAGAACATATTTTTATATATGAAAAGATCACATTTTTATATATGAATATATTATATTTTTATAATAGAAAAGATTATATTTTTATATATGAAAAGATTAGGTTTTTATATTTGGAAAATTTTGATTTTTATAATGAAGTAGCGATATAAAAATATAAATATCATTGATTAAATATATGATTTTTATATAGAAAAAGGAGTTATAAAAATATGATTTTTATAATATAAACATCAGTATAAAAATATAATTTTTGTTATATGAATGGCATAAGAAAATTGTAATTTTTATAGCGTTGAAATAAAAATGTAACAACCCGGAAAATCTGAAACAGTCTAAAATTTTTAATTTGGCTATTTTATTGGATTTTTTTAATATTTAAAATAAATTATTTTAAATAATAACGACAAAAAGTGTGTTTGAATCGATGTTTGAAAATAAATATAGTTAATTTAAATTATAAACAAGGCCAGAAATGGCGTGGCAGTTTCAAAATTTGAATTCAAGCTTTGACTGACTGTACCGGGTGCAAAATAAAATGGATTTTAGTGAAACCAAAAATATTTCAATCTGTTAGTGAATATCTTTCTAACGAATCTGAAAAATCGAAGTTTCATAACGGGAGTCAAAAGTTACAGCCAAATGAATTTTCAGAAAGGTCCCTATAGAGATTATATCGCCCATGAAAATAGACTTTTTGACAAACGACCTCGGAATTCGACGAAACCACTTTTGTTGGATCCCGGATGTCAAATTATTGCTAGGTTTCAAATTTCATAATTTTTGAAGTTAATATGTGAGCGTGGCGAAGGAAAATGTGTTTGGTCAATTACAGTTAAATTGGATCGACCAGAAAATGGCCATTTCTCAAACGATCTCAGAATTTGACGAAACTAGTTTTGTTGGAACTTTATCATCAAAACATAGCTAGATTTAATTTTCGGGAATTTTTAGAATCATTATGTGGCCTCAGCAAATTGAAATGTACATTCAAATTGAATATTGAATGTTTTATATTTTAATTTGAAGAAAAACTGGCTGAAACAGTCGAATAGGCCTACGAAACATATCCCATTGTGTTCGGAATGACGGTATTGAGCTAGGGTCGACAGTCGTTGGGTTTGGATTGGAGTTCGTATGAGATAAGGGGTATTTTTGGATTTTTTTAAAATATATAAATAAAAGAAAAAATCTGATTGGCCCTCATTTTTTTCTCTCTCCCCGATCTGCTCAAAAAACCCGACGGCGGCCCTCCCTTCTCCCCTTCTCTCCACCTTTCCTCCTCCTACACGTATCAAAACCACATGCTTCTTTGGAGTTTTTCGTTGAGCTGAGCCTCCTCTTCAAATTTATAGTAGCCTCGACCCACTTCGTCGCGTCATTCGAAAGATCCGTCCTCTTGAAGATCGCTGGCGTCGGCCACTTTTTCTCCTCCCTGGTGCGTGCGAGTTCGAGGTGGTTGGCACCCCTAGGTGCGGATTTTCAAGCCCTACGCGGCGGTAAAGGCCGATCATCATATCGTTGTGCGGATTGATCGAAAAACTAAAACCTAGTTGTGAATCAAAATAAAAAGGTACAGCCTTCATTTTATTTAACTGTTCTATAGTGCTTTAAAGCCAACGGTTTATGATTTCACTGTAAAAATCATATCTTTTTGCTATGTTGACGAAATCCAGTGAAACAAGAGATAGTGGACTCGTGTGGACGTCTTCTACATTCTAGAAGAGACCGCATATTTTTCTGAGCCTTCTGCTATTTTTGGTGGAGCGGAACCCGATGTGAGATTTCTAAATTATAAACGATATGGAAAACAACAATGTATAAATTATATAGTTGATGTATGAGTTATACAAGCGTTGTACACCTCATGTATAAGCATTGTATAAGTTGTATTTTCAACGTATAAGTTATATATGCGTTGTGAAAGTGATATATGCGTTGAAATAAATTGAAATGATATTGAAGTGAAATCAAAATATATTTATATACGAATATATATATATACTCCCTTCGTCCACAGACCATTGGTGGTATATATTGGTTGTGATATTGTTTGGATTATTGGTGATGTGAAATTTAGTGAAAATCATGAATGATTGATTGTGGTTGAAAAATACCTGTTTTTGGTTGAGAATTATTTTGGATGAAACCACATAGGATTAGTTTATGGAAAAGAAAAATAAACATGCTCTTCTGCATACGAATTAGATGCATGAAATCCCCATTGTCAAAAACCGCAAGGTTTTAAGGTAGAGCGAGGAGCCGTACTAGGGACGGTCCCAGTTTTAACTACCTTGCCGTTATGCTGCCAAAATTTTCAATAATATTCATGTATTAGAATTATTTTCATGTGTTGAAATTATATTCGTGTGTTAAATAGAAATTCATGTATTGAATGAGTTCATGTGTTGAGTAAATTATTTGAAAAATAAAAAATCGCATTTTTATTATATATATAGGCTATATAAAATATTAGTATTTTAAATAAATTGTTTTAACACCAAAAATAACATTTTTACCTTATGTATAGACTATATAAAATAATCATGTTTTGAAATAAATTGTTTTACAATAAAAATCACATTTTTTTATATAAACTATAGAAAATATTCATGCGTTGAATAAAGGACTAGAACGATAAAAATCATATTTTTATCGTATGTGTGAAGTCGAAAATGATCATGTGTTGAATATATAGATTGAACAATAAAATCTACATTTTTATTGTGAATATGAAGTGTTAAAAATGGTGATGTGTGGAATAAATATTTTTGATGATAAAAATATCATTTTTATCAAATATATAAAGTGGATATGGTTTTGAAATCGAAGAATGAATTATATTTATATATATTTGTATAAATATAATAAAAATAAATCGAATAACGAAGCTGCATTTCGTGTTTTGAAACCGTGATTTCAAATGATTATTGCGGGAGGTCCGACCATCGGATTTTCCAGAAATCGGAACTGTTGGGTTCGCTTTGGAAATATCTTTCCAACGACACCAACTTTGTGAAGATCCAACGGTTGGATTGTCTGGTATGTTTAATTCAAATCTGAAGAAAAACAGCGCCAGAATCGATTATATATATATACACATATATATATAAATCGAATAACGACGCTGTAGTTCGTATTTTGAAATCGTAACTTCAAACGATAAGTGCGAGAGATCTGACCATCAGATTTTCCCAAAACTGAAACCGTTGGATTTGTTTTGAAAAGATCTTTCTAATGATATAAAATTTGTGAAGATGCAACGGTTAGATTTTCAGATATGTGTAAATCAAATCTGAAGAATAACAGCGCCACGGCCGCATTATGGCCTGAAGCGTCGTTTGAATGAATTGGCTATTTTTTAAATAAATAAAAATAGCGATAAATTTTGATAAAATATTATAAACGATATGGAATGGAAATAAACTGAATTTGCTCGGTTTATGTGATATTTGATGGTTGAATGTGTTTGGCGTGAAATTTCCTTAAAGAACAGAATTAGTGATATCGAATAATTTAACCATTGAAATGAATTTATTTGAAATTCTAAATATAGTGAATTATTTGAAAAGACCGAGTTGATTCTCATTTCAAATAATTGATCGACGAGTGAAAGTCGACGATACGAAGACGGTGCAAGACCGATGATCTTCACGTCGAATGGGGGGTGCTACTGATGCTCATGATGGGAGTAGCTACCTTAAAGGGGCTGAAGTAGTAGCCGTCCGGACGTACTTGTTGATTGTACCGATATGCGAGGTATTGAGTGCCTCCGGTTTCGTTCAGACCCAGAACGAACTTGTAAATGGACTGTGTGTCTGACATTGGATTTTGTTCTGTGTTGATTGATCTCTATTAAATATATATTTGTTTGGCGGTGGAGAATTTATTCTCTTGCTTAACGCCCTTCTCTAAGACGTACGAGCTCAGAGATTATATATCGATAGAAATCAGTCGCATGGAGTGATTTGCCTAAGTGGCAGATGATCAAGGCTTCTGTTGAAATGCAAAGTCTTGTGGCTGATGATCAAAGCGCGGCCTGTGTGGCATAGCTTTGTGTATAGCGTTGTTTCGTGAGCCTCACACCCCGGTATGAGCAAGAAACGGGAGGACCTCAGGGAGGACATGCGTTTCGTTCTAGCTAGGAGTGGTGCTTTGGGTTTTGCACACCCGGGTATTTTACTTATGTGGATGATGGAAAGCGAGGCCTCGGTATGCTTCGGTCTCTTCGGAGCCGATGGTGTGGTCGGATATGACTAGTTTTCGTCCCATAGGGTTGGGAAACGCAGTGTTCAGACATTTTAATCCACGTTAGTGGACCGGCCCTGACGATCCAAGGGCCCACCTGTGTCTGGGTCCTGAGACATGGGCTAGATTGTCTGGAATCGGTAAGGACTATCTTTTGCCTTGGTTCATGATGGAAATCCAATTTCCAAATATGACATCGTGCGGTTTTGATTGTATACCGATATATGGCGACTTAGTGGTATGGGGCATTAATACCGTCTATGATTGATACTTATAATTTGAACTTTCTTTTTGAAACATATAAACACTAGTAATAATATCAAATGCTTTTGTTTTATTCGTATCAAGCATATTTTGGCCATTATAAGGTAAAACTCTATCCTCTGGTTTGTGTTGCATTGTGTGATGGGAACTGAGTCTTATAATGGCTTCATCTTTATAAAAAGCATTGCGATGTTTAAAAGATTTACTTGTTTTAAAGCACTGGCAATCCAATGGAGTAAACCCGTTCCGCGAAAGTGGCGTGGTCCTGTGATTTGCCATATTGTAAAATGTGTTATGCAGATTTCTCATTCCAGTCCCATGACTGACTCGTAGTTTGTTTCACTTGGAAACTCGGGTGCCCCTATTTCTACATGGGCAGCCTTGTATTCAGGTTTTAGCAAGCTCTTTCTGGATAGCTGGAGCTGAAGATGGATTCTATCATTTATCTTTTTTTATGCTATTCAGCTCCTGCTGTACATATTATGTTTTCTTTTCCGCTATAGACATTTATGTATAGCTGAACTATATTTTGTACTAAGTATGATCCTGTATACTGTGTAACTCTAATGATTATGTTTATCTAATGTATTCTGTTGTACATTATCTGGTGTATTTATTTATTTATTTCTGTTCTGCTGTTATCTGTTTATGTGTTATATTCCAAAGATTACCCTTGCACCGTCTTATCGGGGTTTGGGGTCGTCACAAAAAATATGATTTTTAATATAAAAATCGTGTGAAACAGATTGCGATAGAACCGACGGGAATCAAATCCAAATCCGAACCATTTAGAAATAAAGAATAGAGGAGTGGGTCCCAAAGGTAAGAACTTCTCACTCTAATTATATTTTCTAGTTAAATATATAATAGGATGTAGATGGTGCTTAACAGCACCCGACACCCGTCGTTCACAGACGATGGATGACTTGTTTGATTTGATTGTGTTGTGGAAATTGATTTTGATTATGTTGTGGAAATTGATTGTGATTGTGATGTGGAATGAAATATAAAATATTCATGTGTTGAATAAAGTGTTAGAACAATAAAAATATCATTTTTATTGTATAAACGAATGAAATAAAATATTTACTGAAATAAAATAAATATTCATTTACAAATCGGACGATTTGTTTATGTACACCCATTTGACTGATATTGATTGGGAACGATATATTTTACACATCGCCCAACTGCACAAATAAAATCTGTGTTTGTTGATTGGAACCCCACATATGTATTAGGATGATATTTGACGTACACTAATCCCAATTGTTTAGTTGTATGTCAATCAATTGATTGACGGACTGTTGTAAGCATTAAATATTTATATTTAATGCTTATGAAGTGTAAAATGCACTCTGGATGTTGGTTGATTGTTTATCATTGTTGTTCTACACATATGTAGTATGAAATCCATATAAATAACATTATATGGTAATTGACTGTGTATGATCCCAGTTCAAGAAGAATGAATATTTTAAAATAACGAATATTTTAAAATAATGAATATTTTAAAATAATGAATATTTTAAAATAATGAATATTTTAAAATTATATTCAGTAAAAGATCAAAATCTGATTTTGATGTCCGATTTGGGATGGACATGAAAATATTTAAATATATAAAGCCGTGTTGATTATATTAACGCCATTTAGACGTGCACGATATTTATATCAATTTTATTCATTTTTATAATGAATATCTAAAAGGGAGAGATTTCAAAATCTAATGTTTTGAAAATATTATCATTTATATATTAATGATATAGAATATTCAATTTTGATTTGAAATTGAACATGAAGTTGAAATCATTTTGAAAACGAATTTAAAACGATTTATAAAATACGTTTTAAATGGAAATCGACGAAATATATATAATATATATATTTAATGGCCTGAATAGAACGTGCCACGCCACGGCAGTTTGCTAATTTTGACCATTGACTTCGATCGGACATTACGGGAGATCGGACCGTTGGATTCTCCTAAAACCAGAACAGTTGGGTTCATATCGAAAAGAGCTTTCCGAAGAATATAAGAGATTTGAAATCGAACGGTTGGATTTGGAATTATGTCCAAATCAAATTTGGAAAAGGTCGCTATAAGTGCAATTCTATGACCGTTTATGGAAATCGACTATACGGGCCTTGATAAAATTACTAAAAATATCCATAATTTGTGAAAAATCATAATAAATGATTTGGAAATAATTGGGATGAAAAATTCCATATTTGAAAAAATAAAAATATATTTTTATCGAAATGAACTAGTTATGAACTAGAATTATAAATCCAATATTTTTTAATTAAATAAAATGGATCTGAAATGGTTTTAAAAATAACCAGAATTTCCAATAGATGAATTGAAATGGATTTGAATCAAAATTATCATCGGAATATTTCGATGTTGGATTCAGGATTATATGGATATTGTTATGGAAATTTGAAAGATATATTTTATATCGTTATTTCCAAAACGATATTTGTTGGTTTTAGAATTTGATATTGAATATAAGCTGGTATAATTTCTATTCAGAGCCTTATATTTGATATCCAATTTGGGTTTTGGGTTTGTCGTGAATGGTGTTTTTGTTAACACCATTCTTAAACCTAGTGTGAAAAGAATAAATCTTTTAATTAGGATTTAAAGAAGAATTACCAAGTAATTAACATTTAATTGGAATTGAAAATGGAATGTGAATTGGGTTTATTGTGAACTGTGTTTTTAATGACTTTTGTTCTTTAACTTGTTTTACAATGAAATGGTATTTGGAATTTATATAAAAAAAATTATTAAGATTTAACGGGAATTTTCCAAAGTAAAGTTTTCCAATTAATATATTAAATTGGAATAGAATGGAATTCGAGTTGATAATCATCGAAGTGAACTTCTGTGGAGGAAGACTGTTAATAAATATGGAAATTAAAAGGCTTTGCCATTATTCCATTTATATTATAAGTCGGTACGAAAATTGATATCGATTATATATTGATTTGTTTTTCCATGAAGATTCCATAATTAATGGAATGTGATTTGGGTTTATTGTGAACTGTGTTCAAAATAACACTAGTTCTTTAACCCGGTTAAAGACAGGATAACATGTCTAACATTGTATTTCGGACCGTATGGTTGATCTCTGCTATATATATATATATTTTGTGGCGTAGAATTTATTGTCTTGCTTAACACCCTTCTCTAAGGCGTACGAGCTTAGAGGTTATATATCGGCAGAAATCAGTAGTACGGTGTAGATTGTCGATGCGACGTGTTGGATTTTCCAAAGATAAATAATCATTAATATTGATTTTTGGGAAGATTAAAACTAAGTGGAGTTTTAATGAATCATTAATTAGACTAAAATGTGAATGAGATAATTTAAATTTTCAAATTTGGGAAATGATCGAGAATGGAGTATCACCAGTTTTTCTCCAAGCGATAGTTAAATCTTTAATTAGATTTGAACGGGAAATGGTAATTAATTTTATAGATAACACCGTGGTGTTAGATATGGAGTATTACCAGTTTTGCTCCATGGAATGAATAGGTTGGGATTGGGAAATATAACAAATGATTTCTTCGGTAAGGCGCGTTAATCCCGACTAGTTTGGAAAACCTTAATATGGTTTGAATTGATATCCAAAGGAAGATTAAAGAATAAATTTAAAGAATTATCTTTGATAAAATTAATGGGAACCTTTCCCAAAGGATATGAATATTTAAATAAAAGAATATTCAGAATTGGAATGAGGTGTATGTTGTGTTTTTATAACACTTGTTTATTATATATGCGGCTTATTAGGAAAGGCCAAGTTTATACCCATTCTGAATAACTGATTCGACGATAAGTCGACGATGAAGACGGTGGTTGAAGGCCGGAGGTCTCCACATCATTTGGATGATTACTGATGTCTTGATTGGGTTGTACACCCAAGACAAGGTAATAAATGGTGATCATCCAGACGTACTTGGAGATTGACTGGATATGCGAGGACTTCTGTCCTGTATTAGACATATGGGACGAGAAATAAGGTGCCTCCGGTTTTTTTGAGACCCAGAGTGAACTTGTAAATAGACTATGTGTCTGACATTGGATTTTATTCTATGTTGATTGATCTCTATTAAATATATTTTTGTTTGGCGGCGGAGAATTTATTCTCTTGCTTAACGCCCTTCTCTGAGACGTATGAGCTCAGAGGTTATATATCGATAGACATCAATCGCATGGCGTGAATTTCCTGTGTGTCATGCCTGAGTGGCAAATGATCAAAGCTTCTGTTGAAAAGCACAGTCTTGTGGTTGATGATCAAAGCACTGTCTTAAATGGCATAGCTTTGTGTATAGCGTTAATTCGCAAGCCTCACACCTCGGTATGAGTTAAAAAGGGGATAAGGGACCTAAGGAGAACATGTTGTTTCTTTCTAGCTATGGGTGGTGTCAGGGTTTTGCAAGCCCTGACATTTTTTATATTTTTACCTATGTGATTGTTGGAATGCGAGGCGCCTCGGATATATCGGTCTCTACGGAGCCGATGGATATAGGTCCTATAGGACCGGGAAACATGTGTACAGGAATGGACAATCCTCAAAAGTAAGAGAGGACTGACCTTGGGGGATCCAAGGGTCTTCTGCGGGAGATACTGAGGCATTTGATAGAGTGTCTCGAAGCCGGCGAGGAGTACATCCCTTGCCTCGACTCATGACGGAAATCCAATTTCCAATACGTGACAATTCGGTTTTATTTATAGAGCCTAGTATGGCGACATAGTGGGATGGGGCACTATGCCGTCTATGATCGATACATTTATATATGAAGTTGTTTTCATACACTTTACACTATTATAATATCAAAAAGATTTGTTTTAAACGTATCAAGCATGGTTGGCTGACTCTATCCTCCGGCTTACGTTGCATTGTGTGATGGGATCTGAGTCTTATAATAGCTTCATTTTTCAAAAAGAATTGCGCTATTTGTTTTATGCACTGGTATTCTTGGGAGGAAACCCGTTCCGTGTTATACGGCATGGTCCCTTGATTTACTTTATTTTCAAAGTATAGTTTTATTAACTGTTTTAGTTCTCACACCAGTCACATGACTGACCTGGAGTTTATTGTTTTAACCTAAACTCTGGGTGCCCCTATTTTCCACATAGGCAGCTAGTAGTTTTGGTTTTGCAAATTCATATTCACAGGATCCTGGTTTACAGCTGAACGATATTCAGAAAGCTTTGCATCCGTTTATCTATTTCAGTTGTGTTTTTGTATTATTTTCTGCTGCATTGTAATTTGTAAATCTCTGACATTTATCAAATGCATATTATTTGTTCATACCATGTATATTCTTGTACTATGATGTAAAATGTTGTAATAAACAATGAAATATTCTTATGTTTATGTTCTAATTTGTCGTTTTCTTATTACAATCCGGGCTTTCCTTTACAGGGAAGTTTGGGTCGTTACAAGATTAGTCATCCTGGCACCAAAGATAAAAAGAAGTGGTAGAAGGGTGCCGGAAGGATTAAATCTCAAAAGAAACTGGTAACGGCTAAACCAAGACTAAGTGACCCTAAATCATCGCCCAAAGCCTGATTAACCTTCTGGACTGGTACACGTGAAACCAAAATCAAAAGGTTATGGCAACAGAGTTCTTAAATTTCACCGACACTAAGACTGAAAAGGAGCCAGTCCTTTGACTTCCCTTTAAGATGATTCACCATTTTCAGACTAATTTGACACTTGCATACTAAATAAATACAGGAATTGCTATCAGTAAAAGTGGAACTAACAAGCCAACAATAGTGATGATAGGTTCACCAGCACCAGAGGCATAAAATTTCATTTTGTAACAGTGAATAACCTTCCATACAAAAATTGTAAATCTCGAAACCCCAAGAAATACATCAGGAGGATAAAACGTTCATTTAGTTCACGAAGGATCATAATCTAAATTGCCTATGGTTAAATAACTCATATTTAACACGCAAAATCCTAATAGATTTAAGTACTTATCCTAAATTTCTGCTTATAATTGAAGTAAGAATAATTCCAAAGGATCGAATATGAGATTCTCAGAAAGGTTTTGTAATTCTTGATGAACAGTAATCTTGTTCGAGTAATTAATGTTGTAGGTAAAAAGGTGAATAAGAGGTAATATTTATGTCAAATTACCTTCTAATCCAAGATGTACAGGCAAGCGTTAATCAACGAGTCCGATCAAGGTAGATCAAGAGACAGAAGATCGAAACGCCGAAAGAACATCAAAGTCGAAAATGCCCCTTCACTAATGAGGGGGCAAATGTTACTACCCAAATTTGCACTGAGATAGGCTGACGATGAAGGGGTATCGACTGTTACAGGCATAAAAGAATATTCTGTGAGCAATGACCAGACATAGGATAAAACCGAAAGCCTAAGGGAAGTATCTAGAAGGGTAGCAACCGGCATGTGACAACTCAGATTTTTACAACATGCTAAGACAAGAATCAAGTCAGAATTTGATTATAAATTCTGAATTAGGAGAAACGGGTTGCGCCATTACGTTTGTCTCGGAAAAATACGCGAAATAGAGTCCGAGTTTTCGAAAATCGGAGTCCGTATGACCCAGTTATGGCCCGTCAAAGTTTTTAGAAAATTTCAAGTTCAAAAACAAGTTCAAAATTTGAATTCAGATTTCAAATTCAGCCAAGCAGAAGAGGTGGGAAAAATTCCCGCCACCCCCAAGTCGACTGGGGAGTCGACTTGGGAGTCGACACACCCCAGGTGGCGTCGACTGCCCAGTCGACACCCCTATCGACTTGGGTGGTCGGCCAACCTGGGCCTGGGTGCACCTGCTGCTGTCTTGGCTCGATTTTTTTGGCTTGTGACGATTTTTGAGGGCTCAGATCCATCCTAGGGTTAATCTAAGGGCCTAAACTACTCCTAATCTCTATTAAAACACCCCTAAGCCTACCCTAAACCCTCACAAATCCCTCATGCCACGAAGTGCCGCCAAAATCAATCTTGATCATGGCCTCCATCTCCAATCCCTAGAGGCTATGCATTCAAATCGGGTTCAAATCAAAAGGTGCAAGCTTCCTATGTCAAATCAAGGGTGGATCAACATTGCTAGGCCAATTTCATGATGATTCTTCCATAAAGGAGCCACCTTTCTTCGTCAAGATGATGCATGATCCTTCCCTAAGCCTCTCTAGGTAAGTTCTAGCTACTTTTGGATCAAAACGGTAGTTTTAATGTTGACATGGGATAAAATGAGATAAAACATAAGTATGCATGTATGTGAACTTAACTTTGCCCCTTTTCTATGATCCATGACCTAGGGCTAAGTTTTAGCAACTTAATCATGTCACTCATGTAATGTTTAGCCTAGTTTATCTTGCAAGTTTGGATCTTTATCTATGGAATGTTAGCATGAACCTTTGGGAACCATTTGACTTGTGAAACATGGGCAAAGACTTGACTTTGGGGCTTATGCATGTATATGAACACAAACCCCCTTATGTATCATGCATGTTTGTGGCCAAGTCCCCTTGTGATACTATGCATGTTTGTGGCCAAATCACCTTGTGATACTATGCATGTTTGTGGCCAAATTCCCTTGTGATAGTATGCATGTTTGTGGCCAAATTACCTTATGACACTATGCATGTTTATTGCCAATCCCTTTATAATGTTATGCATGTGGAAGCCAATCCCTTTTTGGCATCATGCATGTTTTGAGGCCAATATGTGACATAGTATCCTTACTATGTTGACTCGCTTTTGCTTGCGTTGGAAAACACGATTTAGGGTAAGTTAGAAAAACGCGAAAATGACATGAGAACTTGACATGGGGTTTACATGAGAACATGACATTCATGATACATTTAAATATGGTCATGACACGGGGGGAAAACATGGAACTTGAACTAGACATGGGTGGGTTGTAAGTGTAATAAGACACTAGACCAAACATGAAAGTGGCCAACTCGAGGTTGGGTTGAGTTTGTAGCATAAATCTACCCGGACCCGCCCGGCTTAACTAGTGGCTACAAACAATAGGACCCAATGTGGGTAGTTGGTCATATAGCACTAAAACCCGAGGTTAGACTAGGTTGTGGTGGAAATCAACCCGGACCCGCCCGGCTTAACTAGTAACCACAACAAAGTCTATTGTGAGAGGTTGAGGTGCATTAATTTAATTAATGCCACATGATAAGGTTAAGTAATTTTGACTAATGACACTTAACCGATATGACACGAATGGGTAGGTTAAGTGGAACCGGACTTGATTTCTTAATTACACTAAACCAAACAAGACAATTAGGGGATGGGGTTAAGTAATTTACACTTAACTAATCTAAACACGGTAATTAGATGGGGTTAAGTAACCTACACTTAACTAGTCTAAACACGGTAATTAGATGGGGTTAAGTAACCTACACTTAACTAATCTAAACACAGTAATTCGATGGGGTTAAGTTAAACCCTTAACCAATCTAAACTTGGTAATTCAATGAGGTTAAGTAACCTACACTTAACTAATCTAAACACGGTAATTAGATGGGGTTAAGTAACCTACACTTAACTAATCTAAACACGGTAATTCGATGGGGTTAAGTTAAACCCTTAACCAATCTAAACTTGGTAATTCAATGAGGTTAAGTAACTTATACTTAACCAATTATACATGATGATTTGATGAGGTTAAGCAACCATACTTAACCAATCTAATATGAGAGCTTGATAGGGATAAGTCACGAGACCGTTTAAATATACTTAACCATTATAATACGATTAGTGGATGGGGTTAAGTTAACCTTTACTTAACCAATCCGACTCGATAATCCAATGAGGTTAAGATAATCTATGCTTAACCGATCTAACACGATAACTTGATAGGGTTAAGATAAAAAAATACTTAACCAAATTGACTTGATGACTGAATAGGGTTAAGTCATGAGCTTCTTGGTATACTTAACCAACTTGTAAGGCTAGGTCTTGGACTTGAATACTTAGCCAAATCTTGACATGATTCGTAGGCAGGTTAAGTCATGGACTTAAATGACAATACTTAACCCATTAGACAAAACCCTAGTTCGGGGGACTAGGTGGAAAACCGGGATTAACAAGGATAATGGGAAAGGAGACTAAGTGGTAAACCTTAGTTTAGGAAACTAAGTAATAATTCTTAGTCAAGAGATTTGGACCAGTTCACAGATAGATGAGTAACCCGATACGGTAGGTCATCGCTTAAACACACGAGGAGGAGCAAATTATCTGACTTGGATAAAGGCTCCAACGAACTGGGTAACGAAGCGGTAGCTTCGGGGGACGTGAGGGTACTCTTGGTATCCCTCTATGAGGTAGCAGATGGTCCATGAAACCCGGCCTCACAGAGGTTAAGGTCTGTGGTAGAAGAGCCAAGAGTATGCCTTGGTTGCTTTGCGAGCGACCTAAAGACTGGGATGGATTAGCGTGGAGTCGACGATACTTGTTTTTGCCCTGGATAGCACGTCGCCGACTACCTACCATCTTTAGTCAATCGTGTACGAACGGAAAGGCAGAGAACTCCCAACAGACCATGTTCTTGCTATCGAGTCATGGGTGAGGTTGGCCCATAGGAAAGTAGGGCTATAGTGGGGCCAGGATGTAGTTCTCATACATGATTTTTCTTGGATTGCCTTTCAGTAGTTGAGGGAGGGGTCATGCGGGACCATTGCCACGGAATACAAAAACAGACCTTGATATCTGCATCAGCAGATGACTTAAAGCTCCCGACCGAGTTCCGTATTTCTTGATTTGCCCTGGCACGGAACTCGGATGGCACATTGAGGAACATGTGCGTCTAGACATGGAAAACGATTCACGATATATACGTGGGATAAAGGGCGTGGTTGACGGGTGGCATAATCCCTAGTGGCCCTAGGTGGCCTGAACCCAAACCAAGTTACGAATACGTTCATTAGGTAGCATAATCCCTAGTGGTCCTAGGTGGCATAAATCCTAAGTGAACACGCGATAGTTCATGGTAAGAAAACATAGCTAGATCAAGGGTAGCAGTCCAAAATAACTTCAAGGATAAAATGGTACTACGTTGAGGTGGTATAGATTTACATGGGAAAGCCCGTACGGCCTACGGCAAAGGACTGAACTTATACATGGATGGAAACAGACGAGTTGGAAAAACCTACATATGCTATATATTAGGTTGACATGGACCATTACATGACATTGGGCAAGGGACATTCATAGTTAACACATGACGCGGGTGGGGATACTAGTACGAGAGGTGCAAAGAAAATATACAAGATAAATACCGTGGGATGTTATACATGACAGATACCTTGGGATATTATACTTGATAGAAACCTGATAATGTGACACCTTGATTTATCTTGAAACCGTAGTTTTTCATGATACCTTAGTTTATCTTGCTACAGTAATTCATCCAGTTATCTTGGTTTAGCTTATCTATCTTGTCGTCATCCTTATGTTTACTTTCAGTTTATGCATGTCATGTTACCTTTACCTGTTTTTATACTGGAAGTAGATAGGACTTGCCAGTCTTTATGACTGAACCCGTTTTCTTTTGCCTCTTTGTCTTCCGTTTCCCCCCCAGGTTTCAGGGAGGAAATGATGTTGTTTAGTTCGGACCTCTTATGCTTGAAGGTCATCATGTATAGCTTGATGTATAGCTTGGTCTTCTCTTGGCTATGGCTGCTTCACCGCTTTATTTTGGGGAATAATTTATGAAAAGGTTTTTATGCTTCTTTATTATTGCAAGACAGGTTTTGATGTATTCTGATGTAAAAGGCTTTAGGCCTTATTTTATAAGGTGATGAAATTTGTTTTACTTCCGCTGTTTTATATATGTTCTGTCTTGTAATATTTCTGTGCATGTTTACCTCGATAATGCTTCACCAAACCTAGTGCATTCCCTTTGTGAGTGACCCTAGCGGAGGTGGGGTGTTACATTTGGTATCAGAGCAGAAGGTTACCAGACTGGGCAAAAGTTTTTAAAACCTTCTGAAAACTATTTGAAAATCGGTTACAAAGAAGCATTTTTCAAGAAAAGTTTTTAAAGGCTATTCCCCAAAAGCCATTAGCACCATCCTTTGATTCCTTGATTGAATCTCGTTTCCTTTCTTTCCTCCATCTGTGGTCACAGTAGTTCTAACTGTGACTAATCTTTGTCTAGCCACGTAGGTGTTTCCCGTATGATGGAGGTGGTTCTCGAGAGACCTGTTGCCGTGGTACAAGGAAGGATAATAAGAGTAAGGATAAAGGACGCCAGCTTAAGGATAAGCAACTGTTGTTATGGCTTAGTCCATCAAGGAGGACAAGGACAAGATCAGCGGAGAGGGAAATAGTACGCTCCCATTTCTAGGGTACCTAAAAGAAATGGTACCGTTTCTGGTAAATGTTTAGTCGTTCTTTTCTATCATCCCGTCCAGACTTTGTCTTGATCATCGTATCATTTAAGTCTGCTTGGATAGTTGAGTCTCTGCACCTTATTACTAGCATGGTAGAGGATCCCAGTTTTGTCCCAAAAATCTGGTTGGAGAATTGGTCCATTCCTTCATGACTTGTTGGATTTGAGAATGACATGTCTCAGCTACGGATGGATTCTAGGGATAAAGTGGTCACCCAATAAGGGGTGCCATTCTCGGTTTTGGAAAGAGGGTAGTTAGACTCTCGACTCATCTTGGTGATACCCTTGAAGTCTCGTGTAACCGTTTTGGGTTCTGTCATGGTTAGTTACCTAGAATCTCGGGAAGCAGTTGTTGGTAATCCGTTCGAATAGAATTCGCCGCTAAGGCGGATGGTTCGTTTCGCTTATGCATGGGTTTTGGGAATCACCCTAGTAAGTACTCTTGGCAACATGGATTGGCATCGGCAAACGAGATCCAGAATTCCCTAGTGAATTTTGGAGAGCTTGCATGGGTAGGTGGATATGTTTGAGCCAAGTATACTAGGGAAAGGATAAGTGAAAGTGGAATGAGAGGCGACAACGAAATGAGTTCTAACTCATATCTTGGAAATAGGAATCAAGGAGCAACGAAATCATGAAGTCAAAGGCGGTCAAGGCACCGAGGAATTAAGCTCAAGGAAACGCGACTTAGAAGACGTAAGGCTAGACACGCGCATCGTACCTCTTTTTAAAGAGCGTATCCATGATCCCTGGTTTTTCCTGTAGAGCTTGCTCACATGTTATCTTTTGGTGGATGTCCTCTCGGTCCTGTTTCTGTTACAAACCCCGTAAGGAGTTTGTCTTGTTTATCTCCTCGATCTTATCTTGGGAACCTTAGATAGAACCCTATGGATGTAAACATGTATTTGAAACACGTTATGATTGATATGGTTGCAAATGGTTGCAAGTGGTTGCTCGTGGATGCGCGAATACACATTAGATACTAGATTGACGCGGTCATGTTTCATGTTGCATATGCACGAGTATTTATGCTTGTTTATGGATGAAATTGAATGTGTTGTCATGCGGATGTTGCATGTGGATGAATGTTTGTGCACACATATAGTACTTATATGACTAGGACTATTTGCATACATGTTGGACTCATGGCACTAAACACATTTTGCATTAGAAAGATCATTCAGGCCTGATCATTAGCATTAGCTAAGGAACATATACACACACTTTCTGCATGTGTTCATAAAGCATTAGGAGTCTTTTAAGGACCATGGTTGCCTGTGGATGATGTTTTGAGTAGATGGATGATGGATGGTAGGATACGTTCTTCGTAACTTGGAGATTTCGAGGACGAAATCCTTTAAGTTGGGGAGAATGTGACAACTCGGATTTTTACAACATGCTAAGACAAGAATCAAGGCAGAAATTAATTATAAAATCTGAATCAGGAGAAACGGGTTGCGCCATTGCGTTCGTCTCGGAAAAATACGCGAAATAGAGTCCGAGTTTTCGAAAATCGGAGTCCGTATGACCCAGTTATGGCCCGTCAAAGTTTTCAGAAAATTTCAAGTTCAAAAACAAGTTCAAAATTTGAATTCAGATTTCAAATTCAGCCAAGCAGAAGAGGTGGGAAAAATTCCCGCCACCCCCAAGTCGACTGGGGAGTCGACTTGGGAGTCGACTTGGGAGTCGACACACCCCAGGTGGTGTCGACTGCCCAGTCGACACCCCTGTCGACTTGGGTGGTCGGCCAACCTGGGCCTGGGTGCACCTGCTGCTGTCTTGGCTCGATTTTGTTGGCTTGTGACGATTTTTGAGGGCTCAGATCCATCCTAGGGTTAATCTAAGGGCCTAAACTACTCCTAATCTCTATAAAAACACCCCTAAGCCTACCCTAAACCCTCACAAATCACTCATGCCACGAAGTGCCGCCAAAATCAATCTTGATCATGGCCTCCATCTCCAATCCCTAGAGGCTATGCATTCAAATCGGGTTCAAATCAAAAGGTGCAAGCTTCCTATGTCAAATCAAGGGTGGATCAACATTTCTAGGCCAATTTCATGATGATTCTTCCATAAAGGAGCTACCTTTCTTCGTCAAGATGATGCATGATCCTTCCCTAAGCCTCTCTAGGTAAGTTCTAGCTACTTTTGGATCAAAACGGTAGTTTTAATGTTGACATGGGATAAAATGAGATAAAACATAAGTATGCATGTATGTGAACTTAACTTTGCCCCTTTTCTATGATCCATGACCTAGGGCTAAGTTTTAGCAACTTAATCATGTCACTCATGTTATGTTTAGCCTAGTTTATCTTGCAAGTTTGGATCTTTATCTATGGAATGTTAGCATGAACCTTTGGGAACCATTTGACTTGTGAAACATGGGCAAAGACTTGACTTTGGGGCTTATGCATGTATATGAACACAAACCCCCTTATGTATCATGCATGTTTGTGGCCAAGTCCCCTTGTGATACTATGCATGTTTGTGGCCAAATCACCTTGTGATACTATGCATGTTTGTGGCCAAATTCCCTTGTGATAGTATGCATGTTTGTGGCCAAATTACCTTATGACACTATGCATGTTTATGGCCAATCCCTTTATAATGTTATGCATGTGGAAGCCAATCCCTTTTTGGCATCATGCATGTTTTGAGGCCAATATGTGACATAGTATTCTTACTATGTTGACTCGCTTTTGCTTGCGTTGGAAAACACGATTTGGGGTAAGTTAGAAAAACGCGAAAATGACATGAGAACTTGACATGGGGTTTACATGAGAACATGACATTCATGATACATTTAAATATGGTCATGACACGGGGGGAAAACATGGAACTTGAACTAGACATGGGTGGGTTGTAAGTGTAATAAGACACTAGACCAAACATGAAAGTGGCCAACTCGAGGTTGGGTTGAGTTTGTAGCATAAATCTACCCGGACCCGCCCGGCTTAACTAGTGGCTACAAACAATAGGACCCAATGTGGGTAGTTGGTCATATAGCACTAAAACCCGAGGTTAGACTAGGTTGTGGTGGAAATCTACCCGGACCCACCCGGCTTAACTAGTAACCACAACAAAGTCTAATATGAGAGGTTGAGGTGCATTAATTTAATTAATGCCACATGATAAGGTTAAGTAATTTTGACTAATGACACTTAACCGATATGACACGAATGGGTAGGTTAAGTGGAACCGGACTTGATTTCTTAATTACACTTAACCAAACAAGACAATTAGGGGATGGGGTTAAGTAATTTACACTTAACTAATCTAAACACGGTAATTAGATGGGGTTAAGTAACCTACACTTAACTAATCTGAACACGGTAATTAGATGGGGTTAAGTAACCTACACTTAACTAATCTAAACACGGTAATTCGATGGGGTTAAGTTAAACCCTTAACCAATCTAAACTTGGTAATTTAATGAGGTTAAGAAACCTACACTTAACTAATCTAAACACGGTAATTAGATGGGGTTAAGTAACCTACACTTAACTAATCTAAACACGGTAATTCGATGGGGTTAAGTTAAACCCTTAACCAATCTAAACTTGGTAATTCAATGAGGTTAAGTAACTTATACTTAACCAATTATACATGATGATTTGATGTGGTTAAGCAACCATACTTAACCAATCTAATATGAGAGCTTGATAGGGATAAGTCACGAGACCGTTTAAATATACTTAACCATTATAATACGACTAGTGGATGGGGTTAAGTTAACCTTTACTTAACCAATCCGACTCGATAATCCGATGAGGTTAAGATAATCTATGCTTAACCGATCTAACACGATAACCTAATAGGGTTAAGATAAACAAATACTTAACCAAATTGACTTGATGACTAAATAGGGTTAAGTCGTGAGCTTCTTGGTATACTTAACCAACTTGTAAGGCTAGGTCTTGGACTTGAATACTTAGCCAAATCTTGACATGATTCGTAGGCAGGTTAAGTCATGGACTTAAATGACAATACTTAACCCATTAGACAAAACCCTAGTTCGGGGGACTAGGTGGAAAACCGGGATTAACAAGGATAACGGGAAAGGAGACTAAGTGGTAAACCTTAGTTTAGGAAACTAAGTAATAATTCTTAGTCAAGAGATTTGGACCAGTTCACAGATAGATGAGTAACCCGATACGGTAGGTCATCGCTTAAACACACGAGGAGGAGCAAATTATCTGACTTGGATAAAGGCTCCAACGAACAGGGTAACGAAGCGGTAGCTTCGGGGGACGTGAGGGTACTCTTGGTATCCCTCTATGAGGTGGCAGATGGTCCATGAAACCCGGCCTCACAGAGGTTACGGTCTGCGGTAGAAGAGCCAAGAGTATGCCTTGGTTGCTATGCGAGCGACCTAAAGACTGGGATGGATTAGCGTGGAGTCGACGATACTTGTTTTTGCCCTGGATAGCACGTCGCCGACTACCTACCATCTTTAGTCAATCGTGTACGAACGGAAAGGCAGAGAACTCCCAACAGACCATGTTCTTGCTATCGAGTCATGGGTGAGTTTGGCCCATAGGAAAGTGGGGCTATAGTGGGGCCAGGATGTAGTTCTCATACATGATTTTTCTTGGATTGCCTTTCAGTGGTTGAGGGAGGGGTCACGTGGGACCATAGCCACAGAATACAAAAACAGACCTTGATATCTGCATCAGCAGACGACTTAAAGCTCCCGACCGAGTTCCGTATTTCTTGATTTGCCCTGGCACGGAACTCGGATGGCACATTGAGGAACATGTGCGTCTAGACATGGAAAACAATTCACGATATATACGTGGGATAAAGGGCGTGGTTGACGGGTGGCATAATCCCTAGTGGCCCTAGGTGGCCTGAACCCAAACCAAGTTATGAATACGTTCATTAGGTAGCATAATCCCTAGTGGTCCTAGGTGGCATAAATCCTAAGTGAACACGCGATAGTTCATGGTAAGAAAACATAACTAGATCAAGGGTAGCAGTCCAAAATAACTTCAAGGATAAAATGGTACTACGTTGAGGTGGTATAGATTTACATGGGAAAGCCCGTACGGCCTACGGCAAAGGACTGAACTTATACATGGAAGGAAACAGACGAGTTGGAAAAACCTACATATGCTATATATTAGGTTGACATGGACCATTACATGACATTGGGCAAGGGACATTCATAGTTAACACATGACGCGGGTGGGGATACTAGTACGAGAGGTGCAGAGCAAATATACAAGATAAATACCGTGGGATGTTATACATGACAGATACCTTGGGATATTATACTTGATAGAAACCTGATAATGTGATACCTTGATTTATCTTGACACCGTAGTTTATCATGATACCTTAGTTTATCTTGCTACAGTAGTTCATCCAGTTATCTTGGTTTAGCTTATCTATCTTGTCGTCATCCTTATGTTTACTTTCAGTTTATGCATGTCATGTTACCTTTACCTGTTTTTATACTGGAAGTAGATAGGACTTGCCAGTCTTTATGACTGACCCCGTTTTCTTTCGCCTCTTTATCTTCCGTTTCCCCCCAGGTTTCAGGGAGGAAATGATGTTGTTTAGTTCGGACCTCTTATGCTTGAAGGTCATCATGTATAGCTTGATGTATAGCTTGGTCTTCTCTTGGCTATGGCTGCTTCACCGCTTTATTTTGGGGAATAATTTATGAAAAGGTTTTTATGCTTCTTTATTATTGCAAGACAGGTTTTGATGTATTCTGATGTAAAAGGATTTAGGCCTTATTTTATAAGGTAATGAAATTTGTTTTACATCCGCTGTTTTATATATGTTCTGTCTTGTAATATTTCTGTGCATGTTTACCTCGATAATGCTTCACCAAACCTAGTGCATTCCCTTTGTGAGTGACCCTAGCGGAGGTGGGGTGTTACACGGCACCATCATTAAAGAAGGAACCCCAAATCCCATGAAGAAAGACTACCCGTAGGTAGTTCCAACATGAAGAGTAACCAATAAGAAGTCATCTAAACCGGAAGCTAATGAAGAAAAAGACCAAGGATTCTACAACCCGAGACCCAGAAGGATGAAAGGGCTATCAGCATTAACTTGCTTAATGTTGATATATTAAAAGACAAGAGCATCAAAATCACAGAGTTTGAAGCATAAGGAAATTATCTGAGAGCTAGTTACCGAGACTCCAATTAGATGATCACAGAGAGGCCATTTTTAGCAAAGATCTAGTAAAGCACCGGAAGCACCCTTTCGGAAACCGAAGCATACTTTAGGGATCTACCGAAAGGCAAGTAAAAGCCTCTAAAAGAGACAAGTTATCCACACTAATCCACTTAGTGTTGATATCGACAGGAATGGCGGATCTGAAACCATACACTTGAAGCATGAAGGCAAACTCCATGAAGAACTAATGACAAAATCAGAAGCTCATAACCAGAAGCAAAGCTATCCATACCGATTGGCTTGATACAGCGGTACAAGGAAGGGAGAGATAACATTAAAGAGAAGTCCCAAAGACCGAGATCATCTTTCTGAGAGCTAAGACCGACACCCTAATCAAAGGCAATAAGCAAAGTTAAAAGATAGGACGAGAGCCAAAACATCCAAAGCCAAAGTGAAACGCGACCGACAGGAACTTCTGCTGGTCCAACAACAAAAGGGACCCCGATTTGTCTATAAATAAGACCCTAGGGATCTCATTTTCGGGACTGATTCTTCATTTCTCATTCTTGTACTCTTTTTCTCTAGAGTAAACCCTAATTTCCAAATCAATTTGGGGATATCTATTGTAATCCCTTATGTACTCCAAATCCAAGATCAATAAAGAGTGGATCGACACTTAGCGTATTTCTTATGAGTTTTTTTATAAGTTTTCTTAGTTATTTCCTATGCAATATACCAATATGCTTTCTACATTGTTTTGTCTTCCTATCCAAGATTAAACCCTTTCGCAGAGCTATTGCAAAAGCCCTTCCTATGAGCCATTTAGCCTTCTACTGAGGGTTGTGCTTAGGGATCCTTTATCCCAAGATAATTGTTGGATCTTAAGTTGGTTAAGCATGGTGCTCAGCCCTTTGAGGGAAGAGTAACAATTCTTTCGGACTTAGGACCTTGATATCTCGGAAATGATGAACTAACTCAAACTCGTAGGAACAAAATAACCACGTTTTTTCCTTAGGTCTCCTTCCGTAGGACTATCTCCCATGTTGACGAGAGATATTGTTAACGATTGATTTGCTTGGATATACTCTTATTTTCTTTAGTAGCATCATATAATTAGGGAGAGTACTTAGATTAAGTCATATATTTAGTAGAAGTATAATTTAGTTTAGCATAGTTTAATATAGGATACTATATGTCCAAAATAGTTTAGTCACTTTCTATTGATGATAAAGGGGGAGAAATTATAAAATAGGAATTAGTTAGGATTAGTTTAAAGGGGAGTATATAGGACTTATATATAATTCATGGTGAAAAGAAGAGTATTCGAAGAATCAGATCCACATGTATTAAACATGTATGAATGTTTTATAAATCAAGGTTGTCATCATCAAAAAGGGAGAGATTGTTGGAGAATGGAGTTTTGATGACAACAACCTTATTTCAATTATCATTATTAATTGATTATAAAATATATACTAACATTTTTATCTAGAATATATATATATGCATGATTTCTATACAAGATTTAATATTGAAGACTATACAGTTTTAGAGTTCCAAGAGATTCTATATTCAAAGAGATTCAAGACTCGTGAGTATCAAAATATCAAGATTTCAAGAGCTCAAGATTATCAAGTAAATAGAGTCTAGTTTATATGTAAAACTAGGGTTAGCACTTTCAAATTCTGTTTTCAGATTCCTTTTTAAATTCCTTTACAAATTATTTAATTTCTTTTCTAAATGATTCCAAATTATTATAAGTATTTTACTTTAAGATTTCAAAAATATATACATAGTTTATAAAGCTATATATATGTTGCTATGCCAAAAAGTTATATATATGTTCAAAATATATGTTTTAAAAAGTCTTATATCATATAATTTTATATATATATACAAATTATATATTATTATGTTTGTATATGTTTTTATACTTCAGTAACTTCATTTGAAACATTAGTTTTGATTCAAGAATTTCCAGAAAATATATATTGGTTTTAACACTTGAAATTTGATTTTAAAAATAAACATACAAGGCATATGTAGACATACTAATAATGACATGTCGACATATAAATGCCCTTTTTTTAATTTTCAAAGGAAGTGTCTTTTCACTATTTGTAACGCTCCAGAAGTGTTGCAACCTTTGGAACACTATAAAAAGCTGATGATTACGAATTTTTATTCATTCATTCTTCTCCTTCTTCACCCCTTTACTTACCACCATTAAAATACTTAAATTTCTTGATTTCTACACTTATACTCTATCGATTTCAACAAAATTTATATCATTCTTCGTCTCTTCTCATTCACTATCAACCACTCTCTGTTTGAAGTGCTATCGAAGAGTTCTAAGGCTGTTGTAATTGTTTGGGAATTGTTTGACAAATGGTGTGTTCCTTGTAGCCCTGAAATCAAGAAAAGGGAGCGGTGTTAACCTTGTAGCTGTGAAATCAAGGGTTGTGGAATCGATGTTAACCTTATAGCCGTGAAATCAAGGGTATTGTACTTGGATATGGATAATAATAAAACTCTACGCAATCCAGTGTTGTGTGGGACTAGACGTAGTAGTAATCCAAACCAGTATAAAAATCCTGTGTGTTCTTTCCTTCTCTTCATTTTATATTTACTTATATCTGTGATTGTTCCTTTGTTTATGATCATTTCTGATGTGATAATCATTATGTGATTCATATATTTATTCAAGATTATTTAAATTTTCCATAATCTCTTTAAAACACTATTCACCCCTCTCTAGTGTTAGTTTTGCTTTAAGATCCGCATTTTGCATCCTTAACAACAGAAAAGCAGAATATCTCGTAGAGGAACAAATAACAGAATCGCAGAGGAACAAATAAATAAAATAGTAGTACATGAAGCTAATAAAAATTCAAAATTTATACATAATATCAGAGTTACATTCAAATATGTCAGAAGTCTAAATACAAGAATTTCTAATACAAAAGGAAATAACCAAAACTAATAGATAAAGAATGATGTCTTCAATAAGTCTCCAGCTTCAAAAGATGAAATCTCAATACTGCAATACTCGGTCTGACCTGAGCAAAAATGCAAAACAAAACAACTTGGATTAGGATTAACATCCTTTATAAGTGAATCAATTCAAGTGAAATATTCAATGAAATGCATCAATAACTTAAAGGATGTTTGGGATTTCCATCCTTTAAGGATCTGTCAAACTAGATATCATATAATACAATACGATATTATAATAGTGTCGATGGTTAAATATACCATTTAAAATAGCGTAGGTGGGATTACCATTATTACGCTTACACCGTTTATAATACCATAGTCTATACAGATACCATAAAGTCCATCGTAAACTAGTGGCTTTTAATGGGCACTCCATAGGTACGATACAAATCAAAATCGTAGTGGGCTCAATCAGGATAATATGATAAGGCACACGAGGAATACCCATGGAAGGGTTCTACCGATGCACGCCCGAGCCCGTGGTAACGCATAACCACAACTGCCGCCCACCTCGAACAACACTCCCATAATCAAGGGTGGCCACCAATCAAATCACAAAGTAATAGTTCAAAGAAGTGCATCCGATAGGAGGTGCGACTTCACTTAATCACGGTATAGCACCTGTTTTAGTCATTTTAATTATGACCCGAAGGTCAAGGGGATCCATCATTGTTCTGTTACTTCATTCTGATAGCATTTCCAAACCAACGCACTTTAGTATGGATTCTCCACCATGTATACAGTTGTTAAACTGGTTTTCAGTATTGACAGAGAGAATGACAATATCCGATCTCGGTCTCTTTAACAACCAAACGTTTACATTTTTCACACCATGGTCATTTATGTTTGAAATCATATTTTAAAATATCATAAAATAGTTAACCTCGAATTTGGTTTTATATTTAGACAATTAATTTCAAATATTCAAACGTCATAAATTGTACTTCAGTCAATTCATTATTTGATTCTATTCAAACTTCAGATTTCATATTTACAAATAGTTCATGAACAAGAATTACATTTGATTTCAAATTTCTATCGCAATTATCGTTATTCAAAATATTCATATTAAACATTTTGGATCTAATAGCTTGGATCGGAAATAGACTTTTATTTAAAATAGTTAATATAATATAAAGTAGTTAAATGTAAAATAAATAGATTTGTATAAAATAATTTGGTTAAAATGATTATAAAATACATAATGCAATAGTTGAATAAAATAATTGATTTTTAAAATAATTATAAGATGTTTAATAGTTAAATATAATATTAAAAGTTATAAAATAATAATTATATAAAATAATCTAAATTAGTTTGTATAAAATAGTACTAGTTTTAAAAATCTAGTTTAAATAATAATCCAATCCATATATCCAATTTCAACTTATAATCAATTCAATTATCAAAAGTTTGGTACAACTTATTTCAACTTAACAGTATATTCAAATTCCAATACATTATAGACCTTACTCAAGTTAGGTTCAAATCTTATTACTTCAATTAAATTCTCAAGGTTTCAATTTTTCTTTAAGTCACCTTTCTTTCATTTCATGAAACTTAAATCTCAAATTTCAAATTTAATTAATTCTAAATATTAATTTCAACTGTATTTGGATTCAAACCATTCATTTCATAGATTATTATCAAATAAATTATTTAGTTCCATTATCCTAACAAGTTTTCAAACTATATTTTCAAAATAAAGCTAAATCGATTGAATTATCAAATCAATTATTTACTTGGACAAATATTTTCAAAATAGACCAACGGTGTCCGTGTATAATTTTCTACCTAGGCCAAGTGATACACACACGCACACACACACACACACATATATATCATTTCAATCAATAATTTAATATTCAAATACTGGGTATATATCATTTCAACCCGCATCCCAAATCGATTCAGTTCCAAAATCTATATAGTGATTCAGGTATGTATCATTTCAACCCATAGGGAACTTGCAATGTGAACACATAAATAAACAATATCAACAACTCAACAAATCAAACATATCAAACATATACATGAAGTAAACTCAGTAATTCAAACATATACATAAAGTAATACATGTCACATGTACACATTCATATCATATATACCAGTCGTGTCAAAAATGTGTGTCATCTGTGCACAACAAAAAATAAGATTTTCTAAAATAATCTTATGCATTTCATAGCATTTCAAGCGTGCTAAATTTCACTTCTATAAAAAATGTAAGTCAAACGTGAGATAAACTCACCTTTCATGGCATATAAAAGGAAGATGATGAAGTTTGATATGAACATGGATACAAAGAGCATGATGCACCATTCCAATTACAAGCACAATTGCGCTCTTTTTAATACCATGGTATGAACATATTCACAAATCAATACCCCAAGAAATTTTAATGAACGAAGTAGAAAGGTTTTGGCTTAGGAAGATGGATTTTGATTTTTAATAAATTCTTATAAAAAGTGAACAAATTTTAGTCATTTAAAATAAAATTTCGGACTAGTAAACATTGGAATCTGAAAAGTCATAAACTTAAAATTTATTGCAAATTCTATTCTCTTCAATTTAAAAAAATGGTTTTCAACAAAATTTGAAGGAGATATGACTAAAACAGTGACAACCAAAATTTTAAGTCAGAAATCTGGGTACAAAAATGCATCTGAAAGATTAGTAGTTTCAACCTAAATATATTTGAAATCTAAAGAAGTGTTCAACAAAAAAGTTGTAGCTATTTCAATTTTTTACAATTTAAAAATAATAATAAAATGTGAATTTCAATTTTCTGGAAGAAAATTATGACCACTACAACACAAATCAAAAATCTGGAAAAAACAAAAATAAAAAGGTCTTTGATTTCAAAGGAAAAAGTGGTCATGGCTAGTCTTTCAGGTGGGGTCCTCTTACTAGGTGTGGAAGAAGATCATATAAGTGTGGTTAGGTCAATGATGATGGTGGTGGCCAAGAGGTTGATGGGAAGCAACGTCTTGGTTGGAAAGAAAGATGGTTGTTTGCATTTCTAGATCTAAATTTCCATAGTTCCCAAATCAACTGAAATTTGAAATCAAAATGGATTAGCTAATATAGATAGAGACTAGGAACCATTAAAATAATTATCATTTACCTAGGGATTTATTTGTGAAGGGAAGAAATGTCAAATTGAAAGAAAGGTTAATGCGGTAGAAGGAAGAAAGAGAGAAAACAGGGAGCTTTGCAATTTCATGTTGACTTATTTTGATTTTTATCTTCTTTTTTCTTGCAATTCAATTTCATCAAATGTCTTCTCCATTACAATTCGATTTGTAGAATATTTTTTATGTGAGATGTGGATTTGGATCTACACATGGAATAGCAAAGAAAATGAAATGTATCAGAAAATAAGTGAACGATGTAAAGAGAGATATACATGATTTTTATTTGCACGAGAAGGAAGTTACCAAATACATAATGTAAATTTAATAATTGTGTCTCTGCAAATTAATTTTCACCCATTCAAATTCAAGCCAGTATTAATACTAATGAGAATGTAAAGGAAGATATAGATTAATTTAAAAAAAATATACACATAACAACATCATCTGCAACGACCCAGTTTTTGGACTAATTTATAATTTATAATGCATATATTATACTGATAATTCAATTTAATTTAAATTAATAGGATTTATATATCTGGAAAATATTAGGGAAATTCAATATGTGTATGAATTAATGATTTATAACCCCTTTATTTAATCAATATATGTATGTATAGATAAAACAGGTAATTAATGTTTCATCAATTTGTTTTGTCTTTTAATTTGTTTTAACTCATATGAACATTGAATTGCTTGAGTAAGGAATAAAGGGAAGATTTCATATATGATTGAATTTGGATTTGTACTTAAAGATAAAATAAGAAATTTCATAAGTAAATTTTATTACTTCATAGGAATAATAAGATAAGTCATGCAATGGTAATACTTTGTTTTGTACCAAATTTGACATATCCTATAACTACATATAGGAAGATATAAATTAAAAGCAACATATTCGTTTATTTGATAATATGAATAAGGTAAAAGTCATTTGAAATAAAATAATAATTATTCTAAAAATCATGTTTAAATGTGTGTGCATATATATATATATATATATATATATATATATATATATATGAGTGTGTGTGTGCGTGTGTTAACTTAGACAAATGCTTGTTGTTTTAACTATTTTTGTTTGCATTGAAAACTTGTTTTTAAATTCATGTAGATATAAGTTTTACTTAATTCAAAAAAAAAATTACTTCATAGGTAAGCATATGCAAGGACATGCATATGTACATTTAGTACAAGCTAAACATAGATGAATAGGTGGAGTCTTTCTTGGATGTTAATCATAAATTGTATATGAAGTACATGGGCACTTTCTGTCACAAGAACATAGACATGAATGGATTGTTTTGCTTGGGAACTAAGGGAGAATATGTTAATAAATACACAAGTAGAATAGGCACAGGTAGGATAGGTACTACAAGAACATAAGTTACTTTGCTTAGGAGCAAAGTTGAAAAAAAAAACAGAATACTACAATATCAACATCTTACATCTACTCTACACCAAGCCAAGCCTTAAAATACACCGCACATGGAATGGCATGCAAATGAGTACATGAAAGCATGACTGGTCATGCACTTTATTGCCTGGAAGATGTAAATAAAAATGTCCATGAATATTTTTACTTCAATCAACACTACATCATCCTTTCACACCTCAAAAGGTTGTAGCATATACCATCAATCACCCATAAGAACAGCCTAGCATCTAAACCATGACTGTGTACATTTATGTACATCAAAACATAGCTGAACATGCATGTACTAGACTGGGAAAGGAGTGACTAAACAGAACTTCCTTTCAATCAAGCTGTTGTACCTTGCATGACTTAAGACCTCCCTTACTTAAAGCCTACACTTTCTCTTCTATAAATACCCATAGAAACCCCAAAATACACATACAAGCCCATTGGAAACAAGCTTAAACAAATGTAAACAAACTTGAACTAAAATGGCCGAGAGCCAATGAGAAAATATGGAATGTTTGGCAAGGCTGTGAAGATCATATATTGTGAGTAAACATTTACAATACCTTTTACTGTTTTAAATTAATCATGTGTGTTAATGTATGCATTACCTTTTATTCAAACATTAATATTAATGTTGTTCAAGTAATAATCTCTAAACTAATTGGACTTAGATAGTATTGACAAACCCGAGAAAGCATATTGTAACACCCTGTATTTTCTGAGAATATTAAAGTAACGAATTAAAGAATAATTAATTACAAATTTGAGAAATAGGTGAAACGGGTTGCGCCATTGCGCTCATCTCGAAATTCTACCTGGAATAGAGTCCAAGTTTTCGAAAATCGGACTTCGTATAAAGAAGTTATAGCCCTCGGAACTTTCAGAAATTTATATAAAACAATTCAGAAAATTAAATACCGAGGCAGGTCGACCTGGATGTCGACATACCCCAGGCCAGGTCGACCAGGGGATCGACCTCCCTATATACAGGTCGAACTGGGGGTCGACCTCCCCTTTGGGTCAGATCCGAAATCTGACTTTTTCATTGTGTGACGATCTACTGTGTCATTAGGGCTTGTGTGGCAAGTTCTGGTTGGTTCTCTTAGGTTTGAATGGCTTTGATTTGCTCTGGGTTAATCTGACGGCTCCTATTAAATCAAACTTCTATATAAGCAACCTAAATCTAAACCCTAAGCCACACAAAAATATTCCTAAGACCGTCATGCTGTCAGTACTTTGCCTAGAGTAGCCGCCATTCCCGTTTAACTAGAAAGCAAGTTAGGAATTACAAATCAAAATCTAATTCAACTAAGGGAATTCAACATCTATAACAAAGGAGAGCTATTCAATTTCAGAAAACAGATTCCAAAAAAACAAGACTTTCTTTTCTTTGTAAGTCCTGTTATTATTTAGACGTGAATGATTAAATGTTACGATTTTTAAAATGAAAACAAGAATAATTCCAAGTTGTAAGATACTGACGATGCTGATTTATGCCTATTTTTGTAGCGATTATATCGTATATGCTTGTGAGATTATTGTGGTTATATGTTAATGTTAAACCAATCGTATATTATATAAATTTGGTGACTTTTTCATGTCTTGTATCATGCAAGTTGTTTGGATGTACATTTAGATCTATGTTTATTGAATTATGCAAGTTGTTTAGATTTACATTTAGATCAATGTTTATTGAATCATGCAAGTTGTTTAGATCTATGTTTATTGAATCATGCAAGTTGTTTAGATCTACATTTATTGAATCATGCAAATTGTTTAGATTTACATTTAGATCAATGTTTATTGAATGTTTATTGAATCATGCAAGTTGTTTAGATCTACATTTAGATCTATGTTTATTGAATCATGCAAGTTGTTTAGATCTATGTTTATTGAATCATGCAAGTTGTTTAGATCTACATTTAGATCTATGTTTATTAAATCATGCAAGTTGTTAGGCCAAGACATGTATTATGATTAGATTCACATTTAGATCTATGGAAAGTGGATCCAAAATTAAAGCTCATATTTACATGCCTTGTTAAACTTGTGTAAAACCATATGCTTAAGATTCATGTTTGTTGGATCCAAGATAAAGGTTCATATTTACGTGCCCTATTAAACCTTGTAATTCCATATGTTTAAGATTCACGATTATTGGATCCAAATTAAAGTTTACATTCACATGTCTAGTTGATCTTGTGCAGTTCTATATGCTTAAGGTTTATGTTCATTAGACCCAAAATAAAAGTTTGCATTTACATGTCTAGTTGGATTTGGGTAATTTCGTATGTTTAAGACCCATGTTAATTAGATCCAAAAATGCAAGTTCACCTTTATATGACTAATTGGAATTGTGTAGTTCTATGTAAACTCCCATCCATATGCTTATGGTTCATGTTGATTAGGTTCAAAATTGCAAGTTCATAATTAAACATATATTTATTCTATGCCAAATTTATGTGACATATGTTGGATCCATATTATGCTTGTCTTGAATACTACGTGTCTCTTCCTTTCCCCTCTCGATTTTGAGTTAGGCTAAATTGCGAAGCCTAACATTCTATGATATTTATGCGAACATTTAGCAGGGGTAACGTTGGGAAAAACATGAAGTTACATGTTATTGGCATATTTTAAATGATTAGTGGCATTGAAATGGTATAGTTTATATACCTAAAATTATGAACATGATATAGAGAGAAATTGGGCATGACTTGAAAGACAATAATTTACATATAAATATAGAAGGTAAATATGTAAATTTAGAAAAGACAAATATGCCTAACCCGAGGTTAGATTGAGTTACGATGTAAGACTGCCCGGAACCGTCCGGCACATCCAGCAACCATAACAATATATATCTAATGTGAGAGGTTAGTGCATCAAGCCCAAAAGAACCCGAGGTTAGACTGAGTTGCGGTGTAAAACTTCCCGGAACCGCCCGACATATCCAGTAACCGCAACCATACCTGTCTAATGTGAGTGGTTGGTGCTTTAATGAATGAATTAAAGCTAAGACAGGAATGGTGGAGTTAAGTAAATTAAGGTAACACTTAACCAATATAACAAGATGAATGACTAGGGTTAAGTTATTAGGAAACACTTAACCAGTATAGCATGATGAATGGGTAGGGCTAAGTAGTAAAAAAACATTTAACCAATATAACTTGATTTGTGGTAAGGTTAAGTTAAAACAAGAGGGCAACACTTAACCAACATAACTTGATTTGTGGTAAGGTTAAGTTAAAACAAGAGGGCAACACTTAACCAATATAACTTGATTTGTGGTGGGGTTAAGTTAACATAAGAAGGCAACACTTAACCAAAGTAACATGACAAGTAGGTGGTTTAAGTTAACATGAATTGATTGATGACACTTAACCAATACAACATGATGAACACATGGGGTTAAGTTAACTTGAATTGATTGATGACAATTAACTAATACAACATGATGAACACATGGGGTTGAGTTAACAAAGAACACTTAACCAATATAAGTTGATGAACGAACGGGGTTAAGTTAATAGGAAACACTTAACCAATTCAACATGATAAGTGAGGAGGGTTAAGTTAGTAAGAAACACTTAACCAACATGACATGATTAATGGGTGGGTTAAGTTAACATGAACGAGAGACACTTAACCAATATGGCATAATGTGCGGGAGGGTTAAGTACATATCGGGTTGGTGGGTAATGTTAGTACATATAGGCCCACAAACTCAACCATTAATTAA
Organism: Allium sativum; assembly: GCA_030737875.1. NCBI lineage: Eukaryota > Viridiplantae > Streptophyta > Magnoliopsida > Asparagales > Amaryllidaceae > Allium > Allium sativum. Next base: position 1,007,148,239 of record CM060916.1, read on the forward strand.
ACATGCTTGAATCGATGGAAGGGTTAAGTACATCTCGTGTACGTGGGTAATATTTGTAACAACCTGGAAATTCTGAGCCAATTTAAAATTTTTATTTTGGCGATTTTGACGAATTTTGATTATTTAGAATGAATTATTTTAAATAATAACGACGGAAAATTTATTTTCGACGAAGTTAAAACGAATAAATTTATTTTAATTATATAACGAGCCTGAAATGGCGCGGTAGTTCGAAAATTCGATTTTAAATTTCAAATGAATGTACATGATTCGTTTTAAGTCGGAATTGGACGAAACAAGAAATATCTGAATCTGTTTGATGATATCTTTCTAGCGAACCTACGAAACTGAGATTTCGCTTTAGAAATTGAAAGATATGTCCAGTTCAAAATTCAGAAAAGTCGCTGTAGAATTTATATATTTTAATATTTATAATGGCCTTTGAAAATGAAAATTTTGCAAACGACCTCGGATTTCGACAAAACCACATTTGTTGGATCCGGGATGTCAAATTATTACTAGGTTTCAAAATTTGTAATTTTTCGAATCAATATGTGAGCGTGGCAAAGGAAAACGCGTTTGACCAGTTTTAGTTGATTTTAATCGACTGGAAAATGGCCATTTTTCAAATTTTCTCAGAATTTGATGAAATTAGTTTCGTTAGGACCGTATCGTCAATACGAAGCCAGAAAATATTTTTTGGGAATTTTTAGAGTCCGTATTGGCCCCGGTAAATTGAAATGTACGTTTAAAATTGATTATATAGAGTTATATTTTAATTTCAGCAAAAATTGAACGAAATAGCCGAACTGGCTTACGAAACATATCCCATTGTGTTTGGAATGGGGGTAATTAGTTAGGAGCGATAGTCGTTGGGTTTGATTAAGAATTAAAATGAATAAACTGGTACAAGTGGAATAAAATAACAATTAAATAAATTATAAAACCCTAACTAAATTCATCATTGGTCAAACCCTTTTCACCCGTGGTCAACCATTATCAGGCCGCCACCCCTAACAATTAATGGCCATAAACACCCAAAAATAAATCCCAAAATTATCTCCAATCCAATCGAATTAAAACCCGGTTTCTAAACAAAAATTGAAGAGCAAGATTTGAACTTCGAATCCCAAATGGTCTGATTGCTTCTCGTGTCGCATGGAGAGAGGAAACCTAGCACGAAGCGGCACCATATCGAGTCAATTTCCGCCATTGTCGGCCCATCGAGTGGCCTCGAACTCCGCGCGTGGAAAGCCCTCGGGTAGCCGCTTCAGGCGGCGCCTCAGATCCTCCGACGGCTTGTGGTAGCCTAGAAATCCAGCCCTAGTTCTGGAGCTCGTTCGATCATGGTTTGTGCGTATTCGAGGACGTTAGGGAAAGAAGGCGATAATTTTTTTCCTGTAAATAACCTTGTTTAAAATTTTGTTTTTATTTATTTATTTACATTGTTTTTGAAAATAAAATTTACATTGTTTTCAAAGTTAGAAATATACATATGTTTTAGAAAATAAAAATAGCTATGTTTGGAATAGAAATTAGCATTCTTTTATATATATATATATTAGCAAAATAAAAATATGATTTTTATTTTAGTAAAAGAATATGATTTTGTTTATATAAAAGATACGATTTGTTTATATAAAAGAACATGATATTTAAAGTATAAAGATTAGATTTTTACATAGATGATTACAATGTAAAAATTCGATTTTTTTATATATATAAGAAGTAGAAATAAAAATACGATTTTTATAGATATAGATTAGAAATAAAAATTTGATTTTTATTTAAGTAGCAATATAAAAATATAATCTTTTATATACGGGTAGCGAGATAAAAATATGATCTTTTATATGTATGTAGCGAATTAAAGATTGGATCTTTATGAAAAGAAAGACATGATTTTGATTTGAACAACACTATAGAAAGTTGAGATTTTTAACAATAGAAAGTCGAGGTTTTTAACAATAGAAAGTTGAGATTTTTAATTGTAGAAAGTTGGGATTTCTACCATGAAGTAGAGATTATAAAAATTTGATTTTTATATAGTAGAGATAGAGAATATAAAAATGTGATTTTTATATATGTAGTGGCTACGGACAGTGAAATTTACAAAAGGCGAGCACGACGAAGATTTCTACCTATGAAGAGTCGTGGCGTTTGGTTTAGCTAGTTGGTGAGAACTCCTAACTTTTATTTTATTTTCTAGTCGAAATATATACTAGAATGCAGACGGTGTTTAGTAGCACCCAACACCCGTCGTCCACAGACAATGGATGACTTATTTGATTGATGTGTTTTGAAAATTGATTGTGTGATGTGGATTGAATAAATATTTTATAGTTAAAAATATAATTTTTAACGTGTATATAAAATAAAATATTTATAAACAAATCGAACGATTTGCTTATATACACACATTTGACTGATATTGATTAGGACGATAAATTTTACACATCGCCCAACTGCACAAATAGAACCTGTGTTTGTTGTTATAAAACCCCACACGGGTATTGGGATGAAATATGGAATACACTAATCCCAATAATTAGTTGCATGTCGATCGATTGATTGACAGGCTGTGTAAGCGTTGAATATTTATATTCAATGCTTATACAGTATATAATGCACTCTGGATGATGGATTGTTGTTTTCATTATTGTTATACACATTTGTTGTGTGAAATCCATATAATCACATTATATGGTAATTGACTGTGTCTGATTCCAGTTTAGAATCATCAAATATTTTAAAATAATATTCAGTGAATATTGAAATGTGAAGCCGTGTTAAGTAGTTAAACGCCATTTTAACACAAACGAGAATTTTGTCGATTTTATTCATTTTACAATGAATATCGAAAGTGATTTCAAAATCTAATATTTTGAAATGATTTAAAATCCGAATTAAATTGAAAAGAATTGAAATTCGAATTAAATTGAAATGAATTGAAATTCAATTAAATGATTTGAAATTCGAATTAAATTGAAAAGAATTGAAATTCGAATTAAATTGAAAAGAATTGAAATTCGAATTAAATTGAAATGATTTGAAATTCAAACTAAATTGAAACGATTTGAAATTCGAATTGAATTGAAATCGATTTGAACTTAAATCGATTTGAAATGAATTTAAAACGAATTTATATTGGAAAATTCAATTTTGATTGTAATTTGGGATGGAAGTTGAAATCGTTTTGAAAACGAATTTAAAACGATTTATAAAATACGTTTAAAAAGGAAATCGATGAAATATAATATATATTATATATATATATAATGGCCTAAATAGAACGCGTCGCGCCGCGGTAGTTCGCGAATTTCGACCATTGACTTCGAATGGATATTACGGGAGATCCGACCGTCGGATTCTCCTAAAGCCGGAACCGTTGGGTTCGTATCAAAAAGAGCTTTCTAATGAATATTAGGAATTAGAAATCTAATGGCTGGATTTGGAATTATGTCCAAATAAAATTTGTAAAAGTTCACTATAAGTGTAGTTCGATGGCCTTTGATGGAAATTGACTGTACGGGCCTTGACAAAATTATTAAAATTATCAATAATTAGTGTAAAATCATAAGAAATGGTTTGGGAAGAATTGGGATTGAAAACTCCATATTTGAAAAAATAAAAATAGAATTTTATCAAAATGAACTAGTTTTTAACTAGAATTATAATTCTATTTATTTTTAAAATAAATAAAGTGGATTTGAAATGGTTGTGAAAATAACCAGAATTTCCAATAATTGAATTGGAATGGGTTTGAATCGAAATTGTCTTTGAAATATTTCGATGTTGGATTTCATGATGATACAGATATTGTTATGGGAATTTGAAAGGTATATTTATATCTTATTTCCAATACGATATTTGTTGGTCGTAGAATTTGATATTGAATATAACCCAATATATTTTCTATTCAGAGCCTTGTATTTAATATCGAATGTGATTTGGGTTTGTCGTGAATGGTGTCTTCATTAACACTGTTCTTAAACCCAGTTGAGAAAAAGATAAATATTTTTATTTAGATTTAATGAAGTGTACCAATTAAATGGTATTTAATTGGAATTGAATTTGAATTGATTTTTGGGTTTATCGTGAATGGTGTTTTAAATAACACTTGTTCTTTAACCCGATAATGAATTGAATATGATTTTGGGTTTATATTGAACCGTGTTTTAAATGACATTGGTACTTTAACCCAGTTAAAGACAGGATATTGATTTCTGTAAAGATTAAAACTAAGTAGGGTTTTAATGAATCTTTAATTAGATTGAAATGGTCGAGAATGGAGTATCACCAGTTTTTCTCCAGGCGATAGTTTAATCTTTAATTAGATTTGAACATGAAATGGTAATTGAATTTACCGATAACACCGTGGTATTAGATTTAAAGTATCACCAGTTTTACTTCATGGGATGAATAGGTTGGGATTGGGAAATAAAATAAATGATTACTTCGGTGTGGTTCGCTAATCCCGACTAATTTGAATTGATATTCAAAAGGTGATTAAAGAATAAATTTAAAGAATTTATCTTTGATAAAATTAATAGGATCCTTTCCCTAAGAATGTGAACTGTAGGTTAGCAAAGAAGAATGGTTTCCTGGGTATTGATCTGATGTTGGTTTCGTCCTTCGGGGTTAATATTTGGGGAATTATCCTCTTGCTAGGTTACGGTTAGTGACTGATGAATTGGAATGAGGTGTATGTTATGTTTGTGTAACACTTGTTTATTATATACGTGAGTTATTCAGAAAGACCGGGTTTATCCCATTTTGAATAACTGATTCGACGATTAGTCGAGGATGAAGACGGTGGTTGAAGACCGGAGGTCTTCACGTCGGTTGGGTGATTACTGATGATCTTGATTGGGCTGTACACCAAAGAGGAGGGAATCAGTTGGTGATCGTCCAGACGTACTTGGAGATCGATGGATATGCGAGGTACAAGGTGCCTCCGGTTTCGTTTAGACCTAGAACGGACTTGTAAATGGACTGTGTGTCTGACATTGGATATCATTCTGTGTGATTGATGGATATCGGTTACATGGAGTGGTTTGCCTATGTGGCATGCTAAGGTGCAAATGATCAAGGCTTCTGTTGAAAAGCAGAGTCTTGTGGTTGATGATCAAAGCACGGCCTGTGTGGCACAACTTTGTGTAGCATTAATTCGCGAGCCTCACACCCTGGTTGTGAACCAGAAACGGGAGAGGACATCAGGGAGGGCATGCGTTTCCTTCTGGTTAGAAGTGGCGTCAGTGGTTTTACACGCCCTGACGAGTTTGACTTATATGGTTGTTGCTGTTGCGAGGCAACTTGGATATATTGGTAGCTAGGTGAAGCCGATGTAGTCATTCGTTGGCTCATTTACGCCCCAAAGGGCGGGGAAACGCAGTGTTCAGGCATTTTAATCCACATCGGTGGACCGACCCTGACGATCCAAGTGCTTGACTGAGTACTTGTCCTGAGGCTCGGGCTAGACAGTCTCGAATCGGTAGAGGACGACCTCTGGCCCCGGTTCACAGATGGAAATCCAATTTCCAAATACGATATGTGCAGTTTTGATTGTAAACCTATATATGGTGACATAGTGGCATGGGACGCTCATGTCGCCTATGATTGGTATTTATGATTGTATATAAAATCAGAAACTAACTGGAAACGAGCTAAGATGGGTGGTTTCCTGGGTATTAGTTTGATGTTGGTTTCGGCCTTCGGGGTTAATACTTAGGGAATCGTTCTCTTACTAATTTACGGTTGGAGTCTGATTAAGAATTAAAACATGAAATTTAGCGTATCAAGCATTCTTTGGCTATTATAAGGTAAAAACCCTATCCTTCGTCTTGCGTTGCATTGTGTGATGGGACCTGGGTCTTATAATAGCTTCATTGTTCTTTATTTAGCATTGCGATGTTGTTTTATGCACTGGTATTCTTGGGAGGAAACCCGTTCCGTGTTATACGGCGTGGTCCCTTGATTTACCTAACTTTAAAATAAAGATTAATAAATGTTTTAGTTCTCACACTAGTCACATGACTGACCTGGAGTTTATTGTTTTAACCTAAACTCTAGGTGCCCTTATTTTGACACTGGCAGCTAGTAGTTTTGGTTTTGCAGATTTATATTCACAGGATCCTGGCTTACAGCTGGAACGATATCCGGAAAGCTCTTTATCCGTATATCTCTTCTAGTTGTGTTTTGTATTATTTCCGCTGCGATGTATTAAAATGTAGTTTAAATCTCTGATATTTTTTGTGTAATATTTATTCATACTCTGTATATTCTTGTATTCTGATGGAATTGTTGTAATAAGCAATGAAATGTTCTTCTGTCTGCGTTCTTTTGTGTGTTGCTCTCAAAGTATCCGCTCTTTCCTTATCGGGGAAGTTACAGGTTTTCACAGCTGGTATCAGAGCTTTGGTTTACAAAGCTCAGAGAACAAGACACATTAGAACCATATGAAAGAATTCATCAGAAATTAGATTAGTAATATCCAATGGGAATGACTCGTTAGAGATGGGATCAGTAGTATCCTAGAACGAGTGTGAAAAGTATATTTTTAAAATGAAAAACAATCTTTGTTTTGAAAATTTAATTCAGTTATTCGTATTTGAATATTTATTTGTATTGATTTGGACAATCCAGTATATAAAGGTTTTGCGTATACGTCTTATCCACGTGTATTTGAAGTTTTAATATACTAGATAGATATAGAATCACACTCTAGTCGCTCGGACATGATTCTGATGATTGACGCGTTGTAACACCCCGAGTTTTCGGTTGACAGTAATTTAATAAACTATGGTATACTTAATTAAAAACATAAGAATTAAGGGAAACGGGTTACGCCATTGCGTCCGCCTCGAAATTCTGCTTGAGATAGAGTCCGAGTTTACGCAAAACGGATAACGTGTGAAGAAGATATCTTTAATTTAAATATCGCAGCAAAACATGAAAAAAAAAAGAATGGGAAACGAAGAATGTTTAGCATTGTTCTAGGGTTTGTAAGCAAAAGACTTAGTAGCTCATTTGGTTGGAACACATGACTTGCATACAAGAGGTACAGAGTTCGATCCCCGCCAGCGCCCTATTGTAAAAGTAGATGGGCCCAAATTCAAGAATGGGTTAGGCCCATGATTGGTGTAAACCTTTACACCATTAGCTTAAACTGATTTTGAATAATGGGCCGCAAATATTTACATATAAAAAGAAAAGAGACAAAATATGTAAATGTAGAAAATACAATGTGTTTAACCCGAGGTTGGATTGAGTTGTGATGTAAACCTGCCCGGAACCGCCCGGCTGTCCAGTAGTCACAACAATACCTATCCAATGTGGGTGGTTAAACACGGAGCCCAATAAGGACCCGAGGTTAGACTAAGTTGTGGCGTAAGACTTCCCGGACCCAACCGGCAACAGGCAGCCACAACAATACCCGTCTAATGTGAGAGGTCAAGGCTTTAATAAGACAATTAAGGCTGAGTCTGGATTGATAGGATTAAGTAAATTATATTAATACTTAATCAAAATGGAACATGCTAAACTAAACAGACTGATTGGGGGTTAGGTTTATAAAACACTTAACCAACTTAGCATGTTGGCTAGAAATAGAAAACCTAGTAGCGGGGGACCCTTTTCAGCAGTAACCCTATTAGGTATCATGATACCCAAAAACTAGGCAGGGTGGGGCACGATTACTGGGCTGATTGTAAGTGGTCAAATCGACGGCGGTGGTGCAGCAGTGTAGGTTCTAACGGGGTGCGGGCGTGCACACACTCCGGCGCAGAAAAATAAGGCACTGGGCACCAGTTGCATACCTGTGCATTCTAGGATTGTGTCGGGCCGCCACCATGGGACTTGATACACCCCATGGTGGGACCAGCATAGGTAACTACAACATCGGGGGCCGTAAGACACATGTAACTATGCGAGTAGGAGCCGATCATCATAAAATGGATCACTTCACCCTGATTATGGGGTGCCTGTTGGGAACTAGTTTATATGGGTACAGAGATTACTATGGGGTACGACAGTATATTCGACCCTAGACAACTTAACTAAGTATTTGGTGCTTTCCCATTTCTAGTTTATACTTATCACACCCAGTTCTTTATTCATAGACTGAATAGTCCTAGACTTACTCAGGCTTTATGTCTGACTCTACTTTTCTTTCGTCTTCTTTCCTTCCGTTCCCCCCTAGTCCACAGGGAGGGAATACCGCAGCTTGACCAGCCTTCATATCTTGCTTGAAGAGAAAGAATGTATTGCTTGGATCTTTTCGTCTTGGACTATGGCTATGGACAGCAATTATGGGACTTTTGCAGTTTATTTATGCTTTCTTTATGCTTCTTTAAATAATCTAATCAAGACAGTTATGAAGATATTATGTTTTTGGAAGTATTGTAAAACAAATTATGGCATGGATCGTGTAACACATATTTTAATGAAATAAAAGTTTTTGTTTTCCGCTGTTCAAAAATATGTGTTTTTATATCTGTCTTGTTTATCTGTGACTTATACTTACAAACCTCCACCAAAATTAGGGCATTCCCTTTGAGAGTGACCCTAACGGAGGTGGGGTGTTTCACTTGGTATCAGAGCATAGGTTTACCAGATAAGATAAAAAGTTTTAAAAATTAATTTTCAAAAAAAGAAACTTAAAGAAGCATTTTTAAAAGATAAAATATTATTTTATTTTAAAAAGGCAAAGTCCCCCCAAAGCTATAGGTACTGTCTTCTATCCTTCATTTTGAATCTATCCTTTCTGTTTCAGCATGTCTGGAGACCTTACTCCCAAGCTGCTGACGCTTTCACTCCTCCTCCTCCACGTGAACCAGCAAGCGGAAGGGTCCCAGAGTAGGAAGACGAATAATAGTCAAACAAGAAAGGATCGTAACAGTAATAATAAGAAGCGAGAAAAAAGGAAATGCAATTTTTGTGGTATGGAGGGGCACATAGCCAAGGATTGTAGAAAGAGGAAAAGAAAGCAAGGAGAATGTTTTCATTGTGGGGAGACTGGACACATCAGCAAAGACTGCCCTGAGAAGACAGACTTTGAGAAGGGCGGGAAAGACAACAAGTCCCGAGAGAAGAGGAAGTGTAAATTCTGTGGCAAAGTGGGGCACTTAGTGAAAGATTGCCGGAAAAAGAAGGCCAAGATGAATGGAGGGTGCTTTTCTTGCGGTGAGACAGGCCACATGGCTAAGGACTGCCCAAAGAAACGAGGTATAAATACTTCTGTAGAAAGTGAAGTATGATCACCCCGTTCGCACTTTATTTGATTCCGGTGCGTCACACTCCTTTATCTCGTCTGCTTTAGTTAAAATCTCTGCACCTAAAAACTAGTACGGTAGAGGACCCCTTAATTGTTTCAAACCCAATTGGGGGCCCAGCTCATTTGTCTATGATCTGTGTGGGATAGAAAATTTCTATTCTAAGCGTAGAATTTAAATGTGGTGCCTTTGTTTTGGGCTTTTCGGGATATGGTTTGATTTTGGGCATGGATTGGCTATCCAGTAATGGGGCCATCCTTGATTTTGAAAAAAAAAAGGTTGTTAGGCTCCTAACCCAGCTCGGTAACACTTTGGAAATTTCTTGTAATCCCTCGTATGCGGTTATGCTTAGTTATCTTGAATCGCTAGATGCCTCTATTGAAAATTTGCAATCGGTTAGAGTGGTCCGGGAATATCCGAATGTCTTCGAAGAGGTGAAGGGCTTGCCTCCGAAGCGGGAGATAGACTTCCGCATATATCTCGTAGATAATGCAAAGCCTGTTGCGTTGCCCGTTAGACACATGGCTCCACGGGAAAGGTTAGGGCTCAGTAAACAGATTAAAGAGCTTCTAGAGAAGGGGTTCATTAGAAGGAGCATTTCAGAATGGGGCGCTCTAGTAGTGTTCGTCACTAAGGCAGAAGGATCATTTCGCTTATGCATGAGTTGTGGAGAATCACCTTAGTAAGTACATTTGGCAACATGACTGGCATTTATTTCCAAGAGATAGTTCTGCTACGTGGAATACCTAATAGTAAGTGGACGAGATCTAAAATTCGCTAGTGAATTTTGGAGAGCTTGCATGGAACCATGGGTACGCCGTCATGCTTGAGCCGAGTATACTAGAAGTAGAGTAAGTGAAAGAGGAACGAGAGGCAACAGTGAAATAGGTTCCAACTCATATTTTGGAAACAAGAATTAAGAAGCTACGAAATTGTGAAGTTAAAGATGGATAAAGCATAATGGAGTTAAGCTCAAGAAATGCGACTTACAAGATTGAAGACTAGATTCGTGCATCATATCTCTTCTTAAGAGTATATCCTTGATCCCTCTCTTCCTGTAGAGCTTACTTGCATGCTATCTTTTCTGTATATCCTCTGGGTCCCATTCTCAATCCAATTTCTGTTGCAAACCCCATAGGGAGTATGACACTCCTGTTAGTAACACATGTTGGGGCTCGAGGGTGTTCGTTGGTTTGACTAAAGTTTTTGGGTTTTATAGGATACGGATTGGTCTTAGGTAGGGACTCCCTTGTGACCTAAAAGGAGTCCATCATGCTTAGTTTCCTAGAATCATATATGGTGGTTGGGTTGAGTAATTCTTTGGGTGTCAGTCTGATGTTGATTTCGGTCTTCGGGGCTGATGCCTAAAGAGTTCTTCTCCTAATCAATATATGTGTGGCATAGATTTCCAGTTTTGACATTGCCTAATGGGCACAAAGTTTTTACTTGCTTCTATCATTCGACTATACCTTTAGATAGGAACAATTGGGAAAATGGCCTATAGATTAGAGCTACCCGAAAAATTGGCCGGAGTTCACACCGTTTTTCATGTTTCACATCTCCGAAAATGTCTACATGAGTCTGCTGAAGTGGTAGAGCCAAATATCCTAGAAGAAGCTGAAGTGGAGCGCGAAGCAACCGTGAGGAAAGTTCCAACCCGCATATTAGGAACGGAAGTGAAGAAGCTACGCAACCGCGAAGTCAAGCTCGTCAAAGTTCAGTGGAGCGACGCCGAAGGAGATGCAACTTGGGAAACTGAAGCTAAAATACGCGCTGCCTACCCTTTTCTTTTCGAGGGCACATCCTTGATCTTTCTTTTTCCTTGAGTTGCACTTTTATCTATCTTTTTAGGTATATCTCCTCGACCTTATCTTTTAGGTAGAAACTCTTTGGATGAAAACATGTAATTGAAACATGTTATGGATGATGGTTGCAAGTGGTTGCAAGTGATTGCTAGTGGTTGCTCGTGGTTGCATATACACACACAATCTAGGTTTTAGATCGGCTCAATCACTTCATATTGCATATGCATATATGTTTGCATTCGTATATGGTTGAAGTTTAATGTGTTATCATATGGATGTTGCATTTATATGAATGATTGTGCACTCATGTAGAATCATGAATTGGAAAATTTGCATACATAATGGATTCATGGCACTTACATAATTCGCATTAAGGAGGTCAACTGAATCAGTAGACCGCCTGATTTTGCATTAGATAAGTACATGTACACACACACTTCGCATATGATCATGAAGCATTAGAAGTCTTTTAAGGACAATGAATGCCTGTGATTGAATGGTTGAGTAGATGGGTGATTGGATGGTAGGACACATTCTTCCTAACTTGAAGATTTCGGGGACGAAATCCTTTTAAGTGGGGGAGAATGTAACACCCCGGGTTTTCGGTTGACAGTAATTTAATAAACTATGGTATACTTAATTAAAAACATAAGAATTAAGGGAAACGGGTTACGCCATTGCGTCCGCCTCGAAATTCTGCTTGAGATAGAGTCCGAGTTTACGCAAAACGGATAACGTGTGAAGAAGATATCTTTAATTTAAATATCGCAGCAAAACATGAAAAAAAGAAGAATGGGAAACGAATAATCTTTAGCATTGTTCTAGGGTTTGTAAGTAAAAGACTTAGTAGCTCATTTGGTTGGAACACATGACTTGCATACAAGAGGTACAGAGTTCGATCCCCGCCAGCGCCCTATTTTTGTTTTAGGGGAATGGCTTAAAATAGCCTAGTGTGAACGCAGTTCAAAAAGTGGTTTAGTGTGAAAATGGGTAATTGGGAAGATAAAGAAAAAAAATGAATATATATATATATATACATATACGCATATATATATGACGTGTACGCATCATGTAGCGTATGTTGCGCATTTTTGGTTGTCAAGGATGGTTTTTTTTTGGGGCCTTCTCCAATTTGGAATTATGACAAATTAAAGGTAAGAAAATATTTATTCATATATAAATAAATATTTATATATGGGTAATTAATACGGTAAAGGGGAAAATGTATCTATTAAATACGTATTTACGTTTGAATTAGTGAACATTTAATACGCTGAGTCATTTCTGACTCATCGCTGAGTCAATGCTGAGTCATTTCTGACTCATGGCTGAGTCAATAGGATAACTCTATCCTGACTGAACGGTTGTGGTCATTTCTAGGATTAATCAAACGGCCTAAATTAATCCTAAAATTCTATATATACAACTCAAATCTCAACTAAAAATACGCACAAAATAAGATCGTGAGCCGCCATGCTGTCGGAGGGAAACTAAAGAGAGCCTCCACTTGAAAAGAGACGAACAACAAATTAATTCAAAGCTTAAAGCAACGTTAATCAAATTAAAGCAACGCCTACAACAAAGGATAGCATCTCCAAATTCAGAATTCAGATTTCTGAATTAAAGATTCGCCATACGCTGTAAGTAGAGTGCTATTCCGATATGAATTAAATAATTGTGTTGATTTGTGTAATGTATGAAATGGAATTGTGGCGATAATAATCTATATTTGTATGTTGCTTTGATGCAAAACGATTTGGGAATATTATGGTATACGATCGGACGCGATTTGCGTTGGAAACGAAATGGAATTGTGGCGATAATGACTTATATTTGTATGTTATTTTGATTCTAACGATTTGGCAATGTTATGGTTTGATTCATACAAGTATGTGGCTTATGTTGACAACCACATGTTGTGGAATTTTGATTGGGACTTATGCAAGCATATGATTCATATTGAAAACTACATGTTTGTGGTAGTTATTTACAACACCCATTTGGTAAATGCAAGTATAAAATTTATGTTGAAACAACAACTATATGTTGTAATAGTTTATTTTGAAATTCATGCAAGTCTATGATCTATTGTTATGACAACATGATGTAAAATTCTATGGTCGTCTTTAGTGTAATTTGATTCACCTAAAGTATTATGATTCATGTGAAGGTTATGTTGAAATTGGCATCAAGTATAAAAATCATATTTTTGTGATAGTGACAAAAGCACGCATCTTTGTAAATTTGTATTAATTTTATGAACATGACTAAACTATGTTCGTTATTATGCCCAATTGAAAAACATGTTTTTAGGCTCATGTTGTTATCATAAGTTACATTAGAATTACACTAGAATTACATTCCTCTTGCAAGTTTACATAGATAAAATAAAAACCATGATGTAAGTTTAGATATGCTTATGCTATAATTCTATGAATAGAATGAAGACCATGATTCATAAAAGAATTAGGTTGGGATAATTCTAGTTGAACCATACCTTTGTATTAGTGACAAAAGTAAGTACCCTCTTGTTAACATGTAGTGATTTTATGGACACGATTAGTTTATGCCTAAATAAAAATATAGGCTTATATTTAAGACCCTGTGCCAATAATAATGATTTAGTTAGATTCTTAATTTCAAGTTTACATGGTTAGTTGAACCTATGATTCATGGTTAAGTTTATGCCATTATCGTATGACTAGAATAATTTATGTTTAAGTACTGCTTATGCCATAATCATATGAATAAAATAATTCATGTTTAAGTATTGTCTATGCATTAACCATATGAATAAAATGATTCATGTATTATTTATGCCATGATTATATGAATAGAACGATGCATGTTTAAGTACTGCTTATGCCATAATTATATGAATAAAATAATTCATGTTTAAGTATTGTCTATGCATTAACCATATGAATAAAATGATTCATGTATTATTTATGCCATGATTATATGAATAGAACGATGCATGTTTAAGCACTGCTTATGCCATAATCATATGAATAAAATAATTCATGTTTAAGTATTGTCTATGCATTAACCATATGAATAAAATGATTCATGTATTATTTATGCCATGATTATATGAATAGAACGATGCATGTTTAAGTATTGTTTATGCCATAATCATATGAATAAAATAATTCATGTTTAAGTATTGTCTATGCATTAACCATATGAATAAAATGATTCATGTATTATTTATGCCATGATTATATGAATAGAACGATGCATGTTTAAGTACTGCTTATGCCATAATCATATGAATAAAATGATTCATGTTTAAGTATTGTCTATGCATTAACCATATGGATAGAATGATTTATGTTTAAGTATTGTTTATGCTATGATTATATGGATAAAATGATTCATGTTATGCCATGATTATATGATGTTACAATTGCAAGTTCACATGTGCCTATTTTATGTTAATTGAATCGTTCGTTGCAAGTTCATGCGTTCACATTCCCCTTTTTTGTGTATATAATCACGTTTTAAGCCTCCCCTTTTTCACGTGGCTAAGTTGGGCTTAAAAAACTAAGCCCAACATATATATTATAATAAACGAATGTATTAAACGGGGGAAATAGAGTTGGGCCAAATTAATTAATAAATGAAAATATAAAAGTAGATGGGCCCAAATTCAAGAATGGGTTAGGCCCATGATTGGTGTAAACCTTTACACCATTAGCTTAAACTGATTTTGAATAATGGGCCGCAAATATTTACATATAAAAAGAAAAGAGACAAAATATGTAAATGTAGAAAATACGATGTGTTTAACCCGAGGTTGGATTGAGTTGTGATGTAAACCTGCCCGGAACCGCCCGGCTGTCCAGTAGTCACAACAATACCTATCCAATGTGGGTGGTTAAACACGGAGCCCAATAAGGACCCGAGGTTAGACTGAGTTGTGGCGTAAGACTGCCCGGACCCAACCGGCAACAGGCAGCCACAACAATACCTGTCTAATGTGAGAGGTCAAGGCTTTAATAAGACAATTAAGGCTGAGTCTGGATTGATAGGATTAAGTAAATTATATTGATACTTAATCAAAATGGAACATGCTAAACTAAACAGACTGATTGGGGGTTAGGTTTATAAAACACTTAACCAACTTAGCATGTTGGCTAAAAATAGAAAACCTAGTAGCGGGGGACCCTTTTCAGCAGTAACCCTATTAGGTATCATGATACCCTGAAACTAGGCAGGGTGGGGCACGATTACTGGGCTGATTGTAAGCGGTCAAATCGACGGCGGTGGTGCAGCAGTGTAGGTTCTAACAGGGTGCGGGCGTGCACACACTCCGGCGCAGAAAAATAAGGCACTGGGCACCAGTAGCATACCTGTGCATTCTAGGATTGTGTCGGGCCGCCACAATGGGACTTGATACACCCCATGGTGGGACCAGCATAGGTAACTACAACATCGGGGGCCGTAAGACACATGTAACTATGCGAGTAGGAGCCGATCATCATAAAATGGATCACTTCACCCTGGTTATGGGGTGCCTGTTGGGAACTAGTTTATATGGGTACAGAGATTACTATGGGGTACGACAGTATATTCGACCCTAGACAACTTAACTAAGTATTTGGTGCTTTCCCATTTCTAGTTTATACTTATCACACCCAGTTCTTTATTCATAGACTGAATAGTCCTAGACTTACTCAGGCTTTATGTCTGACTCTACTTTTCTTTCGTCTTCTTTCCTTCCGTTCCCCCCCCCCCAGGTCCACAGGGAGGGAATACCGCAGCTTGACCAGCCTTCATATCCAGCTTGAAGAGAAAGAATGTATTGCTTGGATCTTTTCGTCTTGGACTATGGCTATGGACAGCAATTATGGGACTTTTGCAGTTTATTTATGCTTCTTTAAATAATGTAATCAAGACAGTTATGAAGATGTTATGTTTTTGGAAGTATTGTAAAACAAATTATGGCATGGATCGTGTAACACATATTTTAATGAAATAAAAGTTTTTTTTTCCGCTGTTCAAAAATATGTGTTTTTATATCTGTCTTGTTTATCTGTGACTTATACTTAAAAACCTCCACCAAAATTAGGGCATTCCATTTGAGAGTGACCCTAACGGAGGTGGGGTGTTTCACGCGTCATCATCATGATTTATTTTCGTGTTTCGAAAGTGGGATTTCTACATAATTCCAATTGACTGGTGTGAGAACGAAAATTAGATAGGGCTTATTGTTGTGATTTGGCATCAAAAATGTGATTTTTGACTACGTATCAAAACTATGAGTTTGAAACGTTAATCAAATAATTGATTGCTGGTTGTGTTGTTTGATTGTTATTTGATTAATTGAATGTTGAACCTTTAGCCAAATTGAACCAAATATTGAATTGTATTCAAAATTAGTCGCATTTGCATGCATATACATGTACTTACATTGAACAGGTCATAGCAAGGTGGCTAGAGAAGAGGAATAAAATTGTTTGCCCGACAAATAGGTACATGTTTATTGTATTTCTTGGGTTTCGGATGATTTTATGAGCCGATTGGCTAGCCGCTTGGCTAGCCGCTTGGCTTTTTCTTTTTCTTTTGGATTGAAGAAGGCCATGGGAGGCTATATGAAATATCCCGAAGTCCCAGGTGCAGGGGAGGTTATGGCGAAATTTTTCGAAAATTTAGGGTGTTAGCCAAATTTTTGAAAAATTTGAAAAGTTCTTAGAAACTGAAAAGTTGAAGAACTTAAGCCGTAGTGAAAATACTGGAAGTTGAGTTGATTTGTAAAACAACTTTCGGCTTCGTTCCTTTTCGGGGACGAAAAGTTTTATGTGGGGGAGATTGTAACAACCCGGAAATTCTGAGCCAATTTAAAAATTTTATTTTGCCGATTTTGATGGATTTTGATTATTTAAAACGAATTATTTTAAATAATCACGAGGAAAATTTATTTTCGATGAAGTTAAAACGAATAAATTTATTTTAATTATATAACGAGCCTGAAATGGCGCGGTAGTTCGAAAATTCGATTTTAAATTTCAAATGAATATACAGGATTCGTTTTAAGTTGGAACTGGACGAAACAAGAAATATCTGAATCTGTTTGATGATATCTTTCTAACGAACCTAAGAAACTGAGATTTCACTTTAGAAATTGAAAGATATGTCCAGTTCAAAATTCAGAAAAGTCGCCGTGGAATTTATATATATTTTAATATATATAAAGGCCTTTGAAAATGGAAATTATGCAAACGACCTCGGATTTCGACGAAACCACATTTGTTGGATACGGGATGTCAAATTATTGCTAGGTTTCAAAATTCATAATTTTTCGAATCAATATGTGAGCATGGCAAAGGAAAACGCGTTTGACCAGTTTCAATTGATTTTAATCGACTGGAAAATGGCCATTTTTCAAATGGCCTCGGAATTTGACGAAATTAGTTTCGTTAGGACCGTATCGTCAATACGAAGCTAGAAATTATTTTTCGGGAATTTTTAGAGTCCGTATATGGCCCCGATAAATTGAAATGTACATTTAAAATTGAATATATAGAATTATATTTTAATTTCAGCGAAAACTGAACGAAACTGTCGAACTGGCTTACGAAAAATATCCTACTGTGTTCGGAATGGGGGTAATTAGTTACGGGCGACAGTCGTTGGGTTTGATTTAGAATTCAGATGAATAAACTGGTACAAGTGGAATAAAATAATAATTAAATAAATTATTAAACCCTAACTAAATTCATCATTGGTCAAACCCTTTTCACCAGTGGTCAACCATTATCAGGCCGCTACCCCCAACGATTAATAGCCATAAACACTTGAAAATAAATCCCAAAATTATCTCCAATCCAATCGAATTAAAACCTGGTTTCTAAACAAAAATTGAAGAGCGAGATTTGATCTTCAAATCCCTAAAGGTCTGATCGCTTCTCGTGTCGCGTGGAGAAAGGAAACCCAGCACGAAGCGGCGCCATATCGAGTCAATTTCCGCCACCGTCGGCCCATCGAGTGGCCTCGAACTCCGTGCATGGAAAGCCCTCGGGTAGCCGCTTCAGGCGGCGCCTCAGATTGTCCTCCGACGGCTTGTGGTGGCCCAGAAATCTAGCCCTAGTTCTAGAGCTCTGTTCGATCATGGTTTGTGCGTGTTCGAGGACGTTATGGGAAGAAGGTGATAATTTTTTCTGTAAATAACCTTGTTTAAAATTCTGTTTTTATTTATTTATTTATTTACATTGTTTTTGAAAATAAAATTTACATTGTTTTCGAAATTAGAAATATACATATGTTTTTGAAAATAAAAATAGCTATGTTTGGAATAGAAATTAGCATTGTTATATATATATATATATATTAGCAAAATAAAAATATGATTTTTATTTTAGTAAATGAATATGATTTTGTTTATATAAAAGATACGATTTGTTATATAAAAGAACATGATATTTAAAGTATAAAGATTAGATTTTTACATAGATGATTACAATATGAAAATTCGATTTTTTTATATATAAGAAGTAGAAATAAAAATACGATTTTTATAGATATAGACTAGAAATAAAAATTTGATTTTTATTTAAGTACCAATATAAAAATATAATCTTTTATATACGGGTAGCTGGATAAAAGTATGATCTTTTATATGTATGTTGCGAATTAAAGATTGGATCTTTATGAATAGAAAGACATGATTTTGATATGAACAACACTATAGAAAGTTGAGATTTTTAACTATAGAAAGTTGAGGTTTTTAACAATAGAAAGTTGAGATTTTTAACTATAGAAAGTTGGGATTTCTATCATGAAGTAGAGATTATAAAAATTTGATTTTTATTTAGTAGAGATAGAGAATATAAAAATGTGATTTTTATATATGTAGTGGCTACGGACAGTGAAATTGACAAAAGGCGAGCACGACGAAGATTTCTACCTATGAAGAGTCGTGGCGTTTGGTTTAGCTAGTCAGCGAGAACTCCTAACTTTTATTTTATTTTCTAGTCGAAATATATACTAGGATGCAGACGGTGTTTAGTAGCACCCAACACCCGTCGTCCACAGACCATGGATGACTTGTTTGATTGATGTGTTTTGAAAATTGATTGTGTGATGTGGATTGAATAAATATTTTATAGTTAAAAATATAATTTTTAACGTGTATATAAAATAAAATATTTATAAACAAATCGGACGATTTGCTTATATATACACATTTGACTGATATTGATTGGGATGATAAATTTTACACATCGCCCAACTGCACAAATAGAACCTGTGTTTGATGTTTGAAAACCCCACACGGGTATTGGGATGAAATATGACATACACTAATCCCAATAATTAGTTGTATGTCGATCGATTGATTGACCGGCTGTGTAAGCGTTGAATATTTATATTCAATGCTTATACAATGTAGAATGCACTCTGGATGTTGGATTGCTGTTTTCATTATTGTTATACACATTTGTTGTGTGAAATCCATATAATCACATTATATGGTAATTGACTGTGTCTGATTCCAGTTCAGAATTATCGAATATTTTAAAAGAATATTCAGTGAATATTGAAATGTGAAGCCGTGTTAAGTAGTTAAACGCCATTTTAACAGGAACGGGAATTTTGTCGATTTTATTCATTTAACAATGAATATCGAAAGTGTTTTCAAAATCTGATATTTTGAAATTCGAATTAAATTGAAAAGAATTGAAATTCAAATTGAATTGAAATGAATTGAAATTCGAATTAAATTGAAATGATTTGAAATTTGAATTAAATTGAAAAGAATTGAAATTCGAATTAAATTTAAAAGAATTGAAATTCGAATTAAATTGAAATGATTTGAAATTCGAACTAAATTGAAATGATTGAAATTCGAATTGAATTGAAATTGATTTGAATTGAAATCAATTTGAAATGAATTTAAAACGAATTTATATTGGAAAATTCAATTTTGATTTGAATTTGGGATGGAAGTTGAAATCATTTTGAAAATGAATTTAAAATGATTTATAAAATAAGTTTAAAAAGGAAATCGACGAAATGTATATAATATATATTATATATATATATTCTTGTATATAACGTGCCGCGCCGTGGCAGTTCGCGAATTTCGACATTGACTTCGAATGGGTATTACGGGAGATCCGACCATCGGATTCTCTTAAAACCGGAACCGTTGGGTTCTTATCGAAAAGAGATTTCTAATGAATATTAGAAATTAGAAATCTAACGGTTGGATTTGGAATTATGTCCAAATCAAATTTGGAAAAGGTCGTTGTAAGTGCAGTTCGATGGTCGTTGATGGAAATCGACTGTACGGGCCTTGATAAAATTACTAAAAATATCAATAATTAGTGTAAAATCATAAGAAATGATTTGGGAAGAATTAGGATGAAAAAATCCATATTTGAAAAGATAAAAATATTTTTGTATCAAAATGAACTAGTTTTGAACAAGAATTATAATTCTATTTATTTTTAAAATAAATAAAGTGGATTTGAAATGGTTGTGAAAATAACCAGAATTTCCAATAATTGAATTGGAATGGGTTTGAATCGAAATTTTCTTTGGAATATTTCGATGTTGGATTTCGTGATGATACAAATATTGTTATGGGAATTTGAAAGATATATTTATATCGTTTTTTCCAATACGATATTTGTTGGTCATAGAATTTGATATTGAATATAAGCCGATATATTTTCTATTCAGAGCCTTATATTTAATATCAAATGTGATCTGGGTTTGCCGTGAATGGTGTCTTCTTTAACACTGTTCTTAAACCCAGTTGAGAAAAAGATTAAATCTTTTATTTAGATTTAATGAAGTGTACCAATTAAATGGTATTTAATTGGAATTGAATTTGAATTGATTTTTGGGTTTATCGTGAACGGTGTTTTAAATAACACTTGTTCTTTAACCCGATAATGAATTGAATGTGATTTTGGGTTTATAGTGAACCGTGTTTTTAAATGACATTGGTTCTTTAACCCAGTTAAACACAGGATATTGATTTCTGTAAAGATTAAAACTAAGTGGGGTTTTAATGAATCTTTAATTAGATTGAAATGGTCAAGAATGGAGTATCACAAGTTTTGCTCCAGACGATAGTTAAATCTTTAATTAGATTTGAACATGAAATGGTAATTGAATTTACCGATAACACCATGGTATTAGATATGAGGTATTACCAGTTTTACTTCATAGGATGAATAGGTTGGGATTGGGAAATAAAATAAATGATTACTTCGGTGTGGTTCGCTAATCCCGACTAATTGGAATTGATATTCAAAAGGAGATTAAAGAATAAATTTAAAGAATTTATCTTTGATAAAATTAATGGGAACATTTTCCTAAGAATGTGAAATTTAGAAACTAACTGTACGTTAGCTAAGAAGAATGGTTTTTTGGGTATTGATCTGATGTTGATTTCGGCCTCTGGGGTTAATATTTGGGGAATTATCTTCTTACTAATTTACGGTTAGTGACTGATGAATTGGAATGACACGTATGTTGTGTTTGTGTAACACTTGTTTATTATATACGCGAGTTATTCAGAAAGACTGGGTTTATCCCATTCTGAATAACTGATTCAACGATTAGTCGAGGATGAAGACGGTGGTTGAAGACAGGAGGTCTTCACGTAGGTTGGGTGATTACTAATGATCTTGATTGGGCTGTACACCCAAGAGGAGGGAATCAGTTGGTGATCGTCCAGACGTACTTGGGGATCGATGGATATGCGAGGTACAATGTGCCTCCAGTTTCGTTCAGACCTAGAACGGACTTGTAAATGGACTGTGTTTCTGACATCGGATATCATTCTTTGTGATTGATGGATATCGATTTCATGTAGTGGTTTGCCCGTGTGGCATGCTAAGATGCAAATGATCAAGGCTTCTGTTGAAAAGCAGAGTCTTGTGGTTGATGATCAAAGCACGGCCTGTGTTGCACAACTTTATGTAGCGTTAATTCGCGAGCCTCACACCCCGGTTGTGAACCAGAAACGGGAGAGGACATCAGGGAGGGCATGCGTTTGCTTCTAGTTAGAAGTGGCGTCAGTGGTTTTACACGCCCTGACGAGTTTGACTTATGTGGTTGTTGCTGTTGCGAGGCGCCTCAGATATATCGGTGACTATGTGAAGCCGATGGAGTCATTCGTTGGCTCATTTACGCCCCAATGGGCGGGGAAATGCAGTGTTCAGGCATTTTAATCCACATTGGTGGACCGACCCTGACGATCCAAGGGTTTGACTGAGTACTTGTCCTGAGGCTCGGGCTAGACAGTCTCGAATCGGTAGAGGACGATCCCTGGCCTCGGTTCATAGATGGAAATCCAATTTCCAAATACAATATGTCCGGTTTTGATTGTAAACATATATATGGTGACATGGTGGCATGGGACGCTCATGTCGCCTATGATTGATATTTATGATTGTATATAAAATCAGAAACTAATTCCTGGGTATTAGTCTGATGTTGGTTTTGGCCTCGGGGTTAATACTTAGGGAATCGTTCTCTTACTAATTTACGGTTGGAGTCTGATTAATAATTAAAACATGAAATTTAGCGTATCAAGCATTCTTTAGCTATTATAAGGTAAAAACCCTATCCTCCGGCTTGTGTTGCAATGTGTGATGGGACCTGGGTCTTATAATAGCTTCATTATTCTTTATTTAGCATTGCGTTGTTGTTTTATGCACTGGTATTCTTGGGAGGAAACCCGTTCCGTGTTATACGGCGTGGTCCCTTGATTTACCTAACTTTAAAATAAAGATTAATAACTATTTTAGTTCTCACACCAGTCACATGACTGACCTAGAGTTTATTGTTTTAACCTAAGCTCTGGGTACCCTTATTTTGACACGGGCAGCTAGTAGTTTTGGTTTTGTAGATTTATATTCACAGGATCCTGTCTCACAGCTGGAACGATATCCGGAAAGCTTTGTATCTGTATATCTCTTCGAGTTGTGTTTTGTATTATTTCAGCTGCGATGTATTTAAATGTTGTTTAAATCTTTGATATTTTCTATGTAATATTTATTCATACTCTATATATTCTTGTATTCTGATGGAATTGTTGTAATAAGCAATGAAATGTTCTTCTGTCTGCGTTCTTTTATATGTTGTTCTCAAAGTATCCGCTCGTTCCTTACCGAGGAAGTTACGGGTCTTCACAATATTAGTACATATAGGCCCACAAACTTAACCGTTAAATAAACATGCTTGAATTGATGAGAGGGTTAAGTACATCTCGTTTAGGTGGGTAATATCAGTACATATAGGCCCATAAACTTTACCGTTAAGTAAACATGCTAGAATCGATGGGAGGGTTAAGTAAATCTTGTGTAGGTGGGTAATATTTGTATATATAGGCCCACAAACTTAACCAACAGGAAACCCTAGTAACGGGGACCCATTTCAGCAGTAACCCACGTAGATGTATCATGGTACCCTGAATCTAGGCAGAGTGGGGCACGATTACTGGGCTAATTATAAGCGGTCAAAACAGCGGCAGGGGGTACGTCAGTGTAGGTTATGACGGTTTACGGGCGTGCACGTACTCCGGAGTGGAAAAAAATCAGGCACTGAGTACCAGTAGTTATACACTGTGCATCTTGAATCGTGTTGGGTCGCTATCATAAGGATTGATACACCTTATGGTGGGAACAGCACAGGGTATCTACATGCAAGAGAGGGCCGACTGACACAGACATATGGAATATTAATGCTAGTAAGGAGCTGATCGATAGGGTAGTAAGGGTACATCTAGCATGTTCATAGAAATTAGGCTGACTGAGGTAGAATCCTCACGATAGATGTACACCAGAAGGCTACCACAATTACGGGGATTGGGATCACGTTATCATATGATCATTTTATATAAATCACAAGTTGGGACACTAGTTAGGTGGCGCAGAGAAGTAAATTGGGTCGATAGCATATTCAGCCATATTATCTTATTTCTAGGGTGATGTCCTAGATTCATTTTATTCATGTCATAACCCATTTCTTGTTTACATGCTAAATAGTCACTGGACTTACCATACTCATGTCTGACCCATTTTCTTTCGTCTTCTTTTCTTCCGTTCCCCCCCCCCGGTCCGTAGGGAGGGAATACTTCAGCTTAGATCGGATCATTTCCATCTTGAAGAATGTAGATGTATTTCTTGGAATCTTTTCCTTGGGCTATGGCTTTGGATACTCTCTTATTGAGGATTTATGCTGCCTTACTGTTGTTTTAATGCTTCTTTATGTTTTATTTCAGGACAGAAGTTCTATGTATTACTTTTAATTATGATTGAGACAACTGTTGTAAAAGCTTGACTGAACCACATTGTTTACAAAATGATTTTTATTTTCCGCTGCTTTATTTGTCTGTCTTGTAATTCATCTGCATATTTACCTACAATGCTCTACCAAAGTTAACGCATTCCCTTTGTGAGTGTCCTTAACAGAGGTGGGGTATTTCACTTCGTATCAGAGCTGAAGGTTACCGGATCAGATAAAAGATTCGAAAAATTATTTTCAAAATGGTTTTAAAAGAAGCATTTTCTAAAGAAATGTTTTGTTATTGAAGGCATATTCCCCAAAGCCATATGCACTATCTTTTTAATCCTTTGTTTGAATCCTTGTTTCCTTCTTTCCTGAGTCTCCGGGGCTCTTGGCTTTCTGGGAGGTAACCTCATCATGGCAAGGTTCCGTAGGCTTGATGAGATTACGACACCTGCAAAGGGCGGAGAAGTGCCCAACTTCCATCTATAGCCACTGTAGTTTCACCTGCGGCTAATTTTCTTTCGAGCTTTGTAGGATTTTCTGCATGATGGAGGCAGCTTTCAAGGGACTTGTCAACAAGTTACACAAGGATGGAAAAGATGAGAATGAGGGAGTTTGGCGAAGGAGCACAACCCAAGGATGAAAAACTCATGGATATGAACTTGGTTCACAAAGGAGGCAAAAAGAAAGAGGTGCAAGTGGAAGAATCATAGGACAAGAAGGAGGAAAGAATAGTAAAACCTAAGACAAGAGGAAGTATCTTTACTATGGTATAACAAGTCATATAATTAAGGACAAGGGAAAGAACAAAGAACGAGATTTTCAGGAGGGCAAGTGCCTGCTCTCACCACCATCGTACCTGAGAGAGAGGTAGTATGGTTTTTATTGAAAGAGTTTAGTTTTTCCTTTTTGATCATCCTGTTAGTACTCTTTTGATTTTAGCACTTCACATTTTTTTATATCTGCTTCCATAGTTGAGTCTCTGCACCTTAGTACTTGTATAGTAGAAGATCCCATTATTGTCTCAAATCCAATTTGTGGTTCGGCTCATTTAACTTTAGTTTGTAAGGATTTGAGATACTTAGGTTTTTGGTTTCATGGGCTATGGGTTGATTCTAGGCATGGATTGATTAGCTAGTAATTGTAAACGGAGGGTAGTTAGACTTTTGACTTGCCTCGGGAATACCCTCGAGATTTCGTGCGATCCCAAGGGATCAGTTTGTCTTAACTACCTAGAATCACTTTATGTATCTATCGACGATTTTTGATCTGTTGGAGTAGTCCATGAGTACGCAAGATGTTTTGATTAGGGTAGGGGTTTTCCCCCTAAAACTCGAGACAGACTTCCACGTATATCTAGATGATAATGCAAAGCCAGTTATGCGACCAACGATAGTTTTGGAGCAAGATTGGCAAGGATAGCCAGAGTCGGTAAAATGCTCAATTGTTTGGTTGTTTTGCTAGTATCATCTCACATAAATCGTCCAAATTCGGAGGAGGTATTCCTTGGGTGCTAGTCTGATATTGGTTTAGGCCTTTGGGGCTTGTACTTGAGGGATGTCAAGGTTGATTAGGATGGTTTGCTTGAGAGATATCAACCCTCAGATTTGTGAAATGATGGATAAGCTAAGTAGAAGAGAGACCTCTAATCATCTTAGTATATACACTTGGTAACATGGTTAACATCTGTTTATCTTGGAAAGATAATTTGACTACATTAGATACCCTCTAGCATAGTAAGTGATCGAGGTCCTATCTTTACTAGTGGGTTTTGGAAATGGAGGTCAAGAAGCTTCGCAATCGTGAAGTTAAATTAGTTAAGGTACAGTGGAGTGGAGCTCAAGAAGATGCGACTTAGAAGATTGAAGACTAGACACACGCATCATATCCTTTTTCTTGAGGGTATATCCTTGATCTCTTTTTCTAGGAGTTCTATGCATGTTTGTTTCTGTCTTTTTAGGAATATCCTCTAGGTCATATCTTCAATCCTTAGGTAGAAACAATGGATGTAAACATGTGTTTGAAACATGTTATGATTAGTGGTTGCAAGTGGTTTCTCGTGCATGCATATACACACATTAGGCACTAGATCGGCTCAGTCAATTTCATATTGCATATGCATGAGTGAATTTTTTTAAATATGAACTGAAACTTGATGTGTTAACATATAGATGTTACATTTGTATGAATGATTGTGCACTCATACGATTAGAAATAATTGCATACATGATGAACTCATGGAACTGACATAATTCACATGGAGGAGGTCAACTGAATCTGTAGACTGCCTGATTTTGCATTAGATAAGGAATGTACACACACTATGCATATGATCATGAAGGCATTAGAAATCTTTTTAAGGAAAATGGATGTCTGTGTTTGATGATTGATTAGATGGATGATTGGATGGTAGGATATACATTCTTCTTAACTTGAAGATTTCGTAGACGAAATCCTTTAAGGAGGAGAGAATGTAACACCCCATATTTTCTGAGAATATTAAAGTAATGAATTAAAGAATAATTAATTACAAATGTGAGAAATAGGTGAAACGGGCTGCACCATTGCGTTCGTCTCGAAATTCTGCTTGGAATAGAGTCCAAGTTTTCGAAAATCAGACTTCCTACGAAGAAGTTATGGCCCTCGGAACTTTCAGAAATTTATATAAAACAATTCAGAAAATTAAATACCAAGGCAGGTCGACCTACCCCAGGCCAGGTTGACCAGGGGTCGACCTCCCAATATACAGGTCGACCTGGGGGTCGACCTCCCCCTCGGGTCAGATCTGAAATCTGACGTTTTTCTTTGTGTGATGATCTGCTATTTCATTAGGGCTTGTGTGGCAAGTTTTAGTTGGTTCTTTTAGGTTTGAATGGCTTTGATTTGCTCTAGGATAATCTGACGCCCCCTATTAAATCAAACTTCTATATAAGCAACCTAAATCTAAACACTAAGCCACACAAAAATATACCTAAGACCGTCATGCTATCAGTACTTAGCCTAGAGTAGCTGCCATTCTCCTTTAACTAGAAAGCAAGTTAGGAATTACAAATCAAAATCTAATTCAACTAAGAGAATTCAACGTCTACAACAAAGGAGAGCTATTCAATTTCAGAAAACAGATCCCAGAAAAACAAGACTTTCTTTTCTTTGTAAGTTCTGTTATTATTTAGAGGTGAACGATTAAAAGTTGTGATTTGTAAAATAAAAACTAGAATAATTCCTAGTTGTAAGATAATGACGATGTTGATTTATGCCTACTCTTGTAACGATTCTATTGTATATGCTTGTGAGATTATTGTGGTTATATGTTGATGTTAAACCAATCGTATATTATGTAAATTTGGTGACTTTTTCATGTTATGTATCATGCAAGTTGTTTAGATGTACATTTAGATCTATGTTTATTGAATCACGCAAGTTGTTTAGATCTACATTTAGATCTACGTTTGTTGAATCTTGCAAGTTGTTTAGATCTACATTTAGATCTATGTTTATTGAATCATGCAAGTTGTTTAGATCTACGTTTATTGAATCATGCAAGTTGTTTAGATCTACATTTAGATCTATGTTTATTGAATCATGCAAGTTGTTTAGATCTACGTTTAGATCTATGTTTATTGAATCATGCAAGTTGTTTAGATCTATTTTTATTGAATCATGCAAGTTGTTTAGATCTACATTTAGATCTGTGTTTATTAAATCATGCAAGTTGTTAGGCCAAGACATGTATTATGATTAGATTCACATTTAGATCTATGGAAAGTGGATCCAAAATTAAAGCTCATATTTACATGCCTTGTTAAACTTGTGTAAAACCATATGCTTAAGATTCATGTTTGTTGGATCCAAGATAAAAGTTCATATTTACATGCCCTGTTAAACCTTGTAATTCCATATGTTTAAGATTCACGGTTATTGGATCCAAATTAAAGTTTACACTCACATGTCTAGTTGATCTTGTGTAGTTCTATATGCTTAAGGTTTATGTTCATTAGACCCAAAATAAAAGTTTGCATTTACATGCCTAGTTGGATTTGGGTAATTTCGTATGTTTAAGACCCATGTTAATTAGATCCAAAAATGCAAGTTCACCTTTATATGACTAATTGGAATTATGTAGTTCTATGTAAACTCCCATCCATATGCTTATGGTTCATGTTGATTAGGTTCAAACTTGCAAGTTCATAATCAAACATATATTTATTCTGTGCCAAATTTATGTGACATATGTTGGATCCATATTATGCTCGTCTTGAATACTACGTGTCTCTTCCGTTTCCCCTCTCGATTTTGAGTTAGGCTAAATTGCGAAGCCTAACATTTTATGAAATTTATGTGAACATTTAGCAGGGGTAACGTTGGGAAAAACATGAAGTTACATGTTATTGGCATATTTTAAATGATTAGTGGCATTGAAATGGTATAGTTTATATACCTAAAATTATGAACATGATTTAGAGAGAAATTGGGCATGACTTGAAAGACAATAATTTACATATAAATATAGAAGGTAAATATGTAAATTTAGAAAAGACAAATATGCCTAACCCGAGGTTAGATTGAGTTACGATGTAAGACTGCCCAGAACCGCCCGGCACATCCAGCAACCATAACAATATATATCTAATGTGAGAGGTTAGTGCATCAAGCCCAAAAGAACCCGAGGTTAGACTGAGTTGCGGTGTAAAACTTCCCAGAACCACCCGACACATCCAGTAACCGCAATAATACCTATCTAATGTGAGTGGTTGGTGCTTTAATGAATGAATTAAAGCTAAGACATGAATGGTAGGCTTAGGTTAATTAAGGTAACACTTAACCAATATAACAAGGTGAATGACTAGGGTCAAGTTAATAGGAAACACTTAAGCAGTATAGCATGATGAATGGGTAGGGTTAAGTAGTAAGAAACACTTAACCAATAAACTTGATTTGTGGTAAGGTAAAGTTAAAACAAGAGGGCAACACTTAACCAATATAACTTGATTTGTGGTAAGGTTAAGTTAAAACAAGAGGGCAACACTTAACCATTATAACTTGATTTGTGGTGGCATTAAGTTAACAATACTTGACCAAAGTAACATGACAAGTAGGTGGGTTAAGTTAACTTGAATTGATTGATGACACTTAACCAATACAACATGATGAACACGTGGGGTTAAGTTAACTTGAATTGATTGATGACACTTAACCAATACAACATGATGAACACGTGGGGTTGAGTTAACAAAGAACACTTGACCAATATAACTTAATGAATGAACGGGGTCAAGTTAATAGGAAACACTTAACCAATTCAACATGATAAGTGAGGAGGGTTAAGTTATAAGAAACACTTAACCAACATGACATGATTAATGGGTGGGTTAAGTTAACATGAACGGGTGACACTTAACCAATATGGCATAATGTGCGGGAGGGTTAAGTACATATTGGGTTGGTGGGTAATATTAGTACATATAGGCCCACAAACTTAACCGTTGAATAAACATGCTTGAATCGATGGGAGGGTTAAGTACATCTCGTGTGGGTGGGTAATATTAGTACATATAGGTCGACAAACTTAACCATTAAAAAAACATGCTTGAATCGATGGAAGAGTTAAGTACATCTCATGTAGGTGGGTAATATTAGTACATATAGGCCCACAAACTTAACCATTAAGTAAAGATGCTAGAATCGGTGGGAGGGTTAAGTACATCTCGTGTAGGTGGGTAATATTTGTATATATAAGCCCACAAACTTAACCAACAGGAAACCCTAGTAACGGGAACCTATTTCAGCAGTACCCACATAGATGTATCATGGTACCCTGAAACTAGGCAGGCTGGGGCACGGTTACTGAGCTGATTATAAGCGGTCAAAACAGCGGCAGGGGGTACGTTAGTGTAGGTTCCGACGGTTTACGGGCGTGCACGTACTCCGGAGTGGGAAAAAGTAGGCACTGAGTACCAGTAGTTATATACTTTGCATCTTGAACCGTGTCGGGTCTCTATCATAAGGATTGGTACACCTTATGGTGGGACCAGCACAGGGTATCTACATGCAAGATAGGGCCGATTGACATAGACACATGGAATATTAATGCAAGTAAGGAGCCGATCGATAGGGTAGTAAGGGTAAATCTAGCATGTTCATGGCAATTAGGCTAATTGAGGTAGAATCCTCAAGATGGATGTACACCTGAAGGGTACCACAATTACGGGGATTGGGATCACTTTATCATATGATCATTTTATATAGATCAAAAGTTGGGACACTAGTTAGGTGGTGCAGAGAAGTAAAATGGGTGCGATAACATATTCAGCCTTATTATCTTATTTCTAGGGTGATGTCCTAGATTCAGCTTATCCATGTCATAATCCTTTTCTTGTTTACATGCTAAATAGTCATTGAACTTACCAGACTCATGTCTGACCCATTTTCTTTTGTCTTCTTTTCTTCCGTTTCCTCCCCCCTCTAGGTCCGCAGGGAGGGAATACTTCAGCTTAGGTCAGATCATTTCCAGCTTGAAGAAAGTAGATGTATTGCTTGGAATCTTTTCCTTGGGTTATGGCTTTGGATACTCTCTTATTGGGGATTTATGTTGCCTTACTGTTGTTGTAATGCTTCTTTATGTTTTAATTCAAGATAGAAGTTCTATGTATTACTTTTAAGTATGATTGAGACAACTGTTGTAAAAGCTTGACTGAACCACATTGTTTATAAAATGATTTTTATTTTCCGCTGATTTATTTGTCTGTCTTGTAATTCATCTACATCTTTTACCTATAATGCTCCACCAATGTTAAGGCATTCCCTTTGTGAGTGACCTTAACGGAGGTAAGGTGTTTCATATACTATTAGCATCTGTGAACACTTACATATGTGAGTAAAGCCTCTTATACCTCTTTCCAATAAATTTGTGAAACCTGCTACGATTTGACTTATGTCTAAATATCATGAGTTTCTCTTTATAGTTTGGATTTATCATGACTATAATGTATTATGAGTAAACAAACTGAGTGAAACAAAAGCAATGGCAATAAATACTACAACAAAGAACAGGAACATATTTTGTGAGTGAACACCTCACGATTTTCTATTTGTATCATGTATATTCCAGTGCATTCAAACAAATGTCTGCTGATAGTGTCTGTAGTATTTAAATCTAACATTTATGATTGTTTAAAGGTTGATATCTGCAAATAGATAGGATTAGACTTAGGGTTTTAAAACCTGTGAAAACAAATTTCAAACACGATAAACAATACAAGATGAGTAAGCAACATATTCACCTCTTCAGAAATCTATTTTTTTATATAGTTGCATATCTATTGATTTATATATATATATCTAAGAAAGTGATATTGATTGTTTAAACATCATATAAACCTATTGAAAATGACATATTAATTGAAAGTCATTAAAGAGCGTGAACTATCTGTGTGTTTAACAAAGGAAAAATGTTCACCTCCTATTACCTCAAAAATCAACAACTTAAACTCCAATTTATATGAATTTCGATGAACAACAAAGTTTCTTGTTTACGGCTCATGAACAATCTAAAATTCGATTCAAATCAAATAGTAGTGCATACCACTAGAAATCAATTAAATACAGTAAAAAGGTAATAAAACTTAATTTCTCGAACATCACTATAAATTGATTTAGGTATATAAATGGATTCACATTGAAAAATCATGAATTTTAACATCTAAATAAAGATTTTTAATAGTCTAAATTGTGAGAATTTTCCAGTTCATCCAAAATTGCGTTTGGATCAAATTCAGGTGATGATGGTCGTCGAGGGTGATGATGCCGGGGTCAGAGTGGCGTGGGGTCTCAATGATGATGGGAAAAATACAAACTGAATTTTTAAACAAGTATATTTGGAGGATTTGTTTTAAAAGTAGATTTGACACTGTTTTGGATAGGCACGTTTTGGAGGTGAATTGTACCTCCGATATGGTGTGGCAAAGATACGCTCCTGGGGGAATGGAAGGGGGAGGGTGTTGTTGAACTTTGGTTGAAGTACAACGGGGACTAGAGGTATGTGGGGGTGGAGCGAGGAGTTTGCGTGGTAATGGGTTGATTAAAAGCCTCTGTAAAAGCTTAAAAAATTGACAGAGTAATGAAATAGTGTTTCGAGAGCTAGAGATGAGCTTAGGGACGAATTTGGGATTTGTGGCAGTAACCGTAGCGATGGTATGGCAGAGGAGTCGATCTTGCACGTGCACGGTGTGGTCAATGCACAAAAAAATGGCGAAAGTCATAGAACCAGGAAGAATCAAGAAAAAGAGTGGGGAAGAAGAAAGTACAGATTGGAATGTTGCATAGTGTAGCAGAGCGCGACCCATGTTCCTCCTGTTTTTCTCAATAGTTATGGCAAACAAAATGAAGGATAGTTAGGCAGATGAGATGTGTTAATGGAACACAGTTTGGTTGAAGAAATCCCACGTTGGGACTGGAAGAAGAGGCAAGGGGTCAGTTAATGTCGAAATAAGGAGTGGGTTGTTGTGTTATACTATTGGGCCAAGTGGGCCTATAAAAAACTTTTTTTTTTACAAAATTATAAAGTTTTTTTCTTCTTAATTTTAAACATTATGTTTATATTAAAATTAAATATAGAAGTTGGTTGTTGTATTTAGGGCCTGGATAGGGCTGATTGTTGTGGTGTACTATTGGGCTAATTGGCTAGGAATTTATAAAAGAAGTAATAAGAGGATATGTTTTGTTTAGATTCAAGTACCTTGTTAAATTTAAACATTTTATCAAAATGTAGAAGTCCGATTGAATAACGTACAGGAAATGACAATTTTTAATAAAGGTATGCGCATAAATAATTTGATCGTGACGAGCTTAAGATATTTATGCTGTTAAGTTAACCAATTTTTAATAAAATTAAATATTGGGAGTAAATGAGGCAGGTATATAAATAATAAGAAAGTATCGTGAAATTATTGAATCGCAGAATAAACGTCAATGTGAAAATTAAGTTCGAATCTCCAAGTATATATATATATAATCTATTAAAACGAAATAAATGTTAAATAGATTCGATTTATTTATTCCGTTAGGATTTGGAAAAAATATAATGTGAAATAAATCATGATCCAAGATCAAATATTTCAAATTGTTATTAAGTTTGAAATTTAATGATAAAAATTGTTGATTACTATTACGTGATGAATGATTTTTGTTTATGCGATAAAGTAATATGTTGAATTATATAAAACAAAATGTTGACACGTTTTGTTGTATTTTAATTGTCTCGTGTTGATTACTATTCTAAAATTAGAGACGAGCTTGTATAAGTTAATTAAATTGAATGAGCATGTCATGGAAATTTTATATAATATTAAATAATTTGTATAAATTGTTTATCTACACTGTTTGAATTTGATAATAAAAACACCAACTATTAAATAAATATTCCCTACATGTTAGTTCGAAGAGACTGGGATGTGTAACAAACCGGATCTCGACAGATCGATTTTTTTTCGAAAACCCAATCCATCGAAACCTGTGTTGGTATGCTTTGGTATCCTACAGAAAAAGACAGA
This sequence comes from Allium sativum, assembly GCA_030737875.1. Lineage (NCBI taxonomy): Eukaryota > Viridiplantae > Streptophyta > Magnoliopsida > Asparagales > Amaryllidaceae > Allium > Allium sativum. Next base: position 1,007,182,115 of record CM060916.1, read on the forward strand.
GACACAAAACATGTCAGAGTACGAAAAACATCTCACAGCGGAAGGAATAAAATATAATATAATCAAACCATAGCTTTACCTTAATAATAATACTGCCTAGCCAGTATCCAAATCTATAACATCTCTGTCTCAAGCCTAACCTGCAACGGTGTTATGAGAAGGGGGTCAGAACATAAGTTCTGTGTGAATGAATTTAAAGTACACACTTTGGATAATCCTACATATACCATTCAGTTACATTTTCTTATTTATTAGGTTATTGGTGTCAACAGCGCTCGATGCTTACACACACTCATTGTACCCATCTACTACCTGGTAGATTAACCTAATATAACATACATATAGCTACCCCCAAATTAAGGCACACCCATGGTACCCCACTCGCACGGTCCTCACCGTATCATCCCAGGAATATACGCAGTCCATCATCCTACGTCCGAGTGACGTACGAATCTCTGTATATAACGACGCTTCGTCTGCATGGAACTATTATAACTATATTACGTAGGCGTAATAACTGCCATCATCGAATAATGCCCTCTAGTCTATGATACACCACCCAGAGCAGACATGTGTGTACTTAGACGTTCCCACGTACGTATCGCCAAACGTATTCGATGCCTAACACGCACACCTATCATGTGTGCATGCCCGAGTTCCGTTGCAGGGCTACACACAGAACTCGGTCGGGAGCTTTCCTTATATTTGTGCACGCCCTCCTTTAAGAGCATCTCACACAAATATCCCTAGCGTCTGTTTTTCTATGGTGGTTATGGCCCCACCTTGGCCCCTCCCTTAACTAGTAAAGACACAAGAGCTAAGCGACAATCCCCTAAGCAAACAGTCTAAACATCCATGTGGCATCTACTCTCAACCACCGCCTCGATAGTGAAAGGTCGATGGCCTCTTAGGTTTAGCTCTAGTCTTTCCGCATCTCGCTGGCTGCCGATGACAGGTTATCGACGACCTATACTATCTTTGTGGCCCAGACCCTCTGCCTCCAAAGTGAGGCAGCCGCCAAGCTACCCTTAATGTCACCACATCACAACATTCTGACTACCCCCTACTTGTGTAGCCAAGGCCCACCCACCTGATAGTTACGCATAGGCCCTAACTCTGTGAGCACAATCCGAAACTACACCACCACAGAGGACTACCAGGAGCACCTTTAACGTCTCAGGAAGCGAAGTGCTTCCCCTTCCTGTCCGTCGGAGCCGATAGAATAATCAGATTAACGTGCGCTCCCCTTGTGTCTTACGACACCATGATGATTTATCCGGTTTGATTATTCCTCCTCTAAGATACAGACTATCCCTACCGCCTCAATTTGCTGTGTCATTAGATCCTATTTCTAATCATCAATTACGCACTTGCTCTACCTCGACAGAATTCCCATTAACTTGATTGTTTCCATTTTCCCTTGACTTCTTCTTCAAGTTACCAAGTTTCTCTTGCTTATTAACCTCATTCATAAATTAATTCATTTAAGTTCATTAATAAGCCTACAACATGTTATTTTCTATATTGTTATTCAATATTCATAATTCATTCTCTTTACATTATTCTTTGTCCCATCTCATGGTTGCAATAACATGTTCTACTTAATTTATAATTAAGTGTATATCAATTTACATGATTTCTATTAACATGTCATTCAACTTTTATGATTAAATATAACTTATCTCCATAAGTTTGCCTTCTTCTTTCTCATTTAATCATAATCTCGTCTTACACCGTCACTACAATTTATCATAATTTACTTATTAACTTAGTTTTCTTAACTAAGATTTACTAATAAGTTTCTCTTTTCATTCATTTAACTTATGTTACCCTCATTTGTAGATTTATTCATATTCTCGCTAGTTTCTTAATCTTCGATTAAGAACAACTTTATTACATAAGTTATTTCATCTTCCCCTATCGTTCAGTATAACTTACCTTATTACATAAGTTATAATTCCCACTTGTCCCTAGGACAAGCCTACCTATTATCTTTCCTTATCTTATTCAAGTTCATTCATAATAGGTTATTATCATTACCCATTTTGGTATTAATTAAGATTAACTTAATCCTTCCCACTTCTTTAACACATTTACTTAACCCCTACTCAATTGAATTGGTTTGTAATACCGCTACATATTTAATTAGGTTAAGTATTCCAATTAAACGAATTATCCATGCTACCAACGTTACCCACTTAACCCCTTTATTATTCCCATGTCTTACCACATGTCTTATCTTGGTTAAATGCTTATTATTAATTCATTATACCCGTAATTGTGCAAGACCTCCCACACTAAATTTTCGTTTGTGGTTGCTGGATATGTCGGGCGGTTCCGGGTAGACTTCTATCGCAACCCAAATCTAATCTCGTGTCTTAGCACTATTACGCATCTAATTTCTTCCTTCGATCTCTCACATTAGATTACTGTATGCGATAGCTGGATATGCCGGGCGTTCCAGGCAGACTTATACCGCAATCTGAATCTAATCTCGTGTCTTAAGCATATAAGTTCTTATTATAACTTATACCCACAATTCAAATCTTGGATTATAATATATGTCAATTACTCATACACCCCAATTCACGTTTTTGCTTATAATCCTATCAATAGATTATGCCTATAATCCCAATTCACCTTAAAATCCCAATTTTCATATTTATAATTCCAATTTGATTTGTATTCATAAATCCCACTATAGACTTATTCATAATTCCAATTTGATTTGTACTCATAAATCCCACCATAGTTGTATTCATAATTCCAATTTGATTTGTATTCATAAATCCCACCATAGTTGTATTCATAATTCCAAGCATAGTTATGCCCATAACCCCATTATAAGTTATGCCCTAAACCTCCTAATCCCATGTTATACCCAAACCAACCTTTTCCCTTTTTTCGCAATTTCGTTTCAATAGCATAAATCCGCAATAGACGTAGGCTCATAGATAGCCTAGCTATAAAAATAAAAATAAAAAGGGAAGAAAGAAAGGAGGAAAACAAGCATATGCATAAACAACTGTTCATAATAAAAAGTTAAATATACGATGATAAAATTAGGCATAGGTGAATTCTAGATCTGATCTACAAACTATGGTGAACTGATATGATTCTAGTCCAAATCTTAGATCCAATTACTTATTAGGTATTTTAATCTATAAGTATCACAAACTCACTTTATCAGATTAGATCCTCAATATGTTTATTATGTGTGTAAATGGGAAATGGCAAATAATAGATCTACTTTTATACAAAAAATATTTTAAATCCACTCACTTGTATGCTTTCCCACTTCTGGATCAGATCCATAGTTCTCTCCCTTTTAGCACAGCATTGATCTAGGCATCTGAATTCTTTTTTTCTTATTTTGGAGTAGAGGAATCCTAGATCTATCTTTTTATTTTAAGAAGAGATTTGGAGAGAAAGAGAATAGATTAGATTTGCTTGGGGAAGAAGAAGAAATTATTTAATTTGAGTAGAAGCAGCATTACAGCGTCACCATTATTTTTAGTTAAGAAAACAATAAGTTTAGGGTCCTTTATATAGCCTCTAGGTCAACGAATGGTGCCAAAAAACTATCTAGAAACACAAAAATGCACCCAGCCTAGATCCAGACTAGGTGGTCAACAACCCTATAGGGGGGTCGACACCCCTGTCAACACCCTCTAAGGGGGTTCGACACCTATGTCGACACCCCCTGGGGTGGGGGGGGGGTCGACACCCTTGAGTGGGAAATTTTCCGCTCAGATTTGATTTTTGAACTGGTTTTGTTATATAATTATTATTAATTAAATTCTGCTTTAAGCTTGAAATCTTCTTAGTCTCATAACTTCTTCATACTTTATCCAATTTACGCAAACTCGGACTCTATTCCAAGCAGAACTCCGAGACAAATGCAATGGTGATGTCCATTTTACTTCATTCCTGATATTTAAATTAAGTATCTTTATTTTATTATCTATTCTGTTACATACATTGTTATCGTATTAATTTTCCTTCTCTTTAATGTATTTATTAATATAAATTGTACATCACCATTATTTATATATGTATATGTATACATGTTTATTCGCATTAAAAATGCGGGGTGTTACATTCTCCCATCCTTAGGGAATTTCTTCCCCGAAATCCGGTAAGGGTAAAATAGATAATCCCTCGCAATATGTCCTTCCATCATGTGTGCTTCCAATTTTTGCAAGCATTGTGCACATGTGCAAAGTGAAGTACATCATAGTAATGCATGTATGCCTAATTTGGTACCACCTAAATGTATGCAAACTTTTCAAAAACTATTTCAAAACATGATGCTCACATCCTAAATATACTTGTAGTTTAACATTTTTCACCCAAATTTTCCCACACTCTTACAGAGTAAGAGCATAGTTCATCCAGTTGTTGCATCCAAAACCCTATCAACCATCATTAAATTCGAAATTTAGAAAAATCTAATTTTCTAAATTCGATTTCTTATGTTACAAAAAGGTATAAAACGGAAGAATTTATATTTTTCGTTTTTCTTGTATGTGCCTGTTTTAATTGTACTTGGAGTTTATGTAACTATTCTATAAAGATCCCCTACTTTTCTATCCAAGCACAACCCACATAAGAAAACTTCTTTTTCTTTTTCAACTTATCTTGGAAAAAGATTTCATTCTTATTCGTCTTTTCTTAAGATTTTCATTTTCTTTTCCCGTTACATTTGTTGCTTTTCTGAGTTTATTGTTTTCTTTTTAGTTAGGCTATTTTTCTTTCTTGGCTTATTTTACTTAATCCCATGATTTAAGTTTATTTTCAAATAAGCCTTTCCATCATCCTACACAGCTACTACTAAGGGCCAAGAATCATAATACAATTTCACTAAAGAAAAGCCCAACCACAAACCCTCAACGCTCACTTGCCCTTCTTATCTAGTAGTTATTACTAGTCCTTGCTGTGTATTACTAGCTTATACTTTTTTTTTAATAAATTCAAGTCTTTAAAAGTTAATCATTAGGTTAGACTCAAAGTGGGTCTTTTCAACTCAACTAGGCTTACCTAGACACTTTCAATTCTCTCAACTATATATATTCCTAATCCATTTTCCACTTTCTAACCTTTTTCTAATTTATAAGGTTTCACTGCTAAACCCACTAATCTGAAATATTAACATTTCAGTTTCTATCATATGGGATACTTTCTTTTTTCCAATACCAAATCATATTGTACACTTCTAACTAAACCATCTAAGGGTCTCAAAATTTCTAGGTTCATTCCTTTAGTGCACAAACCAGTATCCCAACTCTTTCCATATTTTACTCCTTCTATTTAGTATGCTCCATATGGATCTAGGTTTATATATATTTATATTTATATTTTTGAAAATGAAAATATGCTAACTCATTATCTCCCTAAGATCACTAAACCGAAGCTCTGATACCAGATGTAACAACACGGATCCCGACAGATCGATTTTTTTCCAAAAACCCGATCCATCGAAACCCATGTTGGTTTGTTTTGGTATCCTGTAGAAAAAGAAAAAGACATAAAACATGTCAGAGTTCGGAAAACATCTCACAATGGAAGGAAAAAAATATAATATAATCAAAACATAGCTTTACCTCAATAATAATACTGCCTAGCTAGTATCCGAAGCTATAAAATCTCTGTCTCAATCCTAACCTGCAACTGTGTTATAAGGAGGGGGGTCAGAACATAAGTTCTGTGTGAATGAATTTAAAGTACACACTTTGGATAATCCTACATATAATGTTCAGTTACATTTTCTTATTTATTAGGTTATTAGTGTCAACAGCACTCGACGCTTATACTCACACACTCATTGTACCCACCTGCTCCCTAGTAGATTAACCTAATATAATATACATGCAGCTACCCCCCAAATTAAGGTACACATTGTAACAACCCGGAAATTCTGGGCCAGTTTGAAATTTTTATTTTTGCAATTTTAGCGAATTTTGATTATTTAAAATGAATTATTTTAAATAATATCGACGAGAAATTTATTTTGAATATAATTCGAACGTATATATTATACGCGTCGTCGTTAGAATATAAAAATTTATATATAATTATAAATAGAATTGAAAATGGCGCGGTAGTTCGATAATTCGATTTCAAACTTCAATTGAATGTACCGGGTGCAAAACAATCCGGATTTTAGTGAAACCAAAAATAATGGGATCTAATTGATAATACCTTTCCAACGAATCCGACAAATCAAAATTTCATAGCGGGGATCAAAAGATATGTCCAGTTGAAAATTCTGAATAGTCGCTATGGAATTCAGGCCCTTAAAAATGGACATTTTGCAAACGACCTCGGATTTCGACGAAACCAGTTTTGTTGGGTCCGGGATGTAAATTTATTGCTAGATTCCAAATTTCATAATTTTTCGAATCAATATGTGAGCGTGGCAAAGGAAAACGCGTTTGACCAGTTTCAGTTGATTTTAATCGACTGGAAATTGGCCATTTTTCCAACGGTCTCAGAATTCGACGAAACTAGTTTTGTTAGGACCGTATTGTCAATACGAAGCTAGAAAATATTTTTCGGGAATTTTTCTAGTTAGTATGTGGCCCCTGTAATTTGAAATGTGCGTTTAAAATTCAATATAGTGATATAAATGTAAATTTAACGGAAACTGATTGTAACGATCGAATCAGCTTACGATACATATCCCGTTGTGTTCGGAATGGGGGTAATTAGCTATGGACGACAGGCGGTGGGTCTCGTTCTGAGGTCGAAATTTAAAGTTACTTTTAGGAGGATAAATTAAATAATAATATAAAAAAAAAAATCCCTGGCCCTCCCCCTTTACACTCTCTCCCTTCCCTCATTCTTCATTCAGATCTTCAAAATAAAAAAAATAAAAAAAAAGGAGAACGGAGTCCTCCATCGCAACCGCCCATCAATGTCGCGCCGCCACCCACCGCGCTCGCCGCCCTCATCAACGACGACCACTCCCCATCGCTTCTCCTCTCTCCTCCGCTCGTCCTTCTCCTCTCCTTCTAAACCGCGAGTTCGATTAGCCCTAGCCCCCTGATTAGTCCCTCCGCCGCCACCAAGGTGAACCGCCTCTACTCCCCCTCCTCCGTCCATCCTCCGCCCGTCTCCAGCGTGGAGCAGCCCTCCTCTGGCCGTGAAGCCCCGCCCCTTCCGTAAGTTTTTTTTTATTTCTTTATTTAATTTTATTTTATATAAATAGAGAAAAACTGAATTTTATTTTGTTTGAAAAACTGAATTTTATTTTGTTTGAAAAACTGAATTTTATTTTGTTTGAAAAACTGAATTTTATTTTGTTTGAAAAACTGAATTTTATTTTGTTTGAAAAACTGAATTTTATTTTATTGAAAAACTGAATTTTATTTTATTTAAAATCTGAATTTTATTTTGTTTAAAAACGGAATTTTATTTACTTTAAAAACTGGTTTTTAGTTATGTTGTAAAGTTATAAAAATATAATCTTTTATATTGTCGAATTAAAAATATAGTTTTTATATATTGAACTTCGGCATAAAAATATAGTTGTTATATATTGAACTTCGGCGTAAAAATTCAATTTTTATATATTGAATAGCAAAGTAAAAATATGATTTTTTAAATCGAAAGTGAATAAATAAAAATGTGTTTTTTTTTTATTTCAAAAACAACAAAATATAAAAATGTGTGATTTTTACATATGTAGAGAATACGGGCGAAAGCGACAAAAAGGCGAGGTCGACGAAGAATTCTGCAAAAGAAGAGTCAAGATGATTGGATAGCTATATGTGAGAATTTCTCACCTTTCAATTTCCTTTCTAGTTATATATATATATACTAGGATGCAGACGGTGCTTAGTAGCACCCGACACAATCGTCCACAGACCATGGACTTGTTTGTTTGACTGTTTGGTGATTGATTGCGATATTGGTTTGAGTGTGGTTTGTGGTGTGAAAAATCGAATCGATAAATTGGTTAGGATTAGATGTGCGCCGTTATAAGGCGAAGGAGTAAGGCTAGGTTAGACTCTTACTCCAAATTTTGTGGTTTGCATAACGAAAGTGAATTTGATTGATGTGTGAATGGCGTGGGCCTTCACTAGACCGGGGATTAGGCTAGGCCTTGTCCCGTTTCTAGTATCGTGCCGTTATGCCGCCGAAATTTTCTAAAATATGTTAGAAAATAAAAATATCATTTTATTGTGTAAATGAATAATAGAAATTCATATGTTGAAATAAAATGTTTTATCGTTAAAAATATAATTTTTAACGTGAATATGAATATAGTGAAAGTGAATAAATAAATATTCATTTACAAACCAGACGGTTTGTTTATGTACACCTATTTGAAGGACATTGATTGGGTCGATAAATTTTACACATCGCCCAACTGCACAAATAAAACCTGTGTTTGATTGTTTGAAACCCCACACGGGTGTTAGGATGAAATTTGAAGTTCACTCATCCTGATTGATTAAATATGTCGATCGATTGATTGACAGGCTGTTATAAGCGTTAGATATCTATATTTGATGCTTATACAGTGTAGTGCACTTTGGTTGATGGTTGATTATTTTTCAATGCTATTATATGTGTGTAATGCATGAAAATCCATATAGTTAACTTTATATGGTAATTGATTGGGCCTCATTCTAATTTGAAAAATAAAGAATATTATAAAATAAAAGTTCATGTGTTGACAGTACTCATTCATTGAGATTGGTCATGTGTTGAACGAAATATTTTGATAATAACAACTATTTTGAAAAAGAAATATTTGAAATAGAATATTTGAAAATAGAAATTTATGAAGCCGTGTTGATTAGATTGACGCCATTTTGACGTAAACGATATTTATATCGATTTAAACGATTTCGAATAGAAATGAATTGAAAACGATTTCGAATAGAAATGAATTGAAAATGATTTCGAAATGAAATGAATTGAAAACGATTTCGAAATGAAATGAATTGAAAACGATTTCGAAATGAAATGAATTGAAAACGATTTTGAAATGAATTGAATTAAAAACGAATTCAAATTGAATTGAAAGCGAATTGAAATGAATTCAAATTGAATTGAAATTTGAATTGAATAGAAATGAATTTTAAAACGAATTTATAAAGAAGAATTCAATTTTGATTTGAATTGAAAAGGAAGTTGAAAATGTTTTTGAAACGAATTCAAAACTATTTATATAATTCGTTTTAAATAGAAATCGACGAAATATATTATATATATATTATATATATAATATAATGGCCTGAATAGAACGCGTCGCGCCGCGGTAGTTCGTGAATTTCGACCATTTATTTCAAACGGACATTACGGGAGATCCGACCGTCGGATTCTCCTAAAACCGGAACCGTTGGGTTCGTATCGAAAAGAGCTTTCTAACGAATATCAGAAATTTGAAATCTAACGGTTGGATTTGGAATTATGTCCAAATCAAATTCGAAAAAGGTCGCTGTAAGTGCAGTTCGATGGCCGTTGATGGAAATCGACTGTACGGGCCTTGATAAAATTATTAAAAATAGTAATAATTTGTGTAAAATCATAAGAAGTGATTTGTGAAGATTTGGGATGAAAAACTCCATATTTGAAAAGATAAAAATAGATTTTTATCGAAATGAACTAGTTTTGAACTAGAAATATAATTCTATTTATTTTTAAATAAATAAATTGGATTTGAAAAGGGTTTTAAAAATAACCAAAATTTCCAATGATTGCATTGGAGTGGATTTGAATTGAAATTGTCTTCGGAATATTTCGATGTTGGAATTCGTGATTATACAGATGTTGTTATGGAAATTTGAAAGATATATATTTATATCGTTATTTCCAATACGACATTTGTTAATCGTAGAATTTGATATTGAATATAAGCCGGGATATTTTCTATTCAGAGCCTTGTATTTAATATCAAATGTGATTTGGGTTGGTCGTGAATGGTGTCTTCACTAACACTGTTCTTGAACCCAGTTGAGAAATGATTAAATCTCTTTGTTTAGATTTAATGAAGTGTACCAATTAAATGATATTTAATTGGAATTGAATCGATATTGATTTTTGGGTTTATCGTGGACAGTGTTTTAAATAACACTCGTTCTTTAACCCGATCTTTGATGAAATGTGATTTTGGGTTGTCGTGAACGGTATCTTCAATAATACAGTTCTTAGACCTAAAGGAGTTAAGAAAATCAGAAACTAACTGGAGATTAGATAAGTTGAATAGTTTCCGAGATATTGATCTGATGTTGGTTTCGGCCTTCGGGATTCATACTTAGGGAATTGCTCACTTGCTAATTTACAATTAGGGACTGATTGAAATGTGATGTGATTTTGGGTTTATCGTGAACCGTGTTTTAAATGACAATGATTCTTTAACCCAGTCACAGATTAAAACTAAGTGGAGTTTTAATGAATCTTTAATTAGATTGAAATAATCGAAATGGAGTATCACCAGTTTTGCTCCGTGCGCTAGTTAAATCTTTAATTAGATTTGAACGTGAAATGGTAATTGAATTTACCGTTAACACTGTGGTGTTAGATATGAAGTATTACCAGTTTTACTTCATGGGATAAATAGGTTGGGATTGGGAAATTAAAACCAATGATTACTTCGGTAAGGTTCGTTAATCTCGACTAGTTGAATCGAAATTCAAAAGAAGAATAAATTCAAAGAATTTATCTTGGATAAAATTAATGGGAACATTTCCCTATGAATGTGAAATTTAGAAACTAACTGTCGGTTGGCCAAGCAGAATGGTTTTCTGGATATTGATCTGATGTTGGTTTCGGCCTTCGGGGTTAATATTTGGGGAATTATTCTCTTGATTAATTTACGGTTAGTGACTGATGAATTGGAATGAGGCGTATGTTGTGTTTGTGTAACACTTATTTAAAATATACGCGAGTTATTTGGAAAGACCGGGTTTATCCCATTCTGAATAACTGATACGACGATAAGTCGAAGATGAAGACGATGGTCGAAGACCGGAGGTCTTCACGTCGTTTGGGTAATTACTGATGATCTTGATTAGGCTGTACACCCAAGAAGATGGAAACAGTTAGTGATCGTCCAGAAGTACTTGGAGATCGATGGATATGCGGGGTACTAGGTGCCTCCGGTTTCGTTCAGCCCCAGAACGGACTTGTAAATGGACTGTGTGTCTGACATAGGATTTTAGTCTATGTGATTGATTTCTATTAAATATATATCTGTTTGGCGGCGGAGAATTTATTCTCTTGCTTAACGCCCTTCTCTGAGACGTACGAGCTCAGGGGTTATATATTGATGGATATCAAACGCATGGAGTGAATTGCCTGTGTGGCATGCCTAAGTGGCAATTTGATCGAGGCTTCTGTTGAAAAGCAAAGTCTTGTGGTGATGATCAAAGCAAGGCCCTTGTGGCGTAGCTTTGTGTAACGTTTGCTTCGCGAGTTTCGCACCCGGTATGAACCAAAAACGGGAGAGGACGTCAGGGGGGACATGCGTTTTCTTTCTAGCTAGAAGTGGCGTCAGTGGTTTTACACGCCCTGACGAGTTTGACTTATGTGGTTGTTGCTGTTGCGAGGCGCCTCGGATTGATCGGTCGTTCTCGAACCGATGGAGTCATTCGTTGGCTCATTTACGCCCCCAAAGGGCGGAGAAACGCATTGTTCAGGCATTATAATCCACATCGGTGGACCGGCCCTGAGGATCCAAGGTACGGTTGCGGCTGTGCCTGAGACTCGGGCTAGACAGTCTCGAATCGGTTGAGGACTATCTTTTGCCTCGGTTCATAGACGGAAATCCAATTTCCAAATACGTGACATTTGCGGTTTTATTTGTAAACCTATATACGGCGACATGATATATGGTACCCATGCCGCCTATGATTGATACTTATGATTTGAAATTGTTTTGACACTATGCACTTATAATAGTATCAATGATTTGTTTTAAACGTATCAAGCATTCTTTGGCTGTTATAAGGGAAAACCCTATCCCCCGGCTTGCGTTGCATTGTGTGATAGGACCTGGGTCTTATAACAGCTTCATTTTTCTTTATTTAGCATTGCGCTGTTTGTTTTATGCACTGGTATTCTTGGGAGGAAACCCGTTCCGTGTTATACGGCGTGGTCCCTTGATTTACCTAGCCTTTAAAATAAAGATTAACTGTTTTAGTTCTCACACCAGTCACATGACTGACCTGGAGTTTATTGTTTTAACCTAAACTCTGGGTGCCCTTATTTTGACACGGGCAGCTAGTAGTTTCGGTTTTGCAGATTTATATTCACAGGATCCTGGTTTACAGCTGGAACGATATCCGGAAGGCTTTGTATCCGTATATCTACTTCTAGTTGAGTATTGTATTATTTTCCGCTGCGATGTATTTAAATGTAATTTAAATCTCTGATATTTCTGTGTAATATTCATTTATACTCTGTATATTCTTGTAATCAGATGCATTGTTGTAATATACAATGAAACGTTCTTCTGTATGCGTTCTGTTTTGTCGTGTTCTCAAAACGATAGGGCGTTTCGAACGGCCTGGATCGGTTTAGCGACTGGTTCGGACCGAGCGAAATTCCTTGCCGTTACAGTTGGTATCAGAGCTTTGGTTTACAAAGCAGAGAACAAGACACATTAGAACCCTACGAAAGAATTTATCAGATATTGGATTAGTAATATCCAATTAGAATGACTCGTTAGAGATGGGATCAGTAGTATCCTAGAACGAGTGTGAAGAGTATATTTTTAAAGTGAAAACAAATTTTGTTTTGAAAATTTAAATCAATTATTCGTATCTGATTATCTATTTATATTGAATTGGACAGTCCAGTATATAAAGATTTTGCGTATACGTCTGATCCACGTGTATTTGAAATTTTAATATACTGGATAGATATAGGATCACATTCTAGACACCCGGGGATAATTCTGATGATGTGGCCACATCATCAGTATTTATATTCGTGTTTCGAAGGTGTGATATCTATATATTTCCATTAGACTGGTGTGAGAACCAAATCTTATATAGCTAGAACACTTTGTTGTGAATTGGCATCAAAAACAAGATTTTCTGTATATGTATCAAAATTATGAATTTGAAACGTTAAATTCACTAATTGATTGATGTTTGTGTTGTTTGTTCATTTGTTTGCTAATTTTGAACCATTATGCCTAATTGAACCAAATATTGAATTATATTGAAAATTGGTTGCATTTGCTTGCATATACATATATATCTTTGAACAGGTCATAGCAAGGAGGCTAGAGCAGAGAATAAAATTTGTTTGCCCGACAAATAGGTACATGTTTACTACATAGTTTCCTGTTTTGTTTGGGTGATGATGATTTTGTGAGCCTATTGGCTAGCCGCTTGGCTTTTTCTTTTTCTTTTTGAGATCTGAAGGACCGGGGAAGCTATTTGAAATTCCCCGATGCTCCCATTGCAGGGGAGGTTATGGCGAAATTTTTCGAAAAGTTAGGGTGTTAGCCAAATTTTTGAAATTTTGAAAATTCTCAGAAACCCAAGGGTTGGAGAATGGAAGCCTGATCGAATGTAGAGTTGATTAATCAAACCACTTTCGACTTTGTTCCTTTTCGGGGACGAAAAGTTTTAAGTGGGGGAGATTGTAACAACCCGGAAATTCTGGGCCAGTTTGAAATTTTTATTTTTGCAATTTTAGCGAATTTTGATTATTTAAAATGAATTATTTTAAATAATATCGACGAGAAATTTATTTTGAATATAATTCGAACGTATATATTATACGCGTCGTCGTTAGAATATAAAAATTTATATATAATTATAAATAGAATTGAAAATGGCGCGGTAGTTCGATAATTCGATTTCAAACTTCAATTGAATGTACCGGGTGCAAAACAATCCGGATTTTAGTGAAACCAAAAATAATGGGATCTAATTGATAATACCTTTCCAACGAATCCGACAAATCAAAATTTCATAGCGGGGATCAAAAGATATGTCCAGTTGAAAATTCTGAATAGTCGCTATGGAATTCAGGCCCTTAAAAATGGACATTTTGCAAACGACCTCGGATTTCGACGAAACCAGTTTTGTTGGGTCCGGGATGTAAATTTATTGCTAGATTCCAAATTTCATAATTTTTCGAATCAATATGTGAGCGTGGCAAAGGAAAACGCGTTTGACCAGTTTCAGTTGATTTTGATCGACTGGAAATTGGCCATTTTTCCAACGGTCTCAGAATTCGACGAAACTAGTTTTGTTAGGACCGTATCGTCAATACGAAGCTAGAAAATATTTTTCGGGAATTTTTCTAGTTAGTATGTGGCCCCTGTAATTTGAAATATGCGTTTAAAATTCAATATAGTGATATAAATGTAAATTTAACGGAAACTGATTGTAACGATCGAATCAGCTTACGATACATATCCCATTGTGTTCGGAATGGGGGTAATTAGCTATGGACGACAGGCGGTGGGTCTCGTTCTGAGGTCGAAATTTAAAGTTACTTTTAGGAGGATAAATTAAATAATAATATAAAAAAAAAAATCCCTGGCCCTCCCCCTTTACACTCTCTCCCTTCCCTCATTCTTCATTCAGATCTTCAAAATAAAAAAAATAAAAAAAAAGGAGAACGGAGTCCTCCATCGCAACCGCCCGTCAATGTCGCGCCGCCACCCACCGCGCTCGCCGCCCTCCTCAACGACGACCACTCCCCATCGCTTCTCCTCTCTCCTCCGCTCGTCCTTCTCCTCTCCTTCTAAACCGCGAGTTCGATTAGCCCTAGCCCCTTGATTAGTCCCTCCGCCGCCACCAAGGTGAACCGCCTCTGCTCCCCCTCCTCCGTCCATCCTCCGCCCGTCTCCAGCGTGGAGCAGCCCTCCTCTGGCCGTGAAGCCCCGCCCCTTCCGTAAGTTTTTTTTATTTCTTTATTTAATTTTATTTTATATAAATAGAGAAAAACTGAATTTTATTTTGTTTGAAAAACTGAATTTTATTTTGTTTGAAAAACTGAATTTTATTTTGTTTGAAAAACTGAATTTTATTTTGTTTGAAAAACTGAATTTTATTTTGTTTGAAAAACTGAATTTTATTTTATTGAAAAACTGAATTTTATTTTATTGAAAAACTGAATTTTATTTTATTTAAAATCTGAATTTTATTTTGTTTAAAAACGGAATTTTATTTACTTTAAACACTGGTTTTTAGTTATGTTGTAAAGTTATAAAAATATAATCTTTTATATTGTCGAATTAAAAATATAGTTTTTATATATTGAACTTCGGCATAAAAATATAGTTTTTATATATTGAACTTCGGCGTAAAAATTCGATTTTTATATATTGAATAGCAAAGTAAAAATATGATTTTTTAAATCGAAAGTGAATAAATAAAAATGTGTTTTTTTTTATTTCAAAAACAACAAAATATAAAAATGTGTGATTTTTACATATGTAGAGAATACGGGCGAAAGCGACAAAAAGGCGAGGTCGACGAAGAATTCTGCAAAAGAAGAGTCAAGATGATTGGATAGCTATATGTGAGAATTTCTCACCTTTCAATTTCCTTTCTAGTTATATATATATACTAGGATGCAGACGGTGCTTAGTAGCACCCGACACAATCGTCCACAGACCATGGACTTGTTTGTTTGACTGTTTGGTGATTGATTGCGATATTGGTTTGAGTGTGGTTTGTGGTGTGAAAAATCGAATCGATAAATTGATTAGGATTAGATGTGCGCCGTTATAAGGCAAAGGAGTAAGGCTAGGTTAGACTCTTACTCCAAATTTTGTGGTTTGCATAACGAAAGTGAATTTGATTGATGTGAATGGCGTGGGCCTTCACTAGACCGGGGATTAGGCTAGGCCTTGTCCCGTTTCTAGTATCGTGCCGTTATGCCGCCGAAATTTTCTAAAATATGTTAGAAAATAAAAATATCATTTTATTGTGTAAATGAATAATAGAAATTCATATGTTGAAATAAAATGTTTTATCGTTAAAAATATAATTTTTAACGTGAATATGAATATAGTGAAAGTGAATAAATAAATATTCATTTACAAACCAGACGGTTTGTTTATGTACACCTATTTGAAGGACATTGATTGGGTCGATAAATTTTACACATCGCCCAACTGCACAAATAAAACCTGTGTTTGATTGTTTGAAACCCCACACGGGTGTTAGGATGAAATTTGAAGTTCACTCATCCTGATTGATTAAATATGTCGATCGATTGATTGACAGGCTGTTATAAGCGTTAGATATCTATATTTGATGCTTATACAGTGTAGTGCACTTTGGTTGATGGTTGATTATTTTTCAATGCTATTATATGTGTGTAATGCATGAAAATCCATATAGTTAACTTTATATGGTAATTGATTGGGCCTCATTCTAATTTGAAAAATAAAGAATATTATAAAATAAAAGTTCATGTGTTGACAGTACTCATTCATTGAGATTGGTCATGTGTTGAACGAAATATTTTGATAATAACAACTATTTTGAAAAAGAAATATTTGAAATAGAATATTTGAAAATAGAAATTTATGAAGCCGTGTTGATTAGATTGACGCCATTTTGACGTAAACGATATTTATATCGATTTAAACGATTTCGAATAGAAATGAATTGAAAACGATTTCGAATAGAAATGAATTGAAAATGATTTCGAAATGAAATGAATTGAAAACGATTTCGAAATGAAATGAATTGAAAACGATTTCGAAATGAATTGAATTGAAAACGAATTCAAATTGAATTGAAAGCGAATTGAAATGAATTCAAATTGAATTGAAATTTGAATTGAATAGAAATGAATTTTAAAACGAATTTATAAAGAAGAATTCAATTTTGATTTGAATTGAAAAGGAAGTTGAAAATGTTTTTGAAACGAATTCAAAACTATTTATATAATTCGTTTTAAATAGAACTCGACGAAATATATTATATATATATTATATATATAATATAATGGCCTGAATAGAACGCGTCGCGCCGCGGTAGTTCGTGAATTTCGACCATTTATTTCAAACGGACATTACGGGAGATCCGACCGTCGGATTCTCCTAAAACCGGAACCGTTGGGTTCGTATCGAAAAGAGCTTTCTAACGAATATCAGAAATTTGAAATCTAACGGTTGGATTTGGAATTATGTCCAAATCAAATTCGAAAAAGGTCGCTGTAAGTGCAGTTCGATGGCCGTTGATGGAAATCGACTGTACGGGACTTGATAAAATTATTAAAAATAGTAATAATTTGTGTAAAATCATAAGAAGTGATTTGTGAAGATTTGGGATGAAAAACTCCTTATTTGAAAAGATAAAAATAGATTTTTATCGAAATGAACTAGTTTTGAACTAGAAATATAATTCTATTTATTTTTAAATAAATAAATTGGATTTGAAAAGGGTTTTAAAAATAACCAAAATTTCCAATGATTGCATTGGAGTGGATTTGAATCGAAATTGTCTTCGGAATATTTCGATGTTGGAATTCGTGATTATACAGATGTTGTTATGGAAATTTGAAAGATATATATTTATATCGTTATTTCCAATACGACATTTGTTAATCGTAGAATTTGATATTGAATATAAGCCGGGATAT
Source organism: Allium sativum (assembly GCA_030737875.1). Lineage (NCBI taxonomy): Eukaryota > Viridiplantae > Streptophyta > Magnoliopsida > Asparagales > Amaryllidaceae > Allium > Allium sativum. Next base: position 1,007,199,692 of record CM060916.1, read on the forward strand.
TTTCTATTCAGAGCCTTGTATTTAATATCAAATGTGATTTGGGTTGGTCGTGAATGGTGTCTTCACTAACACTGTTCTTGAACCCAGTTGAGAAATGATTAAATCTCTTTGTTTAGATTTAATGAAGTGTACCAATTAAATGATATTTAATTGGAATTGAATCGATATTGATTTTTGGGTTTATCGTGGACAGTGTTTTAAATAACACTCGTTCTTTAACCCGATCTTTGATGAAATGTGATTTTGGGTTGTCGTGAACGGTATCTTCAATAATACAGTTCTTAGACCTAAAGGAGTTAAGAAAATCAGAAACTAACTGGAGATTAGATAAGTTGAATAGTTTCCGAGATATTGATCTGATGTTGGTTTCGGCCTTCGGGATTCATACTTAGGGAATTGCTCACTTGCTAATTTACAATTAGGGACTGATTGAAATGTGATGTGATTTTGGGTTTATCGTGAACCGTGTTTTAAATGACACTGATTCTTTAACCCAGTCACAGATTAAAACTAAGTGGAGTTTTAATGAATCTTTAATTAGATTGAAATAATCGAAATGGAGTATCACCAGTTTTGCTCCGTGCGCTAGTTAAATCTTTAATTAGATTTGAACGTGAAATGGTAATTGAATTTACCGATAACACTGTGGTGTTAGATATGAAGTATTACCAGTTTTACTTCATGGGATAAATAGGTTGGGATTGGGAAATTAAAACCAATGATTACTTCGGTAAGGTTCGTTAATCTCGACTAGTTGAATCGAAATTCAAAAGAAGAATAAATTCAAAGAATTTATCTTGGATAAAATTAATGGGAACATTTCCCTATGAATGTGAAATTTAGAAACTAACTGTCGGTTGGCCAAGCAGAATGGTTTTCTGGATATTGATCTGATGTTGGTTTCGGCCTTCGGGGTTAATATTTGGGGAATTATTCTCTTGATTAATTTACGGTTAGTGACTGATGAATTGGAATGAGGCGTATGTTGTGTTTGTGTAACACTTATTTAAAATATACGCGAGTTATTTGGAAAGACCGGGTTTATCCCATTCTGAATAACTGATACGACGATAAGTCGAAGATGAAGACGATGGTCGAAGACCGGAGGTCTTCACGTCGTTTGGGTAATTACTGATGATCTTGATTGGGCTGTACACCCAAGAAGATGGAAACAGTTAGTGATCGTCCAGACGTACTTGGAGATCGATGGATATGCGGGGTACTAGGTGCCTCCGGTTTCGTTCAGCCCCAGAACGGACTTGTAAATGGACTGTGTGTCTGACATAGGATTTTAGTCTATGTGATTGATTTCTATTAAATATATATCTGTTTGGCGGCGGAGAATTTATTCTCTTGCTTAACGCCCTTCTCTGAGACGTACGAGCTCAGGGGTTATATATTGATGGATATCAAACGCATGGAGTGAATTGCCTGTGTGGCATGCCTAAGTGGCAATTTGATCGAGGCTTCTGTTGAAAAGCAAAGTCTTGTGGTGATGATCAAAGCAAGGCCCTTGTGGCGTAGCTTTGTGTAACGTTTGCTTCGCGAGTTTCGCACCCGGTATGAACCAAAAACGGGAGAGGACGTCAGGGGGGACATGCGTTTTCTTTCTAGCTAGAAGTGGCGTCAGTGGTTTTACACGCCCTGACGAGTTTGACTTATGTGGTTGTTGCTGTTGCGAGGCGCCTCGGATTGATCGGTCGTTCTCGAACCGATGGAGTCATTCGTTGGCTCATTTACGCCCCAAAGGGCGGAGAAACGCATTGTTCAGGCATTATAATCCACATCGGTGGACCGGCCCTGAGGATCCAAGGTACGGTTGCGGCTGTGCCTGAGACTCGGGCTAGACAGTCTCGAATCGGTTGAGGACTATCTTTTGCCTCGGTTCATAGACGGAAATCCAATTTCCAAATACGTGACATTTGCGGTTTTATTTGTAAACCTATATACGGCGACATGATATATGGTACCCATGCCGCCTATGATTGATACTTATGATTTGAAATTGTTTTGACACTATGCACTTATAATAGTATCAATGATTTGTTTTAAACGTATCAAGCATTCTTTGGCTGTTATAAGGGAAAACCCTATCCCCCGGCTTGCGTTGCATTGTGTGATAGGACCTGGGTCTTATAACAGCTTCATTTTTCTTTATTTAGCATTGCGCTGTTTGTTTTATGCACTGGTATTCTTGGGAGGAAACCCGTTCCGTGTTATACGGCGTGGTCCCTTGATTTACCTAGCCTTTAAAATAAAGATTAACTGTTTTAGTTCTCACACCAGTCACATGACTGACCTGGAGTTTATTGTTTTAACCTAAACTCTGGGTGCCCTTATTTTGACACGGGCAGCTAGTAGTTTCGGTTTTGCAGATTTATATTCACAGGATCCTGGTTTACAGCTGGAACGATATCCGGAAGGCTTTGTATCCGTATATCTACTTCTAGTTGAGTATTGTATTATTTTCCGCTGCGATGTATTTAAATGTAATTTAAATCTCTGATATTTCTGTGTAATATTCATTTATACTCTGTATATTCTTGTAATCAGATGCATTGTTGTAATATACAATGAAACGTTCTTCTGTATGCGTTCTGTTTTGTCGTGTTCTCAAAACGATAGGGCGTTTCGAACGGCCTGGATCGGTTTAGCGACTGGTTCGGACCGAGCGAAATTCCTTGCCGTTACATACACCCATGGTACCCCACTCGCACGGTCCTCACCGTATCATCGCAGGAATATACACAGTCCTTCATCCTACGTCCGAGTGACGTAAGGATCTCTGTACATAACAATGCTACGTCTGCATGGAACCATTATAACTATATTACGTAGGCGTAATGACTGCCATCATCGAATAATGCCCTCTAGTCTACGATATACCACCCAGAGCATACATGTGTGTACCTTGACTTTCCCACGTACGTATCTCCAAACATATTCGATGCCTAATTAGCACACCTATCATGTGTGCGTGCCCGAGTTCCGTGGCAGGGCTACACATGAACTCGGTCTGGAGATTTCCTTATATTTGTGCAGGCCCGCTTTTAAGAGCCTCTCACACAAATATCCCTAGGGTCTGTTTTTCTATGGTGGCTATGGCCTCACCTCGGACCTCCTATAACTAGTAAATACTACGAGAGGTAAGCGACAAGACCCTAAGCAAACAATCTAAACATCCATATGGCGTCTACCCTCAACCACTGCCTCGATAGTTAAAGGTCGATGGCCTTTTGGGATTAGCTATAGTCTTTCCGCATCTCGCTGCCTGCCGATGACAGGTTCTCGACGACCTATACTATCTTTTTTGGTCCTGACCCTCCGACTCCGAAGTGAGGCAGCCGCCGAGCTACCCTTAATGTCACTACGTCACATCATTCTGACTGGCCCCTACTTGTGCAGTCAAGGCCCACCCACCTGATAGTTACGTGCAGACCAAATCTCTGTAAGCAAAATCCGAAACTACACCACCACAGAGGACTACCAGGAGCACCTTTAATGTCTCAGGAAGCCGCGTGCTTCCCTTCCAGTCCTTCGGAGCCGCCAGAATAATCGGATTAACGTGCGCTCCGCTCGTGTCTTATGACACCACGGTGATCTACCGCGTTTGGTTATTCATCCTCTAATATACGGACTGTCCCAAGCGCCTCAGTTTACTGTGTCATTAGATCCTTTGTCTAATCATCAATTATGCGCTTGCTCCACCTCAACAGATTCACATTAACTTGATTGTTTCCATTTTCCCTTGACTTCTTCTTCAAGTTACCAGGTTTCTCTTGCTTATTAACCTCATTCATAACTTAATCCATTTAAGTTCATTATTAAGCCTACAACATGTTATTCTCTATATTCATAATTCATTTTCTTTACACTATTCTTTGTCCCATCTCATGGTTGCAAAAACATGTTCTGCTTAATTTATAATTAAGTGCATGTCAATTTACATGTTTTCTATTAACATGTCGTTCAACTTTTATGATTAAATATAACTCACTTGTCTCCATAAGTTTGCCTTCTTCTTTCTCATTTAATCATAATCTCCTCTTACACCGTCACTACAATTAATAATAATTTACTTATTAACTTAGTTTTCTAAGCTATGGTTTACTAATAAGTTTCTCTTTTCATTCATATAACTTATGTTATCCTCATTTGTAGATTTATTCTTATTCTCGCTAGTTTCTTAATCTTTGATTAAGTACAACTTTATTACATAAGTTATTTCATCTTCCCCTATCGTTCATTATAACTTACCTTATTACAAAGTTAAAATTCCCACTTGTCCCTAGGACAAGCCTACCTATTATCTTTCCTTTTCTTATTCAAGTTCATTCATAATAGGTTATTATCATTCCCCATTTTGGTATTAACTAAGATTAACTTAATGCTCTCTACTTCTTTAACACATTTACTTAACCCCTACTCAATTGAATTGGTTCATAATACCGCTATAGATTTAATTAGGTTAAGTATTCCAATTTAACAAATTATCCATGCTACCCACATTACCCACTTAACCCCTTTATTATTCCCATGTCTGACCACATGTCTTATCCTGGTTAAGTGCTTATTATTAATTCATTATACCCATAATTGTGCAAGACCTCCCACATTAGATTTCCGTTTGCGGTTGATGGATATGCCAGGTTTCGGGCAGACTTCTACCGCAATCCAAATCTAACCTCTTGTCTTAGAACTATTACGCATCTAATTTCTGCCTTTGACCTCTCACGTTAGATTACCATTTGCGGTTGCTGGATATGCCAGGCGGTTCTGGGCAGACTTATACCGCAATCCGAATCTAACCTCGTGTCTTAGGCATATAAGTTCTTATTATAATTTATACCCATAATTCAAATCTTGGATTATAATATATGTCAATTACCCATACAACCCAACACGTTTATGCTTATAATCCTATCAATAGATTATGCCTGTAATCCCAATTCAACTTAAAATCCCAATTTTTCATATTCATAATTCCAATTTAATTTGTATTCATAAATCCCACCAGAGTTGTATTCATAATTCCAATTTGATTTGTATTCATAATTCCAACTATAGTTGTAATTAAAATTCCAATTTAATTTGTATTCATAAATCCCACCATAGTTGTATTCATAATTCCAAGCATAGTTATGCCCATAACCCCATTATACCACGTTGTAACGACCCCATTTCCCATACTGACGGTGGCAAGGGTAATCTTTGGAATATAACACAGAAACAGAAAATAGCAGAACAGAAAGTAAATAAATACACCAGATAATGCACAATAGAATATACTGGATAAACGTAATCATCAGAGTTACACAGTATACAGGATCATACTTAGCATAAATATAGTTCAGCTATACATAAATGTCTACAGTGGAAATAAACATAATGTACAATAGGAGATGAACATCATAAAAAGAGATAAATAATAGAATCCATCTTCAGCTCCAGCTATCCAGAAAGAGCCAGCTAAACCTGAATACAAGGCTGCCCGTGTAGAAAAAGGGGCACCCGAGTTTGAAAGTGAAACAAACTACGAGTCAGTCATGGGACTGGTATGAGAAATCTACTCAACACATTTAGAATATGGCTAATCACAGGACCACGCCACTTTTGTGGAACGGGTTTTCTCCATTGGATTGCCAATGCTTTAAAAACAAATCTTTCTTTTAAACATCGCAATGCTTTTTATAAAAATGAAGCCATTATAAGACTCAGTTCCCATCATACAATGCAACGCAAACCGGAGGATAGAGTTTTACCTTACAATGGCCAAAATATGTTTGATACGAATAAAACAAAAGCATTTGATATTATTACTAGTGTTTATATGTTTCAACAACAATTTCGAATCATAACTATCAATCATAGACGACATGGGTACCATATATCATGTCGCCATATATATATATATATGTATACAATCAAAACCGCACAGTCACGTATTTGGAAATTGGATTTCCGCCATGAACCAAGGCAAAATATAGTCCTTACCGACTTCGGGACTCTCTAGCCCGAGCCTCAGTGTCAGAGCGCATCGACCCTTGGATCGTCAGGGCCGGTCCACCGATGTGGATTAAAATTCCTGAACACTGCGTCTCCCCGTCCTTTGGGGCGTAAATGAGCCAACGAATGGCTCCATCGGACCCGGATCGTCCGATCTAACCGAGGCGCCTCGCAACAGTAACAACCACATAAGTCAAACTCGTCAGGGCGTGTGAAACCACTGACGTCATTCTAACTAGAAAGAAACGCAGGTCCTCCCTGAGGTCCTCTCCCGTTTCTGGTTCATACCTGGGTGTGAGGCTCGCGAATTCACGTTATACACAAAGCTACGCCACACAGGTAGTGCTTTGATCATCACCACAAGACTTTGCTTTTCAACAGAAGCCCTGGTCACTGCATCTTAGCATGCCACACAGGCAATTCACACCGTGCAACTGATGGCTATCAATCACATAGAATAAATTCCAATGTCAGACACACTGTTCGTTTGCAAGTCCGTTCTGGGTCTGAACGAAACCGGAGGCACTATATACCTCGCAAACCCATCGATCACCACGTACGTCTGGACGATCACCACTCATTATCCATATTTTGGGATTCCTCCCAATCAGGACCTCGGTTACCATCCAAACGAGGTGAAGATCTCCGGTCTTTGACCACCGTCTTTATCTTCGATTCCTTATCGTCGATTCAGTTATTTAGAATGGGATAAACCTGGTCTTTCTGAGCAACTCGCGTATATGATAAACAAGTGCAACACAAATACACGTACGCGTCATTTCAATTCATTAGTCGCTAACCGTAAATCAGTAAGAGAACGATTTCCCAAATATTAACCCCGAAGGCCAAAACCAACATCAGATCAACACCCAGGAAACCATTCGACTTAGCCCACCTTCAGTCAGTTTCTAAATTTCACATCCATATTGTTTATAATATTTTATAATGATTTATAGCTGTTTTTATTTATTTTAAAATAGCCAATTTATTCAAAACGACGCTTCGGGCCATAACGCGGCCATGCCGCTATTTTTCTTCAGATTTGATTTACACATATCTGAAAATCTAACCGTTGGGTATTCATAAAATTTACATCATTAGAAAGATCTTTTCAAAACGGATCCAACAGTTCCAGTTTCGGGAAAATCCGACGGTCGGATCTCCCGGTATAATCGTTTGAAGTTTCGATTTCAAAATATGAACTACAGCGTCGTTATTCAATTAAATATAATTATATATATATATATATATATAAATATAATCGATTCTGGCGCTGTTTTTCTTTAGATTTGAATTAAACATTCCAGACAATCCAACCGTTGGATTTTTACAAAGTTGGTGCCGTTGGAAAGATATTTCCAAAGCGAACCCAACGGTTGCGATTTCGGGAAAATCCGACGGTCGGATCTCCCGCACTAATCGTTTGAAATCATGGTTTTAAAATACGAACTGCAGCTTCGTTATTCGATATATTTCAATTCTATTTATATATATATATATCGATTCTTCGATTTCAAAACTATATGAATTTCATACGTTTGATAAAAATGATATTTTTATCTAACTGTTTACTATTTCAACACTTCACTATTTTTAACAATTCATGTATATAATAAAAAGGTGATTTTTAATGTAAAACTATTTGTTTCAAAACTCGACTATTTTATATATTTCATATAGGTGATAAAAATAGGATTTTTATTATAAAACAATTTATTTCAAAACAAGATTATTTTATATAGTTCATATCGATGTTAAAAATTGGAATTTTATTATAAAACACTTTCTTTCAAAATATGAATACCATTCAACACATGAATTTCAATTCAAAGAATGAATTTTGATTCAACACATGAAGGTTTTCTATAGTTTATATATATTGATAAAAAGGTGATTTTTATATTTAAAACACGAATACCATTCAACACATGAATTTCTATCCAACGAATGAATATCGATTCAACACATGAAGGTTTTCTATAGTTTGTATATATATAAAAAGGTGATTTTTATATTTAAAACACGAATACCATTCAACACATGAATTTCTATCCAACGAATGAATATCGATTCAACACATGAAGGTTTTCTATAGTTTGTATATATATATATAAAGGTGATTTTTATATTTAAAACACGAATACCATTCAACACATGAATTTCTATCCAACGAATGAGTTTCAATTCAACACATGAAGGTTTTCTATTCAACGAATAAATATAGTTTCAACAAATAAAAATAATTTAAACACATGAATATTATTCAAAATTTCGGCAGCATAACGGCAGGGTTGTTAAAACCGGGACCGTCCCTAGTACGGCTCTTCGCTCTACCTTAAAACCTCGCGGTTTTTGACAATGGGGATTCACGCATCTAGTTCGCATGCAGGCGGCATGTATATTTATTTCATTTCCACAAACTAATCCTATGTGGTTTCAACCAAATATTTCTCAACCACAAATGGGTATTTTTCAATCCAATCAATATCAACCACAAACAATTCCAATCAACCATTCGCTATCAATCTATTTTCACACCAATCACAACCAATAAATATCGTCCATGGTTTGTGGACGAGGGCGTGTGTGTATATATATATATAGCATTTCAGTTCTATTTCAACACATATATAATTTTTACAACACATATACAACTTATATATCGAACATACAACTTATACAACGCTTATAAAAGAGGTGTAAAACGCTAATATAACTCATACATCGACTATATAATTTATACATCGTCGTTTTCCTTATCGTTTATAAATTAGAAATCTCACATTGGGTTCCACTCCACCAAAAATAGCAGAAGGCTCAGAAAAATATGCGGTCTCTTCTAGAAGGTAGAAGACGTCCACACGAGTCCACTGTCTCTTGTTTCACTGAATTTCGTCAACACACGAAAGAGATATGATTTTTCAAAGTTTGCAACGGTTTAAAGGTGTTAAAACAGTTGAAAATAAACAAGGCCATACCTAAGCTGTTTCGTTCAAAACTAGGTTTGGATTTTTCTTCGAATCCTTGTAGTTATTCGTCGATCAGCCTTCGCAGCGTCGAAGGGGGAGGAGAGGCGCACGTGCGCAGGGGGGTGCGGCGGCGCTTGATGGTCGGAGGGAGCGGCGGTGGCGGTTTGAAGACGTGATCTTCCTGACGTCCGTTCTCCCAAAATACACAATGAAAAATTCGAAACCAGGTATGGATTTGAAGAGCTTGGGAAGATCTTCAAAAAGTTCAACTGTGGCACGAGCTAATTCGGCGTGGATTGATCGAAAAATGGACGGGAAAGTTTGAAGTGGTTTACGCCGTATATCGCTTTAATAGGGGAGAGAGAAACGAGGGTTTATTTAATTTTTTTTATAAAAAATCTGATTGGCCGGGAGGTTTTTAAAAGGGGTTTTCTGATGCGACCACCAATCCAAACCCAACGACTGTCGTCCCTAGCGTTTTACCCCCATTCCGAACACAATGGGATATGTCTCGTAGGACCATTTGACTGTTTCAGTCAGTTTTCCTTCAAATTAAAATATAAAACATTCAATATTCGATTTGAACGTACATTTCAATCTGCCAGGGCCACAAACTGATTCGAAAAATTCCAGAAAAATAAATCTAGCTATGTTTTGACGATACGGTCCCAACAAAACTTGTTTCGTCGAATTCTGAAACTGTTTGCAAAAAGGCCCATTTCTGGTCGATCCAATTTAACTGTAATTGACCAAAACACATTTTCCTTTGCCACGCTCACATACTAGCTTCAAAAATTATGAAATTTGAAACCTAGTAATAACTTCACATCCCAGATCCAATAAAAGTGGTTTCGTCGAATTCCGAAGTCGTATGCAAAATGGCCATTTTCACGGGCTATATAAATTCCATAGCGACCTTTCTAAAAATTCATTTGGCCATAACTTTTTCTTTCCGCTATGAAACTTCGATTTTTCAGATTTGTTAGAAAGATATTCACTAACAGATTTAAATACTTTTGGTTTCACTTAAATCCGTTTTGTTTTGCACCTGGTACAGTCCGACAAAGTTTGAATTCAAATTTTGAAACTACCGCGCCATTTCAGGCCTTGTTTATAATTAGAATTAATTATATTCGTTTCCAAACGTCGATTCAAACTCACTTTTCATTGCTATTATTTTAAATATATAAAATCCATTGTTTTAGCCAATTTAAATTTTTTAAATTGGTATAGATTTTCTGGGTCGTTACAATAAGTTATGCCCCCAAACCTCCCAATCCCATGTTATACCCAAATAAACCTTTTCCCTTTTTTCCCAATATCGTTTCAATCGCATAAATAGATGTAGGCTCGAAGATAGCCTACCTATAAAAATAAAAATAAAAAGGGAAGAAAGAAAGGAGGAAAACAAGCATAGGCATAAACAACTATTCATAATAACAAGTTAAATATACGATGATAAAATTAAGCATAAATGAATTCTAGATCTGATCTACAAACTATGGTGAACTGATATGATTCTAGTCCAAATCTTAGATCCAATTACTTATTAGGTATTTTAATCTGTAAGTACTACAAACTCACTTTATCGGATTAGCTCTTCAATATGTTTATTATGTGTTTAAATGGGGAATGGCGAATGATAGATCTACTGCTATACAAAAAATGTATTTAAAATCCACTCACTTGTATGCTTTCCCACTTCTAGATCGGATCCATGGTTTTCTCCCTTTATGCGCAACATAGATCTAGGCATCTGAATTCTTTTTTCCTTCTTATTTTGTAGTAGAGGAATCCTAGATCTATCTTTTTATTTTAAGAAGATATTTGGAGAGAAAGAGAAGATATTATATTTGCTTGGGGAAGAAGAAGAACTAATTTAATTTGAGTAGAAGCAGCATTACAACATCACCATTATTTTTAGTGAATAAAACAAAAGGTTTAAGGTCCTTTATATAGCCTCTAGGTCAACGAATGGTGCCACAAAACAGTCCAGAAACACAAAAATGCACCCAACCCAGATGCAGACTAGGGGGTCGACACCCGGGGGTCGGCATTCCTATTGACACCCCCTAAGGGGGGTCGACACCCATGTTGACACCACTGGGGGGGGGGGTCGACACCCTTGAGCGGGAAATTTCCCGCTCAGCACATTTTGGTCAAATTTGATTTTTGAACTGGTTTTGTTATATAATTATTATTTAATTAAATTCTGCTTTAAACTTGAAATCTTCAAAACCTTGTAACTTCTTCATACTATATCTGATTTATGCAAACTCGGATTCTATCCTAAGTAGAATTCTGAGACGAACGCAATGGTAATGTCCGTTTTACTTAATTACTGATATTAAAATTAATTATCTTTATTTTATTATCTGTTCAGTTACATACATTGTTATCGTATTAATTTTCCTTCTCTTCAATGTATGTATTAATTTAAATTGTACATCACCATTAGTTATATATCTATATGGATATATTTTTATTCGCATTAAAAATGCGGAGTGTTACAGGATGGGAACTAGACCCAAAACCACCTCGAACTAATTTTATGATTCTTAAACTAACTTGCAGGGATAATTATATAAATGATTAAATTAAAGACCGTAGATCTTCATGAATGAAAGAACTACTTGTTAAAATTTACTGGTGGCCGCTAGAGTTATCCTAACTTGTGATTCTTCCATGATTGAAATCTCCGGATTTGCAAGGACTATTCGCTACTGATCCATGGAGTGATTCTCGTATTGGATGTAGAAGGAGAGTGCCTTCAGTTCATCCTGTTCCTGGATGACTTGTATGGACGAATGTCTGACAGAGTATTTCATAAGAGTCACATACATTGATTTTTACAAGGGTACTTCTATTGGTTCTAGCTAATACCAGATTATTTTTGTGATAGTCAATTAGTGATTTGGCAGATCTGACGAGGTGGCATTCAAAGTAAATGGTGGCCAAATGTCCTAAAGGTAAATTCTAATCTCCAGCCTCACAACCGAAAAATGACAAAAATCAGGCAGGTAGCATTGCTAAGTGGGTTGCTCCCAGTTAGGGTGTATAAATATCTATTTAGAGAAAATTCATTTCTTTCTTTACTCTTTTTGATGTTGTCCCTTTCGGGAAAACGGTTGCTGATCCCAACCATTGGTGATGTACATTCGATACACTCAAGTGAAATAAGTGGTCGGTCATGTGTGACCGGGTTGCAAGATGTTCTTGTTGAACCCAGTGTATTCCCCTCTAGAAATACACTATTGGAAGGTGGTTCTATACCTTATCATAGTTGGAATCCTTTACCTAATAAGCGTACGCAGTTTTGATTGTATACTATGTATGTGGAGCCTAAGATGCAATCTTCTGCTATATTGCTATTTACTTGATTTAGACACTATTATAATATCAGAATAGTTTAGATATTAGAAAATTTTTGGGTTATCGTAAGGTAAAAGCCATCCGTATTTATGTGTGGATCGGTCTTATGAATTATCATTTCTTTTAAAGGATTTTTGAATGTTAAATCAAGCTGTTTTAAAATCGTTTACTCACACCAATCCCACGACTGACCTAGAGTGTCTTTTCCTGTGTTTTCCCTAAACTCTTGGGTGTCCAAATTTGTACGGGCAGTCAAGTGGTTTCAGGATTTTACAGATTCACTTGAAGGAGCTTGAAGCAGGAGGCTTCAACATTAGATATATAGAGTTTATTTCCGTTGTGTTGTATATGGGTTGTACTTTGATGATGTATGTAAGTAAATAAAATTTTGTATTTCAAGATGTTATATATTTCAGTTCCACTGTGAGATTCGTTATACTCTGATTCTGCTGTGTTCAGTTCTCCTTTTTCTTCTATTCTAACTTTCTTTCTATTTCTCACCCTCTAATTTTTTTCTGTTAATGATTTGTTGATTTCTGATGCTTGATTAGTCAATATGTGATACAAGATATGTATTAGTATTGATAATCAGAATCATAACTTTTCGAGCCGTTGTAGTTGGTATTAGAGCAATGCTTTAGTAATAACCTTGGCTCTGTGGCACAACCCGAAAGAGATGCAGTTAGTAATACCCTGATTGAGTCTGAGTGTGTATATACATATATGAGCATGTATCTGTTAGCTGATATAAAATTGTTTTATATTGTGTTGGTTGGTTTGTCAAATGATTTATGAATTTTGGTCGATACAGGATGCAACTATATCGAAAAGTGATTCTAAACTCTTGAACAGAGCAATTCGACATTGTATTGTTTTAAAAGCTGAGTAAATGAAATAATTTTACTCAAAATTATATTTTGGTATAAAAGAATAATTTTCTAAAATTATAAATATATATATGTGTGTCTATTATTATTATAATCAAATCAGATTATAAAATTGAAAGGGTTGTGTGGTGAACCGAATTGAAATTGTAAAAAAAATACACTAATAAGACAAACTGGAAAAGGTGTTTTGGAAAAACAAGTAATTCAAGGGTTTTTAATTTACGAATGAATAGAGATCTGTGATTTCAAACTATTTTGAAATAAAACCAAGAGTTAGGATTCTGGAATTTGGAAATTTTAACTAGAATAAGATTGGAATAGTATGGTTAAGTTAAACGAAATTGGATTGGAGTTTGATGCAGATTTAAACATGATTTGGTTTAAATTTATGGAGTAAATAAGATTTAAAAAAAAATATTTCCAGACGTAATTAAGGCTATTTTTAAATAAGAGATGGGGTAATTTGGGTTGATAAGAATTAAGATAAGGAGTAAGGAATTAGAACCTAACTGAAAATGAGTTGCATTGAATGATTTTCTGAGTATTGATTGGATGTTGATTTCTGTCTTTGGGGTTGATACTTAGAGGATTATTTTTCTTACCAACTTACGGTCAGGGATTGATGAATGTAAAAGAGTAGCAATGTGTGTAGAAATTAAAATATTTTCTAACCATAATAGAAGATATTTATAGTTATGAAAATAACTGTGATAGATAGAAAATTGCTGATGTGTGTATTGAACCTTTTGATTGTAGTGAGATATTTGTTGTATATAACGGTGTTGTATACACAATTATATGATTTTTGTTTGATGATAACAAACAAATAAATATTATTTTAAATGTGTTTGTTATTGTACTGTTTTTCTACATCACAGACAGAAATATAATATTTATATTTATTTAAATAAAATACTATGAATTTAGATATTCAAACAGTATTTTATTTGAATAGAATATTTTATTTCAACATTTTAAACAATACAAGTTTTATACTCCATTATTTGTAGATTTCTGTAATACAACACAAATTCACTGAATATTCAATTTCAGACATTTGCTCCTCACTACTTCACTCATCACTCTGTATATTCTTTGACACAGTTACATTTCATATATACAGACACACGCTGACAATGTTTCTTTGTCTTCTGTCTTTACAACATTCTTCAGCCAGTCCAGTCATCATCTGCTTACCTGTCACATGCAACACACACACAGTACACTACAATAGAAATAAAACTGAATACATGCGAATATAAATTTTATTTTTAAAATTTTATTTCCCTCAGATTTCTTGTGTGTTTCTCATCATTTGTCATGACTTGATCTTATCCATTTAGTACCCACTGATCAGCCTCAACATACCACACTGGTTTGCTGATCAGAACAAGCGTTAAAAGTAGTCGATTCTGAACACCCACAACAAGGTGCAACAGACTGCTGATATATAATATACACATGCACAATATATGTATACACACACTGTTGTGTATGTGTATACACACATATGTACAGGTGAACATAGTGAAAACAACTCAAAGTGGTCGAGCAATCATGAATGGCACAACTCAAATACAACATGGAGTTAGAATGATAATACACACGCATGGTGTATGGTGCACAACCAATACAGTGTCAAGTACATGAAGTTAATGTGGTCGAGCATCAATACACATCAGAGAAGTAAATGGTACAATGGTGATCCAGCATATACAAGCAAATGATAAAATAAACAAGTGCACATAAGTGTACATAGAAATGGTGCAACAAGCCTTCATGCAGCATACAACACTCAAGGACATGATGATATACATGGCTCTACATAGCAAAGAAGTGGTGATAAAACATGCAAGCAGAAACGATACAAGCATGATCATATACAAGGAGGAGTGGATGTGTGTACATAGTTTCAACTCAGAAATATATGAGCAAGTTCAAGGGAGCATGGTGATACAAATAGGCACATGCATGTATACAAAATGAAAGTGGCAAGGTTCAAACCAATAGTACAAAAAGGTGGCAGTAGCATGTGAATATGGGACGCTGCACCAGTATACATGTTCAAGATCAATGAATTACATAGTAAATCAGTTTTTTTTCCATGATGCAATATAAACAAATCAAGAAGCCCAAATACTAGTGTGCCACAGATACAAAAATGCACACATGTGCATGGGCACACAAGTTCATACAGAACAGCAAAGGTGTGAGAGGAAATATAAGCAATAGCATGGGACAATGGAAGTGCACAAATGATTTCAAGTTGAAATAAAAGTGATGGAGTATGACAAGATTAAGGGTGCAAGTATGTTGAATGTCACATAAATAAAGCAGCAAGTTATATATGGTGCATCAATACATAACTGTTCAAGCAAATACAGCAAGCCTAGAAGAAATCAAGAAGTACAAGAAATCAATTGGCATGTTTTTTCAAAGACCTCAATCACAATTGCAAAGCAATCAAAACAGAAATTGAACAGAGCAGAACTTATATGGCAGTCAATTTCAAAGTTTCTAGTTTTGAGTTACAAATAAATGGAAAAAAATGGGACATATTAGTTGCCAAATTTTCCAGAGAATTCAGTGATCAAATCCTGGCTAAAATCAAGTATATAAAAATTTGGAAAATCTTTTTAAAATTCTCAAGAATATCAGATTTGGTTTTCCAGAAATGAATACATTGACTCATTCATGCATGGGACCAGTTAAAAAACATGATTGAAGCATTACATTTGCTCATATATGGGAAGTGTTAAACAAATCAATTCGACTTATTCCAGATTTCAACAAAACTACTTTGAGCAAGTGTTTTATTCTCGGAAAATTATCAATCATAGATTTCACGCAAGGATACATTTTGTTTTGAAGGTTCTTTAAAGTCTAGAAAATCATCCATATCCATCCACTATTTTCAAATTCAATTCCGGGCCAATCAAAAAGCAAAACTACAATTTCAGATCAAATCGTATGTGAGAAAGTAGAGTATGTTTTTTTAGGGTTTCATAATCCTATATAGACAAACGCCTTATCATCAAAGGCATCAGAGAATCAAATCCAAAAAAAAAACAATTTCAAGCTTAAAAATAAATTCAGAGAAGTTCACGATTTTTCAGAGGGATTCGATCAAGTTTCCGAATCATTTAACAAGAGAGCAACAATAATCGAAGCCAGATTGAAGAGCCAAACATCATCTAATTCAAAGATACAAGGATTCGATCAATTCCAAGAAGCTATCGATTTGATTTGGAGATTTTCAGCAAACCCTAGGGAGCTGCCATGTTTTCACAAAGAAAAGTAAACGGGCTAAAATAAACAAGGGTGCAACCAAGTTACAAGATGGCCGACCAAGCTTCTAAGTGTTAAAGGGGATGATCCTTTCATTTTTAACTCCTAGGGTTTAGATTGCTTTTCTTTTTGTGTTATTTTAATTTGTTTTTTGTAAAACAATTCTGAACAGTTCTAGAGTCTGTAAAATCTAGGGGGATTCAGTTAGGGGTTAACTGACAATTAACTAGAGTCTGTAAAAACTAGGTTACTGGTTACAAGGTTGTAATCAGGGGAACTCTGATCTAAGGGATTAGATCAGTCTAGGGCTTTGAGCATATGGTTAGAATAGGAGTGAGAGGTTCATGAGTTTACATGGTCTTGTAAGCGGGATCTGTTCTATCACCTAGTAGAAACCTTAGGAATGCAGCAGTAGGCAGGGTTTTGCCGAAGCTAGGTATCTCTATGTGTTATTTCCTTTCTGCGCTTTTATTTCTACTGCAGTCTGTGACATGTTTATTATTTTATTATACCGTCTGTTTTTACTCAGCGAAAAATAGTAATAAACCATTTTCATCCCCTCTAGGGTTAATCTAGATCCAACAAGTGGTAATAGAGCAGGTTTTTTGTTTAACTCTAGAGTAATGGGTAATCCTAGTTTTCAGTCCTCTAAGAGTCAGTCCAGTCATATTCCATCTGTTTTTAGTGGTACAAATTTTTTAAATTGAAAATTAGAAATGTAGTTATATTTAAAATATGTTGGTGTTAAATGTTGGGATACTGTTATTAATGGATTTGATGTGGTTAGTAGAAATGTTATTGGTTTTAATTCTCGTGTTATTTATATTTTATATTCTTATACTGATGATGTTCAGTATAGCCTTATCTCCCATTGTTTAATTACGCAGGAAATGTGGAATACTCCCAATAAGAAGTATGGAAATTGACAACAGCATCTCAAAACCCCGGAAAATACAACTCAGTTTCAGAATTGTGCTTAACTGGTTATGCAGATAAAAATTCAGATGGAGACTCAATAGGAAATTTTTCTTATAAAGATTTAGTTCATCTTTTAAATGGTTTAACTGAATCTGTTGAGAATCTAAAATCTAAAAATAAAATTCTGAAATCTGAAAAACTTGAGTTGGACTACAAAAATAATCTTTCGGAATCAAAGCTTAAAAATATCAAAAAGTTTTGAAATTCTAATTGCAAAAATTGTTTAAATTTGAAAAATAACCTTGTTAGTCAAAATAAAAATATTCAAAAACTTGATAATGAAATTTTTATTTTAAAAGAGAACAAGACAGAGCTTGAAAGTACAAACAATTGTTTGCAAAAAGAATTTGAAAATTTTAAGATGACTGAAAATTCCAAATATATTTTTGCATAAAATCAAAGCTTGTTGAAAATTGAGTCTATTATGAATGGGCTAGAAATTGTGATTGAAAAACTCAAGAAATTTGAATCTGATAGTCGAAAACATTTTGAATTTGAAACTGCTGAGCCCCAGACCAAAATCAAATTGCTTAATGATGAAAATTTGGCTTTTAAATCTGATTTTGAATGATGTAAGATCACTAAAAATCGTTGTTCAGATTTAATGAAAAAAAATGGTGATCTTAAAACTGAAATTCAACAACTTGAAAAAATTTTGAGTAAGTTTTCTGATAGAGAAAAATCTTTGAATATGTTGTTGAAAAACCAAATTTCTATTGGAAATAAACATAGTCTCGATTTTGGGAAAAGCAATGTTTTTGAAAAACTAAATTCTTGTGATTTTAAAAATCCTTCAAACTGCTTCAAGATGGGTCATTCTGATTATTTGAATTTTGAAAATTCCAAAAGGTTTTTGGATCACAAACGAGACAAGAGTTGGTTTGATAACAATCCAGTTGAACAGTTGTAGAGCCCAAAAGGAAATAAAATGATTTTTGGAAAAACTAAACGAATTAGGGTTCCAAGGGGTACTCTAATTGGTTCTAATGGATTGTTATACAAACAAATTTTGGGTACCAAAAGATGTGAACAAAACTGTGAGTGGTTTTACAACCTTTGTTAGATCGCTCGATTCTACAAACTGTTAGGTACCGGTGGAGGCTGAGGAACTGTTGTGCAAAAAGAAATTTGAAATCAAGCTGGTTTATACTTCTGTATCATTCACAGTTCCTCCAGCTAGGATTTTTTGAGTTAGATATTTTAATTTACATTGTATTCTGGTATGATCTCTAAACTCGCCTTTGTAAATATTCCATGTTTTTATTTTCGTTTTTTATTTCTCCTTCTGTCCCTTTTGTTTATTTTTCTTGTTTTGATTTGTCACTATCATATCTTTGTTACCTCTTAGGCTTCTTTAACTTTCAATTTCAGAATACATATTTTTCTGGAAATTCGCTTCAGTTGTATAAATGTCTGATGTTTTTTATCATTTCCAGATCTTGAACTAATTTTTATAAATATCTGCAATTGATTTGAAGTTTCTTTTCTGATTCTTTGAATTCATAATAATGTTGAAGTATTCTTGTCATATCTTGAAAATTGTTGATTTGAATTCTAAATTTTTGAAGATCTGAAAGTTTTGTGGAATTTCACACACCTTTGCTGTTTTGAGTCTCTTCTAATTCATTTTGGAAAGTCTTGAAAATTTATACTCATTACAGCACTCTGTTATTTATCAGTTGTGATAATTTCAGAAATTTTCAGATTTGCTTGAATATTTTAATATGTTTTGAATCAGTGATACATCTTGAAAATTCATCTTTATTCATGATTATTGTGGTTGAAATTAGTTTTGTTTGAAATCATCTGAAATTCTTTATATTTTGAACATCACAGAATACTTAAATTTGAAATTATCAATCTATGTGAATAATTCATTATATCTCAAAATTGACATTGATTCAAGTGATTCCAACTAAATTATTCTTAATTTTTTCGATCATGAATACCTCTCCAACTTGACATAAATGAACTGAAATTTCTCTTATACTTGTCAGAGATAATTTTGAAAATTCTTTGAAAAAATGGTCTTAAATCTCTCTACTATTTCAAGGTTATTTGTTTGTTTAAAATCATTTGAAATTATTGATTTATTGAATCACACACATATCTTGAATCTGAAATTTACATTCTAATGTGATTGATTCACTGAATCTTGAGAGTTTCATATTCCTAAAATGATTTCAAATAAACGGTATTTTTAATCATTGGATCATGAATCATCTTATGTGACCGTCATCTTGACAAGTATGATCTGAAACTATTTTCTGTGCTGCTCTGATACTATTTTGAAAAATGTTTTTTTTTGGAATCATCTGTTTGCTGCTCTGATACATGTGCATAATCTGTTATCTTGTCTGCTTGGCTTTTTAGTTATAATACTTTTGTCTATGATATTCTTGTTCGTCTCTAGTATCATGTCAAAATTCTCATTAATTGAGACATCAAGTGGTATTAGTTTAGATGTGCTGTTGTTGCGCTGCTATATATATTTTAATTCCCTCTAACTTTGTATAAATCTTCATATCCCTCTTGTGATTGATTTTCAATTTTAAAATTATTTATTGATTATTCATTCAGAAATTGAAATCAGTATCCAAATTGAACTGTATTTATAATTCATCAAAATTATTGTCAGAATTAGAAGTTGTAATGAATTGTGACTGTAGTGTATTTCACAACAAGAGGAGATTTTATTTAGATTTTTCATGATGGTTGAACAGTTATTATAATATCTTTGAATTGTCAATTATTTCATGAACACCTTCTTAATCTATCATCATTCTTCCATCCATCATGATTTTGTATCAATGTGGAGAGTTTAATTTCTTTTTTAAATCATCTTGAATAAACAGTGGAAATATTTGTGATAGAAATGGGACTATGTTATTTTTCAGAGTTAGTTATAATTGAAAATTTTTAGTGATCCGGGTACAGTCGAGCATATTTTATAATATTATTAATTTAGAAATTTATTTCACAACCATTTCTGTACCTATCACATTTCTATCATTCATATTGGTTTATATGTACTGAGGAGTTTTTCATTTTGGAGCTGAAAATGAAATGATAAATATAACTAATACATAAGTGTTTCTCTAACCTCATTTAAAAATCCAAGCTCTAGTTATGAATGATTATGAGATTACTTATATTTAAGCTGCAACCAATCTCATTTGAAAATCCAAGATCTGGTTATGCGTGGTCAGTGTGCTCTTAAATCAAAAGAAAAAGAAAAGAAAATAATTTGCAATAAATAATTTTTTATATAAAATTTTCCTTGGTGTGTAAAAACCAGCCTATCAATTCATTTTCTAATTTGTGAAATGTGTTAAAATCTTATGACGTATTATGATTTGTTGATTGATGGGAATTGGAAGTTGAGATTATTCGGTTTTTTTCACTCAAATTGAACTATTAACTATAGTCCAAATCCATCACTATTTTTGTACTTCATCTTTAATATTCTTTTAAAAATAAGTGGAAATCATTTTAAAACTCTCTCTCCATTTTTATAAATTTCATCATAAATCTGTCGTCTACAATGTGAAATATGCCACTAGTTCTTAGAATATTATGACTTTTGTTTGACTGATTGAGATTTATGATGACTGTACTTTCTCTTAAGCTAAAATTATATTTTTTAGTCATTCTTCATCTATATTTTAATTTCTGTACCCTTTTGATGGTAACAAAATGGGGAGAATGGGTTGAGATTTTGATTTGAGTGAATATTTTATAAATAATTTACTACTGAAAATTTTATTCAATTTTCATTCTTTTCAATTTTCAATTTTTCACTCACGCACAATTATAGGGGGCATTTCTGTTGTAGGGAGAGCATATAAGTAAGGGGAGTTCAATATTCACTACCAAACACATTTATTGTGCTAATAATCTTTTATTTGTTTGTCATCATCAAAAGGGGAGATTGTTGTACATAACAGTGTTGTGTACACAATGATATGATTTTTGTTTGATGATAACAACCAAATAAATATTATTTTAAATGTGTTTGTTATTGTACTATTTCTCTACATCACAGACAGAAATATAATATTTATATTTATTTAAATAAAATACCACTGGACAAGAATTTAGATATTCAAACAGTATTTTATTTGAATAGAATATTTTATTTCAACATTTTAAACAGTACAAGTTTTATACTCCACTATTTGTACATTTCTGTAATACAGCACAAATTCACTGAATATTCAATTTCATACATTTGCTCCTCATTACATCAGTCATCACTCAGTACATTCTTTGACACGGTTACATTTCATATATATATAGACACATACTGACACTGTTTCTTTGTCTTCTGTATTTACAGCATTCTTCAGTCAGTCCAGTCATCATCTGCTTACCTGTCACATGAAACACATACACAGTACACTGCAATAGAAATAAAACTGAATACATGTGAATATAATTTTTTATATATATAATTTTATTTGCCTCAGATTTCTGGTGTGTTTCCCATCATTTTTCATGACTTGATCTAATTTGTATATATCCATTTAGTACCAACTAATTAGCCTCAACATATCACACTGGTTTGCTGATTAGAACCAGCGTCAAAAGTAGCTGATTCTAAACAGCCACAACACGAATACTTTCTCGTGCTTGAATCCTTTCATCCATCTCTGATCGAACTAAGAAGGAAGGAATTCGCCCCTGACACGGTAGTATTCTCATAATAAAGCTAAGTTGGACTGCAGCAGTCTGCTGAAATATAATACACACGTGCACAATATATGTATACACACACTGTTGTGTATGTGTATACACACATATGTACAGCTGAACATAGTGACAAAGTGGTCGAGCAATCATGAATGGCACAACTCAAATACAACATGGAGTTAGAATGACAATACACATGCATGGTGTATGGTGCACAACCAATACAGTGTCAAGTACATGAAGTGAATGTGGTCGAGCATCAATACACATCAGAGAAGTAAATAGTACAATGGTGATCCAGCATATACAAGAAAATGATCAAATAAACAAGTGCACATAAGTGTACACAGAAATGGTGCAACAAGCCTTCATGCAACATACAACACTTAAGGACATGATGATATACATGGCTCTACACAGCAAAGAAGTGGTGATAAAACATGTAAGCAGAAATGATACAAGCATGATCATATAAAAGGAAGAGTGGATGTGTGTACATAGATTCAAATCAGAAATATATGAGCAAGTACAAGGGAGCATGGTGATACAAACAGGCACATGCATGTGTACAAAATGAAAGTGGCAAGGTTCAAACCAATAGTGAAAAAAGGTGGCAGTAGCATGTGAATACGGGACACTACACTAGTATACATGTTCAAGATCAACGAATGACACAGTGAAACAGATTTTTTTCCATGGTGCAACATAAACAAATCAAACAGCCCAAATACTGGTATGCCGCAGATACAAAAATGCACGTGTGTGCATAGGCGCACAAGTTCATACAGAACAACAAAGGTGTGAGAGAAAATATAAGCAACAGCAAGGGACAATGGAAGTGCACAAATGATTTCAAGTTAAAATACAAGTGATGGCGTATGACAAGATTAAGGGTGCAAGTATGTCGAATGTCACATAAATAAAGCAGCTAGTTATATGTGGTGCATCAATACAAAACTGTTCAAGCAAATACAACAAGCCTAGAAGAAATCAAGAAGTACAAGAAATCAATTTGCATGTTTTTTCAAAGACCTCAATCACAATTGCAAAGCAATCAAAACAAAAATTGAACAAAGCGGAACTTATATGGCAATCAATTTCAAAGTTTCCAGTTTTGAGTTACAAATAAATGGACAAACATAGGACAGATTAGTTGCCAAATTTTCCATAGAATTTAGTGATCAAATCATGGCTAAAATCAAGTATACACAAATTTGGAAAGCCTTTTTTGAATTTTCAAGAATTTCAGATTTGGTTTTCCAGAAATGAATACATATACTCATTCATGCATGGGACCAGTTAAACAACATGATTAAAACATTACATTTGCTCATATATGGGAAGTGTTACACAAATCAATTCGACTTATTCCAGATTTCAAAAAATTTACTTTGAGCAGGTGTTTTATTCTCGGAAAATACCAATCATAAATTTCAAGCAAGGGATAAATTTTTTTTGGAGATTCTTTAATGTCCATAAAATCATCCATATCCATCCACTATTTTCAAATTCAATTCTGAGCCAATCAAAAAGGAAAACCGCAATTTCAGATCAAATCGTATATGAGAAATAAAAGTATATTTTTTTTAGGATTTCATAATCCTATATAAACAAACACCTTATCATCACAGGCATCAGAGAACCGAATCTGAAAGACAACAATTTCAAGCTTAAAAATAAATTCAGAGAAATTAATGATTTTTCAGAGGGATTCAATCAAGTTCCTGATTCATTGAACAAGAGGGCAACAATAATCGAGGCCAGATTGAAGAGCCGAACGTCATCTAATCCAAAGCTACAAGGATTCGATCAATTCCAAGAAGCTATCGATCTGATTTGGGGATTTTCAGCAAACCCTAGGGAGCCTCCATGTTTTCACAAAGCAAAGTGAACGGACTAAAATAAATAAGGGTGCAACCAAGTTACAAGATGGTCGGCCAAGCTTCTAAGTGTTAAAGGGGATGATCCTTTTATTTTTAACTCCTAGGGTTTAGATTGCTTTTCTTTTTGTGTTATTTTAATTTGTTTTTTTAAAACAATTCTGAACAGTTCTAGAGTCTAGGGGGATTCAGCTAGGGGTTAACTGACAGTTTACTAGAGTCTGTAAAAACTAGGGTTACTGGTTACAGGGTTGTAATCAAGGGAAATCAGATCTAGCGGATTAGATCAGTCTAGGGCTTTGAGCGTAGGGTTAGAACAGGAGCGAGAGGTTCGCGAGTTTACACGGTATTGTAAGCCGGATCTGTTCTATCACCTAAAAGAAACCTTAGGAATGCAGCAGTAGGAAGGGTTTTGCCGAAGCTGGGTATCTCTATGTGTTATTTCCTTTCTGCACTTTTATTTCTGCTGCATTCTGTGACCTATTTATTATTTTAATATCCCGTCTGTTTTAACTCAGCGAAAAATAGTAATAAACCCTATTCACCCTCCATCTAGGGTTAATCTAGATCCAACAAAATTTTGGTAGATAACATGTGTGTTCTGAATGCCTTTGTTGTTGTGATTGTTAGGGGATGACCCAGAAATATGTTTTGATTTAAGTCTAATATTATGAATATAACTAGAATCTCCTTGTTACTCTTAAATTTCGGGGGATAAATTGTAACAACCCAGTTTTTTGGCTAATTTTATAATCTATAATGTATATATTATACTGATAATTTAATTTAAATTAAATTAATAGGATTTATAGATTTGGAAAATATTAGGGAAATTCTATATGTGTGTATATTAGTGATTTATAACACCTTTATTTAATCAATATATGCATGTATAGATAAAGCAGGTAATTAATGTTTCATCAATTTGTTTTGTCTTTTAATTTGTTTTGTCATTTAGTTTGTTTTAACTCATACGAATAATAAATTGATTGAGTAAGGAATGAAAGGAAGATTTCATATAATATTGATTTAGATTTTTACTTAAATATAAAATAAGAAATTTTATAAGTAAATTTGATTACTTGATAGGAATAATAAGATTAAGACATGCAATGGTAATACTTTCTTTTGTACCAAATTTGACATATCCTATAACTACATATAGGAAGATATAAATTAAAAGCAACATATTCATTATTTGATAATATAAATAAGTTAAAAGTCATTTGAAATAGAATAATAGTTATTCTAAAAGTCAAGTTTATATATATGTGTGTTTGTTAACTTAGACAAATGTTTATTGTTTTAACTATTTTTGTTTGCATTGAAAACTTGTTTATAAATTCATGTAGATATAAATTTTACTTAAATTCAAAATTTATTTACTTCATAGGTAATCATATGCAAGGACATGCATATGTGCATTTAGTACAAGCTAAACATAGATGAATAGGTGGAGTCCTTCTTAAATGTTAAGCATAAATTGTATATGAAGTACATAGGCACTTTCTGCCATAAGAACACAGACATGAATGGGTTGTTTTGCATGGGAACTAAGGGTGAATATGTTAGTGAATACACAGGTAGAATAGGCACAGGTAGGACAGGTACTACAAGAACGTAAGTTACTTTGCTTAGGAGAAAAGTTGAAAAAAAAACATAGTACTACAATATCAACATCCTACATCTACTCTACACCAAGTCTAGCATTAAAATATACTGCATATGGAATGGTACACAAATGAGTATGTGAAAGCATGACTGGTCATGCACCTTATTGCTCGGAAGATGTAAATAAAAATGACCATGCATATTTTCACCTCAATCAACACTTCATCGCCCTTTCACACCTCAAATAGTTGCAGCATATACCATTTATCACCCTTAAGAACAATCTAGCATCTTAACCATGACTGTGTACATTTGTGTACATCAAAACATAGCTGAACATGCATGCACTAGACTATTAAAGGAGTGAACAAGAAGAGAATAAATAGAACTTTCTTTCAACCAAGCTGTTGTACCCTGCAAGACTTAAGACCTCCCTTACTTAAAGCCTGCATTTTCTTTTCTATAATTACTCATAGAAACCCCAAAATACACACACAAGCCCATTGGAAACAAGCTTAAACAAATGCAAACAAACTGAATTAAAATGGACAAGAGCAAGGGAGAAAATCTGGAATGTTTGGCAAGGCTGTGAATATCATGTATTGTGAGTAAACATTTACAATACCCTTTATTGTTTTATATTAATTGTAACAACCCATATTTCTGATAACCTGTTATAATGTAAATCGAGGCAGAATTTAATTTAAAAATCTGAATCAAGGGAAAACGGGCTGTACCATTGCGTTCGTCTCGGAAAAATACGCGAAATAGAGTCCGAGTTTTCGAAAACCGGAGTCCGTATGACCCGATTAAGGCCCATTGAAGTTCTCAGAAAATTCCAAAGTAAAAACAGATTTAAAATTCAGGTTTAAATTTCAAGATTAGGGCAGTTGGGCGCAGGCGGGAAATTTCCCGCCGGAGCACCCATGTCGACAGCCCTGTCGACTGGGCAGTCGACATGGTTAGGCCCAAGTCGACAGCCCTGTCGACTTGGCTGTCGACTTGGTTCAGCCGGGCAGTTTTGCCTGGTGCACCATTTTGGGGTTTTGGTTAGGTTTTGGGGCCAGATTCGGTTTTAAGGGATGAGATTGGAACTAGGGTTTAATCCTAAGGTTGAAACTAATCCTAATCTCTATAAATAAGCCCCTAACCTAACCCTAAATCATTATTATTCAACCCTACAACTAAACTATGGCAAAATCATTCCTCTCATGGCCTCCACTCTCTTCATAAAATTCCTAAGTTATTTCTATGAGAGATTTTCCATGCATACAAGTGTTTTCAAGCTTGTATGAGTGTCATTAGCTTGCATTCAAGTCAAGCTTCCATATTTACATCATAAAGCAAGGGTTTTTCTATTGGAGCTTGCATTTTGGGTTTATTTGATTGCTTAAGGGCTTTGTCTCAATCTATATATATTTTTGTGTCTTCATAAGCATTGTAAGCCCTTTTCTACTTTCATATTTAAACTCTAAAGTTAAATGAATGATGCAAGTTGTGTTTGATCATTATGATATGCAAGTTTGCCATGATATGCAAGTTTGCTATGTCATGTTATGCAAGTTTGGTATGTTATGATATGCAAGTTTATCATGTTATGTTATGCAAATTGGCCATGTTATGATATGCAAGTTTATCATGTTATGATATGCAAGTTTATCATGTTATGTTATGCAAGTTTGCCATGTTATGTTATGCAAGTTGGGTTGATCACTTACTCATGTTATCATGTTATGCAAGCCTACCTTGGGGTTATGAGCTTAAAGCTTCAAGCTTTATGCTAAAGGTTGCATTTTGGCAACATGTAGGTTATCATATCCCTTATGATAACTTGCATGTGAGGCTAAATGCGAACTTAAGGCAACTTCTACATGTCATTTATCACCATATATCACCAATATGCTAAGTTTGGTTTTATGCATGCTTTTGAGGCCTAAAAATGTAATATGCAAGTATATGAACATATGTACATTTCATATGCCACCATGTGAAACTTGTGGCTTCAACACCTTTATGTCATGATTATGCCAAGTTCCCTCTTTCTATCCTTTATGCGCTATTGCGATATGTTAGCGATGGGATTGCATTTGGGGTTGGGTAAACTTAAAAGACATAAAAACATAAGATTGGGAATTTACCTATTAACTTAGGTCTACCCATTGGGAATTTACCTATTAAGTTAGGTCTACCCAAATGCTTGAAAACTTGTGATATGTTTTGTAAACATAATGGACATGACACTTAGAAAATGTAAGTGTGACCAACTCCAGGTTGGGTTGAGTTTGTAGCGTAAACCTACCCGGAACCGACCGGCTTAACTAGTTGCTACAAACAATAGGACCCAATGTGAGAAGTTGGTCATGTTATACCTTGAACCCGAGGTTAGACCAAGTTGTGGTGTAAAGCTATCCGGAACCGACCGGCTTAACTAGTAACCGCAACAAAGTCTAATGTGAGAGGTTAAGGCACATTAATTGATTAATGCCTCATGATTAGGGTTAAGTCATGGTCCACTTAATACTTAACCAATTTGGACTTGGTGGATTAACGGAGTTAAGTTAACCTACACTTAACCAATCTGAACTCGGTAATTTAACGGGGTTAAGTTGAACTATACTTAACCAATCCAACTCAGTAATTTGATAAGGCTGAGAACCAATTTGATACCTGGTCTGGATAAACTAACTTGATTGATAAATTAAACGAACCTGTTTTGCGGATCTGTAGGACCCACACCAAGTTAGGCAAGTTTGTAAATCTGTTATCTGATCCGTTAGTCTGAAAACTGATCGTTTGAACTTTGTATGTCTGAACTCTGTTAATAAGTTAATCTGAATCTGATAGTCTGGGGGACACAAGGGGGAATACTTGTGTCATTTGTTGTTTGGGACCCATATTAGTCAGTAACCCTTTCTGGTATCAAAACTTTGACCCAACTGTAGGTAGGGTCCGGGCACGCTTACTGAACTAATTATAAGTGGTTCATTCTGATAATGGCGATGGGTGTTGATGGTGCGTTCCAACCAGGTCATGTGCGTGCATGGATCCCGGTCTGCCTCTGAGGATGTAAGACGCCGTGACATCTGTAAATATGCCTGTGCCAATTGGTTGCCACTTTAGGGAGTGATACACCCTATCGTGGGGCCGACACAGGGTATTTATGTATTAGGGAGCCGATCGCTTGGGTAGGATTTAGGGTACACTTAGCTCTGTCTGATTCTGTTGGTACCGTCTGTTTTGTTGGGTGGTAACACCCGTCTGTTTCTGCGTGGTACCGTCTGTTAGAGTGGTAAAGGCCCACTACTAGTGTACACCTAATTGTAGTATTCCGTTTCTGTACTCTGTTCTGTTAGGGTGGTAAAGGCCCATTATTGTTAGCATTCCGTTTCTGTACTTTCCCAAACTCTATCTCTGTATGGACCATTCTGTTCCGTCCTGTTTCGATGTAAACATTGGGGTAACACCTAATCCTGTTATACTAGAATTGGTACCAAGAAGTTGGATCTTGATACTGGGCCAAGTTTAGGCCAAGGGATAAATTCTTGTTTATACATGACATGTTAGAATGCTGGTACACCTGTGGTGCAAAAACCTTAAACCTGATTATGCAATGACACCTTTATCTACCTTGTTAGTTAATCATCATGCTAGTGTATTGTTATCCTTATGTTCATCCCTGCTTCTCATGCCAGTTAACTTTATCAGTTTACATTGATTATAGTAGGGCTTACTCAGTCTTTTTGACTGACCTGTTTTTCTTTCGCCTCTTTTCTTCCGTTCCTCCCCCCCCCCCCAGGTTCTCAGGGTGGGAATATTGGAGCTTAGCTTGGATTTCTGATCGCTTGCTTGTGGAATTTTAGCTCATGTACGGTCTTGACATGAAGCTAGCTATGGTTATCACTTATTTTGGGGATAGTACTTATGTATTTCAGTTTTTCAGTGATGTTGTTTTTATCTAGACTTGTGTATTTGGAAAGTTGAAATTATGTTGTACCAGACTTGTTTTTGAAATAGTTTGAAATCTTCCGCTGTTTTACTTATTTACTCTGTATACATATATACATATGTTCTTGTTCTGCCTTGATATATCATTATGCATGTTTACCCGGTATCAAACGCCCCTCCAAAGTCAGAGTGCTTGCAAGAGCCACCCTGGCGAAGGTGGGGTGTTACATTTGGTATCAGAGCATATAGTTTACGAGAAGGAACAAAAGCTTTTGAAAAACTATTTTCAAATCAAGTATAAAGTATTTTCCAAAGAAAAGTCTAGTATTTTTTTTTAAAAAAAGAAGGCTATTCCCCAAAAGCCATTAGCACAATCCTTAGTTATCTATTCTTAGTTTCCTCGTTCTGAATCTATCTTTTCCTTCGTTTTAGTATGGCAGATAACTTTGTTATCCCAGAAGGAGTGCAAGTTCCTGTTTGGTATAGGAGACTTATGGAGGCTAGGGCGACCGAAGCCGGCCCCGCAAATGTTACTCCTCCTCCGGTGGTTAATGTTCCTCCTCCTCCTGTCGCTGAGGTTCCTCCTCCTCCTCCCCTTCAGCATCCTCCAGTAGAGTTCACGAAGATTTGCAAGGACTTCAAAGCAATGGGTGGCAAGAACTTTCTAGGTACTGAGACTTTTGTAGAGGCCCGGAATTGGTTGAAAGAGACCGAGGATTTATTCGCTATCTTTGGATTAGATGATCAGAGAAAGATCTTGTTGGCGGTTTGGCTTATGAAGGATGAAGCCGCTTATTGGTGGGAGATCACCACCGCGACGAGGCCCGTTGAGACTTGGGTCGATTTCAGGACAAGATTCGGGCTTAAGTTTCTGTCTTCTGCTGAAGAGAATTTGCAAATGGAGAGGTTTATTGCTTTGAAGCAAGGAGACATGTCTATCAAAGAATATGTGAACAAGTTCAATCAATTAGCTCGTTTTGGCTTGGATATGGTGAGTACTACTCAGAAGAAGGCTCTTCGTTTTGCTAGAGGATTGAATGAGCCGTTACAGGAGTTAGCTATGTCTCATGTGCCCATGGGGGCCACGTTTGAGAGTTTGGTAGATATGGCCCTACTCAATGAAGAGAACAAGAGTGCAAAGAAGGAGGTCAAGGTGAATGAGTCTCAAAACAAGAAAACGGGGCCCAAAAAGGAAATGCAAAAGAAGGAGGAGAAGTTTGAAGATAAGAAGGAAAATAAGTGCTTTACTTGTGGAAGCTCAACTCATCTAAACAAGGATTGCAGAAAGAGGAAGGGCACTTGCTTTAACTATGGAGAGATGGGACACTTCACTAGGGACTGCCCGAAGAGGAAAGGGACTACATCGGAAGGAACGGTGAATACTCGCATGGCGAGTGAATAGATTTGGGCTAGAATAATTTGTCTGTAGGACGTTTAATTTTCCTTGTCTGATTTTCAGTTTGAAACTCTTTTTCTGGTATTTTGATTCTGTAATGGAAACTCGGTACTTTAATGCTAGTCTTGCTTCTGATCTGGTAATAGTCTCAAACTCCCTAAGAGTTATAACTCATCTGTTTGTGATAAATTAGGGTTTGAGAGTATCTGTGTTGGGCATGAGGGTGACTATGACGAATACATTCTGGGTTTCTACCATGCTTAGTTTCCTAAGAATCATTTGGGGAAAATCTGATCTGTACTAGTAGTCTGTAAGTATATGTACCAAGTTTTTGTTTTATCTGTACTCGCTTCCATCACTCGACTGTATCTTGTTGGGATAGGAATCCTATGGATGTAAACATGTGTTTGAGACATGTTATGTTTGATGGTTGCAAGTGGATGCAAGTGGTTGCTAGTGGTTGCTCGTGGATGCATAAACACACACTAGGCACTAGATCGGCTTGAAATACACTCTCATATTGCATATGGACGTGTGTACATTTTCAATTCTTATGGTTGCAAAATGGTTAATTCAGCACATGGATGTTGCATATGGACGAATGTTTGTGCACACATATAGTATTATATGATAAGGACTATTTGCATACATAATGGATTCATTTCACTAACATACTTTGCATTGATGATCTTTGCATTAGATAAGAACATATACACACACCTTTTGCATATGTTCATACCGCATTAGAATCTTTAAGGACAATGATTGCTCGTGAATGATGATTTGAGTAGATGGATGATGGATGGTAGGATGCGTTCTTCCTAACGTGAAGATTTCGAGGACGAAATCCTTTAAGGATGGGAGAATGTAACAACCCGTATTTCTGATAACCTATTATAACGTAAATCGAGGCAGAATTTAATTTAAAAATCTGAATCAAGGGAAAACGGGCTGTTCCATTGCGTTCGTCTCGGAAAAATACGCGAAATAGAGTCCGAGTTTTCGAAAATCGGAGTCCGTATGACCCGATTAAGGCCCATTGAAGTTCTCAGAAAATTCCAAAGTAAAAACAGATTTAAAATTCAGGTTTAAATTTCGAGATTAGGGCAGTTGGGCGCAGGCGGGAAATTTCCCGCCGGAGCACCCATGTCGACAGCCCTGTCGACTGGGCAGTCGACATGGTTAGGCCCAAGTCGACTTGGCTGTCGACTTGGTTCAGCCGGGCAGTTTTGCCTGGTGCACCATTTTGGGGTTTTGGTTAGGTTTTGGGGCCAGATTCGGTTTTAAGGGATGAGATTGGAACTAGGGTTTAATCCTAAGGTTGAAACTAATCCTAATCTCTATAAATAAGCCCCTAACCTAACCCTAAATCATTATTATTCAACCCTACAACTAAACTATGGCAAAATCATTCCTCTCATGGCCTCCACTCTCTTCATAAAATTCCTAAGTTATTTCTATGAGAGATTTTCCATGCATACAAGTGTTTTCAAGCTTGTATGAGTGTCATTAGCTTGCATTCAAGTCAAGTTTCCATATTTACATCATAAAGCAAGGGTTTTTCTATTGGAGCTTGCATTTTGGGTTTATTTGATTGCTTAAGGGCTTTGTCTCAATCTATATATATTTTTGTGTCTTCATAAGCATTGTAAGCCCTTTTCTACTTTCATATTTAAACTCTAAAGTTAAATGAATGATGCAAGTTGTGTTTGATCATTATGATATGCAAGTTTGCCATGATATGCAAGTTTACTATGTCATGTTATGCAAGTTTGGTATGTTATGATATGCAAGTTTATCATGTTATGTTATGCAAATTGGCCATGTTATGATATGCAAGTTTATCATGTTATGATATGCAAGTTTATCATGTTATGTTATGCAAGTTTGCCATGTTATGTTATGCAAGTTGGGTTGATCACTTACTCATGTTATCATGTTATGCAAGCCTACCTTGGGGTTATGAGCTTAAAGCTTCAAGCTTTATGCTAAAGGTTGCATTTTGGCAACATGTAGGTTATCATATCCCTTATGATAACTTGCATGTGAGGCTAAATGCGAACTTATGGCAACTTCTACATGTCATTTATCACCATATATCACCAATATGCTAAGTTTGGTTTTATGCATGCTTTTGAGGCCTAAAAATGTAATATGCAAGTATATGAACATATGTACATTTCATATGCCACCATGTGAAACTTGTGGCTTCAACACCTTTATGTCATGATTATGCCAAGTTCCCTCTTTCTATCCTTTATGCGCTATTGCGATATGTAAGCGATGGGATTGCATTTGGGGTTGGGTAAACTTAAAAGACATAAAAACATAAGATTGGGAATTTACCTATTAACTTAGGTCTACCCATTGGGAATTTACCTATTAAGTTAGGTCTACCCAAATGCTTGAAAACTTGTGATATGTTTTGTAAACATAATGGACATGACACTTAGAAAATGTAAGTGTGACCAACTCCAGGTTGGGTTGAGTTTGTAGCGTAAACCTACCCGGAACCGACCGGCTTAACTAGTTGCTACAAACAATAGGACCCAATGTGAGAAGTTGGTCATGTTATACCTTGAACCCGAGGTTAGACCAAGTTGTGGTGTAAAGCTATCCGGAACCGACCGGCTTAACTAGTAACCGCAACAAAGTCTAATGTGAGAGGTTAAGGCACATTAATTGATTAATGCCTCATGATTAGGGTTAAGTCATGGTCCACTTAATACTTAACCAATTTGGACTTGGTGGATTAACGGAGTTAAGTTAACCTACACTTAACCAATCTGAACTCGGTAATTTAACGGGGTTAGTTGAACTATACTTAACCAATCCAACTCATTAATTTGATAAGGCTGAGAACCAATTTGATACCTGGTCTGGATAAACTAACTTGATTGATAAATTAAACGAACCTATTTTGCGGATCTGTAGGACCCACACCAAGTTAGGCAAGTTTGTAAATCTGTTATCTGATCCATTAGTCCGAAAACTAATCGTTTGAACTTTGTATATCTGAACTCTGTTAATAAGTTAATCTGAATCTGATAGTCTGGGGGACACAAGGGGGAATACTTGTGTCATTTGTTGTTTGGGACCCATATTAGTTAGTAACCCTTTCTGGTATCAAAACTTTGACCCAACTGTAGGTAGGGTCCGGGCATGCTTACTGAACTAATTATAAGTTGTTCATTCTGATAATGGCGATGGGTGTTGATGGTGCGTTCCAACCGGGTCATGTGCGTGCATGGATCCTGGTCTGCCTCTGAGGATGTAAGACGCCGTGACATCTGTAAATATGCCTATGCCAATTGGTTGCCACTTTAGGGAGTGATACACCCTATCGTGGGGCCGACACAGGGTATTTATGTATTAGGGAGCCGATCGCTTGGTTAGGATTTAGGGTACACTTAGCTCTGTCTGATTCTGTTGGTACCGTTTGTTTTGTTGGGTGGTAACACCCGTCTGTTTCTGCGTGGTACCGTCTGTTAGGGTGGTAAAGGCCCACTACTAGTGTACACCTAATTGTAGTATTCCGTTTCTGTACTCTGTTCTGTTAGGGTGGTAAATGCCCATTATTGTTAGCATTCCGTTTCTGTACTTTATCTGTTAGGGTGGTAAAAGCCCATTTTTCCCAAACTCTATCTCTGTATGGACCATTCTGTTCCATCCTGTTTCGATGTAAACATTGGGGTAACACCTAATCCTGTTATACTAGAATTGGTACCAAAAAGTTGGATCTTGATACTGGGCCAAGTTTAGGCCAAGGGATAAATTCTTTGTTTATACATGACATGTTAGAATGCTGGTACACCTGTGGTGCAAAAACCTTAAACCTGATTATGCGATGACACCTTTATCTACCTTGTTAGTTAATCATCATGCTAGTATGTTGTTATCCTTATGTTCATCCCTGCTTCTCATGCCAGTTAACTTTATCAGTTTACATTGATTGTAGTAGGGCTTACTCAGTCTTTTTGACTGACCTGTTTTTCTTTCGCCTCTTTTCTTCTGTCCCCCCCAAGGTTCTCAGGATGGGATTATTGGAGCTTAGCTTGGATTTCTGATCGCTTGCTTGTGGAATTTTAGCTCATGTACGGTCTTGACATGAAGCTAGCTATGGTTATCACTTATTTTGGGGATAGTACTTATGTATTTCAGTTTTTCAGTGATGTTGTTTTTATCTAGACTTGTGTATTTGGAAAGTTGACATTATGTTGTACCAGACTTGTTTTTGAAATAGTTTGAAATCTTCCGCTGTTTTACTTATTTACTCTGTATACATATATACATATGTTCTTGTTCTTCCTTGATATATCATTATGCATGTTTACCCGGTATCAAATGCCCCTCCAAAGTCAGAGTGCTTGCAAGAGCCACCCTGGCGGAGGTGGAGTGTTACATTAATCATGTGTGTTAATGTATGCATTAGCTTTTATTCAAACATTGATGTTAATGTTGTTTAAGGAATAATCTCTGAACTAATTAGGCTTAGATAGTATTGACAAACCTGAGAAAGCATACTATTAACAGCTATGAACACTTACATATGTGAGTAAAGCTTCTTGTACCTCTTTTCAATAAATTTGTGAAACTTGCAATGATATTACTTACGTCTGAATATCCTGAGTTTCTCTTTATGGTTTGGATTTATCAACAATATAATGTATTGTGAGTAAACAACCTGAGTGAAACAAAAGCAATGGCAGTAAACACTAGTACAAAGACTGCGAACATAATTTGTGAGTAAACAACTCACAATTTTCTATTTATTTCATATATAATCTAGTGCATTCAAGCAAATGTGTGCGAATAGTGTCAGTAGTATTTAAATTAAACATCTATGATTGTTTAAAGGTTGATATCTGCAAATAGATAGGATATACTTTAGTGTATTTAAACCTATGAAAACAGATTTCAAACACAGTAACAATACAAGATGAGTAAACCATATATCCACCTCTTCAAAAATCTATTTTTTTATATAGTTGCACATTTATTGATTCAAACATATGTATCCAAGTAAGGGATATTGATTGTTTAAAAATCATATAAACCTGTTGAAAATGATAGATTGATTGAAAATCATTAAAGAGGGTGAACTGTTTGTGTGTTTAACCAAGGAGAAATGTTTACCTCTTATTACCTCAAAAATCAACAACTTAAATTCCAGTTTGTTATATAAATTTCAATGAACAACAAAGTTTCTTGTTTACGGCTCAAGAACAATCTAAAATTCGATTCAAATCAAACAGTGGTGCACACCACCAGAAATCAACTAAATACAGTAAAAAGGTAATAAAATTTTATTTCTCGAACATCACTATTGTAACGACCCGGAAAATCTGAACCAATTTAAATTTTTTAAATTGGCTAAAATAATGGGTTTTAAAATATTTAAAATAAATATTTTAAATAATAACGATGAAAAGTAAGTTTGAATCGAAGTTGAAAATAAATATATTTACTTTGAATTATAAACAAGGCCTGAAATGGCGCTGCGGTTTCAAAAATTGAATTCAAACTTTGTCTGACTGTACCGGGTGCAAAGCAAAACGGATTTGACTGAAACCAAAAATATTTAAATCTGTTAGTGAATACCTTTATAAT
Source organism: Allium sativum (assembly GCA_030737875.1). NCBI lineage: Eukaryota > Viridiplantae > Streptophyta > Magnoliopsida > Asparagales > Amaryllidaceae > Allium > Allium sativum. Next base: position 1,007,236,326 of record CM060916.1, read on the forward strand.
GAATCTGAATAATTGAAGTTTTATAGTGGAAAGCAAAAGTTATGGCCAAATGAATTTTCAGAAAGGTCGCTATGGAATCTATATAGCCCGTAAAATTGGCCATTTTGCAAACGACCTCGGAATTCAACAAAACCACTTTTGTTGGATCCGGGATGTGAAGTTATTGCTAGGTTTCAAATTTCATAATTTTTGAAGATAATATGTGAGCGTGGCAAAGGAAAATGTGTTTTGGTCAATTATAGTTAAATTGCATCGACCAGAAATGGGCCTTTTTGCAGATGGTCTCAGAATTCGACGAAACTAGTTTTGTTGGGACCGTATCGTCAAAACATAGCTAGATTTATTTTTCTGGAATTTTTCGAATCAGTTTGTGGCCCTGGCAAATTGAAATGTACGTTCAAATTTAATATTGAATGTTTTATAATTTAATTTGAAGAAAAACTGACTGAAACATTCGAATGGGCCTTCGAAACAAATCACATTGTGTTCGGAATGGGGGTAAAACGCTTGGGACGACAGTCGTTGGGTTTGGATTGAAGTTCGTATGAGATAAGTGGTATTTTTGGATTTTAAAAAATTATAAATATAAAAAAAAATCTGATTGGGCCATCGTTTCTCTCTCTCTCTCCTTTATCTCTCCCCGTAACACGATCGAAGGCGGAAAACCCTCCAAATCTTCCCATCCATTTTTTGATCGATCCACGCACCAAAATCAAACACTCCAGTTGGGAAATTTGTAGAGCTCGAGAAGATTTTCAAATCCATATATAATTTGGATTTTTTCATTGAGTGGTTTGGGAGAATCGAGCTTGGGAAGTTCAGATGTTTTCGCCGCCGCCCCGCCTGCCTCAGGCGATCGAACGCCTCCCCCCTTCAGGCGCAGGCGCGCCTCTCTTCCCCCTTCGACGCTGCGAAGGCTGATCGACGAATAGCTACACGATTTCGAAGAAAAATCCAAATCTAGTTTTGAACGAAACAGCTGAGGTACGGTTTAAACTATTTTAAACTATATTATAGCAGTTTAAAGCGCTACGGTTTTTTATTTCACTGTAAAAATCATATCTTTTACGTTTCTTGTCGAAATCCAGTGAAACAAGAGATAGTGGAATCGTGTGGACATCCTCTACGTTTTAGAAGAGACCGCATATTTTTCTGAGCCTTCTACTATTTTTGGTGGAGTGGAACCCAATGTGAGATTTCTAATTTATAAACGATATGGAAAACGACGATGTATAAATTATATAATCGATGTATGAGTTATATAAGCCTCGTACACCTCTTGTATAAGCGTTGGATAACTTATAAAACTTATATAATCGATGTATAAGTTGTATATGTGTTGTAAAACTTATATATGTGTTGAAATAGAAGTGAATTGGTATATATATATATATACACACGCCCCTCGTCCACAAACCATGGACGATATTTATTGGTTGTGATTGGTGTGAAAATTGATTGATAGCGAATGGTTGATTGGAATTGTTTGTGGTTGATATTGATTGATTGTGGTTGAAAATTACCCGTTTGTGGTTGAGAAATATTTGGTTGAAACCACATAGGATTAGTTTGTGGAAATGAAATAAATATACATGCCGCCTGCTTGCGAACTAGATGCATGATTCCCCATTGTCAAAAGCTGCGAGGCTTTAAGGTAGAGCGAGGAGCCGTACTAGGGACGTTCCCGGTTTTAACTACCTTGCTGTTATGCTGCTGAAATTTTGAATAATATTCATGTGTTAGAATTATTTTCCTGTGTTGAAATTATATTCGTCTGTTGAATAGAAAACCTTCATGTGTTGAATAGAAATTCGTTCGTTGAATAGAAATTCATGTGTTGAATGGTATTCGTGTTTTAAATATAAAAATCACCTATTTATCAATATATATAAACTATAGAAAACCTTCTTGTGTTGAATAGAAATTCATTCGTTGAATTGAAATTCATGTGTTGAATGGTATTCGTGTTTTAAATATAAAAATCACCTTTTTATCTATATATATAAACTATAGAAAACCTTCATGTGTTGAATCGAAATTCATTCATGGAATTGAAATTCATGTGTTGAATGGTATTCATATTTTGAAAGAAATTGTTTTATAATAAAAATCCTACTTTTATCATCAATATGAACTATATAAAATAATCTTGTTTTGAAATAAATTGTTTTACAATAAAAATCCTATTTTTATCACCTATATTAACTATATAAAATAGTCGAGTTTTGAAATAAATTGTTTTACATTAAAAATCACATTTTTATTATATACACGAATTGTTAAAAATAGTGAAGTGTTGAAATAGAAGACAGTTAGATAAAAATAGCATTTTTATCAAATGTATGAAAATCATATAGCTTTGAAATCGAAGAATCGATATATATATCTAAATAGAATTGAAATATATCGAATAACGACGCTGCAGTTCGTATTTTGAAACCGTGATTTCAAACGATTAGTGCGGGAGATCCGACCATCGGATTTTCCTGAAACCGCAACCGTTGGGTTCGTTTTGGAAATATCTTTCCAATGGCACCAATTTTGTAAAAATCCAATGGTTGGATTGTCTGGAATGTTTAATTCAAATTTGAAGAAAAACAGCGCCAAAACCGATTATATATATATAATTATATTTAATCGAATAACGATGCTGCAGTTCGTATTTTGAAATAACTTCAAACGATTATACCGGGAGATCCGACCGTCGGATTTTCCCGAAACTGGAACCGTTGGATTTGTTTTGAAAAGATATTTCTAATGATGTAAATTTTATGAAGATCCGATGGTTAGATTTTCTGATATGTGTAAATCAAATCTGAAGAAAAACAACGCCACGGCCGCGTTATGGCCCGAAGCGTCGTTTTGAATGAATTGGCTATTTTAAAATAAATAAAAATAGCGATAAATCATTATAAAATATTATAAATGATATGGATGTGAAATTTAGTAACTAACTGAAGGTTGGCTAAGTCGAATGGTTTCTTGGGTATTGATCTGATGTTGGTTTCGGCTTTCGGGGTTAATATTCGGGAAATCGTTCTCTTGCTGATTGACGGTTAGTGACTAATGAATTGAACTGATGCGTATTAGTGTTTGTGTAGCACTTGTTCATTATATACGCGAGTTGCTCAGAAAGACCGAGTTTATCCATTCTGAATAACTAAATTAACGATAAGAAATCGAAAATGAAGACAGTGGTCGAAGACCGGAGATCTTCACCTCGTTTGGATGGTAACCGAGGTCCTGATTGGGAGGCATCCCGAAATATGGATAATGAGTGGTGATCGTCCAGACTTACATGGTGATCGATGGGTTTGCGAGGTATATAGTGCCTCCGGTTTCGTTCAAACCCAGAATGGACTTGCAAATGGACAGTGTGTCTGACATTGGAATTTATTCTGTGTGATTGATAGCTATCAGTTGCATGGTGTGAATTGCCTGTGTGGCGTGCTAAGATACAGTGATCAGGGATTCTGTTGAAAAGCAAAGTCTTATGGTGATGATCAAAGCCCCGCCTGTGTGGTGTATAACGTACATTCGCAAGCCTCACACCCCGGTATGAACCAGAAACGGGAGAGGACATCAGGGAGGGCCTGCCTTTCTTCCTAGCTAGAAGTGGCATCAGTGGTTTTACACGCCCTGACGAGTTTGACTTATGTGGTTGTTGCTGTTGCGAGGCGCCTCGGATATATCGGTCGATCCGGGAGCGATGAAGTCATTCGTTGACTCACTTACGCCCCAAAGGGCGGAGAAACGTAGTATTTAGGCATTTTAATCCACTCCGTGTGGACCGGCCCTGACGATCCAAGGGTCGATGCGTTCTGATCCTGAGACTCGGGCTAGGCAGTCTCGAATTCGGTAAGGACAATCTGTTGCCTTGGTTCATGACGGAAATCCAATTTCCAAATACGTGACTGTGCGATTTTGATTGTATACCTATATATGGCGACATAGTGGTATGGGGTATTAATACCGTCTATGATTGATACCTATGATTTGAAATAATTTTCGAAACATATAAACACTAGTAGTAGTATCAAATGCTTTTGTTTTTATTCATATCAAGCATATCTTGGCCATTATAAGGTAAAAACTCTATCCTCCGGTTTGCGTTGCATTGTGTGATGGGAACTGAGTCTTATAATGGCTTCATTTTTATAAAAAGCATTGCGATGTTTAAAAGAATTATTTGTTTTAAAGAACTGGCAATCCAATGGAGTGAACCCATTCCACGAAAGTGGTGTGGTCCTGTGATTAGCCATATTATAAATGTGTTGAGTAGATTTCTCATACCAGTCCCATGACTGACTCGTAGTTTGTTTCACTTTCAAACTCAGGTTCCCCTTTTCCTACACGGGCAGCCTTATATTAAGGTTTAGCTGGCTCTTTCTGGATAGCTGCAGTTGAAGATGGATTCTATCATTTATCTGCAGTTGAAGATGGATTCTATCATTTATCTATTTTATGCTGTTCAGCTCCTATTGTACATATTTTGTTTGTTATCCGCTGTAGACATTTATGTATAGCTGAACTGTATTTGTATACTTATGATCCTGTATACTGTGTAACTCTGATGATTACGTTTATCCAGTTTATTCTATTGTGCATTATCTGGTGTATATATTTTATTTCTGTTCTGCTATTATTTGTTTCTGTGTTATATTCCAAAGATTACCCTTGTCACCGTCAGTACGGGATTTGGGGTTGTCACAACGTGGTATCAGGGCTTTGGTTAAGCTTAGTTATGGAATATAACATATTAACGAACTCGTCAGAGATAGAACCAAAAGTGTTCTAGGATGGGTAACTATATACAGATAGGATCAATAATATCCTAGTATGAGTATAGTAGAATCAGAATAACTCGTTAGAGATAGGGTCAGAAGTGCCCTAGAACGAGTCGAGAGTTATATGTTTTTAAATAACTTATTTGTGATAATATATATAGTCTGGTTTTAGAAATGTAATTATAAAAGATATATTTTTGAAAAGTAAAAAAAAAAACAAATTGATTGTTGTTTGTGTGATAGTAAATTTGATTAATAAAAATTATTAAAACAATAGTTAATTTAATCAATAAGAGAATAATGGTAGAATTTATTCATTTAAATCACACATTGAACTGATTTAAAAATAGATAGAAATATATACGTGTGCATTATATATGTTTGAACAGGTAAATGAATAGCTGTTGAGTAAATATTTTATTTGCGTGCTGACAAATAGGTAAACCTTAATGAGCTAGATGCGAAATATTATTATATCAACTCCTGTGATTGCCATTGGATGCGAAGTGCTGGTTATTCTGTGTGTAATAATAAACTTCGCCATAGGATAGTAACAATTAATTTTGAACTACACTGCATGGCATACTTCTTGAAGATAGGCATACTTCATCATATACCACATAAGCATTTGGAGCTTGTGTGACGAGGTGGAAGATTTACCATACGAGCGCGAGGCTTGTATGGCGATGACTATATTTTACAGGTTGAACTGATGACTGATATGGACTATTTAAATTGTAACGAAAAATTGCCAGATTAATAAAAACCCCACACGGGTCTGGAGTTGACAATAATCACGTCTCTCTATTTATTAGATACGACACATGGATTATTTATTTCCCACACGGGACGAGGTGACGAGGATTTATCCTCTCGAGCAATTAAAATACACACTCCCTCAGGCTTTGACAAGGTGACGAGAATTTATTCTCTAGAGTTATTATCTATACACGCTCCCCTGTAAACACCAGAATATATCACTATAAATATGTATGCTTATTAGGATTTATTGGGTACCTAATACGGCCCAATAAATTTCCAAACCTGTCCCCGTACAAAGGAGGTTATGGCGAAATTTTTCGAAAATTCTGGGTGTTAGCCAAATTTTTGAAGAATTTGAAAATTCTCAGAAACTGAAAAGTTGGAGAATGGAAGCCAGATTGAACGTAGAGTTGATTAATAAAACCACTTTCGACTTTGTTCCTTTTCGGGGACGAAAAGTTTTAAGTGGGGGAGATTGTAACGACCCGGAAAATCAGAACCAATTTAAAATTTTTAAATTGGCTAAAATAGTGGGTTTTAAAATATTTGAAATAAATATTTTAAATAATAACAATGAAAAGTAAGTTTGAATCGAAGTTGAAAATAAATATAATTACTTTAAATTATAAACAAGGCCTGAAATGGCGTTGCGGTTTCAAAAATTGAATTCAAACTTTGTCTGATTGTACCGGGTGCAAAACAAAACGGATTTGAGTGAAACCAAAAATATTTAAATCTGTTAGTGAATACCTTTCTAATGAATCTGAATAATCGAAGTTTCATAGCGGAAAGCAAAAGTTATGGCCAAATGAATTTTCAGAAAGGTCGCTATGGAATCTATATAGCCCGTGAAATTGGCCATTTTGCAAACGACCTCGGAATTCGACAAAATCACTTTTGTTGGATCTGGGATGTGAAGTTATTCCTAGGTTTCAAATTTCATAATTTTTGAAGCTAGTATGTGAGCGTGGCAAAGGAAAATGTGTTTTGGTCAATTACAATTAAATTGGATCGACCAGAAATGGGCCTTTTTGCAGACGGTCTCAGAATTCGACGAAACTAGTTTTTTTGGGACCGTATCGTCAAAACATAGCTCGATTTATTTTTCTGGAATTTTTCGAATTAGTTTGTGGCCCTGGCAAATTGAAATGTACGTTCAAATTTAATATTGAATGTTTTATATTTTAATTTGAAGAAAAACTGACTGAAACATTCAAATGGGCCTTCGAAACATAACCCATTGTGTTCGGAATGGGGGTAAAACGCTAGGGACGACAGTCGTTGGGTTTGGATTGGAGTTCGTATGAGATATGGGGTATTTTTGGATTTTAAAAAATTATAAATATAAAAAAAATCTGATTGGGCCATCGTTTCTGTCTCTCTCCTTTTTCTCTCCTCGTAACACGATCGAAGGCGGAAAACCCTCCAAATCTTCCCGTCCATTTTCTGATCGATCCACGCACCAAAATCAAACACTCCAGTTGGGAAATTTGTAGAGCTCGAGAAGATCATCAAATCCATATATAGTTTGGATTTTTTCATTGAGTGGTTTGGGAGAATCGAGCTCGGGAAGTTCAGATGTTTTCGCCGCCCCCCTGCCTGCCTCAGGCGATCGAACGCCTCCCACCTTCAGGCACAGGCACGCCTTTCCTCCCCCTTCGACGCTGCGAAGGCTGATCGACGAATAGCTACACGGATTCGAAGAAAAATCCAAACCTAGTATTGAACAAAACAGCCGTGGTTTGGTTTAAACTATTTTAACCTATATTATTGCAACTTAAAGCGCTACAGTTTTTGATTTCACTATAAAAATCATATCTTTTACGTTTCTTGTCGAAATCCAGTGAAACAAGAGACAGTGGACTCGTGTGGTCGTCCTCTATATTTTAGAAGAGACTGCATATTTTTCTGAGCCTTCTGCTATTTTTGGTGGAGTGGAACCCAATGTGTGATTTCTAATTTGTAAACGATATGGAAAACGACGATGTATAAATTATATAGTCGATGTATGAGTTATATAAGCATTTTACACCTCTTGTATAAGCGTTGTATAAGTTGTACGTTCGATGTATAAGTTGTATATGCGTCGTAAAAATTATATATGTGTTGAAATAGAAGTGAATTGCTATATATAAATAAATATATATATACGCCCCTCATCCACAAACCATGGATGATATTTATTGGTTGTGATTGGTGTGAAAATTGATTGATAGCGAATGGTTGATTGGAATTGTTTGTGGTTGATATTGATTGATTGTGGTTGAAAAATACCCGTTTGTGGTTGAGAAATATTTGGTTGAAACCACATAGGATTAGTTTGGGGAAATGAAATAAATATACATGCCGCCTGTGTGCGAACTAGATGCATGATTCCCCATTGTCAAAAGCTGCGAGGCTTTAAGGTAGAGCGAGGAGCCGTACTAGGGACAGTCCCGGTTTTAACTACCCTGTCGTTATGCTGCCGAAATTTTGAATAATATTCATGTGTTAGAATTATTTTCCTGTGCTGAAATTATATTCGTCTGTTGGATAGAAAACCTTCATGTGTTGAATAAAAATTCATTCGTTGAATAGAAATTTATGTGTTGAATGGTATTCGTGTTTTAAATATAAAAATCACCTTTTTATCTATATATACATTATAGAAAACCTTCTTGTGTTGAATAGAAATTCATTCGTTGAATTGAAATTCATGGGTTGAATGGTATTCGTGTTTTAAATATAAAAATCACCTTTTTATCTATATATATAAACTATAGAAAACCTTCATGTGTTGAATCGAAATTCATTCGTAGAATTGAAATTCATGTGTTGAATGGTATTCATATTTTGAAAGAAATTGTTTTATAATAAAAATCCTACTTTTATCATCAATATGAACTATATAAAATAATCTTGTTTTGAAATAAAAATTTTTATAATAAAATCTTATTTTTATCACCTATATTAACTATATAAAATAGTCGAGTTTTGAAATAAATTGGTTTACATCAAAATTCACATTTTTATTATATACACGAATTGTTAAAAATAGTGAAGTGTTGAAATAGAAGACAGTTAGATAAAAATATCATTTTTACCAAATGTATGAAGATCATATAGTTTTGAAATCGAAGAATCGATATATATATATATATATATATATATAGAATTGAAATATATCGAATAACGAAGCTGTAGTTAGTATTTTGAAACCGTGATTTCAAACGACTAGTGCGGGAGATCCGACCATCGGATTTTCACGAAACTGCAACCGTTGGGTTCGCTTTGGAAATATCTTTCCAACGGAACCAACTTTGTAAAAATCCAACGGTTGGATTGTCTGGAATGTTTAATTCAAATTTGAAGAAAAACAGTGCCAGAATCAATTGTATATATATATATATAATTATATTTAATCGAATAACGACGCTGCAGTTCGTATTTTGAAATCGAAACTTCAAACGATTATACCGGGAGATCCGACCGTCGGATTTTCCCGAAACTGGAACCGTTGGATTTGTTTTGAAAAGATCTTTCTAGTGATGTAAATTTTATGAAGATCCAACGGTTAGATTTTCAGATATGTGTAAATCAAATCTGAAGTAAAACAGCGCTACGGCCGCGTTATGGCCCGAAGCGTCGTTTTGAATGAATTGGCTATTTTAAAATAAATAAAAATAGCGATAAATCATTATAAAATATTATAAACGATATGGATATGAAATTTAGAAACTAACTGAAGGTTGGCTAAGTCGAATGGTTTCTTGGGTATTGATCTGATGTTGGTTTCTGCCTTCGGGGTTAATATTTGGGAAATCGTTCTCTTACTGATTGACGGTTAGTGACTATGAATAGAAATTGAAGATGAAGACGGCGGTCGAAGACCGGATATCTTCACCTCGTTTGGATGGTAACCGAGGTCCTGATTGGGAGGCATCCCGAAATATGGATAATGAGTGGTGATCGTCCAGACGTACGTGGTGATCAATGGGTTTGCGAGGTATATGGTGCCTCCGGTTTCGTTCAGACCTAGAACGGACTTGCAAATGGACAGTGTGTCTGACATTGGAATTTATTCTGTGTGATTGATAACTATCAGTTCCACGGTGTGAATTGCCTGTGTGGCATGCTAAGATGCAGTGATCAGGGCTTCTGTTGAAAAGCAAAGTCTTGTGGTGATGATGAAAGCCCCGTCTATGTGGCGTAGCTTTGTGTATAACGTAAATTCGTGAGCCTCACACCCCGGTATGAACCAGAAACGGGAGAGGACATCAGGAGGGTGTAACACCCTGTAATTCTGTTAATATAAATATTCACAAATTAAAGAATAACTAATCTCAGATGTGAGAATTGTGGGAAACGGGTTGCGCCATTGTGTTCGTCTCGGAATTCTAGTTGAAATAGAGTCTGAGTTTGCGTGATTCGGACTTCGTATGAAGGAGATATGGCCATCGGAAGTTTCAGAAAATTCAAAATTCAAAAATTCGAAGTCAAACAGGCCAGGCGGGAAATTTCCCGCCCAGCACCCCAGGTCAACTGGGGAGTCGACTGGGCAATCGACACCCCGAGGACCAGGTCGACTATGCAGTCGACTTGGGTGTCGACCTGGTCCAGTCGGCCAGGTTTTGGCAGAGCCCAATCTTGAGCTGCTGATGTGTCTTTAGGGCTGAGTTGGCTAATTTAACGGTTCAGGTTAGTTCTGAGTTGATCTGACGGTCTAAATAAATCCTAAACTCTATATATACCTAGGTAGTCTCTCACTCTAAAATCACATGAAAAATAGAATAGCCGCCGTAATGCCATCGCCATGGAAATCAGTGTAGCCGCCGCCAACTAAGAAGGAAGAAAGCTAATCAAAACTCTAATTCTACTCAACTCTAAAGCAAATCAAGACTCTCTTTCTTTTCTAATTGTGAGTATGATGATCTTAATAAGATTATTAGCAAAATAATTAGATTAAGATGTGATATGGATCATAAGAAAATGAGGTGAATTGTCATATATGTTGTTGTAAACCTTATGCTATCATGTATGTTGTAAATCCTATGTTATGTGACGATGATATCCTATATGTTGTAAATCATGCTATGATGATATTATATATGTTGCAAGTTTCTATGCTAAGTTGTGATGTTACAAAGCCATGATGTCATTATGTTGTAGTTAGCTTATAAATCATGATGTTGATTATATATATTTGGGATATGATGATTCACATGATAAATCACATGTACCTATGCAAGTTTAGATTTATTAGTGTATAATCTCACATATTGTATGACATCTATTTAGATCTAGAATTATGACATCTATTTAGATCTAGAATTATGCTATGACATGTGTGAGTTCTATGTGTTAGATGCTAGTTCACACCATCATTATGTTGCATAAACCACATATGCAAGTTTATACATGAACTTGGGTTATGACCATATTATGTAAGTTGTGACATTTAACCAAACAAGTTGACACCTTTAGATCCATGACATGTGTAGTTTTATGCAAGTTTCACCCCTATTATGATTAGATCTATTTTATTTGTATATATGTTGTGATAATTTATCTTTGTGCTATGAGTTAGACTATTCGAGTCTAACGTATATTTTGCGTTGAATAAGCGAACGTATAACGTGGGGTAGGGGCAATATTAAGGATTTAATATTAAGAAATTGGGGTGCAATTGATATGATTTTGCATGCCATAAATGGATGGCCATAATTGATTCAATTATGGACATCGTTAAAATTGGAATTAATTAATGATTTGAATAGGGATATATTTAAAACTGGGGTAAAAGATTATAAGTGTTAATCAATGCTTAGGACACGAGGTTGGACTCGTTTGTGACGTAAACCTGCCCGGACCCGACCGGCAAATCCAGTAGTCACAAATGTCAGCCCAATGTGAGAGGTCCTAGGCCCAAATTAAAGCATAACAGTTGTAAAGACATGAGGTTAGACTCTTTTATGGTGTAAGACTGCCCGGACCCGCCCGGCAAATCCAGCTGCCATAAATGCCAGTCTAATGTGAGAGGTCTTTATGAGGTTATGGCCTGAATGAATTAAGAAATACTTAACCAGATAAACATGTAAGGTGAGACATGGGGGTTAAGTTGGTGCCTTGGGTGGCTTGAGGAATCTAGTGAGTGCCTTTAGTGGCATTTGAAATACGATTAGTAAGACTTAACCAAACACACATGTAAATGAACATGACTAAGAAGAGGGTTAAGTGGGATATACTAGTGGGGACAAGCTTAGGTGGATAGCTTGTGGTAAGTAATTGGTGGCCCATTTCAACCAGTAACCCAAACATATCTTTGTGGGCTCGACCCAAGTCGAGGACAGGACACACATACTGGGCTTGACTATAAGAGGCCAAACGGGTTAGCGGTGGCAACGCAAGTCCAACGGGTTTCATATGCGTGTGTGGACCCGGGCTGGTAGGTAAGACGTTGTCGCATCGTGTAGGTATAAGCTGTGCATTCTTTAGTTGCATTGGGTTGCCACTTTAGGGGAGTGATACACCCCACTGTGGGACCATCACGGGTATCTACGAGTAGGGAGCCGATCGAAAGTGGGTAGTGGGGTACACCTAGCGGAGATAGGGGCAGGCGACACCTATGTAGTCAGCTAGGGGTACACAAAGCTATTTATATAATTTCTAAGTAAAGCAAGTGGGATCAACCTTTAGGGTGACTGGTGTGGTGCAGTGTAGTAATTATTCGTTAGTATTAGGTGTGCCTTTAACGTTATCTTTATCTGCTCTTCCATACCCAATAGTTCATAGACATTTCCTTATTTTCCAGCTTGTGCCTCAGTCTAATTATTTTGATAGTATTGTTAGAATTATCATACTCGCCGGACTTTATGTCTGACCCCCTCCATTTCTATCTTTTCCCCCCTCCAGGTCCTCAGGGTGGGCCCAGCTCTAGCGGAATTTGATTGGATTGCTTTATCTCTCTTTTGGAAACTTGGACCGCTGAAGTAAAGTCCAGCTTGTTATCTTCTTTAATGGCTATTTATGTAATGGGTTTATGTATTTTGTTTTATCAAGATGGATATTGTACTTGACTCTGATTTATGGTTTTATGATGTAACAAACATGTTTAATTTCCGCTGCAATGAAATAAAGTTTTAGATTTCCAAGTACTACTTATTATATGTCTTGTTGTAAATTTTCTGTTCTATATTCACTTAATACCTCCATGGAAGTTAATGCATTCCCTTTGTGAGTGACATTAATGGACGTGGGGTGTTACACATGGTATCAGAGCCAGGTTACCAGAACAGATAAAATTTTTAGAAAAACTATTTTTTCTAAAGTATTTTTGGAAGAAGTGTTTTCAAAAACATGTCCTGATGAGTAATTTAAAGAGGAAAGTTTTTATGAAAAACATAATCCCCAATAGCCATATATCTTTATCTTTGGAATTCTCCATTTTTAATCTTTCCTTTTTCGTTTCAGCATGGCTGAAGATCTTAACCTTCCGGAGGGTGTAACGATACCAGGATAGTATAGGAGGTTATTCGAGGCTAGGGCCGCTGCAGGTCCAGCCAATGTTCCTCCACCACCAGTTGCACCCGCTCCTCCTCCTCCTCCTTGCGTTGATACTTTTGCAAAGACGTGCAAGGAATTTAAGGCTATGGGTGGAAAACCTTTTCAAGGGTCAGAAACATTTGTGGAAGCTAGCGATTGGCTTAAGGAGGTGGAGGAATTGCTAGAAATCCTTGAAGTAGAAGACGGGAGGAAAGTCAAATTAGCAGCTTGGTTAATGAAGGGAGAGCCCTCGTTTTGGTGGGAGGTCACTAATGGGGAGCGTCCCGTTGATTCTTGGGCGGATTTCAGATGTAGGTTTGAGGCAAAGTTTCTCTCAAGGGCAAAAGAGAATCTATACATGGAAAGGTTCTTGACATTGAAGCAGGGAAATCTGTCAGTGAAAGAGTACGTCAACAAATTTAACCAATTGGCAAGGTTTGGCTTAGATTTGGTGAACACGCAGGAGAAGAAGGCTCTGAGGTTCGTTAAAGGCTTGAATGAGCCGTTGCAAGGATTGGCTATGACCCACATCCCTATTGGGGCCACCTTTGAGAAGCTAATAGACATGGCACTCATGCACAAGGAGAAAGGCGTTAATGCTAATAAGGCACCCGAGAAGAAAGGGGATCAGAAGAAACCACAACAGCAAAACAAGAAGGGTGGTAAATACAATAGTGGCAAAGGAAAGAAAAGATGCTTTAACTATGGGACACTAGGCCATCTCAGCAAGGATTGCAGAAAGAAAAAGAAGACTGGCTGTTTTCACTGTGGTGAAGCGGGACATCTAGTGAAGGACTGCCCAAAGAAGAGGCAGAGGGCAGGGTCTACCTCGGGAGGACAGGTGCAGGCTCTTATGGCACCAGGGCAGGTAAGGGGACAAGTTTAGGCTCTCGCGGTCCCACCGCTGCAAGAATGAGGTAGAACCATTTCTGTTGAAAGCTTAGTTTTTCTGTTTGATCATCCTGTCCGTACCTTATTCGATTCGGGCGCATCACATTCGTTTATCTCTACATCATTAGTTGAATCACTGCACTTAAACACCAGTTTAGTAGAGGATCCCTTAGTTGTTTCGAATCCAATTGGGGGCTCAGCTTATTTGTCTATGATATGTTTGGATTTGAAAATTTCTATACTTAGCGTTGGGTTTAGATGTGATGCTTATGTTTTAGGCTTCACGGGCTATGGGCTAATTTTAGGAATGGATTGGTTATCCAGAAATGGGGTCGTTCTTGATTGAGAATGGAGAGTAGTTAGGCTCATGACTCGCCTTGGCAACACTCTCGAAATCTTTTGTAATCCCATAAATTCCGTTATGCTAAGTTATCTAGAATCACTTGACGCGTCTATGGAGAATCTACGATCTTTTAGAGTGGTCCGAGGATACTCGGATGTGTTTGAGGAGGTGAAGGGCTTTCCTCCGAAGCGGGAGATAGATTTTCGAATATATCTTATGGATAATGCAAAACCAGTATCTTTGCCAGTACGCCACATGGCTCCTCGTGAAAGGAGGGAACTCAATAAGCAAGTGAGGGAGTTACTTGAGAAGGGGTTCATAAGACGAAGTATATCGGAGTGGGGTGCTCCAGTAGTATTTGCCACAAAGGCGGATGGGTCCCTTAGACTTTGTGTGGACTATAGAGAACTTAATAAGCTTACTAAAAAGAACAGACACCCATTGCCGAGGATTGACGATCTCTTCGACCAGTTAGTTGGCGCCTCAATGTTTTCGCAGTTGGACTTAGCCACTGGATTCCATCAGTTGAGAGTGGCTGAGGATAGCATTGACAAGACTGCCTTTAGGACTCCGGACGGTTTCTATGAATGGCTAGTGATGCCCTTCGGTTTGAAAAACGCCCCCGCATACTTTGTTGATTTGATGAGTAGGGTGTTTAGGGAGTACCTTGATAAATTCGTGGTGGTCTTTGTAGACGACATCTTGATCTTTTCTAAGAATGAAGAAGAGCATGCCCTACATCTTAGGGAAGTGTTGGAGACTCTACGAGCGCATAACCTTAAAGCTAAATTTACTAAGTGTCACTTCTGGAGAGAGGAAGTGCGATTCTTAGGGCACGTGGTTTCCAAAGAAGGGATAGCTGTGGATCCCGCGAAGGTGGTGGCCATCCAAGATTGGAAGGTCCCTAAAAATGCTACCGAAGTAAGGAGTTTCTTGGGGTTGGTTGGCTACTATAGGAAGTTTATCGAAGACTTTGCAAAAATATCAGCTCCATTGACACGCCTGATGAAGAAGAACCTAGTATTCGCGTGGGATGTAGATTGTGATGATGCGTTCCAACGTTTAAAGAGAGCTTTGACTTCAGCCCCAGTCTTAGTGCTGCCAAACGGGAGTAAGCCATTTACTGTTTATACCAATGCTTGTGGGACAGGTCTAGGCGTAGTCTTAATGCAAGAGGGAAGGGTAATAGTCTATGGTGGAAGGCAGTTAAGGGTGCATGAGAAAAATTACCATACACATGACCTAGAGTTAGCCGCAATTGTTTTCGCGCTTAAGTCATGGCGTCATTACCTTCTTCGCGAGAAATTCAAATTGTTCACTGACCACAAATCTTTAAAATACTTGTTCTCTCAGAAGGACTTGAACTTAAGGAAGCAAAGGTGGATGGAATTCTTAGCGTCCTACGATTTCGAAATAACATATACCCCTGGAAAGGGTAACGTGGTGACAGACGCCTTAAGTAGGAAAAGGTTGTCCTTAAGTCCGTTGTTTGTTGAATGGCGAAACTTAGAATTCATCTCTATGTTTGACTTTAGACCTTCCGTTGACTTTGTACCCGGTTTGCTAGCATCCTTGGAGGTCAGACCTACGCTTTTGGGAAGGATTGGTGAGGCACAGCGAGACGACCCACAGTTGGTTGAGCTAGTAGAAAAGCTCAAAAGAGGGGAGTCATCAAGCCATCTCCGTAGGTATACCCTAGATGATAAGGGTTGGTTACGTAGGGATAGTAGACTTTGTATACCTCGAGACGAAGGTTTGAGGAAGGCTATTCTTGACGAAGCACATCATTCGAAGATGACCATTCATCCCGGCGGGGAAAATATGTGCAAAGACATGAAGCGAGTTTTCTTTTGGGCCGGTATGAAGAGGGATCTGGCTGAGCATGTCGCTAGATGCTTGGTGTGCCAACAAGTAAAAGCGGAGCAAAAGAAGCCCGGTGGGTTGCTTCACCCATTGGAGGTTTCACTATGGAAGTGGGAAAGTGTCTCTATGGATTTCGTGGATGGATTACCAAGATCAAGGAAGGGTAATATGGGGATTTGGGTTATAGTAGATAGACTTACTAAAAGCGCCCATTTCATTCCCGTGAAGAGTAAGAGGACTGCTCCATGGTTAGCTTCTGTATACGTTCGAGAGATAGTTCGTTTGCATGGTGTTCCTTCTAACATAGTAAGCGACCGTGATCCTATCTTCACTAGCGAATTTTGGAAGAGCTTGCAAGAGGCGGTAAGGACTCAGTTATGTTTGAGCACCGCGTATCATCCTCAGACGGACGGCCAGACCGAGAGGGTAAATCGCATTCTAGAGGATCTTTTGAGGCTACGTATCCTAGACTTTGGGGGTACATGGGAAGAGCATCTTCCGTTGGTGGAGTTTGCATATAATAACAGCTTTCAGTCCAGCATTGGCATGGCACCTTTCGAAGCTCTTTATGGACGACCTTGTCGTTCACCTACATGTTGGTGGGAATCTACCGATAAGATCTTACTTGGGCCCGACATGATTAGAGAGACTTCGGAAAAGATCGACTTGATTCGAAGGAGGATGAAGACGGCGCAAGATAGCCAGAAATCTTATGCAGACAAAAGGAGGACAGATCTTGAGTTTGATGTTGGGGACATGGTCTTTATCAAAGTGTCTCCATTACGGAATGTTGTTCGCTTTGGGTCCTTTGGGAAATTAGCACCAAGGTTTATAGGGTCGTTTCCTATTAAGGAGAAGATTGGACAGATGACGTATAGAGTTGAGTTGCTTGAGAGACTTAGTGGTGTACACGACGTATTCCATGTGTCACATTTGAGGAAGTGCTTGCATGAGACCGCGGAAGTGGTAGAGCCGAGCTTGCTTAGAGAGGTGGAGATAGAGCGTGATGCGACAATTCAACGAGCTCCTACGCGCATTCTTAGGTCGAAGATCAAGAAGTTGAGGAATCGAGAGGTCAGACTAGTCAAAGTGCAATGGGGAGATGATGAGAGCAATGCTACTTGGGAGACAGAAGAGAAGATGCGTTCATTTTACCCTTTTCTTTTTTAGGGTATGTCTTTTAATTTCTCCTTTATCGCTTAGCTTGTACTTATCTTATCTTTAGTATGTCCTCTCGCAAGTATCTTTTACCTTTAGTTAGAGAAATCCTATGGTTGAAACATGTGTTTGAAACATGTTATGCATGATGGATGCATAGTGGATGCGAGTGTTTGCTAGTGGTTGCTCGTGGATGCATATACACAC
Source organism: Allium sativum (assembly GCA_030737875.1). Lineage (NCBI taxonomy): Eukaryota > Viridiplantae > Streptophyta > Magnoliopsida > Asparagales > Amaryllidaceae > Allium > Allium sativum. The sequence goes on from CM060916.1 coordinate 1,007,253,858, forward strand.
ACTTTAGGCACTAGATCGGCTCAGTCACTTCATATTGCATATTGCATATATTTGAATGTATTTAGTAAAATGGATGTATGAGGATTTTTTTATCATATGGATGCTGCATTCAGATGATGATTGTGCATGCATATAGAGATAATATGTAGCATTAAGGAACTTTTGCATACATAATGGACGCATGGCACTATCATGATTTGCATTAAGGAGGTCAACTGAATCAGTGGACCACCTGATTTTGCATTAGATATGGACATATACATACATTGTGCATTTAAACATGAAAGCGTTAGAAGTTTATAAGGACAATGGATGACTGTGTTTGATGGTTGAGTAGATGGACGATTGGATGTTAGAATATACATTCTTCTTGACTTGAAGATTTCGAGGTCGAAATCCTTTAAGGAGGGGAGAATGTAACACCCCGTAATTCTGTTAATATAAATATTCACAAATTAAAGAATAACTAATCTCAGACGTGAGAATTGTAGGAAACGGGTTGCGCCATTGTGTTCGTCTCGGAATTTTGGTTGAAATAGAGTCCGAGTTTGCGCGATTTGGACTTCGTATGAAGGAGATATGGCCATCTGAAGTTTCAGAAAATTCAAAATTCAAAAATTCGAAGTCAAATAGGCCAGGCGGGAAATTTCCCGCCCAGCACCCCAGGTCGACTGGGGAGTCGACTGGGCAGTCGACACCCCGAGTACCAGGTCGACTGCGCAGTCGACTTGGGTGTCGACCTGGTCCAGTCGGCCAGGTTTTGGCAGAGCCCAATCTTGGGCTGCTAATGTGTCTTTAGGGCTAAGTTGGCTAATTTAACGGTTCAGGTTAGTTCTGAGTTGATCTGATGGTCTAATTAAATCCTAAACTCTATATGTACCTAGGTAGTCTCTCACTCTAAAATCACATAATAAATAGAATAGCCGCCGTCATGCCATCGCCGTGGAACTCAGTGTAGCCGCCGCCAACTAAGAAGGAAGAAAGCTAATCAAAACTATAATTCTACTCAACTCTAAAGCAAATCAAGACTCTCTTTCTTTTCTAATTGTGAGTATGATGATCTTAATAAGATTATTAGCAAACTAATTAGATTAAGATGTGATATGGATCATAAGAAAATGATGTGAATTGTCATATATGTTGTTGTAAACCTTATGCTATCATGTATGTTGTAAATCCTATGTTATGTGATGATGATATCCTATATGTTGTAAATCATGCTATGATGATATTATATATGTTTCAAGTTTCTATGCTAAGTTGCGATGTTACAAAGCCATGATGTCATTATGTTGTAGTTAGCTTATGAATCATGATGTTGATTATATATATTTGGGCTATGATGATTCACATGATAAATCACATGTACCTATGCAAGTTTAGATTTATTAGTATGTATAATCTCACATATTGTATGACATCTATTTAGATCTAGAATTATGACATCTATTTAGATCTAGAATTATGCTATGACATGTGTGAGTTCTATGTGTTAGATGCTAGTTCACACCATCGTTATGTTGCATAAACCACGTATGCAAGTTTATACATGAACTTGGGTTATGATCATATTATGTAAGTTGTGACATTTAACCAAACAAGTTGACACCTTTAGATCCATGACATGTGTAGTTTTATGCAAGTTTCACCCCTATTATGATTAGATCTATTTTATTTGTCTATATGTTGTGATAATTTATCTTTGTGCTATGAGTTAGACTATTCTAGTCTAACGTATATTTTGCGTTGAATAAGGGAACGTATAATGTGGGGTAGGGGTAATATTAAGGATTTAATATTAAGAAATTGGGGTGCAATTGATATGATTTTGCATGCCATAAATGGATGGCCATAATTGAGTCAATTATGGACATCGTTAAAATTGGAATTAATTAATGATTTGAATAGGGATATATTTAAAACTAGGGTAAAAGATTATAAGTGTAAATCAATGCTTAGGACACGAGGTTGGACTCATTTGTGACGTAAACCTGCCCGGACCCGACCGGCAAATCCAGTAGTCACAAATGTCAGCCCAATGTGAGAGGTCCTAGGCCCAAATTAAAGCATAACAGTTGTAAAGACACGAGGTTAGACTCTTTTATGGTGTAAGATTGCCCGGACCCACCCAGCAAATCCAGCTGCCATAAATGCCAGTTTAATGTGAGAGGTCTTTATGAGGTTATGGCATGAATGAATTAAGAAATACTTAACTAGATAAACATGTAAGGTGGGACATGGGGGTTAAGTAGGTGCCTTGGGTGGCATGAGGAATCTAGTGTGTGCCTTTAGTGGCATTTGAAATACGATTAGTAAGACTTAACCAAACACACATGTAAATGAACATGACTAAGAAGAGGGTTAAGTGGGATATAATAGTGGGTACAAGCTTAGGTGGATAGCTTGTGGTAAGTAATTGGGGGCCCATTTCAACCAGTAACCCAAACGTATCTTTGTGGGCTCGACCCAAGTCGAGGACGAGACACGCATACAGGGCTTGACTATAAGAGGCCAAACGGTTTAGCGGTGGCAACGCAAGTCCAACGGGTTTCATATGCGTGTGTGGACCCGGGCTGGTAGGTAAGACGTTGTTGCATCGTGTAGGTATAAGTCGTGCATTCTTTAGTTGTGTCGGGTTGCCACTTTAGGGGAGTGATACACCCCACTGTGGGACCAGCACGGGTATCTACGAGTAGGGAGCCGATCGAAAGTGGGTAGTGGGGTACACCTTGCGGAGATAGGGGCAGGCGGCACCTATGTAGTCAGCTAGGGGTACACAAAGCTATTTATATAATTTCTAAGTGAAGCAAGTGGGATCAACCTTTAGGGTGACTGGTGTGGTGCAGTGCAGTAATTATTCGTTAGTATTAGGTGTGCCTTTAACGTTATCTTTATCTGCTCTTCCATACCCAATAGTTCGTAGATATTTCCTTATTTTCCAGCCTGTGCCTCAGTCTAATTATTTTGATAATAGTATTGTTAGAATTATCATACTCGCCAGACTTTATGTCTGACCCCCTCCATTTCTATCTTTTCCCCCCCTTTAGGTCCTCAGGGTGGGCCTAGCTCTAGCGGAGTTTGATTGGATTGCTTTATCTCTCTTTTGGAAATCTTGGACCGTTGAAGTAAAGTCCAGTTTGTTATCTTCTTTAATGGCTATTTATGTAATGGGGTTATGTATTTTGTTTTATCAAGATGGATATTGTACTTGACTCTGAATTATGGTTTTTTGATGTAACAAACATGTTTAATTTCCGCTGCAATGAAATAAAGTTTTAGATTTCCAAGTACTACTTATTATTTGTCTTGTTGTAATTTTTCTGTTCTATATTCACTTAAAACCTCCATGGAAGTTAATGCACTCCCTTTGTGAGTGACATTGATGGACGTGGTGTGTTATAGAGGGCCTGCGTTTCTTCCTAGCTAGAAGTGGCGTCAGTGGTTTTACACGCCCTAACGAGTTTGACTTATGTGGTTATTGCTGTTGCGAGGTGCCTCGGATATATCGGTCGATCCGGGACCGGTGGAGTCATTCGTTGACTCACTTACGCCCCAAAGGGTGGAGAAACGTAGTGTTTAGGCATTTTAATCGACTCCATGTGGACCGGCCCTGACGATCCAAAGATCGATGCATTCTGATCCTGAGAGTCGGGCTAGGCAGTCTCAAATTCGGTAAGGACTATCTTTTGCCTTGGTTCATGACGGAAATCCAATTTCCAAATACGTGACTGTGCGATTTTGATTGTATACCCATATATGGCGACATAGTGGTATGGGGCATTAATGCCGTCTATGATTGATACTTATGACTTGAAATAATTTTCGAAACATATAAACACTAGTAGTAGTATCAAATGCTTTTGTTTTTATTCGTATCAAGCATATCTTGGCCATTATAAGGTAAAAACTCTATCCTCCGGTTTGTGTTGCATTGTGTGATGGGAGCTGAGTCTTATAATGGCTTCATTTTTATAAAAGCATTGCAATGTTTAAAAGAATTATTTGTTTTAAAGCACTGGAAATCCAATGGAGTAAACCCGTTCCACGAAAGTGGCGTGGTTCTGTGATTAGCCATATTATAAATGTGTTGAGTAGATTTCTCATACCAGTCCCATGACTGACTCGTAGTTTGTTTCACTTTCAAACTCGGGTGCCCTTTTCCTACATGGGCATCCTTGTATTCAGGTTTAGCTGGCTCTTTCTGGATAGCTGGAGCTGAAGATGGATTCTATCATTTATTTATTTTATGCTGTTCAGCTCCTATTGTACATATTTTGTTTGTTTTCCGCTGTAGACATTTATGTATAGCTGAACTGTATTTGTATAAGTATGATCCTGTATACTGTGTAACTCTGATGATTACGTTTATCTAGTATATTCTATTGTGCATTATCTGGTGTATATATTTTATTTATGTTCTGCTATTATCTTTTTCTGTGTTATATTCCAAAGATTACCCTTGTCACCGTCAGTACGGGATTTGGGGTTGTCACAACTATAAATTAATTTTGGTATATGAATGGACTCACAATGATAAATCATGAATTTTAACATATGAATCAAAAAATTTAACAGTTTAAATTGTGAGAATTTCTCAGTTCATTCGAAATGGCGTTTGGGTCAAATTAAGGTGATGGCGGTCGTCGAGGGTGATGGAGCCTGGGTCAGAGTGGCGTGGGGTGTCAGTGATGATAAGAAAAATACAAACTGGATTTTTAAACAAGTATATTAGGAGTACTTGTTTTAAAAGAAGATTTGACATTGTTTTGGATAGGCACGTTTTGGAGGTGAACTGTATCTCCGATATGGTGTGGCAAGGGTGCGCTCCTGGGGGAATGGAAGGATAAGGGTGTTGTCGACCTTTGGTTGAAGTACAGTGGGTACTGGATTTATGTGGGGGTGGCACGAGGAGTTTGCATGGTATTGTCTTGATTAAAAGCCTCTGTCGAAGCTTTGAAAATTGACAGAGTAAGGAAATAGTGTTCCGGGAGTTAGAGATGAGCTTAGGGACGGATCTGGGATTTGTGGCAGTAATCGGGGCAATGGTATGGGGAGGAGTCGATTATGCACGTGCATGGTGCGACGAATGCAACAAAAAATGGTGAAAGCCAGAGAACCAGGAAGAAGCAAGAAAAAAGAACGGGGAGGAATAAAGTATAGACTGGATTGTTGCATAGTATAGCAGAGCTCGACCTATGTTCCTCCTGTTTTTCTCAACAGGTTTGGCAAACAAAAAAAGTATAGTTGGGCAGATGAGATGTGTTGATGAAACACAGTTTGGTTGAAGCAATCCCACGTTGGAATTGGAAGAAGAGGCAAGGGGTTGGGTAATGTCGAAATAAGGAGTGGGTAGTGGTGTGACACGATCGGGCCGAGTGCGCATGCAAAAGAAAAACATTTTTATTTACAAAATTCTAAAGTTTTTTTAATTTTAAACATTATGTTTATATAAAAATTAAATATAGAAGACAGATGTTGTATTTAGGGCCTGGATCAGGCTGATTATTGTGGTGTACTATTGGGCCTTTGGGCTAGGAATTTATAAAAGTATTACAAGAGAATATGTTTTGTTTAAATTCAAGTACCTTGTTAAATTTAAACATTTTATCAAAAAGTAGAAGTCCGCTTGAATAACGTAAAAGAAACGATAAATTTAAATAAAGGTATGTGTGTAAATACTTTGGTCGTAATGTGCTTAAGATATTTATGCTGTTAAGTTAACAAATTTTTAATAAAATTAAATATTAGAAGTAAATGAGGAAGGTATATAAATAATAAGAACGTATCGTGAAATTATTGAATCGCAGAATAAATATCAATGTGAAAATTAAGTTCGAATATCCAAATATATATATATATATATATATATATATAATCTATCAAAACAAAATAAATGTTAAATAAAATTGATGTATTTATTCCGTAAGGATTTGGAATAAATAATGCGAAATAAATTGTGATCCCTAGATCAAATATTTCAAACTGTTATTAAGTTTGAAATCCAACGTCAAATATTGTTGATTACTATCATGTGATGATTGATTTTTGTTTATGCAATAAAGCGATCTGTCGAATTAGTTAAAACAAAACGTTGATACGTTTTGTATTTTAATTGTCTTGTGTTGATTACTATTCTGAAATTAGAGATGAACTTGTATAAGTTAATTAAATTGAATGAACATGTCATGGAAATTGTATATGATATTAAAATATTTGTATAAACTGTTTATCTACACTGTTTGAATTTGATTGTTAAAACACCGACTATCAATAAATATTCCTTATGCGTTAGTTCGAAGAGAACGGGATGGGAACTAGACCCAAACCACTTCAAACTAATTTTATGATTCTTAAACTAACTTGCAGGAATAATTATATATATGATTAAATTGAAGACCGTAAATCTTCATGAATGAAAGAACTACTTGTTGATCTTCATGAATGAAAGAACTACTTGTTAAAATTCACTGGTGGCTGCCAGAGTTATCCTAACTTGTGATTCTTTGTAACACCCCGTAATTCTGTAACACTAAGATTCACAAATCAAGGCAGAATTAAATTTTAAAATCAAAATCAAGGGAAACGGACTGAGCCATTGCGTTCGTCTCGGAATTCTGCATGAAAACGAGTCCGAGTTTGCATAAATCGAAGTCCGCATGAGGAAGATATGGCCTCGGGAAGATTCAACGAAGTTCAAATTCGAACAGGTCAAAAATAGGTTCAAATTTCAAAAATCGGACCCAGATTGGGATAGGTGGGAATTTTCCCGCCCAAGGCACCCAGGTCGACTGGGTAGTCGACCTGGGGGTCGACCTCCCCGCTTTTTCCAGTTTTCTGCACCTGGTTCGTTCTGATGTATTTGGTCACGTTTTTTGCCTAGGTTCATCCCCCTAATCCTATATAAACAGCCCTAGTCTCCTTCTCTATTCACAATTCTTTTCTATCCTTATGCTGCCTCTAAGAAAATATATAAATAAATAAAAATAAGAAAATAATACGAAGATCCAAGACAAGGTTATGCTGCTCAAGTTGTCCAGAAGAGATTCAAATCAAGATTAAAGCTTCAAGATAAGGATTTAAGGCTAACATCGCACGAATCATAGCAACGCCTTCTTTCTATTCTAATCTAATCTCTATAAGTCGGTTACTTTTTAGATTTGAATGTTTTCTCTGTTCGTGACATGAATTAAAGGAATAAAAGAATATGCCAAATCTTTCTATTTGAATCTGTGCCTACATCTTTGGACCTAATTAAGGACTGTTATGATTCGATGACCAATTAGGCCTTGCCTATGACTATGAACATTGCCTATGACTATGACCATTGCCTATGACTATGAGCATTGCCTATGACTATGAACATTGCCTATGACTATGAACATTGCCTATGACTATGAGCATTGCCTATGAGTGTGATTGTGACTATAAGAATTATTCCCTTGACTATGAACACAAGCCTATGCTTTTGATTAGAAAACATAAACTGTTGCCTATGACATAACAAGGACAACTGTGACTAAACACCTATGATTTATGACTAGGAAAGTGTTGTTTAAGTTTTGTGACTGTGAAATTGGGTATAAACCTGATTTTCTATTCTGTCTATTCTTGGTTTTAGACCTTGGGAATTTACCTATTAAGTTAGGTCTACCCATGTTCTTGAACCTACGTCTCTATTCTGTCTATTCTTGGTTTTAGACCTTGGGAATTTACCTACTAAGTTAGGTCTACCCATGTTCTTGAACCTACGTCGTTATTCAAACCTTTTTAAGCCAGTTATTGTGTCCATCCTTTTTCATAGCATCTTTGGTTCATTCCCTATTTTCTACGAATCTAGATTTATCTATAATCTAGATTGAATCACGATTATACGAACGGTGGGAATACGATTTGGGGAAAATATGAAATTTACTAGAAACGTACTTTTAAAACTTGGAAATTGGCATAAATTGGGAACAAGCATTATGGCATGTTCATAAGAATGCAAATTGGATAAATTTGACATGAATTATAGGATGTGTAATTTGAATCTTGTATTGACTTGTAAATCTAGCATTTACATGAATTGTGAACTAGAATAATAAGTCTAGTTAGACATGAACTGTAATTAGAATGTTAAATCAGAATTGGATTAGCATGACGAGTATATTGGCATAAATTTGAAACTGGCCATAATTGTGAGTAATTGTCATGTTTAGCAAAATCATGGTTACTGACACTTAATTTGGTATAGTTTACATACCAAAAAGGCATAAATATGATATAGAGGGGAAAATGGGCCATAAGAATGAATGTTGACAATTTACATTAAAAGAGTAATTAGGAAATAAGTAAATTAGGAAGAATTTACTTATAGAATTTGTCCTAAATGAGAAAATGTAAATTTTGACAAATTAAAGGTTTATTAACGACATCTCTTTTAATAATACACCAGGAAGTTCTAGGGTGACAGAGAGGATAGTGTCTAGGCTTGGGTTTGGAAAATACAAGTTTCCTGCTCTCCCTGGCTATCCCTAACTGATCCAACGGATGGGATGGTAACTTTCAAAACCTGATTTGAAAATTAATCAAAACCCTTTGAACTTAGAAAACTCGAATATGCCTAACCCGAGGTTAGACTGAGTTGCGATGTAAACCTACCCGGAACCAACCGGCACATCCAGTAGTCGCAACAATATCTGTCTAATGTGAGTGGTCGCGGATTTAATTCATTTAGTTAAATCTAGAACAAGAATGGTAGGGTTAAGTTAACTAAGGCACTTAACTAATTCAACATGATAACAAAACCGATGGGTGGGGGTTAGGTTCATGCAGACACTTAACGCGGTTAAGCTAGAATGGGAGGGTTAAGTCCATAGGAACACTTAACCAACTTAACACAGTTAAGCTAGAATGGGAGGGTTAAGTCCATAGGGACACTTAACCAAATTCAAGTTATCAAGACAAGATTTGTAGGGGTTAAGTAACTAAGAAAACACTTAGCCAAATTAGCTAGACTAGAAGGTGCGGTTAAGTAAAGTTAATACACTTAGCCAAATTAACATGTTAACTAGACTAGAAGTTGGGGTTAAGTAAATACACTTATCCATAGAGGTTGGGGTTAAGTAAATACACTTAGCCAATTTGATATGTTAGCTGGGCTAGACCGTAGGGTTAAGTAAACTTGAACACTTAACCATTAGACTGTGATAAAGGAATAGGGTTAAGTCTGAAACATGAAGGGATAATACTTAACCATTAATAACATGTTAGACAAAACAGACGGCCAAGGTTAAGTTAAAGAGGAACACTTAACCAATACAGGGTGAATGGGTAGGATTAAGTAATAAGAAATACTTAACCAATATAACTTGGTTTGTGGTAGTGTTAAGTCAACATGAAGTACTGATAACACTTAACCAGTTTATCAGGATAAATGAAGAGGGTTAAGTTAGCTTGCATTGACTAATGACACTTAACCAATCCAAATTGGCAAGAAAGAGAACTAAGTGGTAAACCTTAGTTAGAAGAACTAAGTGGTAATTCTTAGTATAACACGGGAAGGAGCGAACGTCCATCTGATTAAAACGAAGTCTCCAGCGAATTGGGATACGAAGCCCGAGGCTTCGAGGGGACGTGAGAGTACTCTTGGTATCCCTCTGTGAGGCTGCAGATGATCCTCCTGGGCTCACAGAGGTTAAGGTCTGCGTTAGAAGAACCAAGGGTATGCCTTGATTGCAAAATATGGCAACCTAAAGACTAGGATGGACTAGCGTGATTCGGCGAGAAAACGGTAGCCCTGTGATAGCAACTCGTCGTCTACCATCCATCTTGAGTCAATCGAGATACGTGAAGCGGAAAGGCGGAGAACTCCAAAAGACCATATACTTGCTATCTAGTTATGGGTGAGGGTGTCCATAGGACAGTGGGGCACCGGGGGCCTGCGTATAGTTCTCATTTTTCAAGGTGTGCCTTTCATTAGTTGAGGGAGGGGTCAAGTGGGACCATAGCCACTGGAATAAAAACAGACCTTAGCATCTGCATCGGCAGATATCTGAAAGCTCCCGACCGAGTTCTGTATTCCTTGATTTGCCCTGTCACAGGGCTCGGGCCGCACATTACAGGACATGTGCATCTAGACAAGCGATAACGATTCGCGATACATGCGTGGGGAAATATAGGAACATATACCACTCTAGGTAGTGTGTCCTAGACTTGGGGGCATCGTTCGTCAGGTAGCGTAATCCCTAGTTGGACTAGGTGGCATAAACCCTGAATCCGAGAAGCGTTCAGCAGATGGCATAAACTCTAGTTGAATCTAGAAAGCACTTGACAGAAAACCCTAGATTAGATCTAGGTAATAAATAATAAACGTATGCCTGAAGGCAATGGAAAATACAGGGATTGGGATCACGTTATCGTTACAAGTTGGGACACTAGTTAGGTGGTGCAGAGATATAGAAACCAGTATAACAAGGAAATAACGAAGCGGCGAAAGTATTAGAGCATATCCAGTTTATCTTAGCTTAGCATATCTTGTGCTTATCTTGTCTAATCTTGCTGACCCTGTCATCATGGTGTTATCTTGTATTCAGTCAATTCATGTCGTTTGTTTTTCCATGTTCACATGCTAGAAGTTACTGAACTTACTCAGGCTTTATGTCTGACTCTGTTTTTCTTTCGTCTTCTTTTCTTCCGTCCCCCCCCTCCCTCCAGGTAGTAAAGGAGGGAATAGTATAGCTCAGGTTAAGTTGGATTGTCACTCTTTCCCAACTTGAAGATTTGTCGAAGTTTTGCATGGATTCTCTTTTCAGATGCTATAGCTGGCTCTTGCTAAAATTGGGGAATATAAATGTTGTTTTATGCTTCTTTATTTTGTAAGACAGATGATACTCTGATATTGTAAAGAAATCATTGTACAAACTATTTTATCAATAAAGCAAAGTTTTATTTTCCGCTGTTTAATTTCTGTCTGTCTTGTAATTTATCTGCATCTTTTACCCTAAATGCTCCACAGAACTTAGTGCATTCCCTTTGTGAGTGACACTAACGGACGTGGGGTGTTACACGTGGTATCAGAGCTGAAGGTTACCAGATCAGATAAAGGATTTGAAAAATTGTTTTCAAAACGGTTTTAAAAGAAATATTTTCAAAAGAAAAGATTTGTTTTAAAGGCATATTCCCCAAAGCCATACGCACTATCTTCTCTTTCTCTGTTTGAATTCTTGTCTCCTTCTTTCTTGAGTCTCTGGGGCTCCTGGCTTTCTGGGAGGTAACCTCATCGATGACGAAGTCGTGTCTGGCTTCCATCCATAGCCGTAGTTGTCTCACCTACGGCCAGTTTTCTTTCAAGCTTATAGGGTTTTCTGTACGATGGAAGCAACTTTCGAGAGATTTGTCAACATGGCTACACACGGAAGAGGATGAGGAATTCATGGATGTAGATTTAGCTCACGAAGGAGGAAGAAATTATAAAACCTAAGGCAAGAGGAAGTATCTTTACTAGGGTATGATAGGGCATATAATTAAGGACAAGGGCAAGAATGAGGAACAAGATTCTCAGAAGGGCAAGTACCTACTTTCGCCACCAAGCGTACCTAGGAGAAAGGTAGTAAAGTTCTGTTGGAAGAATCTGGTTTTGCTATTCGTTTTAGCGCTTCGCATTTGTTCATATCCACTCCCATAGTTGACTCTCTGCACCATAGTACTTGTATAGTAGAAAGATCTCACTAGAGTCTCAAATCCGATTGGTGGTCCGACCAGTTTATTTTTGGTTAAGTAGGGATTTGAGAATAGCTATCGAGTTTGCTTATATCATCTCACGTAGATTGTCTAAATTCGGAGGAGATATTCCTTGGGTGTTTGTCTGATATTGGTTTAGGCCTTTGGGGCTTGTACTTGAGGAATGTCGAGTTCGACTAGGATGGTTTGCGTGAGAGATAAATAGTTGTGGCAGGCACTCTAAAAAGCACGTAGTGACCTTTTTACCCTCATAGTTATGGCATGATGGATAAGCTAAGAGGAGAGACCTCAAACCATCTTGGTACGTACACTTGGTGCCGTGATTGACATCTGTATATTTTGGAAATGGAGATCGGAAACTTCACAATCGTGAAGTTAAATTTATATAAGATACAGTGGAGTAGAGCTCAAGAAGGCTAGATACTAGTGTCATACCCTTTTTCCTTAAGGGTGCATCCTTGATTTCCTTGGTAGGAGCTTTACGCATAATTGTTTCTCTCTTTCCAAAATATATCCTCTAGGTCGTATCTTCGATCCTTAGGTAGAAGCCAATGGATGTAAACATGTATTTGAAACATTTTATGGTTGATGGTTGCAAGTGGTTGTTAATGGTTGCTCGTGAATGCATATGCATACGTATTAGGCACTAGATCAGTTCGGACGCTTTCATATTGCATTTACAGATATGTAATTGTTTGTAAGTTGAACTTGATATGTTATCATATGAATTTTGCATATGGACGAATGGCTGTGCACACATATAGTATTTACATAACTAGGGATGCTTGCATACATGATTGGACGCATGGCACTGACATGATTCGCATTAAAGAGGTCAACTGAATCAGTAGACCGCCTGATTTTGCATTAGATAAAGACATGTACACACACTTTGCATATGAACATGAAAGCATTAGAAATCTTTTAAGGACAATGAATGCCTGTGACTGAATGGTTGAGTAGATGGGTGATTGGATGGTAGGACACATTCTTCCAAACTTGAAGATTTCGGGGACGAAATCCTTTTAAGTGGGGGAGAATGTAACACCCCGTAATTCTGTAACACTAAGATTCACAAATCAAGGAAGAATTAAATTTTAAAATCAAAAGCAAGGGAAACGGACTGCTCCATTGCGTTCATCTCGGAATTCTGCATGAAAACGAGTCCGAGTTTGCGTAAATCAGAGTTCGTATGAGGAAGATATGGCCTCGGGAAGATTCAGCGAAGTTCAAATTCGAACAGGTCAGAAACAGGTTCAAATTTCAAAAATCGGACCCAGATTGGGATGGGCGGGAATTTTCCCGCCCAAGGCACCCAGGTCGACTGGGTAGTCGACCAGGGGCACCCAGGTCGACTGGGTAGTCGACCTGGGTCAACCAGGTCGACTGGGTAGTCGACCTGGGTCACCCAGGTCGACTGGGTAGTCGAACTGGGGGTCGACCTCCCCGCTTTTCCCAATTTTCTACTCCTGGTTCGTTCTGATGTATTTGGTCACGTTTTCTGCCTAGGTTCGTCCCCCTAATCCTATATAAACAGCCCTAGTCTCCTTCTCTATTCGCAATTCTTTTCTATCCTTATGCTGCCTCTGAGAAAATATATAAATAAATAAAAATAAGAAAATAATACGAAGATCCAAGACAAGGTTATGCTGCTCAAGTTGTCCAGAAGAGATTCAAATCAAGATTAAAGCTTCAAGATAAGGATTTAAGGCTAACGTCGCACAAATCATAGCAACGCCTTCTTTCTATTCTAATCTAATCTCTGTAAGTCGATTACTTTTTAGATTTGAACGTTTTCTCTATTCGTGACATGAATTAAAGGAATAAAAGAATATGCCAAATCTTTCTATTCGAATCTGTGCCTACATCTTTGGACCTAATTAAGGACTGTTATGATTCGATGACCAATTAGGCCTTGCCTATGACTATGAACATTGCCTATGACAATGAACATTGCCTATGACAATGAACATTGCCTATGACTATGAGCATTGCCTATGACTATGAACATTGCATATGACCATGAACATTGCCTATAACTATGAGCATTGCCTATGACTGTGATTGTGACTATAAGAATTGTTCCCTTGACTATGAACACAAGCCTATGCCTTTGATTAGAAAACATAAACTGTTGCCTATGACATAACAAGGACAACTGTGACTAAACACCTATGATTCATGACTAGGAAAGTGTTGTTTAAGTTTTGTGACTGTGAAATTGGGTATAAACCTGATTTTCTATTCTGTCTATTCTTGGTTTTAGACCTTGGGAATTTACCTATTAAGTTAGGTCTACCCATGTTCTTGAACCTACGTCTCTATTCTGTCTATTCTTGGTTTTAGACCTTGGGAATTTACCTATTAAGTTAGGTCTACCCATGTTCTTGAACCTACGTCGTTATTCAAACCTTTTTAAGCCAGTTATTGTATCCATCCTTTTTCATAGCATCTTTGGTTCATTCCCTATTTTCTACGAATCTAGATTTATCTATAATCTAGATTGAATCACGATTATACAAACGGTGGGAATACGATTTGGGGAAGATATGAAATTTACTAGAAACGTAGTTTTAAAACATGGAAATTGGCATAAATTGGGAGCACGCATTATGGCATGTTCATAAGAATGCAAATTGGATAAATTTGACATGAATTATAGGATGTGTAATTTGAATCTAGTATTGACTTGTAAATCTAGCATTTACATGAATTGTGAACTAGAATAATAAGTCTAGTTTGACATGAACTGTAATTAGAATGTTAAATCAAAATTGGATTAGCATAACGAGTATATTGGCATAAATTTGAAATTGGCCATAATTGTGAGTAATTGTCATGTTTAGCAAAATCATGGTTAGTGACAATTAATTTGGTATAGTTTACATACCAAAAAGGCATAAATATGATATAGAGGGGAAAATGGGCCATAAGAATGAATGTTGACAATTTACATTAAAAGAGTAATTAGGAAATAAGTAAATTAGGAATAATTTACTTATAGAATTTGTCCTAAATGAGAAAATGTAAATTTAGACAAATTAAAGGTTTATTAACGACATCTCTTTTAATAATACACCAGGAATTTCTAGGGTGACAGAGAGGATAGTGTCTAGGCTTGGGTTTGGAAAATACAAGTTTTCTGCTCTCCCTGGCTATCCCTAACTGATCCGACGGACGGGATGGTTACTTTCAAAACCTGATTTGAAAATTAATCAAAACCCTTTGAACTTAGAAAACTCGAATATGCCTAACCCGAGGTTAGACTGAGTTGCGATGTAAACCTGCCCGGAACCAACTGGCACATCCAGTAGTCGCAACAATATCTGTCTAATGTGAGTGGTCGCGGCTTTAGTTTATTTAGTTAAAGCTAGAACAAGAATGGTAGGGTTAAGTTAACTAAGGCACTTAACCAATTCAACATGATAACAAAACCGATGGGTGGGGGTTAGGTTCATGCAGACACTTAACGCAGTTAAGCTAGAATGGGAGGGTTAAGTCCATAGGAACACATAACCAACTTAACACAGTTAAGCTAGAATGGGAGGGTTAAGTCCATAGGGACACTTAACCAAATTCATGGTAACAAGACAAGATTTATAGGGGTTGAGTAACTAAGAAAACACTTAGCCAAATTAACTAGGCTAGAAGGTGCGGTTATGTAAAGTTAATACACTTAGCCAAATTAACATGTTAACTAGACTAGAAGTTAGGGTTAAGTAAATACACTTAGCCATAGAGGTTGGGGTTAAGTAAATACACTTAGCCAATTTGATATGTTAGCTGGGCTAGACCGTAGGGTTAAGTAAACTTGAACACTTAACCATCAGACTGTGATAAAGGAATAGGGTTAAGTCTGAAACATGAAGGGATAATACTTAACCATTAATAACATGTTAGGCAAAACAGACGGGCAAGGTTAAGTTAAAGAGGAACACTTAACCAATACAGGGTGAATGGGTAGGATTAAGTAATAAGAAATACTTAACCAATATAACTTGGTTTGTGGTAGGGTTAAGTCAACATGAAGTACTGATAACACTTAACCAGTTTATCAGGATAAATGAAGAGGGTTAAGTTAGCTTGAATTGACTAATGACACTTAACCAAACCAAATTGGCAAGAAAGAGAACTAAGCGGTAAACCTTAGTTAGCAGAACTAAATGGTAATTCTTAGTATAACACGGGAAGGAGCGAACGTCCGTCTGATTAAAACGAAGGCTCCAGCGAATTGGGATACGAAGCCCGAGGCTTCGAGGGGACTTGAGGGTACTATTGGTATCCCTCTGTGAGGCTGCAGATGATCCTCCTGGGCTCACAGAGGTTAAGGTCTACGTTAGAAGAACCAAGGGTATGCCTTGGTTGCAAAATATGGCAACCTAAAGACTAGGATGGACTAGCGTGATTCGGCGAGAAAACGGTAGCCCTGTGATAGCAACTCGTCGTCTCCCATCCATCTTGAGTCAATCGAGATACTGGAAGCGGAAAGGCT
This sequence comes from Allium sativum, assembly GCA_030737875.1. NCBI lineage: Eukaryota > Viridiplantae > Streptophyta > Magnoliopsida > Asparagales > Amaryllidaceae > Allium > Allium sativum. The sequence goes on from CM060916.1 coordinate 1,007,270,071, forward strand.
GAGAACTCCAAAAGACCATATACTTGCTATCTAGTTATGGGTGAGGATGGCCATAGGACAGTGGGGCACCGGGGGCTTGCGTATAGTTCTCATTTTTCAAGGTGTGTCTTTCATTAGTTGAGGGAGGGGTCAAGTGGGACCATAGCCACTGGAATAAAAATAGACCTTAGCATCTGCATCGGTAGATATCTGAAAGCTCCCGATCGAGTTCTGTATTCCTTGATTTGCCCTGTCATGGGACTCGAGCTGCACATTACAGGACATGTGCATCTAGACAAGCGATAACGATTCGCGATACATGCGTGGGGAAGTATAGGAACATATACCACTCTAGGTAGTGTGTCCTAGACTTGGGGGCATCGTTCGTCAGGTAGCGTAATCCCTAGTTGGACTAGGTGGCATAAACCTTGAATCCGAGAAGCGTTCAGCAGATAGCATAAACTCTAGTTGAATCTAGAAAGCACTTGACAGAAAACCCTAGATTAGATCTAGGTAATAAATAATAAATGTATGCCTGAAGGCAATGGAAAATACAGGGATTGGGATCACGTTATCGTTACTAGTTGGGACACTAGTTATGTGGTGCAGAGATATAGAAACTAGTATAACAAGGAAATAACGAAGCGGCGAATGTATTAGAGCATACCCAGTTTATCTTAGCTTAGCATATCTTGTGCTTATCTTGTCTAATCTTGCTGACCCTGTCATCATGGTTTTATCTTGTATTCAGTTAATTCATGTTGTTTGTTTTTCCATGTTCACATGCTAGAAGTTACTGAACTTACTCAGGCTTTATGTCTGACTCTGTTTTTCTTTCATCTTCTTTTCTTCCGTTCACCCCCCCAGGTAGTAAAGAAGGGAATAGTATAGCTCAGGTTAAGTTGGATTGTCACTCTTTCCCAGCTTGAAGATTTGTCGAAGTTTTGCTTGGATTCTCTTTTCAGATGCTATGGCTGGCTCTTGCTAAAATTGGGGAATATAAATGTTGTTTTATGCTTCTTTATTTTGTAAGACAAATGGTACTCTGATATTGTAAAGAAATCATTGTACAAACTATTTTTATCAATAAAGCAAAGTTTTATTTTACGCTGTTTAATTTCTATCTGTCTTGTAATTTATCTGCATCTTTTACCCTAAATGCTCCACAGAACTTAGTGCAATCCCTTTGTGAGTGACACTAACGGACGTGGGGTGTTACATTCTTCCATGATTGGAATCTCCAGATTTGCAAGGACTATTCGCTACCGATCCATGGAGTGATTCTCGTATTGGATGTAGTAGGAGAGTGTCTTTGGTTCATCCTATTCCTGGATGACTTATATGGACGAATGTCTGACAGAGTATTTCATAAGAGTCACATACATTGATTTTTAGAAACGTACTTCTATTGGTTCTAGCTAACACCTAGAGTATTTTTGTGAACGCCAATTAGTGATTTGGCGGATCTGACGAGGTGGCATTCAAAGTAAATGGTGGCCAAATGTTCTAAAGGTGAATTCTAACCTCTAGCCTCACAACCAGGAAATGACAAAAACCAGGCAGGTAGCATTGCTAAGTGGGGTTGCTCCCAATTAGCGTGTATAAACATCTATCTAGAGAAAATTCATTTCCTCCTTTACTCTTTTTGATGTTGTCCCTTGCGGGAAAACGATTGTTGATCCCAACTGTTGGTGATATACATTCGATACACTCAACTTTAATGAGTGGTCAGTCCTGTGTGACCGGGTTGCAAGATGTTCTTGTTGAACCCAGTGTATTCTCCTCTAGATATACACTATCGGAAGGTGGTTCCATACCTTGTCACAGTCGGAATCTATTGCCCAATAAGCGCACGTTGTTTTGATTGTATACTATGTATATGGAGCGTGAGAAGCAAGCGTTCTGCTAGATTGCTATTTACTTGATTTAGAAACTATCACAATATCAGAATAGTTTTGATATTAGAAACCTTTTGGGTTATCGTAAGGAAAAGCCATCTTGTAACGAACCCAAATCCGTACTATCTGAGTTGACTACATACATTACACGTCCAACCCAAATATCACAGAAATACAAATAATTTTTTTAGAAGAAAAAGTTAGAAGAAGAAAAGAAATAACAACACAGAATCTCACATCGCAGCGGAACGAAATTTCAAATGTACAACATTCAATTTTCAGAGTACACACTTACAACACAGCGGAAATAAAAATATTATATATTTAACACTGAAGCCTCCTGCTCCAAGCTCCTTTAGATAGATATGTAAAATCCTGAACTAATTGACTGCCATACAAATTTGGGCACCCAAGAGTTTAGGTAAAACAAAACAAAATAAACTCCAGGTCAGCCATGGGAGTGGTATGAGTAAACAATTTAAAACAGTTTGAGAAAATAAATGATATCTCATAAGACCACGCCATATAACACGGAACGGGTTTTTCACTTATGAGAATAAAAAACACTTGATTTAACTTTCAAATCCTTTTGAAAGAAAATGATGATCTTTATATCAAAACTCTTTTGATATTGTAATAATGTCTAAATCAAATAATTAGAAATCTAGTGGAACACTTTCATCTCACGCTCCACATACATAATATACAATCAAAACCGAGAGCACCGATTGGGTAATGAATATCCAACAATGACAAGGTATGGAACCACCTTCCGATAATGTACCTCTAGAGAGGAATACACTAGGTTCAACAAGAACATCTTGTAACCCGACCACACATGACCGACCACTCATTTCGCTTGAGTATATCGAATGTACGTCACCAACGGTTGGGATCAGCAACCGTTTTCCCAAATGGGACAACATCGAATAGAATAAGGAATTAAATGAATCTCTAGATAGGTGATAATGCACCCTAATGGGAGCTACCCACATAGCCATGCTGCCTGCCCAATTTTTGTCATTTCCTAGTTGTTGAGGCCTGAGGCTATGATCACTTGTCATTCATTGATAGAACAATCACATTGAATGCCACATTGTCAGATCCGTTAATCGTTAATTGATTTGCCCCAATATATTATGGATATTATGCTGAGAGAATAAATTCCCTACCACCATATATATTTGTCCAGAACAACATATGCGATCATTGTAAATACTCTGTCAGACATTCGTTCATACACATTCGTTCTTGGACTGATAGAAACCGAAGGCACAATTTCCATTAATAGAAAAAACCCTTGCACTCTACTCCATCTCTAATTATCTTCATATAATCTGATTCGCAATGCTACTACCAATACGGAGTGGTTCTCGGATAAAAATCCAACCGGTCTCTCCATATTGACAACGATATTGGCAAACACTTCTGTAATCGGTTATTTAACTATCGAAGAAAAACAAACAAACATTCATCCATAATATCAAACAATCATTGGGCCCGTTAATTACTATTTCATTAATTAAATCACTTCTTCATTTCCTTATCCATATTCATTGACACGATATTTTCGATAATCATCTTGGATTCTTACGCTATTTGGAAAACATTTCCATATATCGCCTTCTCTTATTTCCTATACTATCGGAGAACAATCCAATTACTTATCTTTTTCACAACCATTCATTTTTAGATTTAGAAATATTTATTGTTATATTTCAAAATTTTCACTTATTGGGTTAAAACAAATATTGTGTAAAACATCGTTACAAACAACCCAAAATGCTGCATTCAACTAACACTTATTCAAATATTTATCTCTGAGACTAATTCTGCTATTTATCGGTTAAAAATGAAATCAATCAACTAGGGGTATAGCTACCTCTCAGACCTTGACTGAAAACATCCTTAACTTCAAAACAGACAAGACTACTTGCCTTGAATAATCAACACCATATTAAACCAATTATCCATATCTTTTAAACGTGTATAAGTTTCTCTTTCTATTTTTACTAGATTAAATTTATTGATTTCCTTTTTGTTTATAACATTTTATTTTAATTTTGTTTCATTATCGAATTCTAATATATTGATATATTAATTTCCAGTTATCAAAATTTCTTAAAAATATTCTAACTCCTTAAATTTTCGGAAAATTTTGCCATAACCTCCTTTGTACGGGTCAATAGTTCAAACCTCAACTCGCCTCTCTAAGCCCTTTCCATTTGAAAAGAAAATCAAAAAGCCAAGCGGCTTGCCAATTCAGCGCATAAATCCTCATATGGAATTTGAACACATACCTTTTTTGTCGGGCACTCGAATTATAAATCTTCGTATACATCATTTCCAAACCTGTTTAACACATGTACATCTAATCCCAGTTTATTCCAATTCCATTCAATCATTTTTACTCAACTCGCTAATTAATCTTCTACTTAGCTCTTTTGTCTATTCCACTTTTTACTTGAACATATTATGTTCAAATATATTTTAATCTTTCTTATAATCAATCAAACTCCCTTTTTAATTCACCTTTCATATTCGAATTCTACACCCAATTTCGATTCAAAACTCGATTAACTAATTATTCTTCTAATTAGTTAATCCTATTCAATAATTAGAAATCTGACTTTTATTTCAAAATCAATTTACTTAGCTCCACTTGAGTTCATATATATTTTATAACTCAAATCTGGATTTTTCTAATGGAATTTCGGATTTTATTTACTTAAAACCCTTTTATTTATTTAAATAAACCATTATGGTTTTTATAATGATTATGGAGTTATTTTTCTGGAAATTTGATTTTGACATAACTCAAAATCTATTAGACGAAATCCAGATTATTCTCTTATTAGAAAACTATTATTCAATAGGTCCTGATGATTCTTGTTTCGAGGAATTCCGACTTAAATTGAGTTCTATATACTCAATTAAAGTTCAAAATGCCAATTTATGAACTCAGTGTCGCGGCGAGTTTGTTTTAATTATATTTAATATATAAACGTTTTAAACTTCGTTTATACATAAATTCTAACCTTATTCTAATATATTATTAAACCAATTTTCCAAATTCAACTTAATATTTCTAATCTTCCCTAAACATCGATTATTTTAAAATTAAGTTATAATTTATTTATAATTAAATATTCTATATCGAATTCCAATACTTTATAAATAAAATTATTTATAAAATTCGATATAATCAAATTCTAATTTTTAAATCTGTAGATTTATCTCAGTTCGGTTTATACTCCGAATATCGGAATAACATTTATCTTCCCCATTCCGAAACGCTTTCCAATTCATTGTTAAATTCATATTTGAATTTAAATTCCTAAATTATCAAATGATAATTTATTTCACTAAATTTATAACACTGTTTATAAATTCAATTTCCTTAAAACAAGTTCCATTTCAAATTCTATTTGAAACTCCATTCCTTTTATATTCCGAATCCTGGGATAAAACTATCATTTCTTTCTTTGAATTGATTTCAAATTATAATTTAAATTCATACTTGAATTCAAATTTTATTTTAGATTCATACTTGAATTTAAAGTTACCAATTATCTCTTGATAATTTATTCACCATATTTATAAACATCATTTATAAATTTACTTGTTTTATATTTAAACAAGTGCATTTCAAAATCTATTGTGACGGCCCGCCCCGCACCAACCGACATTTACTCCAAAAGTGCGCTGCACACATGTCCAGTTAGCACGGGACGGTCGTCAGAAGGAAAGGAAAGGAGGAAATGAACTAACAAGGAACCTGTAGAATGTCTCACAGCGCATGGAACAAAATGTAATAACAACATACTTGACATAAAACAGGTGAGACAGTGCATAAGCTGAAAATAACTAACATAGCAGCGGAAAATCCAAGTACAGCTTATAATCCAAAGCCAACATTATTACAACTTCTCAAACTGTCTCAAAAAGCAAAATCAAGATAAGGGAGGTACACTACTAATGCCCAAGTAGCGACCACCAACGACACAGGGAGAATATCTATATATCATACGTGGAAGCCTCCTGCTCGCCTCTGAATCAGCTACTCGCGCATCACCAGCTAACATGTCTCTAGTCTGCTCGTGTGAGCACCCAGAGTAATAAGAAGAGACATAAAACTCTGGGTCAGACATAAAGCCTGGTATGAGCGATAAGCATCTAAACAGAACAATAACAGGTAGACTAAACCATACCTGAACCTGGACCTGCAACCAAAGAGTTAGCACTACATACTGTACAACACTCTAAGGTGCCATTTCAAAAAGTGTAAAGATAACGGGGATGGGGGTGTGCATGTCATAGTGATGGCAAACAATCAAGCATAGAAACCATCCTCACATCTCTCACTCAGTGCGTAAAGCATACGATATTCACCACTTCGATCACTCAACATACCTTGCTATGATCACTTTGCCCCATGAAGTCATAAATGGCTTCACTGCACTGATACATAGCCACTAATCCTTCGCTATGTCCACTTTGCCCCATGGAATTGCAATGACCCCACTGCACTGGCTCATAGCCTCACTAATCCTTTACTATGTCCACTCTGCCCCATGGAGTCACAATGACCCCACTGCACTGGCTCATAGTCTTACTACGCATCACTTTGCCCCTCGAGTCATAATGACTCTACTGCACTGATAACGTAGTCTTGCTACCATCACCTTTCCCCTCGAGTCATGGTGACTCTACTGCACTGATAAGTAGCCCATCATCCATTTTTAGTGGTGAATCGAAGTTATGAACGTCGACAACTCCTTAGTACACGTCCCGCAGCAAAGCCTAATCATGAAGTGAACTCATTGGTTCCCAACTGGATCCTGAGCTCTAACTTCCATTTGGACTACCTTTGCATCTCGGGTTATTGGTCATCACCGGATCGGTTCGGATCTCCCCCTAGTCATCAGTCCGGTTCGGATCGGAATGCTCCTTCTTCAATGGATAGGGTTGGATATCTCGAGCTCCCTCCCAATATGTCGGTTTGGATTGGAAGACGTCGCCTCTAGGGGATCGGGTCGGGTTTTTCAATCCCATTCACCATGCGTCGGTTCGGTTCGGAGGTGACCATGCGGGTCGGATCAGATGATGTATGCCACAAGAATGCAAGTGGATAGAAGCTTCCCCAGTCCTTGTCGTCCTCCTCTGTTCGGATCGGGGTGTGGAGCGTAAGAGTGGATCGGAGCTTCTGAATTCGAGTGGGGGTTCGGATCGGGTCCTCCTAACCGATCCGATCCGGTTCGGATGTCTTCCTGCACTTTTTCCAGCAAGCAGTTTACGCCACTCGACGGCGTTTTCGACCATTCCAACTATTCTAATCAATCACAAAGTATACCATACAGTCATAGCAACATGTATAATCGACCACAAACATCAAAACAACAATATAATAGGTTAAAGTGGATCAAACCTAGCCAAAACCCCATATTTTCCCTTAAGCATGTTTAGGTGAAACTAATGATATGATTAGCAAAACTTAACCAAATTAACCCAAATTCATATCAGAGGTCTAAAACATTATTTAAGAATTTATAAATATTTTTCCAGAATTTTATCATGTTTAAATTCGCTAATTAACACTAATTACCCTTAATTAGCCATAATTAGTGAGGAACTACGCAAATCACTCACCTTAGCCACAAATAAAACTTAGATCTGAAATAAATCTCTGATACAGTGCGAATCCCAATGCTAACAGCAACTCTAACGTTGATTTGGTGAAGTTCTCCCTTGATTTGATGTTGCTAAGCTTAATCCTTGATTAGAAGATGATTTGGAGGTGATTTAGAGGTTAGAGGCCATTTTTAGGGTTTCTAAGAAGTAAGTGGAGGCTAGAAAACTGAAATGGAATGAATCTTTAACCCTTTTCGACCTCCCCATAACCCTAATCCCGAAATGGTTTATGGCCCCATTCACTAATCACCCTATTTGGCCCGGTTAAGCAGTTTTTCACCTTCCAAACCTTATTTCAGCCATATCTCCCAAACGGTAAGTCCTTTTCTCACATGTGACCACTCTACGGAAAGGTAGACCATCAAACGAATCTAATGGAAATGGTTTCAGGTCAAAAATCCTTTCCAATCAAAAGTTATGGCCGAAACAAAATCAGCTAGGGGCAAAACGGTCATTTAAAAATCGACAAAAATCATGAACATGGGAAATAAGTCTAATGGTTGTTTCCCAAAGTTACATGACCATACGACTTCATATGGGAAAGAAATAAATATTTACGATCCCCCGATGCGTAGAATGCGGGTTGTTACATCTATTTAAAACCAAAATCTTATTTCGAAATATTTTATTATTATAACTTATCTATATAAATATAGAATCTATTTTCATATATAAATTTAAACTTCTATTTAATATAATCCTAATATTTTTATATGATATATTTTACTTTAAGTAAATTTGAACTAATCGAATTTAAATCATAAATCCTTACGGATTTGTTTTAGTTCAATTTATATTCTGAACATCAGAATATATTTCATCGTTAACTTCTTTAAAACAATTCCCCATTTCTATTTTTAAATTCACATTTGAATTTAAATATTCAAATTATCAAATGATAATTTTCCACTTCATTTATAAACACAATTTATAAATTTACTTCAATTCCTGGATTATCCAATGATAACCTGTAATAACCCGGAAATCTGAGCCAATTTAAAATTTTTATTTTGGCAATTTTAGGGAATTTTGATTATTTAAAATGAATTATTTTAAATATAAACAACGAGAAATTTATTTTGAATAGATTAGAACGTATATATTTTATATAGATCGTCTTTAGAATATAAATATTTATTTTAAATTATAAAAGGAATAGAAAATGGCGCGGTAGTTCTATAATTCGATTTCAAAATTCAAATGAATATACCAGATTCAAAATAAATTGGATATTAGCGAAACCAAAAATAATAGAATCTAACTGAGAATATCTTTCCAATGAATCCGAAAAATTGAAATTTCATAGCGGTGATCAAAAGATATGTCCAGTTGAAAATTCTGAATAGTCGCTATGGAATTCAGGCCCTTAAAAATGGAAATTTTGCAAACGACCTCGGTTTTCGACGAAACCACTTTTGTTGGATCCGTGATGTCAAATTATTGCTAGGTTTCAAATTTCGTAATTTTTCGAATCAATATGTGAGCGTGGCAAAGGAAAACGCGTTTGATCAGTTTAAGTTGATTTTAATCAACTGAAAAATGGCTATTTTTCAAACGGTCTCAGAATTTGACGAAATTAGTTTTGTTAGGACCGTATTGTCAATACGAAGCTAGAAAATATTTTTCGGGAATTTATAGAGTTATTGTGTGGCCCCGGTAATTTGAAATGTACGTTCAAATTGAATATATAAAGATTTATATTTAAATTAAACGGAAACTGATCGAAACAGTCGAATCAGCTTGCGATACATATCCCATTGTGTTCAGAATGGGGGTAATTAGCTAGGGACGACAGGCGGTGGGTTTCGTTTCGAGTTCGAAAATAAAAGTTACTTTTTGAAGTTAAAATAAAATAAATATATATTATTATAATCAATTGAAGCCCTTATCTCCCCACCCCTCTTTCTATTCCACGTTCAGATTTCAAAAAAGAAAAAAAAGAAAAAAAAACAAAACCGTTGATCGCTCTAACCCCCGAACCCCGTCGCCCTCAGACAGCTGCCCCGCCACCGCGCCCTACCAGCGCCGCCGCAACGCTTCCCCCCCTCCGATCTTCCTCTCTCCCTCCTCCTTCTCGCCTTGACGCGGCTCTTCCCCCACCCGAAGACACATCGCGACCCCGTTCTCTTCCTCCTTCGTCGACTTTACCTCCCCCAAATCGAAGTCCCCGAGCTTCCAACCCCCTCCGCACTCCAGCCGCCACCTCCGCGCCACTGCCTGCGACTCCTCCTCCATCCCCCTCTGACGCCGACACGAGCCCCCCCCCCCTTTGAAAAGAAAACGATGTAAGTTCTTCCATTTATTTTATCTTCGTTTATTTATAAAAATCATTTTATTTATTTATTTTTGAATGTAAGTAAAAATATAATTTTTCATATGATAAAAGATTTAATTTTTATCATTTGGAAAGGTTCGATTTTTATTCATTAGAAATATTTGATTTTTATTCATTAGCAAAATATAATTTTTATATTATAGAAAGAATAAAAATGTGATTTTTATATATTGAATAACAAAGTAAAAATTCGATTTTTATATATTGAATAGCAAAGTAAAAATTCAATTTTTATATATTGAATACAAAAGTAAAAATTCAATTTTTATATATTGAATAGCAAAGTAATAATTCGATTTTTAATATATGTAGTGATTACGGATGATGAAAGTGAGGAAAGAAGGAATGGCGAAGACTTCTACATTTGAAGTGTCGTGGAGTTGGGATAGCTTTGGTGAGAACTTCTCACCTTTAATTTTGTTGTCTAGTTAATAATATATACTAGGATGCAGACGGTGTTTAGTAGCACCCGACACCCGTCGTCCACAGACCATGGACGGCTTGTATGCTTGGTTGTTTGATTTTGATGTGTAGTTGATTGTGTGATGTGATGTGAAATGAAATAAAATATTTATATAGTTAAAAATATTTTATAGTTAAAAATAGAATTTTTAACGTGTATTTAAAATGAAATAAATATAAACAAATCAGACGATTTGTTTATATACACACATTTGGCTGATATTGATTGGGACGATAAATTTTACATATCGCCCAACTGCACAAATAAAATCTGTGTTTGATTGTTTGAAACCCCACACGGGTATTGTGATAATATTTGACGTACACTAATCCCTATTGTTTAGTTGTATGTCGATCGATAGATTGACAGGCTGTTATAGCGTTGAATATTTATATTTAATGCTTATACAGTGTAGAATGCACTTTGGATGATTGTTGATTATTCATCGTTGTTATTGTATACATGTGTTGTAGAAAATCCATATAATTAACATTATATGGTAATTGATTGGGCCTCATTCCAAATTTGGAATAGAAATATTTGAAAAGAAATATTTGAGTAGAAATATTTGAAAAGAAATATTTGAATAGAAATATTTGAATAGAAATATTTGAATAGAAATATTAGAAAAGAAATATTTAAATAGAAATATTTGAACAGAAATATTTGAAATAGAATATTTGAATATAGAAATGTATGAAGCCGTGTTGATTAGATTGACGCCATTTTGACGTAAACGATATTTATATCGATTGTATTCGTTTTATAAGGAATATTGAAAAGTGATTTCAAAATCGAATATTTTAAATTGAAATTCGAACCGAATTGAAATGAATTAGAATTCGAATTGAAATTGAATAGAATTGAATTCTAATAGAAAACTAATTCGAATTGAAATAAATAGAAAATGAATTCGAAATGAACTGAATAGAAAATGAATTTGAATTGAACTGAATAGAAAATGAATTCGAATTGAACTGAATAGAAAATGAATTCGAATTGAATTAAATAGAAAATGAATTCGAATTGAACTGAATAGAAAATGAATTCAAATTGAATTGAATAGAAAATGAATTCGAATTGAAATGATTTTGAATTTGAATTTTGAATTGAATTGAAATGAACTTAAAACGAATTTATAAGAAAAAATTCAATTTGGATTTGAATTTGAAATGGAAGTTGAAATTGTTTTGGAAACGAATTTAAAAATGATTTATAAAATTCGTTTTAAATAGAAATTGACGAAATATATATTATATATATTATATATATATATATATATAATATAATGGCCTGAATAGAACGCGCCGCGCAGCGGCAGTTCGCGAATTTTGACCATTGACTTCGAACGGACATTACGGGAGATCCGACCGTCGGATTCTCCTAAAGCCAGAACCGTTGGGTTCGTATCGAAAGGAGCTTTCTAACGAATATTAGAAATTTGAAATCTAACGGTTGTATTTGGAATCATGTCCAAATCAAATTTGGAAAAGGTCGTTGTAAGTGCAGTTCGATGGCCGTTGATGGAAATCGACTGTACGGGCCTGGATAAAATCATTAAAAATATCCATAATTTGTGTAAAATCATAATAAATGATTTGGGAAGAATTGGGATGAAAAACTCCATATTTGAAAAGATAAAAGTAGATTTTTATCGAAATGAACTAGTTTTGAACTAGAATTAAAATTCTATTTATTTATAAATAAATAAATTGGATTTGAAAAGGGTTTTAAAAGTAACCAGAATTTCCAATAATTGTATTGGAATGGATTTGAATCGAAATTGTCTTTGGAATATTTCGATGTTGAATTTCGTGATTATACAGACATTGTTATGGGAATTTGAAATATATATTAATATCGTTATTTCCAATATGATATCTGTTAGTCGTAGAATTTGATACTGAATATAAGCCGGTATATTTTCTATTCAGAGCCTTGTATTTAATATCAAATGTGATTTGGGTTTGTCGTGAATGGTGTCTTTATTAACACTGTTCTTGAACCCAGTTGAGAAAAAGATTAAATCTTTTTATTTAGATTTAATAAAGTGTACCAATTGAATAATATTTAATTGGAATTGAATAGGTATTGATTTTTGGGTTTATCGTGAACAGTGTTTTAAATAACACTTGTTCTTTAACCCGATAATTAATGGAATGTGATTTTGGGTTGTCGTGAACGGTATCTTCAATAATACTGTTCTTAGACCCAAAGGAGTTTAGAAAATCAGAAACTAACTGGACATTAGTTAAGTTGAATGGTTTCTGGGGTATTGATCTGATGTTGGTTTCGGCCTTCGGGGTTAATACTTAGGGAATTGCTCACTTGCTAATTTATGGTTAGGGACCGATTGAAATGTGATGTAATTTTGGGTTTATCGGAAACCGTGTTTTAAATGACACTGATTCTTTAACCCAGTTAAAGATTAAAACTAAGTGGAGTTTTAATGAATCTTTAATTAGATTGAAAAGATCGAGAATGGAGTATCACCCGTTTTGCTCCAGGCGATAGTTAAATCTTAAATTAGATTTAAATGTGAAATGGTAATTGAATTTACCGATAACACCGTGGTGTTAGATATGAAGTATAACCAGTTTTACTTCATGGGATGAATAGGTTGGGATTGGAAAATTAAAACAAATGATTACTTCGGTAAGGTTCGTTAATCCCGACTAGTTGAATCGATATTCAAAAGAAGATTAAAGAATAAATTTAGGGAATTTATATTTGATAAAATTAATGGGAACCTTTCCCTAAGAATGTGAAATTTAGAAACTAACTGTCGGTTAGCTAAGCAGAATGGTTTTCTGGATATTGATTTGATGTTGGTTTCAGCCTTCGGGGTTAATATTTGGGGAATTATTCTCTTGTTAATTTACGGTTAGTGACTGATGAAGTGGAATGAGGCGTATGTTGTGTTTTTATAACACTTGTTTATTATATACGCGAGTTATTCGGAAAGACCGGGTTTATCCCATTCTGAGTAACTGTTACGACGATAAGTCGAAGATGAAGACGGTGGTTGAAGACCGGAGGTCTTCACGTCTTTTGGATAATTACTGATGATCTTGATTGGGCCATACACCCAAGAGGAGGGAATCAGTTGGTGGTCGTCCAGACGTACTTGGAGATCGATGGATATGCAGGGCACTAGGTACCTCCGGTTTCGTTCAAACCCAGAACGGACTTGTAAATGGACTGTGTGTGTGACATTGGATTTCATTCTATGTGACTGATATCGGTTGCATGGAGTGGTTTGCCTGTGTGGCATGCTAAGATGCAAACGATCAAGGCTTCTGTTGAAAAGCAGAGTCTTGTGGTGGATGATCAAAGCACAGCCAGTGTGGCATAGCTTGTGTAACGTTGATTCGCGAGCCTCACACCCCGGTAGTGAACCAAAAAGGGAGACGGACAGCTGGGAGGGCATGCGTTTCTTTCTAGTTAGAAGTGGCATCAGTGGTTTTACACGCCTTGACGAGTTTGACTTATGTGGTTGTTATTGTTGTGAGGTGCCTCGGATATACCGGTGACTATGTGAAGCCGAAGGAGCCATTCGTTGGCTCATTTACGCCCCATAGGGCGGGGAAACGCATTGTTCAGGCATAATAATCCACATCGGTGGACCGGCCCTGACGATCCAAGGCTTTCTTGCGCGCTTGCCTGAGGGGTGGACTAGAGCGTCTCGAATCGGTAGAGGACTATCTTTTGCCTCGGTTCACAGATGGAAATCCAATTTCCAAATACGTGATTTTGCGGGTTTAATTGTAGAACTAGTATGGCGACATGATATATGGTACCCATGCCGTCTATGATTGATACTTATGATTTGAAGTTGTTTTACACGCTATGCACTTATAGTAGTATCAAATGATTTGTTTTAAACGTACTAAGCATGTTTGGCTATTATAAGGGAAAACCCTATCCACTGGCTTGCGTTGCACTGTGTGATAGGACCTGGGTCTTATAATAGCTTCATCTTTCCAAAAAGCATTGCACTGTTTTGTTATATGCACTGGTATGCTTGGGAGGAAACCTGTTCCGTGTTATACGGCGTGGTCCCTTGATATATCTGATTTAAAGTAATGTTTTAAATAACTGTTTTAGTTCTCATACCAGTCCCATGACTGACCTAGAGTTTATTGTTTTGACCTAAACTCTAGGTGCCCTTATTTTGACATGGGCAGCTAGTAGTTTTGGTTTTGCAGATTTATATTCACAGGATCCTGGTTTACAGCTGGAACGATACTCGGAAAGCTTTGTATCCGCGTATTCCTTCTAGTTGTGTTTTGTATTATTTCCGCTGTGATGTATTTAAATGTAATTTAAATCTCTGATATTTCTGTGTAATATTCATTTATACTCTGTATATTCTTGTAATCTGATGGAATTGTTGTTATATACAATGAAATGTTCTCCTGTCTGCGCTCTGATGTGGCTTGTTATCGACTCAATCCGGGATTTCCCGTAAGGGGGATTTCGGGTCGTTTCATCGTGGTATCAGAGCTTTGGTTTACAAAGCTCAGAGAACAGGACACACTAGAACAATACGAAAGAATTCATCAGATATTGGATTAGTAATATCCAATTAGAGTGACTCGTTAGAGATGAGATCAGTAGTATCCTAGAACGTGTGTGAAGAGTATATTTTTAAAATAAAAAAACAAATTTTGTTTTGAAATTTAAATCAATTATTCTTGTTTGAATATTTATTTTAAATGAATTTGGACAATCCAATATATAAAGATTTTGTATATATGTCTTGCAAACGTGTGTTCGAAGTTTTAATATACTGGGTAGATATAGAATCCCTCTAGTGCCCGGGGATAATTCTGGTGATGGGGCACCATCGCTAGTATTTATTTTCGAGTTTCGAAAGTGAGATTTCTATATATTTCCAATTGATTGGCGTGAGAACCGAAACTAGATTGGGCCTATTGTTGTGATTTGGCATCAAAAATCTGATTTTTTGACTATATATCAAAGTTATGAATTTCAAAAGCTAATCAACTAATTGATTGATGGTTGTGCTGTTTGATTATTGTTTGATTAATTAAAATTTGTACCCTATAGCCAAATTGTATCAAATAGTGAATTGTATTGAAATTTGTCGCATTTGCATGCATATACATGTACTTACATTGAATAGGTCATAGCAAGGAGGCTAGAGCAGAGAATAAAATTTGTTTGCCTGACAAATAGGTACATGTTCACTATAATTTACTGTTTTGTTTGGGTGATGATGATTTTATGCGCCGATTGGCTAGCCGCTTGGCGTTTTCTTTTTCTTTTTGAGATCAGAGGGCCTGTATGGCAATTTCGGGATCTTCCCGGTGCTCCCGGTGCAGGGGAGGTTATGGCGAAATTTTTCGAAAATTTAGGGTGTTAGCCAAATTTTTGAAAAATTTGAAAAGTTCTTAGAAACTGAAAAGTTGAAGAACTTAAGCCATAATGAAAATATGGAAAGTTGAGTTGATTAGTTAAACAACTTTCGGCTTCGTTCCTTTTCGGGGATGAAAAGTTTTAAGTGGGGGAGATTGTAATAACCTGGAAATCTGAGCCAATTTTAAATTTTTATTTTGGCAATTTTAGGGAATTTTGATTATTTAAAATGAATTATTTTAAATAAAAACAACGTGAAATTTATTTTGAATAGATTAGAACGTATATATTTTATATAGATCGTCGTTAGAATATAAATATTTATTTGAAATTATAAAAGGAATAGAAAATGGCGCGGTAGTTTGATAATTCGATTTCAAAATTCAAATGAATGTACCGGATTCAAAATAAACCGGATTTTAGCAAAACCAAAAATAATAGAATCTAATTGAGAATATCTTTCCAATGAATCCGAAAAATTGAAATTTCATGGCGGGGATCAAAAGATATGTCCAGTTGAAAATTCTGAATAGTCGCTATGGAATTCAGGCCCTTAAAAATGGAAATTTTGCAAACGACCTCGGTTTTCGACAAAACCACTTTTGTTGGATCCGTGATGTCAAATTATTGCTAGGTTTCAAATTTCGTAATTTTTCGAATCAATATGTGAGCGTGGCAAAGGAAAACGCATTTGATCAGTTTAAGTTGATTTTAATCGACTGAATAATGGCCATTTTTCAAACGGTATCAGAATTTGACGAAATTAGTTTTGTTAGCATCGTATCGTCAATACGAAGCTAGAAAATATTTTTCGGGAATTTATAGAGTTATTGTGTGGCCCCGGTAATTTGAAATGTACGTTCAAATTGAATATATAAAGATTTATATTTTAAATTAAACGGAAATTGATCGAAACAGTCGAATCAGCTTGCGATACATATCCCATTGTGTTCGGAATGGGGGTAATTAGCTAGGGACGACAGGCGGTGGGCTTCGTTTCGAGTTCGAAAATAAAAGTTACTTTTTGAAGTTAAAATAAAATAAATATATATTATTATATTCAATTGAAGCCCTTTTCTCCCCACCCCTCTTTCTATTCCACGTTCAAATTTCATAAAAGAAAAAAGAAAAAGAAAACCGTTGACCGCTCTAACCCCTGAACCCCGTCGCCCTCCGACAGCCGCCCCGCCACCGCGCCTTACCAGCGCCGCCGCAATGCTTCCCTCCCTCCGATCTTCCTCTCTCCCTCCTCCTTCTCGCCTTGACGCGGCTCTTCCCCCACCCGAAGACACATCGTGACCCCGTTCTCTTCCTCCCTCGTTGACTTAACCTCCCCCAAATCGAAGTCCCCGAGCTTCCAACCCCCTCCGCACTCCAGCCGCCACCTCCGCGCCACCCGCCTGCGACTCCTCCTCCATCCCCCTCTGACGTCGACACGAGCCCCCCCCCCCTCTGAAAAGAAAATGCTGTAAGTTCTTCCATTTATTTTATCTTCATTTATTTATAAAAAATCAGTTTATTTATTTATTTTTGAATGTAAGTAAAAATATAATTTTTCATATGAGAAAAGATTTAATTTTTATCATTTGGAAAGGTTCGATTTTTATTCATTAGAAAGATTTGATTTTTATTCGTTAGAAAAATATAATTTTTATATTATAGAAAGAATAAAAATGTGATTTTTATATATTGAATAACAAAGTAAAAATTCAATTTTTATATATTGAATAGCAAAGTAAAAATTCAATTTTTATATATTGAATAACAAAGTAAAAATTCAATTTTTATATATTGAATAGCAAAGTAAAAATTCGATTTTTAATATATGTAGTGATTACGGATGATGAAAGTGAGGAAAGAAGGAATGGCGAAGACTTCTACATTTGAAGTGTCATGGAGTTGGGATAGCTTTGGTGAGAACTTCTCACCTTTAATTTTGTTTTCTAGTTAATAATATATACTAGGATGCAGACGGTGTTTAGTAGCACCCAACACCCGTCATCCACAGACCATGGACGGCTTGTAGGCTTGGTTGTTTGATTTTAATGTGTAGTTGATTGTGTGATGTGATGTGAAATGAAATAAAATATTTATATAGTTAAAAATATTTTATAGTTAAAAATAGAATTTTTAACGTGTATTTAAAATGAAATAAATATAAACAAATTGGACGATTTGTTTATATACACACATTTGATTGATATTGATTGGGACGATAAATTTTACACATCGCCCAATTGCACAAATAAAATCTGTGTTTGATTGTTTGAAACCCCACACGGGTATTGGGATGATATTTGATGTACACTAATCCTGATTGTTTAGTTGTATGTCGATTGATAGTTTGACAGGCTGTTATAGCGTTGAATATTTATATTTGATGCTTATACAGTGTAGAATGCACTTTGGATGATGGTTGATTATTCATCGTTGTTATTGTATACATGTGTTGTAGAAAATCCATATAGTTAACATTATATGGTAATTGATTGGGCCTCATTCCGGATTTGGAATAGAAATATTTGAAAAGAAATATTTGAGTAGAAATATTTGAAAAGAAATATTTGAATAGAAATATTTGAAAAGAAATATTAGAATAGAAATATTTGAATAGAAATATTAGAAAAGAAATATTTGAATAGAAATATTTGAACAGAAATATTTGAAATAAAATATTTGAAATAGAATATTTGAATATAGAAATATATGAAGCCGTATTGATTAGATTGACGCAATTTTGAGGTAAACGATATTTATATCGATTGTATTCGTTTTATAAGGAATATTGAAAAGTGATTTCAAAATCGAATATTTTAAATTGTAATTCGAACCGAATTGAAACGAATTAGAATTCGAATTGAAATTGAATAGAAAACGAATTCGAATTGAAATAAATAGAAAATGAATTCGAATTGAACTGAATAGAAAATGAATTCGAATTGAACTGAATAGAAAATGAATTCGAATTGAACTGAATAGAAAATGAATTCGAATTGAACTAAATAGAAAATGAATTCGAATTGAACTGAATAGAAAATGAATTCGAATTGAATTGAATAGAAAATGAATTCGAATTGAAATGAATTTGAATTTGAAATTTGAATTGAATTGAAATGAATTTAAAACGAATTTATAAGGAAAAATTCAATTTGGATTTGAATTTGAAATGGAAGTTGAAATTTTTTTGGAAACGAATTTAAAAATGATTTATAAAATTCATTTTAAATTGAAATCGATGAAATATATATTATATATATAATATAATGGCCTGAATAGAACGCGCCGCGCTGCGGTAGTTTGCGAATTTCGACCATTGACTTCGAACGGACATTACGGGAGATCCGACCGTCGGATTCTCCTAAAACCGGAACCGTTGGGTTCGTATCGAAAAGAGCTTTCTAACGAATATTAGAAATTTGAAAATCTAACGGCTGGATTTGGAATAATGCCCAAATCAAATTTGGAAAAGGTCGTTGTAAGTGCAGTTTGATGGCCGTTGATGGAAATCGATTGTACAGGCCTTGATAAAATCATTAAAAATATCCATAATTTGTGTAAAATCATAAGAAATGATTTGGGAAGAATTCGGATGAAAAACTCCATATTTGAAAAGATAAAAATAGATTTTTATCAAAACGAACTAGTTTTGAACTAGAATTAAAATTCTATTTATTTATAAATAAATAAATTGGATTTGAAAAGGGTTTTAAAAGTAACCAGAATTTCCAATAATTGAATTGGAATGGATTTGAATCGAAATTGTCTTTGGAATATTTCGATGTTGAATTTCGTGATTATACAGGTATTGTTATGGGAATTTGAAAAATATATTAATATCGTTATTTCCAATACGATATCTGTTAGTCGTAGAATTTGATATTGAATATAAGCCGGTATATTTTCTATTCAGAGCCTTGTATTTAATATCAAATGTGATTTGGGTTTGTCGTGATGGTGTCTTTATTAACACTGTTGTTGAACCCAGTTGAGAAAAAGGTTAAATCTTTTTATTTAGATTTAATGAAGTGTACCAATTGAATAATATTTAATTGGAATTGAATAGGTATTGATTTTTGGGTTTATCGTGAACAGTGTTTTAAATAACACTTGTTCTTTAACCCGATAATTAATGGAATGTGATTTTGGGTTCGTGAATGGTATCTTCAATAATACTGTTCTTAGACCCAAAGGAGTTAAGAAAATCAGAAACTAACTGGACATTAGTTAAGTTGAATGGTTTCTGGGGTATTGATCTGATGTTGGTTTCGGCCTTCGGGGTTAATACTTAGGGATTTGCTCACTTGCTAATTTACGGTTAGGGACCGATTGAAATGTGATGTAATTTCGGGTTTATCGTGAACCGTGTTTTAAATGACATTGATTCTTTAACCCAGTTAAAGATTAAAACTAAGTGGAGTTTTAATGAATCTTTAATTAGATTGAAAAGATCGAGAATGGAGCATCACCCGTTTTGCTCCAGGCGATAGTTAAATCTTTAATTAGATTTAAACGTGAAATGGTAATTGAATTTACCGATAACACTGCGGTGTTAGATATGAAGTATAACCAATTTTACTTCATGGGATGAATAGGTTGGGATTGGGAAATTAAAACAAATGATTACTTCGGTAAGGTTCGTTAATCCCGACTAGTTGAATCAATATTCAAAAGAAGATTAAAGAATAGATTCAAGGAATTTATCTTTGATAAAATTAACGGGAACCTTTCCATAAGAATGTGAAATTTAGAAACTAAATGTCGGTTAGCAAAGCAGAATGGTTTTCTGGATATTGATCTGATGTTGGTTTTGGCCTTCGGGGTTAATATTTGGGGAATTATTCTCTTGTTAATTTACGGTTAGTGACTGATGAATTGGAATGAGGCGTATGTTGTGTTTTTATAACACTTGTTTATTATATACGCGAGTTACTCGGAAAGACCGGGTTTATCCAATTCTGAGTAACTTTTACGACGATAAGTCGAAGATGAAGACGGTGGTTGAAGACCGAAGGTCTTCACGTCGTTTGGATAATTACTGATGATCTTGATTGGGCCGTACACCCAAGAGGAGGGAATCAGTTGGTGGTCATCCAGACGTACTTGGAGATCGATCGATATGCGGGGTACTAGGTGCCTCCGGTTTCGTTCAGACCCAGAACCGACTTGTAAATGGACTGTGTGTCTGACATCGGATTTCATTCTGTGTGACTGATATCGGTTGCATGGAGTGGTTTGCCTGTGTGGCATGCTGAGATGCAAACGATCAAGGCTTCTGTTGAAAAGCGGAGTCTTGTGGTGGATGATCAAAGCACAGCCTGTGTGGCATAGCTTTGTGTAACGTTGATTCGCAAGCCTCACACCTCGGTAGTGAACCAATAACAGGAGACGAACATCAGGGAGGGCATGCATTTCTTTCTAGTTAGAAGTGGCGTCAGTGGTTTTACACGCCCTGACGAGTTTGACTTATGTGGTTGTTGCTGTTGCGAGGCGCCTCGGATATACCAGTGACTTTGTGAAGCTGAAGGAGCCATTCATTGGCTCACTTATGCCCCATAGGGCGGGGAAACGCATTTTTCAGGCATAATAATTCACATCGGTGGACCGGCGCTGACGATCCAAGGCTTGCCTGCGCGCTTGCCTGAGGGGCGGACTAGAGCGTCTCGAATCGGTAGAGGACTATCTTTTGCCTCGGTTCACAGATGGAAATCCAATTTCCAAATACGTGATTTTGCGGTTTTAATTGTAGAACTAGTATGGCGACATGATATATGGTACCCATGCCGTCTATGATTGATACTTATGATTTGAAGTTGTTTTACACGCTATGCACTTATAGTAGTATCAAATGATTTGTTTTAAACGTACTAAGCATGTTTGGCTATTATAAGGGAAAACCCTATCCCCCGGCTTGCGTTGCATTGTGTGATAGGACCTGGGTCTTATAATAGCTTCATTTTTTCAAAAAGCATTGCGCTGTTTTGTTATATGCACTGGTATTCTTGGGAGGAAACCCGTTCCGTGTTATACGGCGTGGTCCCTTGATATATCTGATTTAAAGTAAAGTTTTAAAAAACTGTTTTAGTTCTCACACCAGTCTCATGACTGACCTAGAGTTTATTGTTTTGACCTAAACTCTGGGTGCCCTTATTTTGACACGGGCAGCTAGTAGTTTTGGTTTTATAGATTTATATTCACAGGATCCTGGTTTACAGCTGGAATGATACTCGGAAACTTTGTATCCGCGTGTTCCTTCTAGTTGTGTTTTGTATTATTTCCGCTGCGATGTATTTAAATCTCTGATATTTCTATGTAATATTCATTTATACTCTGTATATTCTTGTAATCTGATGGAATTGTTGTTATATAAAATGAAATGTTCTCCTTTCTGCGTTCTGATGTGGCTTGTTCTCGACTCAATCCGGGATTTTCCGTAAGGGGGATTTCGGGTCGTTTCATAACCATTCCATTTTATTTATAAACACCATTTATAAATTTACTTGAATTTCCTGTATTATTTAATTTATAAACACCGTTTATAAATTCAGTATTTCAATTTTCTGTATTATTTAATTTACAAACATCGTTTAAAAATTCAATACTTGTTTTATTTGTTTAAAACATGTTAACATCTCTATGTACCATTCGGAATTCAAATTCTATTTTAGATAAATAGATTTTTCCCATTAAATTTCAAAATATCTTTTTCCCGATATTTTTATATATCAACATTTCAGGTCCAGTGATATTTTAACCAATCAAAAATACCAATTATCAACCATGGATTTTCTAACACATTATATATGATAATATATATGAGAACAAACAAATAATACTATTTTTAAGAATCCAGTTGGATCCCTCCAACCTGTTTTCATGCATCTACAGACGTTAGCCAACATAAATTATACCCATACTGCTTTGAGGCGGGATATCGCGGTATAGAAGGTCATCCACTATCATAGCTTGGGGGCATGTAGGGTCATTCGCTAATGATACTACGGGCATCCGCTAATGGTACTGTGGGAACTATCCAATCACCAATATATATATATATATATAATAACCACAAACACCAATCCTATATAACTAATATATATAATAATCACAACCAATAATAATTAATAATTTCATCTAAACAACCAACAATTTATTTTTAACGATAAAATAAATTTAAACAAAATTTTGAGTGAGAAATTACTCACCTTGATTTTAATTTCTTTGATTCATTCCAATCAAAATTCTTGATCGTAAGCTTCGCAGCTATGATCCCAATCCGACTTCTTCTGCATGATCAAATCTTGTAAAATTTTCCAACTATCAATTTTACTGTAATTTATTTTCCTAATCGCTAAATAAATAAATAAACATTTACTATGTTAAATTTGGATTTTTCAAAAGTATGATTGTTAACTTACTGCAATATTCCACTCATATCACACTGCACATTCTTGCCTGCAACCTTATGCCACTACTGTCATGCCCCTCTTCCAGCATATGACAACGGACAACAGAAATCCATTAACCACCTCACCTCGTTCCTACTAACCTCCTTCAGTGCCAAAAACAGGGAAGTCACGTTCATTTATAACACTATATCCCTTCAAAGCCGATTCACAGAACTCCCTCTCCCTGGCGAGCCTTGACAGTAGCCCTAACTTCAACCGAAACTTCCTGAAATGATACTCGGATCTTCCCTAACCACGAACCACCTTGAACGGTTTTCCCAAACCTGCGACAGGAAAAGTTCGTAACCCCCAAAGCGGAATTTCGCCACCCTAAAATCATGACCATCATCCCGACAACCCTCCTGCCTCCTTCGAACATCGCACACCAATTCGAGGTGTATGCGTGAAGCATCGAACCTTTCCCTCATCAAAGCGCTACCCATCCCAGTTCATCGAGCCCTCCATGTCGAACTTCACTTGATGCCCCACTCCCCTGAAGCATCGCACAAAGAATGGTTTCGAATTTGAGAACTAAAGGAATAGGGAATTTTTGATTCATGTGGAAAAGGGGTCACGACCATTTGCTAATTTTGTTGAAAGCTTCGATTTTGATTTCTGAAGAATAAAAAGGGGTATCGGTTTTCAATTAAATAAGGAAGGGTTGGTATTTTCAGAAGAAGAAATAAAGGGAATCGGCATTTTATTTGGAGTATGCGATTGCAAGAAGAAAAATTAAAGGGGTAGGAGTGGCGATTTATAGAAGATGGTCGCTTAACTATTAAGAAAATGTCCTACGTAAGGTACATATATGTCATAGGTTAGGTACATATATTAATTTCGATTAGAAATAAAGCGACTTTTATTTAATTTAAAAAGATACCGATTTGATTTCGAGCTTATCCACAAATAATAACTCAGGGTTCACAACTTGAATTCACGAACCTCTGTTTTAACGTACTGACCGACGTTTCAGTATTATTGCGTTATCCTGAACTGAACTGAATATATTTTGATATTTAATTTGAACATACACACACACACACATACATATATATATATATGTAACTATATTAAATCGATATAATATAAATTAAATTCAAAACAATTTTTCCTTGAAAATAAATTAAAATTATCGTCAATTCTATTTAAATAGAATTTATACTAATCATCTGAATCGTTTTGATTTATTTATTTTAATTTTAGATTCAATTATATTTTGTTTTAGATTCAAATAAAATTCATATTAATCATTTGAATTATTTTAACTTCGGTTTAAATTTGAATTGAATTATTTCAATTTCTCGTATTTCGATAATTATAAATATTCGAAATAAATTGTATTTCGATTATAAAATCTATAACTCAATATAAATATAAATTTATGTTGTCAACTCAATATTTAAAACCATACTAAATATTTAGAATAAATCGACCATAAAATCTTGGTCGTTACATTCTTCCCTCTTAAAAGAATTTCGTCCTCGAAATTACTTAGGTAAAAATATGTTATAAACCCATTAACCTTTCAAAACTCATTTATGTTGAACTCATCATTTCATACTTCTACAATTTTAGTTATACTAAAACTTTTTTTCCCATTCTTTTAATCTGAATGATTTACACCCAATATATTCACATCCAATTATATTCAGTTCAAATTCATTCAAGTTGATTCTAATCAATTTATTTACTTCGATCAATTTAACTTGTTTAAGTTAAATTTAAATTTAAATTCCAAAATTCAAATTCCAGGGTTTTCATTTCAAATCCTTTTGAAATCACACAAATATACACATATATTTATATCCATTTCAAATTCAAACAATTGAATTTTTCAAACCAGTTTGTTTTCTTTAAAACAAATTTCCATTAAAAACTTTTCTAAGGTAGCAATTCATTCCTTAAAAACTCGAAAATGAGCACTGATGATGTCGCGATCATCATCAGAATTATTTTCCAACCACTGAATTGATTTCAGTGCTTTATCACTTTTAAAATCCATCAAAAATGATTTTTTTCAGAAATCCTTCCAAACAAGGTTGTATTATTCAAGTATATTTCAAAAAAATATTTTCCAACTTCCCAAGATTTTAAAATTCCAAATTCTAATTTGAATTTAATTTTAATTCATCTCGATTTGTATATATTAGTCATATATAAATTCTATTTGGTTATATATAAACATTTCCATTGTATAATCTTATTTGATTATAATGACAACCAACACATCCATAATCAGAAAATTATTCCTTTTCTATCAAAATAGAATTTTGGGTAAAATTATTTCATTCACCCACTTAAAAACAATATTGTGTCAAGTTTCTCTGTTTAAGTGTTTAGAAATTCCTATCGTCCTCGTGGCGACCCACGACTCTATCAGAATTCATAAACTACTCAATAGACTAGCCAACACAATATAAAATAATTTTTATATCAATTAACAAATACGCTCTCTCGTATATATACACTCAACTCATTCTGGGGTACTACTAACCCTATCTATAATGGGCACATCCCACCAAAACCTAGGTGTTCGCTCAACCTAAGCTTTGATACTACTGTAACGAACTGCAAATCCATACTATCTGAGTAGACTACATACATCACATGTCTAAACCAAATATCACAGAAATACGAATCATTTTTTTAGAAGAAAAAGGTAGAAGAAGAAAAGAAATAACAACACATAATCTCACATCGCAGTGGAACAAAATATGATATATCATAACTTTTGGAATACAAAATTTCAACTGTATAACATCCAATTTTCCGAGCACACACTTACAGCACCGCGGAAATAAAAATACTATATATCTAACACTGAAGCCTTCTGCTCCAAGCTCCTTTAGATAGATCTGTAAAATTCTGAACTACTTGATTGCCCATACAAATTTGGGAATCCAAGAGTTTAGGTAAAACAAAACAAAATGAACTCTGGTTCAGTCATGGGACTGGTATGAGTAAACAATTTAAAATAGTTTGAGAAAATAAACGATATCTCATAGGACCACGCTGTATAACACGGAATGGGTTTTTCAATTATGAGAATCCAAAACACTTGATTTAACTTTCAAATCCTTTTGAAAGAAAATGATAATCTTTATATCAAAACTCTTTTGATATTATAATAATGTCTAAATCAAATAATTATAAATTTAGTGGAACGCTTTCATCTCACACTCCACATACATAATATACAATCAAAACCAAGAGCATATATTGGGTAATGAATTTCCAACTATGACAAGGTTGGAACCACCTTCTGATAGTGTACCTCTAGAGAGGAATACACTGGGTTCAACAAGAACATCTTGTATCCCGGCGACACATGATCGACCACTCATTTCGCTTGAGTGTATCAAATGTACATCATCAACGGTTGGGATCAGAAACCGTTTTCCCGAGTGGGACAACATCAAATAGAAAAAGGAATTAAATGAATCTCTAGATAGGTGATAATACACCCTAATTGGAGCTACACATAGCCATGTTTCCTGCCTAATTTATGTCATTTCCCGGTTGTTGAGGCCTGAGGCTATAGTCACTTGTCATTCATTGATAGCACAATCACTTTGAATGCCAAATTGTCAGATCTGTTAATTGTTAATTGATTTGCACCAATATATTCTGGATATTATGCTAAGAGAATAAATTCTCCGCCACCATATATATTTGTCCAGAACAACATATGCGATCATTGGAAATACTCTGTTAGACACTCGTCCATACACGTTCATTCTGGGACTAAACGAAACCGAAGGCACAATTTTCATTAATAGAAAAAAAACCTTGCACTCTAATCCTTTTCTGATTATCTTCATATAATCTGATTCGCAATGCTACTACCAATACATATTGGTTCTTAGATAATAATCCAACTGATCTTTCCATATTAGCAACGATATTGGCAAATACTTCGATAATCGGTTATTTAACTATCGAAGAAAAACAAACAAACATTCATCCATAACATCAAACAATCACTGGGCCCGTTAACTAATATTTCATTAATTAAATCACTTCTTCATTTCCTTATCCATATTCGTTAACACGATATTTCCGATAATCATCCTGGCTTCTTACGCTATTTGGAAAACATTTCCATATATCGCCTTCTCTTATTTCCTATACATAGAAAATATTTTTTATTTAATATCAGAGAACAATCCCATTACTTATCTCTTTCACGAACATTCATTTTTAGATTTAGAAATATTTATTATTATATTTCCAAAATTTCACTTATTGGGTTATAACAAATGTTGTGTAAAACATCGTTACAAACAACCCAAAATGCTGCATTCAGCTAAATCTTATTCAAATATTTATCTCCGAGAACGATCCTGCTATTTATCGGTTAAAAAATTAAATCAATAAAGTTGGGGTATAACTACCTCTCAGACCTTGACTGAAAACATCCTTAACTTCAAAACAGATAAGACTACTTGCCTCGAATAATCAACACCGTATCAAAACAATTATCCATATCTTTTAAATGTGTATACGTTTCTCTTTCTATTTTTACCAGATTAAATTCATTGATTTCGTTTTTTTTATAACATTCTATTTTAATTTTGTTTCATTATATAATTCTAATATATTGATATATTAATTTCCAATTATCAGAATTTCTTAAAAATATTCTAACTCCTTAAATTTCCAGAAAATTTTGCCATAACATCCTTTGTACCGGTCGATAGTTCAAACCTCAACTCGCCTCTCTAGGCCCTTTCCATTCAAAAAGAAAATCAAAAAGCCAAGTGGCTTGCCTATTCGGCGCGTAAAACCTCATATGGAATTTAAATACGTTCCTTTTTGTCAGGCACTCGAATTATAAATCTTCGTATACATCATTTCCAAACCTGTTTAACACATGTACATCTAATCCCAATTTATTCCAATTCCATTCGATCATTTTTACTCAACTCGCTAATTAATCTTCTAATTAGCTCTTTTGTCTATTCCACTTTTTACTTGAACATATTATGTTCAAATATATTTTAATCTTTCTTATAACCAATCGAACACCCTTTTTAATTCATGTTTCATATTCGAATTCTACACCCAATTTCGATTCAAAACTCGATTAACTAATTATTCTTCAAATTAGTTAATCCTATTCAATAATTAGAAATCTGATTTTTGTTTCAAAATCATCTCACTTAACTCCAATTGAGTTCATATTTATTTTATAACTCAAATCTGGATTTTTCTAATGGAATTTTAGATTTTATTTACTTAAAACCCTTTTATTTATTTAAATAAACCGTTATGGTTTTATAATGGTTATGCGTTGTTTTTCTGGAAATTTGATTTTGACATAACTCAAAATCTATTAGATGAAATCTAGAATTTTGTCTTCCATTAGAAAACTATTATCCAGTCGGTCCTGACGATTCTTGTTTCGAGTAATTCCAACTTAAATTGAGTTCTATATGCTCAATTGAAGTTCGAAACGCCAATTTACGAACTGCAGTGCTGCGGTGAGTTTTTTTAATCATATTTAATATATAAACGTTTAAACTTCATTTATATATGAATTCTAACCTTATTCTAATATATTTTAATATATATTAAATTAATTTTCCAAATTCAACTTAATATTCGTAATCTTCCCTAACCATCGATTATTTTATAATTAAGTTATAATTTATTTATAATTAAATACTCTATATCGAATTCCAATCCTTTATAAATAAATTATTTATAAAATTCGATATAATCCAATTCTAATTTTTAAATCCTTAGATTTATCTCAGTTCGGTTTATACTACGAATATTGGAATAACATTTGTCTTCCCCATTCCGAAATGATTTCCAATTCATTGTTAAATTCATATTTGTATTTAAATTCCTAAAATATCAAATGATAATTTATTTCACTAAATTTATAAAACTGTTTATAAATTCCACTTCCTTAAAACAAGTTCCATTTCAAATTCTGTTTGAAACTCCATTCCTGTAACGACCCGTGTTCTACACATCATAGGATTGTAGAATATTTATTTCTTTCCCGTGTGAAGTTGTATGGTCATGTAACTTTGGGAAACATTTATTAGAGCCATTTCCCATGCTTACGATTTTTGTTGATTTTTAAATGACCATTTTGCCCCTAGTTGGTACTGTTTTGGCCATAACTTTTGATAGGGAAGGAATTTTGACCTGAAACCACTTCCATTAGATTCGTTTGATGGTTTCTCTTTCCGTAGAGTGGTCATAATAGCCAAACGGACTTACCGTTTGGGAGATATGGCAGAAACAAGGTTTGGAGGGTGAAAAACTGCTTAGCCGGGCCAAATCGGGTGATTAGTGAGTAGGCCCATAACCCATTTCGGGATTAGGGTTATGGGAGGGCTGAGATGAGATGGAGAATCATTCCATTTCAGTTTTCTAGCCTCCACTTAGTCCCCAAGAAACCTAATAATGGCCTCCACTCTCTAAAGTCTCCAAATCACCTCCAAACCACTCCAACTTGAAGAAAAAGAGATTAACAAGACCAAATCAAAGAAGATCTCCACCTAAACAACCTTGGAGCTGCTGTTAGCATTTGGATTCGCATCAAATCAGAGAATTATTTCAGATCTTAGTTTGTTTTGTGGCCAAGGTGAGTGATTAGCTTGCTTTTTGCACTAATTATGGGTAAATTGGGGTGATTAGTGCTAATCAGCGTTTTTAAAGGAAAATAAATTCTGGAAAAATGTTTATAAAATCATAAACGACGTTTTAGACCTCTGATATGAGTTTGGGTTAATTTGGTTAAGTTTTGCTAATCATACCATTAGTTATGCTCACATATGCTTAAGGGAAAAACATGGGGTTTTGGGCATGTTTGATCCATTTTACCATGTCATATTGTTGTTTTGGTGTTTGAGGTCACTTGTATGTGTTGCTATGACTCTATGACATGCTTTGTGATTGATTGCAATAGTTAGAATGGTCAAAAACGTCGTCGAGTGGCGTAAACAGTCGCTGGAAAAGTCAGTGCAGGAAATCGGATCGGATCGCCCCCTACCCGATCCGAACCGCCCATTTCCCTTCACCACGAACCGAACCGATCGTATAGCGAGGCAAGCTGCGCCACGAGCTGAAGGATCCGAACCGATCCGAGGAGTCGCGATTCAAGACTTGGTGATTGAAGACTCCGACCCGACCCGCCTGGAGTGATAGCGACACGATCCGATCTGATCACCTTGAGGACAACGAACCGGAGACTTGGAGGAGGGCGAGTGGCTTGGAGCTATGACCAGGAGGCGTGACCCGAGCCGTTGCGTGGTGGAGAACCCGATCCGATCCGGATGGGACTGGAGGCCACGAACCGATGGTGCACTCCGATCCGATCCGAGGTAGCAGTCACGAACCGAGACGATGAAGACCACGATCCCAATGATGATGAAAGGGATCCGAACCGATCCAATGGAGGTCCATAACCCGAAATGCAAAGGTAGTTCAAGTGGAAGTTCGAGCTCAGGATCCAGACGGGAACCAATGAGTTCACTTCGTGATTGGGCTTTGCTGCGGAACGTGTGCTAAGGAGTTGTCGATGTCTATGACTTTGGATCACTAGGTGTGGGAGGTAGAGAGACAAACTCGGGCTTTGGATATGGTGCGACTAGGGAGCTACCTACCAATGGAGTGGGGTCATGGAAACGTTGGGCGTTATCCCATAGGTATGACGTTGGTGGTAGTAGGAATGTACATAGTCGTACAAAGTCGAGTTCCGTCGTTTTAGTAAAGTGCTCTAGTGATCGAAGAAGTGGATGTCGTATGCTTTACGCACTGAGTGAGAGATGGGAGGATGGTTGCTATGCTTGATTGTTTAACATACACATCCCCACCCCCGTATATTTACACACCATATGTTAGTGACATCTTAGAGTATTGTACCGTGTAGTACTAACTCTTTGATTGCAGGTCCAGGTTCAGGTATGACTTAGTATGCCTGCTATTATTCTGTTTATGTTTGCTACCACTCATACCAGACTGATGTCTGACCCAGAGTTTTATGTTTCTTCTTTTACTCTGGGTGCTCACACGAGCAGACTAGAGACAGGGATAGCTGGTAGTGCGCTTGGTAGATGGACTGAAGACGAGCAGGAGGCTCCACGTATGATATATAGTTATTCTCCCTGTGTCGTGATCGGTATCTACTTTGGGCATTAGTAGCATACCTATTTTGGTTATCTTTGAGACAGTATTTTGATGTTGTAATAAGCTGTATTCGATTTTCCGCTACTCTGATGATGTTAGTTCAAGTTTCAGCTTATGCACTGTCTCATCTGTTTTATGTCAAGTATATGTTGGTTAATATATTTTATCCCATGCGCTGTGAGACATATTACAGGTTCTTTATTTGGTTCATCTCCTTTCTTTCTCATTCTTTGGCGACCGTCCCATGCCAATTGGACATGTGTACAGCGCACAATTGGAGTAAATGTCGGTTGGTGCGGGGCGGGCCGTCACATTTGGTATCAGAGCTCTAGGTTGCGTAGTTAACCTAGGGAAAGACACTAGGGAGAGTTAGTACGTATATGAGAGCGCGTATTTGTGATTACTTTGGTTTTCAAAAGCTATGTATATATATACTATTAGTAGTATAAGGATGAAGTTGCACTGCACTAGTACCACTATGGGGTCGTTAATCGTTCTTCTTTTTACAGATTGACGATGAGCCGATATGTGAGAGGTACTGGTAGAGGGGCCAATAATGGAAATGCCGCTGACATGAGGGCGATGTTTACCGACCTCATGAGAGACATGCTTAGAGAAGTGCAAGGGACGGTTCCTAACCCCGGAGTTGGTGGTGGCCCAGTAGTGCAAGCGCCTAGGGTCGATTTCGCCAAGTTGAGTAAGGATTACACTAATCTTGGTGGAAAGCCGTTTCACGGAACAGAGTCGGCCACGGATGTTCAGGATTGGTTAGATAGCTGTGATCGGATCTTCGATGACATGGGTATCGAGGATGCGATGAAGAGAAGGCTAGCGTCCCGTCAGCTGCTAGGACGAGCGATGAATTGGTGGAATGCTATTAGGGCAGCCACACCAGAAGATCAAGTTACTTGGGATCAGTTTAAAGCTCGCTTTAGCGACAAGTATATCCCAGCTGCCCAGAAGTCGGAATTGTTTAGGAAGTTCTTGGAGCTTAAGCAGAATGGAAGGGCAGTATCGGATTATGTTGCTGAGTTCGACACTTTGTCGAAGTATGGGTTATCTCTAATCGATACTCCCGAAAAGAAAAATGAGAAGTTCATCACTGGCTTGGATGAATACTTAGGGGAGAGGCTGATTAATCACATCGATGAGACATTTGAGTCGATTGTGGGAAAAGCTTTGAGGTCAGAAAGTCTTTACCCTAAGCCGAAGACTGGGGTTGTTGCTGCATCTGCTGAAGAGCCAAAGCCGCAAGCAAGCGGTGGAGGCAAGAGTAACTCTCAGAATAAGAGGAAGCAGAACCAAGCTAAGGATGGCCAGAAGAAAAGCAGGAAAGAAGTCGAGTGCTTCAAATGTGGAAAGAAGGGCCATTATGCAAGGGAATGTAGGGCCAAGACAGTGGGAAAGAAGTGCTTTAACTGTGGTCAGGAGGGACATTTTAAGGATAAGTGCCCGCAACCTCTGAAGGAGAATCAGATTGTGAAAGCATATGCCATCAATGCTGTTCCTTCTTCGTCGAATGCCCCAACTGCGGCGGAGAAAGGAAAGGGAGTCGTCATTCAAGGTATGCTTTCCATTTATGATCTTCCTGTTAGAGTTTTGTTCGATACCGGGGCTTCCCATTCCTTCATATCTAGTGACCTGGTAGATAGGTTGGGATTGGAACCCGAGTTAGTCGATAGACCATTAGCTGTGACGAACCCGATTGGCGGTTCAACAAACCTCAGTATGATCTGTCGTAATGTGGTCTTATCGAGTCATGGATGTATGTTTGTTTGTGATTGCTTTGTTTTGGGTTTTACTGGGTATGGCATTATTTTGGGAGTCGATTGGCTCCAAAGATACAGGGTGGTGGTAGACTGTGAGGGCTTTTTGGTGACAGTTAGGGCGGATGATGGGCGGAGCGTAGTGTTTGGTAATCTACCCTGTGATGGGGTAATGGCTAGTTTTGTAAATTCCCTCGACATTCCGCATGATGAGTTATCAGGTTTGCCCGTGGTTGGCCAGTACCCGGATATCTTCGAGGAAGTGACCGGACTTCCACCACACCGAGAGATTGAGTTTCGTATTGATTTAGTGAAAGATGCCAGACCTATAGTGATGCCACTTCGTCGTATGGCACCACGAGAACAGCGAGAGCTCGAGGTGCAGGTTAGCGATCTTTTGAAGAAGGGATTTATTAGAAGAAGTGTTTCCGAGTGGGGAGCACCAGTTGTGTTTGCTACTAAGGCAGATGGTTCCCTTCGATTGTGTGTGGACTATCGCGAGTTAAATAAGGTGACGAGGAAGAATAAGTATCCTCTACCACGGATAGATGATTTGTTTGATCAACTGGAAGGAGCTAGAGTGTTCTCCCAGTTGGACCTCGCGACAGGATTTCATCAGCTCCGTGTAGCAGCTGATAGTATAGCTAAAACGGCATTTAGGACGCCGTCTGGATTTTATGAGTGGTTGGTCATGCCATTCGGGTTGACCAATGCACCAGCATACTTCGTGGATCTTATGAATAGAGTATTCAGAGACCAACTGAATAAGTTTGTTCTTGTGTTCGTAGACGATATCCTTGTTTACTCGAGGACAGAAGAGGAACACAAGGAACATTTGAGAATTGTGTTGGAGGTGTTGAGAAGACACCAATTGAAAGCGAAGTTTTCTAAGTGTCACTTCTGGAGGAGAGAAGTGAGATTCTTGGGCCATGTTGTTTCAGAGAATGGTATTGCCGTGGACCCTGCGAAGGTGGCTACGGTACAAGATTGGTCTACGCCCAAGAATGCAAAAGACGTAAGAAGTTTCTTGGGGTTAGCTGGATATTATCGTAAGTTTATCAAAGACTTCTCCAAGACAGCGGCACCGTTGACTCAGTTGACTAAGAAGAATCAAGCCTTCGTTTGGGACGGAGGGTGTGAAAAAGCATTCAAGAGTCTAAAGGAAAAGTTGACGCGTGCGCCAGTGTTGGTCATTCCTAAGGGAAATGAAGAGATGACGGTATACACGGATGCTTGTGGTACCGGACTGGGTGCGGTATTGATGCAAGGAGGTAGGGTTGTAGCTTATGCTAGTCGACAGCTAAAGCCACATGAGAAGAAATATCCTACCCATGATTTGGAATTGGCAGCGATTGTGTTTGCGCTAAAGATGTGGAGACATTACCTCTTGGGAGAAAGATTTGAGCTGTTTACCGACCATAAATCGTTGAAGTATCTCTTCTCTCAGAAAGATCTGAATCTCCGTCAGCAGAGATGGTTAGAGTTCTTGGCTTCGTATGATTTTGATATCGCGTATACACCTGGGAAGGGTAATGCAGTAGCCGATGCCTTGAGTAGGAGACATGCCAGTTTAGGGGCAATGTTTCTTGAATGGAAGCAGCTGGAGTATATCGCGGGGTTTGATTTCAGACCAAGGTGCGAATTGGATCCAGTTATGCTAGCTAGCTTGACGATCAGACCCACTTTGATAGAGCGGATTGGTTCTAACCAGAGGAACGATCCTAACCTATTAGAAATCATCTCCAAGCTAGAGATGGGTATCGAAGAGGAGATGAATGTGTATGGGCTTGATCGAGATGGATGGCTTCGGAAGAATGGAAGACTAGTTGTGCCCAACGTGAATGGCTTGAGAGATGAAGTGCTTAGAGAATGTCATCACTCAAAACTGACTATACATCCCGGTGGTAACAAGATGTATCGAGATATGAAGCAGACTTACTACTGGGAAGGGATGAAAAGGGACGTTGGGAAGTTTATATCCAAGTGCATGAATTGCCAGCTAGTTAAAGTCGAGCAAAAGAAGCCTAGTGGGTTGTTGCAACCATTAGAAATTCCCGAATGGAAATGGGAACAAGTTTCGATGGATTTCATCGATGGTTTACCGAGGACTAGATCGGGATATGATAGCATTTGGGTAATTGTGGATCGACTGACCAAGAGTGCAAGATTTATACCAGTTAAGTCGAACAGAACTGCAGCTAAGTTAGCAGAACTGTATATGAAGTGGGTAGTGAGATTTCATGGAGTACCCAAAAGCATTGTAAGTGACCGAGACCCGTTGTTCACTAGTGGGTTTTGGAAGAGCTTACAAGAGGCCCTAGGGTCAGGATTACACCTCAGTACCGCATATCATCCTCAGACCGACGGTCAGACGGAGAGGGTGAATCGTATATTGGAAGATCTCTTGAGAGCGTGTATATTGGATTTTGGTGGATCATGGGATGATCATTTGCATCTAGTGGAGTTTGCATGTAATAATAGCTACCAATCCAGTATTGGTATGGCTCCATATGAAGCTTTGTACGGAAGACCGTGCAATTCACCATCATGTTGGATAGAGACTGGCGAGAAGTTTGTGCTTGGACCAGATGTGGTGAGAGAAACTTCCGATAAGATTAAGATCATTCAGCAACGAATGAAAGCTGCTCAGGATAGGCAGAAAAGCTATGCTGATAAGAGGAGAAGAGACTTGAAATTCTCCGTTGGTGACTTGGTGTTTGTCAAGATCTCTCCGTTGAAAAGCGTGATACGATTTGGCAGGAGAGGCAAGTTGGCACCAAGATTTGTGGGTCCTTTCCAAGTTCTCGAGGAAGTTGGGAATTTGGCGTATAGAGTTGGCTTACCAGAGAAAATGGCAGGAGTTCACAATGTGTTTCATGTTTCCCAACTAAGGAAGTTCGTTCACGACTCAAATGTGACTATTTCACCTGATCAGTTAGGGGACTTCGAAGTAGAACCCGAGGCGGTTGAGAACCGCAAGCCGATTCGTATTGTGGGGCATGATACGAAGCAACTTCGAAGAAAGTCGGTGAAGCTAGTCAAAGTTCAGTGGGGCGAGGACGAAAATGATTGTGCTTGGGAGACAGAAGAGAGCATTAGGAAGGCTTATCCAAAACTCTTTGCCTGGTAAGATTTACTTTGCGATTTAGTTATTCCGCATGCTAGGATAGACTTGTTTTGCTTGTTTTACATGATTGATGGTTGTTTTATGATTGATAGGCATGCGGGACCCTTGTGTGTGTTTTGATTAGGGAATTTCGGGGGCGAAATTTCTTAAGGGGGGGAGAGTGTAACGACCCGTGTTCTACACATCATAGGATTGTAGAATATTTATTTCTTTCCCGTGTGAAGTTGTATGGTCATGTAACTTTGGGAAACATTTATTAGAGCCATTTCCTATGCTTACGATTTTTGTTGATTTTTAAATGACCATTTTGCCCCTAGTTGGTACTGTTTTGGCCATAACTTTTGATAGGGAAGGAATTTTGACCTGAAACCACTTCCATTAGATTCGTTTGATGGTTTCTCTTTTCGTAGAGTGGTCATAATAGCCAAACGGACTTACCGTTTGGGAGATATGGCTGAAACAAGGTTTGGAGGGTGAAAAACTGCTTAGCCGGGCCAAATCGGGTGATTAGTGAGTAGGCCCATAACCCATTTCGGGATTAGGGTTATGGGAGGGCTGAGATGAGATGGAGAATCATTCCATTTCAGTTTTCTAGCCTCCACTTAGTCCCCAAGAAACCTAATAATGGCCTCCACTCTCTAAAGTCTCCAAATCACCTCCAAACCACTCCAACTTGAAGAAAAAGAGATTAGCAAGACCAAATCAAAGAAGATCTCCACCTAAACAACCTTGGAGCTGCTGTTAGCATTTGGATTCGCATCAAATCAGAGAATTATTTCAGATCTTAGTTTGTTTTGTGGCCAAGGTGAGTGATTAGCTTGCTTTTTGCACTAATTATGGGTAAATTGGGGTGATTAGTGCTAATCAGCGTTTTTAAAGGAAAATAAATTCTGGAAAAATGTTTATAAAATCATAAACGACGTTTTAGACCTCTGATATGAGTTTGGGTTAATTTGGTTAAGTTTTGCTAATCATACCATTAGTTATGCTCACATATGCTTAAGGGAAAAACATGGGGTTTTGGGCATGTTTGATCCATTTTACCATGTCATATTGTTGTTTTGGTGTTTGAGGTCACTTGTATGTGTTGCTATGACTCTATGACATGCTTTGTGATTGATTGCAATAGTTAGAATGGTCAAAAACGTCGTCGAGTGGCGTAAACAGTAGCTGGAAAAGTCAGTGCAGGAAATCGGATCGGATCGCCCCCTACCCGATCCGAACCGCCCATTTCCCTTCACCACGAACCGAACCGATCGTATAGCGAGGCAAGCTGCGCCACGAGCTGAAGGATCCGAACCGATCCGAGGAGTCGCGATTCAAGACTTGGTGATTGAAGACTCCGACCCGACCCGCCTGGAGTGATAGCGACACGATCCGATCTGATCACCTTGAGGACAACGAACCGGAGACTTGGAGGAGGGCGAGTGGCTTGGAGCTATGACCAGGAGGCGTGACCCGAGCCGTTGCGTGGTGGAGAACCCGATCCGATCCGGATGGGACTGGAGGCCACGAACCGATGGTGCACTCCGATCCGATCCGAGGTAGCAGTCACGAACCGAGACGATGAAGACCACGATCCCAATGATGATGAAAGGGATCCGAACCGATCCAATGGAGGTCCATAACCCGAAATGCAAAGGTAGTTCAAGTGGAAGTTCGAGCTCAGGATCCAGACGGGAACCAATGAGTTCACTTCGTGATTGGGCTTTGCTGCGGAACGTGTGCTAAGGAGTTGTCGATGTCTATGACTTTGGATCACTAGGTGTGGGAGGTAGAGAGACAAACTCGGGCTTTGGATATGGTGCGACTAGGGAGCTACCTACCAATGGAGTGGGGTCATGGAAACGTTGGGCGTTATCCCATAGGTATGACGTTGGTGGTAGTAGGAATGTACATAGTCGTACAAAGTCGAGTTCCGTCGTTTTAGTAAAGTGCTCTAGTGATCGAAGAAGTGGATGTCGTATGCTTTACGCACTGAGTGAGAGATGGGAGGATGGTTGCTATGCTTGATTGTTTAACATACACATCCCCACCCCCGTATATTTACACACCATATGTTAGTGACATCTTAGAGTATTGTACCGTGTAGTACTAACTCTTTGATTGCAGGTCCAGGTTCAGGTATGACTTAGTATGCCTGCTATTATTCTGTTTATGTTTGCTACCACTCATACCAGACTGATGTCTGACCCAGAGTTTTATGTTTCTTCTTATTACTCTGGGTGCTCACACGAGCAGACTAGAGACAGGGATAGCTGGTAGTGCGCTTGGTAGATGGACTGAAGACGAGCAGGAGGCTCCACGTATGATATATAGTTATTCTCCCTGTGTCGTGATCGGTATCTACTTTGGGCATTAGTAGCATACCTATTTTGGTTATCTTTGAGACAGTATTTTGATGTTGTAATAAGCTGTATTCGATTTTCCGCTACTCTGATGATGTTAGTTCAAGTTTCAGCTTATGCACTGTCTCATCTGTTTTATGTCAAGTATATGTTGGTTAATATATTTTATCCCATGCGCTGTGAGACATATTACAGGTTCTTTATTTGGTTCATCTCCTTTCTTTCTCATTCTTTGGCGACCGTCCCATGCCAATTGGACATGTGTACAGCGCACAATTGGAGTAAATGTCGGTTGGTGCGGGGCGGGCCGTCACAATTCCTTTTATATTTCGAATCCTGGGATAAAACTGTCTTTCTTTTTTTCGAAATGATTTCAAATTATAATTTAAATTCATACTTGAATTCAAATTTTATTTTAAATTCATACTTGAATTTAAAGTTACCAATCATCTCTTGATAATTTATTCACCATATTTATAAACATCGTTTACAAATTTACTTGTTTTATATTTAAACAAGTCCATTTCAAAATCTATTTAAAACCAAAATCTTATTTCGGAATATTTTATTTTTATAACTTATTTATATAAATATAGAATCTATTTTCATATTTAAATTTAAACTTCTATTTAATATAATCCTAATATTTTTGTTAGACATATTTTACTTAAATAAATTCGAACTAATCGAATTTAAATCATAAATTCTTACGGATTTATTTTAGTTCAGTTTATATTCTGAACATCAGAATAAATTTCATCATTTACTTCTTTAAAATGATTCCCCGTTTATAGTTTTAAATTCACATTTGAATTTAAATATTCAAATTATAAAATGATAATTTTCCACTTTATTTATAAACATAGTTTATAAATTTACTTCAAATCCCTGATTATCTAGTAATAATCATTCCATTTTATTTATAGACACCATTTATAAATTTACTTGAATTTCCTGTATTATTTAATTTATAAACATCGTTTATAAATTCAATATTTTAATTTTCTGTATTATCTAACTTATAAACATAGTTTAAAAATTCAATACTTGTTTTATTTGTTTAAAACATGTTAACATCTCTATAGCCCATTCGGAATTCAAATTCTATTTTAGATATATAAATTTTTCCCTTTAAATTTCAAAATATCTTTTTCTCAATATTTTTATATATCAACATTTCAGGTCCAGTGATATTTTAACCAATCAAAAATACCAATTATCAACCCTGGATTTTCTAACACATCATATATGGCATTATATATGAGAACAAATAAATAATACTATTTTTGAGGAATCCAGTTAGATCCCTCCAAACTGTTTTCCTACATCTACAGTGGTTAGCCAACATAAATAATACCCATCCTACTTCGAGGCAGGATATCGCGGTATAGAAGGTCATCCACTATCATAGCGTGGGGCGTGTAGGGTCATCCGCTAATGATATTGCTAGCATCTGCTAATGGTACTACCAGAACTATCCAATCACCAATATACATATATATATATAATAACCATAAACACCAATCCTATATAACTAATATATATAATAATCACAACCGATAACAATTATTTATTTCATCCAAATAACCAACAATTTATTTTTAACAATAAAATAAATTTAAATAAAATTTTGAGTGAGAAATTACTCACCTTGATTTTAATTTCTTTGATTCGTTCCAATCAAAATTCTTGATTGTAAGCTTCGCAGCTATGATCCCAATCTGACTTCTTCCGCGTGATCAAATCTTGTAAAATTTTCCAACTATTGATTTTACTGCAATTAATTTCCCTAATCGCTTAATAAATAAATAAACATTTACTATGTTAAATTTGGAATTTTCAAAAATATGATTGTTACCTTACTGCCCAATTCCTCTCCAACCACACTGCACATTCTTGCTTGCAACCTTATGCCACTACTGTCATACCTCTCTTCCACCATATGACAACGGACAACTGAAATCCATTAACCGCCTCACCTCATTCCTAATAACATCCTTCAGTGCCAAAAACAGGGAAGTCGCGTTCATTTATAACACTATATCCCTTCAAAAAAGATTCACAGAACTCCCTCTCCCTTGCGATCCTTGACAGTAGCCCTAACTTCAGCCGAGACTTCTAGAACCGATACTCGAATCTGCCCTAACCATGAACCACCTTGAATGGTTTCCCAAAACTTGCGACAGGAAAATTTTGCAACCCCCAAAGCAGAATCGCGCCACCCTAAAATCATGACCATCATCTCGACAACCCTCCTTCCTCCTTCATATATTGCGCACCAATTCGAGGCGTATGCATGAATCATCGAACCTCTCCCTCATCAAAGCGTTATCCATCTCAGTTCATCGAGCCCTCCATGTCGACCTTCACTTGATGCCCCGCTCCCCTGA
Source organism: Allium sativum (assembly GCA_030737875.1). NCBI lineage: Eukaryota > Viridiplantae > Streptophyta > Magnoliopsida > Asparagales > Amaryllidaceae > Allium > Allium sativum. The sequence continues at coordinate 1,007,311,043 of CM060916.1, forward strand.
AGCATCGTGCAAAGAATGGTTTCGAATTTGAGAACTAAAGGAATATGGAACTTTCGATTCATGTGGAAAAGGGGTGTAACAACCCGAAAAATCAGAAACAATTTAAATTTTTTATTTTGGCAATTTTAATGAATTTTGAATATTTAAAATGATTTATTTTAAATAATAACAACTAGAAATTTATTTTGAACAGAATTAGAATGTATATATTTAATTAAATAGAATTAGAATATAAATATTTATTTTAATTATGAAAGGAATTGAAAATGGCGCGGTAGTTTGAAAATTCAATTTCGAATTTCAAATAAATGTATAGGATTCAAAATAAACCGGATTCTGGTGAAACCAAAAATATTTGAATCTATTTGAAAATAATTTTCCAATGAATCTGAAAAATTGAAATTTTATAGCGGAAATAAAAAGTTATGCCCAATTGAAAATTCAGAATAGTCGGTACGGAAATATAGCCCTTAAAAATGGAAATTTTGCAAATGTCCTTCGTTTTCAACAAAACCACTTTTGTTGGAGCCATAATGTCAAATTATTGCTAGATTCCAATTTTCAAAATTTTTGGAATCAATATGTGAGCGTGGCAAAGGAAAACATGTTTTGACAGTTTTAGTCAATTTGGATCGACCAGAAAATGGCCACTTTTCAAATGGTCTTCAAATTTGACGAGTTTAGCTTTGTTAGGACCGAATCGTTAAAAAATAGCCAGAATTTTTTCTGGAATTTTTGGAGTTAGTATGTGGCCCCGGTAAACTAAAATGTACGTTCAAATTCAATATATAAATATTTATATTTTAATTTTGATAAAAAATATTCGAAACAGTCGAATTGGCTTACGGGAAATATCCCATTGTGTTTGGAATGGGGGTATTTTGCTAGGGGCGACTCTCGTTGGGATCGATTTGGAGCTCGGACAAAAATCTAAGTTATATGGAATAAACTAATATTTATATATATTAAAATTATAACCCTAACATCTCCCTCACTCAGAACATCGAGCCCCCCCCCCCAAAAAAAAAAATCAAAAATCGTCGCTTCTCATCCTCAACGCACCGACGCCTGGCTCCTCCCCCGTTGCGCCATCGACCACCGTCGAGCCTTCCACTCTGACCTCCCTCTCTCCTCTCAGCCCCTCTTCTCTCTCCCTTGAAACCCCTAAGCCCCAAATAAACCCCAAACCGCTGTTATGGGCCACCACCACCCCGCCGCCACCAAGTTGCGCCACCCCCGACCGAATCAGGCACCGCCGCCGCTCCTTGACCATCCCACTGCAGCCTTGAAGCCTCCTTCTCCTTTTGAACAGCAAAACAATGTGAGTTTTATTTTATTTTAATTTTTAGTTAGTTAATTTAATTTAAATACATTGAAGAAAAAAGCAAAATCAATTTTAAAATATAGCATAATAAAAATTAGATTTTTATGTATATGAAATGCGTATAAAAATGCGATTTTTATTTATATGAAATGCATATAAAAATGTGATCTTTTTATATATGGAGCGATATTAAAATATGATTTTATATATGAAAACAAAGGCTAAAAATATGATTTTTATTTATGTAGAGTAATAAAAATATGATTTTTATTCATATGAAATAGCGATGTAAAGATAAGATTTTTAAATATAGTAAAGATTTGATGTTTAACATAAAAAAGGTTCGATTTTTGAAAACAAAAAGATTTGATTTTTATAAATAAAAAGATAAGATTTTTAAAAAGGAAAAGATATGATTTTTCATAATATGAAAATATGATTATTATATATGTAGTGATATAAAAATACATTTTTATATAAATAGATTTGAAATAAAAATATAATTTTTATCGTATGCATAGGAAATATAAAGGTTTGATCTTTATATTGAGGTAGCGATGTTAAAAACATGATTTTTAACATATACCACGTGAAACAGATCTCGTTGGAAACACGGCGAAGATTTTCTATATATGAAGAGTCACGACATTTGGTTTAGCACCTAGGTGAGAGCTTCTCACTTTAATTTTATTTTCTTCTTAACATATATTTAGGATGCAGACGGTGCTTAGCAGCACCCGACACCCATCATCCACAAACCATGGACGACTTGTTTGATTATGATGTGTTGTGAAATTTGATTGTGATGTGGAATGGATTAAATATATTCATGTGTTGAATGGAAAAATATTCAAGTGTTGAAATAAAATAATTTATCGTTAAAAATATAATTTTTAACGTTTATTTGTGTAAAATAAATGTTCGTTTACAAATCGGACGATTTGTTTATGTACACCCATTTGACTGATATGGATTAGGATGATAAATCTTACACGTCGCCCAACTGCACAAATAAAATCTGTATTTGTGGATTGAAACCCCACATGGGTGTTGGGATGACATTTGACGCACAATAATCTCAAAAGTTTAGCTGTACGTCAATTGATTGGTTGACAGACTTTTGTAAGCATTAAATATTTATATCTAATGCTTATACAGTGTAGAATGCACTTTGGATGGTGGTTGATAGCTTATCATGGCTGTTGTATACATGTGTTGTATGAAATCCATATAAATAACATTATATGGGAATTGGCTGTGACTGGTTCCAGTTCAGAAAGAATAAATATTTTAAAATAACGAATATTTTAAAATAAAGAATATTTTAAAATAAATAATATTTTTAAATAATATTCAGTATAAGATAAAAATCTGATTTTTATGTCCGATTTGGGATGGACACGAAAATATTTAAACGTATAAAGCCGTGTTGATTAGATTAACGCCATTTTTTGACGGAAACAATATTTATATCGATTTTATTCATTTTTATAATGAATATAAAAAGGAAGTGATTCAAAATCTAATGTTTTGAAAATATTTTCAATTATATATTAATGATATGGAATATTCAATTTTGATTTAAAATTGAATATATAGTTGAAATAGTTTAGAAAACGAATTTACAACGATTTATAAAATACGTTTTAAATGGAAATCAATGAAATATATATAATATATATTATATATATATTTAATAGCCTGAATAGAACGTGCCGTGCCGCGGCAGTTCGCGAATTTCTACCATTGATTTCGAATGGACATTACGGGAGATTCAATCGTCGAATTCTCCTAAAACTGAAACCGTTGGGTTCGTATCGAAAAGAGCTTACCAACGAATAATACAGATTTGAAATCTGTTAACCCTCTTTTTGGCAAGAGTCCCTAATGGGCTGAACCGAAGCCCAAAGCGCGACTAACCGAGCTACAGAAAGCACCACAAGATAATAAGGTCGCCTAAGTCACCAGTCGACCTATCTCCCGCACGAACAGAAGAAGGCCCGCTCCTTCAAAGGGTCGCACTCTCAAGCTGAAGATCTTCCTTCCAGATATCTCGCCTTGACCGATTATTTCACCTTGACCGATTATCTCGCCTTGGCCGATTATCTCGGAATAGTTTGGAAACCACCTACCGTCACCGAATATCCCGACTTTTGAGGCAATGTATACGGTCAAACCATATCCGGACAAAGCTCAAATTTTGATATGCCTTCCAGTGGACGCCACTTCTGCCACAGAATCCGAGGGCACTATTTATGAACATTTGAACCCATCAGCAGCCGAAAGTCCGGCCAATCATCGGAAGCCACATGTCCGAGCTTTCCCGAAATGGCCGGATAATATTGCAGCAGCCCAAGCCATTATTTTCACCTATAAATACCTCTAAACATAAAGAGGAAAGGGATCAGTTTTTCTTTAGAAAAGAGATCTTCCATAAGCTTTTCACCATTACTCTTCTCCATCATCATTCTCTTTCTCTTCTTCAATTAGAAAAAGCATTGTATTTGTAATCCAAAAAAGATATATGACATATAAAGTGGACGTAGGCACTGACTTTGCCGAACCACTGTAAAAATTCTGTGTGTGCTCTTCCCTTTTTTCTTATTGTTTTCTGCATTTCTTATCTTATATCGTGTGTTGCTCACGCAATTGGGGGTTGGCTGTCATTAGTGACCAACTTTTGACGTCAACACTTTGGCGTGCCAGGAAGGGGAAGTACACCGATACGACCATCGAGCCTCTGCTTTTTTCAGATCATGGCGAACAAACGAAAGAAAGATGCAACATCCTCTCGTCCCTCGGGCACCAACGCAGCCGAGACAGATGCTGCGGAAGTAAGTCACGAAGCTTCCTCTCATGACGATCAGCCTCAATTTCTTACCCGGGACGACCTGGATAAAATTATGACCGAGTTCCGAGATCGCATGGCGTCTCAGGGCAAACTCCTCGAACAACAACAATAGTCGATGGAGCACCTTCTCGGTCGACTGGGTGCGGGGTTGAACGCTTCAACATCAATTCCTCCACCAAACGAAGCTGGAGCGATGACTGATCTTCGGTCTGCACAGAATCAGGCCACTGATCGACCTACACCTTTTATTTCATCTTGGTTTGGTCCCACCAACTAATGCTTCACAGCCAGGAGTATCGCTTCCAGCGACCAGCGCAGTTATGGCAGCAGAATCTCAGGAGGCGGGCGATCATGATCTAGGTCATCTGGCAAATTTTCCTCCGCTCCTTGGAACATCTCGACCTGTCGGATCAATCGAGCTACCACCGGGTCCCTCAGCATCAATGCCATGCCCATTACAACCCGGGATCTTACGACAGACCAGTCTAACCACTCTTCCCCTTCAACCAAGAGCTGGTGCAGCCTTCCATTCGAACGAGGACAACCAGCCCGCTGCACCGACCCTCGCAACAGCGGAAGAGAATGTTACCGTAGACCCTCCTAACCTCGCTTCAAACGGGGGCAATCCTAGGCTCCGAACATCACATGCTATGCTAGATCGGCTAAGATGATCTCACCTTCCCTCACACCTTCACTCAAGTCTCGGCGGTCGAGCCCAGCCAGCGGCCACCCTTCTGATCATGCTTTTGCCAAATCCTCGAACAGACTTTCCTCAAGATGCAGAATTAAGTTCATGGCAACGACTCCTCGGAGATGGGAGCCAGCTTGCAAGCATTATCCGACGCTTCACTCGTGGAAATTCTTCATAGCAAGACATAGACAATGTCAATCGCAGCCCCTTCACCAGAGAAATCAGAAATTCTTGGAATCCTCCAGACTTCAGGTTTCCGGCTATCGAGCCATACGACGGTCGCACTTACCCGACCATTCATCTCATGTGATACATGCGACATATGGAAGTACATGGCGCATCGACCGGTTTCATGGCTAAGTGATTCCCTCTCTTTCTCACAGATATAGCCGGTATGTGGTTTCGGCAGCTCACAACAGAGTCGATCAGCAGCTGGAACATCCTGGTCACCCGTTTCATCGAGCAATTCCGATTGCACATCTCTCGACCGAAAAGTGTCATGTTCCTGTCTACCATCAAATAGCGATCCGGGGAGATGCTAAGATCCTTCCTCGAAAGATTCAACGCGGCCGTAGCATTAGTTGATCGGCCCGAGCCATCAATGGTACTTATGGCCGCCATTGCAGGAGTTCAAAATCGATCGGAATTCTCCATCTCTCTAACTCGAGATCCTCCCAAGGACATCGATGACTTTTATTTTGAAGTCGAGCGATTCCTCCGACAAGAAGATGCCAGCCTGGAAATGGAGAGCCTTGAAGTTCTGGTAGCCAAACAACAAGGTCCATTCGAGGGCAACGGCCAGAATAAAGGAAGAGGAAAAGCTCCAGAGAACAACGAGCGCCATGTTCGGCCTCGGAGTGAAAACAAATATGATCGCTACACTAAGCTCAATTCCCCCTTGCTCAATATCTATCTCGATATGCGCGAGTCCTTTCCCACTCCAAAGCTGCCTCGACGAGAGCCGACCTAGATAGAACTCGACTCTTGCAGGCATTGTATATTCCACAACGTAGCTGGACATAATACAAATGACTGTCGACATCTGCGCGACCTCATCGAAGGACGGATCAGAAAAGGGGAACTTGCTGAATATGTTAAAAATCACGCCTCGGCCATGCCATCGCGATCCTCTGCCCAAGCTCCTCAGGCTGGTCCGCGAGCTCCTCGAAATGGAAGGGACCCTGAGACTAGCACCCGCGGCATTATTATAAATTAGAATTTGTTTTTTTCTTAATGCATTTTTTTAGTAATAAAGGCACCTCGATGTACCCGTATATAGAGTTAGGACTTAGCTCTAAGACATGTTCCGGGATTGATGGTGGCCCTCTTTGAATTTCTTTGTTTCTTGTTATGAATTTCCTTTAGCATACGTGAATTGTCTAAAGATCTCTAAGCTGAGCATGGGAATTGCCCGCCCCTTCTTTATATATACCACATGGTTAGCACGAACGCTTACCATCCTCTTAAACCCCTTTAGACAAGGGAGACTCTGTTTTAAGCATACTCTTCCTCATGAAATACTTATAACTCGCAGAAAATACTAACCTAAAATGAGTTGAGCATAAAAAAAACACTTGCACTAAGCCGAGTATGTTTAATGCTCGCCACTTTTGTAAGCCGAACTAGGTTAGCGTTCGCCACCAAGCCAAGTATGTTTAATGCTCGTCATTTTCGTAAACCGAACCAGATAAGCGTTCGCCACCAAGCCGAGTATGGTTAACACTTGCCACCAAGCCAGACATGGATAATGTCTGCCATCCTCTAAGCCAAGTGAACTAAAATGCTCGACCCAAACTCTGTTTTGTTTTATATTCACAAGAATCCTTATGCACAAGATAGTTACCGCATCGTCCTTAATACGGATCCCCGATAACTGTCGGTTTTCTAGCCTTAATATGACCTAGAACGGTCGTCGGATTTCTGGCTTTAATACAGTATCGGGACCGTCGGTTTTCTGGCCTCAATATGGTTTGGCATAACCATCGCAAATCGAGCGTTTGTGCTCCGGCTCAGGTTTCAGAACACACCTCCCTCTACCGATGAAGATATATTCTGAGGGGCAAAGTGTCAACCCTCTTTTTGGCAAGAGTCCCAATGGGCTGAACCGAAGCCCAAAGCACGACTAACCGAGCTATAGAAAGCACCACAAGATAATAAGGTCGCCTAAGTCACCAGTCGACCTATCTCCCGCACGAACAGAAGAAGGCCCGCTCCTTCAAAGGGTCGCATTCTCAAGCTAAAGATCTTCCTTCCAGATATCTCGCCTTGACCGATTATCTCGCCTTGACCGATTATCTCGCCTTGGCCGATTATCTCGGAATAGTTTGGAAACCACCTACCGTCACCGAATATCCCGACTTTTGAGGCAATGGATACGGTCAAACCATATTCGGACAAAGCTCAACTTTTGATATGCCTTCCAGTGGACGCCACATCTGCCACAAAATCCGAGGGCACTATTTATGAACATTTGAACCCATCAACAGCCGAATGTCCGGCCAATCATCGGAAGCCATGTGTCTGAGCTTTCCCGAAATGGCCGGATAATATTGCAGCAGCCCAAGCCATTATTTTCACCTATAAATACCTCTAAACCTAAAGAGGAAAGGGATCGGTTTTTCTTTGGAAAAGAGAGCTTCCATAAGCTTTTCACCCTTACTCTTCTCCATCATCATTCTCTTTCTCTTCTTCAATTAGAAAAAGCATTGTATTCGTAATCCAAAAAAGATATATGACATATAAAGTGGACGTAGGCACTGACTTTGCCGAACCACTATAAAAATTCTGTGTGTGCTCTTCCCTTTTTTCTTATTGCTTTCTGCATCTTTTATCTTATATCGTGTGTTGCTCACACGATTGGGGGTTGGCCGTCATTAGTGACGAACTTTTGACATCAACAAAATCTAAAAGTTTGATTTGGAATTATGTTCAAATCAAATTTGGAAAAGGTTGCTGTAAGTGCAGTTCGATGGCCGTTTATGGAAATCGACTGTACGGGCCTTGATAAATTATTAAAAATATCAAAAAATTGTGTAAAATCATAATAAATGATTTGGAAAAAATTGGGATGAAAAATCCCATATTTGAAAAGATAAAAACATATTTTTATCGAAATGAACAGTTATGAACTAGAATTATAATCCAATATTTTTAAATAAATAAATTGGATTTGAAATGGTTTTAAAAATAACTAGAATTTCCAATATATGCATTGGAATTGATTTGAATTGAAATTATCTTCAGAATATTTCAATATAGGATTCCGTGATTATACGGACATTGTGGAGGAATTTGGAAGATATATATATCGTTATTCCAACACGATATTTGTGGATTTCAGAATTTGATATTGAATATAAGCCGATATATTTTCTATTCAGAGCCTTTATTTAATATCAAATTAGATTTTGGGGTTGTCGTGAACGGTGTCTTCATTAACACTGTTCTTAAACCCAAGTGAGAAAAGATATAAATCTTTTATTAAGATTTAGTGAAGTTTACCAATTAATTAACATTTAATTGGAATTAAATTGAAATTGGTTTTTGGGTTTATTGTGAACGGTGTTTTAAATAACACTTGTTCTTTAACCCGATTAACAATGGAATGAGATTTTGGGTTTATCGTGAATGGTATCTTTAATAATACTGTTCTTAAACCCAATGGAGTTAAGAAAATTAGAAACTAACTGGAGATTAACTAAGTTGAATGGTTTCCTGGGTATTGATCAGATGTTGGTTTAGGCCTTCGGGATTAATGCTTAGGGAATTGTTCTCTTACTAATTTTCGGTTAGAGACTGATGGGATGGGGTCTTCAGTAACACTGTCCTTAAACCCCGTGTGAAAAGTATAAATCTTTTAATTAAGACATAGAGAAGAATTACCAATTAATTAACATTTAATTGGATTTGAAATGGAATTTGAATTAGGTTTATTGTAAACTGTGTTTTTAACGACATTCGTTCTTTAACCCGATTTATAATGAAATGAGATTTGGAACTTATAAATCTTTTTATTGAAGATTTATTGGAGATTTTCCAAAGTAAATTTTTTCCAGTTTAATATATTAGAATGGAATGGAATCCGATTTGATAATAATCAAAGTGAGTTTCTATTGAGGAAGACTGTTAATATATATGGAATTTAAAAGGCTTTGCCATTATTCCATTTATATTATTGGTTGGATATGGAAGTTTATATCAATTATATATATATATCTATTTGTTTTCCATGAAAATTCCATTGTTAATGGAATGAGATTTTGGGTTTACCGTGAGCTGTGTTTTAAACGATATTAGTTCTTTAACCCAGTTAAAGATAGGATTAATTTCTTAACTTGGAATAATCAATAAGTAATGATTTTTGGATATTAAAATTGAATTAAAGTTTTAATGAATCTTTGAATAGATTGAAAGGTGAATTTGATAACTAAAATTATCAAATTCAAGAAATGATCGAGAATGGAGTATCAATAATTTTTCTCCAAGCGATGGTTAAATCTTTAATTAGATTTGTACGTGAAATGGTAATTAATTTTACTGATAACACCGTGGTGTTAGATATGAAGTATTACCAGTTTTACTTCATGGGATGAATAGGTTGGGATTGGGAAATTAAACAAATGATTACTTCGGTAAGGTTCGCTAATCCCAACTAGTTTGGATAAACCATAATTTGGTTTGAATTGATATCCAAAGGAGATTAAAGAATAAATTTAAAGAGTCTATCTTTGATAAAATTAACGGGAACCTTTTCCTGTATAAGAATATTTGAATAAAGGTATATTCTGGATTGGAATGAGGCATATGTTGTGATTTTATAGCACTTGTTTATTGTATACGTGAGTTATTCAAAAAGACTGGGTTTATCCCATTCTGAATAACTGATTCGACGATATGTAGAGGATGAAGATGGTGGTTGAATAACGGAGGTCTTCATATCGTTTGGATGATTATTGATGTCTTGATTGGGATGTACACCCAAGACGAGGTAATAAGTGGTGATCGTCCAGATGTACTTGGAGATCGACGGATATGCGAGGCCCTTTTTCCTATATTGGACATACGGGACGAGGAATAAGGTCCCTCCGGTTTCGTTCAGACCCAGAACGAACATGTAAATGGATGTGTGTCTGACATCAGATTTCATTCTGTGTGATTGATAGACATCAGTTGCATAGCGTGAATTGCCTGTGTGGCATGCTGAGATGCAAAGGATCAAGGCTTCTGTTGAAAAGCAGAGTCTTGTGTTTGATGATCAAAGTACGGCTTTAATACAGCATAGCTTTGTGTATAGTGTTAATTCGCGAGCCTCACACCCTGGTGTGAACCAGAAACGGGAGAGGACCTCAGGGAGGACATGCGTTTCCTTCTAGCCAGGAGTGGTGTCTAGGTTTTGCACGCCCAGGTGTTGTACTTATGTGGATGATGGATAGCGAGGTGCCTTGGATATATCGGCACTACGGGGCCCATGGATAGTATGTTCTTTATACAGACCAAATTGACGCCCCATAGGGCGGGGAAACTTAGTGTTTAGGAATTTTAATCCACATCGAGTGGACCGGCCCTGACAATCCAAGGTGCAGTTGCTGCTGTATCCTGAGGGGCAGGCTAGAGTGTCTTGAATTCGGTAAGGACTTCCCTTGCCTTGGTTCACAGATGGAAATTCAATTTCCAACACGTGATATTTTGGTTTTGACTGTAGAGCCTAGTATGGCGATATAGTGGGATGGGGCACTATGTCGTCTATGATTGATACATTTATATTTGAAGTTGTTTTCATACACTTTACACTATAATGGAATCAAAATGATTTGTTTTAAACGTACCAAGCATGTTTGGCTATTATAAGGTAAAACTCTATCATTTGGCTTGCGTTGCATTGTGTGATGGGACATGAGTCTTATAATTGCTTCATTTTTCCAAAAAGCATTGCGCTTTTTCTTTTATGCACTGGTATTCTTGGGAGGAAACTCGTTCCGTGTTATATGGCGTGGTCCCTTGATTTACCTTGTTTTAAAGTAAAGATTTAATAACTGTTTTAGTTCTCACACCAGTCACATGACTGACCTGGAGTTTATTGTTTTAACCTAAACTCGGGGTGCCCCTATTTTCCACACTGGCAGCTTGTAGTTTTGGTTTTGCAGATTTATATTCACAGGATCCTGTTTTACAGCTGGAATGATATTCGGAAAGCTCTATATCCGTGTATCTCTTTCAGTTGTGTTTTGTATTATTTTCCGCTGCATTGTAATTTTGTAAATCTCTATCATTTATCAAATGTGTATTATTTGTTCATACTCTGTATATTCTTGTACTCTGATGTAAATTGTTGAAATAAGCAATGAAATGTTCTTCTGTTTGGGTTCTGATTTGTCGTATTCTCAAAGAAATCCATTCTTTCTCTTCTCTTCGCAGACCGGGGAAGTTCGGGTTATTTCATTTTGGTATCAGAGCTTTGGTTTACAGAGCTCGAGGACAAGACACTTTAGAACCAAACGAAAGAATTCATCAGAGATTGGATTATTAATATCCAATAAGAATGACTCGTTAGAGATAGGATCAGTAGTATCCTAGAATGAGTTGGAAGAGTGTTATTTTCAAAATAAAAATGAAAGCCAATTTTGTTTGGAAATTTTAAACCATTTTATACATATTTGAATATATTATTTTATTTTGAATTCGGATAATCCAATATATCAGATTTTGCATATACGCATCATGAATGTGTATTCGAAATTTTAATATACTGGGTAGATATATAATCACACTCTAGTGGCCTGAAGATGATTCTGATGATTGAGTACTCATCAACAGAGTTTATGTTCGAGTTTCGAAAGTGAGATTTCTATATATTTCCATTAGACTAGTGTGAGAACCAAAACTTACATAGGATTATTTGTTGTGATTTGGCCTCAAAAACCTGTTTTTGACTATGTATTAAAGTTATGCATTTGAAAATTTAATCAACTAATTGATTGCTGGTTGTATTGAGTGACTATTAGTTTGATTGATATAGAAGGTTGGAATAATAATACCAATAAGAGAAATGTAGCAAAATTAAGTCAAATATGAAACTGAATTGAAAATTGTTTGAAATTGCATACATGTACATGCATATATATTGAACAAGTCACAACAAGGAGGCTAGAGAAGAGGAATAAAATTGCATGCCCAACAAATAAGTACCTGTTTACTATATTTCTTGGGTTTGGATGATTTTATGAGCCGCTTGGCTTTTTCTTTTTCTTTTTGAGATGAGACGTCCTAGTGGCGGTTTGGGGATTTTCCCAGTGCTTCCCGTATAAAGGAGGCTATGGCAAAACTTTTCGAAAATTTAGGGTGTTTGCCAAAAATTTTAAAAATTTGAAATTCTTAGAAACCGAAAAGTTGAAGAATGAAAGCCAGAATGAAAGTTGAGTTGATTAGTTAGACAACTTTCAGCTCCATTCCTTTTCGAGGATGAAAATATTTTAAGTGGGGGAGATTGTAACAACCCGGAAAATCAGAACCAATTAAATTTTTTTATTTTAGCTATTTTAATGAATTTTGAATATTTAAAATGATTTATTTTAAATAATAATGACTAGAAATTTATTATGAATAGAATTAGAACATATATATTTATTTAAATAGAATTAGAATATAAATATTTATTTTAATTATTAAAGGAATTGAAAATGGCACGGTAGTTTGAAAATTCAATTTCGAATTTCAAATAAATGCCAGGGTCCAAAATAAACCGGATTTTGGTGAAACCAAAAATATTTGAATCTATTTGAGAATATCTTTCCAAAGAATCTTAAAAATTAAAATTTCATAATGGGAATAAAAAGTTATGCCCAATTGAAAATTCAGAATAGTTGCTATGGAAATATAACCCTTAAAAATTGAAATTTTGCAAACGACCTCCGTTTTTTATGAAACCACTTTTGTTGGAACCGGAATATTATTTCTAGATTCCAATTTGCATAATTTTTGGAATCAATATGTGAGCATGGCAAAGGAAAAGATATTTTGACAGTTTAAGTCAATTTGGATCGACCAGAAAATGACCATTTTTCAAACGGTCTTCAAATTCAACGAAATTAGTTTTTTTTTGGACCGTATGTCAAAACATATCCATATTTATTTTTCTGGAATTTTTGGAGTTAGTATGTGGCCCTGGTAAACTAAAATGTACATTCAAATTCAATATATAAAGAATTGTATTTTAATTTTGATAAAAACTATTCGAAACAGTCGAATTGGCTTACGGGACATATCCCATTGTGTCCGGAATGGGGGTATTTAGCTAGCGGCGACTCTCTTTGGGATCGATTTGGAGCTTGGATAAAAATCTAACTTATATGGAATAAAATAATATATATATATATTAAAATTATAACCCTAACATCTCCCTCACTCAGACCATCGAGCCCCCTCCCGCCCAAATAAAAAACTGTCGCTTCTCTTCCTCATCGCACCGACACCTGGCTCCTCCCCCGCCGCGCCATCGACCGCCGCCGCGCCTTCCACTCCGACCCCCCCTCTCCTCTCAGTCCCTCTTCTCTCTCCCTTGAAACCCCTAGGCCCCAAATAAACCCCAAACCGCTGTTGTGGGTCACCACCACCCAGCTGCCACCTGGCTGCGCCACCGTCGGCCGAGTTAGGAACTGCCGCCGCCACTTGACCATCCCACTCCATCCTTGAGCCCCCTCCCCCTTTTGAACAACAAAACAATGTGAGTTTTATTTTAATTTAATTTTTAGTTAGTTAATTTAATTTAAACACATTGAAGAAAAAAGAAAAATCAGTTTTAAAAATATATAGCATAATAAAAATTAGATTTTTATGTATACGAAATGCGTATAAAATTGCGATCTTTATTTATATGAAATGCATATAAAAATTTGATCTTTTTATATATGGAGCGATATAAAAATACAAATTTTATATATGAAAACAAAGGATAAAAATATCATTTTTTTTATGTAGAGTAATAAAAATATGGTTTTTATTCATATGAAATAGCGATGTAAAGATAAGATTTTTAACATAAAAAAGATTCGATTTTTGAAACAAAAATATTTGATTTTTATAAATAAAAAGATAAGATTTTTAAAAAGGAAAAGATATGATTTTTCATAATATAAAAATATGATTTTTTTATATATGTAGCGATATAAAAATATGATTTTTATATAAATAGATTTGAAATAAAAAAATATTTTTTATCGTATGCATAGGGAATATAAAGGTTTGATCTTTATAATGAGGTAGCGATGTTAAAAACATGATTTTTAACATATACTGCATGAAACAGATCTCGTTGGAAACACGACGAAGATTTTCTACATATGAAGAGTCGAGGCATTTGGTTTAGCACCTAGGTGAGAACTTCTCACTTTAATTCTATTTTCTAGTTAAAATATATACAATGATGCAGACGGTGCTTAGCAGCACCCGACACCCGTCGTCCACAAACCATGGACGACTTGTTTGATTATGATGTGTTGTGAAAATTGACTGTGATGTGGAATGGATTAAATATATTCATGTGTTGAATGGAAAAATGTTCATGTGTTGAAATAAAATATTTTATCGTTAAAAATAATAATTTTTAACGTGTATATGTATAAAATAAATGTTCATTTACAAATCGGACGATTTGTTTATGTACACCCATTTGACTGATACAGATTAGGACGATAAATTTTACATGTCGCCCAACTGCACAAATAAAATCTGTGTTTATGGATTGAAACCCCACATGGGTGTTGGGATGATATTTGACGCGCACTAATCCCAACTGTTTTGTTGTATATCAATCGATTGGTTTACAGACTGTTATAAGTGTTAAATATTTATATCTAATGCTTACAATGTAGAATGCACTCTGGGTGATGGTTGATTGTTTATCATGGCTATTGTATACATGTGTTGTATGAAATCCATATAAATAACATTATATTGTAATTGGCTGTGTCTGATTCCAGTTCAAAAAGAATAAATATTTTAAAATAACGAATATTTTAAAATAATATTCAGTAAAAGATCAAAATCTGATTTTTATGTCCGATTTGGGACGGACATGAAAATATTTAAATATATAAAGCCGTGTTGATTAGATTAATGCCATTTTGACGGGAATGATATTTATATCGATTTTATTCATTTTTATAATGAATATCGAAAAGGAAGTGATTTCAAAATCTAATGTTTTGAAAATATTATCATTTATATATTAATGATATAGAATATTCAATTTTGATTTAAAATTGAATATGAAGTTGAAATAGATTAGAAAATGAATTTAAAACAATTTATAAAATACGTTTTAAATAGAAATCGACGAAATATATATAATATATATATGTATTATATTTAATGGCCTGAATAGAACGTGTCGCGCCGCGGCAGTTCGCAAATTTCGACCATTGACTTCGAATGGACATTTCGGGAGATCCGTCCATCGGATTCTCCTAAAACTGGAACCGCTGGGTTCGTATCAAAAAGAGCTTTCCAGCAAATATTACAGATTTGAAATCTAACGGTTGGATTTGGAATTATGTCCAAATCAAATTTGGAAAAGGTCGCCGTAAGTGCAGTTCGATGGCCGTTTACGGAAATCGACTGTACGGGCCTTGATAAAATTATTAAAAATATCATTAATTTTTGTAAAATCATAATAAATGATTGGAAAGAATTAGGATGAAAAATCCCATATTTGAAAAGATAAAAAAATATTTTTATCGAAATGAACTAGTTGTGAACTAGAATCATAATCCAATATTGTTAAATAAATAAACTGGATTTGAAATGGTTTTAAAAATATCCAAAATTTCCAATATATAAATTGGAATGGATTTGAATTGAAATAATCTTCAAAATATTTTGATATAGGATTCCGTGATTATACGGACATTGTGGAGGAATTTGGAAGATACATATATCATTATTCCAACACGATATTTGTAGATTTCAGAATTTGAGATTGAATATAAGCTGATATATTTTATATTCAGAGCCTTGTATTTAACATCAAATTGGATTTTGGGTTTGTCGTGAATGGTGTCTTCATTAGCACTATTCTTAAACCCAGGTGAGAAAAGATATAAATCTTTTATTAAGATTTAATGAAGTTTACTAATTAATTAACATTTAATTGGAATTAAATTGAAATTGGTTTTTGGGTTTATTGTGAACGTTGTTTTAAATAACACTTGTTCTTTAACCCGATTAATAGTGGAATGAGATTTTGAGTTTGTCGTGAATGGTTTATTTAATAATACTATTCTTAAAGCCGATGAAGTTAAAAAAATTAGAAACTAACTGGAGATTAGCTAAGTTGAATGGTTTCCTGCGTATTGATCTGATGTTGGTTTCGGCCTTCTGGATTAATACTTAGGAAATTGTTCTCTTACTAATTTACGGTTAAAGATTGATGGGATGGGGTATTCAGTAACACTGTCTGTAACGACCCGACTTTTCGACCCTCGAATGTCGACACTAATACATCCACGGTATTCACGTGCCGAGCACCCAAGTGTCGGAAAGACGAAAAGTTAGGGTGAAATAAAATAAAAAGCAAATAGACTAAGGAAGAGGAGGACACAATATCAGAATCTCACAACGGAACGATAACATATAATATAAAGAATGATCTTTACAAAATAAACTGTATGTTTACAACTATCAGAGAAGACCAACCTATCATCAACTTGAACAATCATAACAACATGTCCTCATCACTGTTGATGTACAACATATAATGCAGCGGATATAAAAAGTACGGTATGTTGAACTCCAACTCTCTTCCAGAAGCTCCAAAGCATCCAAAGTAAAACCTGTTATACTCAGTCTACTCGAAGGAGTACGTGAGGGTTTTAGGGAAAACAGAAACTAAGCGTCAGACATCAGTCTGGTATGAGAAACTCAAGATACATATTGCATGTAACAACACTGAGGGAACTATGCAGATTACCGCTCCGGTTTTCCCCTCAATTGAAACCAATCATTTATTATGAGAAGTATAGTTGTATTATAAATAATGTCTAGGGTGTAGAATATAAATAAATTCACATAGAAGGAATGGTTACATTAGTTACATTCAACAACTATTAAGTGTACAAACAAAACCGATAAGGCACGTTCGCATATTGGATTTTCCATCGGAGATCTCTCAATATAGATCCGAACTCCATGCACAAGGGTCAGAAAGTACCTCCGAGCGTCGTATATCTCTAGATGAAATATACCATAAGGTAAACACAACTGGCCCACACACGGAAACACCGGAGTGCACCACGTGGAACCAAATATACCCAACTCCCGCGCGCAACTTCAAAGAGCTCCCGCAACGATTCGATAATAAGCATACACTAGATATGGAGTCAATATATCCTGCCGTAGGTTAGCAAAACCACAGATTGTGCTCCTACTCTGTTTTTAGCCATTTCCGATGTCGAGGTTTCGTTCGGCATCTTTCACACGAGTCTTCATCACTCGAACAGAACAAGAATTCCCAGTTGGAATCCCACAGCTCAATAGATCTTGGAATCACACATAGATTTCTTCACAGATCTTGGAATCACACATGGATTCCAATACATCAACAGATCTTGGAATCACACATAGATTCTTTCATAGACCTTAGAATCACTATATGTGTTCGAGCATCTCAATAGATCTCGAATCACCACATAGCCTTCACTTCCCAGCCGCTTCCAAAACATAGAACCCGTATACTGGTTTTGAAGTGGTTTTAGATAAGTAGAACACTTACCAATCCCGGTCTCCTCAAAACTAGTCGCTAGATTTAAGGTCAAGTTCTATAGTCAATTAACTGACTACAATTCACACAATAGACGATTGTATATGGAAAATAGCCTCGCTTAATTTCCATAACAATTGAATAAACATCCAAGGCACTATCAAGGTTACAAAGCGTGTTAAACAATCAAATCACAATCAAGTCACATAGCATGATAAACAGTTGAAGCACGGTTAACTCATATAAACGGCTTCTAATCCCATTCCCATTTAATTAACCTTCATTAATTAGAACTTCTATTATTAGTAAAACTCCTTTTATCTAATAAAACTTCATTTGTCAAATACGACTTCGCTTATTAATCAATAACTCATACTCGATTAATATTTCTTTATTAGTATAACTTCTTTTAACTAATAAAACTTCATTTGTCTAACTAGACTTCCTTATTAATCAATAACTCATACTCGATTAATATTCCTTTATTAGTAAACTTCTTTTATCTAATAAAACTTCATTTGTCTAACAAGACTTTGCTTATTAATCAATAACTCATAGTCGATTAATATTCCTTTATATACTTGCGTATATATTCAACTTATACATATAAAAGGTGTATATGTATATATTCTACTAATTCACTATCCCTTTATAGTCTTGAATACTTAAAATCGTATTCATATACTTATCCCTCCGGTATAAGTATATCCATAATTCACTTCTAAGATTCCCTCTATAACTTCAATACTACAAAACGTATTCATATACTTATCCCTCCGGTATAAGTATAACCATAATCAATTTATAAGATTTTTCTTAAAATATAATCAAAGAGGTTAAAACCATTGTTTAATAAAGAACCTCTTCTCTTTTATAAGTTAAACATCTTATTCAATATCTTTATTCTGAAAGATTTCTATACTTGTTTCTATCTTTAAAATAAATTATTAAAGATCTAAGTATATTCAAAACCATTAAACCGTATATTCCAGTTTAACTACATTCCAAGGGTTTAAAACAAGTGTTGCTAAAACAATGTTTACAACAAACCCAAAACAATCCTTTATAATTTATCTTTAAATGTTTGTTTAAAGATTCAATTATATTTACTTCCATGATATAATCTGAGAGGGTTAAAGACTAATGTAATTAACACATTGTCACGACAAACCCAAAACCATTTTATGCTTATAGAAATCACACTTCGTGCACTTTACTCGTTTCCGACATTATCAACTTAACTATCCCTCGGTCAAGAGTGAGGCCAGGTAAGTTAGAGCACTGGTTGCATATCACCCCTTGCCTAGACACCCCATTCTTGACACTCACAGATAGATAAGCCTACTCGTTGGCTTATTAGAATTAAGCACAGTAACCATGATATTCAATAAACAAGTAATTAGGAAGTGCACTCATATCACTATTCTAGCTTCACACACTTTCAAACTTACTTCAATTTAACATACAAGTTAAACAACCATTTTAATATGATAAGAAATCACTAAGGACGTAATCACAAAGTTCCATACAATGTATTGAAAACACAACAATTAAAACTGCATATATAGCGACTATCGCTATAAGTGCACTTTCAAGTTCAAGTCCACAATATGTCAATTCCCTACTAATCCTTATGTGCTTTTTTTCAAGTCCATTCCACTTGTTATACAAGTCAATTCAAGTCCAATTCCAAGTTCATTCAAGTCCATTCCAATCCATTACATGGATTACATATGTCGCTTACTTTTAAAGTAAGAATCAAGACAACATTTTTAACATAAGTTACCAACATTCAAGCAACTTTAAGCATAGTTAAAAACATGCAAAAGGGTTTATGTTTGCTGTCCTAAATAGTGAGTAAACTCACCTTAATCCTTAGCAAATCCTAGCTCCAAGAATAAGAACCATGATCCAAACTAGCAACCTCCTTTCTTTCCTTCCTTTCCTTCCTTTTCCTTGCTTCCTTCTTGTATATAGCTCACGGCCTAAAATAGAGAATGGAGAGGTTCTTCGATTTTTCAACTTCTAACTAGCTAGAAGATCTTGTAATGGTGTAGGAAGGCTTCACTCAAAGTTTGGCTTGATTTGAAGTTCATTTGAGTGTACTTTGAGAAAGTTAGTAAGGAAGAGGAAGAAGATGAAGATAAGCCATTAAAAGCTTCACTTTTGCTTAGGAATTTTGTGTAAGAAAGAAGGAGGTATACCCCTCCTTATATAGGAAAAAAAAGGTGGATGGGAAAAGACCAAAATGCCCTTAAAACCCTAAAAGTACTGATGAAAGAAGTGAAAGGTGTGTAAGAGAAGTGAAAGGTGTGTAAGAGAAGTGAAAGATGTGTAAGAGATGGTAAGTTTGCTTTTTTTCAAAGACTTTAAGTAAGCATTCATTTGTATACATATAAGAAGCTTATATGCATACACTTAGGATATTTTATAAAACTTTGATGTGACTAATTATGCATACATTTATGTGTATAAGCATGTATGTGCATATATATCATACAACGTTGCAACGATGTGAAACAACTTCTATTCAACGATAGGATGCGAATCTGGAAGTTGAATCACGATTATATTTTTAGTTCTTTATCAAATAATTTATTCAAGTAAACAAAACTTGGAAATAAATTCATTAACTTATTTAAACAATTAAAACAAGCATACTTAAATTATAAATCACTTATTTGAATATTTAAATACCCAAAATACAAAACTTTCCTTAAATGCTCATTTTTTTAAAATGATGACATCATCAAAATAGTTAACCATAAATATGAAAAATAATTTTATTTACTAATTACTTTCCTAATGAATAATTAGACATCCACTAAAATTTTCAACAACTTTTATTGAGAAAACAGCCATTTATCAATAAAATGATTTTCGGTCAATTTATCAATATTTTACCAAAAATATATTTTTGAAAGCATTTTTTTCTAAAATGAGTCTAGTATCATTATTTACTTGTTAAATGATATTTTACAAGGTTATAAAATCACATTTATAACATTTAACAATATTACAAATTGTTACGATATTCGAAGATTAAGTGTTCGATTTTTCGGGTCTTTACATTGTCCTTAAAACCCGTGCAAAAAGAATAAATCTTTTAATTAAGATGTAGAGAAGAATTACCTATTAATTAACATTTAATTGGATTTGAAATGGAATGTGAATTGGGTTTACTGTGAACTGTGTTTTTAACGACATTCGTTCTTTAACCCGATTTACAGTGAAATGAGATTTGGAACTTATAAATCTTTTTATTAAAGATTTAGTGGAAGTTTTCCAATTTAATATATTGGAATGGAATGGAATCCGGTTTGATAATAATCAAAGTGAGTTTCTGTGGAGGAAGACTGTTAATATAGATGGAATTTAAAATTTGTCGTTATTCCATTTATATTATCGGTTGGATGTGGAAGTTTATATCGATTATATATATCGATCTATTGTCCATGAAAATTCCATTGTTAATAGAATTATATTTTGGGTTTACCGTGAGCTGTATTTTAAATGACATTAGTTCTTTAACCCAGTTAAAGATAAGATTAATTTCTTAACTTGGAATAATCATTAAGTAATGATTTTTGGAGATTAAAACTGAATTAAAGTTTTAATGAATCTTTGAATAGAGTGAAAGGTGAATTTGATAACTAAAATTATCAAATTTAAGAAATGATCAAGAATGGAGTATCACCAATTTTGCTCCAAGCAATAGTTAAATCTTTAATTATATTTGAACGTGAACTGGTAATTAATTTTACCGATAAGACAGTGGTGTTAGATACGAAGTATTACTAGTTTTACTTCATGGGATGAATAGGTTAGGATTGAGAAATTAAATAAATGATTACTTCGGTAAGGTTCGTTAATCTCGACTAGTTTGGATAAACCATAATTTGGTTTGAATTTATATCCAAATGAGATTAAAGAATAAATTTAAAGAATTTATCTTTGATAAAATTAATGGGAACCTTTCCCAAGGTATAAGAATATTTGAATAAAGGAATATTCTGGATTGGAATAAGGCGTATGTTGTGTTTTTATGGCACTTGTTTATTATATATGAGAGTTATTCAGAAAGATCGGGTTTATCCCATTCTGAATAACTGATTCGACGATACGTCGAGGATGAAGACGGTGGTTGAAGACCGGTGGTCTTCGCATCATTTGGATGATTACTGATGTTTTGATTGGGATGTACACCCAAGATGAGGTAATAAGTGGTGATCGTCCAGACGTACTTAGAGATCGACGGATATGCGAGGGCCTCTCTCCTGTATTGGACATACAGGACGAGGAACAAGATGCCTCCGGTTTCGTTTAGACCCAGAATGAACTTGTAAATGGATGTGTCTCTGACATCGATTTCATTCTGTGTGATTGACATCAGTTGCATAACATGAATTGCCTATGTGGCATGCTGAGATGCAAAGGATCAAGGCTTCTGTTAAAAAGCAGAGTCTTGTGGTTGATGATCATAGCACAGCTTTAATATAGCATAGCTTTGTGTATAGCATTAATTCGCGAGCCTTACACCCCGGTGTGAACCAGAAACGGCAGAGGACCTTAGGGACGACATGTGTTTCCTTCTAGCTGGGAGTGGTGTCTGAGTTTTGCACGCCTAGATGTTTTACTTATGTGGATGATGGATAGTGAGGTGCCTTAAATATATCAGCACTGGGCGGTCGATGGATAGTATAGTCTTTATACAAACCAGATTGACGCCCGATAGGGCGGGCAAACGTAGTGTTCAGGAATTTTAATCCACATGAGTGGACCAGCCCTAACGATCCAAGGTGCAGTTGCGGCTGTGTCCTGAGGGGTGGACTAGAGCGTCTCGAATTCGGTAAGGATGATCCCTTGCCTTAGTTCACAGATGGGCATCCAACTTCCAATACGTGACATTTTGGTTTTGATTGTAGAGGCTAGTATGGCGACATAGTGGGATGGGGCACTATGCCGTATATGATTGATACATTTATATTTGAAGTTGTTTTCATACACTTTACACTATAATGGTATCAAAATGATTTGTTTTAAACGTACCAAGCATGTTTGGCTATTATGAGGTAAAACTCTATCCTCTAGCTTGCATTGTGTGATGGGACCTGAGTCTTATAATAGCTTCATTTTTCCAAAAAGCATTGCGCTGTTTGTTTTATGCACTAGTATCCTTGGGAGGAAACCTGTTCCGTGTTATACAGCGTGGTCCCTTGATTTACCTTGTTTTAAAGTAAAGATTTAATAACTGTTTTAGTTCTCACACCAATCACATGACTAACCTGAAGTTTATTGTTTTAACCTAACTCTGGGTGCCCCTATTTTCCATATGAGCAGCTAGTAGTTTTCGTTTTGCAGATTTATATTCATAGGATCCTGGTTTACAGCTGGAATGATATTCAGAAAGCTCTGTACCCGTGTATCTCTTTCAGTTGTGTTTTGTATTATTTTCCGCTGCATTGTAATTTGTAAATCTCTGTCATTTATCAAATGTGTATTATTTGTTCATACTCTATGTATTCTTGTACTCTGATGTAAATTGTTGTAATAAGCAATGAAATGTTCTTCTGTTTGTGTTCTGATTTGTCTTGTTCTCAAAGCAATCTGTTCTTTCACTTCTCTTCGAAGACCGGGGAAGTTCGGCTTGTTTCAAGGGGTCACGGCCATTTGCTAATTTTTTTGAAAGCTTCGATTTTGATTTCTGAAGAATAAAAAGGGGTATTGGTTTTTAAATAAATGAGGAAGGGTTGGTATTTTCAAAAGAAGAAATAAAGGGAATCGGCATTTTATTTGGAGTATGCGATTTCCAGAAGAAAAATCAAAGGTTTAGGGGTGGCGATTTATAGAAGATGATCGCTTAACCATTAAGAAAATGTCCTACGTAAGGTACATATAGGTTATAGGTTAGGTACATATATTAATTTCAATTAGAAATAAAGCGATTTTCATTTAATTTAAAAAATACAAATTTTATTTTGAGCTTATCCACCAATGATAACTCAGGGTTCACAACTTGAATTCACGAACCACTGTTTTAACGTACTAACCGATGTTTCAATATTATTTCGTTATCCTGAACTGAACTGAATATATTTTGAACACGCATGTGTATATATCTATATTAAATCGATATAATATAATTTAAATTCAAAATAATTTATTCCTTGAAAATAAATTAATATTATCGTCAATTCTATTTAAATAGAATTTATACTGATCATCTGAATCATCTTGATTTATTTATTTTAATTCTCGATTTAATTATATTTTGTTTTAAATTCAAATAAAATTCATATTAATCATTTGAATTATTTTAACTCCGTTTTAAATTCGAATTGAATTATTTCAATTTTTTTATTTCGATAATTATAAATATTCTAAATAAATTGTATTTCGATTATAATATCTATAACTCAATATAAATATAAATTTATATTGTCAACTCAATATTTAAAACCATATTAAGTATTTAGAATAAATCGACCATAAAATCTGTGTCATTACACATCCGTATTTATGTATGGATCGGTCTTATGAATTATCATTTCTTTTAAAGGATTTGTGAACATTAAATCAAGCTGTTTTAAAATGTTTACTCACACCAGTCCTATGACCGACCTAGAGTTTATTTTTCTGTGTTTTCCATAAACTCTTGGGTGCCCAAATTTGTATGGGCAATCAAGTGGTTTCAGGATTTTACAGATTCACTTGATGGAGCTTGGAGCAAGAGGCTTCAACATTAGATATATAGAATTTATTTCAATTGTGTTGTATATGGGTTGTACTCTTATGATATATGTAAGTAAATACAATTTTGTATTTCAAGATGTTATATATATTTTTTAGTTCCGCTGTGAGATTCGTTATACTCTGATTTTGTTATGTTTAGTTCTCCTTTTTCTTCTATTCTAACTTTCTTTCTATTTCCCACCCTGTAATTTCTTTCTATTAACGATTTGTTAATTTTTGATTCTTGATTAGACGATATGTGATACATGATATGTATTAGTATCGATAATCAGGATCAAAACTTTTCGGGCCGTTACATCGTCCATTTTGCGCGTTTTCACAATTACAAACGTGAATTCTGGACAAATGAAATTTAATTTCAACGAACAGAAAATGGTGCTTTCTCAGAATTCAGAATAGATTCATATAAAAACAATGAATTCTAATTTTGAAAACTTTTAATTTTAGTTTGAATTGAAATTTGATCGGAACTGGCCTTTTTAGAAAATTTTACATTTTAATAAATTTGGTAAATTAAAATATTTATTAATTCAATTTCATTATTTAAATTTAAATTTGTATAAGTTTACTTGAATTCAAATAACATAAATTGAGCCAGGCAACAATTAAATTCAAATTAGACTATTGTTGCATCTCATTATTCAAAAGGGATTTATTGTTGTTCATTCACACAAATCAATTCATTTATCTCATTCCATTCATAATAAATTAATGCTTAAACAATAAAGTTTTAAATTTTAGTCAAATCATTAATTTGAAATTTATTGAAAATTCAGGTTGTTACAATGCCTTCTATATATGTTTAGATCTTTAATATGTTGTGACAAGTCTGGCAATAAGTTGTTTGTTTATTTTCTGCAATGTTTGAAGGATTTAAAAGAAGTTGGAACATATTTTGGCCCACGGCTTGTTTGAGTTAGTTGTTTTGTAATTAGGCCTAAGTACTCGAAGTGATGTTTACCTGATATCTGGATGCATGACATTACTGCAGGTACATGTTGCAAACCTTTTTTAGTTCAATATGATGTAAATTGCTATGGCTTAAATGTTCACTTGTACATCTTTTACTTGTTTGTAGGTTTGGATATTTGAACAATTTCCTAGTCTAAGACGACATAAATGTTGTATTGGTGTAGCTGACAATGATATCTGAGCTATGTTCTATTTTGTAAACGATAAAGGTACGAATTTAGCCACTTACTTGGTGTTGCTTAGAGAAAGAATTGATGATTTGAAAAGCAATGACATTATTTGGGATTATTTTAAAGGAAAATGATATTTATACTCGTTTCAACAGTGTTCTTTGTATAATGGACCGATGATCTATTTTAAAACTAAAGAATTATATCTTCTCCAAAGATTTCTACGCCAATTTGGATATGTTCAGCTTGTCCCCACCGATCCATTCACGCTTAATAAGAAAAAGTTTAAATTTTTGACACATGAGTTTAAAGCCATGTACCATAATGTTAGGGAGATTGGCTAGAACGAATGGAGAAACCATCTCTTGAATGAAATATTAATATCAAAAGTAGTTGTTCATCCTTGGGACTGTGAAGATAGCTACATTTAGTGGTACCAGAAAGCTTCTCATCCTGTCATGTCGAATGCAATGAAAAATTAACAAAACCTCACCACTAAATCTATGAGAAGTCTCTTCTTACTCGTATTGTAAGATTGTTGTACACGTACTTTCAATATCATTTCACTGAACGTGTGTTGCTTACTTAATTTTCACTTGTGGAAACATCATCTTCGACAAGTTGCTAATATTATCTGGGCTTGCGGACCTAGTGAATCAGTTGCTCAAGCGATACAAATGGTCAATTAAATAGAATAAATTAGTAACTTTATTAGTGGATGCATCAACTCTATGGTGTACATAATATTGATGACTATAATCCAACTGCATAAATTGTTGCATAATCATCCTACCTTCTGTATTAACAAGTTTTAGCTTCACTTTTGCATTGTAAACATTTCTTATTGTAGATTTGTTCTCGGGGCTGTCTATTTTAATAACAATAAGTTTATTCCATGTCTTAATACCACTATTTCTTATTGTCTCTACGGTCTTCACTTCATTGTCTTTTAAACGTGCAACATAGGGATGACCGGTTAATACATTAGGAAGGTTGTGATTGTGACGTCCATTTTCACTTTCAAATACCACTTTCCACCTTCTACACAATGTGCCCTTAATTCAAAATGGACATTCAAATTTCCTACTCCTCGTTATTCATCTTTTCTTGTCAGTTTTAGGAACATACCGCTTTGCCTTATGATCGACAAACTTTTCGCTTCTTTCACATACAAGGACCATTCATGACCCTTTTCCATCATCTACCAAATTTCACACTTTGCGTATTTTTATAACAATGACAGAGTTCACGCTAATTCCACGCTCCATGCACCATTCTCATATGCTTTCTTTTGAATTGAACAACTACATCAACAAACAAATACTGCGCTTAGAAGTTTGAACAAAACTAATACACAAGTTAAAATACACTTTCATACCTCATTAGTAGTGAAATAAGAAGATAAATCGGGGTACTCGCAAAGTGATAAGTTCAGTTCCCCATGTTCATCGTTATTTGCATCATCATTTTATTCTTCCTTACAATCATCTCTCAATTTATCACCATCGGTGTCAATATAGTTTTCAGAAACTATTGCATAACTCTACTCATCTACTTCGTTGGAAAATCCATTTGATGCATCCTGCTATGGAATGGAACAATACATCTCCATTAGAGTTTTGAACTTAATTATTAAATATGGTAACAAACTACCAAAGAAATAATATTAATATGGTCGCAATTTCCCGTTTATTTACTTACGAAATAGTACAATGATTCCTTTTATCACTTTCTTTTTCCCGAACTTGGAGCTAACAGAAAAAGGGTACGACCCCATCGTTTTTTGTTAACGCTGCTCCACAATGAGACTTTCCATGTTCATCGTTATTTACATCAATTCGATAGTTTCATTTCTAAAAAAAACTTATCTTGTTCAAATTGATCAACATGTGCAAAAATTTCACTTTGTTGAGTAAAAATCATATTATCTTCCTCCTCCTTGATAGAATTAAGGTTTGGATCCATTACTCTATTTGTATTTTATTGAAGATAGTAAAAAATGTTTATTGTAGTAGGTAGCTAGGGTAATTAATTGTCCAAGGGTAAATTGGTCTAACAATTAATTAATTACAATAGTGACAAATGTCTCCTTTTAACAAATTATAAAAAATGAAAAATTGTGTCACCCCTTAACCAAAACGGGAGTGCGAATAACAATGCCCCCAAAAAGTAAGTTACTATCCCAAAAGGCAAGCAACAAAGTAATTGGTATTCTCTTACATTGTTTAAAAATGCATATATTTGGTATATTTGCTACTCACTCATACACTCCACAAATTGTTTTAGTCAAAACTGCCTATACCAGTATAACCATATCAGTAATACGCAAGTTTCTGTTCTCTTAAGGCTAATGCTACATCACTTTTCTATCGACATAATAGTGCCCAATTTATTTTATGTTGCTTACCAAATCAGAAGAAGTTTGAATAGAGAGAGTCTCTATCTTCTTAATAATGAAGCTAGTTGATGGTATCTCAATAACCAGTACTTGATTGTAGGAAAAATAGCACCTTGAATTAGTTAGGCTTTTCATGCACTAAAAAGAAAGCTACCCCAAAACTCTATATTAGAATTATTTGTTGCAGTAGTGGTTGACAATAAAGTGAAGACATAAGAATTTAAGTATGTTAGCAACAATCAATCTTAAACCCTTAGATTCATATATGTACCAGATATTGATTTAATTGAGAATAAATCTGAGAATAGATAAATAAGTTTGCGGAACCCTACCCGAGTCCCTGATTAATTACCGATGAAAATATAGATTTTGTTTGATCTACCAAATTGATACAGACCCTAGATCTGAAATCGGTTCTCCATAGAAGATGATTAGAGGGTCGATAGAGCTTGTGTAATTTGGAAACAATAACACCCTACTTATAAAGTCGACATTTTGTAATTTGGCCCTTCAAAAAATTAAAAATTCCCCAGTATCTGCACATTAGACCCATGATAAGTTAACCTTTAACCCTTTTAATTCTAATATAAAAACTAGATCAATTTAGTTAGAATTTATACCAAATAGCACAACACATTTTATTTTATATAAACGACCCAAACGTTAAAAGGTTTTAACAATCTTCTCCTAGACAACATACATAATGATCTTAAAATGCGTTTGTAATAGTCCAAAATATTGAGTAGTAAATATTTTTGAACACCGAGCTTGTTCCAATATTTAAATATTGGATTTAATGTTATAAAAATTGTTTTATAACCTTTTTAAGTCCTATAAGTAATAAATAATAAGGAGAAAATATGTTGTTGCAAAGATAAGTAGTTTGAAAAAAATATCGATAATGCGACCGAAAATTGTTTTGTCGATAAATGACGTTTAACTTGTTGAAATTTTTTAGACCATCATGTGCATTTCATTACAATAGAAGAACACACACACACACACACACATATATATACACATATAATATAAACAAATAAAATGGTGTATGTATATATATATTTAAAAATATGATAAGTGGCATGAAATGATAAGAACACGTGTCATCAAATGAACGATACACATATCTTGAGATTAAAGGGAATAAAGACACATAACCCTATTAGGTGTCCATGTGTAGAAACATCTTAAGACACCTAAGGGGACATGTTTCTACATCCTAAACCTTTCATGAAGATAAGGTGGACATGTTTCCGAAACCAGATTACCAAATTAGCCTTAAAGAATGCTATAAAAAGGAAGAAATCTTCATTTGTTTTCATACATTCCCAAAACAAAACGAAGGTAAGATAAAGAGGAGAAGTTAATGAGAAGCCAAGAGAATAAATACAAGTTCAAGCTACAATTCTAAGGTGAGAAAAACTATTTAAGTACAAGTATTTATTTCATACTTTGAAGAAAAGTTATGAAAATTGAGAATGAATGATAGAGCTTGAACCATTGAAAACGGCGTTCGGTATTTTGACCATAACTTATTCATTTCTTAATGAAATTTTGATTTGTTTAATGTTCTAGAAAGCTAATTCAAAGGCCTACTGTTGACGGGCAAAAATTTTGCATGCTAATACCCAATGTTTATGGGTGAACAATTATCCAAATAAGCAGTAAATAATTAAATGCAGGGAGACACAACTTTTATAGTGGTTCATCACTAACGCATACGTCCACTTTATAATTTCCATTCATCATATCTTTGCCAATTACAAATGACATGACAATATTTGTGTACGAAGTTGTGAGTATGATAAACTTTGACTAAGTTATCCTTCTTCTCCTTCCTTGTGACAGGTTGACTTGGTCAACTATGTCCAAAACTAGCTTTGAAGCCCAAGAGGTCCAAAAGCGGTGCAACTATGATTGTTAGTGTCCAACAAGCTATGGAACATGTGTTCCCACCTTGTAACTATTCATGCCATGTCCAATGGCCATGGAGAAGGTGTTGGAAACCATTAATGAGTGTTTGGAGCTCTCAAGGTCCAAGAATCCAAGGTTAAAGGATCCAAATGAAGGCCAAAGGTTGGTGTATTTATAGGAAGGAGGTTAGGTGGGAGTAGGTTGGAAATGGGGACCACAACCCTTAATTTCGAACCCCAAAAATAGACTCTGTACAGAAAATTTGTACCCCCTGGTAAGGGGTACGAAATTTGTATCCCACCAGGGGGTACGAAATTTCGTACCCCCTGGAGGAGTATGAAATTTGTACCCCTCCAGAGGGTACGAAATTTCATACCCTCTGGAGGGGTATGAAATTCATACCCTACCAGGGGGTACGAAATTTCGTACCCACGGAGGGGACGAAATTCGTACCGCATAGGGGATACGAAATTTGTAACCCCTTAGGGGATACGAATTTCGTACCGTTTAAGAGGGTATGAAATTGATGGATGAAGGGGTCGAAATCATGTTGTCGAGGGCGTTAAAGTTTATGAATGCAAAGTAAGAGAATCCACGGTTTTGCGGTTCCGAAGTGAAGGGATCTGAGCTTTTGACATGGAGAAAGTGCCTCGTATTGTTGAATTTTATATAGTAAATTGATAAATGATTTTAAGGTTTTTTTTTCATGGTAATTAAGTAGACTAAGAAAGCTTCTTACAGTAGAAAATTTGGAGTCAAAAACTATATTTATCATATAGAAATAGAGTCAAACATTTTGCCGAAAAGCTAGTCAAAAAACTAAATTTCTGAAATTTGTAGCATTTCTAAAACACTGACTTTTCTCTGTATTATTCATAAAGGCCTAGAACTTTTCACAACGCACCAAAAACGTTGTAATAGCTGTTTTGAGTCTAAAACCATTATAAACTACCCATAACTTTTCGTAGTGCGATACAAACACTGTGTTAACTATTTTGTGTCTAAAAACCATCTTTTCATAATACTTTATAAATGCTGCATTTTTTATTTTAACTTATACCACTGATGATTGAGGAATTTATGACTTAGTACGATTAAAACTTTCTATACCATTTTATAAAATGCTATCTTTTTAGTTTGATAGGTTTAACGGGGTATAAATGACGTTTAACTTAACTGTTTTCCTTCAATCTTTGAACATCTTTACAAACATATATATTAGAGAGATATAAAGCTAGTTTGAGATTGTTTATGAAGGAGTTTCTGCATAAGGAAGTCGATTAGTATTTAAAGTAGATTACAAAGTGTTTTATCTACAAACTTTCAAAATGAGTATTTACAAAGTGTTTTATCCCTACTTGATATAAAGTGTATTCTGGAAATAAATATTTATTTTAAATGTTTTATGTAAAGGAGATCTACTTTGGCTTGATCCTGTATCTGATTACTTACCCAATTAGATAAAGGCACGTAGGTCGTCACAAGGGGTAGTGATGCAATTGCTATATTAA
Source organism: Allium sativum (assembly GCA_030737875.1). Classification (NCBI taxonomy): domain Eukaryota; kingdom Viridiplantae; phylum Streptophyta; class Magnoliopsida; order Asparagales; family Amaryllidaceae; genus Allium; species Allium sativum. The sequence goes on from CM060916.1 coordinate 1,007,342,378, forward strand.
TAAAAATATTTTTTGTTTATTATTTGTTATTACATCTTGTGTTGGTGCGTCTTTCATGTTTAAAAGTTTAAGCCATACCAACATATTTATCAAGATTACAGGAATGAATATCAATGTCCATCTCACTAGATTTGCATAAAAGAAGATTTATGGTAATTGTGTTTAAATTTTATTTAAGTACACCCTGTGAATTAAATGAATATTCTGATAAGTGCTATTTATTAAAATTCTATCCAATGCATTTAGTAATGATGTATATATTATCAAATATGATGGTAATTGTCATTATTTGTTTTGAACGAGCAGACTTTTGACAATTTTGACTTGTCCGAAATTTCCAGGGAGTTACAAGTTGGTATTACAGCTTAGGTTAGGTGCCTAAATAAAATTTCACATAAGATTAGAAAATCATACCAGAAATTTTGAAATGAAGCTACCTTCATTTGTTAAATAAAACTGGATCGGGGAAGGCACCATTCCTCTGACTAGGGTTATGAGTAGTATTTATTTTATGTGTTTAGCTTCTGTTTAGTGTTTATACTAATAAGAATTGTAACACCCCGCAAATTCTATAACTGTGAAATTAACAAATTAAAGCATAATTAATCTGAAATCAAAGAACTAAGGGAAACGGGGTACGCCATTGCGTTCGTCTCGAAAAAATACGCGAAATAGAGTTCGAGTTTTCGAAAAACGGAGTCCGTATGAAGAAGATATGGCCTTCGGAAGTTTTGAATTAAATTTAAAATTCAAACAGAATAAAATAATTAAAAATCGGGCCCAATGGGCCAGGGCGGATAAACACCCGCCGAGGCCACCCAGGTCGACTGGGCTGTCGACCTGGGCTACCCATGTCGATAGGGCTGTCGACAGCCCTGTCGACAGGGGTGTCGACCTGGTCGAGCCCAGTCAACCTGGCTGGCCAGGTCTGTGTTTGGCCGATTTTCTGTGGTTTGCTTTGTCATTAGGGCTAGGTGTCAAGTTCTAATTGGTCTCTCTTCCTAATGAATGGCTATGATCAATCCAAGCAACATCAAGGGTCCTAATCAGTTCCTAACCTCTATATAAACAACCCTAGACTAAACCCTAATCTATTCATTCAAAAATAAGAACATAGCCGCCATGTTGCTGAGGAACGACTAAGAGTAGCCGCCAACTAAAGAGAGAATTAGGAAGAAAGTTCTAAAGCCTAAAGCAATTCAAGCAACCTAAAGCCAATCAATTCAACAAAGGAATCATATCTCTTAATTAGAGAATTCGCCGCAACCATTGTAAGTAGAGTATTACTTTGGTATGAATAAATATCTGTGTTGATTTGTATGCTTGAATTGGGATAATAAAGTAATTCATATTTGTGCAAAATTTATGTTATTCATTATAAAGAACTACATGCGGTAGTTCTATGCACGTATGCGTTTGGAATATTTCGCAAATTATGTAATCTATGTTGAAGCTACATGTGTGTAGTTGATTGAAATTCATGCAAGTTTGGGCTTTGTTATTATGCCATCATAATGTATATTTTTGTGCATAAATCATTTTGCAAGTAATTGAAACAAGTTTGGTTATTATAGTTCATATGAAACTATGTTGGAATTTTGACACCATAATCCATGTATTAAGTCATGCTTTTGCAAACTTATGAATATGGCTAGGCTATGAATGATATTTGGCATAATTGAAATCCATGATTAAGTCTATCTTGTTTAAAAGAATTATATGATGACATATGTGAGACATGGCTAGGTTAGACTCAAAAATCCCTTTTTGCAAGTTTAAAGCAAACACCATGTTTAGGAATATTTATGCATAAGTATGTTTATACCATCGTTATGTGATTAGACTTAAAATCATGATTAAGTTGAACTATGCTTTTGTGTTAGTAACAAAGTATCCCCTTTGTAAACATGTAGAAACCTTATGAACATGACTTGTTTATGTTTATGCCTAAATGAGAATATAGGTCTATGTTGTAGTTAAGACTATGTGACACCTAATTTAGATTCTTATCTTAAGTTTACATGGTTTGGTTCATGTCACCTATGCTTTATGACCAAAGTATATATATATATGCAAGTACACCAGTTTCTATTATGTATTTCCAACGTCATATGCAAGTTCATGCGCTCACCTTCCCCTCTTTGTGTATGTAATCACGCTTTAAGCCTCCCCTTTTCGCATGGCTAAATTGGGCTTTAAAAGGCTAAGCCCAATATATATAAACGGACGTGTAAAACGGGGGAAAATAACGTTGGGTTAAAATTAATTAATGAATGAAAATATAAAATAGAAGGGCCCAAATTCAAGTATGGGTTGGGCCCGTGATTGGTGTAACCTTTACACCATTAACTTAATAATGGGCCGCAAATATTTACATATAAGAAATAAAGAAGAATGACAAAATATGTAAATGTAGAACATACGATGTGTTTAACCCGAGGTTGGATTGAGTTGTGATGTAAACCTGCCCGGAACCGCCCGGCTGTCCAGTAGTCACAACAATACCTATCCAATGTGGGAGGTTAAACATGGAGCCCAATAAGGACCCGAGGTTAGACTGAGTTGTGGCGTAAGACTGCCCGGAACCAACCGGCAACAGGCAGCCACAACAATACCTGTCTAATGTGAGAGGTCAGGGCCTTAATAAGACAATTAAGGCTGAGTCAGGATTGTTAGGATTAAGTGAACTTAAGACTTAATCAAAATGGAACATGCTAAACTAAACGGACTGGTGGGGTTAGGTTAGGAAACACTTAACCAACTTAGCATGTTGGCTAGAGATAGAAAACCTAGTAACGGGGGACCCTTTTCAGCAGTAACCCTAGAAGGTGTATCAGGATACCCTGAAGCTAGGCAGGGTGGGGCACGATTACTGGGCTGATTGTAAGAGGTCAAATCGACGGCGGTGGTGTAGCAGTGTAGGTTCTAACGGAGTGCGGGCGTGCACACACTCCGGCACAGAAAAATAAGGCACTGGACACCAGTAGCATACCTGTGCACTCTAAGGTTGTGTCGGGTTGCCACTATGGGACTTGATACACCCCATGGTGGGACCAGCATAGGTAACTACGACATCGGGGGCCGTAAGACACATGTAACTATGCGAGTAGGAGCCGATCATCGTAGAATGGATCACATTACCCTGATTATGGGGTGCCAGTTGGAAACTAGTTCATATGGGTTCGGAGATTAACATGGGGTACGACAGTATATTCGACCCTAGACAACTTAATCAAGTTTATAGTGCATGCCCACTTCTTGTTTATACTTATCATACCCAGTTCTTTATTCATAGACAGAGTAGTACTAGACTTACTCAGGCTTTATGTCTGACTCTACTTTTCTTTCGTCTTCTTTCTTCCGTTTCCCCCCCCCCCAGGTCCGCAGGGAGGGAACACAGCAGCTTGATCAGCCTTAACATCCAGCTTGAAGAAGAGAAATGTATTGCTTGGACTTTTTCGCTTTGAACTATGGCTTTGGACAATCCACTATGGGGCTTTTGCAGTTTACCTATGTTTTATTTATGCTTCTTTAAATAATGTACTCAAGACAGATTATGAAAGTGTTATGTTATGTTTTTGGAAAGGATGTTGTTGTAACACGTATTTGACTTTATGAAATAAAAGTTTGTTGTTCTTCCGCTGTTTACAAATATGTGTTCTTATATCTGTCTTGTATATCTGTGACTTGTACTTATAAACCTCCACCAAAATTAGGGCATTCCCTTTGAGAGTGACCCTAACGGACTGGTGGGGTGTTTCACTTGGTATCAGAGCGAGGTTTACCAGATAAGATAAAAAGTTTTGAAAAATTATTTTCAAAAAGGAAAATTTAAAGAAGCATTTAAAAAAAAAATATTATTTTATTTTAAAAGGCAAAGTCCACTCCCCAAAGCCATAGGTACTATCTCTTATCCTTCGTTTTGAATCTATCCTTTTTGTTTCAGCATGTCCGAAGATCTTAACTTGCCGGAAGGGGTACCAATACCTGGTTGGTTTAGACGGTTCTTAGAAGCTAGGGCCACTCAGCCAGGTCCTACCGTTCCTCCTCCCCCAGCTGCAGGGAATCATCCAGCTGCAGCAGCACCTTTTCCTCCACCTCCTCCGCGGGGAAACACGTTCGCTAAGATATGTAAAGATTTTAAAGCTATGGGAGGAAGGGATTTCCATGGAACTGAGTCCTTCGTAGCAGCTAGGAATTGGCTGAAGGAAACTGAGGATCTATTCATCATCTTTGAGGTAGAGGATAGACAAAAAGTACAATTGGCGGTGTGGCTATTGAAGGGCGAGGCTTCCTACTGGTGGGAAGTCACTAATGCTGAAAGACCAGTGGAGACATGGGAGGACTTTAGGGCAAGGTTTGAGACCAAATTTCTCTCAGATGCGGAAAGAAGTTTGCAGTTGGAAAAATTCTTATTTCTTAAGCAAGGAGACAAGACTGTCAGAGAGTATGTGAATCAGTTCGATGAGCTGGCTAGGTTTGGGCTTGACCTAGTCAACACCCCGCACAAGAAGGCTCTCCGTTTCGTCAAAGGGTTAAATGAGCCATTACACAGTTTGGCCATGACCCATATACCCATGGGGGCCATGTATGAAAGATTGGTGCAAATGGCATTGCTGAATGAGGAGGATAAGGGCAAGAAGGAGGCAAAGGCAGAAAGCTCTCAAGGGAAGAAAGAGGGTTTGCAGCCTAAGAAGACAGACTTTAAGAAAGGCGGGAAAGGCAGCAAAGAGAAGAGGAAGTGTAATTTCTGTGGCAAAGTGGGGCACTTAGTAAAGGACTGCCGGAAAAAGAAGGCCAAGGAGAATGGTGGGTGCTTTTCTTGCGGTCAGACAGGCCACAGGGCTAAGGACTGCCCAAAGAAACGAGGGCAGGGGCAGGGCGCTGGATCCACCTCAGGGGCACAGGTTCATGTACTAGAAGCGCCACCTTTGCAACAGCGAGGTACAAATACTTCTGTAGAAAGCGTAGTTTATCTTTATGATCACCCCGTTCGCACTTTATTTGATTCTGGCGCATCACACTCCTTTATCTCGTCTGCTTTAGTAGAATCTCTGCACCTAGAAACTAGTATGGTAGAGGACCCCTTAATTGTTTCAAACCCAATTGGGGGCCCAGCTCATTTGTCTATGATCTGTTTGGAATTGAAAATTTCTATTCTAAGTGTTGAATTTCAATGTAGTGCCTTTGTTTTGGGCTTTTCGGGGTATGGTTTGATTTTGGGTATGGATTGGCTATCCAGTAATGGGGCCATCCTTGATTGTGAGAAAAGGGTTGTTAGGCTCCTAACCCAGCTTGGTAATACTTTGGAAATTTCTTGTAATCCCTCGTATGCGGTTATGCTTAGTTATCTTGAATCGCTAGATGCCTCTGTTGAAAATTTGCAATCAGTTAGAGTGGTCCGGGAATATCCGGATGTCTTCGAAGAGGTGAAGGGCTTGCCTCCGAAGCGGGAGATAGACTTCCGCATATATCTTGTAGATAATGCAAAGCCCGTTGCGTTGCCCGTTAGACACATGGCTCCACGAGAAAGGAAAGAGCTCAGTAAACAGATTAAAGAGCTTCTAGAAAAGGGGCTCATTAGGAGGAGCATTTCGGAATGGGGCGCTCCAGTGATGTTCGCTACAAAGGCGGATGGTTCACTCCGTCTATGTGTTGACTATAGGGAGCTCAACAAGCTAACGAAAAAGAATAGGCACCCTCTCCCTAGAATTGACGATTTATTTGACCAGCTTGTAGGAGCGTCTGTTTTCTCCCAACTCGATTTAGCAACCGGTTTTCATCAGCTAAGGGTGGCTGAAGATAGCATCGATAAAACGGCTTTCAGAACCCCAGACGGCTTCTTTGAATGGCTTGTCATGCCTTTCGGCTTGACAAATGCACCTGCTTACTTCGTGGATCTGATGAGTAGGGTATTTAGAGATTTCCTCAACCAATTCGTAGTGGTCTTCGTAGATGATATCCTTATCTTCTCAAAGAGTGAAGAGGAACATGCTCAGCACTTAAGGGCAATCATGGAAACTTTGCGAGTCCATCAACTAAAAGCCAAGTTCTCCAAATGCCACTTTTGGAGAGAAGAGGTGAGGTTCCTTGGGCACATAGTATCCAAGCAAGGGTTAGCGGTGGACCCTGCTAAAGTAGTGGCGGTACAAGATTGGAAGACACCAAGGAATGCAACTGAGGTCCGAAGCTTCCTAGGACTAGCAGGTTTCTATCGAAAGTTTATAAGGGATTTTGCGAAAATCTCAGCTCCGCTCATGAAATTGACTAAGAAGAATCTAGTGTTCAATTGGGATTTGGATTGCGAGTTTGCTTTCCAACGACTAAAAAGGGCTCTTACAACAGCCCCAGTTTTGACGCTGCCAGATGGGAGCAAGATGTTCACTGTTTATACGGACGCATGTGGGACAGGGCTAGGCGCCGTCTTAATGCAAGAAGGAAGGGTAGTGGCTTATGGTGGGAGGCAATTGAAAGTGCACGAAAAGAACTACCCAACCCACGATCTTGAGTTAGCCGCCATCGTCTTTGCACTCAAGTCTTGGCGACACTACCTCCTAGGTGAGAAGTTCGAACTTTACACTGACCATAAATCGTTGAAATATCTTTTCTCGCAGAAAGATCTTAACTTGAGGCAACAAAGATGGATGGAGTTTCTTGCCTCGTACGATTTCGAAATCTCCTACACTCCGGGCAAAGGCAACGTAGTTGCAGACGCGTTGAGCCGAAAGAAATTGACCCTAAGCCCGTTGTTTGTTGAAAGACAAAGCCTAGAGTTTATAGCCAGCTTCAACTTTAGGCCTTCCTCCGATTTTGTACCAGGCTTGCTAGCATCTCTCGAAGTGCGCCCAACTTTAGTGGATTCGGTAGGGACAGCACAACGCAAAGACCCTCAGCTTGTGGAAATAATTGATAGGCTAATTAGGGGTGAGACTTCTAGTCACCTCAACAGATACTCCATCGACGAAAAGGGTTTGCTAAGGCGAGACGGTAGACTATGCGTCCCACAAACAAAAGATATAATAAAGAAGGTTCTCGAGGAAGCACATCACTCCAAGATGACGATACACCCAGGCGGAGATAAAAATGTACAAAGACATAAAAAGGACTTTCTTCTGGAACGGCATGAAAAAGGACGTGGCAGAATTCGTTTCTAAGTGTATGGTGTGCCAACAGGTTAAAGCGGAACAGAAAAAGCCTGGCGGACTACTACATCCTCTGGAGGTCCCGCAGTGGAAGTGGGATAGCATCTCAATGGACTTCATCGATGGGCTGCCTAGGTCTAGGAGAGGCAACACTAGCATTTGGGTAATAGTGGATAGGCTTACTAAAAGCGCCCACTTTTTACCTGTCAAAAGTAAAAGAACTGCCTCATCCCTAGCATCACTTTACCTCAAAGAAATCGTTCGACTCCATGGAATACCATCTAGCATTGTTAGTGACCGAGACCCCATCTTCACCAGCGAGTTTTGGCGGAGTCTGCAAGAAGCAGTAGGAACGCAGTTATGCTTGAGCACGGCCTATCATCCCCAAACCGACGGCCAAACGGAGAGAGTGAACAGAGTTTTGGAAGACCTTTTAAGACTATGCGTCCTTGACTTCGGAGGGACATGGGAAGACCACCTTCCTTTGGTGGAATTTGCCTACAACAACAGCTATCAAGCAACCATCGGAATGGCGCCCTTCGAAGCTTTATATGGAAGACCGTGCCGATCGCCCACTTGTTGGTGGGAGTCTACTGATAAGCTCATACTTGGACCAGACATGATCCGAGAGACTTCAGAGAAAGTGGACTTAATACGAAGAAGGATGAAGACGGCCCAAGACAGACAAAAGTCCTATGCCGACAAGAGAAGAACCGACCTTGAATTTGAGGTTGGAGACAGAGTTTTTCTCAAGGTATCACCACTAAGAAACGTTGTTCGTTTTGGAACCACAGGAAAACTAGCACCAAGGTTCGTAGGTCCAATCCCTATCATCGAGAAAATTGGGAAAATGGCCTATAGATTAGAGCTACCCGAGAAGTTGGCTGGAGTCCACAACGTTTTTCACGTTTCACATCTCCGAAAATGTCTACATGAGTCGGCTGAAGTGGTAGAGCCAAATATCCTCGAAGAAGCTGAAGTGGAACGCGAAGCAACCATAAGAAAAGTTCCAACCCGCATCTTAGGAACGGAAGTGAAGAAGCTACGCAACCGCGAAGTCAAGCTCGTCAAAGTTCAGTGGAGCGACACCGAGGGAGACGCGACTTGGGAAACTGAAGCTAGAATACGTACTGCCTACCCTTTTCTGTTCGAGGGTACATCCTTGATCTTTCTTTTTCCTTAAGTTGCGCTTTTATCTATCTTTTTAGGTATATTTCCTCGACCGTATCTTTTAGGTAGAAACCCTTTGGATGGAAACATGTAGTTGAAACATGTTATGGATGATGGTTGCAAGTGGTTGCAAGTGATTGCTAGTGGTTGCTCGTGGTTGCATATACACACACAATCTAGGTTTTAGATCGGCTCAGTCACTTCATATTGCATATGCATATATGTTTGCTTTCGTCTATGGTTGAACATTTATATGTTGACATGTGGATGTTGCATTTGTATTGAATGATTGTGCACTCATGTAGAATCAAGAATAGGAAAATTTGCATACATAATGGATGCATGGCACTTACATAATTCGCATTAAGGAGGTCAACTGAATCAGTAGACCGCCTGATTTTGCATTAGATAAGTACATGTACACACACACTTCGCATATGATCATGAAGCATTAGAAGTCTTTTAAGGACAATGGATGCTCGTGTTTGATGGATGAGTAGATGGATGATTGAATGTTAGGATTTACATTCCTCCTAACTTGAAGATTTCGGGGACGAAATCCTTTTAAGTGGGGGAGAATGTAACACCCCGCAAATTCTATAATTGTGAAATTAACAAATTAAAGCATAATTAATCTGAAATCAAAGAACTAAGGGAAACGGGGTACGCCATTGCGTTCTTCTCGAAAAAATACGCGAAATAGAGTCCGAGTTTTCGAAAAACGGAGTCCGTATGAAGAAGATATGGCCTTCGGAAGTTTTGAATTAAATTTAAAATTCAAACAGAATAAAATAATTAAAAATCGGGCCCAATGGGCCAGGGCGGATAAACACCCGCCTAGGCCACCCAGGTCGACTGGGCTGTCGACCTGGGCTACCCATGTCGACAGGGCTGTCGACAGCCCTGTCGACAGGGGTGTCGACCTGGTCGAGCCCAGTCAACCTGGCTGGCCAGGTCTGTGTTTGGCCGATTTTCTGTGGTTTGCTTTGTCATTAGGGCTAGGTGTCAAGTTCTAATTGGTCTCTCTTCCTAATGAATGGCTATGATCAATCCAAGCAACATCAAGGGTCCTAATCAGTTCCTAACCTCTATATAAACAACCCTAGACTAAACCCTAATCTATTCATTCAAAAATAAGAACATAGCCGCCATGTTGCTGAGGAACGACTAAGAGTAGCCGCCAACTAAAGAGAGAATTAGGAAGAAAGTTCTAAAGCCTAAAGCAATTCAAGCAACCTAAAGCCAATCAATTCAACAAAGGAATCATATCTCTTAATTAGAGAATTCGCCGCAACCATTGTAAGTAGAGTATTACTTTGGTATGAATAAATATCTGTGTTGATTTGTATGCTTGAATTGGGATAATAAAGTAATTCATATTTGTGCAAAATTTATGTTATTCATTATAAAGAACTACATGCGGTAGTTCTATGCACGTATGCGTTTGGAATATTTCGCAAATTATGTAATCTATGTTGAAGCTACATGTGTGTAGTTGATTGAAATTCATGCAAGTTTGGGCTTTGTTATTATGCCATCATAATGTATATTTTTGTGCATAAATCATTTTGCAAGTAATTGAAACAAGTTTGGTTATTATAGTTTATATGAAACTATGTTGGAATTTTGACACCATAATCCATGTATTAAGTCATGCTTTTGCAAACTTATGAATATGGCTAGGCTATGAATGATATTTGGCATAATTGAAATCCATGATTAAGTCTATCTTGTTTAAAAGAATTATATGATGACATATGTGAGACATGGCTAGGTTAGACTCAAAAATCCCTTTTTGCAAGTTTAAAGCAAACACCATGTTTAGGAATATTTATGCATAAGTATGTTTATACCATCGTTATGTGATTAGACTTAAAATCATGATTAAGTTGAACTATGCTTTTGTGTTAGTAACAAAGTATCCCCTTTGTAAACATGTAGAAACCTTATGAACATGACTTGTTTATGTTTATGCCTAAATGAGAATATAGGTCTATGTTGTAGTTAAGACTATGTGACACCTAATTTAGATTCTTATCTTAAGTTTACATGGTTTGGTTCATGTCACCTATGCTTTATGACCAAAGTATATATATATGCAAGTACACCAGTTTCTATTATGTATTTCCAACGTCATATGCAAGTTCATGCGCTCACCTTCCCCTCTTTGTGTATGTAATCACGCTTTAAGCCTCCCCTTTTCGCATGGCTAAATTGGGCTTTAAAAGGCTAAGCCCAATATATATAAACGGACGTGTAAAACGGGGGAAAATAACGTTGGGTTAAAATTAATTAATGAATGAAAATATAAAATAGAAGGGCCCAAATTCAAGTATGGGTTGGGCCCGTGATTGGTGTAACCTTTACACCATTAACTTAATAATGGGCCGCAAATATTTACATATAAGAAATAAAGAAGAATGACAAAATATGTAAATGTAGAACATACGATGTGTTTAACCCGAGGTTGGATTGAGTTGTGATGTAAACCTGCCCGGAACCGCCCGGCTGTCCAGTAGTCACAACAATACCTATCCAATGTGGGAGGTTAAACATGGAGCCCAATAAGGACCCGAGGTTAGACTGAGTTGTGGCGTAAGACTGCCCGGAACCAACCGGCAACAGGCAGCCACAACAATACCTGTCTAATGTGAGAGGTCAGGGCCTTAATAAGACAATTAAGGCTGAGTCAGGATTGTTAGGATTAAGTGAACTTAAGACTTAATCAAAATGGAACATGCTAAACTAAACGGGCTGGTGGGGTTAGGTTAGGAAACACTTAACCAACTTAGCATGTTGGCTAGAGATAGAAAACCTAGTAACGGGGGACCCTTTTCAGCAGTAACCCTATAAGGTGTATCAGGATACCCTGAAGCTAGGCAGGGTGGGGCACGATTACTGGGCTGATTGTAAGAGGTCAAATCGACGGCGGTGGTGTAGCAGTGTAGGTTCTAACGGAGTGCGGGCGTGCACACACTCCGGCGCAGAAAAATAAGGCACTGGACACCAGTAGCATACCTGTGCACTCTAAGGTTGTGTCGGGTTGCCACTATGGGACTTGATACACCCCATGGTGGGACCAGCATAGGTAACTACGACATCGGGGGCCGTAAGACACATGTAACTATGCGAGTAGGAGCCGATCATCGTAGAATGGATCACATTACCCTGATTATGGGGTGCCAGTTGGAAACTAGTTCATATGGGTTCGGAGATTAACATGGGGTACGACAGTATATTCGACCCTAGACAACTTAACCAAGTTTATAGTGCATGCCCACTTCTTGTTTATACTTATCATACCCAGTTCTTTATTCATAGACAAAGTAGTACTAGACTTACTCAGGCTTTATGTCTGACTCTACTTTTCTTTCGTCTTCTTGCTTCCGTTTCCCCCCCCCCCCAGGTCCGTAGGGAGGGAACACAGCAGCTTGATCAGCCTTAACATCCAGCTTGAAGAAGAGAAATGTATTGCTTGGACTTTTTCGCTTTGAACTATGGCTTTGGACAATCCACTATGGGGCTTTTGCAGTTTACCTATGTTTTATTTATGCTTCTTTAAATAATGTACTCAAGACAGATTATGAAAGTGTTATGTTATGTTTTTGGAAAGGATGTTGTTGTAACACGTATTTGACTTTATGAAATAAAAGTTTGTTGTTCTTCCGCTGTTTACAAATATGTGTTCTTATATCTGTCTTGTATATCTGTGACTTGTACTTATAAACCTCCACCAAAATTAGGGCATTCCCTTTGAGAGTGACCCTAACGGACTGGTGGGGTGTTTCAAGAATAGTGTGGTGATTCATTATCAAGCACCATATAGAGAGGTTTAACAAAGTTGTAAGTGCATATTATTAGTTATAAATAAACGAAGGAATCAATGAAGTGGTTTATAAAGGGAGGTATGTAGTAGTTTGAAATGGATAAACGGAGTGGCTTAAAAGGAAAGTGGAATAATAGCTTGTCAAGGAATGAATTAAATGAGCTTGGGTAAATGAAGTTGAGGAAGATCATGATGAGTAAATTGAACCTTACATTTATGCAAAACCAAGGTGATAAATTCTCTTTAAATATTTATGTTATTACATTATGTGATATTTTAATTGTTTAGCATTGATGATGTTGGCTTAAAGCTGTTAAAAGATCTCTCAGCAATTCGGTCATAACTTTTGATTCCTTGATTGGGTTTGGTCGAAGTTAATCTTATTGGGAAGCTAGATTAATTATCCAGAATACTTACGTCATACACATTTTAAAATTTGAACGTTTGGTATCTCAAAATATTTTTGCAAACTAAACTATGTGTTTGACAAAAATAGGTGGACGTTTTTAAATTCTAATGTCATAACTAGTGACATATATAAGATTTTGAGATACATCGAATAATTTAAAAGGACTAATGTGGGATAAAAGAAAAAGTTCATACTTAATTCCTTACAGATAATTTTCAAAGTTGAGAGTGTTGATTTTTTTTTGAAAAGAAAATGGTATCTATGTTGGAGTAATGATTTCAAAGTATAAAGATACTTTGAGAGAATACTTTGTTTATACTTATGAAAGATTTTTTATGGATTATTTCATCTATGACGGATACCTTCTTATGATGACGACGATGTGTGGTATAAGACAATAGATCTTGGTAGTGCACTATTACTCTATGTGGTATTGAGCCAGTAGAGTACATCCCTACTTAGTGAGGGGATGCCAGCCATAGTATGATGGTTATCTTTGAATGATGCTGATGTGCAGTATAAGACAACAGATCTTGGGTAGTGCAACTGTTACTTTATGTGGTATTGAGCATATAGAGTACGTCCTTACTTAGTGAGGGGATGTCGAGCACAATACGATAAAATATTGTAGATTGAGTGTGGCTTAGATCCACTTTTATGAATATAATAATGTTTTTAACTAAAAAATATGAGATGTTAATCTTGAAAATATTACTCTCTGGTACATTTAGATGGGTACCACAACAAGGAGAGGCGATAACTTGATGAGTCGACATTGGTCGAAATAGGATAAAATATCCTAGATTGAGTTTGTAGCTTGAATCCTAAAGCGATCCGAACTTCCCCGTGAAGGAAAGCCTGGATTGAATTGAGAACATGACAAATCTGAACACAAACAGAAGAACATTTCATTGCTTACTACAACAATTCCATCAGAATACAATAATATTACAGAGTATGAATGAATAAAATACATTTGATAAATATCAGAGACTTACAAATTACAATGCAGTGGAAAATAATACAAAACACAACTAAAAGAGATAAATGGATACAGAGCTCTCTGAATATCATTCCAGTTGTAATCCCGGATCCTATGAATATAAATCTGCAAAACCAAAACTACTAGCTACCCGTGTGGAAAATAGGGGCACCCAGTGTTTAGGTTAAAACAATAAACTCTAGGTCAGTCATGTGACTAGTGTGAGAACTAAAGCAGCTATTTAAACTTTGCTTTAAAATGGAGTATATCAAGGGACCACGCTGTATAACAAAGAACAGGTTTCCTCCCAAGAATACCAGTGAATAGAATAAACATTGCAATGCTTTTTGGAAAAATGAGGCTATTATAAGACCCAGGTCCCATCACTCAATGCAACGCAAGCCGGAGGATAGGGTTTTCCCTTATAATAGCCAAACATGCTTGGTACGTTTAAAACAAATCATTTGATACTATTATAAGTGCATAGTGTATAAAACGACTTCAAATATAAATGTATCAATCATATGCGTCATGGGTACCATATATCAATCTCGCCAATACTAGGCTCTACAATCAAAACCGAAATTGTCACGTATTGGAAGTTGGATTTCCATCTGTGAACCAAGGCAAGGGATCATCCTTACCGCTTCGAGACTCTCTAGCCCGAGCCTCAGGTAAGCACGCAGACAAGCCTTGGATCGTCAGGGTCGATCCACCGATGTGGATTAAAATGTCTGAACATTACGTTTCCCCGCCCTATGGGGCGTAATATTGGTCTGTATAAAGACCATACCATCCATAGGCTCCGTAGAGACCGATATAACCGAGGCGCCTCGCTATCCATCATCCACATAAGTAAAACATATGGGCGTGCAAAACCCAGCCACCACTCCTAGCTAGAAGGAAATGCATGTCCTTCCTGAGGTCCTCCCCCGTTTTTGGTTCCCCCCAGGGTGTGAGGCTCGCGAATTAACGCTGCACAAAGCTATGCTATATTAAAGCCGTGCTTTAATCATCAACCCCAAGACTCTGCTTATCAACAGAAGCCTTGATCATTTGCATCTCAGCATGCCACACAGGAAATTCACGCTATGCAACCGATGTCTATCAATCACACAGAATGAAATCCGATGTTAGATACACATCCATTTACAAGTTCGTTCTGGGTTTGAACGAAACCGGAGGCACCTTATTCCTCGTCCCGTATGTCCAATACAGGAGAGAGGTCCTTGCATATCCAGTCAATCTCCAAGTACGTCTGGAACGATCACCACTTGTTACCTTGTCTTGGGTGTACAGCCCAATCAAGACATCAGTAATCATCCAGACGATGTGAAGACCTACGGTCTTCAACCACTGTCTTCATCCTCGATATATCGTCGAATCAGTTATTCAGAATGGGATAAACCCTGTAACAACCCGCATTCTACGCATCAGAGGATCATAGAAAATTTATTTCTTTCTTATATGAAGTTGTATGGTCATGTGGCTTTGGGAAACGACCATTGGGGTCATTTCCCATGTTCATGATTTTTGCCGATTTTTAAATGACCGTTTTGCCCTTAGCTGATCTTGTTTCGGCCATAACTTTTGATTGGAAAGGAGTTTTGACCTGAAACCACTCCATTAGATTCGTTTGATGGTTTACCTTTCCGTAGAGTGGTCATAATAGCTAAACGGACTTACCGTTTGGGAGATATGGCTGAAATAAGGTTTGGAAGGTGAAAAACTGCTTAACCGGGCCAAATAGGGTGATTAGTGAATGGGCCCATAACCCATTTCGGGACTAGGATTATGGGGAGGCTGAAAAGAGTTAGGGTTTCATTCCATTTCAGTTTTGTAGCCTCCACTTACCTCTTAGAAATCCTAAAAATGGCCTCCAACCTCTAAATCACCTCCAAACCACTTTCTAATCAAGGATTAAGCTTAGCAACATCAAATCAAGGGAGATCTTTAACAAATAAAGATTAGAGATGCTGTTTAGCATTGTTATTCGTGCCATATCAGAGATTTATTTCAGATCTAAAGTTTATTTGTGGCTAAGGTGAGTGATTTCCATAGTTCCTCTCTAATTATGGTTAATTAAAGGTAATTAGTGTTGATTAGCGAATTTATACACTAATAAATTCTGGAAAAATATTTGTAAATTCTTAAATAATGTTTTAGACCTCTGTTAGAAATTTGGGTTAAGTTGATTAAGTTTTACTAATCATGTCACTAGTTTTGCTTAAACATGCTTAAAGGGAAAATATGGGGTTTTGGTTATGTTTGATCCATATTAACCTATCATATTGATGTTTTGGTGTTTGAGGTCACTTCTATTTGTTGCTATGACTTTGTTGTATGCTTTGTGATTGATTAGAATAGTTAGAATGGTCGAAAACTTCGTCGAGAGGCGTATAAACTGTCATTGGAAGTTGCAGGAAAATGCAGGAAACCGGACCGGATCGTATAGCCCGACTCGACCCGATCATGGTTAGTCCCTCCGAACCGAACCGCCCATGGATGGTGAACACGAACTGTGTGTACTTGGCCAGGAGGAGTGTTCTCTCTGAACCGAACCGCCTAGAGTCCTCCGACCCGATCCGCTAGAAGCACCCCCGACCCGATCTGTCGACGTGGTATGGCGACGCGACTATGACCCGACCCGGTGTGCTCTGATGGAGGCCGATCCATCATCATATGAAGGCCTCCGATACGATCCGAAGAAGCTTGGCACGAATCGATTCAGTGAGGGATACTGAAGGCCAATCCGAACCGACAAAGAAGAAGGACTGAGGATCCGAACCGATCCGGTGATGACCAATAACCCGAGATGCATTGGTAGTCCAAATGGAAGTTAGAGCTCATGATCCAGTTGGGAACCAATGAGTTCACTTCATGGTTGGGATTTGCTGCGGGACGTGTGCTAAGGAGTCGTCGACGTTCATAACTTCTGTGATGACCTCAAACTTCCACTAGGTGAAAGTAAGGAATAATCATATGGAATACAACATAAATATAACAATACATATCACTGATACAATATAGCAGAGGAAAACCATAGCATAATAACATCATAGCAGCGGAAATATAATGTCATAAACCACAAAATCCCAACAGTCACAAAATCCAAATTATTACATCAAGTTTGCAGAAATGAAAATAAGTTCCAACTCCCAAAATAAGCAATACGAAATGAAACAAGTCTAATGACTGAACTTACAGATAGAAAAATGCAATAGAAGTAAATGATAGTTGTCCTCAAAGCTCCAAGTCATCACCTCTCCGCAAAAGCAAATCCAAGCAAAGATAATGAGCAACTCCAAGAAGACTCCAAGCAAAGAATGAACCTGTTTACTTGGCTGCCCATGTAGAAAAGAGGGCACCCGAGTTTGCAAAAAGGTGAAACAAACTACGGGTCAGTCGTATGACAAATCCAAAGACCACGCCGCTAATGCGGAACGGGTTTACTCAATGGATTGTCGTGCATAATTTAAAGTGTCAGAACGTACAACATCGCAATGCTTTTTAGAAAAATGGAATCATCATAAGACTCAAGTCCCATCACACAATGCAACACACACCAGAGGATAGAGTTTTCCCTTATGGTGATTAAACATGTTAAATACGACAAATACGAGTTTAATATTATTATTAGTGTATAATAAAAACATTTCAAAATAAATGTATCAATCCTAGGAAACATAGTACCCCATCCTACTATATCTCCATACTAGTAATACAATCAAAACCGTAGGGTCGTATTTGGAATTTGGATTTCCATCTAAGTCAAGGCTAGGGAGGAGATCCTTACCGATTCGAGACACTCTAGCAATGCCCCAGGATTGGTACTCTGTCCAACCCCTTGGATAGCTGCAGGGCCGGTCCACACTTACTTTTGTGGATTAGTTATGCCTGAACACACGCTTCCCGGTCCTTTTGGACCTATAATACGGCCAGTGGCGACCGCATAAATCCGAGGCCTCGAAAAATCCAACAACCACAATGAATAAATGCCAGCGTTGGTAGGTCCCTGGCACCACTCTAGCTAGAAAGAAACGTGTGCACTCCCTGCGTTCCCTTCTCCCGTTTTAGACTCTGCCGGTGTGTGAGGCTCGTGAAGTCACGTCATACACAAAGCTATGCCTAAGCAGGCTATGCTTTGATCATCCCACAAGGCCTGCTTTTCAACAAGAAACCTTGATCATTGCATCTTAGTATGTCACACTGTCACTCCATACCATACCATTGCTTCTCCATCAATACATAAATGGGTGTTAAGTAGAGAATAAATTCTCCACCACCAATATTTATATATTAACAGAAAATCAACAATATGATATATAACGAAGTACGATGTCAAACACACCATCCATTTAAACTTATGCTCTGGGTCTGAACGAAAGTCAAATCCATAAAACCAACACGTATGTCTGGGCAATGACCTTGACCCATGAATTGGTAGCAAGTCAATTCAGGGTCTCGATCGCTGTCCATTCGAGGGAAGATTTACGGTCTTCATGCGTCGTCTTCTTACTTCGATCTTCATCGTCGTTTTGATTATTTGGAATGAGATTAACTCGGCCTTTCCAAATAATCTTCGTATATATATATATATATATATTGGAAACTCTTCCTTATCGTTATTTCTAATTTATAACGATTATTTCCTATTCTATTTAATTGAAAATAATTAAATTTTTAATCAGCGACGATTCAGGTCAATGGCGATTCTGGTGCTATTTTCAATCAATTTTGATTTTCACATATCTCAAAATCTAACCGTTGGATTTTGACGTATCATATATCGTTGGAAAGATTTTTCCAAGACGGTCCTAGCGGTTTCAGTTTCAAGAAAATCCGACGGTTGGATCTTCTTTTATAGTCATTTAAAGATATAATTTAAAACGCGAGCTACTGCGCTCGATTCGTTTAATTTTAATTATATTTATATATATATATATAAAAACGCACCCCGTTTAACTCTTTATTATTAAGTATATTTTCCTTCTTTATCCTTTTATCCCTTCATTTACAGAGAAATGAAAATCATACTTGAATGATGAATTCTTCCTTTATAATTCTTTTAATTTCTTTAATTTACGGTAAAATGTAAATTATATTTCATCGTCCAATTCCTTCTTACATGTAAAATGTAATTTATAATTCATTGATCTTAATTACATATAAAAGTATAAATTTTGTTTACAATGTGAATCCTACTTCTTGTTTACATTATAAAAATGTAATCTTTATTTACAAGTAAACCCATACATTCATATCATAGAAAAAAATGAAATTTCATTCATGCGGGTTAAATTCATTCATAATTTACATAATAATATGTAATTTATTTCATACGATGAAAATTCATTCATAAATTACATATAAAAACGTAATTTACTTTATGCGAACTAATTTCATTCATAAAATAAAATGTAATTTATTTCATGCGATCTTAACTCATTCATAAAATGCATATACAAATGTATTTTATTTCATGCGATGTTAATTCATTCATAAAATACGTATAAAAATGTAATTTATTTTATGAGATCTTAATTCATTCATAAAATACATATAAAAATGTATTTTATATTATGCGGGCTTCATTCATTCATAAATTACATAAATAAATGTAATTTATGTCTTGTGGTCTAATTTCTTTATTAAATTACATAAATAAATGTAATTCATGTCATGCGGTCTAATTTCTTTAAATTACATTATAAAATAACGTAACTTGTCCCACGGTCAATTCTCTTTTTATTAACATTATAAATAATGTCAATTCATCCTACGATATCATTCTTTTATCTTAACATTATAACTAATGTTAATTCCCTACAGTGTAAATCCCCTTTTTATTTACATTATAAATTAATGCAAAATTATCCTACGTTGTGAATACTATATAATTTACATTAAAAATAATGTAAAGTGGACATACGGTGGAATTCATGTATATTTACATTAAGAAAAATGTAAATTTCACATACGGTGAAATTTCTATATATTTACATTAAGGAAAATGTAAATTCTCATGCTTGTCACATTTTTTTTATTGAATTTGCCTTCAACAAAATGTAAACTTCTATTCTCAAGTTACAACATAAAATCCATTCTTCTTTACAATGTAAAATTTACTCTTTAAACACAATGTAAAGTCCATTCTTTTTAGTACATTAAAATTAATGTAAATCTTCCTACGGTGAATTTTTTTTATGTATTAACGTTAAAGATAATGTTAACAAATCCTACGGTTAGATTCACATATATTAACATTAAAAATAATGTTAACAAATCCTACGGTTAAATGTTCTCTTTAATTTACATTAATAAATATGTGAATTTTCATACGGTAAAAATTTCCTTTATCTACATAAATAAAAATGTAAACTCCTCCTACGGTGAATGTTCATATATATTAACATTACTAAAAATGTGAACTTTTCATACGGTGAAATTCTAACGTTAATTTACATAATAAAATATAAAATTTATGTCATCTCCAAATTTCAATATTTTATTTACATAATAAGATGTAAATTTTATGTCATCGTAAATTCCAATATTCTAACATTAACAAATATGTTAAATTTGTCATACGATGAAATTTCTTATTTTTAACATTAACAAAAATGTTAAATTTGTTATACAATGAAATTTCTTATTTTTAACATTAACAAAAATGTTAAACTCTCATATGATGTAAATTCTAATTTTATTATCATTAACAAAAATGTTAAATTCCTTTTAAATATTAACAAAAAATGTTAATGACAACCCATAGTGTTATATTAACGTTAAAAATGTTAGTAACATCCTACGGTTAAATTTACTACTTAATTTACATTGGAAATAATGTAAATTTATGCATACGGTGAAAATACTTTATTTACATAATAAAATGTAAAATTTCATCTCATCACAAATTCTAATTTTAACTTACATAATAAAATGTACATCTTCATGACATTGCAAAACTCTAATTTTAAATTTACAAAACAAAATGTAATTTTAATGTCATCGCAAAGTCTAACTTTAAATTTACAAAATAAAACGTAAACTTTACGATATCGCCAAATTCTAACTTTAATTTACATGATAAAATGTAAATTTTATATCAACGCTAAATTCTAGCCTTAATTTACAAATAAAAATGTAAATTTTATGTCAACGCACAATTCTAACTTTTATTTACATAATAAAATGTAAAATTTGTGTCGTCACAAAGTTTTAATATTGAATTTACAAAATAAAATGTAAATTCATGTCATTGCCAAATTTTAATATTGAATTTACACAATAAAATGTAAATTCATGTCAACGCAAAATTCTAATATTAAATTTACAAAATAAACTGTCAATTCATGTCATCGCTAATTTTTAACTTTTAATTTGTATACTAAAATGTATATCATCGCAATTTCTAAAATTTTGATTTACATACTAAATTGTAAATCATCGTAAATTCCAAAATTTTGGTTTACATAATGAAATGTAAATCATCGCAAATTCTATATTTTTACAACATAAGATGTAAATTTATATCATCCAATCAACAACCACATTCAAATATCCAAACAAGTATACATCTAACAATTCATATCAAGATAATATTGGTGTATATTTTGGCATATGTCAAATCGGCGAAGTATGATTCAATATCATTAACAAATAATATATATTAATTAGCCAATAGTTTCAGATCTAATATTTAGATTCGCGGATCTAACATCATACGGTCATAAACAACCTAGATCCGTATTTCAAATATCACTACATAGCATATCAATCAATCCATATTCTTTAATAATAAAGAATTAATAATTAAATAAATTAAATTTAATTAAAAATAAATTCTCACATATCTAATCACTTAAAGTTTCAGATCTAGCATCCTAACATCGCAAAGCAATCCAAATCTATAATCCATAATAACATCCATTACTGATTTTCAACTTCTCATAACGCAAGCATAACAATTAAACTAATTAAATTTAACTTCAAATGAATTCTCACCTTGATTGGATAATAATTTAAAATGCCAAATAAATTCAGAATTCACTCTAATCAGTCTCAGCAAAGCCTACTCGTCGCCACGGTCCTGTCGGATCTGAAATTTTCAGATTCGGGGTTCATACGCATTAGTTATCAATGTTTGAATAATTCTGACTTTTAACAACTGCTGCAGCAACGCCTAAAAGCGTCGCAAAATCTGAAGCATACCTTATTTTCAGAATTTGTTCAAAACTTCAAATCCGATTTTCTGGAGTTGTAGTTGACGAAACGACGAGCCGTTTGTTGGAGAAGGACCGGCTCGGAGAGGGCTTTGATCGGCCAGAGGGGGGTGGTGCTCAGCGACGCCTGGTGGGGCCTAGGGGGCGCGACCAGCGGTTGTTCACGGGGGTATGGCGGCTTCGTCGAGGCACGGTTTGAGGTGATTCTTGTCGGATAAGAAAGAGCTCGGGAAGAGCTTCGAAATGAGTACTCACACGCTAAATTCCGTTGAGAAACGATGGAGAGATCGAAGTTTGAAAAATCGGAGGCTATGGGTTCTCTGGTGGCTGCAGAAATTCACGTTTGGAGAGGACGGCGAACAGTAATTTCGGGTTTATAATATAATATTAGGTTTTCCTAATCATTATTTAATAATTTAGTTAGCCCGTTAAGGCCCGTTTTGGTCCGAACTCCGATTTAGGCCTACTTACTGTCATTCTTAAGGTTTTGAGGCCTTCTGAACGCAATGGAACATGTTACAGGACCCAATTCCGAAATTTATTATGAGTTATGGAATAATTATATTATTTTATTAATATTTTAATGTATACCGTACATGAAAATTCACCGAGGTCACAAATTAACTTCAACAATTCTAGAAAAATATATTTAGCTATGTCTTGATGCTGTGGACCTATGAAAATTAATTTTGTTCAATTCTGAGCCCGTATGAATTTTTAATGAATTTTTTAAAGTCAAAAATTTACCCGTTTACATTGAAAAAACAATTATAATTATATTTTAATTCTAAAAATTACCAAAAAATCATTTTTAGCTTTGTTTTGATGATACGAATCCAACAAAATTTATTTCGTTGAATTCTGAGACTTTTTGAAAAATGGCTATTTTTAAGGCCAGTATATTTAATATTAAAAATACATTTTTAAACAAATAATTTTCGAAGCTCGAAATATATAAGTGTTTACTGTTTTTCAATGCAGAAACATCATTCCGGACTCAATGGAAGTGGTTTCTAGTCGAAATTCCTTCGTATGCAAAAAGTAGCATTATTGACCTATGCAAATTACCTAGCGACCTTCTAAAAATTGAATAGGCCATAACTTTTGATTTCCGCTATGAAATTTCGATTTATCGGATTCGTTGGAAAGATCTTTTTAAATAGATTCTAATATTTTTGGTTTCACTAAAATCCGTTAAATTTTGCATCCTGTATGGTTAGTCAAAGTTCAAGTTTGACTTTTCAAACTACCGCGCTATTTCTAACTCTTTTTATAATTAAAATTAATTTATTCATTCTAACTTCGATTTGAACCAAATTTGTGATCATTATTATTTAGAATAGATTATTCTAAATATCAAAACTCATTTAAAATTACTTAAAATAAATTTTAAATTGGCCCCAAAATTCAGGGTTGTTACAACTTCGATTCACCATTGAAAAGGAATGACTGGGCTACGTATCAGTGCAGTAGAGTCATCATGACTCAAGGGGCAAAGTGATTGTAGAAACACTATGAGCCAGTGCAGTGGAGCTGTTGTGACTCCATGGGGCAGAGTGGACATAGTAAAGGATTAGTAAGGATATGAGCCAGTGCAGTGGGGTTTGTACGACTCCATGGGGCAAAGTGGACATAGCGAAGAATTAGTGGCTATGGATCAGTGCAGTGAAGCCGTTGTGACTTCATGGAGCAGAGTGATCATAGCGAAGTATTGGGTGGTCGAAGTGGTGGATATCATATACTTTACGCACTGAGTGAGAGATGTGAGGATGGTTTCTATGTTTGAATTGTTTGCCATCACTATGACATGCACACCCCCACCCCTGTATGCTTGTACACCATATGTTAGTGGCACCTTAGAGTGTTGTACAGTATGTAGTGCTAACTCTTTGGTTGCAGGTCCAGGTTCAGGTATGGTTTAGTATACTTATTATTTTTCTGTTTAGCTGCTTATCGCTCACACCAGACTTTTGTCTGACCCAGATTTTTTGTCTCTTCTTATTACTCTGGTTGCTCCTAAACGAGCAGACTAGAGACAGGTTAGCGGTGATGCACGAGTAGCTGATCCGGAGGTGAGCAGGAGGCTTCCACGTATGATATATATATTCTCCCTATGTCATTGGTGGTCACTACTTGGGCATTAGTAGTGTACCTCCCTTATCTTGATTTTACCTTTAGAGACAGTTTGAAAAGTTGTAATAATGATGATGTGGAACATAATCTGTATTTGGATTTTCCGCGGCTATGATAGTTTGTTTTCAGCTTATGCACTGTCTCACCTGTTTTATGTCAAGTATGTTGTTATTATATTTTATTCTATGCGCTATAAGACATTCTACAGGTTCCTTGTTGATTCTTCGTCTTCTTCCTTTCCTTCTGACGACCATCACGTGCCAACTAGACATGTGTACAACGCACTTTTGGAGTAAATGTCGATTGGTGCGGGGCGGGCCGTCACATTTGGTATCAGAGCTCTAGGTTGCGTAGTTAACCTAGGAAAAGACACTAGGGAGAGATAGTACGTATACGAGAGTGCGTATTTGTGATTACTTTGGTTTTCAAAAGCTACATATATATATACTATTGGTATAGCTAAGGATGAAGTCGCACTGCACTAGCACCACTATGGAGATGGTTAATCGTTTTCTCTTTACAGATTGAACGATGAGCCGATAAGCAAGAGGTGCTGGTAGAGGAGCCAATAATGGGTATTGTAACGGCTGGAAATTTTCGACTCCTCGAGAGTCTAAAATTCCGAGACGTTAGTGAAAGAAAGTAGAGGGTGAGGAAGAAAAGATAGAACTAATAGAATAGAAGAAGAAGAAGAACTTACATCATCAGAGTAAACACGAATCTCACAGCGGAACGAATAAAATATAACATAACTTTGAAATACAAATCAGTACTCGTATATACATACCATTTCAAAGTACAACACTTAACAACACAGCAGAATAATAATAGCTATAATCCTGAAGCCTCCTGCTTCAAGCTCTCCAAGTGTATCTGCAAAATCCCGACTACTTGACTGCCCGTACAAATTTAGGCACCCAAGAGTTTAGGGAAAACAAACAAAATAAACTCCGGGTCAGTCATGGGACTGGTGTGAATAAAACTCCAACACTTGGTTAAATAAAGGATATCTTTCTGATATTATAATAACGTCTAAATACAAATAGATATCAATCTAGCAGAACGCTTGCATCTCACGTTCTACATACATAGTATACAAATAAAACCGTGAGCGCTTATTTGAGATTGGATTCCTACAGACAAGGTATGGGAGCACCTTCCAATCAGTGTACTCTAGAGGAGATACACTAGGGTTCAACAAGAACGTCTTGCAACCCGGCCACACATGACCGTCCACTCATTTAGCTTGAGTGTAACGAATATATTATCACCGATGGTTGGGATCAGCAACCATCCTTCCCGATAAGGGACAGCATTGAAATAGATTATAAAGAAGTACAATTGACTATTCTCTAGATGGTGATAATACACCCTGCTTGGGTATGGCCCAACTAGCCATGCTGCCTAGCCCAACTTCTGTTATTTCCCGGTTGTGAGGTTTTGAGGTCACGTTTATCACTTTGACAGATTATTTCTTCAATTACTTTGAATGCCACATCGTCATACCCGCCAAATCAATATCGATTTCTCAAGGCATCATGGGTATAAAAGCTAAGAGAAACGAATTTCTCCGCCACCCAATGTAATACGTTTGAAGAGATCAACATATATGATTCGTTAAGAATACTTTGTCAGACACTCGTCCATATACGTTGTCCTGGGACTGAACAAACCGAAGGCACTATTCAGTGAATCCATCCTATCTAGGCTTTTCACAATAGCCCTTGCACTTCACTCCGTCTTCAATTATCTTCAGCGTACTTGATTCACAACGCTTATGCTAATCCGGAGTGGTTCTTCGGATAATAATCCAACCGGTCTCTCCATATTAACAACGTAAAAATGGTCAGAATTATGATAGTCTGTGATTCAACTATCAAATGAAAACATGTCGGTGTACAAACAATGATCTTATTTCCAAATGGGAATTCGATCGATCAATCATCATATGTTCATATTTCCTTATTTCATATATTTAGAAAATATATGTTATTAATCATTGGAAAACATTTCTATAGCTTATTTTCACATCACTATTATTTCGCAACTATCAGTCCCTAACTGTAACTAGTATGAGAACAATTCTCTAAGTATCAATCCGGAAGGTCGAAACCAACATCAGATCGTCACTTAGAAAACCGTTCAACTTACCCTCTCCAGTCAGTTTCTGAATTTTCTTAACTCTATTTCTTAAATTCTTATCATGAAAACATTTCATTTTCTAAGTTTAGAAAACATATCTGACTATATTTGGAAAACGTTTCCAAAACTCATTTACGGATTTCCAATGAACGTTGTATAAAACATCGTTTCGCTTTATCCATTTATCGCTTATTCCTTAACTTTATTCCTAATCAACCTTTTAGATCGAACCACAACTATTCCTTTGTCAATTCTGAAGTCAATCAAGTTGGGGTATAATTACCTCGCAGACCTTAATTGAACAACGTCCTTTACTGTGAAATAGATGAAGTTCATCACTCACTTTTTACAATCATCTGTTTATGCAAATTCTCGGATTCAGGTTACGAATCCACTTCTTATATGACAACGTTTGATTATAACTATAACGTTATAATTCCTACCCCTAAAATATCTAACCTAAATTATAAATTTATTTCCTAACTCGAATAATTTAATAGACACCTAATTTCTAAATCAATAACTAAATCTTGATTTAAACCCTGGAAAGTAAATAGTACTTTCCTGAATTCGCTATAATCGAATTCGACGTATAACTCTCTTTCGAGAAATCTCTATTTGATTAACTCTCCCATTTTAATAACTTATATTCGATAAACTCTATTTCGATTAACTTCTATCGAATAACTAATATTCGAATAACTCTTCTTGGTTGGCTCTATTTCATTAACTCTTATCGAATAACAAATATTCGATTTTCTTAAATGTGTCAATTCTTATCGAATAACTAACATCCGATTAACTTAAATGGATTTACTCTTATCGAATAACTTTTTCAATTACCTTAACTCGATTTTCTTAACTCGATTATCTCAACTTGATTACTTAACTCGATTACTTAACTCAATAAATCTTAACTCGATAGCTTAACTTAACCCAAATCGATTAACTCAACTCTAATCGATTAACTTAATTTGATTTACTCCTTCGAATAACTAATTCGAATAACTTAATTGATTAACTCCTTCGAATAACTAATTCGAATAACTTACCTTCGAATAACTGCTATTCGATTTACTCTAACTCGATTAACTTAATTCTAATCGATTTACTCCATTTCGATTCAACTTAATTCAAATCGATTTACTTAACTCAAATTGATTAACTCCTTTCGAATAACTAAATTTGATTTAACTCTTCTCGAATAACTACATTCGATTAACTCAAATTGAATAACTAATATTCAATTTACTCTTACGTGTTTAACTCTATTCGAATAACTAATTCGAATAACTCTAATGTGTTTAACACTATTCAAATATCTAATTCGAATAACTCATTTCGAATAACTAAATTCGATTAACTCCTTTTTATAACGTTTATTCATTTCAAAAGATTTCCTTTTTACAATGTTTATCCATTTATAAAGATTAACTTTTTACAACGTTTATCCATTTATAAAGATTTACTTTTAGTAACGGTTCTTCACTTTATAAATGTCCTTTTAATAACGTTTCTCCCCTTCTAAGGATTTCCCTTTAACAGCGTTTATTTACTTTATCGATGTTAAAAACAATTTCTACTTCTCTACATATGTTCAAACTTATATATCCCATTTATCAAACAATAAATATTTTATTTAATTTATAAAACATTATTTATAAATTAAATCTTCTTACTTTATCTGTTAAAAATAGATTTCCTATTTAATATCTCCTAAAAATCCATATCGTGTTATACTTGTGTGCGAAGCACGTGTTTAAATCTATCCTTGTATAATTCTGTTTATTTTCCGAACAAGTGTTCCTTTATTTATTCCCTAAATAAATATTCCTTTATTCCATTTATTTATAATCTAAATAAATGTTCCTTTATATTCTAATTCATTTATTTTCTAAATAAATGTTCCTATTTTATTTCA
The DNA here is from genome assembly GCA_030737875.1 of Allium sativum. Lineage (NCBI taxonomy): Eukaryota > Viridiplantae > Streptophyta > Magnoliopsida > Asparagales > Amaryllidaceae > Allium > Allium sativum. The sequence continues at coordinate 1,007,370,328 of CM060916.1, forward strand.
TTTATTTTCTAAATAAATGTTTCCTTTTTCATTATTTATTTTCTAATTAAATAAATGTTTTCCTTTTATAAAATTCTATCGATTTTATAAATAAGATTCATTTTCAATATAAACATTGAAAATCCCCTTATCAACATTTCGGTATGTTATGGTATTCAATCATATCAAATCACGATGTTCAATATCGTCCAAGCACATATGATCGCCCACAGATTTTATATCACATCATATAATAATATATGAAAAACAATAAAATAACTGTTGAGGAATCCAGCCGGATTCCTCCAACCTGTTTCCCTGCATCACAGAAGTTAGACAATATAGATAACATCACTTTCAGTTCCATATGATATATTCTGTTAAACAGAATCAATATAGAAATTTAACTAACTGACTAGCAGTTCAATCAAACAATCAACACACAGTCAAACAGACAATTTTAATAGTTCTAACAATGCAACATGAAATTATAAACTGTTCAGAGTTAGTGAGATTTACTCACATTTGCAGTTCATCGTTAAAGAACGATAAACTATTCTTTGATTTGAATCAAACAATTTATTTCTCCATAAATTCATACAAGCCCCAATCCACTTCCAGTCAGCTTCATTGTGAAGTTCTCGTCCATACAGTCCCAACGCAACTTACGGTTCGTAAATCTGATTAAGTATGACCAAGTTATTCTACTCCGAAGTTTTCACATTTTTAAATAAAAATAAAACTTTGGATTTAAACATTGATGGGCCTTACCCCTCTTATTACTTGGCCCAAACCCGTTCTTATCAGCCCATTATCCCTCTTAAAGCCCACCGTTAACACTCTCCTTCCTCAAACCTCAAACCGCAAAGCTCCAGACGTTGAACACCATTTTCGATCATTCCAAGCACCCGCCGATCCTTAATCATTCAACAAAAATCCAAACCGAGACTACCAACTTTCTTCTCGTCTCCTCCTCTTCTCGATGTACTCACCCAACCTCGACTCGAACCCCCAGCGCAGATCGTGCCATCCAGTCAAATCGACGGTGAATCAGAGGACCACCGAAGCTTTTCTCCCCCAAAACCCACGAAAAATGCACACCCTGTGCCATTTGATTTTCTCGGTCTAGATCCGAACTCGAATTCGCGAGTAAATTCTTCAACCAGCGAAAATATGCAACCCTAGCCATCAAACTGACGCTGTACAAATTTTGGAGCTCGAGAAACCAGCATCGCAAGCTACACAACTGGCATAGAATCGAAGTGCAACTGATAGGGATTGCGAATCTATATACAGAAGGATTTATAGAATTTTATGTATTTTGTTTCTTTTTTTTTTTGATTTTTCTCTTGGGATTTTTAACTTGCTGTGATGATATTATACGGTTATATATACCTGTTTTGGGTTGGTAAGCTTTGTGGCTGAGGAGAGAGGTCGCGTGGCCAGTCTCGGATTATAGAAAAATGGGGGAGATATTTTTAATTTGATTTTCTATTTTATTTATCGTTTTTATAAGCTTCCCTCACCCCTTAAAAATCCCTGTGACCACATACGACGCCTAAAAATCATGAAAACTGACAAGCTGATAGAATTTGACATTACGGTCCCAACGAAACTGGTTTCGTCGAATTCCGACTCCGTATGCTCACACAGCGTATTTTTAACTGTCAAAATACTGACTGTTTTACACTAAAAAAATACGTACGGCCACACAGTGACTCTAAAAATCACGAAACTGAAAATCTAAAAACTATTTGATATTGCGGATCCAACAAAACTGGTTTCGTCGAATTCCGACTCCGTTTGCAAAACTGGCTATTTTTAAAGCTCTAAATAGCCCATTTAAATATATAAATATATTTAAATATAATTAAATTAAATATAAATAAATTTATATTATCGTATATATTCACATATGATATCGTCCAGCTCTAGAATATCATATCAGAATTTACAGCTTGGTATTTCAGATTTTAGATTTATCGATATTCAGTTTATATCGAAAATCCTTTTATAACGTATATAAAGCGTCACAAATTATAAAGGAAATCCACAGCGACTTTTCTGAAATTTGATTTGGACGTGAATCAAAATCTACACGACGAAATCCAGATTTTTCTCTTCCACTAGAAAGATATACTCCACCAGCTCCACACGTTTCTTGTTTCACAGAAATCCGGCTTAAAATGAACCATGTACATTCAGTTGAAGTTCAAATCGCCAATTTGTGAACTGCCGCGACGTTTCAGGTTCGTTTTAATTATAATTATAAATTATAAGTTCAAACGTTTTACTTTAAGTTATCGATATCGCCAAATCGATATATAAAAAATTAAATAAATTAATTATTCGACAGCTAACAAAACGCGCCATTACAGACTTCCCCCCTTAAAATAATTTCGTCCTCGAAATTGCTAAGTTAGAAAAATGCTACTAACTCTACTAACTAGATTTAAAAATCTTTTTTTTTGTTTACCTCTAAATTTCAGTTTCGACTGGACCTATTTAATTTTAATTAATTTATTAATTCATTTCCGACCAACTAAAATTTTCAAAAATTTTGAAAATTTTCTAACACCTTAAATTTTCGAAAAATTTCGCCATAACCTCCTTTGTACGGATCAATACGTCAAACCACAACTCGCCTCTCTAGGCCTCCTCCAATCCAAAAGGAAATCAAAATAGCCAAACGGCTTGCCAATTCGGCTCATAAAATCCAAACTCATATATGATATAAACTTGTACCTTTTTGTTGGGCATTTAACTCTATCCCTTTCATCTGCTACCACTTCAACATATACCAATGTTATCCATTCCAATTGATCTCCAATCAGTTCATATCCTCAAATCCAAATCGAATTTCATTCGAACTCTAATATCAAATTCCAAATTATTGACTTATCAATTTGGTTCCATTCTAGATTATCTCTAATCCAATTCAATTTTATTTAACTCGGTTCAAGTTAAATTTCAATTTATTTTTACCATCTCATTTTATTTAACTTCATTAGTTAAATTTTAATTCCAGAACTTAAGTTCCTAGGTTTCTTTCAAATCAATTTGAAATCATAATGCCAATTCAAAACCTTTGAATTTCTAAACAACTTGTTTTCTCAAAACAATTCAAAAACAAAACCTTTGGTAGTAATCCGTCACTTAGAACTCGAAAATGAACACTGATGATGTCTAGATTCATCATCAGAATCTATTTTCCAGCTATCGAAGTGAGTTCAATACTATATCATTTTAAATTTGAAAAACATTTTCAAAATCTCCCAGGAACTTAAAATTCCCTTATTTTAATTCCAAATCTGATTTAAATTCATATTTAATTCAAACTATTTCATATATTACATTCATATGAATTCTGATTGGTCATTTATAACCATTTCACCCCTTTATAATCTTATTCGATTATAATAACAACCAACACAATCAATATACTATAATAATTTCAAGATATATATTTCTTCTATAAACAAATATATTTTGGGAAAAATTATTTCATTTACCCTCTTTCAAAACATACCATGACGGTTCATCGTATTCGAGTGTTTAGTAACCCTTATTGATACAGTGGATCAAACTGATCGACCAGAATTCATAAGCCACTCAACCAATGAGACTCCACAATATAAAACCATTTTATATTGAATAACAATTACGCGCTCATATATATACACTCAAACTCAATCTAGGATATTACTAATCCCATCTCTATCGAGTTATGCCACAGAGCCAAGGTAATCACTTAACTTAAGCTCTGATACCAACTGTAACGGCTGGAAATTTTCGACTCCTCGAGAGTCGAAAATTCCGAGACGTTAGTGAAAGAAAGTAGAGGGTGAGGAAGAAAAGATAGAACTAATAGAATAGAAGAAGTAGAAGAACTTACATCATCAGAGTAAACATGGATCTCACAGCGGAACGAATAAAATATAACATAACTTTGAAATACAAATCAGTACTCGTATATACATACCATTTCAAAGTACAACACTTAACAACACAGCGGAATAATAATAGCTATAATCCTGAAGCCTCCTGCTCCAAGCTCTCCAAGTGTATCTGTAAAATCCCGACTACTTGACTGCCCGTACAAATTTAGGCACCCAAGAGTTTAGGGAAAACAAACAAAATAAACTCCGGGTCAGTCATGGGACTGGTGTGAATAAAACTCCAACACTTGGTTAAATAAAGGATATCTTTCTGATATTATAATAATGTCTAAATACAAATAGATATCAATCTAGCAGAACGTTTGCATCTCACGTTCTACATACATAGTATACAAATAAAACCGTGAGCGCTTATTTGAGATTGGATTCCTACAGACAAGGTATGGGAGCACCTTCCGATCAGTGTACTCTAGAGGAGATACACTAGGGTTCAACAAGAACGTCTTGCAACCCGGCCACACATGACCGTCCACTCATTTAGCTTGAGTGTAACGAATATATTATCACCGATGGTTGGGATCAGCAACCATCCTTCCCGATAAGGGACAGCATTGAAATAAATTATAAAGAAGTACAATTGAATATTCTCTAGATGGTTATAATACACCCTGCTTGGGTATGGCCCAACTAGCCATGCTGCCTAGCCCAACTTCTGTTATTTCCCGGTTGTGAGGTTTTGAGGTCACGTTTATCACTTTGACAGATTATTTCTTCAATTACTTTGAATGCCACATCGTCATACCCGCCAAATCAATATCGATTTCTCAAGGCATCATGGGTATAAAAGCTAAGAGAAACGAATTTCTCCGCCACCCAATGTAATACGTTTGAAGAGATCAACATATATGATTCGTTAAGAATACTTTGTCAGACACTCGTCCATATACGTTGTCCTGGGACTGAACAAACCGAAGGCACTATTCAGTGAATCAATCCTATCTAGGCTTTTCACAATAGCCCTTGCACTTCACTCCGTCTTCAATTATCTTCAGCGTACTTGATTCACAACGCTTATGCTAATCCGGAGTGGTTCTTCGGATAATAATCCAACCGGTCTCTCCATATTAACAACGTAAAAATGGTCAAAACTATGATAGTCTGTGATTCAACTATCAAATGAAAACATGTCGGTGTACAAACAACGATCTTATTTCCAAATGGGAATTCGATCGATCAATCATCATATGTTCATATTTCCTTATTTCATATATTTAGAAAATATATGTTATTAATCATTGGAAAACATTTCCATAGCTTATTTTCACATCACTATTATTTCGCAACTATCAGTCCCTAACTGTAACTAGTATGAGAACAATTCTCTAAGTATCAATCCGGAAGGTCGAAACCAACATCAGATCGTCACTTAGAAAACCGTTCAACTTACCCTCTCCAGTCAGTTTCTGAATTTTCTTAACTCTATTTCTTAAATTCTTATCATGAAAACATTTCATTTTCTAAGTTTAGAAAACATATCTGACTATATTTGGAAAACGTTTCCAAAACTCATTTACGGATTTCCAATGAACGTTGTATAAAACATCGTTTCGCTTTATCCATTTATCGCTTATTCCTTAACTTTATTCCTAATCAACCTTTTAGATCGAACCACAACTATTCCTTTGTCAATTCTGAAGTCAATCAAGTTGGGGTATAATTACCTCGCAGACCTTAATTGAACAACGTCCTTTACTGTGAAATAGATGAAGTTCATCACTCACTTTTTACAATCATCTGTTTATGCAAATTCTCGGATTCAGGTTACGAATCCACTTCTTATATGACAACGTTTGATTATAACTATAACGTTATAATTCCTACCCCTAAAATATCTAACCTAAATTATAAATTTATTTCCTAACTCGAATAATTTAATAGACACCTAATTTCTAAATCAATAACTAAATCTTGATTTAAACCCTGGAAAGTAAATAGTACTTTCCTGAATTCGCTATAATCGAATTCGACGTATAACTCTCTTTCGAGAAATCTCTATTTGATTAACTCTCCCTTTTTAATAACTTATATTCGATAAACTATATTTCGATTAACTTCTATCGAATAACTAATATTCGAATAACTCTTCTTGGTTGGCTCTATTTCATTAACTCTTATCGAATAACAAATATTCGATTTTCTTAAATGTGTCAATTCTTATCGAATAACTAACATCCGATTAACTTAAATGGATTTACTCTTATCGAATAACTTTTTCGATTACCTTAACTCGATTTTCTTAACTCGATTATCTCAACTTGATTACTTAACTCGATTACTTAACTCGATAAATCTTAACTCGATAGCTTAACTTAACCCAAATCGATTAACTCAACTCTAATCGATTAACTTAATTTGATTTACTCCTTCGAATAACTAATTCGAATAACTTAATTGATTAACTCCTTCGAATAACTAATTCGAATAACTTACCTTCGAATAACTACTATTCGATTTACTCTAACTCGATTAACTTAATTCTAATCAATTTACTCCATTTCGATTCAACTTAATTCAAATCGATTTACTTAACTCAAATTGATTAACTCCTTTCGAATAACTAAATTCGATTTAACTCTTCTCGAATAACTACATTCGATTAACTCAAATTGAATAACTAATATTCAATTTACTCTTACGTGTTTAACTCTATTCGAATAACTAATTCGAATAACTCTAATGTGTTTAACTCTATTCAAATATCTAATTCGAATAACTCATTTTGAATAACTAAATTCGATTAACTCCTTTTTATAATGTTTATTCATTTCAAAAGATTTCCTTTTTACAATGTTTATCCATTTATAAAGATTAACTTTTTACAACGTTTATCCATTTATAAAGATTTACTTTTAGTAACGGTTCTTCACTTTATAAATGTCCTTTTAATAACGTTTCTCCCCTTCTAAGGATTTCCCTTTAACAGCGTTTATTTACTTTATCGATGTTAAAAACAATTTCTACTTCTCTATATAAGTTCAAACTTATATATCCCATTTATCAAACAATAAATATTTTATTTAATTTATAAAACATTATTTATAAATTAAATCTTCTTACTTTATCTGTTAAAAATAGATTTCCTATTTAATATCTCCTAAAAATCCATATCGTGTTATACTTGTGTGCGAAGCACGTGTTTAAATCTATCCTTGTATAATTCTATTTATTTTCCGAACAAGTGTTCCTTTATTTATTCCCTAAATAAATATTCCTTTATTCCATTTATTTATAATCTAAATAAATGTTCCTTTATATTCTAATTCATTTATTTTCTAAATAAATGTTCCTATTTTATTTCATTTATTTTCTAAATAAATGTTTCCTTTTTCATTATTTATTTTCTAATTAAATAAATGTTTTCCTTTTATAAATTCCTATCGATTTAATAAATAAGATTCATTTTCAATATAAACATTGAAAATCCCCATATCAACATTTCGGTATGTTATGGTATTCAATCATATCAAATCACGATGTTCAATATCGTCCAAGCACATATGATCGCCCACAGATTTTATATCACATCATATAATAATATATGAAAAACAATAAAATAACTGTTGAGGAATCCAGTCGGATTCCTCCAACCTGTTTCCCTGCATCACAGAAGTTAGACAATATAGATAACATCACTTTCAGTTCCATATGATATATTCTGTTAAACAGAATCAATATAGAAATTTAACTAACTAACTAGCAGTTCAATCAAACAATCAACACACAGTCAAACAGACAATTTTAACAGTTCTAACAATGCAACATGAAATTATAAACTGTTCAGAGTTAGTGAGATTTACTCACATTTGCAGTTCATCGTTAAAGAACGATAAACTGTTCTTTGATTTGAATCAAACAATTTATTTCGCCATAAATTCATACAAGCTCCAATCCACTTCCAGTCAGCTTCATTGTAAAGTTCTCGTCCAAACGGTCCCAACGCAACTTACGGTTCGTAAATCTGATTAAGTATGACCAAGTTATTCTACTCCGAAGTTTTCACATTTTTAAATAAAAATAAAACTTTGGATTTAAACATTGATGGGCCTTACCCCTCTTATTACTTGGCCCAAACCCATTCTTATCAGCCCATTATCCCTCCTAAAGACCACCGTTAACACCCTTCTTCCTCAAATCTCAAACCGCAAAGCTCCAGACGTTGAACACCATTTTCGATCATTCCAAGCACCCGCCGATCCTTAATCATTCAACAAAAATCCAAACCGAGACTACCAACTTTCTTCTCGTCTCCTCCTCTTCTCGATGTACTCACCCAACCTCGACTCGAACCCCCAGCGCAGATCGCGCCCTCCAGTCAAATCGATGGTGAATCAGAGGACCACCGAAACTTTTGTCCCCCAAAACCCACGAAAAATGCACACCCTGTGCCATTTGATTTTCTCGGTCTAGACCCGAACTCGAATTCGCGAGTAAATTCTTCAACCAGCGAAAATCTGCAACCCTAGCCATCAAACCGACGCTATACAAATTTTGGAGCTCGAGAAACCAGCATCGCAAGCTACACAACTGGCATAGAATCGAAGTGCAACTGATAGGGATTGCGAATCTATATACAGAAGGATTTATAGAATTTTATGTATTTTGTTTTTTTTTTGATTTTTCTCTTGGGATTTTTAACTTGCTGTGATGATATTATACGGTTATATATACCTGTTTTGGGTTGGTAAGCTTTGTGGCTGAGGAGAGATGTCGCGTGGCCAGTCTCGGATCATAGAAAAATGGGGGAGATATTTTTAATTTGATTTTCTATTTTATTTATCATTTTTATAAGCTTCTCTCACCCCTTAAAAATCCCTGCGACCACATACGACGCCTAAAAATCATGAAAACTGACAAGCTGATAGAATTTGACATTACGGTCCCAACGAAACTGGTTTCGTCGAATTCCGACTCCGTATGCTCACACAGCGTATTTTTAACTGTCAAAATACTGACTGTTTTACACTCTAAAAATCCGTACGGCCACATAGTGACTCTAAAAATCACGAAACTGGAAATCTAACAACTATTTGATATTGCGGATCCAACAAAACTGGTTTCGTCGAATTCCGACTCCGTTTGCAAAATTGACTTTTTTTAAAGCTCTAAATAGCCCATTTAAATATATAAATATATTTAAATATAATTAAATTAAATATAAATAAATTTATATTATCGTATATATTCACATATGATATCGTCCAGCTTTAGAATATCATATCAGAATTTACAGCTTGGTATTTCAGATTTTAGATTTATCGATATTCAGTTTATATTGAAAATCCTTTTGTAACGTATATAAAGCGTCGCAAATTATAAAGGAAATCCACGGCGACTTTTCTGAAATTTGATTTGGACGTGAATCAAAATCTACACGATGAAATCCAGATTTTTCTCTTCCACTAGAAAGATATACTCCACCAGCTCCACACGTTTCTTGTTTCACAGAAATCCGGCTTAAAATGAACCATGTACATTCAGTTGAAGTTCAAATCGCCAATTTGCGAACTGCCGCGACGTTTCAGGTTCGTTTTAATTATAATTATAAATTATAAGTTCGAACGTTTTACTTTAAGTTATCGATATCGCCAAATCGATATATAAAAAATTAAATAAATTAATTATTCGACAGCTAACAAAACGCGCCATTACAGGTATGCTGCTGACATGAGGGCGATGTTTAATAACCTCATGAGAGAAATGCTTAGGGATGTGCAAGGAGCAGCTACCCATGCCGGTAATGGTGGTGGTCCAGTAGTGCAGGCGCCTAGGGTCGATTTCGCCAAGCTGTGAAAGGATTACACTAACCTTTATGGGAAGTCGTTCCATGGAACGGAGTCGGCCACGGATGTCTAGGATTGGTTGGATAGCTTTGATCGTATCTTCGACGTCTTGGGTATCGAGGATGTGATGAAGAGAAGTCTAGCATCTCGTCAGCTGCAACGGCAAGCGATGAATTGGTGGAATGCTATTAAGACAGCCACTCCAGAGGATCAGGTTACTTGGGATCAATTTAAGGCTCGCTTTAGCGACAAGTTTATCCCCGCTGCTCAGAAGTTGGAATTGTTTAGGAAGTTCTTGGAGCTTAAGCAGAATGGTAGGGCAGTCTCGGACTATATTGTTGAGTTCGACACTTTGTCGAAGTATGGAGTATCCCTTATTGATACTCCTGAGAAGAAGAATGAGAAGTTCATTACTGGTTTGGATGGATACTTGGGGGAAAGGCTTATTAACCACATCGATGAGACTTTTGAATCGATTGTGGGGAAAGCTTTGAGATCAGAGAGTATTTACCCTAAGTCAAAGACTGAGGTTGCATCTGCAGAAGGGCTGAAGCCGCAAGCAGGCGGTGGAGGCAAGAATAACACTCAGAACAAGAGGAAGCAGAACCAAACTATGGATGGCCAGAAAAAGAGCTAGAAAGATGATGAGTGCTTCAGCTGTGGTAAGAAGGGCCACTATGCCAAAGAATGTCGAGCCAAGCCAGCGGATAGGAAGTGCTACAACTATGGCCAAGTGGGACATCATAAGGATAAATGTCCACAACCTCTTAAGAAGAAGCAGATTGTGAAAGCATACGCTATCGGTGCTATTCCTTCTTCGTCGAATGCCCCAACTGCGGCGGAGAAAGGAACGAATGTCATCATTCAAGGTATGCTTTCTATTCTTGATGTACCTGTTCGAGTTTTGTTTGATACTGGGGCTTCCCATTCCTTCATATCTAGTGACCTGGTAGATAGGTTGGTACTGGAACCCGAGAAAATCGATAGACCGTTGGTTGTGACGAACCCGATTGGTGGTTCAACTAACCTTAGTATGATTTGCCGAAATTTGGTCTTATCGAATCATGGATGTATATTTGTTTGTGATTGCTCTGTTTTGGGCTTTACTGGGTATGGCATTATATTGGGGGTCGATTGGCACCAAAGATACGGAGTGGTGGTAGACTGTGAAGGCTTTTTGGTGACGGTTAGGGCAGAGGGTAGTGCTTGGTAGTCTACCTATTGATGGGGTAATGGCTAGTTTTATAAATTCCTTGGACATCCCGCATGATGAGCTGTCAAATGTGCCCGCGGTTGGCCAGTATTCGGACTTCTTCGAGGAAGTGACCGGACTTCCACCACACCGAGAGATTGAGTTCCGTATTGATTTAGTGAAAGATGCCAGACCTATAGTGATGCCACTTCGTCGTATGGCACCAAAGGAGCAGCGAGAGCTCGGGGTGCAAGTAAGAGATCTTTTGAAGAAGGGGTTTATTTGAAGAAGTCTCTCGGAGTGGGGAGCACCAGTTGTGTTTGCCACTAAGGCAGATGGTTCCCTTCGTTTGTGTGTGGATTATCGCGAGTTGAATAAGGTGACGAGGAAGAATAAGTATCCTCTACCGTAGATAGATGATTTGTTTGATCAACTGGAAGGAGCAAGAGTGTTCTCCTAGTTGGACCTCGCGACAAGATTTCATCAGCTCCGAGTAGCGGCTGAGAGTGTTCAAAAACGGCATTTAGGACGCCGTCTGGATTCTATGAGTGGTTGGTCATGCCATTTGGGTTGACCAATGCACCAGCATACTTCGTGGATCTTATGAATCGAGTATTCAGAGATCAGCTAAATAATTTTGTTCTTGTGTTCGTAGACGACATCCTTGTTTACTCAAGTACAGAGGAAGAACACAAGGGACATTTGAGGATAGTGATGGAGGTGTTGAGAAAACACCAATTAAAAGCGAAATTTTCTAAGTGTCACTTCTGGAGGAGGGAAGTGAGATTCTTGGGCCAAGTTGTTTCAGAGAATGGTATTGCCGTGGACCCTGCGAAGGTGGCTACGGTACAGGAATGATCTACGCCCAAGAATGCAACAGACGCAAGAAGCTTCTTGGGGTTAGCTGGATATTATCGTAAGTTTATCCAGGACTTCTACAAGATAGCATCACCGTTGACTCAGTTGAGTAAGAAGAATCAAGCCTTCGTCTGGAACGGAGTGTGTGAGAATGCATTCAAGAGTCTAAAAGAAAAGTTGACGCGTGCGGCAGTATTAGTCATTCCTAAAGGGAATGAAGAGATGACGGTATACATAGATGCTTGTGGTACCAGACTAGGTGATGTATTGATGCAAGGAGGTAGGGTTGAAGCTTATGCTAGTTGGCAACTAAAGCTGCATGAGAAAAAGTATCCTACCCATGATTTGGAACTGGAAGCGATCGTGTTCGCGTTGAAGATGTGGAGACATTATCTCTTGGGAGAGAGATTTGAGTTGTTTACCGATCATAAATCGTTAAAGTATCTCTTCTCTCAAAAGGATCTAAATCTTCGACATCAAAGATGGTTAGAGTTCTTGGCTTCGTATGATTTTGATATCGCATATAGACCTGGGAAAGACAATGCGGTAGCGATGCCTTGAGTAGGAGACATGCCAGTTTAGGGGCTATGTTTCTTGAATGGAAGCAACTGGAGTATATCGCAGGGTATGATTTCAGACACAAGAGAGAATTGGATCCAGAGATATTAGCAAGTTTGACGATCAGACCCACCTTGATTGAGCGGATTGGTTCCAGTTAGAGGGACGATCCTAATCTATTGGAAATCATCTCCAAGTTAGAGATGAATATCGACGGTGAGGAGATGAATTTGTATGGGCTTGATTGAGAAGGATGGCTTCGAAAGAATGGAAAACTAGTTGTACCCAACGTGAATGATTTGAGAGGTGAAGTGCTTAGGAATGTCATCACTCGAAACTGACTATACACCCCGTTGGTGATAAGATGTATCAAGACATGAAGCAAACTTACTACTGGGAAGGGATGAAAAGAGACGTTGGGAAGTTTACATCCAAATGCATGAATTGCCAGCTAGTTAAAGTCGAGCAAAAGAAGCCTAGTGGTCTGTTGAAACCATTAGAGATTCCCGAATGGAAATGGGAGCAAATCTCGATGGATTTCATAGATGGCTTACCAAGAACTAAATCGGGACATGATAGCATTTGGGTAATTGTGGATCGATTGACCAAGAGTGCAAGATTTATACCTGTCAAATCGACCAGAACGGCAGCTAAGTTAGCAGAACTGTATATGAAGTGGGTAGTGAGATTTCATGGAGTGCCTAAAAGCATTGTGAGTGACCGAGACCCGTTGTTTACTAGTGGGTTTTGGAAGAGCTTACAAGAGGCTCTAGGGTACCGACGGTCAGACAGAGAGGGTGGATCGTATATTGGAAGATCTCTTGAGAGCTTGTACATTGGACTTTGGTCGATCATGGGATGACCATTTGCATCTAGTAGAGTTTGCATATAATAATAGCTACCAATCTAGTATCGGTATGGCTCCATATGAAATTTTGTACGAAAGACCGTGCAACTCACCATCATGTTGGATAGAGACCGACGAGAAGTTTGTGCTTGGACCAGATGTGGTGAGGAAAACTTCAGATAAGATTAAAATCATTCAACAACGGATGAAGGCTGCCCAGGATAGGAAGAAGAGTTATGCTGACAAGAGGAGAAGAGACTTAAAATTCCCAGTTGGTGACTTGGTGTTTGTCAAGATTTCTTCGTTGAAGAGTGTGATACGATTTGGCAGGAGAGCCAAGTTGGCACCAAGATTTGTTGGCCCATTCCCATTTCTCGAACTAGTTGTGAATTTGGCATATAGAATTGAATTACCCGAGAAGATGGCGGGAGTTCACAACGTATTTCATGTTTCCCAGCTAAGGAAGTTCGTGCACGAACCAGATATGACTATTTCAGTTGATCAGTTAGAGGACTTCGAAGTGAAACCCGAGGCGGTTGGGAACCGCAAGCCGATTCGTATTGTCGAGCACGATACGAAGCAACTTCGAAGAAAGGCGGTGAAGCTAATCAAGGTTCAGTGGGGCGAGAACGAGAATGACTATACTTAGGAGACAGAGGAGAGTATTAGGAAAACGTATCCAGAACTCTTTGCGGGGTAAGATTGTGACGGCAAGGAATTTCGCTCGGTCCGAACCAGTCGCTAAACCGATCCAGGCCGTTCGAAACGCCCTATCGTTTGAGAACAGGACAAAACAGAACGCATACAGAAGAACATTTCATTTTTTATTACAACAATGCATCAGATTACAAGAATATACAGAGCATAAATGAATATTACGCAGAAATATCAGAGATTTAAATTACATTTAAATACATAGCAGCGGAAATAATACAATACACAACTAGAAGAGATATACGGATACAAAGCTTTCTGGATATCGTTCCAGCTGTAAACCAGGATCCTGTGAATATGAATCTGCAAAACCAAAACTACTAGCTGCCCGTGTCGAAAATAGGGGCACCCAGAGTTTAGGTTAAAACAATAAACTCCAGGTCAGTCATGTGACTGGTGTGAGAACTAAAACAGTTAATCTTTATTTTTAAAGTTAGGTAAATCAAGGGACCACGCCGTATAACACGGAACGGGTTTCCTCCCAAGAATACCAGTGCATAAAACAGCAGCGCAATGCTAAATAAAGAAAAATGAAGCTGTTATAAGACCCAGGTCCTATCACACAATGCAACGCAAGCCGGGGGATAGGGTTTTCCCTTATAACAGCCAAAGAATGCTTGATACGTTTAAAACAAATCATTTGATACTATTATAAGTGCAGAGTGTATAAAACAACTTCAAATCATAAGTATCAATCATAGGCGACATGAGCGTCCCATGCCACTATGTCGCCATATATAGGTTTACAAATAAAACCGCAAAGTCATGTATTTGGAAATTGGATTTCCGTCTATGAACCGAGGCAAAAGATAGTCCTCAACCGATTCGAGACGCTCTAGCCCGTGTCTCAGGAACAGCCGCAACTGCCCCTTGGATCCTCAGGGCCGGTCCACCGATGTGGATTATTATGCCTGAACACTACGTCTCCCCACCCTATGGGGTGTAAGTCTGGTCCGTCAGCCGACCAGAATGCATTCGGCCGAAACCGATATAACCGAGGCGCCTCGCAACAGCAACAACCACATAAGTCAAACTCGTCAGGGCGTGTAAAACCACTGATGCCACTTCTAGCTAGAAAGAAACGCATGCCCTCCCTGACGTCCTCTCCCGTTTTTGGTTCATACCGGGTGTGAAGCTCGCGAATCAAACGTTACACAAAGCTATGCCACAAAGGCCGTGCTTTGATCATCAACCTCAAGACTTTGCTTTTCAACAAAAGCCTCGATCAATTGCCACTTAGGCATGCCACACAGGCAATTCACTCCATGCGTTTGATATCCATCAATATATAACCCCTGAGCTCGTACGTCTCAGAGAAGGGCGTTAAGCAAGAGAATAAATTCTCCGCCGCCAAGCAGATATATATTTAATAGAAATCAATCACACAAACTAAAATCCAATGTCAGACACACAGTCCATTTACAAGTCCGTTCTGGGTCTGAACGAAACCGGAGGCACCTAGTACCCCGCAAATCCATCGATCTCCACGTACGTCTGGACGATCACTAACTGTTTCCATCTTCTTGGGTGTACAGCCCAATCAAGATCATCAGTAATTACCCAAACGACGTGAAGACCTCCGGTCTTCGACCATCGTCTTCATCTTCGACTTATCGTCGTATCAGTTATTCAGAATGGGATAAACCCGGTCTTTCCGAATAACTCGCGTACATTTTAAATAAGTGTTACACAAACACAACATACGCCTCATTCCAATTCATCAGTCACTAACCGTAAATTAATCAAGAGAATAATTCCCCAAATATTAACCCCGAAGGCCGAAACCAACATCAGATCAATATCCAGAACACCATTCTGCTTAGCTAACCGACAGTTAGTTTCTGATTTCACATTCAAGGGAAAAGTTCCCATTAATTTTATCAAAGATAAATCATTAAAATTTATTCTCTAATCTTCTTTTGAATTTCGATTCAACTAGTCGGGATTAACGAACCTTACCGAAGTAATCATTTGTTTTAATTTCCCAATCCCAACCTATTCATCCCATGAAGTAAAACTGGTTATACTTCATATCTAACACCACAGTGTTATCGGTAAATTCAATTACCATTTCACGTTCAAATCTAATTAAAGATTTAACTATCGCCTGGAGCAAAACTGGTGATACTCCATTTTCGACCATTACAATCTAATTAAAGATTCATTAAAACTCCACTTAGTTTTAATCTTCGACTGGGTTAAAGAATCAGTGTCATTTAAAACACGGTTCACGATAAACCCAAAATCACATTCCATTAGTTATCAGGTTAAAGAACAAGTGTTATTTAAAACACCGTTCACGATAAACCCAAAAATCAATATCAATTCAATCCCAATTAAATATTATTTAATTGGTACACTTCATTAAATCTAAATAAAAAGATTTAATCTTTTCTCAACTGGGTTCAAGAACAGTGTTAATGAAGACACCATTCACGACAAACCCAAATCACATTTGATATTCAATACAAGGCACTGAATAGAAAATATATCGGCTTATATTCAATATCAAATTCTACGATTAACAAATGTCGTATTGGAAATAACGATATAAATATATATCTTTCAAATTTCCATAACAACACCTGTATAATCACGAATTTCAACATCGAAATATTCCAAAGTCAATTTCGATTCAAATCCATTCCAATGCAATCATTGGAAATTTTGGTTATTTTTAAAACCCTTTTCGAATTCAATTTATTTATTTAAAAATAAATAGAATTATATTTCTAGTTCAAAACTAGTTCATTTCGATAAAAATCTATTTTTATCCTTTCAAATATGGAGTTTTTCATCCCAATTCTTTCTAAATCATTTCTTATGATTTTACACAAATTATTACTATTTTTAATAATTTTATCAAGGCCTGTACAGTCGATTTCCAACAATGGCCATCGAACTGCACTTACAGCGACCTTTTTCAAATTTGATTTGGACGTATCTCCAAATCCAACCGTTAGATTTCTAATTTCTAATATTCTTTAGAAAGCTCTTTTCGATACGAACCCAACGGTTCCGGTTTCAGGAGGATCCGACGGTCAGATCTCCCGCAATGTCCGTTTGAAATAAATGGTCGAAATTCACGAACTGCCGCGGCGCGGCGCGTTCTATTCAGGCCATTATATTATATATATAATATATATAATATATACTTCGTCGATTTCTATTTAAAACGAATTATATAAATAGTTTTAAAATCGTTTCAAAAGCAATTTCAACTTTCTTTTCAATTCAAATCAAAATTGAATTCTTCTTTATAAATTCGTTTTAAAATTCATTTCTATTCAATTCAAATTTTAATTCAATTTGAATTCATTTCAATTCACTTTCAATTCAATTCGAATTCGTTTTCAATTCAATTCATTTCGAAATCGTTTTCAATTCATTTCATTTCGAAATCGTTTTCAATTCATTTCATTTCGAAATCGTTTTCAATTCATTTCATTTCGAAATCGTTAAAATCGATATAAATACCGTTCACGTCAAAATGGCGTCAATCTAATCAACACGGCTTCATAAATTTCTATTTTCAAATATTCTATTTCAAATATTTCTTTTTCAAAATAGTTGTTATTATCAAAATATTTCGTTCAACACATGACCAATCTCAATAGATGAAACTGTCAACACATGAACCTTTATTTTATATTGATAAAGATGTAAATTTTATTATTAAAATATTTCGTTCAACACATGACCAATCTCAATAGATGAAACTGTCAACACATGAACTTTTATTTTATATCGATAAAGGTGTAAATTTTATTATTAAAATATTTCGTTCAACACATGACCAATCTCAATGGATGAAACTGTCAACACATGAACTTTTATTTTATATCGATAAAGGTGTAAATTTTATTATTAAAATATTTCGTTCAACACATGACCAATCTCAATGGATGAAACTGTCAACACATGAACTTTTTCATATACATCATTATAAAAATTACATTTTTATTTTTCTACACATATAAAGATGCTATTTTTAACATTGCTATCATGTAAAAATTATATTTCTAATTCTCTACATAAACGAAAATCATATTTTTACATCATCTATATAGTAAAGACTATATTTTTAATACTTTAAAAATATAAAGATCATATTTTTAGTTCTTTAAAAATATAAAAATCATATTTTTATTTAATTCAAAATCAAAGCTTTTTGGATGTTAAAAATCCAACCTTTATCTAAATAAATAAAAAAATATAAACTTTCTTACATAAAAATTTCAGATTATATTATATATAAATTTAAAACAAAAAAAAAACAAAAAGAATATATAAAGACTCACATCGATTGGATGAAGGGTCGGAGTTGCGCGCGAAGGCGGAGGGGAAGATGGCGCTGCGTCCGAGGGGGCTCTTCGCTCGAGGCCAGCAGTGGTTGGTCGATGGAGCGTCGAGTGGCGTTTGGGTTGCTGGGTTCAGGAGGCGAGAGAGGTTGGTAGCGGAGGAGGATCGGGGGTTGTAAATCGGGGTTTAGGGCTTGGGGGCTATCGCGGTTTTCAAGAAGGGGAGGAGGAGCAGCAGCTCGAGGCGGAGAAGAAGGAGGAGAGGGGCGGAGAGGCTCTGGTGGCGGTTGGAGTTTGGGCGATGGCGGTGGGAGGGTCGGCGTTCGATTGGAAGCGGCGTTTGTTTTTTTTTTCTTTTTTTTTCCTGGTAAACGATATAAATGGGGGAGTTGACTTTGAAGAAAGGAGAGGGGGGGTGGATTTATATTAAATTTTATATTATTTTATTCTATTTAAATTTCAAAAAGCAACTTTTTATTTCGAACTCAAAACGAGGCCCACC
The DNA here is from genome assembly GCA_030737875.1 of Allium sativum. Lineage (NCBI taxonomy): Eukaryota > Viridiplantae > Streptophyta > Magnoliopsida > Asparagales > Amaryllidaceae > Allium > Allium sativum. The sequence continues at coordinate 1,007,389,018 of CM060916.1, forward strand.
GCCTGTCGTTCATAGCGTTTTACCCCCATTCCGAACACAATGGGATATGTATCGCAAGCTGATTTGATCGTTACAATCAGTTTCCTTTTGAAATCATTTAAATCACTATATTGAATTTTAAACGCACATTTCAAATTACCGGGGTCACATACTAACTAGAAAAATTCCAGAAAAATATTTTCTAACTTCGTATTGACGATACGGTTCTAACAAAACTAGTTTCGTCGAATTCTGAGACCGTTTGAAAAATGGCCATTTTCCAGTCGATTAAAATCAACTAAAACCGGTCAAACGCGTTTTCCTTTGCCACGCTCACATACTGATTCGAAAAATTATGAAATTTGAAACCTATCAATAATTTGACGCTGCGGACCCAACAAAACTGGTTTCGTCGGAATCCGAGGTCGTTTGCAAAATGTCCATTTTTAAGGGCCTGAATTCCATAGCGACTATTCAGAATTTTCAACTGGACATATCTTTTGATTCACGTTATGAAATCTTGATTTTTCGGATTCGTTGTAAAGATATTACCAATTAGATCCTAATGTTTTTGGTTTCACTAAAATCCGGATTGTTTTGCACCCGGTATGTTCAATTGAAGTTTGAAATCGAATTATCGAACTACCGCGCCATTTTCAATTCTATTTATAATTATATATAAATATTTATATTCTAACGACGACGTATATAATATATACGTTCTAATCATATTCAAAATAAATTTCTCGTCGATATTATTTAAAATAATCTATTTTAAATAATCAAAATTCGCCAAAATTGCCAAAATAAAAATTTTAAACTGGCCCAGATTTTCGGGTTGTTACAATCTCCCCCACTTAAAACTTTTCGTCCCCGAAAAGGAACAAAGTCGAAAGTAGTTTGATTAACCAGCTCTACGCTCGATTTGGCTTCCATTCTCCAACTCTTTAGTTTCTTAGAATTTTCAAAATTTCAAAAATTTGGCTAACACCCTAAATTTTCGAAAAATTTCGCCATAACCTCCCCTGCAATGGGAGCATCGGGGAATTTCAAATAGCTTCCCCGGTCCTTCAGATCTCAAAAAGAAAAAGAAAAAGCCAAGCGGCTAGCCAATAGGCTCATAAAATCATCATCACCCAAACAAAACAATAAATTATGTAGTAAACATGTACCTATTTGTCGGGCAAACAAATTTTATTCTCTGCTCTAGCCTCCTTGCTATGACCTGTTCAATGATATATATGCATATGCAAGCAAATGCGACCAATTTTCAATACAATTCAATATTTGGTTCTGTTAGGCTAAATGGCTAAAAATTAGCAAACAAATAAACAAACAACACAAACATCAATCAATTAGTTGATTAGCTTTTCAAATTCATAATTTTTATACATATACAAAAATCATGTTTTTAATGCCAATTCACAACAATGTATTCTAGCTATATAAGTTTTGGTTCTCACACCAGTCTAATGGAAATATATAGAAATCCCACCTTCGAAACACGAACATAATTATTGATGATGCCATGGTCATTATCAACATCATCTCCGGGCGACTAGAGTGTAATTCTATATCTATTCAATATATTAAAACTTTGAATACACGTGGATCAGACGTATACGCAAAATCTATATATACTGGATTGTCCACATCAATTTAAATAAATAACCAAATACGTTTAAAACGATTTAGATTTTCAAAACAAAATTTGTTTTCATTTTCAAAAATATACTCTTCACACTCGTTTTAGGATACTACTGATCCCATCTCTAACGAGTCATCCCCATTGGATATTACTAATCCAATATCTGATGAATTCTTTCGTATGTTTCTAATGTGCCTTGTTCTCTGAGCTTTGTAAACCAAAGCTCTGATACCAACTGTGACGGCAAGGAATTTCGCTCGGTCCGAACCAGTCGCTAAACCGATCCAGGCCGTTTGAAACGCCCTATCGTTTGAGAACAGGACAAAACAGAACGCATACAGAAGAACATTTCATTGTTTATTACAACAATGCATCAGATTACAAGAATATACAGAGCATAAATGAATATTACGCAGAAATATCAGAGATTTAAATTACATTTAAATACATAGCAGCGGAAATAATACAATACACAACTAGAAGAGATATACGGATACAAAGCTTTCCGGATATCGTTCCAGCTGTAAACCAGGATCCTGTGAATATGAATCTGCAAAACCAAAACTACTAGCTGCCCGTGTCGAAAATAGGGGCACCCAGAGTTTAGGTTAAAACAATAAACTCCAGGTCAGTCATGTGACTGGTGTGAGAACTAAAACAGTTAATCTTTATTTTTAAAGTTAGGTAAATCAAGGGACCACGCCGTATAACACGGAACGGGTTTCCTCCCAAGAATACCAGTGCATAAAACAGCAGCGCAATGCTAAATAAAGAAAAATGAAGCTGTTATAAGACCCAGGACCTATCACACAATGCAACGCAAGCCGGGGGATAGGGTTTTCCCTTATAACAGCCAAAGAATGCTTGATACGTTTAAAACAAATCATTTGATACTATTATAAGTGCAGAGTGTATAAAACAACTTCAAATCATAAGTATCAATCATAGGCGACATGAGCGTCCCATGCCACTATGTCGCCATATATAGGTTTACAAATAAAACCGCAAAGTCACGTATTTGGAAATTGGATTTCCGTCTATGAACCGAGGCAAAAGATAGTCCTCAACCGATTCGAGACGCTCTAGCCCGTGTCTCAGGAACAGCCGCAACTGCCCCTTGGATCCTCAGGGCCGGTCCACCGATGTGGATTATTATGCCTGAACACTACGTCTCCCCACCCTATGGGGTGTAAGTCTGGTCCGTCAGCCGACCAGAATGCATTCGGCCGAAACCGATATAACCGAGGCGCCTCGCAACAGCAACAACCACATAAGTCAAACTCGTCAGGGCGTGTAAAACCACTGACGCCACTTCTAGCTAGAAAGAAACGCATGCCCTCCCTGACGTCCTCTCCCGTTTTTGGTTCATACCGGGTGTGAAGCTCGCGAATCAAACGTTACACAAAGCTATGCCACAAAGGCCGTGCTTTGATCATCAACCTCAAGACTTTGCTTTTCAACAAAAGCCTCGATCAATTGCCACTTAGGCATGCCACACAGGCAATTCACTCCATGCGTTTGATATCCATCAATATATAATCCCTGAGCTCATACGTCTCAGAGAAGGGCGTTAAGCAAGAGAATAAATTCTCCGCCGCCAAGCAGATATATATTTAATAGAAATCAATCACACAGACTAAAATCCAATGTCAGACACACAGTCCATTTACAAGTCCGTTCTGGGTCTGAACGAAACCGGAGGCACCTAGTACCCCGCAAATCCATCGATCTCCACGTACGTCTGGACGATCACTAACTGTTTCCATCTTCTTGGGTGTACAACCCAATCAAGATCATCAGTAATTACCCAAACGACGTGAAGACCTCCGGTCTTCTACCATCGTCTTCATCTTCGACTTATCGTCGTATCAGTTATTCAGAATGGGATAAACCCGGTCTTTCCGAATAACTCGCGTACATTTTAAATAAGTGTTACACAAACACAACATACGCCTCATTCCAATTCATCAGTCACTAACCGTAAATTAATCAAGAGAATAATTCCCCAAATATTAACTCCGAAGGCCGAAACCAACATCAGATCAATATCCAGAAAACCATTCTGCTTAGCTAACCGACAGTTAGTTTCTGATTTCACATTCAAGGGAAAAGTTCCCATTAATTTTATCAAAGATAAATCATTAAAATTTATTCTCTAATCTTCTTTTGAATTTCGATTCAACTAGTCGGGATTAACGAACCTTACCGAAGTAATCATTTGTTTTAATTTCCCAATCCCAACCTATTCATCCCATGAAGTAAAACTGGTTATACTTCATATCTAACACCACAGTGTTATCGGTAAATTCAATTACCATTTCACGTTCAAATCTAATTAAAGATTTAACTATCGCCTGGAGCAAAACTGGTGATACTCCATTTTCGACCATTAAAATCTAATTAAAGATTCATTAAAACTCCACTTAGTTTTAATCTTCGACTGGGTTAAAGAATCAGTGTCATTTAAAACACGGTTCACGATAAACCCAAAATCACATTCCATTAGTTATCAGGTTAAAGAACAAGTGTTATTTAAAACACCGTTCACGATAAACCCAAAAATCAATATCAAGTCAATCCCAATTAAATATTATTTAATTGGTACACTTCATTAAATCTAAATAAAAAGATTTAATCTTTTCTCAACTGGGTTCAAGAACAGTGTTAATGAAGACACCATTCACGACAAACCCAAATCACATTTGATATTCAATACAAGGCACTGAATAGAAAATATATCGGCTTATATTCAATATCAAATTCTACGATTAACAAATGTCGTATTGGAAATAACGATATAAATATATATCTTTCAAATTTCCATAACAACACCTGTATAATCACGAATTTCAACATCGAAATATTTCGAAGACAATTTCGATTCAAATCCATTCCAATGCAATCATTGGAATTTTGGTTATTTTTAAAACCCTTTTCGAATTCAATTTATTTATTTAAAAATAAATAGAATTATATTTCTAGTTCAAAACTAGTTCATTTCGATAAAAATCTATTTTTATCCTTTCAAATATGGAGTTTTTCATCCCAATTCTTTCTAAATCATTTCTTATGATTTTACACAAATTATTACTATTTTTAATAATTTTATCAAGGCCTGTACAGTCGATTTCCAACAATGGCCATCGAACTGCACTTACAGCGACCTTTTTCAAATTTGATTTGGACGTATCTCCAAATCCAACCGTTAGATTTCTAATTTCTAATATTCTTTAGAAAGCTCTTTTCGATACGAACCCAACGGTTCCGGTTTCAGGAGGATCCGACGGTCAGATCTCCCGCAATGTCCGTTTGAAATAAATGGTCGAAATTCACGAACTGCCGCGGCGCGGCGCGTTCTATTCAGGCCATTATATTATATATATAATATATATAATATATACTTCGTCGATTTCTATTTAAAACGAATTATATAAATAGTTTTAAAATCGTTTCAAAAGCAATTTCAACTTTCTTTTCAATTCAAATCAAAATTGAATTCTTCTTTATAAATTCGTTTTAAAATTCATTTCTATTCAATTCAAATTTTAATTCAATTTGAATTCATTTCAATTCACTTTCAATTCAATTCGAATTCGTTTTCAATTCAATTCATTTCGAAATCGTTTTCAATTCATTTCATTTCGAAATCGTTTTCAATTCATTTCATTTCGAAATCGTTTTCAATTCATTTCATTTCGAAATCGTTAAAATCGACATAAATACCGTTCACGTCAAAATGGCGTCAATCTAATCAACACGGCTTCATAAATTTCTATTTTCAAATATTCTATTTCAAATATTTCTTTTTCAAAATAGTTGTTATTATCAAAATATTTCGTTCAACACATGACCAATCTCAATAGATGAAACTGTCAACACATGAACCTTTATTTTATATTGATAAAGATGTAAATTTTATTATTAAAATATTTCGTTCAACACATGACCAATCTCAATAGATGAAACTGTCAACACATGAACTTTTATTTTATATCGATAAAGGTGTAAATTTTATTATTAAAATATTTCGTTCAACACATGACCAATCTCAATGGATGAAACTGTCAACACATGAACTTTTATTTTATATCGATAAAGGTGTAAATTTTATTATTAAAATATTTCGTTCAACACATGACCAATCTCAATGGATGAAACTGTCAACACATGAACTTTTTCATATACATCATTATAAAAATTACATTTTTATTTTTCTACACATATAAAGATGCTATTTTTAACATTGCTATCATGTAAAAATTATATTTCTAATTCTCTACATAAACGAAAATCATATTTTTACATCATCTATATAGTAAAGACTATATTTTTAATACTTTAAAAATATAAAGATCATATTTTTAGTTCTTTAAAAATATAAAAATCATATTTTTATTTAATTCAAAATCAAAGCTTTTTGGATGTTAAAAATCCAACCTTTATCTAAATAAATAAAAAAATATAAACTTTCTTACATAAAAATTTCAGATTATATTATATATAAATTTAAAACAAAAAAAAAACAAAAAGAATATATAAAGACTCACATCGATTGGATGAAGGGTCGGAGTTGCGCGCGAAGGCGGAGGGGAAGATGGCGCTGCGTCCGAGGGGGCTCTTCGCTCGAGGCCAGCAGTGGTTGGTCGATGGAGCGTCGAGTGGCGTTTGGGTTGCTGGGTTCAGGAGGCGAGAGAGGTTGGTAGCGGAGGAGGATCGGGGGTTGTAAATCGGGGTTTAGGGCTTGGGGGCTATCGCGGTTTTCAAGAAGGGGAGGAGGAGCAGCAGCTCGAGGCGGAGAAGAAGGAGGAGAGGGGCGGAGAGGCTCTGGTGGCGGTTGGAGGTTGGGCGATGGCGGTGGGAGGGTCGGCGTTCGATTGGAAGCGGCGTTTGTTTTTTTTTTCCTGGTAAACGATATAAATGGGGGAGTTGACTTTGAAGAAAGGAGAGGGGGGGTGGATTTATATTAAATTTTATATTATTTTATTCTATTTAAATTTCAAAAAGCAACTTTTTATTTCGAACTCAAAACGAGGCCCACCGCCTGTCGTTCATAGCGTTTTACCCCCATTCCGAACACAATGGGATATGTATCGCAAGCTGATTTGATCGTTACAATCAGTTTCCTTTTGAAATCATTTAAATCACTATATTGAATTTTAAACGCACATTTCAAATTACCGGGGTCACATACTAACTAGAAAAATTCCAGAAAAATATTTTCTAACTTCGTATTGACGATACGGTTCTAACAAAACTAGTTTCGTCGAATTCTGAGACTGTTTGAAAAATGGCCATTTTCCAGTCGATTAAAATCAACTAAAACCGGTCAAACGCGTTTTCCTTTGCCACGCTCACATACTGATTCGAAAAATTATGAAATTTGAAACCTATCAATAATTTGACGCTGCGGACCCAACAAAACTGGTTTCGTCGGAATCCGAGGTCGTTTGCAAAATGTCCATTTTTAAGGGCCTGAATTCCATAGCGACTATTCAGAATTTTCAACTGGACATATCTTTTGATTCACGTTATGAAATCTTGATTTTTCGGATTCGTTGGAAAGATATTACCAATTAGATCCTAATGTTTTTGGTGTCACTAAAATCCGGATTGTTTTGCACCCGGTATGTTCAATTGAAGTTTGAAATCGAATTATCGAACTACCGCGCCATTTTCAATTCTATTTATAATTATATATAAATATTTATATTCTAACGACGACGTATATAATATATACGTTCTAATCATATTCAAAATAAATTTCTCGTCGATATTATTTAAAATATCTATTTTAAATAATCAAAATTCGCCAAAATTGCCAAAATAAAAATTTTAAACTGGCCCAGATTTTCGGGTTGTTACAAAGATTTACTTTGCAATTTAGTTATTCCGCATGCTAGGATAGACTTTTTTAGCTTATTTTGCATGTTTGATTGTTGTTTTATGACTGATAGGCATGCGGGACCCTTTGTGTGTTTTGGTTAGGGAATTTCAGGGGCGAAATTTCTTAAGGAGGGGGAGAATGTAACAACCCGCATTCTACGCATCGGAGGATCGTAGAATATTTATTTCTTTCTTATATGAAGTTGTATGATCATGTGGCTTTGGGAAACGACCATTGGGGTCATTTCCCATGTTCATGATTTTTGCCGATTTTTAAATGACCGTTTCGCCCTTAGCTGATCTTGTTTCGACCATAACTTTTGATTGAAAAGGAGTTTTAACCAAAAAACACTCCCATTAGATTCGTTTGATGGTTTACCTTTCCGTAGAGTGGTCATAATAGCTAAACGGACTTACCGTTTGGGAGATATGGCTGAAATAAGGTTTGGAAGGTGAAAAACTGCTTAACCGGGCCAAATAGGGTGATTAGTAAATGGGCCCATAACCCATTTCGAGATTAGGGTTATGGGGAGGCTGAAAAGAGTTAGGGTTTCATTCCATTTCAGTTTTATAGCCACTATTTACCTCTTAAAAACCCTAAAAATGGCCTCCAACCTCTAAATCACCTCCAAACCACTTTCTAATCAAGGATTAAGCTTAGCAACATCAAATCAAGGGAGATCTTCACGAAATCAAGATTAGAGCTGCTGTTTAGCATTGGTATTTGCGCCATATCAGAGATTTATTTCAGATCTAAAGTTTATTTGTGGCTAAGGTGAGTGATTTGCATAGTTCCTCACTAATTATGGTAATTAAAGGTAATTAGTGTTGATTAGCGAATTTATACACTAATAAATTCTAGAAAAATATTTATAAATTCTTAAATAATGTTTTAGAACTCTATTAGAAATTTGGGTTAAGTTGATTAAGTTTTACTAATTATGTCACTAGTTTTGCTTAAACATGCTTAAAGGGAAAATATGGGGTTTTGGCTATGTTTGATCCATTTTAACCTACCATATTGATGTTTTGGTGTTTGAGGTCACTTCTATTTGTTGCTATGACTTTGTGGTATGCTTTATGATTGATTAGAATAGTTAGAATGGTCGAAAACATCGTCGAGAGGCGTATAAACTGTCGCTGGAAGTTGCAGGAAACCGGACCGGATCGTATAGCCCGACCCGACCCGATCGTGGTTAGTCCCTCCGAACCGAACCGCCCATGGATGGTGATGTGACGGCAACGAATTTCGCTCGGTCCGAACCAGTCGCAAAACCGACCCAGACCGTTCGAAACGCCCTATCGTTTGAGAACATGACAAAATAGAACGCAGACGGAAGAACATTTCATTGTATATTACAACAATGCATCAGATTACAAGAATATACAGAGTATAAAAGAATATTACACAGAAATACTAGAGATTTAAATTACATTTAAATACATAGCAGCGGAAAATAATACAATACACAACTAGAAGAGATATACGGATACAAAGCTTTCCGGATATCATTCCAGCTGTAAACCAGGATCCTGCGAATATAAATCTGCAAAACCAAAACTACTAGCTGCCCGTGGAAAATAGGGGCACCCAGAGTTTAGGTTAAAACAATAAACTCCAGGTCAGTCATGGGACTGGTGTGAGAAATAAAACAGTTAATCTTTATTTTTAAAGTTAGGTAAATTAAGGGACCACGCCGTATAACACGGAACGGGTTTCCTCCCAAGAATACCAGTGCATAAAACAAACAGCGCAATGCTAAATAAAGAAAAATGAAGCTGTTATAAGACCCAGGTCCCATCACACAATGCAACGCAGCCGAGGATAGGGTTTTCCCTTATAACAGCCAAAGAATGCTTGATACGTTTCAAACAAATCGTTTGATACTATTATAATTGCATAGTGTATAAAACAACTTCAAATCATAAGTATCAATCATAGGCGGCATGAGCGCCCCATCCCACTATGTCGCCATACTAGGCTCTACAAATAAAACCGCAAATGTCACGTATTTGGAAATTGGATTGCCGTCTATGAACCGAGGCAAAAGATAGTCCTCTACCGATTCGTGACTCTCTAGCCCGAGCCACAGGATCAGAACGCATCAACCCTTTAGATCGTCAGGGCCGGTCCACCGATGTGGATTATTATGCCTGAACACTACGTTTCCCCGCCCTTTGGGGCGTAAATGAGCCAACGAATGACTCCATCGGTTCGAGAACGACCGATCAATCCGAGGCGCCTCGCAACAGCAACAACCACATAAGTCAAACTCGTCAGGGCGTGTAAAACCACTGACGCCACTTCTAACTAGAAAGAAACGCAAGTCCTCCCTGAGGTCCGTCTCCAGTTTTTGGTTCATACCGGGTGTGAAACTCGCGAAGTAAGCGTTACACAAAGCTACGCCACAAAGGTCGTGCTTCGATCATCAACCACAAGACTTTGCTTTTCAACAAAAGCCTTGATCATTTGCCACTTAGGCATGCCACACAGGCAATTCACTCCATGCGTTTGATATCCATCAATATATAACCCCTGAGCTCGTACGTCTCAGAGAAGGGCGTTAAGCAAGAGAATAAATTCTCCGCCGCCAAACAGATATATATTTAATAGAGATCAATCACACGGACTAAAATCCAATGTCAGACACACAGTCCATTTACAAGTCCGTTCTGGGGCTGAACGAAACCGGAGGCACCTAGTACCCCGCATATCCATCGATCTCCAAGTACGTCTGGACGATCACCAACTGTTTCCATCTTCTTGGGTGTACAGCCCAATCAAGATCATCAGTAATCACCCAAACGACGTGAAGACTTCTGGTCTTCGACCATCGTCTTCATCTTCGACTTATCGTCGTATCAGTTATTCAGAATGGGATAAACCCGGTCTTTCCGAATAACTCGCGTATATTTTAAATAAGTGTTACACAAACACAACATACGCCTCATTCCAATTCATCAGTCACTAACCGTAAATTAATCAAGAGAATAATTTCCTAAATTTTAACCCCGAAGGCCGAAACCAACATCAGATCAATATCCAGAAAACCATTCTGCTTGGCTAACCGACAGTTAGTTTCTAAGTTTCACATTCATAGGGAAAGGTTCCCATTAATTTTATCCAAGATAAATTTCTTGAATTTATTCTTTAATCTATTCGAATATCAATTCAAAACTAGTCGGGATTAATGAAACTTACCGAAGTAATCATTTGTTTTAATTTCCCAATCCCAACCTATTTATCCCATGAAGTAAAACTGGTAATACTTCATATCTAACACCACGGTGTTATCGGTAAATTCAATTACCATTTCACGTTCAAATCTAATTAAAGATTTAACTATCGCCTGGAGCAAAACTGGTGGTACTCCATTTTCGATCTTTTCAATCTAATTAAAGATTCATTAAAACTCCACTTAGTTTTAATCTTTAACTGGGTTAAAGAATCAGTGTCATTTAAAAACACAGTTCACGATAAACCCAAAATCACATTCATTAATTATCGGGTTAAAGAACGAGTGTTGTTTAAAACACTGTTCACGATAAACCCAAAAATCAATATCAATTCAATTCCAATTAAATATTATTTAATCGGTACACTTCATTAAATCTAAATAAAAAGATTTAATCATTTCTCAACTGGGTTCAAGAACAGTGTTAGTGAAGACACCATTCACGACAAACCCAAATCACATTTGATATTCAATAAAAGGCTCTGAATAGAAAATATATCGGCTTATATTCAATATCAAATTCTACGATTAACAAATGTCGTATTGGAAATAACGATATAAATATATATCTTTCAAATTTCCATAACAACATCCGTATAATCACGAATTCCAACATCGAAATATTCCGAAGATAATTTCGATTCAAATCCACTCCAATGCAATCATTGGAAATTCTGGTTATTTTTAAAACCCTTTTCAAATTCAATTTATTTACTTAAAAATAAATAGAATTATAATTCTAGTTCAAAACTAGTTTATTTCGATAAAAATCTATTTTTATCTTTTCAAATATGGAGTTTTTCATCCTAATTCTTTCTAAATCATTTCTTATGATTTTACACAAATTATTACTATTTTTAATAATTTTATCAAGGCCTGTACAGTCGATTTCCATCAACGGCTATCGAACTGCACTTACATCGACCTTTTCCAAATTTGATTTGGACATAATTCCAAATCCAACCGTTAGATTTCTAATTTCTAATATTCGTTAGAAAGCTCTTTTCGATACGAACCCAACGGTTCCGGTTTTAGGAGAATCCGACGGTCGGATCTCCCGTAATGTCCGTTTGAAATCAATGGTCGAAATTCACGAACTGCCGCGGCGAGGCGTGTTCTATTCAGGCCATTATATTATATATATAATATATATAATATATATATCGTCGATTTCTATTTAAAACGAATTATATAAATAGTTTTAAAATTCGTTTCAAAAGCAATTTCAACTTCCATTTCAATTCAAATCAAAATTGAATTCTTCTTTATAAATTCGGTTTAAAATTCATTTCTATTCAATTCAAATTTCAATTCAATTTGAACTCATTTCAATTCGCTTTCAATTTAATTTGAATTCGTTTTCAATTCAATTCATTTCGAAATCGTTTTCAATTCATTTCATTTCGAAATCGTTTTCAATTCATTTCATTTCGAAATCGTTTTCAATTCATTTCATTTCAAAATCGTTTTCAATTCATTTCATTTCGAAATCGTTTTCAATTCATTTCATTTCGAAATCGTTTTCAATTCATTTCATTTCGAAATCGTTTTCAATTCATTTCATTTCGAAATCGTTAAAATCGATATAAATATCGTTCACGTCAAAATGGCGTCAATCTAATCAACACGGCTTCATAAATTTCTATTTTCAAATATTCTATTTCAAATATTTCTTTTTTTCAAAATAGTTGTTACTATCAAAATATTTCGTTCAACACATGACCAATCTCAATGGATGAGTACTGTCAACACATGAACCTTTATTTTATATTATAAAGATGTAAATTTTATTACTAAAATATTTCGTTCAGCACATGACCAATCTCAATGGATGAAACTGTCAACACATGAACACTTATTTTATATTGATAAAGATGTAAATTTTATTACTAAAATATTTCGTTCAACACATGACCAATCTCAATGGATGAGTACTGTCAATACATGAACCTTTATTTTATATTGATAAAGATGTAAATTTTATTACTAAAATATTTCGTTCAACACATGACCAATCTCAATGGATGAGTACTATCAACACATGAACCTTTATTTTATATTGATAAAGATGTAAATTTTATTACTAAAATATTTCGTTCAACACATGACCAATCTCAATGGATGAGTACTGTCAACACATGAACCTTTATTTTATATTATAAAGATGTAAATTTTATTACTAAAATATTTCGTTCAACACATGACCAATCTCAATGGATGAAACTGTCAACACATGAACACTTATTTTATATTGATAAAGATGTAAATTTTATTACTAAAATATTTCGTTCAACACATGACCAATCTCAATGGATGAGTACTGTCAACACATGAACCTTTATTTTATATTGTTCTTTATTTTTCAAATTGGAATGAGGCCCAATCAATTACCATATAAAATTAATTATATGGATTTTCATACAACACATGTATATAATAGCATTGAAAATAATCAACCATCAACCAAAGTGCACTACACTGTATAAGCATCAAATATAGATATTCAACGCTTATAACAGCCTGTCAATCAATCGATCGACATATTTAATCAATCAGGATGAGTGAACTTCAAATTTCATCCCAACACCCGTGTGGGGTTTCAAACAATCAAACACAGATTTTATTTGTGCAGTTGGGCGATGTGTAAAATTTATCGTCCCAATCAATGTCATTCAAATAGGTGTACATAAACAAACCGTCCGGTTTGTAAATGAATATTTTATTTTATTCACTTCACGTTAAAAATTATATTTTTAACGATAAAACATTTTATTTTAACATATGAATTTCTATTCAGTTCATTCTTTAAATAAAATGATATTTTTATTTTTCTAACATATTTTAGAAAATTTCGGCGGCATAACGGCACGATACTAGAAACGGGACGAGGCCTAGCCTTATCCTCGGTCTAGTGAAGGCCCACGCCATCCACACATCAATCAAATCCATTCAATTCACCAAACAATTCAATTCAAACCAACTATTCTAACCAACTACACAACCAAACAAACAAGTCCATGGTCTGTGGACGATTGTGTCGGATGCTACTAAACACCGTCTGCATCCTAGTATATTTATATAACTAGAAAAATTAAATTGAAAGGTGAGAAATTCTCACAAATCGGCTAAACCAATCGCCTCGACTCTTCATATGTAGGAAATCTTCATCGTTCTTCCTTTTGTCGCTTTCGCTGTCCGTATTCACTACATATATAAAAATCATATTTTTAGTTCGTTACTTCATATCGGTAAAAATAGAAATTTCATCGCTACTTCTTATTGTAAAAATAGAATTTTTATTGAGCTAACCTCATAATAGAAATCGTATTTTTACTTCACTTTTCAATATAGAAAAATCGTATTTTTACTACGCTATTCTATATGAAAAGAATATATTTTTACAACGCTATTCTATATGAAAAGAATATATTTTTACAACGCTATTCTATATGAAAAGAATATATTTTTACAACGCTATTCTATATGAAAAGAATATATTTTTACAACGCTATTCTATATGAAAAGAATATATTTTTACAACGCTATTCTATATGAAAAGAATATATTTTTACAGTGTTAAAAATCCTATCTTTACCTTATTAAAAATCGTTTCTTTGCTATGATATAAAAATATCGTTTTTCTCTTTATAAAATTATCGTTTTCCTCTTTATAAAAACATCGTCTTCCTCTATATAAAAATTCAAACTTTATCCCTTTAAAAATCATAGCTTCCTATATTATAAAAATCCGTTCTTTTCATAATTAAAAATCCTAATAAAATCAAATCTTGTAGTTGTTATTCATATGATAAAAACCATATCTTTATTTCGATGTAAACAATATAAAAATCGTATTTTTATCATATCCAAAAATCTAATCTTTATTTTAAATCTACATACAAAAATTCGAAATTTACTCTATGTAAAAACAGAAAAGAAAAATATATATATAAAAAAAATAGAAAAGAAAAATAAATAAATAAATAAATAAAGAAACTTACTGTTTTTCCGGTGTTTGGGGTGTGGAGGACTGCTCGTCGCGGGAATCGAGGAGGGGGGCTGCTCGCCGTCGCAGGTGGTGGAGCAAGGGGGCAGCGCCTTCGGGTTCGGTGGGCCATCGGGCGATGGGTGTTAGGGTTTCAGAACGGAGAAGGAGGCTTGGCTGGAGCGCCGGCTGCTAGGGGAGAAGAATGCGCCGGAGGAGGTGGTGGCCGTGGGGAAGGGCGGCGCCGTCGCTCGCGGTGGCGGGGCATGGGGAATCGCGGTGGCGCGATTTGGATTGGAAGTGGTTTTTTTTTCCTATTCTGCTCGAAATGAAATCGGGGGGGGGGGTATATGTAAATATAATTATTTATATTTTATTTTAATTCCTCTTTTTAAAAAAAGTAACTTTTTATTTCGAAGCCGAAATCAAACCCACCGCCTATCGTCCATAGCGTTTTACCCCCATTCCGAACATAATGGGATATGCATCACATGCTGATTTGATCGTTTCGATCAGTTTTCGTCAAAATCAACATATAACTCTATATATTGATTTTGAACGCGCATTTCCATTTACTAGGGCCACATACTAACTAGAAAAATTCCCAAAAAATATTTTCTAGCTTTGTATTGACGATACGGTCCTAACAAAACTGGTTTCGTCGAAATCCGAGGTCGTCTGCAAAATGGCTATTTTTAAGGGCCAGAATTCCATAGCGACTATTTAGAATTTTCAACCGGACATATCTTTTGATTCCCGCTATGAAATCTTGATTATTCGGATTCGCTGGAAAGATATTATCAATTAGATCCCATTATTTTTGGTTTCACTAAAATCCGGATTATTTTGCACCCGGTACATTCAATTGAAGTTTGAAATCGAATTATCGAACTACCGCGCCATTTTCAATTCCTTTTATAATTATATATAATTATTATATATTCTAACGACGACGTATATAATATATGCGTTCCAATGCTATTGAAAATAAATTTCTCGTCGATTTTATTTAAAATAATTCATTTTAAATAATCAAAATTCGCTAAAATTGCCAAAATAAAAAATTTAAACTGGCCCAGATTTTCGGGTTGTTACAGGTGAACACGAACTGTGTGTACTTGGCCAGGAGGAGTGTTCTCTCCAAACTGAACTGCCTAGAGTCCTCCGACCCGATCCGCTAGAAGCACCCCCGACCCGATCTGTCAACGTGGTATGGCGTTGCGACTTGGAGACTACGACCCGACCCGGTGTGCTCTGATGGAGGCCGATCCGATCCATCATCATATGAAGGCCTCCGATCCGATCCGAAGAAGCTTGGCACGAATCAATCCAGTGAGGGATACTTAAGGCCGATCCGAACCGACAGAGAAGAAGGACTGAGGATCCGAACCGATCCGGTGATGACCAATAACCCGAGATGCAAAAGTAGTCCAAATGGAAGTTAGAGCTCAGGATCCAGTTGGGAACCAATGAGTTCACTTCATGGTTGGGCTTTGCTGCGGAACGTGTGCTAAGGAGTCATCGACGTTCATAACTTCGATTCACCATTGAAAAGGAATGACTGGGCTACGTATCAGTGCAGTAGAGTCATCATGACTCGAGGGGGCAAAGTGATCATAGAAAGACTATGAGCCAGTGCAGTGGGGCCGTTGTGACTCCATGGGGCAGAGTGGACATAGTAAAGGATTAGTAAGGCTATGAGCCAGTGTAGTGGGGTGTGTACGACTCCATGGGGCAAAGTGGACATAGCGAAGAATTAGTGGCTATGGATCAGTGCAGTGAAGCCGTTGTGACTTCATGGGGTAGAGTGATCATAGCAAAGTATTGGGTGGTCGAAGTGGTGGATATCGTATACTTTACGCACTGAGTGAGAGATGTGAGGATGGTTGCTATGTTTGATTTGTTTTCCATCACTATGATATGCACACCCCCACCCCCGTATGCTTGTACACCATATGTTAGTGGCACCTTAGAGTGTTGTACAGTATGTAGTGCTAACTCTTTGGTTGCAGGTCCAGGTTCAGGTATGGTTTAGTATACTTGTTATTGTTCTGTTTAGCTGCTTATCGCTCACACCAGACTTTTGTCTGACCCAGAGTTTTATGTCTCTTCTTATTACTCTGGGTGCTCCTAAAAGAGCAGACTAGAGACAGGTTAGCGGTGATGCACGAGTAGCTGATCCGGAGGCGAGCAGGAGGCTTCCACGTATGATATATATATATATATACTCTCCCTGTGTCGTTGGTGGTCACTACTTGGGCATTAGTAGTGTATCTCCCTTATCTTTCTTTTACCTTTAGAGACAGTTTGAAAAGTTGTAATAATGATGATGTGGAACATAAGCTGTATTTGGATTTTCCGCTGCTATGATAGTTTGTTTTCAGCTTATGCACTGTCTCACCTATTTTATGTCAAGTATGTTGTTATTATATTTTTTTCTATGCGCTGTGAGACATTCTACAAGTTCCTTGTTGATTCTTCATCTTCTTCCTTTCCTTCTGACGACCGTCCCGTGCTAACTGGACGTGTGTACAGCGCACTTTTGGAGTAAATGTCGGTTGGTGTGGAGCGGGCCGTCACAAACCCGGTCTTTCTGAATAACTCGTGTATATAATAAACAAGTGTTATAAAAACACAACATACACCTCATTCCAATCCAGAAAATTCCTTTATTCAAATATTCTTATACTTTAGGAAAGGTTCCCCTTAATTTTACCAAAGATAAATTCTTTAAATTTTTTCTTTAATCTTCCTTTGGATATTAATTCAAACCAAATTATGGTTTATCCAAACTAGTCGGGATTAGCGAACCTTACCAAAGTAATCATTTGTTTAATTTCCCAATCCAAACCTATTAATCCCATGAAGTAAAACTAGTAATACTTCATATCTAACACCACGGTGTTATCGGTAAAATTAATTACCGTTTCACGTTCAAATCTAATTAAAGATTTAACTATCGCTTGGAGCAAAACTAATGATACTCCATTCTCAATCATTTCTTGAATTTAATAATTTTATTTATCAGATTCACATTTCAATCTAATTAAAGATTCATTAAAACTACAATTCAGTTTTTAATCTCCAAAAATCATTAGTTAATGATTTTCTTCAAAGTTAAGAAATTAATCTTATCTTTAACTAGGTTAAAGAACTAATGTTATTTAAAACACAACTCACGATAAACCCAAAATTTCATTCCATTAATGGAATTATCATGGAAAACATATCGATATATATAATCGATATCAACTTCCATATCCAACGAATAATATAAATGGAATAACGGTAAAGCCTTTTTAATTCCATATATATTAACAGTCTTCCTCTACAGAAGCTCACTTCGATTATTACCAAATCGACTTCCATTCAATTCCAATTTAATATGTTAAATTGGAAAACTTTACCTTGGAAAATTTCCTTTAAACTTAAGAAAATATTTATAAATTCCAAATCAAATTTCACTGTAAATCAGGTCAAAAAACGAATATCCTTAAAAACATAGTTCACGATAAACCCAATTCACATTTCATTTTATTCCAATTGTTAAATATAATTGGGAACTCTAATAATCTTAATTAAAAGATTTATTCCCTCCACATGGGGTTCAAGAACAATGTTACTGAAGACCTTATTCCATCTGTCTCTAACCTTAAATTAGTAAGAGAACAATTCCCTAAGTATTAATCCCGAAGGTCGAAACCAACATCAAATCAATACCTAGGAAACCATTCAACTTAGCAAATCTCTAGTTAATTTCTAATTTTCTTAACACCATTGGGTTTAAAAATAGTATTATTAAAGATACCATTCACGACAAACCCAAAATCTCATTCCATTGTTAATCGGGTTAAAGAACATGTGTTATTTAAAACGTCGTTCACGAAAAAC
Organism: Allium sativum; assembly: GCA_030737875.1. Taxonomy (NCBI): domain Eukaryota; kingdom Viridiplantae; phylum Streptophyta; class Magnoliopsida; order Asparagales; family Amaryllidaceae; genus Allium; species Allium sativum. Next base: position 1,007,407,640 of record CM060916.1, read on the forward strand.
GCAAAATCAATTTCAATTCAATTCCAATTAAATATCAATTAATTGGTAAACTCCTTAAAATCTTATTTAAAAGATTTATTATTTTCTCATTTGGGTTTAAGAACAGTGTTAATGAATACACCATTCACGACAAACCCAAAATCCAATTTGATATTAAATACAAGGCTCTGAATAGAAAATATATCGGCTTATATTCAATATCAAATTCTTAAATCAACAAATATCGTATTGGAATAACGATATATATATCTTCCAAATTCCTTCACAATATCCATATAATCATGGAATCCAATATCGAAATATTCCGATGATAATTTCGATTCAAATCCTTTCCAATTCATATATTGCGAATTCTGGTTATTTTTAAAACCATTTCAAATCCAATATATTTATTTGAAAATAATTGCATTATAATTCTAGTTAATAACTATTTCATTTCAATAAAATATATTTATATCTTTCCAAATATGGAATTTTTCATCCCAATTCTTTTCAAATCATTTATTATGATTTTACACAAATTATTAATTTTTTTAATAATTTTATCAAGGCCCGTACAGTTGATTTCCATAAACGGCCATGAACTACACTTACAAAGACCTTTTCCAAATTTTATTTGGACATAGTTCCAAATCCAACCATTAGATTTCTAATTTCTTGTATTCGTTAGAAAGCTCTTTTCAATACCAACCCAACAGTTACGGTTTTAGGAGAATCCGACGGTCAGGATCTCACGTACCGTCCATTCGAAGTCAATGGTCGAAATTCGCAAACTGCCGTAGCGTGGCGCGTTCTATTCAGGCCATTATATATATATATATATATATATATATATATATATATATATTGTCGATTTCCATTTAAAATGTATTTTATAAATCGTTTTAAATTTGTTTTCAAAACGATTTCAACTTCATATCCAATTTTAAATCAAAATTGAATATTCCATATCATTAATATATAAATGATAATATTTTCAAACATCATATTTTGAAATCAATTCCTTTTCAATATTCATTTTAAATATGAAATAAGATCGATTAAATATCGTTCGCATCAAAATGGCGCACATCTAATCAACACGGCTTTATATATTTAAATATATTCTTGTCCATCCCAAATCGGACATCAAAATCAGATTTTGATCTTTTACTGAATATTATTTTAAAATATTCGTTATTTTAAAATGTTCATTATTTTAAAAATATTCTTTTCTTCTGAATTGGAATCAGACATAGTCAATTGCCATATAATGTTATTTATATGGATTTCACACAACACATGCGTATAACAACAATAATAAACAATCAACCATCATTCATAGTGCATTCTACACTGTATAAGCATTAATTATAAATAATTAACGCTTATACAGCCTGCCAATCCAATCGATCGACATACCACTAAACAATTAAGATTAGTGTACGTCAAATATCATCCCAATACCCGTGTGGGGTTTCAATCAACAAACACAACTTTTATTTGTGCAGTTGGGCGATGTGTAAAATTTATCATCCCAATCTATATCAGTCAAATGGGTGTACACAAACAAATCCTTCGATTTGTAAATGAATATTTATTCGATTCATATACACGTTAAAAATTATATTTTTTAACGATAAAATATTTTATTCAACATATGAGTATTCTATTCAGTTTATTTATACAATAAAAAAGATATTTTTATTGTTCTAACATATTTTAGAAAATTTTGGCAGCATAACGGCGCGATACTACAACCGGGATAAAGTATAGCCTTATCCCTCGCCTCATAATGGCACACGCCATATATAAACCAAATTACATCAATTCATTCACACCTCAAACCAACTCAATCAACCCAAACAATCAAACAAGCCGTCCATGGTTTGTGGACGACGGGGAGCAGTTCACATATGCAGTTATAAAATAAATAACTGTATAAATAAATTCAGTGAGAGAGCTCTCACCTTTGGGATCCACTCCTCTATTTTATTCTGAATTTCTGAACCATTCAGATTTGCCCGAAATTCCAACACAGTCTTCTCTACACTGCTCATATTAAAAATCACATTTTTAATATGATGTTTATATATTTTTATCTAACTAAAAATCATATTTTTCCGTCGATGCTTATATTTTAAAAATCCCATTCTTATTGTATCGTCATATATATATCAAAATCACATTTTTAGATCGCCACTTCATATATAAAAATCGTATTTTTATATCGCTATACATGTAATAAAAATCGCATTTTTATTATATCGCTACATATATAAAGATCACATCTTTATCTTGCTAATAAATATATAAAGATCGAATTTTCATATAATTAAAAATCGAATCTTTACATGATTAAAAATCACTTCTTTCTAAATAAAAATAGAATCTTTTTATTTCTAAAAATCTATTCAATGTATTTCTAAAAATCTATTCTTTCTCTAATTAAAAATATGATCTTTCTCTTAACAAAAATATGAACTCTTTTCTCTAAAAACCCATAGCTATCTATATTTTAAAAAAAATCAGATTTGATTAAGCTATTATATATAGGACTGAAAATAAACTCAACAATAAAATAAATAAAAGAAAAAGGAAAAAACTCATGGTTTTTGGAGGTTGGAGGAGAGATAGGGGGCGTGTGAGGTCGGGGAGGCGCGGGGGTTGGCCTGCGGTGGTCGCGATCAGCGGCGCTGCGTCCTGGGAGGTGGAGGTGGCTCGATTTGGACAGAGGAAGGGTTTTAGGAGGGTTTTGATTGAAGCGGGAGGGGATGGGGTGGTTGCAGAGAAAGAGAGGGCATTGGAAGGGGGTGCGGCAGCCTTGGCGACGGCGGAGCAGTTTGGTGGCACAGATCTAGAGGGAGAGGCGGTCTTCAATCTCCTTTTTTTTTCGCATTTCTGAATGAACAGAGGCAAGTGGTGGGAGAGAGAATAAAGGCTGAGTTTGTATATAAATATATATTTTAATATTTAATTTTCTCCATAAAGTGACTTTTTCTTTGGAACTCCAAATCGAACGCAATGACCATCGCCCCTAGCTAATTGCCCCCATTCCAAACACAATGAGATGTTTCATAAGCCAATTCGCTTGTTACGATCAGTTTCCATTCAAATTAAAATATAAATCAATATAAGTTCAATTCAAACGAACATTTCAATTTACCGGGGCCACATACTATCTCTAAAAATTCCAGAAAAATTATATCTGGCTTTATTTTGATGATACAGTCCTAACAAAACTAATTTCATCGAATTTGAAGACCGTTTGAAAAATGGTCATTTTCTGGTTGATCCAAATTAACTGAAACTGTCAAAACTTGTTTTCCTTTGCCATGCTCACATATTGATTTCAAAAATTACAAAATTTTGAATCTAGCAATATTTTGACATCCCGGATCCAACAAAGTGGTTTCGTTCGAAAACGGAGGTCGTTTGCAAAATGGCTAATTTTAAGGGCCTTATTTCTATAGCAACTATCCTGAATTTTCAATTGGACATAACTTTTTATTCCCGCTATGAAATTTCAAATTTTCGGATTCATTGGAAAGATATTTTCAAATGATTCTAATATTTTTGGTTTCTCTAAAATTCGGTTTATTTTGAATCATGTACATTCATTTGAAGTTTGAAATTGAATCTTCAAACTACCGCGCCATTTCCAATTCCTTTGTTAATTAAAATAAATATTTATATTCTAATTTCATTTTAAATAAATTTATACATTCTAATTCTATTCAAAATAAATTTCTCGTCGTTATTATTTAAAATAATTCATTTTAAATATTCAAAATTCATTAAAATCGCCAAAATAAAATTTTTAAATTGGTTCAGATTTCCCGGTGTGTTACAAATCTACTTTGAAGAATATGATCCTAGTTTTGACAAAAATCAAATCTTATAAAACTTGTTCGACTAATTTGAATATATTGTTTAGAAGTCTATTTTAAAATTATTATAAAAGAAGTGTCATGATTACTCTATGGTACATTTCGATGGGTACCACAACGTGGAGAATACATCTTTACTTTATGATGACGAGTCGAATGAGCCGGAATACTATGAATCTTTGGTACATTTCGAAAGGTACCACACAAGAAGAGTATGCCTTTACTGGATGATTTGGCATTATCTGTAATTATGAAAAAAACAGAGGCTCTAGAATTTACTTTAAATTGAGTATATATTCATGGGAAGGAGACTGGGTATTGATGTGGATGGAAATGAACATGATCCTGAATTTGGGCATAAATAGAAACTATGGTGTGCCTGATCCAATAATAGCTTGCATGATTGATAAAATGTTGATCACAAATTAAGAAGTTTGAATCATATAATATCCAGGTATGTCTTAAACTCCCAATTTCTATTTATGATATTGTTTTGAAATTATACTTTCAAGATAATTGCCCCGGATACATAGAGTTTATTTCTTGGAATAGTTGGCTTTCTTTTGATTATGTATTGCATAGAATTTAGAGGACAAAATTTCTTTTAAGGGGAAAGAATGTAACAGTCCAAAATTTTGAGTAGTAAATATTTTTGAATATTGTGATTATTCCAATATTCAAATCTTGGATTTAATGTTATAAAAATGGTTTTGTAATTTGTTAAATCCTATAAATAATAAATAATAAGGAGAAAATATGTTGTTGAATTTTTGTTTACAAGGATAAGCAGCTCGAAGAAATATCGATAATGTGACCGAAAATCGTTTTGTTGATAAACGATGTTTAACTTGTTGAAAGTTGTTAGACCATCATGTGCATGTCGTTACAATAGAAGAACACATATATGTATATACATATCTTATAAACAAAGAAAATGGTACATGTATATATATTTTAAAATATTATAAGTGGAATGAAATGATAAGGACGTGTGTCATCAAATGAATGGTACACATGTCTTAAGATTAAAGAAAATAACAACACATAACCCTATTAGGTTTTCATGTGTAGAAACATCTTAAGACACCTAAGGGGGGCATGTGTCTACATCCTAAAGCTTTCATGAAGATATGGTGGTTAATTTTCCAAAACAAAATTACCAAACTAGCCTTAAAGAATGTTATAAATAAGGTAGAAATGTTCATTTGTGTTCATACACTCCCAAAACAAAATGGAGGTAAGATAAAGAGGAGAAGTTGATGAGAAGACAAGAGAATAAATAAAAGTTCAAGCTACAATTATAAGGTGGGAAAAACTAGTTGAGTACATGTATTTATTTCATACTTTGATGAAAAGTAATGAAAATTGAGAATAAATGATCGATAGAGCTTGAACCTATGAAAATGACGTTCAATATTTTGAACATAACTTCTTCATTTCTTAATGAAATTTTGATTTTTTTTAATGTTCTAGAAAGCTGATTCAAAGGCCTACAACTTCCATGTCTTCCACTTTTTCTAATTTGGTTGTTTATATAGCTGAAAACTGGATGCAAAGTTAGATAAAAATCTGCTTGAAATGTACATGTTGAAAGTGCCTCGCATTGTTGAAATTTATATGTTAAATTGATAAATGATTTTAAGGATTTCTTTTCATGGTAATTAGATGTAACGACCCGAAATCCCCCTTACGGGAAATCGTGGATTGAGTCGAGGACAAGCCACAAAAGAACGCAGACGGAAGAACATTTCATTGTATATTACAACAATTTATATGGTTCTAATGTGCCTTGTTCTCTGAGCTCTGCAGAAAGAATATTCGAGCATTTCCAGCTGAGAGATGATCAGAAAAGGTTAGTAGCATCTTGGGTGCTCAAAGAAGAAGCTTTAATTTGGTGGGAAACAATCATCAAAGATAATCCAGAAGGTGATATCACCTGGGATAGATTCAAAGAGATTTTCCTAGGAAGATTTAATCCCCCTGAAGTGACTTAGCGATTATGTGATGAATTCTCTTATCTGATACAAGGAGACATGACCATTCCAGAATATCATAAGAAATTCAACGAACTTTCTCACTTTGCTCCTCATCTGATTCAAGATCCAAAGAGGAAGAATCTGAGATTTATTCATGGCCTACAAAGGAGATATCAGAATAGTGTATTGAGGAATGTGAAGCTTCTTTTTCAGAAATGATATACATGGCTTATCAGTATGAAGATCTCCATAAGAAAGGTAAGTTACGCGACGAAGAGGAAGTCAGCTCGAGTAACAAAGTGGAGTGTGTGACTGATAGTCCTGAGGTCAGTAAGAAGCCCAGTGCCAATAGAAAAAGGGATAAATCTGGGAAAGAACCAGTAACGACCGCCGTATGCAATAACTGCCATTAGAAAGGGCATTTGTCGATAAACTGTGGACCCTTGAAGAAACAAAAGAAAGATAAATTTAAATCCAAGGGCAAGTTTCTAGAGAATAGGAAATGTAGTCAATGCCATCGGACTGGTCATCTTGAAAAGTATTGCCGACTATTTAAGAGATCCAAGGCAGTACAAGTAAATGAAGTAGCAGAGACTGCCGAGCCCTCAGCTAGTCAAGAAAGGGCGGATGTTTTGGAAGGCATGCTTAATGTCAAAAATATTCCAGTTAAAGTACTGTTTGATATAGGTGCGTCGCGAAGCTTTATTGCAAAGAATGCAGTTAAGAAACTGGATTTGAATTTGAAAAAGCTCAAAGAACCAATGACTGTCCAAAATCCGGTCGGGGGTTCCATCGATCTCAGTTGGGTTTGTGCAGTACCTGTCTCTTTTTCCTGCTATAAATTCCCTACTATCTCTATCGTCATGAATTTTACTGAATTCGATCTTATTCTGGGATTGGATTGGCTAACCAAATATGAAGCAGAGGTTAGATGCACTGAGAGAGTTTTTAGGGCTAAGATTAAATCAGGGAATTATATAACCATACCGTGTGAAGGTCAGAATTCTGATAGAAAAGACTTCTGGGCAGCTCTCGATGTTTCTCCAGTCCAACTAGAAAATATCCCCAAAGTCACAGAGAATATTCCCGACTTAGTGAAAGATATTCCTGTCTTCAAGAATTATGCGGATGTGTTTGAAGAAGTTGTTCGCTTACCCTCGCAGAGAGAAATTGATTTCAAAATTTCTTTAATTCCGAATGCAAGGCCGGTAGTTCACGCTATTCGAAGAATGTCCTTGAAAGAGAAAGAGGAATTAGACAATCAGACACGACAGCTAGTATGGAAGGGTCTGATCAGGCCTAGTTTCCATGATTGGGGTGCAGCAGTGGTGTTTGTCCCAAAATCTGACGGTACTCTACGGCTATGTGTGGATTATCGTGATTTGAACAAGCAGACCATAAAGAACAAATATCCATTGCCGCGAATCGATGATTTATTGGATCGTCTGAATGGAGCACAGGTATTTTAAGGATGGACCTAGCTACATGCTTCCATCAGCTTCGAATTGCCGAAGAGTGTGCTCCAATGACAGCATTCAGAGGTCCAGACTTATTCTACGAGTGGTTAGTAATGTCGTTCAGCTTATGTAACGCTCCAGCTTACTTCGTCGATTTGATGAATAGAGTGTTCAGAGGGGTTTTGAATAAATTTGTTCTGGTTTTGTTTGATGATATTCTAATCTTCTCTAAATCAAAGGCCGAACATGAAAAACATTTGGAACAGGTTCTGAAAATCCTCAGAAGGAATGTATTAAAAGAAAAGTTTTCCGAATGTATATTCTGGCAAGAAGAAGTCAAACTTCTTTGCCACGTAGTGTCAAAGCAAGGAATTTCAGTGGATCCCAGTAAGATCACTGCTATTCCAAATTGGAAACAGCCTCATACGCCAAAAGAAGTTAGAAGTTTTCTCGGGTTAGCTAGTTATTATCGGAAATTCATTAAGGATTTCGCGAAGACATCTAGTTCCTTAACAAAACTGACTAAGAAACATTCGAGATTCAATTGGACTCCGGTATGTGAGGAAGCTTTCCAGGAGCTGAAATTAAAACTGACAACTGCTCCAGTGTTAACAATAATAGATGGCAATGAGGACTCGAAATCTGGACTGACGCTTCTAGAGAAGGCCTTGGCGCAGTGTTAATGCAAAGAGGTCAAGTGATTGCATATGCTAGCCGTTAGTTGAAACCACACGAGAAGAACTATGTAACTCATGATCTTGAGTTGTTGGCTATCGTATTCTTTTTGAAAATCTGGAGACACTATCTTCTGGGTGAGAAATTCAAACTGTATACAGACCATCAGTCATTGAAGTATCTGTTCACCCAGAAGGACCTGAATCTGAGGCAGCAACGTTGGCTAGAGTTCCTTGTAGCATATGATTTTGAGATTCTATACACTCCAGGGAAAGCCAATGTCGTGGTCGATGCGTTGAGTCGAAAGAATGTAATGATCGCCAGCTTTGTTATTACGACTTCCCTGATTGACAAAATATCTATTCTTCAGAAGGATGATAACTTTATTAAGGATATGATCAAAAGAATTTTCAGAAAGATAGCTATGGAAATTATATAGCCCGTGAAAATGGCTATTTGGCAAATGACCTCGGAATTTGACGAAACCACTTTTGTTGGATCCGGGATGTCAAATTATTGCAAGGTTTCAAATTTCATAAATTTTGAAGCTAGTATGTGAGCGTGGCAAAGGAAAACGTGTTTTGGTCAATTACAGTTAAATTGGATCGACCAGAAATGGGCCATTTTTCAAACGGTCTCAGAATTCGACGAAACTAGTTTTGTTGGGACCGTATCGTCAAAACATAGCCAGATTTATTTTGCTGGAACTTTAGAATCAGTTTGTGGCCTTGGCAAATTGAAATGTACGTTCAAATCAAATATTGAATGTTATATATTTTAATTTGAATGAAAACTGACTGAAACAGTCGAGTGAGCCTACGAAATATATCCCATTGTGTTCGGAATGGGGGTAAAACGCTAGGGACGACAGTCGTTGGGTTTGATTCGGAGTCTGGACGAGAAAACACTATTTTTTTTTGGAATTTCTATAAAGCCAACCAATCAGATTTTTTATAATCATTAATTAATTTTCTAAAATAAATCAGAAACCCCGATTATTCTCCCGATCTGAACGGTGCTCGAAGTTCGCCGCTTCCCAACCAATTTTCGATCGATCCACGACGTTTCAGCACCCCCGCCAGTTGAAGCTTTTAGAGCCCCCGATCCCAGCACCAAATCCATAACTGGAGCACCACCCCTCGTCGCTCCAATCGAGAGAACCACCGCCACGAAGTTCGAGTCTTCGAGGCGCCGCCGACGTCAGCTCCGACCACCGAGCTGGACCCCACCACATCGTGCAAACGCGCCTCTCCTCCCCCTTCGACCTCGCGCAACCCGATCGTGGAACCATTACACGGATTGATGGAAAAATCCAAACCTAGTTTGGAACCATTTCAGAAAAGGTTCGGTTGTTTATTTTGAACTGATTTTTACACTTTTAAGTGTTGCAAACTTGTAAAAATCATATCTTTTTCGTTTTTTGACGAAATTCAGTGAAGCAAGAGACAGTGGACTCGTGTGGACGTCTTCTACATTCTAGAAGTGACCACATATTTTTTTGAGCCTTCTGATATTTTTGGTGGAGTGGAACCCAATGTGAGATTTCTAAATTATAAACAATATGGAAAACGACGATGTATAAATTATATAATCGATATATGAGTTATATAAGCATTGTACACCTCTTGTATAAGCGTTGTATAAGTTGTACGTTCGATGTATAAGTTGGATATGCATTGTAAAAATTATATATGTGTTGAAATAGAAGTGAAATGCTATATATATATATATATATATATATACGCCCCTCGTCCACAAACCATGGACGATATTTATTGGTTGTGATTGGTGTGAAAATTGATTGATAGCGAATGGTTGATTGAAATTATTTGTGGTTGAAATTGATTGATTGTGGTTGAAAAATACCCGTTTGTGGTTGAGAAATATTTGGTTGAAACCACATAGGATTAGTTTGTGGAAATGAAAAAAATATACATGCCACCTACGTGCGAACTAGATGCATGATTCCCCATTGTCAAAAGCCGCGAGGCTTTAAGGTAGAGCGAGGATCCGTACTAGGGACGGTCCCAGTTTTAACTACCCTGCCGTTATGCTACCGAAATTTTGAATAATATTCATGTGTTAGAATTATTTTCCTGTGTTGAAACTATATTCGTCTGTTGAATAGAAAACCTTCATGTGTTGAATAGAAATTCATTCGTTGAATCATATTCATGTGTTGAATGGTATTTGTGTTTTAAATGAATTGTTTTAACAATAAAAATCACATTTTTACTCTATATATATACAAACTATAGAAAACCTTCATGTGTTGAATAGAAATTCATTCGTTGAATCATATTCATGTGTTGAATGGTATTCGTGTTTTAAATATAAAAATCACCTTTTCATCTATATATATAAACTACAGAAAACCTTCATGTGTTGAATTGAAATTCATTCGTTGAATAGAAATTCATGTGTTGAATGGAATTCGTGTTTTAAATATAAAAACACCTTTTTATCTATATATATAAACTACAGAAAACCTTCATGTGTTGAATTGAAATTCATTCGTTGAATAGAAATTCATGTGTTGAATGGTATTCGTGTTTTAAATATAAAAATCACCTTTATATCTATATATATAAACTATAGAAAACCTTCATGTGTTGAATCGAAATTCATTCGTTGAATTGAAATTCATGTGTTGAATGGTATTCATATTTTGAAATAAATTGTTTTATAATAAAAATCATATTTTTATCATCTATATGAACTATATAAAATAGTCGTGTTTTGAAAGAAATTGTTTTATAATAAAAATCATATTTTTACCATCTATATGAACTATATAAAATAGTCGTGTTTTGAAATAATTGTTTTACATTAAAAATCACATTTTTATTATAAACATGAATTGTTAAAAATAGTGAAGTGTTGAAATAGAAGACAGTTAGATTAATGAAACTTTCGAATTCATTGTATATTGAATTAGTAATATCCAATGGAATGACTCATTAGAGATGGGATCAGTAGTATCCTAGAACGAGTATGAAGAGTATATTTTTGAAATTAAAACAAATGATTACTTCGGTAAGGTTCGTTAATCCCGACTAGTTTGAATTGATATTCAAAATAAGATTAAAGAATAAATTTTAAGGAATTTATATTTGATAAAATTAATGGGAACATTTCCCTAAGAATGTGAAATTTAGAAACTAACTGTCGGTTAGCTAAGCAGAATGGTTTTCTGGATATTGATCTGATGTTGGTCTCGACCTTCGGAGTTAATATTTGGGGAATTATTCTCTTGATTAATTTACGATTAGTGACTGATGAATTGGAATGAGGCGTATGTTGTGTTTTTGTAACACTTATATAAAATATACGCGGGTTATTCGAAAAGACCGGGTTTATCCCATTCTGAATAACTGATTCGACGATTAGTCGGAGATGAAGACGATGGTTGAAGACCGGAGGGCTTCACGTCGTTTGGGTGATTACTGATGATCTTGATTGGGTTGTACACCCAAGAAGATGGAATCAATTGGTGGTCGTCTAGACGTACTTGGAGATCGATGGATATGCGGGGTACTAGGTGCCCCTGGTTTTCAGACCCAGAACGAACTTGAAGATGGACTGTGTGTCTGACATCGGATTTCATTCTGTGTGATTGATATCGATTGCATAGCGTGAATTGCCTGTGTGGCATGCTAAGATGCAAATGATCAAGGCTTCTGTTGAAAAGCAAAGTCTTGTGGTTGATGATCAAAGCACGGCCTTTGTGGCGTAGCTTTGTGTAGCGTGAATTCGCGAGCCTCACACCCCGGTTGTGAACCAAAAACGGGAGAGGACCTCAGGGAGGGCATGCCTTTCCTTCTCGCTAGAAGTGGCGTCAGTGGTTTTACACGCCTCGACGAGTTTGACTTATGTGGTTGTTGGTTTGCGAGGCGCCTCTGATATATCGGTGACTATGTGCAGCCGATAGAGTCATTCGTTGGCTCATTTACGCCCCATAGGGCGGGGAAACTTAGTGTTCCGGAATTTTAATCCACATCGGTGGACCGGCCCTGTCGCTCCAAGGGTTGATGCGCTCTGACCCTGAGACATGGGCTAGATTATCTCGAAGTCGGTAAGGACTATCCTTTGCCTTGGTTCACAGATGGAAATCCAATTTCCAAATACGTGATTTTGCGGTTTTAATTATAGAACTAGTATGGTGACATGATATATGGTACCCATGCCGTCTATGATTGATACTTATGATTTGAAGTTGTTTTATACACTATACACTTATAATAGTATCAAATGATTTGTTTTAAACGTACTAAGCATGTTTGGCTATTATAAGGGAAAACCCTATCCCCCGGCTTGCGTTGCATTATGTGATAGGACCTGGGTCTTATAATAGCTTCATTTTTCTTTATTTAGCATTGCGTTGTTGTTTTATGCACTGGTATTCTTGGGAGGAAACCCGTTCCGCATTAGCGGCGTGGTCCCTTGATTTACCTAACTTTAAAATAATGATTTATAACTGTTTTAGTTCTCACACCAGTCCCATGACTGACCTGGAGTTTATTGTTTTAACCTAAACTCTGGGTGCCCTTATTTTGACACGGGCAGCTAGTAGTTTTGGTTTTGCAGATTTATATTCACAGGATCCTAGTTTGCAGCTGGAATGATATCCTGAAAGCTTTGTATCCGTATATCTCTTCTAGTTGTGTATAGTATTATTTTCCGCTGCTATGTAATGTATTGTAATCTTTGATATTTATCGAATGTGCAATATTGATTTATACTCTGTATATTCTTGTATCTGATGGAATTGTTGTAATTAACAATGAAATGTTCTTCCGTCTGCGTTCTATTTTATCGTGTTCTCAAAACAATCGGGCATTTCGAACGGTCTTGATCGGTTTAACGATTGATTCGGATCGAGCGAAATTCCTTGTTGTCACATTTGTTTGTAACGACACGGATTTCGCTCGGACCCAATCGATCGCTAAATCGACCAAGACAGTTCGAATCCCACATACGCTAACTCTGGGCATACAACACATCAGAACAAATAACAGAAGAGCACAGAATATCAGAATATCTCGAAAGTAATACACAACGGAAGATAAATTTACATAAATGTAATACAATGCATAGCGGAAATATAAACTACACAGCGGAAGACTATAAATGCCTGGACACAACATAAAGCTTCAATCCAGAATCCTGCTCAGTACATCTGCAAAATAAAACTACTCGACTGCCCGTGTGGAAAATAGGGGTACCCGAGTTTGCAAGGGAAAAGCAAACTACAGGTCAGTCATGGGACTGGTGTGAGAAACTCTAAACAGTTATAACTAACTTATTTAATAATATGGCATATCACGGGACCACGCCGCTAACGCGGAACGGGTTTACCCCCATGAATACCAGTGTATAAACAACAATCAATATAGATATATGGATCTACTATGCATTAATCAACATGCAATATCCCAATCTACCCACTTAGATTAATCACTACACTTAGATTTTCTAAATCCAATTCAATTTACAAAAATTATTCCTTTGGATTTTATTCCTGATTTCTTATTTCAAATCATTTGAAATATATATCCAAATTTCTATATCAAAGTAGATTTCACTTCGGGATCTCAAATCAAATCGTCTGGAAATATGAATTCCAAAACATAACAATGCATACAAACAAGTATGCAACCAAATATCGTGCTCCCCATCGACAAGGCAAAGGGTACTCACCTCGCAGCTCGATATATAAATGTGCACCTACCCCACATAGGAGTAGGCTACACCGACGATGCACCTACCCTACATAGGAGCAGGCTACACTGCCCTCTCACCCATAATTTTAGTCTCAGGATTACCCGACTCTTTAGCCACATACTAAATCATTTCATATCCCGAAGTAGGTAAAATCATTTCACAACGTAATAATCACAAGTACTTTCAAAACATAGTACTTCACACCAGTAATTCATGCATATGATCAGTCACTATTAATCACATAACCTTTGAGCTCGTACGTCTTAAAGAAGGGTGTTAAGCAAGAGAATAAATTCTCTGCCACCAAACAGATACATCATTAATAGCAACTAATCAGTACGCGATGAAATACAATGTAAAACCATAATACATTTCTAAATCATTTTAGAAATCATCGGGTTTTGGGCCTCGAAATCCTTTCTGTTTTATAAAACATTTTTATAAAACATTCCCTGTCCAAAATCGGGAATACATTTCTTTTCACTTAAGAAAAATATCATTTCACAATCATTCATTAAATTTGAAATGAACACAACATCGCTAAACACCTTATCGTCAAATCGTGAAGTGTTTCACAAGGCGTTAGCACACAGATATTTTCAACCCAACCCAATGCTAAATGTAAAAGCATAATCTGCTCATAAACTGGTCGAGCACAATCCAAACAATCAATCAATCAAATTTGACATTAAATATAAGGTTTTGAATAGAGATAGTACGGACTTATATTCAACATCAAATCCTGAAACCAACAAATATCATATCGGGAATAACGATATCGATATCTTTCAAATTCCCATCACGATATCTGTATAATCACGGAATCCAATATCGAAAATATCCAAAGATAATTTCAATTCAAATCCAATCTAATTTATTTATTTATAATCATTTGATTATTTTTCTAGTTAATTACTAGTTCGTTTCGATAAAAATATATTTTTATCTTTTCAAATATGGAATTTTTCATCACAATTCTTCACAAATCATTTCTTATGATTTTACACAAATTATCGATATTTTTAATAATTTTATCAAGGCCCGTACAGTCGATTTCCATCAACGGTCATCGAACTGCACTTACAACGACCTTTTCCAAATTTGATTTGGACATAATTCCAAATCCAACCGTTAGATTTCAAATCTCTAATATTCGTTAGAAAGTTCTTTTCGATACAAATCCAACGGTTCTAGTTTCAGGAGAATCCAACGGTCGGATCTCCCGTAATGTCCATTCGAAGTTAATGGTCGAAATTCGCGAACTGCCACAGCGCGGCGCGTTCTATTCAGGCCATTATATTATATATATAATATATATATAATATATATTTCATCGATTTCTATTTAAAATGAATTTTATAAATCGTTTTAAATTCATTTCAAAAACAATTTCAACTTTCATTTCAAATTCAAATCCAAATTGAATTTTCCATATAAATTCGTTTTAAATTCATTTCAATTCAATTCAAATTTCTTTCCTATTCAATTCAATTCGAATTCGTTTCCTATTCAATTCAATTCGAATTCGTTTTCTATTCAATTCAATTTGAATTCGTTTTCTATTCAATTCAATTCAATTCGAATTCATTTTTTATTCAATTCAATTCAAATTCGTTTTCATTTGAAATTCGAAATCGAAATGTCAAACTACCGCGCCATAACCTCCCCTGCACCGGGAGCACCGGGAAAATCCCGAAATTGCCATACATGTACTTACATTTGGTCGCATTTGCTTGCATATACATCTACTTACATTTGGTATCAGAGCTTTGGTTTACAAAGCTCAGAGAACAAGGCACATTAGAACCACACGAAAGAATTCATCAGATATTGGATTAGTAATATCCAATGGAATGACTCGTTAGAGATGGGATTAGTAGTATCCTAGAACGAGTGTGAAGAGTATATTTTTGAAAATGAAAACAAATTTTGTTTTGAAAATTTAAATCAATTATTCGTATTTGATTATTTATTTTATATTGAATTGGGACAATCCAATATATAAATTTTTTGCGTATATGTCTTGCTAACATGTATTCAAAGTTTTAATGTATTGGATAGTTATAGAATCACACTCTAGTTGCCCGGGAATAATTCTGATGGCGGGGCACCATCGCCAGTATTTATTTTCGAGTTTCAAAAGTGAGATTTCTATATATTTCCAATTGACTGGTGTGAGAACCGAAACTAGATCGGGCTTATTGTTGTGATTTGGCATCAAAACATGATTTTTTGTATATTCTTGTATTCTGATGGAATTGTTGTAATATACAATGAAATGTTCTTCCGTCTGCGTTCTTTTGTGTGTTGTTCTCGAAGTATCCGCTCTTTCCTTCACGGGGAAGTTACGGGTCCTTACATTAAGTAGACTAAGAAAGCTTCTTATTGTAGAAAATTTGGAGTCAAAAACTACACTTATCATAGAGAAATAGAATCAAACATTTTGCCGAAAAACTGGTCAAAAATCTAAGTTTCTGAAATTTGTAGCATTTTCGAAATGCTGTCTTCTCTGTGTATTATTCATAAAGGCCCAGAACTTTTCACAGCACACAAAAAATGTTGTAATAACTGTTTTGAGTCTAAAACCATTATAAACTACCTAGAACTTTTCGTAGTGCAACAGAAATGCTGTAATAGGTGTTTTGAGTCTAAAAACCATCTTTTCATAATGCTTTATAAATGCTACAGTTTATATTTTAACATACATGACTGATGATTGAGGACTTTATGATTTAGTAAGGCTAAAACATTCTATAGAATTTTTGAAAATGAGACCTTTTTAGTTTGAAAGATTTAACAGGGTACGAATGACGTTTAACTTAACAATTTTCCTTCAATCTTTCAACATCTTTCCAAACATATATATTAGAGAGATATAAAGATGGTTTGAGATTGTTTATAAAGGAGTTTCTGCATAAGGAAGTTGATTAGTATTTAAAATAGAAGATGTTTGTCTTTTGAAAGGAAGTGCTACAAGAGATATATAGATGTCTTTCAAAATGAGTATTTACAAAGAGTTTTACCCCTACTTGATATAAAGAGTATTCTGGAAGTAAATATTGATTTTAAATGTTTTATGTAAAGGAAAACAACGTTGGCTTGATCCTGTATCTAATTGCTTACCTAATTAGATAAAGGTACGTCTTCCGTCACAAAGGGTTGTGATGCAGCTGCTATATTAATAAAAACATTTTTTGTTTATTATTTTTTATTACATTTTGTGTTGGTGCATCTTTGATGTTTAAAATTTTAAGCCATACTGACATATTTATCGAGATTTCAGGAATGAATATTGATGTCCACCTTACTAGAGTTACATAAAAATAGATTTATGGTAATTATTTTTAATTTGTATTTAAGCACACCATGTGAATTAAATGAATATTTTGATAAGTGGTATTTATTAAAATTCTATCTAATGCATTTAATGATGACATATATATTATTAAATATGATGGTAATTGTCATTGTTTGTTTTGAACAAACGAATTTTGACTGGTTCGGAATTTCCGAGGCATTACAACGTTTAATTTTGTAAGCTTCTAAATCTTCTATTTATAACGTATGATGTATCTAAAATAATTTCCTCCATTAACTGTGTTAACGAGGGATCAAATTGGCATTCATTACATTAGTTGTAACTAAACTCATCAACGATCACATATATCAATACAATCAAATAACATAGATCAATCATGGATGAGTCACATGGAAATTACATGAAATGTGATCTATGCATGTTTTTTCCAATTGGCCCTTCTTTAATAATATCAAAACGTTCAATATTTGAACAACATAGTATGCAATGAAAATTCACTGCTTTATTTCTAATAAAAAATGAACTATATATATATATATATGTGTGTGTGTGTGTGTGTGTAATTTAAATATGAAGCAATGAGTCACATGACAGTAACAAATACAAACTCCTCCTGAACCAATATATCCTTACATAAAAGTTACATCAGTTGAGCTATATGCTCATGAAAGATCTTGGGTGATAATACTTCAGCAAGCGGATCTTCCATAATGAATTTTGTCAAACTATGCTCTATGAATTACAATATATTTTATACTCTTCCCTTATTGGAAAATATTATGTTCTTTACTGTCACAACACTAATTTAATAGTCTTTTAATTCTTTATCAATAACTCAGAGTCTAATGACAAACTTTCATTATTATTTTCTATACTTGGATGTCTTATAATTAACCATAAACGGTATTTCTATGGTGGTGGAGGCTATAAGTGTTTGAATGACGCTTTTCCTTATAAAGTTCCACCCATAAAATATATTATCATTGCCTAAAGTGGAGCTTTTGCAGTAATGACATCCAAAATATTCGGATCGTAATCCTTTATGATCTCCAACCGATCCAGTGTTTTATCTATGAGCATATAACTTGTTATTTTATTACTGACAGGTGTCTTATTATTAATCATTTTGGCTACTACCCAGTGATCCACCTGATAGTGTTTATGTCGATTGTGTGTATCTAATTAAGCAAGTGTAATTACTATAAAAGCTAGAAATATAAGAATAAGTAAAGTAATAAGTGATTATACCAGATTTTTATCCTAGTTCGGACCTGCCATCCTACATCCATTTCCGAAGCGCCCCTTTGGCCTTCAAACTAATAAATCAGCCCTTTCTTTTCCCAGAGGAACAGGCTTGCAGAAGAGTAATTTGCTTTGACAAGATTTTGTTCCTTACAACACTGATTTTGATTGAAAGATACATAATTTTCTTGTAATTTCCTTGAGAAGATATATGAGTTGAAGTGCTTTTGTACATAAGAGAATTAGTGTTCTTTTGAGTATGAAAGATTGTAAGGGTACAGAGATAAATTCAGAAAGATTCGGTGCTTAAACTCTTTTTATTTCCAATCTATTTGCAGAGATTGTGCACAGACCTATATTCTAAGTATTTCTTTTAAGATAAATATATCTGACGAGATTATACATTATTTCTACCAATACACATAATACTCTCTTACTATGTAGCTCTTATTCATGTCCCTTGTGCATGTCTTCAAATCTTTGATGATACTTCTGCAATTGTTGATATCCTTCATAGATAGATAGTGTATATATGGATTGTATAGTTGTTGTCATTAAAAGCATGAATCATATGATCTAACATTGTCCCTCCTTTTTGATGATGAGAACTATGCAATCATAGTTATATAATCACTCCCCCTGAGTTAGTGATCCCCTATGTTTTATCTCCCCATTTGACATTATCAAAAAGCATAAGAAATATAAATAAAGTATCAAACCAAACCACATCATCACACAACACACACAATAATGCGGTAATTTTTCCATTATGATTCATTATGATATACAGTATTCTCTTAAATAGACAAACCTTGAAACAATTAATAATAGCCATAATAGGGTGCATCTTCTGGAGGCCATGAGCTCTTTTCTTCCTCTTCCTCTTGTTGTGTTGTTACAGGATCTACAAGTTCCTTACCTGGTGCATGTACCTTTAATGGTTCTATAGTAGCACCAGGACTTGATGGATATTGTCGCTATGTTGGAGATGGAGGCGGTGTTGTAGGAGGGTGAGAAGAAGACCTTAACGACGAACAACCTCGGACCTTTCTTATTGTTTTTCCAAGAGAGGATACTACCTTGTCAGGGGACCTCTCAACCTTGGATATTCGGGTAGAAAAGTAACATTCCAAAGGAGTGAATTTCTTCCTTAAGATCTTTTGATTAGGAGATAGAAGTCTTTGATTCTAATGAGTGACATCATGAATATTTTCTCCTATCTTAACAGCAATTTGAGCTTCTTGAATTTCCAGGTTAGAATAATACTTTGTTGATTCAGTAGGTTCTAATGCGGTTGAAGGTCATCGTTGTTGTTTAGGCTGCTGTAAAGGAGGTGGTTGTGCATGGCTATGTAACCAATCAATAAAAGGCATAATTCTCGGTGGCGACTCAGAAAGATGCATAAGATACACAAAAAGAATTCCGCTCTCTAATTTCAACTTCTTCATATTTCGACAAATACAAAGTAATTCCTTGTGATTTGAGAATCTGCATAATATATGCCACATATGGAATAGCTTGTTCTGTTGGTGCCCAAAAGCTTTTGATTTGTTCAAAAATATATTGTGCCTAATTTACTTTTCCAGATCTGAAAAATGGCATATAAAGATTTATGATCATGATCAAATACTTGTTTATGACTGCCAAGTCTCGGAAACATAGTACTAATCAGAATTATATTTAGTAAACGTGCTCTTGGGAGAAAATATAGAGGCAGTCATTCTAGAAAATTCATCTTCCAAAATAAGATGAGTGGTAAGATCTCCTAGTTTAAAGCACATATCCTCAGTATCTTATAGTCTTGTGCCAAAGTAGGGACATTGTAATATTTGACTGAGCATTTCAACATTAAATTTTACTTTTTGGCCGTAGGCGCTTGACCAAATCCAATTTTCAAGGTCGATAGGATTCCAAACATGAATTGAGCATAGATTAATGAAGAACAAATAAATTGCTAAAGGGTCTATGACTCCTTTGTTGGATTCATATTTAGTTAAATCCTCAATTTTGGCATTGGTAACCAAGTCATGAGTGTCATATTTTCGTATGCGATTTAAAGAGTAGAATGGACCAGTATAAATATTCTTCTTCTCTAATTCTTTCAATCGTTCTTTCCCATCTTGCACAAGCATCCAATCATTGATCTTTTCTTGGGAGGCCATCCTTTCTTGAGTTTGGGTAGGAACATTCTCCTTGTTGTATTGTTTTCTTACATTTGTAGACATGTTTCTTAGGAGCCATGGAGTTCAAATTGAAGGTAAAATTGATTTAAGGAATAGGGTTTGAGTGAGGGAATGGATGGTTATAAAAAGTAGATAGTAAAAAGTGAAATTGGAAGAGAGTAAATGGAGTGAAAAGATGGTTTTCTGATTGTTTAGATGTCTGATTCAATTTAATAGATGTTTGTGGTTATAGGGAACAATATCCCAAAACTTCCAACAGACATTTGTTGGTTGATGTCAAACGTCTGTGGTTACAGGAGAAATAGTCCGAGACTTTCAACTGATGTCTGTTGATATTGGTCAAACGTCTGATGGTTCAGGAAAAATTTCCCGAGAGTTCTCGCAGATGTCTATGCTGAAAGGAGCAGGATTTTTTTATATTTCTTAAGGTGGACTCAGACATCTGACCATATGTTAACAGACGTCTATGTTGTATTAAACAAGCAAATTAAATTTTATTTAATAACTTTAGAATACATGTGATTATTATAAAAATAAACAACATATTTATGCCATAAAACAAAATAAATCATCATACTGGGTATGTTTAGATGAGTCGCCCAAATGATCGAACTTTTTATCGCTTGATTTTGGTTTGCACTGAGTGACCGACTTTAATGGCGATCATTCATGGGGTTTAGGACTATGGTAAGATGTTCCTTCTTCTTGCCATAGGTTTTTAGGAGTAATGTAACAAGGTGAAGTTGTCTCTTTAAAACAAGGCAATTTTTAGTGGATTCAGTTTTTCATTGGTGAATGACCGCAAATCAAGAATAGGCTTTTTTTCAAGAAATCGTAAATGCATCCCTTTTCGTTTTTTTATAATACATTTCACATTGAAGTTCCATCATTTCTCTTTAGTAATGTGATATCTCATCCAATTTCTCATGAACAAAGCCATGAGTAGCTGGGGACTTATCCTTCTTAAGTTTCTTAAGTAAAGGAGAAAGACTCCATCGGTTTTTGGGAGAAGTAGCTAGAGTGGTTGGAGCCGGAGAGGTTCGTGTTATGTTATAAGAAGGTGAAGTTGAGTTAAATGAAGAGGAAATTTCATAGGACGACATTACAGAGTATTTTTCTTTCCCTTTTCAAGTGATTTTTTTTTTCATATTGTATATGCATATATAGTAAAATTCTTTACTATGTATAGAAAAGTTTTTGAGTGCATGGTGTTAAGGTTAGGTAAAGTTTTAATTGTCTAAGTGTAAATAAGTTTGGAGGAAAAATAGAAAAAACTTAAAATACAATAGTTTATGCAAAAGAATTAACAAAGAAACATCAATAACTCAAATGCCAAAATTGTAATTTTGTTATTTATGCAGCAATTTTATTTTGTTCTTGTTTATAATTCAGATAGCGGGCATATTCATAATTCTCTTCATATTTAATAAAGGATGTTTCACATAATTGTTTTGTAAATATATCTGCAATTTGTTTTTTAATGGTAATAAATTCCAATGTTATATTTCCTTTTTTCAACATTATCTCAAAGAAAATGGTGTCTAAATCAATATGTTTTGTTTGAGAGCGGTTTATAGGGTTTTTCGATAAATTGATCTTACTCGCATTATCATAGTATATTGGTGAGTTTTTTTTATGTGTTTTCCATAGTCTTCTAGTGTTTGTTGCATATAGATTACTTGGGTACATGCCAAGGCAGTAGATATGTATTTTACTTCATATATAGAAAGAGAAGTGGAATTTTTCTTTGTACTAAACCAGGAGATAACAGAATGTGTTTTTTCTATTTGTTTTGCAACATCCAAAATCAGCATCACTGTATGATACTAGTTCAAATGAGCTACCTTTGGGATAGATAAGACCGTAATCACTGGTGTTGGTTAAGTATTTCAAAATTCATTTTACTATTTTATAATGTGGTTCTTTTGGTTGTGCTTGAAATCTTGCATACAAACAAACACTCATCATAATGTCAGGTCTGCTTGCAGTTAAATATGATAAGGAACCTATAGTACTATGATACAATTTTTGATCAAAATCTTTCCCATTTTCATCTTTATCTAAATGAATGTTAGTACTCATTGGAGTAGTTTTTCCAGATGTCTTTTCCATTGCAAAACATTTTAAAAGACCATGACAGTATTTTTGTAGGTTCATAAAAAATACCATTTTTTAACTATTTTATTTGTTGTCCTAGAAAGAAATTTATTCTCCTATATGAGACATTTCAAATTCATTTTTCATAATATTTGAAAAATTGTTACTTAAGTTTACATTAGTTGATCCGGAAATTATGTCATCTACATATACTTGAATAGTTAAAATATCATTTTGAATTCTTTTTATAAAAAGTGTGGTATCAACTTTACCATTTTGGAACCCAAAGTTCATTAAATGAGATTTTAATCTATGATACCAAGTTTGAGGTGCTTGTTTTTTTAGGTTCTAATGTTGAAATGAATGTAATGTGACTCATCTGATTTAATTGATGCCTAGTAGATACTCTTGTATTTAGATCACCAATGATTTCATTTGGGGAATGATCTTTTAAAATTTGAGGAGGTAACCTTAACGTATTTGTTGACTCATTACGATTATTTGAAACTGTATTGTTTTCAGTACACTACACCAAAAAAACCAATTTGGCACACCAGAATGCAGATATTTGATAGGGCTTTAAGCCGTATCAAATTTGATAGGGCTTATAGCTGTATCAAATTTGATAAGCCGTATCAAATTTTCTTTTGCAATCCGCGTCACCTCCGATGGTTAAAATCTCACCCTAGATCTTAAAGTGTTCGGATCACTACTTTTTGATTGTGTTTAGCCCCGTATCAAATTGGAATGGTAATTTACCCATTTCCGTCTCATTATTTTTTGGTTCCCCTCTCTCTTCTTTTCCATTTCGGCCGAAACAAAATCTATTCCCAAACGAAAAAAAAACATGGCGAATCCCTAATATTTAAATTCTTCGATCCTAATTTTATTACCAAATCTTCCTCCTTCGATCTAAAATTCCGTTACCAAATCTACCTCCAAACATGGAAGGAAAAAGTTGCGTAGCTGAAAAATTCACCGAAACGGAAGAAAAATTTGCAGAAAGAAGAAGATAGAGAAGAAAGCGCGAGTTGTTTGAGAACAACTGGGGAAGAAAGAGGTTGTATCTGGCAGTGAAGAAGAAGAATTTATAGGAACTAAACTCTAAAGTAAGTAAACCTAACATCTAAATTATTCTATTTGGGGATCTAAACGATTCTTTTAGGTGTGAATATGATGATCCTGAAATCATGTACCATGAAATTGTAAATAATAATAATACTAGTAGTCAAATTTGGGCTTGGACAGAGATTTCATGTTGAATCTGGATCAGAGAAATACAAACTACAAAAACAAGAATAAAGTGTCTTGAATTTCCTTGAGTCAAGATATATATTGCGACTTTGATACCTAACTAGGATTTCTGATGACATATTTACTATTGTTGTTCAAGGTGCAATAAGTCAAAAGGTATATATACATTAAATACCCACATGTATATGTAGCCTTGATTATATTAAATGTTTATATGTGGAGTAATACCAAATTGCAAATGTTTTCAGTTGGGGAATACCATATTCTATGGAAACGTTTGATTCTGGATTTATAGTATGATTTCTAGTTGTTTAACAACTAATATTAATTAAAATTATAGTAGTTCCACTTATATTAATTATAGGCGGCATTCATCAATTTTCTTTAATCAGAACTCTTTCTGAAGCTGGCTACACAATAGAGCAAGTGAGTGAATTTTAGGGGAATCTTGTTACTGTTGTTAGCTTTAGGTTAATGATCTTTACCTTTTTATATGCACGGGCTCAAATAAAGACAATAATGTGGCGTCTTACATATAAAATGTCTTAATATATGAGCTTATTATTTATAATTTTTGTGTTACAACCATATTGTTTTTAAGTATTTTGCTTGCACTGTTAGTTCATAATAACATTATTGAGCTTTCATGAGACGACCCGAACTTCCCCGGTAAGGAAAGCCCGGATTGAATTGAGGACAAGACTAATCAGAACGCAAACAAAAGAACAATTCATTGTTTATTAAAACAATTACATCAGAATACAAGAATATACAGAGTATGAATAAATATTATACATTCGATAAATATCAGAGATTACAATACATTACATAGCAGCGGAAAATAATACAAAGCACAACTGAAGGAGATATACGGATACAAAGCTTTCTGGATATCAATCCAGCTGTAAATCAGGATCCTATGAATACAAATCTGCACACATAAACACTTGTCAGGATTAGGAGAAAGCCCTGAGAGTTCCCTAAACACGTTGAGGCACTTCAACTCATACTACTTTACTTCCAGCTTATTCCCAAATCAAAGCTACTTGCTTATAAGAGCAAGGTGCGTAGCTGGCTTGTTAAAGCATGGAAAGGTATCCAGAAAGCACAGTAACAGCTATGAGATAGGCGCCCTCTCACCTAATACCCAAAACTACTAGCTGCCCGTGTCAAAATAAAGGCACCCAGAGTTTAGGTTAAAACAATAAACTCCCGGTCAGTCATATGACTGGTGTGAGAACTAAAATAGTTATTAAACTTTATTTTGAAGTTAGGCAAATCAAGGGACCACGCCGTATAACACGGAACGGGTTTCGTCCCGAGAACACCAGTGCATAAAACAACAGCGCAATGCTAAATAAAGAACAATGAAGCTATTATAAGACCCAGGTCCCATCACACAATGCAACACAAGCCGGAGGATAGGGTTTTACCTTATAATAGCCAAAGAATGCTTGATACGCTAAATTTAAGGTTATTATTACTGTAAGTGTATAGTCTCAAAATAGTTTCAATCATAAGTATTAATCATAGACGACATGGGTACCATATATCATGTCGCCAATACTAGGCTCTACAATCAAAACCGAAAATGTCACGTATTGGAAGTTGGATTTCCATCTGTGAACCAAGGCAAAAGATAGTCCTCACCGAATTCGAGACGCTCTAGCCCGCGTCTCAGGAACAGAATGCATCGTCCCTTGGATCGTCAGGGCCGGTCCACCGATGTGGATTAAAATGCCTGAACACTGCGTTTCCCCACCCTGTAGGGTGTCAATGAGCTAAATGACTCCATCGGCTCCACACAGTCACCGATCTATCCGAGGCGCCTCGCAACAACAACTACATAAGTCAAACTCGTCAGGGCGTGTAAAACCACTGACGCCACTTCTAGCTAGAAGGAAACGCATGCCCTCCCTGATGTCCTCTCCCGTTTCTGGTTCACAACCGGGGTGTGAGGCTCGCGAATCAACGCTACACAAAGCTTTGCCACATAGGTCGTGCTTGGATCATCAACCACAAGACTTTTCTTTTCAACAGAAGCCTTGATCATATTGCCACTTAAGCATGCCACATAGGCAATTCACTCCATGCGTTTGATATCCATCAATATATAACCCTGAGCTCGTACGTCTCAAAGAAGGGCGTTAAGCAAGAGAATAAATTCTCCGCCGCTAAACAGATATATATTTAATAGAAATCAATCACACTGAATAAAATCCAGTGTCAGACACATTGTCCATTTACAAGTCGGTTCTGGGTCCGAACGAAACCGGGGGCACCTTGTATCTCGCATATCCATTGATCTCCAAGTACGTCTGGACGATCACCAACTGATTCCCTCCTCTTGGGTGTACAGTCCAATCAAGATCATCAGTAATTGTCCAAACGACGTGAAGACCTCCGGTCTTCGACCACCGTCTTCATCTTCGACACCACGTCGAATCAGTTATTCAGAATGGGATAACCCCAGTCTTTCTGAATAACTCGCGTATATAATAAACAAGTGTTACACAAACACAAATACGCCTCATTCCAATTCAAAATATTCTTTTATTCAAATATTCTTATACTTTGGGAAAGTTTCCTATTAATTTTATCAAAGATAAATTCTTTAAATTTATTCTTTAATCTTCTTTGAATATCAATTCAAACTAGTCGGGATTAGCGAACCACACCGAAGTAATGATTTATTTTATTTCCCAATCCCAACCTATTCATCCCATGAAGTAAAATTGGTCATACTTCATATCTAACACCACAGTGTTATCGGTAAATTCAATTACCATTTCACGTTCAAATCTAATTAAAGATTTAACTATCGCCTGGAGCAATACTGGTGATACTCCATTCTTGATCATCTCAATCTAATTAAAGATTCATTAAAACCCCACTTAGTTTTAATCTTCACAGAAATCAATATCCAATCTTTAACTGGGTTAAAGAACCAATGTCATCTAAAACACGGCTCACGAAAAACCCAAAATCACATTCATTAATTATCGGGTTAAAGAACAAGTGTTATTTAAAACACCGTTCATGATAAACCCAAAAATCAATTCAAATTCAATTCCAATTAAATAACATTTAATTTGTACACTTCATTAAATCTAAATAAGAAGATTTAAATCTTTTTCTCAACTGGGTTTAAGAATGGTGTTAATGAAGACACCATTCACGACAAACCTAAATCACATTTGGTATTATATATAAGGCTCTGAATAGAAAATATATCGGCTTATATTCAATATCAAATTCTACGACCAACAAATATCGTATTGGAAATAATGATATATATATATATATATCTTTCAAATTTCCATAACAATATCTGTATAATCACGAAATCCAACATCGAAATATTCCAAAGATAATTTCGATTCAAATCCATTCCTATTCAATTATTGGAAATTCTGGTTACTTTTAAAACCAGTTCAAATCCACTTGATTTATTTAAAAATAAATAGATTATTATTCTAGTTCAAAACTAGTTCATTTCGATAAAAAATTACTTTTATCTTTTCAAATTTGGAGTTTTTCATCCCAAATTTTCACAAATCATTTCTTATGATTCTACCCAAATTATTACTATTTTAAATAATTTTATCAAGGCCCGTACAGTCAATTTCCATCAACGGCCATCGAATTGCACTTACATCGACCTTTTCCAAATTTGATTTGGACATGATTCCAAATCCAACCGTTAGATTTCAAATATATAATATTTGTTAGAAAGATCTTTTCGATACAAACCCCATGGTTCCGATTTTAGGAGAATCCGACGGTCGGATCTCCGGCAATATCCATTCGAAGTCAGTGGTCGAAATTCACGAACTGCCGCAGCGCGGCACGTTCTATTCAGGCCATTATGTATAATATATATATATATATATATATATATATATTATATTTCGTCGATTTCCTTTCAAAACGTATTTTATAAATCGTTTTAAAATTCGTTTTCAAAACGATTTCAACTTCATATTCAATTTCAAATCAAAATTGAATAATCCACATCATCGATATAGAAATGATAATATTTTCAAAACTTTAAATTTTGAAATCACTCTCTTTTCTATATTCATTATAAAAATGAATAAAATCGATATAAATATCGTTCACGTCAAAATGGCGTCAATCTAATTAACACGGCTTTTATTCAACATATGAATGTTTATTCTATTCAACACATGAATATATATTTTCAATTCAACAGATGAATTTATTTTCAATTCAACACATGAATTTATACTTTTATTCAACACATGAATATATATTTCTATTCAACACATGAATTTATACTTTTCTATTTTCCAAATTGGAATGAGGCCCAATCAATTACCATATAATGTTAATTATATGGATTCTCTACAACACATGTATATAATAGCAACAATAAATAATCAACAATCATCCAGAGTGCACCACACCACTGCATAAGCATTAAATATAAATAATTAATGCTTACACAATCTGTCAACCCATCAATTGACATACAACTAATCAATCGGGATTAATGTACGTCAAATATCATCCCAATACCCGTGTGGGGTTTCAAATCAACAAATAAACATTTTGTTTGTGCAGTTGGGTGATGTGTAAAATTTATCGTCCCAATCAATATCAATCTAATCAGTTTATATAAATAAATCTCCATTTTATTATTAAATATTTATTTGATATACACGTTAACAATTATATTTTTAACTATAAAATATTTTCCACTATAAAATATTTTATTTCATTTCACATCACACAATCAAATTTCACAACACAACAGCCAAACAAACAAGTCATCCATGGTCTGTGGACGACGGGTGTCGGATGCTACTAAACACCGTCTGCATCCTAGTATATAATTCAACTAGAAATAAATGTGAAAGTGAGGAGTTCTCACCGAGGGATCTACTCCTCCATTCTTTATTTCTGAAATGTCTGGATTCTGTTTCGCTTCCAGTCAGTTCCATCGCAATCTATTTCACACGGTTTTCGTTAAAAATCCTATTTTTAAACAATGCTCTTTATAAATAAAAGCCACATTTTTTGGCGATTATATATATATATATATCACATTTTTATCGCTACTTCATATATATAAAAATCAAATTTTTATATTCACTTCATATATATATATATATAAATCGAATTTTTATCGCTGCTTCATATATAAAAATCAAATTTTTATCGCTACTACATGTTATTAAAAATCTTGCCTTTTCATATCTAAAAATCTCGCCTTTTTGTACTTAAAAATCTGATCTTTACTTAATAAAATTTTTTTATCTTCATAAAATTAAAAACCATATTTTTATACCGTGTTATTTTCTTTAAAAACAATGCTATTTAGATTCTTAAAACAATACTATTTTAAATAAATTTCAGATTTTTAAACAACATTATTAATAAATAATAATAATAATAAAAAGAGCTCATTGTAATCGTTCCGGACGTTTCCAGCATCTCGAACCCTTACTCACCATCGACATTGGCTTGCGCGGGCCATCAGAGGGGGAGCAGGCGGATGTCGGAGGTGGCAGCGGATAGGGGATCCGTTGGTGGCACGGTCTTCTTCGAGTTTGGGGCTTCAGGGTTTTGGGTTCGTGAGATGGAGCTCGCACTGGACGGGGGGGACCGGAGTTGGGGAGGTCGGTGGTGGCTGCTCGACGAGGGCGGCAACGCGTCAGGTGGATGGGGGAGCGTCGCGATGGTGGAGTAAAGTGGGGCAACGGATTTAACGATGTTTTTTCTTTTAATTTCTTTTATTTCAGAACGGGAGAGAGAAAGGAAGTGAGAGGGGGGTTTGACTACGTTGAATAATATATATAATTAATAATTTTAAATTATTTTATCTCTTTAAAAAGCAGCTTTTAATTTCGATCTCTAAACGAGACCCATCGCGTGTCGTCCTTAGCTAATTACCCCCATTCCGAACGCAATGGGATATGTCCCGTAAGCCTATTCGATTGTTTCGATCAGTTTTCGATTTCATTAAGCTATAAAATCTATATATTCACTTTTAAACGTATATTTCAAATTACCGAGGCCACATACTGACTCTAAAAATTCCAGAAAAATTATTTCTAGCTTCGTATTGACGATACAGTCCTAAGAAAACTAATTTCGTCAAATTCTAAGACCGTTTGAAAAATGGTCATTTTCCAGTCAATTAAAATCAACTGAAACTGGTTGAACGCGTTTTCCTTCGCCACGCTCACATATTGATTCGAAAAATTACGAATTTTGGCATTTAGCAATAACTTGACATCACGGATCCAACAAAAGTGGTTTCGTCGAAAACCGAGGTCATTTGCAAAATTTCCATTTTAAAGGGCCAGAATTCCATAGCGACTATTCTGAAATTTAAACTGGACATATCTTTTTATCCCCTCTATGAAATTTAAATTTTTCGGATTCTATGGAAATATATTTTCAAATAGATCCCAATATTTTTGGTTTCGCTAAAATCCGGTTTATTTTGCACTCGATACATTCATTTGAACTTTGAAATCGAATTTTCAAACTATCGTGCCATTTTCAATTCCTTTTATATTTAAAATAAAATATTTATATTCTAACTACGATTGAATAAATATATATGTCTATTTCTGTTCAAAATAAATTTCTCATCGGTATTATTTAAAATAATTCATTTTAAATAATCAAAATGCACTAAAATTGCCAAAATAAAATTTTTAAATTGGCTCGGATTTTCGGGTTATTACAATCCACCCCACTTAAAACTTTTCGTCCCCGAAAAGGAACGAAGCCGAAAGTTGTTTAACTAATCAACTCAACCTCCATTATTTCCATTACGGTTTAATTTCTTTAACTTTTCAGTTCTAAAAACTTTTCCAATTTTTCAAAAATTTGGCTAACACCCTAAATTTCCAAAAAAATTCGCCATAACCTCCCCTGCACTGGGGACTTCGGGATATTTCATATAGCCTCCCATGGCCTTCTTCAATCCAAAAGAAAAAGAAAAAGCCAAGCGGCTAGCCAATCGGCTTATAGAATCATCCAAACCCAAAGAAATACAATAAACATGTACTATTTGTCGGGCAAACAATTTTATTCTTCTGCTCTAGCCTCCTTGCTATGACCTGTTCAATGTAAGTACATGTATATGCAAGCAAATGCAACAAATTTTCAATACAACTCACTATTTGATACAATTTGGCTAAAGGTTCAACAAATTAATTAATCACAACAATAATCAAACAACACAAACAACAATCAATTAGTTGATTAGCTTTTCAAATTCGTAAACTTTGATACATAGTCCAAAAATCAGATTTTGATGCTAAATCACAACAATATACCCTATCTAGTTTTGGTTCTCACACCAGTCAATAGGAAGTATATAGAAATCCCACTTTCGTCACTCGAACACAACACTGATGATGCCATGGTCCAGCATCATCTCCAGGCAACTAGAGTGTGATTCTATATCTACCCAGTATATTAAAACTTCGAATACCCGTGGATGAGACGTATATGCAAAATCTATATATACTAGATTATCCAAATTCAATAAAAATAAATATTCAAATACGTATAAAACGATTTAAGGTTCAAAACAAAATTTGTTTTCATTTTCAAAGATATACTCTTCACACTCATTCTAGGATACTACTGATCCCATCTCTAACGAGTCATTTTCATTGGAAATTACTAATCCAATCTCTGATGAATTCTTTCGTTTGGTTCTAACGTGCCTTGTTCTCAAAGCTCTGTAGACCAAAGCTCCTATACCAGCTGAGACGAACCGAACTTCCCTGGAAAGGAAAGCCCGGATTGAATTGAGGACAAGACAAATCAGAACACAAACAGAAGAACATTTCATTGTTTATTACAACAATTACAACAGAATACAAGAATATACAAAGTATGATTACATATTATACATTCGATAAATATCAGAGATTACAATACACTACATAGCAGTGGAAAACAATACAAAGCACAACTGAAGGAGATATACGGATACAGAGCTTTCCGGATATCATTCCAGCTGTAAATCAGGATCTTGTGAATAAAAATCTGCAAAACCAAAACTACTATTTGCCCGTGTCAAAATAATGGTACCCAGAGTTTAGGTTAAAATAATAAACTCCAGGTCAGTCATGTGACTAGTGTGAGAACTAAAACAGTTATTAATCTTTATTTTAAAGTTAGGTAAATCAAGAGACCACGCCGTATAACACGGAACGGGTTTCCTCCCAAGAACACCATTGCATAAAACAACAGCGCAAAGCTAAATAAGAACAATGAAGCTATTATAAGACCCAGGTCCCATCACACAATGCAACACAAGACGGAGGAAAGGTTTTTGCCTTATAACAGCCAAAGAATGCTTGATACGCTAAATTTAAGGTTATTAGTATTATAAGTGTATAGTGTCAAAACAGTTTCAATTATAAGTATTAATCATAGACGACATGGGTACAATATATCATGTCGCCAATACTAGGCTCTACAATCAAAACCACAAATGTCACGTATTGGAAGTTGGATTTCCATCTGTGAACCAAGGCAAAAGACATTCCTCACCGAATTCGGGACGCACTAGCCCGTGTCTCAGGAACAGAATGCATCGTCCCTTGGATCGTTAGGGCTGGTCCACCGATGTGGATTAAAATGCCTGAAAACTGCGTTTCCTCACCCTATGGGGTGTCAATGAGCCAAATGACTCCATCGACTCCACACAGTCACCGATCTATCCGAGGCGCCTCGCAACAACAACAACCACATAAGTCAAACTCGTCAGGGCGTGTAAAACCACTGATGCCACTTCTAGCTAGAAGGAAACGCATGCCCTCCCTGATGTCCTCTCCTGTTTCTGGTTCACAACCGGGGTGTGAGGCTCGCGAATCAACGCTACACAAAGTTATGCACACATGCCGTGCTTTGATCATCAACCACAATACTTTTCTTTTCAGTAGAAGCCTTGATCATATTGCCACATAGGCATGCCACACAGGCAATTCACTCCATGCGTTTGCTATCCATCAATATATAACGTCTGAGCTCGTACATCTTAGAACAGGGCGTTAAGCAAGAGAATAAATTCTCCGCCGCCAGATAGATATATATTTAATAGAAATCAATCACATAGAATAAAATCCAATGTCAGACACATAATCCATTTACAAGTCCGTTCTGGGTCTGAACGAAACCGGAGGCACCTTGTATCTCGCATATCCGCCGATCTCCAAGTACGTCTGGACGATCACCAACTGATTCCCTCCTCTTGGGTGTACATCCCAATCAAGATCATCAGTAATTATCCAAACGAAGTGAAGACCTCCGGTCTTCGACCACCGTCTTCATCCTCGACACCACGTCGAATCAATTATTCAGAATGGGATAACCCCGGTCTTTCTGAATAACTCGCGTATATAATAAACAAGTGTTACACAAACACAACATACGCCCTATTCCAATTCAGAATATTCTTTTATTCAAATATTCTTATAATTTGGAAAAGGTTACCATTAATTTTATCAAGGATAAATTCTTTAAATTTATTCTTTAATCTTCTTTGAATATCAATTCAAACTAGTCGGGATTAGCAAACCACACCAAAGCAATCATTTATTTTATTTCCCAATCCCAACCTATTCATCCCATGAAGTAAAACTGGTCATACTTCATATCTAACACCACGGTGTTATCGGTAAATTCAATTACCATTTCACGTTCAAATCTAATTAAAGATTTAACTATCGCCTGTAGCAAAACTGGTGATACTCCATTCTCAACCATTTCAATCTAATTAAAGATTCATTAAAACCCCACTTAGTTTTAATCTTCACAGAAATCAATATCATGTCTTTAACTGGGTTAAAGAACCAATGTCATCTGAAACACGGTTCATGAAAAACCGAAAATCACATTCATTAATTATCGGGTTAAAGAACAAGTGTTATTTAAAACACCGTTCACGATAAACCCAAAAATCAATTCAAATTCAATTCTAATTAAATACCATTTAATTGGTACACTTCATTAAATCTAAATAAGAAGATTTAAATCTTTTTCTCAACTGGGTTTAAGAACAGTGTTAATGAAGACACCATTCACGACAAATCCAAATCACATTTGATATTATATACAAGGCTCTGAATAGAAAATATATCGGCTTATATTCAATATCAAATTCTACGACCAACAAATATCGTATTGGAAATAACGATATAAATATATCTTTCAAATTTCCATAACAATATCTGTATAATCACGATATCCAACATCTAAATATTCAAAGATAATTTCGATTCAAATCCATTCCAATTCAATTATTGGAAATTCTGGTTACTTTTAAAACCATTTCAAATCCACTTATTTATTTAAAAATAAATAGATTATTATTCTAGTTCAAAACTAGTTCATTTCGACAAAAATTTACTTTTATCTTTTCAAATTTGGAGTTTTTAATCCCAATTCTTCACAAATCATTTCTTATGATTTTACCCAAATTATTACTATTTTTAATAATTTTATCAAGGCCCGTACACTAGATTTCCATCAACGGCCATCGAACTGCACTTATAGCGACCTTTTCCAAATTTGATTTGGACATGATTCCAAATCCAACCGTTAGATTTCAAATCTCTAAAATTCTTAGAAAGATCTTTTCGATACAAACCCCATGGTTCCGATTTTAGGAGAATCCGACGGTCGGATCTCTCGCAATATCCATTCAAAGTCAATGGTCGAAATTCGCGAACTACCGCAGCGCGGCACGTTCTATTAAGGCCATTATATATAATATATATATATATTATATATTTCATCGATTTCCTTTCAAAACGTATTTTATAAATCGTTTTAAAATTCGTTTTCAAAACGATTTCAACTTCATATTCAATTTCAAATCAAAATTGAATAATCCACATCATCGATATAGAAATGATAATATTTTCAAAACGTTAAATTTTGAAATCACTCTCTTTTCTATATTCATTATAAAAATGAATAAAATCGATATAAATATCGTTCACATCAAAATGGCGTCAATCTAATTAACATGGCTTTTATTCAACACATGAATGTTTATTCTATTCAACACATAAATATATATTTTTAATTCAACACATCAATTTATTTTCAATTCAACATATGAATTTATAATTCTATTCAACACATGAATATATGTTTCTATTCAACACATGAATTTATACTTTTCAATTTTCCAATTTGGAATGAGGCCCAATCAATTACCATATAATGTTAATTATATGGATTTTCTACAACACAAGTATATAATAGCAACGATAAATAATCAACCATCATCCAGAGTGCACCACACCACTGCATAAGCATTAAATATAAATAATTAATGCTTACACTGTCTGTCAACCCATCGATTGACATACAACTAAACAAACGGGATTAGTGTACGTCAAATATCGTCCCAATACCCGTGCGGAGTTTTAAATCAACAAACATACATTTTATTTGTGCTGTTGGGCGATGTGTAAAATTTATCATCCCAATCAATATCAATCAAATCAGTGTATATAAACAAATCTCCAATTTGTTTATAAATATTTATTTTATATACACGTTAACAATTATATTTTTAACTATAAAATATTTTCCATTATAAAATATATTTTTTCTTTTCATATCACACAATCAAATTTCACAACACAACAACCAAACAAACAAGTCATTCATGGTCTGTGGACGACGGGTGTCGGGTGCTACTAAACACTGTCTGCATCGTAGTATATAATTCAACTAGAAATAAATTTAAAAGTGAGGAGTTCTCACCGAGGGATCCACTCCTCCATTCTTTATTTCTGAAATGTCTGGATTCTGTTTCGCTTCCAGTCAGTTCCATCGCAATTTGTTTCACATGGTTTTCGTTAAAAATCCTATTTTTAAACAATGCTCTTTATAAATAAAAGCCACATTTTATTTTGGCGATTATATATATATATATATAAATCACATTTTTATCGCTACTTCATGTTATTAAAAATCTCAGCTTTTCATACCTAAAAATCTCGCCTTTTTGTACTTAAAAATCTGATCTTTACTAAATTAAAAATCTTATCTTCATAAAGTTAAAAACCATATTTTTATGCCGTGTTATTTTCTTTAAAAACAATGCTATTTAGATTCTTAAAACAATACTATTTAAAATAAATTTCAGATTTTTAAACAATGTTATTAATA
Source organism: Allium sativum (assembly GCA_030737875.1). Lineage (NCBI taxonomy): Eukaryota > Viridiplantae > Streptophyta > Magnoliopsida > Asparagales > Amaryllidaceae > Allium > Allium sativum. The sequence continues at coordinate 1,007,443,622 of CM060916.1, forward strand.
AATAAATAATAAAAAAGAAGAAGGAAGAGCTCACTGTAATCGTTCCGGACGTTTCCAGCATCTCGAACCCTTGCTCACCATCGACATTGGCTTGCGCCGGCCATCAGAGGGGTAGCAGGCGGACATCAGAGGTGGCAGCGGATAGGGGATCCGGTGGTGGCGTGGTCTTCTTCGAGTTTGGGGCTTCAGGGTTTCGGGTTCGCGAGATGGAGATCGCTCTGGACGGAGGGGGGCCGGAGTTGGGGAGGTCGGCGGTGGCTGCTCGACAAGGGCGGCAGCGCGTCAGGTGGATGGGGGAGCATCGCGATGATGGATAAAGGGGGCCGAAGGATTTAACGATGGTTTTTTTATTTCTTTTATTTCAAAACGAGAGAGAGAAAGGAAGTGAGAGAGGGGGGTTTGACTACGTTGAATAATATATATAATTAATAATTTTAAATTATTTTATCTCTTCAAAAAGTAGCTTTTAATTTCGATCTCTAAACGAGACCCACCGCCTGTCGTCCCTAGCTAATTACCCCCATTCCAAATGCAATGGGATATGTCCTGTAAGCCAATTCGACCACTTCGATCAGTTTTCTATTTAATTAAGCTATAAATCTATATATTCACTTTTAAACGTATATTTCAAATTACCGAGGCCACATACTGACTCTAAAAATTCCAAAAAAAATATTTCTAGCTTCGTATTGACGATACAGTCCTAACCAAACTAATTTCGTCAAATTCTGAGACCGTTTGAAGAATGGCCATTTTCCAGTCGATTAAAATCAACTGAAACTGGTCGAACGTGTTTTCCTTCGCCACGCTCACATATTGATTCGAAAAATTATGAATTTTGGAATCTAGCAATAACTTGACATCATATATCCAACAAAAGTGGTTTCGTCGAAAACCGAGGTCGTTTGCAAAATTTCCATTTTTAAGCGCCAGAATTCCATAGCGACTATTCTGAAATTTCAACTGGACATATCTTTTTATCCGAGCTATGAAATTTCAATTTTTCGGATTCGTTGGAAAGATGTTTTCAAATAGATCCCAATATTTTTGGTTTCGCTAAAATCTAGTTTATTTTGCACCCGGTACATTCACTTGAACTTTGAAATCGAATTTTCAAACTACCGCGCCATTTTCAGTTCCTTTTATATTTAAAATAAATTATTTATATTCTAACGACGATTGAATAAATATATACATCTATTTCTATTCAAAATAAATTTCTTATCGCTATTATTTAAAATATTCATTTTAAATAATCAAAATGCACTAAAATTGCCAAAATAAAATTTTTAAATTGGCTCGGATTTCTGGGTTATTACAATTCAAAAATAACTTTCTTACAAATAAAAATATTATTTTAGAATTATCGCACAAGATTTTATTATTAGGCATCATTTAATAAATTGTTAGGTATTTTTGAACAATAAAGCAAGCCTGTGAAGTAAAAGGCAACACATTCTGATAGTAGGTTTGCAATTTTCTTATTGGATTCGGCATTTTATATAATCTTGAAATCCGTATCAATATTAGCCTTTATAATGCTAAATGACTCAATTTGTAATTAACAGGATATGATTGAAAATATGCTAGAGATAAAAGATACACATGTAAAGGAAGTGACGACTCATCAATATTTCGGGTATTTACAAGAATTTTTATTTTAGCAATGATTAGTTAATTAATTCCTCTACATACAATGTAGGGTTCCTCTGTTTGAGGAGCGTGTCGATAATATTGTGGGGATCGCTTATCCAATTGACATGCTTGAATATGTTGGAAAGGTATTTTCTGCTTACTCTTCTACTATGCTGATATAACACACATCACTTTACTCACTTTTTTCATGAATTAAATGCATATGTCCAATGATTGAACTGAATTAGCGAATGGTACTGCATGTATATTTTTAGGAACAATGCACCATATATGGTTATAAAGAACAATTGCCATTTTCTTAGTGACCCCAATAATATACATTCATATGTATATCATCGGACTAGGTAGGTTGACTAGTTGCAAAGTGTTCTAGAGCATGATATTGCTAAATGTTGATTATTAATGCTACTGCAGATTCAATGTCTTTATGGAATCTGCTTATAGAATTACGCATAAGGAAAGTTCACATGGCTGTTGTACTCAATGAGTATGGTGGTATTATTGGTGTAAGTTGTAATTTTCCTCTTTTATTGTTGTAGTTTACAGATAAACTTGGTAATCAGGTGTTGCAAATCCTACAGTTGAATTGTGTACTTAGAATGTCAAAGATACACCAGCAGCAATAATTTAATCGTATATTTTTAGTTTGAGAGACTTAACAGATTTGTTATGTTCTCTATATTCCCCCAACTTGTACATGGAGCAATAATTTGTTGCAAACTCATTTTAGAACACTTTTGTGGTAAATCATTTTCCAATAGGTGATGGTACGTCTTTGCAATATAATTTCCGTAGGCATGGTTAAGATGATGTTAAGATATCTGCTTTCTTACTATTTATGCTTTACAGTGTATATTAGCATGCGAGGCTTGTTTATATAATGTCCATGGCAGGTAAAAACATTGTATGAAAAACAAAGGAAATTCTGATGAAAGAAAGCAATGTCCAGGTAATGTTTGCTAGTTCAGTATCATTTTAATACTGGTCTGCTTCATTTATTTCATATCACATTTCAACTTAGATATACTTCTTTAAATCAACTGCAGTGCTTCAAGTGTTTTATCCACTCTTTCAGCTCCTGTGTCAGAGAATGTACCATTTTTAGATGTATTATATGGGTCGCCGTGTTTCTTTTTAACTGCATATGATATATCTATTGACTGGCTCCATTTCATGACCTTGTACATCAAAAATGAAAATGCAGTTGTTGCAATATAATGTGAGATAGTGTTATGAAAATCAGCTGCCTCGGCTGCTTTCTAACATAGTTACCATTTACAGTTCATTTGGAACTGTATAAACTATAATTTGATGCAAAATACCTAAATTGTTACCCATAAAAATACTATTGGGAATTGGACCCTGGTCGTGTAGCCTAAAGTACCTGTGATATAATATTCAATAGGCAAAGCCCTAGACATGCCAAATGCATAAAAACTTGGTAGGTTACCAGATTCATCCTATATGTGCATTGGATGTAAATGCTTGCTAAGTAATTTCTGTAAGTCAAGTATAAGGACATTGAGGGAAGAGAACCAAGTTATTTCAAAATAACTCTTCATTTCACCAAGCACTTTATTTTATTTTCTTCTAAAACACAGTTGTTTCAAGATGAGTACATGCCTATGAAAAAACTCTGATCTGGCTCATTTATAATTATGAATACATGCCTATGAAATTTTAATAAATTTTAATATATATGTATATATAATGCAGCCTGTTAGAAGCCCTGTCACAATTTGTGGTGACATTCATGGGCAATTTCACGATCTTGCAGAACTATTTCAGATTGGTGGGAAGGTAATAATTTACAGTTAAATTAAAAAAAATTAATCAAGTGGCCATGCTACAGACAAAAACAGTCAATAGGCGAATTCCTCCTATGGGGACTGGTTTGTTCATTGAAACATACGAAAGTTAAATATTCATATTCTACTCTCGTAGGCAGAAAAATATGGTTGTGATGATTATTTTGCTACTGTTGTAAATCTGTATATATATTTTAAGTTGGCAGTTTAGTAAATTCATTCTATATCACAAATCCATATAGTTTAGAAATTTGTTTTAAATTTAGCATGTTAATCATTCATCTTTCTCTGGATTTTTTTTTGATGTTGTCAATCAAGAATATAACAGGAAACTTAAATTTTTTTTGGGGATTATATCATAGTTGCAAAAAGTGCCCCAGGGTGCAATGAATACATCTGTGCCTTCTGTTTCCATGCATGTCATGGTAAACATGAAAATGATTTACCAATTGGCATCCAGTCAAAGACACGCGACATAAAGAATTTATACATTTTTTTCATTTTTTCTTGAAAAGATTTTTTTCATTCTTTTACACTGATCCACAAATGTGTAAACGTGAAAATGATTTACACTGATCCCAAAGATATACTAGGAGCAATAATTTGTTGCAAACTCAGTTTAGAACCGAGTTGGCAAACTCAGTTCCGGAACCGAGTTTGCAAACTCGTTTTGAACCGAGTTTGCAAACTTAGTTTCGAACCGAGTTCGCGAACTCAGTCCGGACTTAGTTTTACGCGGCAAACCTAGTTTTGCACAAACTGAGTTTGCAACTCAGTTTCACTCAAACTGAGTTTGCAACTCAATTGCGCGCAAAATTTAAGTATTTCTAACTAATTTGCCAACTCAGTTGCGCGCAAACTGAGTTTTCAACTTGTTCATTCATTTTTGTTTAAAAATATGAATATTATTGTCATTTGTTTGGGTACACTAGTTAGTTAGATATAAAATGCTATTTTCATTCACCTAACATTATTAGTGTCATTTGTCTGGACATGAAATTGGATATGTTCAATTACTGGTGGAGAAGTGGACATGACAGATAATTGGACAGTATTGTTTTATGTATTTGAATATTTGAGTTCTTATGCACATGTATTGTTTTGTTTAAAACATCAATGTAAAACGCAAAATCCTTCAAAATTGTTTGTTTTATTCATATTGATAGGTCTAGTCAGCTTTTTGTTCATGTTATTGATCATTCATATTCTAGTTGAATAATGTTTTCTTTTATTTATTTTTTTAAATTTGATACGGCTTAAAACCATGTCGATTTATGAAGTTGACAATGCCAGCATGCTAACTTGATATGGTTTTAAGCTGTATCAATTGAGAAATTTGATACGACTTTAGGCCGTATCATATACATAAATTGATAGGGTTTTAAGCCGTGTCAAAAACACAAATTGATACGGCTTAAAACCGTATCAAATTGGTAATTTGATACGGTTATAAGCCGTATCAATTTATGATTTTGATACGGCTTACAACCGTATCAAAGCAACAAAGATGCCATTTTTTGATATGGCATAAAACTGTATCAAATCGATTTTGATACGGCCATGAGCACTGCCAAATTGGCATTTCTGGTGTAGTGGTAGGTTGTATTATAAATTCTTCTTTATCATTGTTTTTATTAGTCAAAAAGTTTTCATCAAAAGAAACATGTAGAGTTTCTTCTATAGTATTTGTTCATTTATTAAAATTTTTATAGGCTTTACTTCGATTTGAATAACCGATAAATATACCTTCATCGGCTGTTGAATCAAATTTTCCTTGATTATCTTTTGTGTTAAAACAAAACATTTTGAACCTAAAGTTCTAAAATATGATACTTTAGGTTTCTTTCCATAAAACATTATGTAGAAGGTATTTTTAGTCATTGGTCGTTGTGTTACCCTATTTAGCACATAACATGCTGTTGCTGTAGCTTTAGCCCAAAATATCTCGGGAAACCCACTATTGTTCAATAATGTACAAGAACATTCTTATGATGTTAGATATTTCCTCTCAACGACTCCATTTTGTTGTGATGTTCATAGAAATGAAAAATTATGAATTATTCCTTTTTTGTTGCAAAAAATTAGTAAATAACCCATTTTTGAATTCTCCATGGTGGTTATAACACCCCATATCCGTTAGTGTCACTCACCAAGGGAATGCACTAAGTTCTGTGAAGCATTATAGGTAAAAGATACAGATAAATTACAAGATAGACAAAATTAAAACAGTGGAAAATAGAACTTTAATTTATTGATAAAATATTTTGTACAACAATTGTTTTCCAACACCAGAATATCTGCCTTACAAAATAAAGAAGCATAAAATAACATTTATATTCCCTAATGTAGCGTGAGCCATCCATAGCAATGGAAGTGAGAATCCAAACAAAACTTCGACTAATCTTCAGCTTGGAAAGAAAACTGGGCTAAGTAGTAATATTCCCTCCGTGTGAACCTGGGGAAGGGGGGTGGGGAACGAAAGACAAGAAAGAGAAAGAAAATAGAGTCTGACATAAAGTCTGGTAAGTTCAGTAACTTTAAGCAGGTGAACAGGTAAAAAAAGCAACATGCATTGAATTAACAGAATACAAGGCTACACCATGATGACGGGAATCATAAGGTTAGCACAAGATATGATAAGGTAAGATGCACTTCTATACTTTCTGTACTTCGCCACTACCTTGTTATTCTAATTTCTATATCCCTGCACCACCTAACTAGTAATCTGTAAAAACTGATAAGAACAGATACGTGATCCCAATCCCCGCAATTGTGGTTGTTTCAGGTGTACATCTATTATTTATTACCTAGGTCTAACCTAGGGTTTTCTATCGAGCGCATTCTAGATCCAACTAGGGTTTTCGCTACCCAGGGCAACTGGGGTTTATGCTACCTATTGAACGTTTCTCGGATTTTAGGGTTTACGCGACCTAGGTCCAACTAGGGATTATGCTACCTACCGAACGATGCCCCCTAGTCTAGGACACACTACCTAGAGCGGTATATGTTCCTAGATTTTCCCCACGTAAGTGTCGCGAATCGTTATCGCTGTCTAGATGCACATGTCCTCCATATGTGCGACCCGAGTCTCGTGGCAGGGCAAATCAAGAAACACGAAATTCGGTTGGGAGCTTTCAGATATCTGCCGATGCAGATGCTAAGGTCTGTTTTTCCAGTGGCTATGGTTCCACCTGACCCCTCCCTCAACTAATGAAAGGCACACCTTGAAAAATGAGAACTATACGCAGGCCCCCATTTGCCCCACTAACCTATGGCCATCCGCAACCATAACTAGATAGCAAGTATATGGTCTTTTGGAGTTCTCCGCCTTTCCGCTTCACGTATCTCGATTGACTCAAGATGGTAGGTAGACGACGAGTTGCTATCACAGGGCTACTGGTCTTGCCAAATCACGCTGGTCCATCCTGGTCTTTAGGTTGCCTTATATTGCAACCAAGGCATACCATTGGTTCTTCTAACGCAGACCTTAATCTCTGTGAGCCCAGGCGGATCATCTGCAGCCTCAAAGAGGGATACCAAGAGTACACTCACGTCCCCTCTAAGCCGCGTGCTTCATACCCCAGTTCGTTGGAGCCTTCTTGAAGATCAGATGGACGTTCGCAGCTTCTCGTATTCTACTAAGGTTTACTACTTAGTTCCCTTAACTAAGGTTTACTACTTAGTTTCCTGAACCGTCGTTTTCCTAACTAAGGTTTACAACTTAGTCCTCTTAACTAAGGTTTAGTACATAGTTCTCTTTCTTGTAAAGTTGGATTGGTTAAGTGTCATTAGTCAATTCAAGTTAACTTAACCCATTCATTTGTCATGTTAAACTGGTTAAGTGCTATCAGTAGTTCATGTTGACTTAACCCTACCACAAATCAAGTTATATTGGTTAAGTATTTCTTATTACTTAACCCTACCCCTTCATCTTGTATTGGTTAAGTGTTCCCTTTAACTTAACCATGCCCATCTGTTTAGTTAACATGTTATAACGGTTAAGTGTTCTCTTAGTTAACTTAACCCTAACATCTGCTTAATTCACATGTTCTAATGGTTAAATATTGTACCTTCATGTTTTAACTTAACCTTGTTCATCTGCCACAATATGATGGTTAAGTGTTCTCAATTTACTTAACTCCACCTTCTAGTCTAGTTAACATGTTAAATTGGCTAAGTGTATTAAATTTACTTAACCCCACCTTCTTGTCTAGTTATCATGTTATAACGGTTATTTAACCTCTACAAGTCTTGTCTTGTTAACATGTTAAGTTGGTTAAGTGTTCCTATGGACGTAACCCTCCCCTTCTAGCTTAACTGTTTCTTAGCTTTAAATTATTCATTTAAAGCACCAAACACTCAAATTAGAGAGATATTGTCGTGGTAACTGGATGTGTCGGTCGGTTCCGGGAAGATTTACACTGCAACTTAGTCTAACCTCGGGTCCTTTTTGGGCTCAATGCTCTAACCACCCACATTAGATAGGTATTATTACAGTTGCTGGATTTACCGGGCGGTTCCGGGCAGTCTTAAACCGTAACTCAATCTAACCTCGGGTTAGGCATGTTCGTATTCATATTTTCTACAATGTACACATTTCTCATTAGGACAAATTCTTCATGTAAATTATTCCTAATTTACTTATGCCATAATTACTTTTCTATTGTACATTATCAACATTTATTATTAAGGCTCACTTTCCCTTTAAACCATGTTTATAAGATTATACCAAATTAAGTGTCACTAACCATGATTATGCTAAATATGACAATTACATGTAATTTCAAGTTATTAATCAGAATAGGCTATAACCCACCTCTCCAAACTCGCCATAATAGTCATGCCCAAAATCACTATGCCATATATTTAGCGTTCCAAATAAGTAGTTAAGCTTAATCTAGACTTAATGTTCCTATTTACATTTTTTTGGCCCAATCTAGATTAAATATCCAATTTTACAATTCATGTTAGAACTAGATTTAATATTCTAGTTTACAGTTTATGCCAAAACTAGATTCACATGCCAACTACATGTTTTGCGGCCAATTAACAATTTACCGTTTATGCCTAATTCTAATATGCGTGCAAATTACTCAATATTATAGCCAATTCAGATCATGCCAACATATTTATTATGCCAAATTATATAAATTTCATGTTATACCAAACTTTCAAGTTTTCAATCACATTCATTTTAGTTTCATGTTTTGCCCAAATTGTATTCCCATCATTTGCGTAATCGTGGTTCGGTCTAGATTATAGGTCAATCCAGATTCGTAGATAAAAGGGAATAAACAAGAATACCATGGAAAGACAGGCATAGGCATAAGATGATAATCCATATTCAAAAATTACAGATCTAATAAATATACCGAATAAATTGACTACAACATTGCAGGTATGTAGATCTGATAACATTAGGAACATGAAAAGGTTTGAATGTAAATCTAGGTTCAAGAACATGGATAGATCTAACTTGATTGAAAAATCCCAAAAATCAAGATTCAAGGATAATTAAGAATAGGTCTGAATAGAGAATCAAGCTTAGATCCAATTTCATAGTCATAATCCGAGGCAATAATCTCATAGTCATGAATCATAGGTGATTAGCCACAATTGTTCTTGTCATAGTCATAGGAAAAGGTCTTATGTTTACAGTTATAGCCATAGGCATAGTCTTATGTTCACAGTCATAGGCAAAGTCTTATGTTCATAGTCATATACAAGCACAGATTCAAATGAGAGGATCAGGCATATTCATATATCCATTTAATTACATGCCACAAACAGATCTAGGCGTTCAAATCTAAAAAGTAACTGACTTACAAAAAATGATGAACTTGAATTCTGGATTCTGAGTTCTGGAATTGAGATGCTTTCCTTTGGGTAGATAAACGTTGTTTTGATTTTTAGTTTTGAATTAGATTTGTTCGTCTCTAAGCTTTCTTCAAGTGGAGGCTATTCTTGGCTTCCTTCCAACAGCATGACGGCTCTAGGTTCTATTTCTAGTGTGAATTTAGGTTGGAGACTTGAGTTGTTTATATAGAATTTCAAACTAATTAGAGCCGTCAGATGATCATAGATGAATCTTGACCATTCACATCGAGAAGAGCCAACCAGAAAGTGACAAATCAGCTCTAGTGACACACCAGAACTCAGAAAATCGCTCAGAACCCGACCAGGCCAGCCAAGACCTGACCAGGTTGACTGGGCAGGTCGACCCATAGATAGACCCCAAGGTCGACCACATGGTCGACCTGGGTCCTGGGCGGGAAAATTCCCGCCCAGCCCAGTTTGGGTCTGTTATCGAATTTTGAACTGAATTTTGAGCTGTTTGAATTTTTAAATTGAATTCTGAAACTTCCGTAGGTCATAACTTCTTCATACGGAGTCCGATTTACGCAAACTCGGACTCTATCTCAAGCAGAATTTCGAGATGAACGCAATGGCGTAACCTGTTTCCCTTGATTCTTAATTTAAAATTTGTTTATACTTTAATTTGCGAAACTTAATGTTATAGAATTACGGGGTGTTATATTCTCCTCCTCTTAAAAGGATTTCGTCCCCGAAATCTTCAAGTTAGGAAGAATGTGTCCTACCATCCAATCACCCATCTACTCAACCATTCAGTCACGGGCATTCATTGTCCTTAAAAAGATTTCTAATGCTTTCATATTCATATGCATAGTGTGTGTATATGCCTTTATCTAATGCAAAATCAGGCGGTCTACTGATTCAGTTGACCTCCTTAATGCGAATTATGTCTGTGTCATGCGTCCAATCATGTATGCAAGCATCCCTAGTTATGTAAATACTACATGTGTGTATATCCATTAATCCATATGCAACATCCACATGTTAACATATCAAGATAAATCCGTTAAGCAAATACATATATGCGAATGCAATATGAAAGTGATTGAGTCGTTCTAGCGCCTATGGTGTGTATATGCATCCACGAGCAACCCTTTGCAACCATCAATCATAAAATGTTTCAAATACATGTTTACATCCATTAGCTTCTACCTAAGGATCGATGATACGCCCTAGAGGATATACCTTAAAAGCTAGAAAGTATGTATAAAATTCCTAGGAAAAAGAGATCAAGGATGTAAGCCTTCAGTCTTCTAAGTCGCATCTTCTTGAGCTTCACTATTCTGTACCTTATCTAATTAATCTTCACGATTACGATGCTTCTGGACCTCCATTTCCAAAACTGTCACTGATCGGATAACTGGTTTTTCATTGTCAACTGGATACATGCGGAAGTCTATCCGCGTTTTAGGGGTAAACTCCTAACCTAATCAAAAACATCTGCGTACTCATGGACTACCCTAATGGATTGCAAATCATCGATAAATGCATTAAGCGATTCTAGCTAGCTAAGCCTAACTGATTCTTTACACGAAATCTTGAGGGTATTCCCAAGGCATGTCAAAAGTCTAACTACCCTCTTTTCAGAATTACTAGCCAACCAACCCATGCCTAGAATCAACTCATAGCCCATGGAACCAAAAACATAAGAATTACGCTTAAACTCAACACTTAATATAGCTATTCTCAAATACTTACAAACCAAAGGTAAACGGGCCGAACCACCAATTGGATTTGAGACACTAATGGGATCTTCTACTTTACAAGTACTAAGGTGCAGAGACTCAACTATGGAAGTAGATATGAACAAATGCGAAGCGCTAAGATCAAAAGAGTACTAACTGGTTGATCAAAACGAAAAGCTAAACTTTTCCAATAGAGACCTTTACTGTCTCTCTCTCTCGGGTATTCTAGTGGTGGAAGCATGCACTCTCCCTCCTGAAAATCCTGTCCCTCGTCCTTGTCCTTAATTATATGCCCTATTATACCATGGGAAAGATACTTCCTCTCGTCTTAGGTTATATAATTCTTTCTTTCTTCGTGAGTCGAGTTTATATCCTTGAATTTCTCATCCTTACATTGAGCTCCCTAGCCAAATTCCCTCATCCTCATCTTTACTATTCCTGTGTAAACCTATTGACAAGTTTCTCAAAAGCTGCCTCAATCGCATGGAAAACCCTTCAAAGCTTGAAAGAAAACTACCTGCAGGTGAAACTACTATGGCTATAGATGGAAGTCGGGCACTACTTTGTCCTTTGATAGGTATCGTAGTCTTATCAAGCCCACGGAACCTACCGCGATAAGGTTACCTCCCAGAAAGCCAGGAGCCCCGAAGACTCAAGAAAGAAGGGGACAAGAATTCAAAAAGAGAATCAGAAGATAGTGCATTTTGCTTTTAGGGAATATGCCTTTAAAACAAAACTTTTCTTTTGAAAATGCTTCTTTTAAAACCGTTAAAAATAATTTTTCAAATCTTTTATCTGATCCGGTAACCTTCAGACCACGTTTAACACCCCACATCCGTTAGTGTCACTCACCAAGGGAATGCACTAAGTTCTGTGAAGCACTATAGGTAAAAGATACAGATAAATTACAAGACAGACAAAATTAAAACAGCGGAAAATAGAACTTTACTTTATTGATAAAATAGTTTGTACAACAATTGTTTTCCAACACCATAATATCTGTCTTACAAAATAAAGAAGCATAAAATAACATTTATATTCCCCAATGTAGCGTGAGCCATCCATAGCAATGGAAGAGAGAATCCAAACAAAACTTCGACTAATCTTCAGCTTGGAAAGAAAACTAGGCTAAGTAGTAATATTCCCTCCCTGCGAACCTGGGGGGGGGGCGAATGGAAGACAAGAAAGAGAAAGTAAACAGAGTCAGACATAAAGTCTGGTAAGTTCAGTAACTTTCAGCATGTAAACAGGTAAAAAAAGCAACATGGCATGAATTAACTGAATACAAGGCTACACCATGATGACGGGAATCATAAGGTTAGCACAAGATATGATAAGGTAAGATGCACTTCTATACTTTATGTACTTCGCCACTACCTTGTTATTCTAATTTCTATATCCCTGCACCACCTAACTAGTAATCTGTATAAACTGATAAGAACAGATACGTGATCCCAATCCCCGAAATTGTGGTTGTTTCAGGTGTACATCTATTATTTATTACCTAGGTCTGACCTAGGGTTTTCTATCGAGCGCATTCTAGATCCAACCAGGGTTTTCGCTACCAAGGGCTATTGGGGTTTATGCTACCTATTGAACGTTTCTCGGATTTTAGGGTTTACGCGACCTAGGTCCAACTAAGGATTATGCTACCTACCGAATGATGCCCCCTAGTCTAGGACACACTACCTAGAGCGGTATATGTTCTTAGATTTTCCCCACGTATGTGTCGCGAATCGTTATCGCTGTCTAGATGCACATGTCCTCCGTATGTGCGACCCGAGTCTCGTGGCAGGGCAAATCAAGAAACACGAAACTCGCTCGGGAGCTTTCAGATATCTTCCGATGCAGATGCTAAGGTCTGTTTTTCCAGTGGCTATGGTCCCACCTGACCCCTACCTCAATTAATGAAAGGCACACCTTGAAAAATGAGAACACTACGCAGGCCCCCATATGCCTCACTAAACTATGGCCATCCGCAACCATAACTAGATAGCAAGTATATGGTCTTTTGGAGTTCTCCGCCTTTCCGCTTCACGTATCTCGATTGAATCAAGATGGTAGGTAGACGACAAGTTGCTATAACAGGGCTACTGGTCTCGCCGAATCACGCTGGTCCATCCTGGTCTTTAGGTTGCCTTATATTGCAACCAAGGCATACCCTTGGTTCTACTAACGTAGACCTTAACCTCTGTGAGCCCAGAAGGATCATCTGCAGCCTCGCAGAAGGATACCAAGAGTACCCTCACGTCCCCTTGAAGATGCATGCTTCGTACCCCAGTTCGTTGGAGCCTTCTTTAAGATCAAATGGACGTTCACTCTTTCTTGTATTCTACTAAGGTTTACTACTTAGTTCCCTTAACTAAGGTTTACTACTTAGTTTCCTGAACCGTCGTTTTCTTAACTAAGTTTTACAACTTAGTCCTCTTAACTAAGATTTTCTACTTAGTTCTCTTTCTCGTCAAGTTGGATTGGTTAAGTGTCATTAGTCAATTCAAGTTAACTTAACCCATTCATTTGTCATGTTAAACTGGTTAAGTGTTATCAGTAGTTCATGTTGACTTAACCCTACCACAAATCAAGTTATATTGGTTAAGTATTTCTTATTACTTAACCCCACCCCTTCATCTTGTATTGGTTAAGAGTTCCCTTTAACTTAACCCTGCCCATCTGTTTAGTTAACATGTTATAATGGTTAAGTGTTCTCTTAGTTAACTTAACCCTAACATCTTCTTAATTTACATGTTCTAATAGTTAAGTATTGTCCCTTCATGTTTAATTTAACTTTGTTCATCTGCCACACTATGATGGTTAAGTGTTCTCAATTTACTTAACTCCACCTTCTAGTCTAGTTAACATGTTAAGTTGGCTAAGCGTATTAAATTTACTTAACCCCACCTTCTTGTCTAGTAATCATGTTATAACGGTTATTTAACCTCTACAATTCTTGTCTTGTTAACATGTTAAGTTGGTTAAGTGTTCCTATGGACTTAACCCTCCCATTCTAGCTTAATTGTTTCTTAGCTTTAAATTATTCATTTAAAGCACCAACCACTCACATTAGACAAATATTTTTGCGCTCATTGGATGTGCCGGTTGGTTCCGGGCAGATTTGCATCGCAACTCAGTCTAACCTCGGGTCCTTTTTGGGCTCAATTCTCTAACCACCCACATTAAAGAGGTATTGTTACGGTTGCTGGATTTCCGGGCGGTTCCGGGCAGTCTTATACCGTAACTCAATCTAACCTTGGGTTAGGCATATTCGTATTCATATTTTCTACAATGTACACATTTCTCAATTGAACAAATTCTTCATGTAAATTATTCCTAATTTACATATGCCATAATTACTCTTCTATTGTACATTACCAACATTTATTATTAAGGCCCACTTTCCCTTTAAACCATGTTTATAAGATTATACCAAATTAAGTGTCACTAACCATGATTATGCTAAGCATGACAATTGCATGTAATTTCAAGTTATTAATCAGAACAGGCTATAACCCACCTCTCCAAACTCGCCATAATAGTCATGCCCAAAATCACTATGCCATATATTTGACGTTACAAATAAGTAGTTAAGCCTAATCTAGACTTAATGTTCCTATTTACATTTTTTTGGCCCAATCTAGATTAAATATCCAATTTTACAATTCATATTGGAACTAGATTTAATATTCTAGTTTACAATTTATGCCAAAACTAGATTCACATGCCAACTACATGTTTTTCGGACAATTAACAATTTACCATTTACGCCCAATTCTAATATGCGTGCAAATTACTCACTATTATAGCCAATTCAGATCATGCCAACATATTTATTATGCCAAATTATATAAATTTCATGTTATACCAAACTTCCAAGTTTTCAATCACATTCATGTTAGTTTCATGTTCTACCCAAATCTTATTCCCATCGTTTGCGTAATCGTGATTCAATCTAGATTATAGGTCAATCCAGATTCGTAGATAAAAGGGAATAAACAAGAATACCATGGAAAGACAGGCATAGGCATAAGATGATAATCCAAATTCACAAATTACAGATCTAATAAATATACCGAATAAATTGACTACAACATCACAGGTATGTAGATCTGATAACATTAGGAACATGAAAAGGTTTGAATATCATTCTAGGTTCAAGAACATGGATAGATCTAACTTAATAGAAAAATCCCAAAAATCAAGATTCAAGGATAATTAAGAATAGGTCTGAATAGAGAATCAAGCTTAGATCCAATTTCATAGTCATAATCCTAGGCAATAATCTCATAGTCATGAATCATAGGTGATTAGCCACAATTGTCCTTGTCATAGTCATAGGCAAAGGTCTTATGTTTATAGTCATAGCCATAGGCATAGTCTTATGTTCACAGTCATAGGCATAGTCTTATGTTCACAGTCATATACAAGCACAGATTCAAATGAGAGGATCATACATATTCATATATCCATTTAATTACATGCCAATCTAAAAAGTAACTGATTTACAACAAACGATGAACTTGAATTCTGGATTCTGAGTTCTGGAATTGAGATGTTTCCTTTGGGTAGATAAACGTTGTTTTGATTTTTAGTTTTGAATTAGATTTGTTCATCTCTAAGCTTTCTTCAAGTGGAGGCTATTCTTGGCTTCTTTCCAGCAGCATGACGGCTCTAGGTTCTATTTCTTGTGTGAATTTAGGCTGGAGACTTGAGTTGTTTATATAGAATTTCAAACTAATTAGAGCCGTCAGATGATCATAGATGAATCTAGACCATTCACATCGAGAAGAGCCAACCAAAAAGTGAAAATCAGCCCTAATGACACACCAGAACTTAGAAAATCACTCAGAACCCGACCAGGCCAGCCAAGACCTGACCAGGTCGATTGGGCAGGTCGACCCATAGGTCGACCTGGGTACCCAGGTTGACCCCCAGGTCGACCCCTAGTCAACCTGGGCCCTGGGCAGGAAAATTCCCGCCTAGCCCAGTTTGGGTCTGTTTTCGAATTTTGAACTGAATTTTGAGCTGTTTGAATTTTTAAATTGAATTCTAAAACTTCCGGAGGTCATAACTTCTTCATACGGAGTCCGATTTACGCAAACTCGGACTCTATCTCAAGCAGAATTTCGAGACGAACGCAATGGCGTAACCTGTTTCCCTTGATTCTTATTTTAAAATTTGTTTATACTTTAATTTGAGAAACTTAATGTTACAGAATTACGGGGTGTTGCAGTGGTCACCACGAATATTTTTATTTTTAAATCAATTATTTTTAATTCTTTTGGAAAAAAATTTAAACATTCCAAAAGTATTGCTTTTATGTTTTAAAAATAATATCCATGTATATCTTGAAAAATTGTCTATAATTATCCGTACATACTTATTGTTATTTAATGAATGAAATTGAGTAGGACCAAATAAGTCCAGGTGTAATAACTCCAATGGCTGTTTTGTTGAAATATTATTTTTAGATTTAAAAGAACTTTTCTTTAATTTTCCAAACTGACATGCATCACAAAGATTATCAACTTTGTATTTAATTTTTTGTAAACCCCTTACTAGTTCATTTTTAGCTAGTTTATTAATATACTTAAAATCTATGTGACAAAATCATTTATGCCATAACCATGGATCATCATGTTTCACGGTTAAACAAAAGTCAGAATATTGTATAATATTCATATTTAAGATATATATGTTTCTTTTTCTAAATCCTTCAAAAATTGATCTTTTATTATTATCAAGTATGTTGCATTTATATTTTTCAAAATTAATTTGAAAACTTTTATCACATAGTCGGCTAATGCTTAGGAGATTAAGCTTTAAACTTTTAACGAATAATACATTAGAAATAATAGGGGAGTTAGATATACCAATATCGATAACTTCACCAATGTCAATGGCGTATCTTTTTGAATTGTCACCAAAAGTTACTGTGCTACCATCCATGTATGTTATGTTAGACAACATGCTTTAATTCCTCGTTACATGCATGGAGCAGCCACTATCTAATATCCACTTCTCCTTTTGCTTTGTTTTTGGTACCTGCAAGATAAAAAGATTTAATTAGTACCCACTTCCTTCGTTAGGGTCCTAAATGTTAAGCGGGGAAGACAACCATACCCAAGTAAGTTTGCGTACTTTTAAAGTATAATTTGTATTATGAACTACATTCTTTAAGAAATTTTCAATATGTTTTTGTCTAATAAGTTTATCATTGAATTTAGGAATCCATAATTTTTACTTCCCTAGTTTTCAAAACCTTTTATTGAAAGTTGCCTTTTTGACCCTTTTATAGAGAAAAATATAGTTTTTGGGTTTTGAGTCCTTTTTAAAACCTAGTCCATTCATATTTCCATAGGGTTGGGAATTGTAACAGCCCGAAAATCTGTACCAATTTGAGCTGACTAATATTCTACACATTCAACTCAAAGTGCATGAAAATTCAGATCATTAATAGAAAGAAGTTAGAGGGTGATAAAGATAAGATAGAACTAATAGAATAGAAGAAGAACATCAGAATCAGAGTAAACACGAATCTCACAGCGGAACGAATAATATGTATTATAACATAACTTTGAAATGCGTAAACTGAATTTGTATGTACATACCATATCAGAGTACAACTCATATATATTACAGCGGAAATAATCTCTAACTAACTAATGGTGAAGCCTTCTGCTTCCAGCTCCTCCAAGTGAATCTGCAAAGCCTGAAATACTTGACTGCCCGTACAAATTTGGGCACCCAAGAGTTTAGGGAAAACACAAACAAATAAACTCTGGGCCAGTCATGGGATTGGTGTGAGTAAACTCCGATCATATTGCTTAATTTTGAAAAATCCTTTTGAAAACAAAAGGATAATAGTAAGACCAGCCCACACATAAACATGGACGGTTTTTACCTTACTATAACCCAAAACACTTTGATATCAAAATTCAGTGATATTATAGTAACGTCTAATCAAATAAATAACCAAATAGTAGAATGCTTGCATCTCATGCTCCACATACATAGTACAAAATCAAAAACCACATGGCACTTATTGGAGATTGGATTCCAACTATGACAAGGTATGGGACCACCTCCCGATCAGTGTACTCTAGAGGGGATACACTGGGGTTCAACATGAACATCTTGCAACCCAGCCCACACATGACCGACCACTCATTTAGCTTGAGTGTATCGAATATATTGCCACCCACGGTTGTTGGCCATCCAACCATCATACAAAGATACATAATCGAAAAGAAGAACAGATATGAATTTTCTTTAGATCGATGACAATATACCCTGCTTGGGAATGACCAAACTAGCCATGTTGCCTGCCCGATTTCTGTCATTTCCCGGTTGTGAGGCTAGAGGCTACGTCTATCTTAAGAACATCTGATCACCATTCACTTTGAATGCCACATCGTCAAACCTGTCAATTCACTAATTGATTTCCAAAAATATCACAGGTATAAAAAGATAAGAGGAACGAATTCCTCCGCCACCAGATGTAATACCTTTAAGAGATCAACCGTATGTGATTTATTAGGTATACTCTGTCAGGCACTCGTCCATACAAGTTGTCCTGAGACTGGACAAACAGAAAGTACCATTCTGGAACAGAAAAACCCTTGTATTTCACTGCGTCTTCAATTGTCTTCAGCATAATCTAATTCGCAACACTTATGCTTATACGGAGTGGTTTTCAGATAATATATCCTACCGGTCTCTCCGTATTGACAACGATGGTCAAAAAACTTCGATAGTCGGTTATTTAACTATCAAAGTAAAACAACATCCATTCAAATGTACACCCAAACATCACACAATCACTGGTCCTTTTTATTTAACATTTATTTTCCGGTTTTTCATATCTTCCCAGATATTTCCCAAAACACGTTTAGCCCTTCACATTTCTTGGAAAACATTTCCAGTTATTATAAACGTTTATTCTCCCATACTCCAGATGATATACGTTATTAACATTCGAAACATTTCCATTCTTTCGCATTCTTTATTTTCTACACTTAGATAATATATCCTATTTATACTGGAAAAATATTTCCAATTTCACTATAAACATTTTAATCTGTCCAACGTTCACTTTTAAAACATTATTCACTTTAAATGTGAATATCATACCTATAATAGAAATCTGAACACTTTTATCAAATAACTCTTTATTCAGGTAATAATTACCCTTATCTTGTTTACCGAAATCTATTTCATCATTTTATATTCCCATTCCACTTTATATATTCTGTTTCTAAGTCTACTTCTTATTAAATCAATGTCAAGTTTATAACTAAATATTGATTCCATATCCTTTTTTAATCGATTGGTTTAAACTAAGAATTACTATCCTATCAGATTATAATTCCTAAAAATAATTTACTTTAATACATTCGACATCGTCGAATTATAGTTCCAATCCCTAATAGTGTTATATATAAAAATCACGCTTAAGCTTGGTCAACAACGCTAATTTATCGTTATAGTTCAAAAACTTGTCATACGCTATAATATTCCCCTTTATAACCAATATCGACATAACAGTCACGCTTAAGCCTAGTCAACAACGTTTTTTTATCGCTATAGTTCAAAGACTTACTATACGCTGCAATATCCCTTTTATAACAAATCTTGACATCTCTTTTCGTTACAAACTGATACCATTCCTCGATAATAGTGAAGTCATTCAAGTTGGGGTATTTTATTTACCTCTCAGACCTTGATCGACGACGTTCTTACCTTAGAATAGATATAAGTCTGTAATGCTAACTCGCTGTTATTTATACTCCGTCAAATCGTATTCCTGCTTTATTTTAAATATGGTTTTATGACGCCATATACCTAATTTGAAAACTCAGTTGTTTATCACTATTTATTTAAATATTAACTCTTTGCTACATCTTCATTATACAATTCTATTTGTAACTTCTTTTACCAATTCAATAACATCTTAAATGAGGTCCACTTAAGAAATAATTATTTAATTAAAAATATATAAATAATAATTTTCTTTATCATTGTTGAAGTAAATAATTTACTTCATCATTAATCTAAAATAGATTGGTTGCTTATTGTATGTAAATAATAACTAATTATATTAGTTAAATAATTATTTATTACCTCATTAATTTAAAAGGGGTAATTAATAAGGAATCTTCTTAATTTTTGATCAGTTTACCGCTAAGTTGTTTTCATTAGATTAATTGAAGACCAATTAATCTAGAAAACATTTTACAAATAAATAGTTGATTTAATCAACTTCATTCCATCAGTAAATTCGTTAACTGATTTTAATCACTTCTTACCATTAGATTAATATAATTAATCTAATAATATTTCTTAATTGTTTGTTTTAAAATAATTATTCAAGTTATTCACTTGTAGGAAAATTACAGCTTAATCACTTGTTTAAATGTCAAATAATCATTTAAATTTACTTTATAAAATGAACTATAAAATACCAGTTTGTAATAGAACTTCTATTATAATTTAAAACTTTGCCTAAATTTTAAAAATATAATTTTTATACTTAACTTCGTTGATTCGCCTATCGACAAATCAACTTTTTAACAAATGGGTTTACGGTCGGTGCTGCCATTTTCTTAATTGATATCGTCTATTTATTAAATCAAGATAGCATTGAATTTCCATTCAACTCAATATTTATATAGGGTTTCAAGGTCATTTGGGTTCAAACAGTGCATATATAAAATAAACAATACATATAAATATTGAGGAATCCAGTTGGATTCCCCAACCGTTTTTCCCGCATCCACAGATGTTAGTCACACAATTAACACTAATTCCATACTATGGAATATTATAATTGATCAGTATTCAGTCAATGATGTATATATATATGCAACGATATATATTATTCAACCAATTTTATTGTAATCTACCTAAAAGACCATCACACATCATTCAACCATTATTTATCAATATTGAAATATAATTATATTATTTTAAATAGAACAGAGTGAGTGAATTTACTCACCTTGCACATTAACTGTTAAATAACGATTTGCGTCAGCTGATCCGATCAGGCATTTAACTCTGTTGTAAATCGAAACGATCTCCAAATGGTTCTAAACTAGCTTCATATTGTCGCCTGCTCCATATGATCCAAACGGATCAAACCGTTCCTTTGATTCAGCCCAATACCACACCTGAAACCATGACCCGCTTCCCTTCTTACTATTCCATCTTTATTTAAAAACACGATAATAATACTCCACTTCTCAGCTCTTTGATTACCACTCTTCCTTCTGTCGCCTTACTATTTTTGAATCAACCCATTGTCCAAACCAATCCGCCACATGTTATACAGTACTTCATTTTCCCCTTTAAACCATGGTCCTGCTCCTATGTGAAACTCCATTCTCAACATTCCTTCAATCTCCTTTTGTAAACTTCCCAAACTCGCAGCACACAGCTTGTACATGATTTTGTATGTACTTCACCAAATACATTACGTTGTTCGTTTAAACCATTTCGATAAATCCCTCAATTTAAATATAAGAATTTCACGTTTCCATCATTTCCGCAATATGAATGCTCCAGTACAAAATGAGACGATCCTTTGTTTGGAGAAATACTGCTAGTGCATCACGTTTTAAAGCCAACCCCCTCACAACATGTCCTCCACGGAATTCAATGTGTTACTGCACGCACCTTAACAGACCTTCATCATGTCCACACTACTTCATCCGTTGTTCCACTAAGACTTTCATGCAATTTCCTTTTAACACATGCAAGCCTCATCTTCATTGCTTAAATCAACCAACTCCACTACTGTGTTACCTCACAATTTCAAACCTTACTACCCCACATGGAAATCATCCCAGCGAGCTCGACTTTCAGGTTCTCGCCAACCCGAACCTTGCTCCACTATCTCCACTTCATCCCATTGACACTTCTTCTTCTCCATTCATACGTAAACAATGGTATTTTCCCCTCCACACAGTACTGCTTCACCTCACGTCAGCTCATCCAGCCCAAGCCACTATCTCCGAAATCTTCTTTGCCATGCAGACTGTAGCTTCCACTACGCAATACACCTTCCACCTGGGCACAACTACTTCTTCCCACTTTCCAACTCCACTCCTCTTCTCTCCTACAAAAACAAACACCACCGAAATACTACTCTTTCTAAGCTCTACCGCCTCAATGCCCTTAACCTGAAGCTCTCCACCTCAAAATTTGCATACAGATGCTATCAACTCTCCTAAACCCAAGTATAACCATGAAATCTTCAAACGATGCTTCAGCATCTTCAAACGCAGATCAATAGAATGCTGTAGGTTAAAAAAACAGTGAACGATGCAGGCGCAGATCCCCTCAAAATGGCATCGTCTTGAAAGTAGCTGCATTGAGAATTTTAAGAAAAAGTTTTAGGTTTTTTTTTCATTCAGGATTTTATTTTTAGTTTTAAAAACTGGATCACCATTTCCTTACTATGCAGGTTTTTGCTGAAATAAGGGAGGCCACTCGTTTATATAGTCGAAACAACTTGGCACTCACGTTGTAGTATGGTAGCGTAGGATGTAGATAGGTCTGTTTCGGATGGATGACAATCCATGCTAATGACATTAGGCTATAAGCTATATGGTTAGGTATGCAGCCTTTACTTCCCTTGGAGATGAAGATTTTAACCTTATTGGTTTGCAGTGTATAGTATAGGCCGTAATGCGTATGGGTTGTTTTCAGTGGTAGGGTAGTGATTTGAAATGCTAGGGTAGTCGGCTTCAGTTTTCAAGGGTGTACAGTAAGGTTGGCTTGATGTGCAAATTGATGTGAAACCACATATAGAGTAGCACATTGTTTATGGCTATTTTATATTTTCAACTTTTAGTGTATTGCATTACGTAGGGTTTCATTAATGTTCGAGCCGCAACGGACAGAAATAAAAATACAGTCGTGTCCAGCGAGGTGCCATGATCCCAAAAATATAATAATATCGGTAGATTAACTATATTGTGAAACCCCAAAATATCGATATAGGGTGCAAAATACTCCAAATAAAAAGTTGTGTATTTAATTAATTAAAAATTACAGTAAAATTCTAAAATTTAAATATAACTACGCCATAAAGAATCTTGTCTAAGTTTGAAACCGATATCTAGTTATATCGAATAAACCGTTATGGTCGATAAACGATTCTACAGCGACTATTTGAATATTTAATTTGGACATATCTTGTAATCTACACGACAAAATATCCATGTTTCACTTCCATTAGAAAAATACAGTTCGACAGATTGCAACGTTTCTTGCTTCGTAGAAATCCGGTTTATAACGAGTCTGGTACACTCAGTTGAAGTTCAAAACATTGAATTACGAACTACCGCGATATTACGGGCTCGATTATATTTAATATATATATATATATATATTTATACGTTCAACTTCGTTTTAATTAATATATAAATCCATTTATATTATGAATTCAATATTTAACCTGATTTAAATATTCAAATACAAACCGATAAAAATGCGGGACGTTACAGGAACTTTTGATTAGATTATCTAAATTTTGTTTGCCTTTGTTGAATTTTGAAACATTTGAAGTAATCTTTTCTAACTCCTTTTTGCGCTTTGAAATTTGAAAATGTGAAATTTCTAGATTACTTACTAAAGTTAAGTTTTTATTAATAATATCATAATTTTATAGTCTAACTTTTCCTAATTCTTTTGATAATAAATCATTTCTAAAGAAAACATTTTCAATTTATCTTGAACATTTTCTAATTCTTCTTCTAGAATGATTTTCTCATCTTTTAATAATCCTATCTTAATTTTTATTTGATTCATCTTAGCTAAATATTCTTTATTTAACTTCTTAAGTTCTCTATATTTATCATCTAATTCCGTGCTAAGTTCTAAGATTTCATTATAAGATAGTTCAGGACATAGCTCATCTATATTAACCATAAAACATACATTTACTAGTTCCGCATCAATATCACTATCTAATGAGGAAGAATCTGAATCATCCCAAGTGACTTGAAAGGCCCTCCTTTTCCTTTTGAATTTCTCGTTTTTGTATTATTATTTTTCAGTATTGAGTTTTGGACAATATTTCTTCATATGACCAAATTTGTCATGTTCAAAACATTTGATTGACATTTAATTTGCTGAGCTTGATATTTTATCTTTTTGAAACTTGTCATTCTTCTAAACTTCTTGAATTAGTTATAGTTTTTGGCAGTGAACACGAATTCATTTTCGTCCAAATCTGAGTCTTCATTTTTTATTGGAAAAGCTATGTTCTTCTTCTTATTATTTTATTATTTCCTAGCCTACATGATAGCCTCATATGACATTAGGTTTCCTATTAACTCTTCAATTTTAAGTTGAGAAATATCGTTTGCTTCTTCTACGGACAAAACCTTTTTTCCCAATCATTTGTTAAAGAGTTTAAAATTCATGTAATCAAATCAAATTCTGTTGATTTGACTCTAAGTGCGTTAAATAGTTTGAAATCTAGAGTACATGTCTCTTATAGACTCATTTATTTTCATCTTAAATGAAGAAAATTGATTTTGCAAAATTGAATTTTTTGCTGGCTGGACTTTAGTAGTACCCTCATGTGTAATTTATAAAGTGCATCATGATAAGCAGTATTGCACAACATGACACGTGAGAACTCATTTTTATCTAATGAACAAAAGGGAATGTTCATGGCTTTGGCATTATTAGTAGCAGTATTCTTTTGTGCATCAATACTTACACTAATATCTGTGGGGGTGTATTTTATATCTAACTTATGTAGCTTGTTGTATTTATAAACCATTAGCTTCCATAAAAATACACATACGTATAGACCATTTTGCATAGTTAGAACCATTGAACAATAGAGGACGTGTAGTTGATTGTCCTTCTTTTTAAAGCAATTTCCATATTAGATATGATACAAATATGTGTTACTGTGTTTAGATCAAACTGTGCTCTGATACCAAATGAAAGTGCTTACGTGGAGCATATGTATATCTAGTTAAGCAAGTATAACTCTATAAAAGCTAGAAACAAAAGAACAAGTAAAGTTATAAGAGGTCACACCAGATTTTTATCCTTATTCGGACCTTACATCCTACGTCCGGTCCCGAAGCTCCCCTTAAGCTTTCTAACTACCAAATTAGCCTTCTCTTTGCCTAAAGGAAAAGTTTACAAATGATTAGTTTGCTTTGACAAGATTATGTTCCTTACAATACTGATTTTGATTGAATGATATAGAATTCTCCTATAATCTCCTTGATAAGGTATATGAGTTGAAGCTCTTTTGTATACAGAAGAATTAATGTGATTTCATATAAAAAACGGTCAATAAACGGTCATATCCATGGCATCCTCCTCTTCTGGCGCTCTACTTCAACCTGTTTCTTCCGTCGCCAATCCTCATCCTGCCTTAGACCCGCCATCGCTGCCTTCTCCTACCCAAGCTCCCTTGCTCCCCCCTCCACCTGCCCCCCCTGACCCGAATACAATCAACGAATCCTTCTATGCAACTCGTCCTTCTCCCCCACTCCTGACTCCTCAGGCCCACGCTAACATAGGAGCCCCTCAAACTCCTCTTGCCAGACCTCTTCACAATCCTGTAGCAACGGTGGCCCCCACTTCCATTAGCTCCAGATCTACCTCTGTTTCATTTCCTCAAGCTTCTGCTGTGCAACAACGTCAATCTGGTGCTAATGCTCGTCTAGAATATAGATCTCTGTTTCAGCACCTGCCGCGAAATGCCGGAAATTACAAGCCAATTGAAATGACCCCGACCTTCTCGGATGGAGCCATGGAATACAATGATGCTATCTTACAGGCTGGGGCTCAAGTTTGGAGTGCATCTCTAGTCGGGTTCTTCTTAGATGAACCGCTATCATACACGGCGGTGGTTCAAAAGGTTGACTCTTTATGGAATCTCAAAGGATCACTGAAAATTAAATCGGATGGTACACTTTTCCTCTTTCAGTTTTCTACCGAAGAGGATAGACAAAAAATACTGACAAGTGATCCTATCATTATTAAGAATAAGCGGTTTATCATTAAACCTTACGACTCAAGAGTTTCTAATGTATGCGGGGCAGTAAAAGCGGTGCCAGTTTGGGTCCAGTTCTCGAACATTCCGTTATTTGCTTGGACACATCCTGGAATCAACTGGTTAGCAAGTAGAATTGGTAACCTGATATGTCTTGACGAGATGACTGAGAAGCTTGAGCGCCTGCATTATGCCAAGTGCTTGATTGAAGTGAAACCGGATCAAGAACTAGTTAGTGACTTCTTAGTTAAAATTCCAGATGGTGGAACGCAGCGCATATATGTTCATTACCTCAAGAAACCAATGCTTTGTACGGAATGTAAAGTTTTCGGACATAGTTTGGATACATGTGAAGGCAGTGAAGTGATGAGAGCTAAGCAACTAGATGCAGAGAGAAGAAGATCTAGCAATACAGGAACTTACATGTCAAATTTGAAAGCTCCCTCTGCTACGATGTATGGCGAAGGTGCCCCATTAGCTAGCAAACAAGGAACAAATGGAGTACCACCTATTCAGAGAAATGTGGTGGCGCCTAAGCCACATCCATGGCAAAGAGTAGAGAGGAATAAGAGGGCGGTTGCAATCAAACATAATCAAAATAGAACAACATTTGGAGACTTATTTAACATGGCAAAGAAAACGCAATGGCAGAAAAGACGAGATGGAAACATGAATCAAACCGAAGGGAATCTGGAAGAAGGAGAAATCCGCGAAGGAAATAATCAAGTAGAGAAGCAACTAATGCAAACAAACGATAATGGCAAACAAAAGCAGGTGGTTATGCATGGGAATTCTATCGGGAGTATCCTCACCAACAATAAATTTGGCAGACTTCAAGAGCATGTGTCAGAGGAGCATATTGACACAATAGAAAAAGAAGGAAGCAACCCTGAAGGAAATTACGTGAAGGAAGTAGTGGTTTTCTATGTGGAAAATGAAATAGTAAATGAGGAGATAGCAAAAGTAGCCACTGAGTTGAACATTAACTCTGCTGTAGTTCACGACATACAAACCGAGGTCGAGTCTCTTGATGATTTGCATCCGCTGTTACTAGATCTCATGCCGTCAGTAGGAGGAATGTCCTCTAACGGTGTTAACACTATTAATAAGCTCAAATCAATATTACAAGACACTCAACTGCGAGGACCAATCAATGACAAACCACCTGATGAAGTGGAGAGAGTAACACAAGCACAAGTCAACATTACAACTGTTAATGCTGTTAAGCCTCACAATTTATCTGCTGAGGCTAGTACCGTAGAGAATGAGGATCAAAACGAGCAAAGTGTCATGCCTTGTACTAATGAAACACAGACAAAAGAAAATCCATACAAGCACATTCAACCTCCCTCTGCGTACAAGTCACCGCCTCCAATAAACAGTCACTGCAGTGAACAGAAGGACAAACATGTGTCTGCAAATGACATAGCTACTAGCAAAGAGCTCAACAGTAAGAATACTCCTTTGAATAAAATAAATAATGGTATATGAACAGATTCTCCTAAATCTTTAGTGTCTCAAGGATCAAAAAAGAGTTCAGCTCCTATTACAAGGAGCATGGCAAAGGATAAATCTTCCACCGAGTCTCAATTATGACACAAAAAGTAGGAGCGTGGAATGTGAGAGGAGCTCATCTGGATACGAAATTAGACCAATGTAAGTTACTAATCGCTGATTATAATTTAAGTATGTTAGCAATTCTAGAAACAAAACTCAACGCTGAGCTATCAGCTAGAGCAGTTCATTATATAAATCCTTCTTGGAGTATGATTAGCAATCTTACTCAAGCACCTTATGGTAGGATTCTAATCATGTTTGATCCCCATATACATCAATTATCTCTGCTTGATTCAGATAGGCAAGTTATTCACTGTCATGATTGGCATATTCCTTCATCATCTTCCTATTACATCTCTTTTGTATATGCTGATAATGCTATCAATGCGAGAGAACATTTATTCAAAAGCGCTCCCAACTGGAGTCAAGAAACACACCCTTGGATCTTATGTGGCGATTTCAATTGTTGTCTAGATATTGGAGATAGAACTGGAGGTAACCCTCTGTCGATTACTGACATTACTCCATTAAAGCAATTTCTTTTTGATGCAAATCTCTCTGAAATTAAGACTTCCGGGTCATACTTCACATGGAATAACAAGAAAAAGGTTGGCATACGCACTTTCACTAAAATTGACTATGGTTTCTACAACTCTGTTGCCCTTCTCAAATGGCCTGAACTCCACAATCACAAGCCTGTTCCCCTTCTTTCAGACCACTCACCGCAAATCATCACTTTAGGGTCTGTTTTCAGAAGAGGTAAATCTGCGTTTAGGTTCTTCAACAGTTGGGCTCAAGAAAATGATTTTCTTTCTGTCTTAGATAACAGCTGGAATACCCATGTTCCTGGCGATCATATGTACATCCTTCATAAAAAACTAAAGTCAGCGAAGGATGCTCTGAAGGCTTGGTCTTCCGATAAATTTGGGAAAGGAAATAAGCATTCTCATATATGCAAAGAAAAGCTGGCTGCTATTCAAGAAAGAATGCTCTCTGACCATAATAATCCTACCATTGCCTCTCTTGAAACTGAAGCCTCTAAGGAATACCAGCTTGCTTTAATTGTGGAAAATGCCATGATCAAGCAGAAAGCAAGATTCAAATGGAAAATTGAAGGGGACAGGAACACCTCTTTTTTTCATGCCACAGTAAAATCAAAACATAATCAGCAAAATATCTTCAGAATTAAAGATAAACAGGGAGTCACTCATACTTCTCCTAATGATATTAACACTGCCTTTATAAGTTATTTCGCTGACCTGCTTGGAAATTCTGACAGGTTTATTCCTAGCATTGATGATATAAACCCGTGGATTCTTCCCAGAATAAGTGCTCACCACAATGCTTTTCTTTCTCAAGAAATCATGGACGATGAGATCATAGCTGCTTTCAATTCTATAAATAAAAATGCTTGCGGTAGACCTGACGGTTTCAACGTGCAATTCTACAAAACAACATGGCAAATCATTGGGAAAGAGGTAATCCAAGCGATTAAACTCTTTTTTCTGAAAGCTAAAATGCAAGAGTCATTTAACAACACCAACATTGCTCTAATTCCCAAGTCTAAGAATCCGGATAAGGTTCATGATTTTAGGCCCATCTCTTGTTGTAATGTCATATATAAGGGTATTTCTAAGATCATTACTAACAGGTTAAAAATGGTTCTCCCTTCTATTATTTCTGTAAACTAATCTGCATTTCTTGAAAAAAGAAACATATTAGATAATGTAATGCTCTCCCATGAATTGCTTTATGGCTACAAAAATTCTTACATATCTCCTAGAGCTATTCTTAAACTGGACATTCAAAAAGCTTTCGACACAATTCAGTGGGATGCTTTAGTTAGAATCCTTGGATTCATGAATTTCCCCATCCCGTTCATATCTTGGATTTATGCATGTATCTCTACTGTCAACTATTCTATAGTTCTTAATGGCTCTTGCGTAGGCTTTTTCAAAGGTAGACAGGGAATTAGGCAAGGCGATCCGATGTCCGCTTACCTCTTCATAGTTGTTATGGAGTTGCTAACGCAAATGTTGAACAAGCTGGTGAATCAGAAACTTTTTAGTCTTCACGCCAAATGCAAGGACCCCCAGGTTGTTTCTTTACTCTTCGCTGATGACTTGGTTATCTTCTGTAAACCGGATGTGAGCACTATAAATAACATTTTGGTTTGCCTAGATGATTTTTATAGGATGACTGGTCTCAAAATTAACTTAGCAAAATCTGAATTTACGGCTGTTGGTCTAACCCCTGCACAAATTAATGATATCAAAATTTCTACTGGTCTTCATTGTAACAACTCTATCATGACTTATCTTGGTCTCCCACTTGTCACTTCTAGAATTACATTACAACAATGCCTACCCCTTTATGATAAGATCACAAACAGGTTGGATTCGTGGGCGAACAGGTTTCTTAGCCAAGCAGGTAGGCTAACTATTGTGAAATCTGTCATTTTTGCAATGCAAGTTTATTGGGCTAGGACGTTCATTCTCCCTACAAAATTGATAAAGCTCATACGTACGGCTATGATGAGATTCCTATGGAAAGGCAACACGACGAGCAAATACTTAGCTCCTACATCATTTTCAACTATGGAGAAACCAATTAGCAAGGGTGGATTGGGTATCATTGACATGATAGCTTGGAACAAGGCGGCGCAAGCTAAACATTTTGATGACTTCATCAACAATAAGGACAGCCTATGGGTTTGTTGGTCGAGAAAGCACATCATCAGGAATCAGAACATATGGAACATGCAGACTCCGCAAAAGTGCAGCTGGACTTGGCGAAGCCTATTCAAACTAAGGGAAGTTTTGTTGCCATTGATCATATACAATCTGAATGAAAATAACAAAATTCTTTTTTGGCAGGATCCGTGGATTGCTACGGTGATATCCTTTGCAACAGGCTAAATGAAGCTGAGATCTCTCAAACTGCTATTCCATGGAACACTAAACTCATCAGTCTTATGCAGGACTCTGGAATCACTCTCCCAAGAACGTCGAACACCAATATCGCAGCATTATGGCTCTACATCAGGCAACACTGGAAAAAATCTAATCTGCAGTCCACTGTCACCTGGATGAGTACCACTGGTAATTTTAAAATCAGCATGGCATACGACAGTTTTACTATGCATGCTAATCTTCCGGACTGGAAATGGTCAAGAAAGGTGTGGAAAAATGACAATGTTGCTAGAGAAAACATGTTTCTCTGGAAGTTGCTTAGTGAAGCATTGATGACCAAAGAAAAACTGATCAATAGAGGAATGAATGTAGATGGTGGATGTATTTTTTGTGGACTTCATATAGAATCCATCTCCCATCTCTATTTCGACTGCAACTTAATTGAGAAGCTTTGGAAGAACATTAATGCTAGGATTGGTCGAAACTACATAGCGGTTGGCAGTCTTCATGAATGGACCAGACTTCAAGATGACACCGGTTTAAGAGACTCGAAGAGGAGGATGCTTCTGATGGTTCTGAAGAAATTTGTTACAACCATCTGGTTGGAAAGAAATATCAGGTTATTCTCACCTGAAAAGGCCAAAAATGAAACTGCATTGTTCGCTTTTCTACTGCATGAAATCAAACTGTTACTGGAGCACGCTAATTTTGCTATAGAGCCAGGCATTTTGGATAAATTAGCTTGCTGTTCTTTTTGTTTTGTGTTTTTCTCTTTTGTTTTTCGTTGTTCTTGAAGCATTGTTTCTATGTATTCGACGTTTCAGTGTATGCGCTGTAACGTCCTTTTGTATTTTCTCTTATTGCTTCAATAAAAAGGTCGGGGTCCTTTAACCCCGTCGGCCATGCCAAAAGAATTAATGTGATTTTGAATAATGAAAGATTGCAAGACTATAGAGAAAGGTTCAGAAAGATTCGGTGCTTAAACTGTTTTGTTTCCAATCTATTTATAGAGATTGAAAAGGTTTTATTGAAAAGATATTGCTTTTGGCAGAAAAAAATTCAATCGAATAGTTGTAAGATAATAGGGTTTAGGAAAATTGTCGTATCTTTCAATTTGGAAGAAAATCTTTAAGAATAACAGGTTGTCATATAGGACAGACGTCTCACCCAAGAGGACAAATGTTTGTTCATGCTCTCTATAAATTTTCCGAGTGTAACAACCCAAATTTTTAACAAGCAATAATTAATTAATTAATTGAGAAATAAACTAATAAAATAAATATTAATCGGAAAAATATTGAGAATCAAGCAAAATGGATTTCACCGTTGCATCCATTACGAAATTCAAATTCAGATAAGCTTTTAGGTTGCATAAATCGGATGAGAAATGAATAAGTTATGATCAATCAAAGTTTGAAAATCAAATCAGAAATCTAACTAATAACCATAATTAATGGGCGACCCAGGGGTCGATACATGGGTCGACCCATGTCTAAGATGGGTCGGCCCAGCTTCGAGCTTGCTCTAGATAATTCCATGCTGATGTGTCTTCTAAAATCTAATGGCCTAAATTATAAACATAAGATACAATGAATCTGGACAATATATCCAACGAACCTGGACACCTAACTCTATTGGAGAATGGAGTTTTGATTAAAACCACCTTATTTCAATATTAATTGATTATAAAATATAACAACATCTCTATCTATAATATATATATATATATACATACATATATGTAGGATTTGTATACAGGAACTAATACTGAAGACCGTATAGTTTTAGAGTTTTAGAATTCAGAGAAGATTCAAGACTCATGAGTGATCAAGAAATCAAGAGTTCAAGATAAATATAGTAATAGAGTCTAGTTAATGTAAGACTCTGAATAACACTCCAAAATTAAATTCTGATTCAAATTCTGATTTTCAAATTCTATTTTCAAATTCCATTCTAATTAAGGTTTTCTATCTTATCTTTGATTTTAAACTTGAGATTTTAAAGATTATAAGTTTATATATATTATATAGTTATATACTCTTATACTTTTATATTTATATAGTTTTAAACTTTATAGTTTTTATAAATATGTTTATATAATTTATATTTATGATTTCATATGATTTTCTACTTTATAACACTTATTTATATCACTATGTTTTAATTCGAGAATTTCTAGAATTATATATATAGTAGAACACTTTAAAAATATTCAAATTTACAAAGACATATGTCGACATACAAATGTGATGATGTCAACATATAACTGTCACATTTCAATTTTGAAAGGAAGTGTCTTTTCACTATTTGTAACGTTCCACAAGCGTTGCAACCTTTCAAAACAATAAGGGTTGATTTCGAATTTTTTTCATCATTCTTCTTCTCGATCTTCATCCCTTTTCATTACTCCATTAATATTTCATATTTTTATGATTTCTACACTTATACTCCGCTGATTTCAATTATATTTATTTAAAACTTCTTCTCTTTTCACTCTCTACTCATTACTCTTTGAATCGACGTGCTATCGAAGAGTTATAGGCCTATTGTAATCATTTAGGAAGTGTTTGGGAAAAGGTGTGTTCCTTGTAGGCCTGAAATCAAGGAAAGGGAGCGGTGTTAACCTTGTAGCCGTGAAATTAAGGGAATTGTATTTGATCAAGGGAGTCTGGAAACGGCGGTAACCTTATAGCCGTGAAATCAAGGGTGTTGTACTTGGATACTAATATAGTAATAAAACTTTGCACAATCCATCATTGTGTGAGACTGGACGTAGGAGTAATCTGAACTAGTATAAAATCCTATGTGTTCTTTCGTTTTCTGCATTTTATTTCTATTTTTTGTGTGTGTTTGTGTTTGATTCTGTGTCTGTGATTATCTCTGTTTTGTGTGATTCATATATTAGATTATATTAGTTTTATATTTTATCAAATTCCTTGAAAACACTATACACCCCCTCTAGTATTAGTTTTTCCTTAATGATCCATTCTGCATTTCCTAACAATTGGTATCGGAGCAATGCTTTTCAAAAAGTTCATAATCTGATTTTTGAAAATTTTAAATGGCAAATTTTCAAATAATCGTTAACACTAGTGTCAATTCATTCTTTGTATCAATGTTGAAAGAGCTATATATAATCCTGTTGAAAATCAAGTGATCTACTAAAATATTGTCTAATATAAGAAAAGATGTGTTACATGGCTTTTGAAAATTCAAAGTTAAAAAGATGGGTGAAGTGGCTGTTGAAAACTCAAATTCTAAAATGGTGGCTGTTGAAAATTCAAATTTTGAAATGGTGTGTTACATGGCTGTTGAGAATTCAAATTCTAGCAAACAAATGGTGGAAATCAAAAAGGACAAATGGATATTGGATAGTGGCCATTCGAGACTAATGACGAGAAATCCTGAATTACTAAATAATCTGGTATATGAAGATGGTGGAATGGTCAACTTCGGAGATAACTCTAAATGATATATTGTTGGCGTCGGCAATGTCGGTAATTCTGAAACTCCTACTATTTTTGATGTTTTATTAGTTAGGAATCTAAAACACAACCTACTAAGTATAAGTCAACTTTGCGATAAGGACTATAAAATAAACTTTGAGAAAGACAAATGATTTATAGAAGATAGGAATTCAAAAGCAATATTCTAAGGAGATAGAAAGGAAAATATTTATATATTGAGTATGAAAATCTCCAACAATAATCTATTTCTTATGGCCAATAAAAGTGATCCTTGGATCTAGCATAAGAGGCTCGGTCATATAAATTTTGAACGCATTTCTAGGATTTCTAAATTAGATTCAATCAGAGGATTACCCAAAATGAAATTTTCTAATCTATGTGACGCTTGTCAGTTCAGAAAATTAAAAGGAAGTTCATTCAAATCAAAAGAGGTAATTACAACCTCAAAACCGTTAGAGTTAATTCACATGGATTTATTTGGTCCATCTCAAACTCAATCGATATATCACAATAGATATGTTTACGTAATAATCGACGATTTTTCTAGATTTACTTGGACTTTGTTTTTTAACAGTAAAGTGATACTTTTGATCAATTTAAAACTTTTGTTAAAAGAATTCAAAACTTATTATCATTAAAAATCAAAACAATACGTGAACCACGGTGGAGAACTCAAAAACGAAAATTTTAAGAAATTTTGTAATAAAAGGGAGTTACCCATAAATTTTTTTGCTCCTAGAACCCCTCAACAAAACGGATCGGAGTAGTTGAACGTAAAAATAGGACAATACAAGGGTGTGCGAGAACTTTGTTATCTAACAGTAACTTACTAAGAAATTTTTGGGTTGAGGCAGTTGCAACAGCTTGTTATATTTTAAATAGAATTTCGATCAGACCCTTAACTCATAAAACTCCATATGAACTTTTATACAACAGGAAACCAAAAGTATCATATTTCAAAATATTTGGAAGTAAATGTTTTATACTTAATACTAAAGAAAATTTAGATAAATTTGACTTGAAATCCAACAAAGGAATATTTATTGAATATTCAGAAAGAAGTAAGGCATATATAGTTTTTAACTTAAGAATCAATACAATAGAAGAAACCTTAAACGTATCTTTTGACGAAAATTATAAAAATATAACACAACACAATGAAGATGAATGTGAAAATGAGGCTAATGAAACAAATCATGAAGATAATAAACTAAATAAATGAATTAGATTACTAAGAGACCACCCTGTAGAAAATACCTTAGGAGATATTGAATCCGTAGTTAGGACTCATAATCAATTAAATATGAGTAATTCTGCATTTATTTCAACTATTGAACTTAAGAATCCAAAGGAAGCATCTTCCGATGATTCGTGGATCCTTGCCATGCAAGAAGAACTGAATCATTTTACTAGGAATGATGTATGGGAACTTGGTCCTAGACTAGAGGATAAAACTATAATAGGAATGAAATAGGTTTATAAGAATAAAATGAATGAACATGGCGAGGTCGTAAGAAATAAGGCACGATTAGTAGCGCAATATTATACTCAAGAAGAAGAAGTAGATTACGATGAAACTTTTACCCTCGTAGCTAGATTATAAGCAATTAGGATATTATTAGTCTTTGCAAACCATAATAATTTCAAATTATATCAAATGGATGTTAAAAGTGCTTTTCTAAACGGATTTGTTAAAGAAGACGTATATGTAGAGCAACCACCTCTTTTTGAAGACGAAAAATTACCAAATCATGTGTATAAGTTATAGAAAGCGTTATAAGATAAAGAAACTATTTATTACCATCCAACTCTGAAATAGGAAAACTTGATAACACCTTGTTTATTAAAAGGAATAATAAGGATATACAATTAGTACAAATATATGTTGACAATATAATTTTTGTATCGTTGAATGATAAGGCAAATAAAGAATTTTCAAATATTATGAACCAAGAATTTGAGATGAGTCATATGGGAGAACTAACATTGTTCTTAGGCTTACAAATTCGTCAATTAAATAATGGAATATTTATCAATCAAGAAAAATACGCAAGAGATTCAATTAATAAATATAATTTAACAACAACTAATGGGTGACCAATACCCATGGCAACTAATATAGCATTAAGTAAAGATGATATGTCTAAAGACGTTGATCAAAAATTATATAGAGGAATAATAGGATTGCTATTATATATAACTGCTAGTAGACCAGATATAATGCATAGTGTGTGTTTTTGTGCAAGATATCAATCGTAACCTAAGGAAACACATTTAAAAGCCGTAAAACGTATTCTAAGGTATGTAAAGCATACATCAGACTTCGAATTATTTTATCTTAAGGATGATTCATTTGACTTAGTTTCTTATTGTGACGCTGATCATGCGGGGTGTAAATAGATCGTAAAAGTACTAGTGGAACATGTTATTTCTTAAGACATTCATTAGTCTCATGGTTTAGTAAAAAGCAAAATATTGTATCTTTGTCAACAACTGAAGCATAATATATCTCTGTTGCTTTGACTTGTTCACAAGTAATATATATGCTAAAAACTCTAAATGATATTGGATTAAATATAAATAAATCATCAATATATTGCTATAATGCGAGTGCTATAAATATATCTAAAAATCCAACTCATCACTCAAGAACTAAACATATTTATATACGACATCATTTTCTAAGAGATAACGTAAGAAAAGAGAAAATTTCATTCAAATTTATAGAAACAGATAAACAAATAGCAGATATATTAACAAAACCATTAAACGAAGCAATGTTTACAAAATTTAGAAGAGAATTAGGTATTTGTTCACTAAGTGAATTAGAATAATTAAATATATTCATATATATATATATATATAAGAATAACGTTAAAAGTAAGAAAAATAAAATGAAAAATACAAGTGTATGGACATACAAATGTCAACATATAACTGCCTGATTTTTAAAATTAATTCCCACCAAAAGTTAGTTATAATAACCATTTAAACTCTCCACTTCGAATTTTCTTCTTCATTCTCTTAATTCACTTCTGTAAAACCTCAAAACCAAAATAAATAATGGCCTCCACCAATTATAACACCCAAATTAATCTTTAATCATCCGATGGACCAACTGAAGTTCCTTTCCAACATTTTACCCTTTCTCGTGTGATCAAACTTGAAGAGAAAATGGAATATACTCTTCAAATGCTTGATGAGATTCAAGTGCTCCAAATTCGGAGAAGTCAAGAGAAAAATAGACAAGGAAAGTTGATGAGGAACATTCATAAATTTATAATGGGTAATCAAGCGAATCCAATCAACATCAAAGATGGTAATCAAGCAATGGAAGAAGAAGAGGAACTAGAGGAGGAGGAGGAAGAAATGATGGAAGAATAGGAACCAGAGGAGATACAAAAAGAAGTCACAGATGAGGAAGATCAAGTTGTATGCGTGGGTGAAGTCTTGTTCGATTAACATGGAAATATCATTGAACAAAATGGGAATTTTTCCTCCATTACCCAAATTGTCCTACCTATAAGTCTCATGTCATTAAGAACAATTAGAATTTAGGTTTCTTTTCATTTTTTTTTTGTTTCTTTTCTTTACGTTTATTTGATGAACTATATGTATAGTAAATCATGTAATTCGCTTAAGTATATATTACTTGGAAAACAATGTTTAATATAATGTTTGCTTTATCCTTCATAGGTAAGACTGTACAGTTTTAGAGTTTTAGAGATTCAAGAGATTCAGAATTTAGAGAAGATTCAAGACTCATGAGTAATCAAGAAATCAAGAGTTCAAGATAAATATAGTAATAGAGTCTAACTTATGTAAGACTCTGAATAACACTCCAGGTTCAAATTCAAATTCAAATTCTGATTTTCAAATTTCAAATTTCAAATTCTCTTTTTAAATTTTATTCTAATTAAGCTTTTCTATCTTACCTTTGATTTTAAACGTGAGATTTTAAAGATCATAAGTTTATATATATTTATGTAGTTATATACTTTTATATTTATATAGTTTTAAACTTAATAATTTTATAAATATGTTTATATAATTTATATTTATGATTTCATATGATTTTCTACTTTATAACACTTATTTATATCACTATGTTTTAATTCAAGAATTCCTATGATTATATATATATATATATATATAGTAAAACACTTAAAAGTATTTAAATTTCAAATTCACAAAGACATATGTCGACACACATATGTGGTGATGTCGACATATAACTGCCACATTTTCAATTTTGAAAGGAAGCGTCTTTTCACTATTTGTAACGTTCCAAAAGCGTTGCAACCTTACAATTCTTATAAATAGGGGCTGATTTCAATTTTTTTTTTATCATTCTTCTTCTTCTCCATCTTCATCCCTTTTTATTACTCCATTAATATTTCATGTTTTTATGATATCTACACTTATACTCTACCGATTACAATTCTATTTATATTAAACTTCTTCTCTTCTCACTCTACACTCATTACTCTCTGAATCGAAGTGTTATTGAAGAGTTATAGGGCTGTTGTAATCGTTTTGGAAGTGTCTGGGAAAAGGTGTGTTCCTTGTAGCCTTGAAATCAAGGAAAGGGAGTGGTGTTAACCTTGTAGCCGTGAAATCAAGGGAATTGTACTTGATCAAGGGAGTTTGGAAACGGTGGTAACCTTGTGGCCGTGAAATCAAGGGTGTTGTACTTGGATATTGATATAGTAGTAAAACTATGTGCAATGCAGTGTTGCGTGAGACTGGACGTAGGAGTAATCCTTTTCTGCATTTTATTTCTGTTTATTTTTGTGTTTGTATTTGATTCTATGTCTATGATTATCTCTGTGTTGTGTGACTCATATAGTATATCATTTTAGTTTTAGATTTTATTAAATTCCTTGAAAACACTATTCACCCTCCTTTGTGTTAGTTTTGCCTTAACGATCCATTCTGCATTCCCTAACAAACTCTACTATAAATCGCCTCCAACATCTAACTAAATCTTCACTAATCTATTTCCCTACCTCCCTCAAATATTCTCAAAGATAATTTTGATGGAGTGTTAGGGACTTGATTCTACACATATTATATGGGGTATTTATAGATAGAGAAGCTATACTAAAACTTACTGGATTCGCTTTAATTTTATGTCAGTATTACTATGATTATTAGATTTCTTCCAAGTTAATGTTAAAATAGATACAATAGCTGTTACAGTGATTAACAATCCAAATAAAAAGAATTTAGATAGTAAAATATATTGGATAAGAAAGTTTGACAATTACAATGATTATAAGTTTATCTTTTACATGTTATTGTTCATTTTAATTACCGTCGATTATTTATTCCTTTACAGTTGTTATTTGTTTATAAGCACATTCTTCTTCCTTATCCCCTTCTCTGTCATTGTTTTTTTTACGGTCTTGTAATGCTTAATTATTCATTATGTTCATTTCTGAGCTTAGATCCATTTCTCATTTTTCCTTTGTTTTGCGCTGAGCCTAGGCCAACGAGAGCCTAGGCCTTTACCGTTAAATTTGCGTTAGATTGGAATAATCCGAAAAAACATCAATAAGGAGATTTCAGGCATATTAAGAATTGGTAAAATGTGGGTTGTAAATGAGATAAATTCTAAAGGAAAAAATATGCAAACTTGTGAATTGGGATAAGCCGTGTTTAATTATACATTAATTTGGAAAAACATGCTATTTGACATTAATTTGTAAATATGTTAATTTGGCATTGATATTGAAGAATATGTTAGTTGACATTAATTTGTAAACATGTTAATTTGGCATTAATTTGGAAAACATGTGATATGACATTAATTTGGTATTGATAATGGAAAACATGTTATTTGACATTAATTTGTAAATATGTTAATTTGGCATTGATTTGTGAAAACATGTTATTTGACATTAATTTTTAAACATGTTAATTTGGCATTAAATTGGAAAATTGGTTCAATTGACATTTATTTGGGAAACATGTTAATTTGTCATTTATGTTCATTTAACATTGAAATGGAAAGTATGTTCATTTGACATTTATTTGGGGATAACATGTTAAATTGGAGAATATGTTCAATTGACTTTTATTTGGGAAAACATGTTAATTTGTCATTTATGTTCGTTTGACAAAATTTGGAAAAATATGTTCATTTGACATTAATTTTGAGAAATATGTTCATTTGACGTTAATTCGTAAAACATGTTAATTGTATTTAATATGACATTAAGTAACCTGTATTTGGAAAACGTGTTAATCAGAATGAATTATACTTAATTTGACATTAAGTAATCGGTATTGAAAAAAATGTTAATTGGAATTAATGGTACTTAATTGGATATTACACACAAATGGAAAACATGCGAACTAAGGTAAGAGATACTTAATTATACATTATGTAAAACATGTTATTGTAACTTGTGGCTTGACAATAAGTGACATGGTAATAAAAAAAAGGTTGTAGATTACTTTTATTAATTACAATCTAAGAAATAATATGTTGTCTCACTGGACTTATTAATGAACTTAAATCATGTTAAGTTAAACTTGTATGATTAATAAGCAAGATAAAAGGGGTTGTAGGTAACTTTCGTTAATTACAATCCCGGGATAAAAGGTTGTAAATTACTTTTTTTAATTAGAATCTACGAAACAACATGTTGTTGTCATTGGGCTTATTAATGAACTTAAATCATGTTAAGTTAAATTGTATGATTAATAAGTGAGTAGGAGACCATTCCTTCGAGATACAAGGGGCTCGTAAATATAACAAATGGTCACACTAGCTTATCAATGGACTTAAATCATGTTAAGTTAAATCTATATGATCAATAAGCGAAGGGGGTCCACTCCTTTGAGATATAAGGGGCTTGCAGAAATCCTAGTTAACTTGGGGAGCAAGTCTCGGGTGGCTTGTGTCGTATGCATTTTGTGTGAGAACCCGTATCAATCGGTATTCCTTTATTATCAACGGGGCGTCGCACTAGGTAAAGGTCAAGGCACGCTTATACTGAATTGGATAGTAAGAGGTTCAAACAAGAGATGGGTACGGGTGCGTTCCAGCGGAGTCATGAGCATGCATGGATCCAAAAGTGGAAGATAAGACATTGTAACACCCGTGATTAAGGTTGTGACCTTCTAGTTGGTGGATTCGGGACTGATAACCAAAAATTCCATAACTGGTACAGGTTATTCACATTTGGAAAGCTGGTCGATGGGTAGAATTAAGAAATTCCTTCCTAAATTACTTGTTTCTGTCTGAATCTGTAGAGGTACAAAACAATCAATTAGTTTTAGTATGATCACGATTATCGTCATTGTCTCTTGGATAAGATTAGTCAATTCTTTTATGTCTATTCATATCAGTTTCTATTAATCTTTAGATATATACAAACACTTACCCTTTTATGACAATAGAACCACTATTTATTTGTTTTCCTTAATTTAGTAGTCGGGTTAGTAATCACAGCAGCTCACCAGGCTTTATGTCTGACTCATTTCCTTTCTTCCTTTCTCTT
This sequence comes from Allium sativum, assembly GCA_030737875.1. NCBI lineage: Eukaryota > Viridiplantae > Streptophyta > Magnoliopsida > Asparagales > Amaryllidaceae > Allium > Allium sativum. Next base: position 1,007,485,120 of record CM060916.1, read on the forward strand.
TTCTTTCCCCTAGCCTTACAGGGAGAAAGTGTATAGTTCAGATTTCTTTGTTAGCTTTGTCGTGATGGGTTTCTGCAAGATGGATTACTTCCTGTTCTCTTTCCAAGCTTAGGAAGGATCTTTTTGACTATTTGGGGGATAATATTATTTTACTCTGATGTTGTTTTTAACAGAGATTTTGGGACAAAACACTGTGTAACTATTTGTTTGGTTGAAGCAAAAATGGTTTTGTGTTTATGAAATGAAAGTTTCGTCTTCCGCTGTAAATTTATTATTTTATGTCTTGTGCAATTTTAGTCTCTATTATGTTTTATGTATTTATACATACAATGCTCCATAATTTCTTAATGAAATCCTCATATGAGTGACATTAAAAAAACGTGGGGTGTTATACCAAGAGCGGCGACATATGTCTGTCCAAATAGGTCAAACTCTGTGCTGAGTCTGGAAAATTTTCAGAGAGCATAAACAAACATCTGGGCTTTATAGGCAGACGTCTATCATGTGCTCAAATGTAACGACCCGGTAGGATTTCAACTCCCGAATTCTGACAATAATACATAAACCCGCATTACTTGCCAAAACACAAGTATCAAAGACACCAGATAGTTAATAGAAAGAAATTAGAAGGTGGGAAAAGAAAGGAAAAAATATTAGATCAAAAGAATTAGAAGAAGAACCAACACATAATAAAAATTTCACATCGGAGCGGAACAAAATATAATATAGAAATAAATCTTTACTGAAAGCTTGAAAAATGCTTATAATCATCAGAGTACAACTTGCAGTCAACATATTAAGACAGCTATGACAATCTACCTCTTATACAATACACAACGGAATACATACTAAATATATATCATACGTCTGATCTACCCCATCATGTCTTCTGAAGTTCACAGCATCCAAACCTAAACCTGTAGAACCCGGCCTAACTCAAGCATTACAAATGTCGGATCAGTCTGGTGAACGAGAGTGAGAAAAAATCGCTAAGTTTAAGGGTATCATCCAACTTGTTTTTAAAGTCAAATATCCTTTTGAAAGAAAAGGATAATCGTAAGAGAAATCCACACATAAACACGGACGGTTAACAATCTAGCAGAACGCTTGCATCTCACGCTCTGCATACGTAGTATATAATCAAAACCGCGAGCACTTATTGGAGATTGGATTCTAACTAGCACGGTATGAAACCACCTTCCGATAGTGTATCTCTAGAGAGGAATACACCGGGTTCAACAAGAACATCTTGCAACCCAATCTAAGCATGACTGACCATTCACTTCGCTCGAATGTTCTGAATATATTGTCACCTACGGTTGCTAGCAGCATAACCATTCCCGAGAGATACATAAGCGAAAAAAAGGAAAATATGAATATTCTCTAGATGTTGACAATACATTCTAATGCGAGCGACTCATATAGCCGTGCGAGTCGCGACCTACCCGATTTTGTACCATTTCCCGGTTGATGTGGCTCGAGGTCATAATTATCTTTTAGAACATTTGGCCACCATTCACTTTTAATGCCACATCATCAGATCCACTAGAAAATCACTAATTGACATCCACAAAAATACTCCAGTTGTTAAGCTAAGAGAACGACCATTCTCTGCCACCAACAACGGTATGTTTGAAGAAATCAACGTACGTGATCCCTTCGGAAATAATCTGTCAGACATTCGTCCATACAAGTTGTCCTGGGACTGGACAAACCGAAGGCACCTTCCTACCACATCCAAGGTATCACCCTATGGATCAGTAGCGAGTAGTCCTTATAATCCACAGATTCCAGTAACAACAGAATCACTGTTGAAATATCTCTAGGAGCTAACTAGAGAAATTCAACAAGTAGTTGTTCGATTCATGAAGATCAACGGTCTTCAGTTGCTCCATCTTCAATCATCATCTTCCATGTATTCGTTGATTTGGAATGGTTTACGAATATAAATTTGATCCCGGTCTTTCCATACCAACAATCGTATAGGACAGATTTGATATCAGTTATTTAACTATCTAATAAGCAACCATTTATCCATAAAAATAAAATAAATTTACTGATTCGGTACCCAGCATCATTTAGCCTCTTTAATTAACCAGTCGTTAATTAAATATTCGAAACTGATAATTTGGAAAACATTTCCCTTTCTTATTATATATAAGAAAATTCAATTATCATTTCACTTCTACTCATTAGACCCTCATTGTAAATTGGTAAGTGAATAAATCTCTCAGTATCAAACCCGAAGTCCTAAGACAACATCAGATTGGCCCCTCGAAAATTACACAACTCAACCCATGTACAATAAATTCCAATTTCTAGAAAAAAAAACACATTATATTCCCTTTTGACATTATTAAACCCATTATAATCCTTTATAATCTCGTAAATCATTTCTAATTTTATTTTAAATCCCATTTCATAAAATCAACTGAAATAATTCAACTTAACATCTATAAATAAGTATTACATATTCCCTTTCAAAAACCTGTCACCTTTTATTTATCAAAACCATTAACCTTTCATTCACAAATCCCTTTCATTTCATTTATGAAACCCTTTACCATTTGTTTTATAAATTCATAACCATTTGTTTTATAAATATATTAACAATCGTTTTATAAATTCATAATCATTCGTTTCATAAATATATTAACAATAGTTTTGTAAATCAATAATCATTCATTTTATAAATATATTAACAATCGTTTTTAAATCCATAATCATTCATTTTATAATATATTAATAATTATTAGGTAAATTCTGGTCATCTGCTTATAAAACATAAGAATTTGCTTTATAAATTCATTCTATAATTATTATAAAAATAAATAAATATTCATTTACTTTTGAAAACACACATCGTATTTAAATTCAGTTTTGAAAACATTTCGGAATTTATGTAAAAATCGATTCTATAAATCTTTACTTTACATCGATGGTACTTAAAGAGGCAATGTTTACGTAAGTACCTAACCCATGAGATATAAACCAATTTCACATCCGTTCAAACGTAACAAATCATATTGATAAACGTTATCAATATCAGTGAGGAATCCAGATGGATTCCTTCAACCTGTAAATACCTACAACACAAATTCATATTTTAACATATATAATATAATAAAATTTAACAACTACTGTAAGGAATCCAGTTGGATCCCTCCAACCTGTTTTTCCCTGCATCCAAATAGGTTGCCTCAAATAAAATTATTCAATAAGAATTATTAAATTTAAACTAATAATAGTAAATAATGACTTTTTAACATCAACCAATTTATATTAACAAACAATTAAATTAAACACGTTTTATTATTATAAACGTGACCAATAAGGTAAGTTACCTCAATTGGTTCCAATTGTTAAAATAATGATTTGGTTTTCACTAAAATTAAACAACGTTTAATTTCATCAGTTTAATCAACATATAAACATATATATTTATAACAAACAGTCAACCATTAGCAACCATAACACACAATTATAAAAACCGACTTATATAAAATATAAGTGAGAAGAACTGAGTGTGTTCAACTCACTTTGATCTGATTCGTTGTTAAAACAGTTCGTTTCAGTTAAATTAAACAAGTATTTGATTTAATTGAAAATTACAGTTGATTCCAATCGCGACCAATTCTATTCCATGACGTAGTTATCATCAATAGGAGTCCAACGCTCCTTGTATTGACGAATTTTGATAATATCAGAGAGAGTTATTAACGGTTTAATTTATATGATTTTAATTATAATTAACTAATTTTGTTAATCAAGATTTTATTCAAATTATTACACTTGGATAGCAAATATAAACAGGTCGACTTCATTCTTGTTACTCTCGAATGCCCGACCTCTTTTTCCCCACTACTGTAACGACCCAGATTTTTCTGGCCGGTTTATTTTGAATATTTAATATTATTTTAAATATAGAGCTGATAATATAAATCGATTTTCATATTGGGTTATAGATCTAATTACCGTAATACGAGATATATTGAATTCGAAGTTAGAATTGAATCAAAATAGTTCAGATAATAAATATAAATTCTATGTGAATGTAATCGATAATGGTAATGATATATTATCAAGAAATTTATTTGTTTATAAATTTAAATAATTTAATATCTTTATAAAATAATTATTCTATATGCGTTTAAATTGAATATAAAATATATTCGGTTAGTTCAGAATAGTGTTAAACTGTTGAAATAACAATGGTTGCGTTAAAATAGCGGTTCTGATTTTCGAATAAGGGTACCGCGAGATATTTTAGTTATCTAATTAAAAACAAAATCAAATTAGATTTAATGCACTGTAATTCAGCCGACCTCTTTATTTTTTTTCTTTCCGCAGACCTATTCTTCTCGAGCAGAAACTTTTGCTTCCCACCATCGATATCAAGGAGACAACAGTTTAATGGAGTGTACGTATTGTCCCCGTCCGCCATTATAAAATCGCGACTACCCTCCCTTATTTGCCTCATTTCAATTCGTTGTTCAGGAATCAAAGTAAATCAAACTCCACCGAATCAAAGAAATAAAAAGGGGAATCAGGTCGCGATCCAAATTCCATCGCGATTTCGGATCTGAGATGCACACAAACAGGTAGCTTGTTGGGGTCAGTCTCGAGCGGGGTGTCGAGCTCAATCAGGGTTTGAGGGGGTGCTCGATGTTGCCTGGGAAGGTGTCTAGGAGTTGCGATGGAGTGTAAATGGCCAAGAGATGTCGTGATTTTGCTGGTGGTTCACTTCGATTATTTGATGGTAAAATCGACAAGGTTTTCAGTGGACTACGAGTGAACATGTTCGACAGTACTGGAATCGCGATTTGGGTTTCAGAGAGCTCGGCAGTTTTTACTCGAACAAGGGTCTCGAGTTCGGGGTAGCTAGAAGAAGGGGATCGGAGCACAGTTCGTGGTCAGTTCCTTAGTGACAGTCGGATGGTGAATGCTGTGATGATGTCGGCAAGGGTCGGTCTTCCGGTCCAAGTGTTTTTAATGATGACAGTAACAGGATTTCCAATTACAGAAAGGAAGAGAGGATTAAAATGAAATTAAGGTAATTATTATTTTATTTACAATTAGAAAATTTTATTTTGTTCTTTAGATAACAGCAGTAAAATGATTAGTAAAGTTTAGAGGGTTAACTGTAGACATGGAAATAAGGAGCTAATTGGGTGATTTAAATTTGATTTATGAAGTCGTTAATTTTATAATTTGTTTTAAATAAATATAAGTACAAAATTGTGACAATTATATATGGTTCATATGCAATCAGGGTTACACGAAACCGAAGTCCATTGGGTTCTTATGGACATAGACCTCACTTGGAATAATTTGGAGCTAATGGGGATTTTTGTCTAAACACTCATTTAAAATTAGATGAAAACGACGATAAATCATCGAATAAAGATCACGGTGAGTAAATCTCACTCACCTTTTATTTATAATTATTTTTACTTCGTAAAAATAATTGTTGTTGCTTGTTTGGATTTTTCTGCTTGTTTTATATATATTAGTTATTTAGGCTATTATATATATATTGGGTTGATTGATTGGTTGGATTCCCGCAGTCTCATTAGCGGATGCCCGCAGTTTCATAGCGGATGATTACCCTATACGCCCCACGCTATGATTAGTGGATGACCTTCTATACCGCGATATTCTGTCACGAAGCAGAATGGGTATTATTTATGTGCTAACGTCTGTGGATGCAGGGAAACAGGTTGGAGGAATCCAACAGGATTCCTCAAAAATATATTATCTGTTTGTTTGTTTGCTTGATTTTATATATATTCATATATGATGTGTTAAAAATAAAATGATTGAAATTTGAATGGTTTGATTGTTTTAAATATCACTGGGCTAAGTGTTAATGTATTTAAAATATCGTGGAAGGATATTTGAGATTTTTAAAGGGAAAATTCTATTTTTAAATAGAATTTGAATTTTTAAATGGAATAAAAATATAAAACTTGTTTTTGAAAAATATAACAAGTAGTTCCTTTATAAACGAAGTTTATAAATAGTTCTTTTATAACGAAGTTATAAAATGAAGAGAAAAGAATTGTCGTTTGATAATTCAGAAATAGAAATACAAGTGTGAAATTGGAATGAGAAATCTATCTTCAAAAGAAAAATAGAAATATCGATTTCAAAAGGAATTGAAGTCGAGACTTGTTTAAAGAAAATGGATATAAGAGTTCAAATAGAAACAGACTTTGAAATATAGAATTTCAAAGAAGAATTGAATAGAATTTGAAATATAAGAATTTCAAAGAGGAATTGGAATATGAAATTTGAATAGAGATTTGAAATAGAAATTCAAGTATTGAATTTGAACATGGGATTGAATATTAGAAATTCAAATAGAAGTTCAAATAGAATTTGAATAGACGAAATTAGAATGAAAAATAGAATTTGAATTCAAAGGGATAAAAATAGAATTTGAATTCGAAGGAATTCAAATAAAGAAAATTCAAATAGAGACTTTGATATAAAATTTGAATAAAGGAATTCAAATAGAGATTTGAATGTAGAATTTCAAAATAGAATTTGAAATAAACTTTGAAAATAGGATTTTCAAAGTAGAATTGGAAATAGAATTTCAAAATAGGATTTCAAAGTAGGAAATCCAAATGATTTCGAAATGGAATTTGAATTCAAGGGAATTCAAATGGATTTGAGTGAAGAAATTCAAATGGGATTTAAATAATGGGTTTTAAATAAAGAGGATTCAAATATAAGAATTCAAATAGTATTAGAATGGAGTTTTGGATATTTGAATTTAAAATAGAAATTCAAAATGGAGTTTGATTATTTAAATTCAAGTATGAATTTCAAATATAACAATTCAAAAGGGAGTGGATTTTAGAAAATTAATCTGGTATTTGAATTCAAGGAGATTAAAATGTGGTATTTGAAATCAAGGAAATAAAAGATGGAATGTGAATTCAAGAGAATTAAATTTGAATATTAGAATTCAAATGGTGTCAAAAATGAGTTTGAATATTTGAATTCAAAAGGGTGTTGAAAATGAATTTGAATATTAAAATTCAAATGGAGATGGAAAACGAAATTTGAATATAGGAGATTCAAATTTGAATTCAAATAGAATTTAAGCTATGGGATTTGAATATTGAATTCAAATGGGATTTTAAACTATGGGATTTAACTATATAATTCAAACGGAATTTGAAATATGGAATTTGAATATAGGACTCAATAGAAGTGAAATTTGAATTTGAATATAGAATTCAAATAAAAGTGAAAATGAAGTTTGAGTGGAGTTGAATTCATTTTAAATGAAGTTTAACGCTTATATATATATATATAATTAAAACGAACTCGCCGCAGCGCTGCAGTTCGTAAATTGGCGATTCGAACTTCAATTGAATATGCAGAACTCAATTGAAGTCGAAATTCTTTGAAACAAGAAACGTCAGGACCGGTTTGATAATAGTTTTCTAATGAAAGAGAAAAATATGAATTTCGTCGTATAGATTTTGAGTTATGTCAAAATCAAATTTTCAGAAAAACAGCGCCAGAACTATTTAAAAACCATAACGGTTTATTTCATTTTATAAAAGGATTTTAAGCAAATAAAATCCGAATTTCTATTTAGAAAATTTCAGATTTGAGTTGTAAAATATATGCGAATTCAAGTTGTGTAAATGAATATGATTTGTGAAACAGAAACCAGATTTTGATTTATTAAATAGAATTAACTAAATTGAATAGAAATTAGTTAATGAGATTTCGAAGGGATATTGGGGTTTGAATAAGTAAATCCGATTTGAAAATTTATATTCGAAATCAAAAAGGAAACTAGAATTGAAATTGAAATTCAATTTGGTTGTAAGCAAGTTAAACATTTTATTTGAACGTGTTATGTTCAAACAAAGAAGTGAAATAGGCAAAATAGCTAATTAAAGAATAAATGGGCGGAACTGAATTTAAATGATTAGATGGTATTGAATTGAATTGAAAACAGGTGAACATGTGTAAGCAGGTTCGATATGAAGTATATGAAGATTTAAATTTATGTGCTCGACAAAAAGGTACATGTTTAATTCATATATGAGATTTTATGCGCCGTATCGGCAAGCCGCTTGGTTTTTTTTCTTTTTCTTTTTGAAATGAGAAGGTACCGGGAAGCTATTTGAAATTTCCCGATGCTCCCGATACAGGGGAGGTTATGGCGAATTTTTCCGGGAATTTAAGGAGTTAGAATATTTTTAAGAAATTTGACAATTAGAAATCTATATATCGATATATATAGAATTCGATAAGGAAACGAAATCAAAAATAGAATATTGTAAACAAAAAGGGAAATCTATAAATTAGAAATAGAAAGAAAACCATACACGTGTTTTAGAAATGAATAATTGGGATTTATAGTGTGTTTACTCGAGGTAAGTGGTTTTGCCGTTTTGAAGTTGAGGATGTTTTCAGTTAAGGTCTGAGAGGTAATTTTACCCCAACTTGATTGATTTCATTTTTAATGGATAAATAGCAAGATCCAGTCTCGAAGAGAAGTGTTTGAAAAGAGTTAGTTGAATGAAATATTTTGGGGTTGTTGTAACGATGTTTTACACAACATTCATTTTAAACCCAAGTGATGGAATTTTGGAAATATAACAAGTAAATATTTCCTGAGTATAATTAAAATAGTCGGGACAGAGATAAGTGATTGGAATTGTTTCCAATTGCAAATAGAGCTATTTTTTAATAGGTAGAAAATAAAAGAAGTTGATATTGGGAAATGCTTTCCAAATAGTGTAAAGGGCCAATATGGTTATTGAAAATATTTGGTTAACAAATATTGATAAGAAAATGGAGAAGAGATTTAATTAATGAAATATTAATTAAAGAGCCCAGTGATTTGCTTGATATGTTTGGATGAACACTTGTTTTATTCGATAGTTAAATCACAGACTATCGAAGTTTTTTAACCATCGTTGTCAATATGGAGAGACCGGTTGGATTATTATCCGAAGAACCACTCCGTATCGACATAAGCGTTGCGAACCAAGTATGCTGATTATATTGAAGACGGAGTAAAGTGCAAGGGCTTTTCTATTTATAGAAATGGTGCCTTCGGTTTCGTTCAATCCCAGAACGAACGTATATGGACGAATGTCTGACAGAGTATTTCCAATGATCAAATGGGTTGGTCTGTATAAATATATATGGTTGCAACGGATTTATCCCTTAGCATAATATCCAGAATATTTGTGCAAACTCAACTAGTGATTAACGGATCTGACGATGTGGCATTCAAAGTGATTGTGTTATCAATGAATGGTAAGTATGCGTAGCCTCAGGCCTCAACAACCGGGAAAGGACAAAAATCGGGCAGGCAGCATGGCTATGTGGGTCGCACCCATTAGGATGTATAATCACCTATCTAGAGGTTCATTTAATTTCTTATTCTATTCGATGCTGTCCCAGTCGGGAGGCGGTTGTTGATCCCAACCGTTGGTGATATACATTCGATACACTCAGGCGAAATGAGTGGTCGGTCATGTGTGGGCCGGGTTACAAGATGTTCTTGTTGAACCCAGTGTATTCCTCTCTAGAGATACACCGTCGGAAGGTGGTTCCATACCTTGTCATGTTGGAAATCCAATCTCCAATAAGCGCCATGCGGTTTTTGATTTTATACTATATATGTGGAGCGTGAGATGCAAGCGTTCTGCTATTTGGTTATTTACTTGATGTAGACATTACTATAATATCACTAGATTTTTGTATCAAAGTGTTTTGGGTTATAGTAAGGTAAAAACCGTCCGTGTTTATGTGTGGACAGGTCTTACTATTATCTTTTCTTTCGAAAAGGGTTTTGAAAGTTAAACAAGTGGTTGGAGTTTACTCACACCAGTCCCATGACTGACCCAGAGTTTATTTTGTTTTGTTTTCCCTAAACTCTTGGGTGCCCAAATTTGTACGGGCAGTCAAGTAGTCGGGATTTCACAGATTCAATTGGAGGAGCTGGAAGCATGAGGCTTCACCAGTTAGCTATAGACTCATATATTCCGCTGTGTACTATGTTGTATCTGGAAACAGGTGTTTATAACTGTTCCCGAAATGACTGTTGTGCTTTGATGATGGTATGTATATAAAGTTACTGATTTGTATTTCAAAAGTTATGTTATATAATATATTTTATTCGTTCCGCTGTGAGTTTGTGATCTTCGTTTTTCTTCTATTCTAATATTTCTTTCTTTCTATTTCTCATCTTCTAACTTCTTTCTATTAATGGTTCGTATTTATGTGTTGTTTGGGTTGGACGTGTGGTGTATTTAGTCAACTCAGATAGCTTAGATTTGCTGGTCGTTACAGTGGTATCAGAGCCAGGTTGAGCGAATACCTAGGCTTGATAGGGTTGTGCTCATTAGAGATAGGGTCAGTAGTACCCTAGAATGAGTTGAGCATATATATACGAGAGCGCGTATTTGTAAATTGATATTAAAAACTGTTTTATATTGTGTTGGCTTGTCTGTTGAGTGGTTTATGAATTCTGATCGAATCGTGGGACGCCACGACGTCGATAGGAGTTTCTAAATACTTGAACAGAAGATTGAACACGATATAGTTTTAAAATGGGTAGATGAAATAATTTTACCCAAAATTCTATTTTGATATAGAAAGAATAATTTTTTTTTTTGAAATTATTATATTATATGGATGTGTTAATTGTTAGGATTATAATCAAACGAGATTATAAAATTGGAATGGTTATTTATAACCAAAATGGAATTTGTATATGAATTAAATATACAAATGAGATGAATTAAAATTAAATTCAAACCAGAATTCAGAATTTAAAATCCTGTGAGATTTGAAATTATTGTCTGAAGTATACTAAGATAATATAGCTTTGTTTTGAAGGGTTTTTGAATAAAAATCATTTTTAAATGGATTTTGAAAGTGATAAAGCACTGAACTCACTTCAGTGGCTGGAAAATAATTCTGATGATGACTGCAGCTTCATCAGTGTTCATTTTCGAGTTTCTAAGTGATGGATTGCTACCGTAGAAAAGTTTTTGATGGAAATTCGTTTTGAAAGAAAACAAGTAGATTGGAAATTCAAATGTTTTGAATTGAGATGAATATAAATATAAGTATACATTTATGTATTTCAAAGGATTTGAAATGAAAACCCTGGGATTTGGATTCTGGAATTAAAATTTAACTGAAGCAAGTTAAATGGTTCAAGGTGAATAAATTGACTAGAATCAATTTAAAATAGATTGAAATGAATATGAATTAGAATGCATAGGAATGGAAACCAAAAGTTTTGGTTGAAATTAAAGTCATAGAAATATGAGGAGTTGAGTTTCAACATAAGTGAGATTTTGAAAGGTAATGAGTTTGTACCATTTTTCCTATCTTAGCAATTTCGAGGACGAAATTATTTTAAGGGGGAAAGAATGTAACGACCCAGATTTTTCTGGCCGGTTTATTTTGAATATTTAATATTATTTTAAATATAGAGCTGATAATATAAATCGATTTTCATATTGAGTTATAGATCTAATTACCGTAATACGAGATATATTGAATTCGAAGTTAGAATTGAATCAAAATAGTTCAGATAATAAATATAAATTCTATGTGAATGTAATCGATAATGGTAATGATATATTATCAAGAAATTTATTTGTTTATAAATTTAAATAATTTAATATCTTTATAAAATAATTATTCTATATGCGTTTAAATTGAATATAAAATATATTCGGTTAGTTCAGAATAGTGTTAAACTGTTGAAATAACAATGGTTGCGTTAAAATAGCGGTTCTGATTTTCGAATAAGGGTACCGCGAGATATTTTAGTTATCTAATTAAAAACAAAATCAAATCAGATTTAATGCACTGTAATTCAGCCGACCTCTTTATTTTTTTTCTTTCCGCAGACCTATTCTTCTCGAGCAGAAACTTTTGCTTCCCACCATCGATATCAAGGAGACAACAGTTTAATGGAGTGTACGTATTGTCCCCGTCCGCCATTATAAAATCGCGACTACCCTCCCTCATTTGCCTCATTTCAATTCGTTGTTCAGGAATCAAAGTAAATCAAACTCCACCGAATCAAAGAAATAAAAAGGGGAATCAGGTCGCGATCCAAATTCCATCGCGATTTCGGATCTGAGATGCACACAAACAGGTAGCTTGTTGGGGTCAGTCTCGAGTGGGGTGTCGAGCTCAATCAGGGTTTGAGGGGGTGCTCGATGTTGCCTGGGAAGGTGTCTAGGAGTTGCGATGGAGTGTAAATGGCCAAGAGATGTCGTGATTTTGCTGGTGGTTCACTTCGATTATTTGATGGTAAAATCGACAAGGTTTTCAGTGGACTACGAGTGAACATGTTCGACAGTACTGGAATCGCGATTTGGGTTTCAGAGAGCTCGGCAGTTTTTACTCGAACAAGGGTCTCGAGTTCGGGGTAGCTAGAAGAAGGGGATCGGAGCACAGTTCGTGGTCAGTTCCTTGGTGACAGTCGGATGGTGAATGCTGTGATGATGTCGGCAAGGGTCGGTCTTCCGGTCCAAGTGTTTTTAATGATGACAGTAACAGGATTTCCAATTACAGAAAGGAAGAGAGGATTAAAATGAAATTAAGGTAATTATTATTTTATTTACAATTAGAAAATTTTATTTTGTTCTTTAGATAACAGCAGTAAAATGATTAGTAAAGTTTAGAGGGTTAACTGTAGACATGGAAATAAGGAGCTAATTGGGTGATTTAAATTTGATTTATGAAGTCGTTAATTTTATAATTTGTTTTAAATAAATATAAGTACAAAATTGTGACAATTATATATGGTTCATATGCAATCAGGGTTACACGAAACCGAAGTCCATTGGGTTCTTATGGACATAGACCTCACTTGGAATAATTTGGAGCTAATGGGGATTTTTGTCTAAACACTCATTTAAAATTAGATGAAAACGACGATAAATCATCGAATAAAGATCACGGTGAGTAAATCTCACTCACCTTTTATTTATAATTATTTTTACTTCGTAAAAATAATTGTTGTTGCTTGTTTGGATTTTTCTGCTTGTTTTATATATATTAGTTATTTAGGCTATTATATATATATTGGGTTGATTGATTGGTTGGATTCCCGCAGTCTCATTAGCGGATGCCCGCAGTTTCATAGCGGATGATTACCCTATACGCCCCACGCTATGATTAGTGGATGACCTTCTATACCGCGATATTCTGCCACGAAGCAGAATGGGTATTATTTATGTGCTAACGTCTGTGGATGCAGGGAAACAGGTTGGAGGAATCCAACAGGATTCCTCAAAAATATATTATCTGTTTGTTTGTTTGCTTGATTTTATATATATTCATATATGATGTGTTAAAAATAAAATGATTGAAATTTGAATGGTTTGATTGTTTTAAATATCACTGGGCTAAGTGTTAATGTATTTAAAATATCGTGGAAGGATATTTGAGATTTTTAAAGGGAAAATTCTATTTTTAAATAGAATTTGAATTTTTAAATGGAATAAAAATATAAAACTTGTTTTTGAAAAATATAACAAGTAGTTCCTTTATAAACAAAGTTTATAAATAGTTCTTTTATAATGAAGTTATAAAATGAAGAGAAAAGAATTGTCGTTTGATAATTCAGAAATAGAAATACAAGTGTGAAATTGGAATGAGAAATCTATCTTCAAAAGAAAAATAGAAATATCGATTTCAAAAGGAATTGAAGTCGAGACTTGTTTAAAGAAATTGGATATAAGAGTTCAAATAGAAACAGACTTTGAAATATAGAATTTCAAAGAAGAATTGAATAGAATTTGAAATATAAGAATTTCAAAGAGGAATTGGAATATGAAATTTGAATAGAGATTTGAAATAGAAATTCAAGTATTGAATTTGAACATGGGATTGAATACTAGAAATTCAAATAGAAGTTCAAATAGAATTTGAATAGATGAAATTAGAATGAAAAATAGAATTTGAATTCAAAGGGATAAAAATAGAATTTGAATTCGAAGGAATTCAAATAAAGAAAATTCAAATAGAGACTTTGATATAAAATTTGAATAAAGGAATTCAAATAGAGATTTGAATGTAGAATTTCAAAATAGAATTTGAAATAAACTTTGAAAATAGGATTTTCAAAGTAGAATTGGAAATAGAATTTCAAAATAGGATTTCAAAGTAGGAAATCCAAATGATTTCGAAATGGAATTTGAATTCAAGGGAATTAAAATGGATTTGAGTGAAGAAATTCAAATGGGATTTAAATAATGGGTTTTAAATAAAGAGGATTCAAATATAAGAATTCAAATAGTATTAGAATGGAGTTTTGGATATTTGAATTTAAAATAGAAATTCAAAATGGAGTTTGATTATTTAAATTCAAGTATGAATTTCAAATATAACAATTCAAAAGGGAGTGGATTTTAGAAAATTAATCTGGTATTTGAATTCAAGGAGATTAAAATGTGGTATTTGAAATCAAGGAAATAAAAGATGGAATGTGAATTCAAGAGAATTAAATTTGAATATTAGAATTCAAATGGTGTCAAAAATGAGTTTGAATATTTGAATTCAAAAGGGTGTTGAAAATGAATTTGAATATTAAAATTCAAATGGAGATGGAAAACGAAATTTGAATATAGGAGATTCAAATTTGAATTCAAATAGAATTTAAGCTATGGGATTTGAATATTGAATTCAAATGGGATTTTAAACTATGGGATTTAACTATATAATTCAAACGGAATTTGAAATATGGAATTTGAATATAGGACTCAATAGAAGTGAAATTTGAGTTTGAATATAGAATTCAAATAAAAGTGAAAATGAAGTTTGAGTGGAATTGAATTCATTTTAAACGAAGTTTAACGCTTATATATATATATATATAATTAAAACGAACTCGCCGCAGCGCTGCAGTTCGTAAATTGGCGATTCGAACTTCAATTGAATATGCAGAACTCAATTGAAGTCGAAATTCTTTGAAACAAGAAACGTCAGGACCGGTTTGATAATAATTTTCTAATGAAAGAGAAAAATATGAATTTCGTCGTATAGATTTTGAGTTATGTCAAAATCAAATTTTCAGAAAAACAGCGCCAGAACTATTTAAAAACCATAACGATTTATTTCATTTTATAAAAGGATTTTAAGCAAATAAAATCCGAATTTCTATTTAGAAAATTTCAGATTTGAGTTGTAAAATATATGCGAATTCAAGTTGTGTAAATGAATATGATTTGTGAAACAGAAACCAGATTTTGATTTATTGAATAGAATTAACTAAATTGAATAGAAATTAGTTAATGAGATTTCGAAGGGATATTGGGGTTTGAATAAGTAAATCCGATTTGAAAATTTATATTCGAAATCAAAAAGGAAACTAGAATTGAAATTGAAATTCAATTTGGTTGTAAGCAAGTTAAACATTTTATTTGAACGTGTTATGTTCAAACAAAGAAGTGAAATAGGCAAAATAGCTAATTAAAGAATAAATGGGCGGAACTGAATTTAAACGATTAGATGGTATTGAATTGAATTGAAAACAGGTGAACATGTGTAAGCAGGTTTGATATGAAGTATATGAAGATTTAAATTTATGTGCTCGACAAAAAGGTACATGTTTAATTCATATATGAGATTTTATGCGCCGTATCGGCAAGCCGCTTGGTTTTTTTTCTTTTTCTTTTTGAAATGAGAAGGTACTGGGAAGCTATTTGAAATTTCCCGATGCTCCCGATACAGGGGAGGTTATGGCGAATTTTTCCGGGAATTTAAGGAGTTAGAATATTTTTAAGAAATTTGACAATTAGAGATCTATATATCGATATATATAGAATTCGATAAGGAAACGAAATCAAAAATAGAATATTGTAAACAAAAAGGGAAATCTATAAATTAGAAATAGAAAGAAAACCATACACGTGTTTTAGAAATGAATAATTGGGATTTATAGTGTGTTTACTCGAGGTAAGTGGTTTTGCCGTTTTGAAGTTGAGGATGTTTTCAGTTAAGGTCTGAGAGGTAATTTTACCCCAACTTGATTGATTTCATTTTTAATGGATAAATAGCAAGATCCAGTCTCGAAGAGAAGTGTTTGAAAAGAGTTAGTTGAATGAAATATTTTGGGGTTGTTGTAACGATGTTTTACACAACATTCGTTTTAAACCCAAGTGATGGAATTTTGGAAATATAACAAGTAAATATTTCCTGAGTATAATTAAAATAGTCAGGATAGAGATAAGTGATTGGAATTGTTTCCAATTGCAAATAGAGCTATTTTCTAATAGGTAGAAAATAAAAGAAGTTGATATTGGGAAATGCTTTCCAAATAGTGTAAAGGGCCAATATGGTTATTGAAAATATTTGGTTAACAAATATTGATAAGAAAATGGAGAAGAGATTTAATTAATGAAATATTAATTAAAGAGCCCAGTGATTTGCTTGATATGTTTGGATGAACACTTGTTTTATTCGATAGTTAAATCACAGACTATCGAAGTTTTTTAACCATCGTTGTCAATATGGAGAGACCGGTTGGATTATTATCCGAAGAACCACTCCGTATCGACATAAGCGTTGCGAACCAAGTATGCTGATTATATTGAAGACGGAGTAAAGTGCAAGGGCTTTTCTATTTATAGAAATGGTGCCTTCGGTTTCGTTCAATCCCAGAACGAACGTATATGGACGAATGTCTGATAGAGTATTTCCAATGATCAAATGGGTTGGTCTGTATAAATATATATGGTTGCAACGGATTTATCCCTTAGCATAATATCCAGAATATTGGTGCAAACTCAACTAGTGATTAACGGATCTGACGATGTGGCATTCAAAGTGATTGTGTTATCAATGAATGGTAAGTATGCGTAGCCTCAGGCCTCAACAACCGGGAAAGGACAAAAATCGGGCAGGCAGCATGGCTATGTGGGTCGCACCCATTAGGATGTATAATCACCTATCTAGAGGTTCATTTAATTTCTTATTCTATTCGATGCTGTCCCAGTCGGGAGGCGGTTGCTGATCCCAACCGTTGGTGATATACATTCGATACACTCAGGCGAAATGAGTGGTCGGTCATGTGTGGGCCGGGTTACAAGATGTTCTTGTTGAACCCAGTGTATTCCTCTCTAGAGATACACCGTCGGAAGGTGGTTCCATACCTTGTCATGTTGGAAATCCAATCTCCAATAAGCGCCATGCGGTTTTTGATTTTATACTATATATGTGGAGCGTGAGATGCAAGCGTTCTGCTATTTGGTTATTTACTTGATGTAGACATTATTATAATATCACTAGATTTTTGTATCAAAGTGTTTTGGGTTATAGTAAGGTAAAAACCGTCCGTGTTTATGTGTGGACTGGTCTTACTATTATCTTTTCTTTCGAAAAGGGTTTTGAAAGTTAAACAAGTGGTTGGAGTTTACTCACACCAGTCCCATGACTGACCCAGAGTTTATTTTGTTTTGTTTTCCCTAAACTCTTGGGTGCCCAAATTTGTACGGGCAGTCAAGTAGTCGGGATTTCACAGATTCAATTGGAGGAGCTGGAAGCAGGAGGCTTCACCAGTTAGCTATAGACTCATATATTCCGCTGTGTACTATGTTGTATCTGGAAACAGGTGTTTATAACTGTTCCCGAAATGATTGTTGTGCTCTGATGATGGTATGTATATAAAGTTACTGATTTGTATTTCAAAAGTTATGTTATATAATATATTTTATTCGTTCTGCTGTGAGTTTGTGATCTTCGTTTTTCTTCTATTCTAATATTTATTTCTTTCTATTTCTCATCTTCTAACTTCTTTCTATTAATGGTTCGTATTTCTGTGTTGTTTGGGTTGGACGTGTGGTGTATTTAGTCAACTCAGATAGCTCAGATTTGCGGGTCGTTACAACTACTTAATTCCATCTGCATCGATCAGCAGTCATTTAATTAAATATTTATTATTAATCATCGATTAGTTTTTAAATTAATCAGTTATAATACTAATTACGTTATTTTAAGGGATAACAGTCGATACCCCTTTTCCACATTAAAACCAAACAGGTGGATTTTTCTATCAAATAGAGAAGTCGATCCCATGTCTCTTTCCTCTTCATCTTGCTACAAACCGATATCCCAATCACACACCAAATCTCCCCATCACACCACCAGCTGATGCGCCTGAGCCGCCTGAAACAGTTCACCATTTTGTTGCGCCATTCGACCGCAAAACGCCTATCCCCGAAGCAACTTTTCGAGCAAATTCTGGTCACCGCGGCCAGTAATACATGATCACCTCCTGTTGCTCTCTAGACCTCGCCTAGGTCAAGGTTTTTGTAGTTATGAATTTTAGATTTTGATTCGTGGATTTCAAGATACAAAAGGAGGTAGGTTGCAAGTTATTTATTGTTGATTCAATGGAGAGGCGGTAGGAAGAAGGGTGGACCACGAATTAATGTTTGACCGTGAATTTAGGGTTTCATACCCATATAAATAGACAAATAAAGAATATAATATTATTTATCAAACTTCGTTGTGAAGTAACTGCTTAAAATCACCTCAAACAACATCCGATCGAGATGAAAATTTAAACCCTGCCATAAAACAATATTCCAGACACGACAGAAAAGGTTTTGTCAAATTTAAGATCGCTTGTGAAAATTCCTTTATAATTGCACAACTTGAATCTGTACACATTTAAATTGCATATGATCACATGTTAACCCCAAAAATCTTGAAACTTGGAATCCTATAAAAATAAATCATTACGTATTTCATAAAATTAATTTCACTTAAATCAGAGTTCGTTAGATAATCGGTATTTCTTAATTTTCAACTTAAATCAACAAAACGATTAAATAAAAACATAGGCGTTTACGGCTACCGTTATTGCGTGCGCTATCAATTTGCCACGAAATTAGGTTTAGTATAATAGTTTAACGTTACGGTTCTAATGAAACTAATTTCATCGAAAACCGAGCCATTTGCAAAATGGCCATTCTTAAGGCTTATATAGTATAAATAAAATATTATACAAATTCCAAAATAATCCAATTAAATAATAATAAATTATTATTATTATTATCATATATATCAAACTAGAAATATCATATAGCTTCAAATATGGATTATAAAACTAAATATTTGAAATTTTGAAGTAAACGATATCTAAATTATGTTAAAACCCTTATAAATTTATTAAATGAAACTTATTATTTATTAACGAATTCCATAGCGACTATTTTATTGATTTGGACATAACTAATAATCTTTAATATGATATCTGGATTGTTCCCTTTCATATGAAAATTATAATCAACTAGATTCAAATGTTTCTTATTTCATAGAATTGCAACTTATATTGGATCATGTACATTCAGTTGAAGTTGAAAACTCAGTATTATGAATTATCCACCATTTCGAGTTCGTTTATAAATTAAATATAAATTTAACGATCGACCTTCGTTTTAATAAACGAATTCAATATTAAAAATCCATTAATATTCAAAATATAATATTTAAATAGACTTAAATATTCAATTTCAAATAACCCAAAAAATACGGGTCGTTACATTCTTCCCGCCTTAAAAGGATTTCATCCCTGAAATTACTAAGGTAGGAAAAATGTCACAAATCCATTCACTTTAAAATCCAATTTATTTTAAATTGAAAGCCAATTCAGTATCATTAATAAAAACATTTTAAAATATCAAAAATATTCTAACATCTTAAATTCTCGAAAAATTTCGGTAGTGTCTCCCCTGTACGGAGGGACTTCTACAACATAGCATGAAAAATAATATATATACATCGACCACACGGTCGGAAAAAAAAATTCAAAACACAAAAATTATATTTTCATGTAGGCGTACCTTTTACGAGCGCTATTGAGCATACTTGCTCAACTTACGTACAATATATGCAACCAAAATCAATCCTCACAGCCATCTAGCACTTGTACTTTACTCAATTCAACATATAAGTAACATGTATATGAAATTTTTAGATAATACTTCATTAATCAACAAGTATAGCTAAACCAATTCCCACAATCAAACAAGAAATATCAATTCATTTTAAAAGGTATATGTGAATACAAGGTTAACTCATTCATTTTTAATTCACATTTGATTCCATTCCAATTTTATAATACTGGAATTTATTTTCAATTCATTCAACTCTATTTTAAACCATTGATTAATTATGTTCAACCAATTTAGCAAACAATCAATGATCAATCGACAACCAATACACAACCAACTCAATCAAATCAATTGAATTTACATTCAATTAAATAATTACTTTGGCTTAACATATTTGAACTTCAATCGACTAATATTCGATTGATTTCTATTTAATTATTATTCATTCAATTTCCAAATTCCAAACCCATTTTATTTAATTTTAATATCATTCTTAACTCCAATTAACCAAGTTAAATTTCAATTCAAATTTTGAATCCAATTTGAATATCATTCAAATTAACCAACAAACAATCCAATGTCTCAATAATTTGATAAAATTATTTATTTTCTATACAACAATATAATATGGATAAAATTATTTCATTTAACCTCTTTACAAAACAATATTGTATCCATTGCCAGTTCAATGCTTCTCAACACTTGAACTGATCAAACAACACAATACAAAACATTTTTATATAAAATCTACAAATATGCTCTCATATATATACACACTCAACTCAATCTAGGGTATTACTAACCCCATCTCTATCGAGTTATTCCATAGAGCCAAGGTTATTACTAAAGCTTATTCTCTGATACCACTGTAACGACTCTCGAATTTCGACAATAATACATAAACCCGTATTAGTTGCCAAAACTCAAGTATCAAAAACACCAGATAGTTAATAGAAAGAAATTAGAAGGCGGGAAAAGAAAGGAAGAAATATTAGAATAGAAGAATAAGAAGAAGAACCAACACATAATCAGAGTCTCACATTGTAGCGGAATAAAATATAATATAGAAATAAATCTTTATTAAGAGCTTGAAAAATACGTATAATCATCAGAGTACAACTTACGGTCAACATATCTGGACAACTATAGCAATTTGTCCTCTTCTACAACACACAACCGAATACATACTAAATATAAATCATACGTCTGATCTCCTCCAGTGCGTCTTCTGAAGTTCACAACATCCAAACCTAAACCTGTAAAACCCGTCTAACCCGAGCATTACAAACGCCGGATCAGCCTGATGAACCAGAGTGAGAAAAACTCGCTAAGTTTAAGGGTATCATCCAACTTGTTTTTAAAGTCAAAACATCCTTTTGAAGGAAAAGGATAATCATAAGATCAATCCACACATAAACACAGACGGTTTTTATCTTATGATAACCCAAAACAGTTGAAATCACATCTTTTCTGATATTATGATAATGTCTAATACAAATAAATAACAATCTAGCAGAACGCTTGCATCTCACGCTCTACATACATAGTAAACAATTAAAACCGGGGCACTTATTAGAGATTGGATTCCAACTAGCAAGGTATAGGACTACCACAGTGTATCTCTAAAGAGGAATACACCAGGTTCAACAAGAACATCTTGCAACCCAGGCAAAGCATGACCGACCATTCACTTCGCCTGAATGTTCCAAATGTATTGTCACCTACAGTTGCTAGCAACATAACCATTCTTGGGAAACACGGAAGTGAAAAGAAGAACAAATATGAATATTCTCTAGACGGTGACAATACACTCTAATGGGAACGACCATATAGCCATGCAACCTACCCGATTTTATACCATTTCCCGGTTGATGAGGCTCGAGGTCATAATTATCTTTTAGAACAGCTGGCCATCGTTCACTTTGAATGCCACATCGTCATATCCGCCAGAAAATCACTAATTGACTTCCACAAAAATAAACTAGTTGCTAAGCTAAGTGAACAGCCGTTCTCTGCCACCAACTATGGTACGTTTGAAGAAATTAACATACATGTTCCATGGGAAATGCTCTGTCAGTCATTCGTCCATACAAGTTATCCTGGGACTTAACAAACCAAAGGCACCCTCCTACCACATCCTAGGTATCACCCTATGGATCAGTAGGGAGTAGTCCTTGCAATCCGCAGATTCCAATCAAGACATAATCACTGCCGAAATATCTCTGGGAGCTAACCAGAGAAATTCAACAAGTAGTTCTTCCGTTTATGAATATCGGTGGTCTACAATTGCTCCAACTTCAATCGTCATCTTCCACGTATTCACTGATTCGGAATGGTTTTCATATACAAATTCGATCCTCGTCTTTCTGTACTAACAATCGTATAGGTCGGATATGATAGTCAATTATTTAACTATCAAATAAACAACCATTCATCCATAAATTTAATATAAATTTACTGATTCGGCACCCAGCATCATTTAGCCTCTTTAATTAACCAATCGTTAATTAAATATTCAAAACTGCTGATTCCGAAAACATTTCCCTCTCTTATTAGATATAAGAAAATTCAATTTATCATTTCACTTCCACTAGTAAGTGAATAAATCTCTCAGTATCAAACCCAAAGGCCGAAACCCACATCAGATTGACACCTCGAAAATTACACAACTCAACCATGTACAATAAGTTCCAATTTCTCAGAAAAAACACATTATATTCCCATTTAACATTATTAAACTGATTATAATCCTATATAATCTCATAAATCATTTCCAAATTTATTTTAAATTCCATCTCATAGAATAAAATAAAATAATTCAACTTAACATCTATAAATAAGTATTACAGATTCCCTTTCAAAAACCCGTCACCTTTTATTTATCAAAACCATTAACCTTTCATTCACGAATTCCTTTCATTTCATTAATAAAGTCCTTTGCAAATCATTTTATAAATCCATAACCATTCGTTTTATAAATATATTAAGAATCATTTTATAAGTCCATAATCATAGTTTTATAATTGTATGAACAATCGTTTTACAAATCCATAATCTTTCAATTTATAAATATATCAACAATCATTTTATAAATCCATAATCATTTAATTTATAAATATATTAACAATTTTTTTATAAATCCATAATCATTCGTTTTACAAATATATTAGCAATGGTTTTATAAATCCATAATCATTCGTTTTATAAATATATTAACAATCGTTCGGTAATTTCTGCTCATTTACTTATAAAACATAGGAATTTGCTTCATAAAATCATTCTATAATTATTATAAAATTAAATTAATAATCATTTACTTTTGAAAACACACATAGTATTTAAATTCAATTTTGAAAGCATTTCGGAATTTACGTAAAAATCGATTCCATAAATCTTTATGTTACGTCTATGGTACGTAAAGAGGCAATGTTTACTTAAGTACCCAACCCGTGAAATATATCCCAATTTCACATCCATTCAAACATAACAAATCATACTAATAAATGCTATCAATATCAGTGAGGAATCCTACTGGATTCCTCCAACCTGTCAATCCCTGTAACACGAATTCATATTTTAACATATATAATAATATAATAAAATTTAACAACTACTGCGAGGAATACAGTTGGATCCCTCCATCCTGTTTTTACCAGCATCCAAATAGGTTACCTCAAATAAAATTATTCAACAAAAATTATGAAATTTAAACTAATAATAGTAAATAACGACTATTTAACATCAACCAATTTATATTAACAAACAATTCATACAATTAAATTAAACATATTTATATTATTATAAAAGTGACCAATAAGGCAAGTTACCTCAGTTGGTTCCAATCGTTAAAATAATGATTTGGAATTCACTGAAATTAAACAATGTTTAATTTCATCAGTTTCGTCAACATATAAATATATATTTAACAAACAGTCAACCATTAGCAACCATAGCACACAATTATAAAACCCAACATACATAAAATATAAGTGGGAAGAAATGAGTGGGTTTAACTCACCTTGATCTGATTCGTTGTTAAAACAATTCATTTCAGTTAAATTAAACAAACATTTAACTAAAAATTACAGTTAATTCCAATCGCGTCCAGTTCTATTCTATGGCGTAGTGCTCATTAATGGGAGTCCAACATTCCTTGTTTTGACAAATTTGATAATATTAGAGAGAGTTATTAACAATTTAATATATATGATTTATTTATAATTAATTAATTTTCTTAATCAGGTCTTTGTTAAAATTATTACACTTAATGTTAATCGGTCTTTTGGTCTGGTTCCCAAAAGTACACAGGACATGCTCAACTCAGCCCATCGCATGGAGCTAAGGCCAGGAGGATGTCTAGGAGCAAAAGAAACAGGTTGAAGAGGGATCGCTTCAACAAACGACCTCGCAGTCTGAGCCGTAAACCCGAACCGCAAGACACCAGAGGGCATATGCCCAGGGCCTTCACACCCCCTATAAGGCGACTTTCTTACCCTTCGAGGTAAGAATTTCGTACCCCTAAGGGGTGCGAAATTCGCACATTGCCGGGTGCAAAATACGCACCCCACCGAGTGCGAAATTCGCACCCTGTAGGGTGCGAAATTCGCACCCAGCAAGATGCGGAGTTCGCACCCAGCCAGGTTTGAAATTCACACCAAGCCGGGTGCGAAATTTGCACCCCGTAGGGGTGTGAAATTCGTACCCTGGGGTGCGAATTTCGCACCCTTGCAGGCCAGACTTTCACACCCCCCATGGGGTGTGAATTTCGCACCTTGGGGGCGGGGTGTGAAAATCTGGCATGCATAGGAGCCAGGTGCGAATTTCTGGGTGTGGGTGTCCATTTTCACCTACTCCCACCAACTCCTACCTAATCTTTGTCCTGTAAATACCCCATTGCCACACACTTCAAAGGGGTTGGATTTTGTGACCTTGAGACTTCATGAGAGCTCCATTAATGGCATCTCCACTTTGAGGAAGAAGAAAGGCAAAAATTTCTTTTCCCTATATTCCGCAATAATGCCAATTATGACATCATTCATGATATTGATGACATCACCTAGCCTACAAGCAAGTGTAATGAGATGTCATGTGATGGGCTCAATCTTGTAATCTTTTGTGATCAATAATATTCCAACAACGCTTCAAAGTGGATGTACGCCCCTCAAGAGGCCGAACCACTATAAATCTCTTGTGTTGCTTACCGCTTTCAGTTCTTCTCTATACGACCGAATTAATTATTCCTAGTAATTGGAATCTTTGGTGTTTACGACATTTTTTGTCGTCAACATTTGGTGCTTTCACTGAGAAAACTCGAATTTTGTGCCTTTGTCGCACGTTGTGATCTCGACCCTAGACGAGCTATGGGTTCCTTGCTAAACCTGATGTCGAGTCTTCTTACAATGGCAAAGCGACCGAAGAACGCAATGGTCGGCTCTTCAGCCGCAGCCGAGGCCGGTATGTCCCAACAACCTCAACCGACGGACATCCCGACCACTAATGAAACTGCCCTTCCTACTATGGACCCCGAAGCGCCCGCAACACAAACTCAAATTCGCGCGCTTAATGAAAAATATAACAACACGGTGGTCGAGCTTAATCAAGCATTAAGGAATAACATTGACCTTATGCGACAACTTCAAGAAAGTCAGCGCATCGTTGCTCGACTTCAACTAACTCGGAACAATGCTCGACCCGACCAACTATATCAGAAACTTCAATTTCCGAGTCAAGGGGGCCGCCTCAAAGGAGGAGGTTTAGCCTCATCAACAACATCGCCTCCCACACCAATGCCCTCGAAAACAGTAATGGAAATGGCTACGGCAATGGGAACGGCGACCGAACCACAGTCACATATAACGAGGGGGCACAGTACCGAGAACGCCCGCACTTGATCATCAATGACGGACCTGATCCTACAAACCAACCTCTTCCTCGACACAACCTGACGGTGGATAATCAGGAGGATGGGACTGCTATTCCGACGGTCCGCGTTCCTCCAGAACAGGAACCACATCACCCTGCTCCACCTCACTATCCACACCAAGACCCAATCATAGATGTCAAGGACATGGAGTAAGACGATCCGGACGTCCATCCTAGAAGGCGCCCTTGCAACAGAACTCCAAAACCTCGTCAAAACCCATAGGTCCCACTAGTGGATCCCCATCCAACTTACCTACCTAACATGGTTCGAAGAATCATGAGGGAAATGCAAGTAAATATGCATGATTCATGGGAAGCGCTCATTAGGCATAACCCCTTCACAAGAAGGTTAAACGAAGCTGAATGGCCGCGACACTTCAACATGCCGAAATGCTGCTCTACGATGGCACTACTGACCCATGTGCCTTCCTAAATCGATATGAATGGCAAATGGACTCGAGTCGGGGCAACGATGCGGTCAAATGCAAGTGTTTACCAGTCTTCTTATCAGGAACTACTTTGTTATGGTTCTCTCGCCTCCCGCTTGATTCCATTAACAACTTCGGCCAATTAACGACACGGTTGATTAAGTAAATCGGAATGCATATACCACCTCCAAAGAATGCCCTCACCCTCTCCAACTTGTACCAAGGGTCTGTTGAGCCACCCAAAAGCTACCTCTCCAGGTTAATGTCGCCCTCGCCTAGGTCAATGATCCAGATTCTCGCATCATACTCTTTCAATTAGCCAAAGGTGTCCTCCCTACTTCCGAATTCGAGGCATGGATTGATCGGAAGCAGCCAAAAAGCCTCGACGCCATCATTGAGAAGGCGGATCAATACTTATTCCAAGAGGAGGAAAGGCACAACCGACTCTCAGCCACCAGTCGCCCCAATGGCTCTCAAGCAAGCGCTGCAAATAACAACCTTAGAAAAAAAAACAAGTAGGAGAGCCCTTTGATCAGAACAAGGAAGCAGGTCCTAACAGGAAAAGACCGAACAACGGTAGGCATGATGGCCGGAACAACGATCAGGCCCCAACCGAGCCAAGGAAGCCCGGCCTTTACTGAGCCTTAGAGACATACACCCCGTTAAACGAGGATTCAGAAACAATTTACTCGGAGACATGCAACACTTTGCCATACAAGAAGCCGCGCATCAGGGAATCAACCGACCTTGAGAAATATACTTGGAGGTACTACCGATACCATGATGTGTACGGCCACAATACTAATGATGTTGCCAGCTCAGGGATGCAATTGAGAAGCTTATCCGCGAAAAGCGACATGATAAATACGTCCAAGAGCCTTTTCTTCCCAAAGCAAATCCAAAGCCTCAAGCAGCAGCACCTCAGGCAGCCACCAAGGCAGCTCCGGATCCATCTAATCCAAGGCATGGGATCGTAATCAAGACCATATGTGGAGGGCCATATCCCACACATAAAAGCTTCTAAAAAATGGAAGGGTATGTGAGTTCCATGAAACATGCTACTTATGAAGCTTGCTCTACACCCAATGAATCCGTCCCAGCCAAGCTCCAAAAGACTATGTGGGATGACATTGTTTTCCAAGGAAGAAATTCCACTAGGATGGAAATCCCCACCACCGATCCACTAGTTATCACGGGTTAGATCGGTGTCGCTTCTGTCTGAAAGGTATTAATCGATTCCGGAAGCTCAGTCATCATCATTTTCAAAGCCGCTTACGACCAGATGAGGTTAGAAACAAATGACTAAAAGCCATGTCGCGACCCGATCCGCGGCTTCAATGGGGCTTCTAGTTCCCCAGCAGGAATGATCGAT
This sequence comes from Allium sativum, assembly GCA_030737875.1. Classification (NCBI taxonomy): domain Eukaryota; kingdom Viridiplantae; phylum Streptophyta; class Magnoliopsida; order Asparagales; family Amaryllidaceae; genus Allium; species Allium sativum. The sequence goes on from CM060916.1 coordinate 1,007,512,758, forward strand.
CTACCTTTGGAGCTAGGCGAGTGGGATCGAACCCGGGTCCGAATCCTCGCTTTCGTGGTTATAGACATTGATTCCCCCTACAACACTTTCCTTGGAAGCCCTTTTCTCACAGAGTTTCGAGTCTGCATATCACTATGGTCTCTCCTAATGAAATTTCCGACAGAAAACAGGATTGGAACAGTCAAGGGAGACCAAGTAAGCGTTAGAGAGTGTTATGCAATAGAATGGAAGAATGTGCACAACAAAGACAAGGGAAAAGCAGTGCCCACACCTTCTTGTGCCATGACTATTTCAGCATAGCAATCAGCGACATCTGGGCCTTGGCTCAGGCGCCACTGCCATCTTTCTGAATACCTCGACCCATAGAAGGACAAAGAGCCTGAATACGAGAGGGCAACCCCGGTTGAATCTACAGTAGATATTCCCATTAATCCCGATGATCCATCAAGAGTGCTAAAGATAGGATCGCAACTCCATCCCACAATCAAAGAAGATCTTGTGGATTCCTTGAAGGCTAACCTAGATGTGTTTGCATGGACTCATTCTAATATGAAAGGCAAAGACCCTGCGATCGCTTGCCATTGTCTAAGTATCAATCCTACGACAATTTCAGTCAAGCAGAAGCGCCGCTTCTTGGGACCTAAGAGGTCCAAAGCACTTGAGGAAGAGGTAGACCGTCTACTTAGCAACAACTTTATTTGCAAAGCCGATTACCCTGAGTGGGTTTCCAACCCAGTTTTGGTCAAAAATGCCAATGGAAAATGGCGAATGTGTGTCGACTTTTCTGACTTAAACAAGGTGTGTCCCAAGGACAACTTTCCACTCCCAAAGACCGACCGACTTGTTGATTCAACCGCCGGATACCAACTACTATCTTTCATGGATGCCTACTCAGGATACAATCAGATCCCATTGAACCTTCGTGACCAGGATTATACCTCCTTCATAACGGACCTCGGATTTTACTGTTATCGCATCATGCCCTTCGTCCCGACGCTACGTATCAGCGAATGGTTAATCGACTCTTTAAGAACCAAATCAAAAAGTTCATGGAATTGTATGCGGACGACATGTTGGTAAAATCTAAAGTAACAAGCGTTCATGTCCACGACCTCTCTGAAATGTTCGATATCTTCTGCCGGTACGACATGAAACTCAACCCATTGAAATGCTCCTTCGGAGTCGCTTCAGAAAAATTCTTGGGTTTCATCGTCAACTCTTGGGGAATCGAAGCCAATCCAGAAAAATCCAAGCTATTTGGGACATCCATATCTGCGACAACATCAAGGATGTCTAGAGTTTAAATGGAAAGGTTGCCACTTTAATTCGGTTCATATCCAAGGCCACAGACAAGTGCATTCCTTTCTTCAACTTACTTCGAAAAGGGAAACGCAATTTAGAGTGGACCCCGGAATGCGTTTCTGCATTCAAAGAACTTCTGGATCACTTAGAGTGACCACCTATCATATCTAAGCTCGTAGACCATAAAGACGTATACATTTATTGGGCTGTTTCTACGCAAGCAATCAGCTCGGCATTAATCCGCCTCGCGGACCGCATTCAACGGCCCATCTACTATGTAAGCAAGCGATTGACAGGAGCATAGAAGAATTACCCGAAGCTTGAAAAGATGGCATTCTGCTTGCTCATTTCCTCTTAGAAACTTCAACCATAATTCCACTCTCATCCTATAAAGGTTTTCACCGATCAGCCACTACGACCAGTCCTGCAACGACCCGAAGCGTCAAGGCGGCTATTGAAGTGAAGTATGGAGCTGAGCCAATTTGAGATAACATTCATTCCCCGATGAGCCATCCTTGGCCAATCTCTCGCTGACTTCATAGTCGAGTTTACTGCCCCCGAGGAGACTCCGGCGGAGAACACGGAAGCTCTCAGCACCCAATGGAAACTGTTCGTGGACGGGTCCTCTAACAACAAATGCTCTGGGGCTGGAGTCGTGTTCATCACCCCCGAGGAATGCCCTATATGTTATGCACTAAAACCGAATTTCCCTGCTACTAACAACGACGCAGAATATGAAGCCTTGATAGCCAAACTCAGAATCGCGATCGAGCTCAAACTAAAGAAAATCTGTATCTTCTCCGACTCACAACTCATCGTGCGTCAAGTACAAGGGGAATATCAAGCCAAGGGGGAACGATTCGCCCTATACTTAACAAAGGTCCAAGAATTACTCACTCACCTCGATAACTTCATCATCACTCACATACCCAAGAATAGAATGAAAAAAGCAGATTCACTAGCCAAGCTAGCAAGCTCCGAGGACCCGCAACTCTTACGGTTCGCCCCCGTCGAAGTGCTCAACTCCCCTAGTATTAGGCAAATTCAAACTGAGGCGGTCATGAACACCGAACCCAAACCTGAATCTTGGATGACATCAATCAAGAATTACCTACAGCAGGGGACCCTTCAGGAGAGCTACAAGGAAAGAGGAGAGCTCGCCCACTAATCGGCTCACTATCTTCTTATGGATGGGGTGCTCTACCGTAGAGGTTTCTCCATCCTGCTGCTCAAATGTGTAGCCCATCATGACACCATCAAAGTCTTAACCAATGTACATGAAGGGGAGTGCGACGACCATACTGAAGGGCAAACCCTGGCCAGAAAAATACATAGACGTGGTTATTACTGGCCCACGCTCGATCAAGATGTCGTAGTCTATGCTCGCAAGTGCGAAAAGGGCCAACGCTTCTCAAAGATCCCGAGAGCCCCACCTATAGATCTAGAACAAATGGTCATCCCATGGCCTCGCCATGTGGGGAATCGACATCATTGGAACTCTTCCAATGGCCAGAGGTGGGGCATGATACGCCATATGTGACGGCCCGCCCCGCACCAGCCTGCATTTCCTCCAAAAGTGCGCTGTACACATGTCCGACTAGCACAAGACGGTCGTCATAAGAAAGAAAAGAAGAGAATGAACTAATCAAGAAACCTGCAGAATGTCTCACAGCGCATGGAATAAAATATAATAATAACATACTTGACACAAAACAGGCGAGACAGTGCATAAGCTGATAACTGAAATCAACATCAATCATCAAAGCAGCGGAAATCCAAATACAGCTTATTACAATTTTCCAAATTTACTGTCTCTAAACAAAGAAAGCTGAAGTAGAAGATACACCAACAATGCCCAAGCAGTGATCTTCAACAACACAGGGAGAATACTATATATATACGTGGAAGCCTCCTGCTCGTCTCCGGATCATCTACCCGTGCATCACCAGCTAACCTGTCTCTAGTCTGCTCGTGTGAGCACCCAGAGTAATAAGAGGAGACATAAAACTCTGGGTCAGACATAAAGCCTGGTATGAGCGATAAGCATCTAAACAGAATAATGACAGGTATACTAAACCATACCTGAACCTGGACCTGCAACCAAAGAGTTAGTACCACATACCGTACAATACTCCAAGGTGCCAAAATAAATAGTGTAAGAATACGGGGTGTGGGGTGTGTATGTCACAGTGATAGTAAACAAATCATCCATAGCAACCATCCTCACATCTCTCACTCAGTGCGTAAAGCGTACGGCATCTACCACTTTGGAACACTAGACAAACTGAGGCAACGACGAATCCCGACTTGTAGAAACCCTGCTGTGACCAAGCCAAACACTTGGAGTCATGACCAAACATTTCAATGACTCACTTCATTGGTCATAGCCCTTGGTTCTACCGATGCCATAATGGCCCTGAATCCGCCTTCGTACCCCCTACCATAGTGGTCCAAAGCTATAGGTGTCGATAACTCCTTGGCACGCGTCCCGCAGCAAAGCCCAATCATGAAGTGAACTCGTTGATTCCCATCTGAATCTTAAGCTCTAACTTCTCATTTGGACTTCCTTTGCATCTCGGGTTTGGTCGAATTGGAGTGGGTCTTCAGAAAAGTTGTCGTGCAGTAGCAGCTCTAGAATTCGGTTCGGTTCGGTCACCCATGCTCGGTTCGGTTCGGAGTGCCACCTTCCTCTGGGTTCGGGTCCTTCTCCTTGTCTTCTTTCATTCGATTCGGGTCGGGTACTTCGCTCCGGGTCGGGTCGGGGTCCTCCTCCAGGTCGGGTCGGGTGTCCTTCCTTCCAGCGCTCCGATCCCTAGCTTATTGCTTCACGTATTCCGATCCGATCCCTCCTTGCCATCTGATCTGCGTGGCTTTCCCTCTTGCTAGTTCTCCCGAGTGTTTGCATCCGATCCGAGCCCTGCATCTCCAAGTCGATCCGATCTGGCCTCCAATCACTCTTCCGATCCGATCCGCTCCGCTCCCTAGCTTACTCCGATCCGATCCCCTTGTCCACCCCAACTCTAAGTAAACAGCCTTCCTTTTTGCCAAGCCTTCTCCAGCGACTAGTTCCAATCCAGTTCGAATCCCCTTGGTCAGTTCACAAATCCGATCCGACCCCCTTTCTCCGATCCGAACCGGTTCGGAACCTGCACACTTCTGCAATTTTCCAGCAAGCTTTCTACGCCATTCGACGACGTTTTCGAGCAATTTAACTATTCTAATCAATCATGAAACATACCACAGAGTCATAGCAACATGTAATAGCAACCACAAACCACATCCAACAATTCAAATGAATCAAAATGGATCAAAAGTAGCTAAAACTTCATATTTTCCCTTAAGCACTCTTAATCATGTTTAGGCATACAATTAGCAAAACACATCGAAATTATCTCAAATTTCTAACAGAGCCTTAAAACATTATTTTAGAATTTTAAGAATTTTTCCAGAATTTATTTACGTATAAATTCGCTAATCTTCACTAATTACCCTTAATTAACCGTAATTAGTGTCAAAATGATGCTATCACTCACCTTAGCCACAAATAAAATTCTCAGAACTGAAACTCCTCTGGTTTGGGGCGAATACTGATGTCTAACAGCAGCTCTAACCTTGCTTTGGTGCTTTTTCTCCTTAATTTGGTGTTGCTAAGCCTAATCTTCAATTAGAGAATGATTTGGGGTGTTTTAGATGTAGGAAGCCATTACTAAGGTCTCAAGGAGGTTTGTGGCGGCTCAAAACTGAAATGAAAGTGATAACCTAACCCTAATCAGTCCTCCTATACCTCTAAACCCGAAATTCCCCTTGGGCCTAACTGCTAATCACCCGGTTAAGCCCAATTAAGCTTTCTTTCACCATCTGAAACTTGTTTCAGCCATATCTCCCAAACGGTGAGTCCGTTTGGCTAATGTGACCACTCTACGGAAAGAGAAACTATCATTCAAAGCCAATGGAAGTGGTTTCAGGTCAAAATTCATTTCCAGTCAAAAGTTATGGCCAAAACAGTGCCAACTAGGGGTAAAATGGTCATTTAAAAATCGGGAAAAATCATGAACATGGGAAATGACCCCAATAGTCGTCTCCCAAAGTTACATGACCATACGACTTCGTATGTGAAAGAAATAAATATTCTACGATCCTATGATGCGCAGAATGCGGGTCGTTACACTCTCCCCCCCTTAAGAAATTTCGTCCCCGAAATTCCTTAACCCCAAAACATACACAGGATCCCGCATGCCTAACACCCACATACAACAATCAAACATGCAAAGCAAGCAACAAGTCTATCCTAGCATGCGGAAAACTAAATCGCTAATAAAATCTTACCAGACAAAGAGTTCTGGATACTTCTTCCTTATGTCCTCTTCTGTTTCCCAAGTACAATCATTCTCGTCTTCGCTCCACTGTACCTTGACTAGCTTCACCGACTTCCTTCGAAGTTGCTTCATGTCGTGTGCGACAATACGGGCCGGCTTGCGGTTTCCAACCGCCTCGGGTTCTACTTCGAAGTCTTCCAACTGATCAGGTGAGATAGTCATATCTGAGTCGTGAACGAACTTCCTTAGTTGGGAAACATGAAATACGTTGTGAACTCCCGCCATCTTCTCCGGTAAGTCAATTCTATATGCCAAATTCCCGACTAGTTCAAGAACAGGGAATGGGCCAACAAATCTTGGTGCTAATTTACCTCTCCTGCCAAATCGTATTACGCTCTTCAACGGAGAAATCTTGACAAACACCAAGTCACCAACGGAGAATTTTAAGTCTCTTCTTCTCTTATCAGCATAACTCTTCTGCCTATCTTGGGCTGCCTTCATTCGTTGCTGAATGATCTTGATTTTATCTGAAGTTTCCCTCACCACATCTGGTCCAAGTATAAACTTCTCGCCAGTTTCTATCCAACATGATGGTGAGTTGCACTGTCTTCCATACAAAGCTTCAAATGGAGCCATACCGATACTGGATTGGTAGCTATTATTATATGCAAACTCTACTAGATGCAAATGGTCATCCCATGATCCACCAAAATCCAATATACATGCTCTCAAGAGATCTTCTAAAATACGATTCACCCTTTCCGTCTGACCGTCGGTCTGAGGATGATATGCGGTACTGAGATGTAACTCTGACCCTAGCGCCTCTTGCAAGCTCCTCCAAAACCCACTAGTGAACAACGGGTCTCGGTCGCTCACAATGCTTTTAGGTACTCCATGAAATCTCACTACCCACTTCATATACAATTCTGCTAACTTAGCTGCCGTTCTAGTCGATTTGACTGGTATAAACCTTGCACTTTTAGTCAGTCGATCTACAATTACCCAAATGCTGTCATATCCCGATCTAGTCCTTGGTAATCCATCGATGAAATCCATCGAGACTTGCTCCCATTTCCATTCGGGGATTTCTAAGGGCTGTAACAACCCACTAGGCTTCTTTTGCTCGGCTTTAACTAGCTGGCAATTCATGCACTTGGATATAAATTTCCCAACGTCTCTTTTCATTCCTTCCCAGTAGTAGGTCTGCTTCATATCTCGATACATCTTATTACCACCGGGGTGTATAGTCAGCTTTGAGTGATGACATTCTCTAAGCACTTCATCTCTCAATCCATTGACATTGGGTACAACAAGCTTTCCATTCTTTCTAAGCCATCTATCTCGATCAAGCCCATACTTGTTCATCTCCTCATCGACTCCCATCTCTAACTTGGAGATGATTTCCAATAGGTTAGGATCGTCCCTCTGACTAGAGCCGATCCGCTCAATCAAAGTGGGTCTGATCGTCAAACTCGCTAACATTTCTGGATCCAGTTCGCACTTTGGTCTGAAATCAAACCCCGCGATAAACTCCAGTTGCTTCCATTCAAGGAACATAGCCCCTAAGCTGGCATGTCTTCTACTCAATGCATCAGCCACCGCATTGCCCTTTCCCGGTGTGTATGCGATGTTAAAATCATAGGAAGCTAAGAACTCTAACCATCTCTGCTGACGGAGATTTAAATCCTTCTGGGAGAATAGATACTTTAACGACTTATGATCTGTAAATAGCTCAAATCTTTCTCCCAAGAGATAGTGTCTCCACATCTTTAACGCGAACACGATCGCTGCCAATTCTAAATCATGGGTAGGGTATCTTCTCTCGTGCGGTTTCAATTGCCGACTTGCATAAGCTACAACCCTACCGCCTTGCATCAATACAGCACCCAGCCCGGTACCACAGGCATCCGTGTATACCGTCATCTCTTCATCCCCCTTAGGAATGACTAACACTGGTGCGCTTGTCAACTTGTCCTTTAGACTTTTAAATGCATTCTCGCACCTCTCATCCCAGACAAAAGCTTGATTCTTCTTGGTCAACTGGGTCAATGGTGCTGCTATCTTGGAGAAACCTTGGATAAACTTACGATAATATCCCGCTAATCCCAAGAAACTTCTTACATCTGTTGCATTCTTGGGCGTAGGCCAATCTTGTACCGTAGCCACCTTCGCTGGGTCCACGGCAATACCACTCTCTGATACAACATGGCCCAAGAACCTCACTTCCCTCTTCCAGAAGTGACACTTGGAAAACTTTGCTTTCAATTGGTGTTTTCTCAACACCTCCATCGCTACTCTTAAATGTTCCTTGTGTTCCTTCTCTGTCCTCGAATAGACCAAAATATCATCAACGAACACAAGGACAGACTTATTCAGCTGATCTCTGAATACCCTATTCATAAGGTCCACAAAATATGCTGGGGCATTAGTCAGCCCAAATGGCATAACCAACCATTCATAAAATCCAGACGGCGTTCGAAATGCCGTTTTTGCTATACTCTCAGCTTCCACTCTAAGCTGATGAAAACCTGTCGCGAGATCCAACTGAGAAAATATTCTCGCGCCACTCAACTGATCGAACAAATCATCTATCCGCGGTAGAGGATACTTATTCTTCCTCGTCACTTTATTCAACTCGCGGTAGTCTACACACAAACGAAGGGAACCATCCGCCTTGGTAGCAAACACAACTGGTGCTCCCCATTCAGAAACACTCCTTCTGATAAATCCCTTCTTCAAAAGATCGCTGACTTGCACTTCGAGCTCTCGCTGCTCCCTTGGTGCCATACGACGAAGTGGCATCACTATAGGTCTGGCATCTTTTACCAAATCAATACGAAACTCAATCTCTCGGTGTGGTGGAAGTCCGGTCACTTCTTCGAAAACATCCGGATACTGGCCAACCACGGGCAAACCTGACAACTCACTATGCGGAATGTCGAGGGAGTTTAGAAAACTAGCCAATACCCCCTTACTGGGTAGACCACCAAACACTATCCTCCGCCCATCATCCGCTCTAGCTGTCACCAACAAACCCTCACAGTCTACCACCACCCCGTATCTTTGGAGCCAATCTACTCCCAAAATAATGCCAAACCCAGTAAAGCCCAAAACAAAGCAATCACAAACAAACATGCATCCATGACTCGATAGAACCACATTACGGCAAATCATGCTAAGGCTAGTTGAACCACCAATCGGGTTCGTCACTATTAAAGGTCTATCGACAATTTCGGACTCCAATCCCAACCTATCTACCAGGTCACTAGATATGAAAGAACTGGAAGCTCCGGTATCAAACAAAACTCTAACAGGAACATCATAAACAGAAAGCATACCTTGAATGACGACATTCTTTCCCTTCTCCGCCGCAGTTGGGGCATTCGACGAAGAAGGAATAGCATTAAGAGCATATGCTTTCACCATTTGCTTTTCCTTAGGGGGCTGTGGACACTTGTCCTTGTGATGTCCCATTTGGCCACAGTTGAAGCACTTCCTATCCGCTGGCTTGGCCCGACAATTACTAGCATAATGGCCCTTCTTACCACAGCTGAAGCACTCCACATCCTGCTTATTCTTTTTCTTCTGGCCATCCTTAGCCTGATTCTGCTTTCTCTTATTCTGGGAACCACCTTTGCCTCCACCACTTGCTTGTGGCTTTGGCTCATCTGCGGAAGCAACCTCAGTCTTCGGCTTAGGGTAGAGACTTTCTGACCTTAACGCTTTCCCCACAATCGATTCAAACGTCTCATCGATGTGGTTAATAAGTTTTTCCCCCAAGTACTGATCCAATCCAGTTATGAATTTCTCATTCTTTTTCTCGGCAGTATCTATAAGAGATAACCCATATTTTGACAAAGTGTCAAATTCAGCAATATACTCCGAGACAGCCCTGCCATTCTGCTTGAGCTCCAAGAATTTCTTAAACAACATTGACTTCTGAGCAGCTGGGATGAACTTCTCGCTAAAGCGAGCTTTAAACTGCTCCCAAGTAATCTGATCTTCAGGAGTAGCTGCTTTTATAGCATTCCACCAATTCATTGCCCGCCCTTGCAGCTGACGGGACGCTAACTTTCTCTTCATCGCATCCTCGATACCCAAATCCTCGAAGATACGTTCGCAACTATCCACCCAATCCTGAACATCCGTAGCCGACTCCGTTCTGTGGAACGGCTTCCCACCAAGGCTAGTATAATCCTTATTCAGCTTGGCGAAGTCGACTCTTGGCGCCTGCACCATTGGACCACCACCATTTCCACCATTGGGAGCTGCCCTCTGAACATCTCTAAGCATCTCTCTCATGAGGTCAGTAAACATCGCCCTCATGTCAGTAGCATTCCCATTATTGGCCCCTCTACTGGTACCTCTAACATATCGGCTCATCGTCAATCTGAAAAAGAAAATGATTAACGACTCCATAGTGGTGCTAGTGCAGTACGACTTCATCCTTATACTACTAATAGTATATATATATATAGCTTTTAAAAACCAAAGTAATCACAAATACGCTCTCTCGTGTACGTATACTATCTCTCCCTGATAACTTCCCTAGGTTAACTACGCAACCTAGAGCTCTGATACCACGTGTGACGGCCCGCCCCGCACCAGCCTGCATTTCCTCCAAAAGTGCGCTGTACACATGTCCGACTAGCACAAGACGGTCGTCATAAGAAAGAAAAGAAGAGAATGAACTAATCAAGAAACCTGCAGAATGTCTCACAGCGCATGGAATAAAATATAATAATAACATACTTGACACAAAACAGGCGAGACAGTGCATAAGCTGATAACTGAAATCAACATCAATCATCAAAGCAGCGGAAATCCAAATACAGCTTATTACAATTTTCCAAATTTACTGTCTCTAAACAAAGAAAGCTGAAGTAGAAGATACACCAACAATGCCCAAGCAGTGATCTTCAACAACACAGGGAGAATACTATATATATACGTGGAAGCCTCCTGCTCGTCTCCGGATCATCTACCCGTGCATCACCAGCTAACCTGTCTCTAGTCTGCTCGTGTGAGCACCCAGAGTAATAAGAGGAGACATAAAACTCTGGGTCAGACATAAAGCCTGGTATGAGCGATAAGCATCTAAACAGAATAATGACAGGTATACTAAACCATACCTGAACCTGGACCTGCAACCAAAGAGTTAGTAACACATACCGTACAATACTCCAAGGTGCCAAAATAAATAGTGTAAGAATACGGGGTGTGGGGTGTGTATGTCACAGTGATAGTAAACAAATCATCCATAGCAACCATCCTCACATCTCTCACTCAGTGCGTAAAGCGTACGACATCTACCACTTTGGAACACTAGACAAACTGAGGCAACGACGAATCCCGACTTGTAGAAACCCTGCTGTGACCAAGCCAAACACTTGGAGTCATGACCAAACATTTCAATGACTCACTTCATTGGTCATAGCCCTTGGTTCTACCGATGCCATAATGGCCCTGAATCCGCCTTCGTACCCCCTACCATAGTGGTCCAAAGCTATAGGTGTCGATAACTCCTTGGCACGCGTCCCGCAGCAAAGCCCAATCATGAAGTGAACTCGTTGATTCCCATCTGAATCTTAAGCTCTAACTTCTCATTTGGACTTCCTTTGCATCTCGGGTTTGGTCGAATTGGAGTGGGTCTTCAGAAAAGTTGTCGTGCAGTAGCAGCTCTAGAATTCGGTTCGGTTCGGTCACCCATGCTCGGTTCGGTTCGGAGTGCCACCTTCCTCTGGGTTCGGGTCCTTCTCCTTGTCTTCTTTCATTCGATTCGGGTCGGGTACTTCGCTCCGGGTCGGGTCGGGGTCCTCCTCCAGGTCGGGTCGGGTGTCCTTCCTTCCAGCGCTCTGATCCCTAGCTTATTGCTTCACGTATTCCGATCCGATCCCTCCTTGCCATCTGATCTGCGTGGCTTTCCCTCTTGCTAGTTCTCCCGAGTGTTTGCATCCGATCCGAGCCCTGCATCTCCAAGTCGATCCGATCTGGCCTCCAATCACTCTTCCGATCCGATCCGCTCCGCTCCCTAGCTTACTCCGATCCGATCCCCTTGTCCACCCCAACTCTAAGTAAACAGCCTTCCTTTTTGCCAAGCCTTCTCCAGCGACTAGTTCCAATCCAGTTCGAATCCCCTTGGTCAGTTCACAAATCCGATCCGACCCCCTTTCTCCGATCCGAACCGGTTCGGAACCTGCACACTTCTGCAATTTTCCAGCAAGCTTTCTACGCCATTCGACGACGTTTTCGAGCAATTTAACTATTCTAATCAATCATGAAACATACCACAGAGTCATAGCAACATGTAATAGCAACCACAAACCACATCCAACAATTCAAATGAATCAAAATGGATCAAAAGTAGCTAAAACTTCATATTTTCCCTTAAGCACTCTTAATCATGTTTAGGCATACAATTAGCAAAACACATCGAAATTATCTCAAATTTCTAACAGAGCCTTAAAACATTATTTTAGAATTTTAAGAATTTTTCCAGAATTTATTTACGTATAAATTCGCTAATCTTCACTAATTACCCTTAATTAACCGTAATTAGTGTCAAAATGATGCTATCACTCACCTTAGCCACAAATAAAATTCTCAGAACTGAAACTCCTCTGGTTTGGGGCGAATACTGATGTCTAACAGCAGCTCTAACCTTGCTTTGGTGCTTTTTCTCCTTAATTTGGTGTTGCTAAGCCTAATCTTCAATTAGAGAATGATTTGGGGTGTTTTAGATGTAGGAAGCCATTACTAAGGTCTCAAGGAGGTTTGTGGCGGCTCAAAACTGAAATGAAAGTGATAACCTAACCCTAATCAGTCCTCCTATACCTCTAAACCCGAAATTCCCCTTGGGCCTAACTGCTAATCACCCGGTTAAGCCCAATTAAGCTGTCTTTCACCATCTGAAACTTGTTTCAGCCATATCTCCCAAACGGTGAGTCCGTTTGGCTAATGTGACCACTCTACGGAAAGAGAAACTATCATTCAAAGCCAATGGAAGTGGTTTCAGGTCAAAATTCATTTCCAGTCAAAAGTTATGGCCAAAACAGTGCCAACTAGGGGTAAAATGGTCATTTAAAAATCGGGAAAAATCATGAACATGGGAAATGACCCCAATAGTCGTCTCCCAAAGTTACATGACCATACGACTTCGTATGTGAAAGAAATAAATATTCTACGATCCTATGATGCGCAGAATGCGGGTCGTTACACTATCATCGCAGTTGATTATTTTACCAAATGGGCAGAGGCCAAAGCTCTCGCTACGATTACCACCAAGAAGATGATCAACTTTGTTGTACGCAACAGCATTGCTCGATATGGGGTCCCTCAAGCCATCATTTCTGACAACGGCACCCAATTCGAGAGCGCCTAATTCAAAGCCTTTTGCCAGCGGCGCAACATCGAAAAGAGATTCTCGGAAGTGGCTCATCCTCAAGCCAATGGAGAGGTTGAAGCGGTCAACAAAGTCATTAAGTTCGTCATCCCGAAGCGCCTGGAAAAGGCGGGGGGCAGGTGGGCGGATGAACTTCCTCTAGCCCTGTGGGCATACTTAACCACCCATAAGACGACAACCGGACATACTCCCTTCGCCTTGGTCTACGGATCAGAAATCGTCATTCCTATTGAACTCAAGCTTCCATCTCATCGAGTCGCCTATTTCGATCTGAGGACATCCAAGATTTACTTTTAGGATCACTTGACTTGTTGAAAGAGAAAAGGAACGAAGCTGATCTCTAAGCTAATGCCCAATAGCAACGAGTCATCCGATACTTCAATTCCAGGGTCTGTCATAAGGACCTCAACGTTGGCGAACTCATCTTAAAATGGATCTTTCCTCCACCAACGGGCCTCGCCCCTCGTTGGGAAGGTCCATACTCCATAAAATGGAATCTTAGCAATGGATCTTTCAAACTTGCAACCGTGGACGTAGCTGAACTCCCAAGGGAATGGAACAGTGAACATCTCCGCTACTACTTCACAAACTTAGTATATGGTTATTTACGCTTTCCAACAATGTTTTGTTTTATAACAATTCAATGCATTGTAAAGGCTACGACTGCCAAAGTTATTAGTGGAAATGATGTTCAACTTCCCCCCTCTTCCTATCTATGTTTACTCTGCGCATGATGCATTTGATTGATCTTGACAACCAGCTTACGTTCAAACAGTCGGTTGTCGTATCGCCCCTAAGCATTGGAGTTGATACCACCACCCTGTTGGATCTAGAATAACCTTAGAGGGGGTGAATAGGGTTTTTCACAGTTTTTTGCTGAGTTAAAAATCTGACAGGATATTAAATAATAAACAGATTACAGAATACAACAGAAATAAAAATTAGAAAGGAAATAACACACAAAGATACCCAGCTTCGGCAAAATCCTGCCTACTGTTGCATTCCTAAGGTTTCTACTAGGAGTTAATAATAGATCCCGCTTACAAATACTGTAAACTCGCACTCCCTGCTCCTGTACTAACCTTACGCTCAAAACCCTAGACTGATCGATATCCCCTTGATCATATTTTACCCTAGTTTTTACAGACTCTAGTAAACTGCCAGCTAACTCCTAACTGAATTCCCTAGTTTTTTTTACAGAGACTAGAAAAACTGTTCGGATTTGTTTACAATTGAAATTTAAAAACAAAACAAATTTAAATTAAAACCAAGCCCTAATATTTTTAAAACCCTAGAGATAAAACAAGGGTTATCCCCTTTGAAAAACATGGCCGACCCATTTTCCATTGTGTTTGCATCATCTTTTATGAGCCTGATCTCTTCCTTTTTCAAAATTGGAAATGGCGGCTCTAAGAATTAGGGTTTCTCCATGTTGGCTCCAAACTGAATCGTGACTTCTGAAAGAAATTTGTCTCTGACAGCTTTTGTCTGGTGATGCTCTGTTGCTCACGATTTAGGGCTTTATCGAAATAACTATGAGTAAACTTGTTTGATTCTTCGAATTTGTTCCTCTGATTTTTGTTTCCTGTTTTGATACTAAATTCCTGTGATGAATGGCTATTAAATAGGATTTCAAAAATCCTTAAGTCTCTGATTTCAACATATATGACTTCGATCTGATTTGTATGTGTTTCCCTTTTTGATTTGCGGCTTCATTAAATCAAATCTGATTGAGTTGATAAATTCTGGAGAAAAATTTGTTTCCTTGAATGAATTTGAAAATGCGTGATTCATCCCATAATTCGATTACAGAACTGCTTTCCCAAAACAATTCATAACTAGGAATTATTGAATTTTCTTGCCAAAAAATCCCACTGTGTTTAAAATGCTGAAATCCTATGATTTATGTTTCCCCTATGAAAATAAATGTTGCCTTGAATGAGTCGAGCGTTGATTGAATAAAATCTGGAAATCTTCTTGCTTGATTTTTGGAAATTAAATTTCCCCTTGCCAAAAAACTTTTGTCCCAAATATTATTGCGTGATAATTTACTGCCTTGAATTTGATATTTTCCTTGATACAAAAGACTGGAAAAATATTTTGTTGGCTTGAATGAAATGAAATGGCTTTGATTGCTTTCCTGATTTGTTGCCATTCATGAATCAAATTAAAACTGCCCAAAATGATGTCATTGCTAAAATCATTTGTCCCACTGAATTGCTTGATTAAAAACAGTTGCCAATTGATTTTGTACTTGTATTTCTGGAAATCAAAATAGGAATGATTTTTGCCAGAAAAAACTTGGTTAAAATTTCTTGATCAATTCTGGAAACACATAAAATGTTTCATGCTATTTTTGCCAAATTTGATTTTCTAAAGTCTGGAAATAATTTAAAAAAAACATTTGCCAAAGAATTGCTCCCTTGTGTGATTGATTCCATTTTACTCCTGAGTGCACCATTCTTGTATTGTTGTCATGCTTCTTGTGCTCGGCCCCCATGCATGTGCTTCTATTGCCTTGCTTGTATTGTACTATGTCCTCATTTGTATTTGTTCTTGCATGTTGGCTTGTGAACTGCATTGTCCCTTGTTGTTCTTCATGTGGTCTTGTTAACTTGTGCAACTGGAACCAACTCATGTACATATAGCTCCACTGCTTATACCAATATTTGTTTGTGTACTTTGAAAAAGTGTTTCGTCCACATGTATACAATGTTGCATATACATGCAGCACCACCACTGTCTTAAGCTGCTGTACACTTTAAGCTGCACTGACTATTAGTTTGCTTTGAACTTGACTTATGTGTGAACAATGTTATATGTTCATTTGTAATGTTGCTTTGCATGTTCACTTTGGCCCATGACATGTAATTTTAGTTTCTCCATCACCATGCAGTCATGACCATTCATGGTTCCTCGACCACTTTGCTACACACATGTTTACTACCATGTTTTGTACTTGTAGTTTGCCACACCACATGTATTTGATTGAGCAATTGTGATTATATTTCACTTCTGCAAACTTATTTGCACAATTCCTCCTTGCTGTTGATTTAAATATTGAAGCTTTGCTTGCCCCTCCATGATATGTTTGACCTGATCTGCCATCTAAATGATGTGTAACCATGCTGCTTCACTTGTATTTGTTGCGCTGCACTATTTTGTCGCATTGACTTGATGTGCCACTTGCTTTTGAACTTGCACACTTGCACCATCCATGTTGGCGCTCGACCATGAATTGGTGCCATGCTACTTCCATTTTGCTGTTATGTTGTTCATGAACTTGAGTTGATTGTTGAGCTGCCCCGGCCACTTTGATTATGTGTTGACTATGTTTTCATGTGCACTGAGTCGAGAAGGCACACGTGGCTACTCCCCAGTTGCACACTAGGTTGGCGAGGCAGTGCACACGTGTGTGTATATATATACACACACACACACACACACGTGTGTATATGCAGCCATCCGAATGGATTTTCCTGTCCCTGCACAATAATATGTGTATATACATACACATATGTGTGTATACATATATCGTGCGCGTATTCACATATCAGATCAAGTCATGAAAAATGATGAGAAACACACCAGAAAACTGAGGCAAATAAAATTTTAAAAAATAAAATTTATATTTGCATGAATTTTGAATATTATTTTTGTTCCATATACTGTGTGTGTTTCTGTATATGAAATGTATGAAGACGGGACTGACTGAAGAATGCTTTGAAGACAAAAGATGATAGGCAGAAGACAGTGAAAATGTTTGTATTTGAGTCTTTGAATGTATAAATGAAAATGTATGTAAACTGTCATAATTGAGTGTGAGGAATTGTATATGAAAATAAAAGTGAATTGAAATGTATAATGTCCAAATAGTGGAGTATAAAAATTTTGTACTATATGAAAATGAAATAAAATATTATATTTAAATAAAATACTGTGAATGTTTAAATTTATGTACAGTTGTATTTTGTTTAAACAGAAATATTATATTCATGTATGTTATGTTGTATATGAAACAGTACAGTTACAGACACATATATAATAATATATATTGTTTGTTATCATCAAACAAAAATCATATAATTGTGTATACAATACTGTTATATACAACAATCTCACCCCTTTGATGATGACAAACAAATATAACATTTCGAGCATAAATGTGTTTGAAAAAATGAAATATATATTACTCCCCCTATTTGAATGCTCCCCCTACAAGTATGTATGAGTGAAAGAATAAATTCTCAAAATTAAAAATATTTATAAAATATTCACTCATAAATCAAAATCTCAACCCATTCTCCCCTTTTTCTTATCATCAAAAGGATTCAGAATTTAAAATATAGATGAACAATGACTATATTATCAGCTTAAAAGGAAGAATGGTCATCATAGATTTCAATCAATCAAACAAAAATCATAATATTCTGAAAACTAGTGGCATATTTCACATTGTAGAGAATGATGGATTTACGATGAAATTTATATAAATGGGGAGAGTTATAAAAATATGAATTTTAATTATTTTCAAAAGAATTTATAAAAAATGAAGTTCAAAAACAGTGATGGATTTGGACTTAATTATAATTTCAACTTAAGCGACAAAATCGAATAATCTCAAATCCCAATAGATATCAATCAACAAGTCATAATACGTCATAAAATATTAACATTTCACAAAATAGAAAGTGGATTGATAAACTGATTTTTATACACCAAGGAGAATTTCATATTAATTTTAATTTTTAGCGCATTATTTCCTTTCTCTTTTTATTTTATTTAAGAGCACACTGACCATGCTTAACTAGAGCTTAGATTTTTAAATGAGATCAGTCGCAACTTAAATTATAAGTTGTCTCATAACCATGCATAACCAGAGCTTGGATCTTTAAATGATGTTAGAGACACACTTATGTATTAATTATATATTTTATCATTTTCAGCTTTAAATAGAAAAACTCCTCAGTATATACAACCAATATGAATGATAGAAATGTGGTAGGTATAGAAATGGACTGTGAAATAAATTTCTAAATTAATTATATTATGAAATATGCTCGACTGTACCGGAATCATTGAAAATTTTCAATTATCACTAATTCTGAATAATAACATAGTCCAATTTCTATCACAAATATTATCACTGTTTATTCAAAAATATTTTAAAAAAAAAATTAACTCTCCACATTAATATAAAAGACATGATGGATGGCAGAATGATGATAGATAAAGGAGATGGTCGTGAAATAATTGCCAATTCAAAGATATTATAATAAATGTTCAACCATCATGAAAATCTAAATAAAATCTCCTCTTGTTGTGAAATATACTACAGTCACAATTTATCACAATTTCAAAATATGATAATAATTTTGATGAATTATAAATATAGTTCAATTTGGATGTTGATTTCAATTTCTGAATGAATAATCAATAAATAATTTTAAAATTGAAAATCAATTACAAGAGGGATATGAAGACCTATACATGCCAAGAGGGATAAATTTGTACAAGGCAAAAAGAGTGTGTGGATCTATACAAGGTGAAGATTAGAATCTAAGTACAAATGAGTGAGACAAATATAAGACACTTCTGATACCACTTGGTGTCCCTATTAATAAGGATTTTAAGGAGATACTGGAGACAAACAAGGATATCAAAGACAAACGAATTATAAGTACAAAGCCCAAGCGGACAAGATTACAGATTATGCACATGTATCAGAGCAGTAAACAGATGATTCCAAAACAAACATTTTTCAAAAGGCATTATCAGAGCAGCACAAAAATATTTTCAAATCATACTTGTCAAGATGGAGGTCACATAAGATGATTCATGATCCAATGATTAAAAATACCGTTTATTTGAAATCATTTGAGGAATATGAAACTTCTCAAGATTCAGTGAATCAATCACTTTAGAATGTAAATTTCAGATTCAAGATATATGTGTGATTCAATAAATCAATAATTTTAAATGATTTTAAACAAACATATATTCGAATCAAATAAGTGATTTTCAAAGACCATTTTTCAAAAAAAAAAATCTCAAGATATTTCTGACAAGTATAAGGGAAATTTCAGATCATATACATCAAGTTTGAGAGGTATACATGATAAAAAAACAAAAAAAAAATATTTGAAATCACTTGAATCAATGTTAAGTTTGAGGTGTAATGAATTATTCACACAAGGTTGATAATTTCAAATTAATGTGGTGTGTGAAATTCAAAATATCAAGAATTTCAGATGATTTCAAATAAACAAATTTCAACCATACTGATCATGAATATAAAAAGGATTTCAA
The DNA here is from genome assembly GCA_030737875.1 of Allium sativum. Lineage (NCBI taxonomy): Eukaryota > Viridiplantae > Streptophyta > Magnoliopsida > Asparagales > Amaryllidaceae > Allium > Allium sativum. The sequence goes on from CM060916.1 coordinate 1,007,532,087, forward strand.
GATGTATCACTGAGATTCAATACATATCAAAAAAATATCCAAGCCAATCTGAAAATCAATGAAATTATCACAACTGATAAATAATAGAGTGTTGTAATGAGTATAATATTTCAGCTTTTCTAAAATGAATTAGAAGAAACTCAAAACAGCAGAGATGTGTGAAATTTCAATAAAATTTCCAGATCTTCAAAAATTTAGAATTCAAATTAACAGAGTTCAAGATATGACAAAAATACATCAACTCTGTTATGAATTCAGAAAACATAAAATAAACTTCAAAACAATTGCAGATATTTACAAATTTATATTCAAGATCTAGAAAAGATTAAAACATCAGATTTTCATTCAAGTGAAGTAGATTTCCAGAAAATCAAGAGTACTGCAATTTGATGTTGAGAAAGCCCAAGAAGAACACAAAAATATGGCAGTGACAAACTTAAAAGCAAAAAACAAAAATGGAAGGAGATAGAAGAAAACAAAAAACATAGAATATTTACAAAGATAAGTTCAGATATCATAACTGAAATCAGTGTAAACCAAAATCTCTGACTCATTATCTTGACTAAGGAGCTGTGAAGGATAAAGTAACATGGACCACCTTGATTTCAAATCTCTTTTTGCACAGAAGTTCCTCAGTCTCCACTGCTACCTAACAGTTTGTAGAATCGAGTGGTTTAACAAAAGTTGTAAAACCACTCACAGTCTTGTTCACACATTATGGTACACAAACCTGTTTATATAACAATCCATTTGAATCTATCTTATTACCTTTGGGAAACCAAATCTATTTGAATTTAACTGAATTCATTTTATTTCCTTTTGGGTTCCAGAATTGTTCAATTGGATTATTATAAAACAAATTCACATCACGTTTATGATTCAAAAATCCTTTGCGATTATCAGAGTCTGAATTTTCATATCGATTCTTTCCGAATCATTTCAAAGGATTTTTAAATCATTTGAGTTCTGATTTTCAAAAACATTATTTTTCTCAAAGCTGAGACCACTTTTATTTCCAAATGAAAATTGATTTTTCAACAACATATTAAGAGATTTTTCACCGTTAGAAAATTTAGTCAAGGTTGATTCAAGTTGTTGAATTTTAGTTTTAAGATCACGGTTCTCTTTCATTAAATCTGAACAATGATTTTTAGTGATCTTACATTGTAACACCCCACCTCCGCCAGGGTCACTCGCAAAGGAATGCACTAGCTTTGGAGGGGCATTATTGGTAAACATGCATAATGATATAGCAAGGCAGGACAAGACATATATATATATGTAAATACACAGAGTAAGTAAATAAAACAGCGGAAGATTTATAAACCATTTCAAAACACAAGTCTGGTACATCAAAATGTCACTTTCCCAAAATTACAAGTCTAGATAAATACATCATCTGATAAACTGAAAATACATAAGTACTATCCCCAAATAAGAGTGATAAACCATAGCGGCTCAAGTCCAAAGCATACTTGAGCTATCCAAGGAAGCAGCTAAAGTCCAAGCTAGGCTCCAGTATTCCCTCCCTGAGAACCTGGGGGGGGAAACGGAAGAAAAGAGGCGAAAGAAAACAGGTCAGTCAAAAAGACTGAGTAAGCCCTGCTACGATCAGTCTATAAACTAATAAAGTTAACAGCATGATGGAAACTGAGATGATCATAGATAACAACATACTGGCATGGTAAATTAACTACAAGATAGATAGAGGTGTCATCGCATAAACAAAGTTAAGTCTTGCACCACGGTGTACTAGCAAACCAACATAACAGATATTGATCCCCTGGCCCAAGCTTTGGCCCAATAACATGAAGTGACCTTAATATAAGGTCCAGCCCAACGGTCTAGTCGATCGGCTCCCTATAAACCTAACACGTCAAGTGTTGGTGTCCATATGGCCCACATATGGTTGTAGTTAGTCTGTGCTGGGTCCACCTTTGGGTGTATCAAGCCCTCGGGTGTTAACCCCGGACACTTAAGCAATAATGCACAGCCCTAATCTACTGGTACCCGTGCCTCGAGTTTGTCCAAAATCGGACTACGTGCACGTCCGTAGCCCGCCGGACCCGCACCGCTGTACCACTCAGCCATCGCCTTTTGGTCGCTTACATCCGTCCAGTAATCGTGCCCCGCCCTAGCCTAGCTTCTAGGGTTGTGAATGATACCAAACTGGGATTACTGTTGGAACAGACCACGTTGCCAGGGTTTTCTAAGAGGGTTAAGTGTGGTTTAACCCCTCACTAATCATGGATTAAATTAGTTAAGTGTAATCAACGGTTCACCACTTAACCCCATCTAATCCCTTGCATCCCCAAATTGATTAAATTGGTTAAGTGTAACTTAACCCCATTTTCATCCCTTGAATTTCCAAATTGGTTAAGTATTAGTGGACCCTGACTTAACCCTAATCATGAGGCATTAATTAATTTAATGCACCTTAACCTCTCACATTAGACCTTGTTGTGGTTACTAGTTAGGCCGGGCGGATCCGGGTAGGTTTACACCACAACTCAGGCTAACCTCGGGTTTTGGCACCACATGACCAACTTCTCACATTGGGTCCTATTGTTTGTAGCCACTAGTTAAGCCGGTCGGTTCCGGGTAGGATTACGCTACAAACTCAACCCAACCTCGAGTTGGCCACACTTATGTTTTCTAAGTGTCATGTCCACTTTATTTCAAAACATAATTACAAGTCAACAAATACTTGGGTAGACCTAACTTAATAGGTAAATTCCCAAGGGGTAGACCTAACTTAATAGGTAAATTCCCAATCTTATATTTTCATGTATTTTATGTTTTTACCCAAAACCCTCCCAACGTCATTCTATCGCTTACATATTCGTAATAACGCATAAAGGATAGGAAGAGGGAACTTGGCACAACATACATGATAGACTTGCATATCACTACAAACACACATAACATGTTAGACTTGCACAACTTAGCATCGTGAACTTGCATATTACCATAATCGTGCATAACATGTTAAACTTGCATAACTTAGCATAGTGAATTTGCATATTACCATAAACATGCATAACTTGTCAAACATGCACAACTTGCCATTTTAAACTTGCATAAACATGCATAGCTTGTCAAACATGCACAACTTGCCATTTTAAACTTGCATAAACATGCATAACTTGTCAAACATGCACAACTTGTCAAACATGCACAACTTGCCATTTTAAACTTGCATAAACATGCATAACTTGTTAAACATGCAAATCAAGGCTTAGTAAACTCGCATAAACATGCATACTCAAATAAACTTGCAAATCATGGTTTAGCAAACTCGCATAAACATGCATACTCAAATAAACTTGCAAATCATGGTTTAGCAAACTCGCATAAACATGCATACTCAAATAAACTTGCAAATCATGGTTTAGCAAACTCGCATAAACATGCATACTCAAATAAACTTGCAAATCATGGTTTAGCAAACTCGCATAAACATGCATACTCAAATAAACTTGCAAATCATGGTTTAGCAAACTCGCATAAACATGCATACTCAAATAAACTTGCAAATCATGGTTTAGCAAACTCGCATAAACATGCATACTCAAATAAACATACATAAATCCCAACTTGCATCACATATTAACTTTAGAGTTTCTAAAATGAAGGTAAGAAGGCTTACAATGCTTATGCGGCCTCAAATAACTATAGCAAATGTAAAGAACCCCTTATGCAACTAATTAAAGCCCCCAAATGCAAGCAAACTTGATCAAGACTCCTCCTTTATGATGGCAATAGAAAAACAAGCCTTTAATGCAAGCTAAGGAGGATCATACAAGCCTAAATATGCTTGTATGCATGGAAAATCACTTAGGAAATGATTTAGGATTTGTATGAAGAGATTGGAGGCTAGGGTTTTTAGGTGGAGGCCATGAGAGTTTTCAATTTGACATAGTTTTGTTGCTAGAGTGAATAATGAGTGATTTAGGGTAGGTTAGGGTCTTATTTATAGATTAGGCTAGTGATTTAGACCGTAGGATTAACCCTAGATTCAATTAGGTCCATCAGATCCCGGAACTCTCTAGAACCAAGCCACAAGACCCAGCCTAAATCAGAAATGGTGCACCAGGCTAAACAGCCCGGGCACCCCCTGTCGACAGGGCTGTCGACAGGGCAGTCGACATGCCAAGACCCCTGTCGACAGGCCTGTCGACATGGGGTCCATGGCGGGATTTTTCCCGCCTTGGCCCAGCTGGACCAATTCTTGATTTTAATTTAAATTTAAATCTGTTTTAATTATGGAAATTTCTGAAAACTTCCATGGACCTTAACTGGGTCATACGGACTCCGATTTTCGAAAACTCGGACTCTATTTCGCGTATTTTTCCGAGACGAACGCAATGGCATAGCCCGTTTCCCTTGATTCAGATTTTAGAAATAAATTCTGCCTCAATTTTCATTATTACAGGTTATTGAAAACACGGGTTGTTACATTCTCCCCTCCTTAAAGGATTTCGTCCCCGAAATCTTCAAGTTAGGAAGAACGTATCCTACCATCCAATCATCCATCTACTCAAAGCATCATCCACGAGCAATCATTGTCCTTACAAGATTCTAAATGCTGTATGAACATATGCAAAGGTGTGTGTATATGTACTTACCTAATGCAAAAATCAGGCGGTTACTGATACAGTAAACCTCCTTAATGCATATGTATGTAAATCAGGCGGTTACTGATACAGTAAACCTCCTTAATGCACATGTATGTCAGTGAAATGAATCCATATGTATGCAAATTCCTAAATTCATAGTATCTATATGAGTGCACATAACATTCACCCATATGCAACATCCATGTGATAACACACAATTTTCATCCATAAATGAGCAAAAACACTCATGCATATGCAACATGAAGAGTGTGTGAGCCGATCTAGTGCCTAATGTGTATAATGCATCCACGAGTAACCACTTGCAAACACTTGCAACCACTTGCAACCATCAAGCATAACATGTTTCAAACACATGTTTCAACCAAAGGGTTTCTACCTAAGGTTCTCATGACACGATAAACATGATAAACTAGATAAACTAGATAAACTAGATAAACATGGACAGAGAGATATGCTTAGAAGATAAGCAAGATAAACTCCTTTTTGGATTTCAAGAAATCCATTCAAACTCTGACATATAGTACTGACCGATGAGTCTTAAACCCCTTATGGAGTTTACAACAGAAATAGGATCGAGAATGGGACCGAGAGGATATATATATACAAAAGATAACTTGCAAGCAAGTTCCACAGGAAAACAAGGATCAAGGATACACTCTTAAAAAGAGATATGATGCGCGTATCTAGTCTTCACTCTTCTTAGTCACGTTTCCTTGAGCTTAACTCTACTGTGCTTTGATTTCTTGGCTTCCTAACTCCTATTTCCCAAATTCGAGTTGGAACGCATTTCATTATTGCCTCTCGTCTTTCTTTCCCACTTATTCTTGCTTCTGTATTCTTGGCTTAAACATACTGTAACCTCATGATCTCATGCCAGCTCTCCAAAATTCACTAGTGAATCCTGGATCTCGTCTACTTACTATAAAGTATTCCTTGCAGCAGAACTTTTCTTGAAAATACCAATCCACGTTGCCAATTGCCCTTATAAACGTGATTTTCTATAACTCATGCTTAATCGAAATGAACCATCCGCCTATGAATGATAGGCCATACCTAGATTCCCTTTCTTTGATCTAGGTAGTCCATCCACATAATCTATCGAGATGTTTTCACACTTCCCCTGCGGAACCTCTAATGGAGGTAATGGCCCACTGGGCTTCTATGACTTGGCCTTAACCTGGTGGGACAACATGCATCCGGAGACCAACTCGGCCACCTCCTCGAGTGATGCGCATCTTCAAGACCCTTCTTTACCAAGTCTTCCACTCGAGGAACACATAATCTCTTATCGCGCCTTAGTCATCCTTTGTCATCTATAATATATCTAGCGAGGTGATTTAACATCTCGCCTCGAATCAACTGGTCCATGTTCTTGACTAACTGCGGGTCTTCTTCCTGTGAAACCCCCTTCTTGATCCAGAAGAGTAAGTCTAAGCTCAGGGAATGCTAACTAGCTAGCCAAACGGAGAAAGCTTCTTACTTCAATTGCCCTCCTCAGAATTTTCCGATCTTAGACCGCAACCACTTTAGCGGAATCCACCGCTAAGCCTTACTTAGGAACTATGTGCCCAAGAAATCCGACTTCTTCCCTCCAAAGTGATATTTGGAGAACTTGACCTTCAACTGGTTGCTCTAAGCGTATCCATCTCCTCCTTGGGATGGATAGCATGCTCTTCCTCATTCTTTTGAGGAGATCAAATTATTATCTACGACGACCACGACAAACTTGTTCAAGGACCCCCTAAACACCCTACCCATCAAGTTCACGTAATATGCGGGTGCATTAGTCAAACCAAATAGCATGACTAGCCATTCTAAAAATCCATCTAGAGTCCTAAACGCAGTCTTGTCAATCCCATCCTCAGCCACCCTAAGCTGATGGAACCCGGTAGCTAGATCAAAAGAAAACCGATGCTCCTACAAGCTGGTCAAACAAATCATTGATCCTTGGTAGCGGTTGTCTAAACACATAAGCGAAATAAACTGTCCTCATCAGTAACGAATACTACTGGAGCACCCTACTCGAAAATGCTTCGTCTCAGGAAGTTCTTCCCAAGCAACTCCTTGACTTACTTTCTTAACTCGCACCTCGTGAGGTCATGTGCCTATCCGGCCACGAAACTGGCTTGGCATTACCCACCATATAATACGGAAATCTATCCCCAGATATCAGGATATTCTCGGACCACCCTCACCGATTGCAAACTATCGATAGACGAGTTGAGGGATTCAAGATAACACAACATGACGGGACCCATAGGGTTACTAGAAATTTCTAGGGTATTACCGAGGCGAGTCATGAGCCCCACACCCTATATACAAAAACCAAGAATGGCTTCAAAACAGGACAACCATTCCATGCCCAAAACCAACCCATATCCCCTGAAACCGAGAATATAAACATCCCATGAGAATTCTATACTCAAGATAGAAATTTTCAAATCCACTCAGACCACAGACAGGCGGGAAGAACCCCCAATTGGATTTGAAACATATACGGGATCATCAACTACACTAGTACTTAGGTGCAAAAACTTCCAACTAGATCAGATGAAATAAACTATGCGATGTGCCAGAATCGAACAAAGTTCGAACAGGAAAAATCAGAAAATGCAAACAAGATTTTCAACAGAAACACTACCTCTATCATAAGCTGGAAGAACGGGGTTGAGGGGATGAATTCGCCCTCCAGATAATCCTGCACACTGAGTCTGGCCTTGCCCTTGTTTCCTCGGGCAATCCTTGCTGAAATGTCCAAATTCACCACAATCAAAGCATTCGCCCCGCTTTCTCTTCTTCTTCCTACATTCCCTGGCTATATGTCCAACTTTACTACAGAAGTTGCATTTCATATCCTTGCCCCGTTTCCCGGAATTTACTCTCTTGCCTTGAGACTCATTCGCCTTGACCTCTTTCTTGTTATTGTTATCTTCTTCTTGAAGTAGGGCCAAATTCACCAAATTCTCGAAAGTCGCCCCCAAGGGTATATGAGACATGGCCAAACCATGTAATGACTCGTTTAATCCTAGAGCAAAGTATAGGGCCTTCTTCTGAGCTGTATTAACCAAGTCTAAATCGTCCCGAGCCAGTTGATTAAACTTATCTACGTATTCCCTAATAGTCATGTCCCCTTGCTTTAGTGATAAGAACCTTAGTCCAAACCTTCCTCTAAAGTCATCCCAAGTCTCAATTGGCCTAGTCGCGGTGGTGACTACCCACCAACGTGCAGCTTCTTCCTTTAGCAACCATACTGCCAATAAAACCTTCCTGCGGTCACTTATATCAAAGGTGGCTAAAAAATCTTCGGTCTCTTTCAACCAATTCCTTGCCTCTACAAACGTCTCTGTTCCATTGAAATTCTTGCCACCCATCATCTTAAAGTTCTTACAAGTTTCCGCAAAATCCGCTTGTGGAGGCTGAAGGAGAAGAGGAATATCAGCTACGGAAAGAGGAGGAGAAACAGCGGCCTTGACTGGAAGGACAACATTAGAGACATCCGGGACCGGTGCCGTGACTTCCAAGTACCGACGAAACCAATCGGGTAAGATGAGATTATCAGACATGCTGGAAACGAAAAGAAAAAGAGTTCAAACGAGAGATCGAAGGATAGTGCTAATGGCTTTTGGGGAATAGCCTTTTAAAAATAACTAGACTTTCTTTGGAAAATACTTTATACTTGGTTTTGAAAATAGTTTTTCAAAGAGTTTTAAAAACCTTTTTATCCCTTCTCGTAAACCTTATGCTCTGATACCAAATGTAACACCCCACCTCCGCCAGGGTCACTCGCAAAGGAATGCACTAGCTTTGGAGGGGCATTATTGGTAAACATGCATAATGATATAGCAAGGCAGGACAAGACATATATATATATGTAAATACACAGAGTAAGTAAATAAAACAGTGGAAGATTTATAAACCATTTCAAAACACAAGTCTGGTACATCAAAATGTCACTTTCCCAAAATTACAAGTCTAGATAAATACATCATCTGATAAACTGAAAATACATAAGTACTATCCCCAAATAAGAGTGATAAACCATAGCGGCTCAAGTCCAAAGCATACTTGAGCTATCCAAGGAAGCAGCTAAAGTCCAAGCTAGGCTCCAGTATTCCCTCCCTGAGAACCTGGGGGGGGAAACGGAAGAAAAGAGGCGAAAGAAAACAGGTCAGTCAAAAAGACTGAGTAAGCCCTGCTACGATCAGTCTATAAACTAATAAAGTTAACAGCATGATGGAAACTGAGATGATCATAGATAACAACATACTGGCATGGTAAATTAACTACAAGATAGATAGAGGTGTCATCGCATAAACAAAGTTAAGTCTTGCACCACGGTGTACTAGCAAACCAACATAACAGATATTGATCCCCTGGCCCAAGCTTTGGCCCAATAACATGAAGTGACCTTAATATAAGGTCCAGCCCAACGGTCTAGTCGATCGGCTCCCTATAAACCTAACACGTCAAGTGTTGGTGTCCATATGGCCCACATATGGTTGTAGTTAGTCTGTGCTGGGTCCACCTTTGGGTGTATCAAGCCCTCGGGTGTTAACCCCGGACACTTAAGCAATAATGCACAGCCCTAATCTACTGGTACCCGTGCCTCGAGTTTGTCCAAAATCGGACTACGTGCACGTCCGTAGCCCGCCGGACCCGCACCGCTGTACCACTCAGCCATCGCCTTTTGGTCGCTTACATCCGTCCAGTAATCGTGCCCCGCCCTAGCCTAGCTTCTAGGGTTGTGAATGATACCAAACTGGGATTACTGTTGGAACAGACCACGTTGCCAGGGTTTTCTAAGAGGGTTAAGTGTGGTTTAACCCCTCACTAATCATGGATTAAATTAGTTAAGTGTAATCAACGGTTCACCACTTAACCCCATCTAATCCCTTGCATCCCCAAATTGATTAAATTGGTTAAGTGTAACTTAACCCCATTTTCATCCCTTGAATTTCCAAATTGGTTAAGTATTAGTGGACCCTGACTTAACCCTAATCATGAGGCATTAATTAATTTAATGCACCTTAACCTCTCACATTAGACCTTGTTGTGGTTACTAGTTAGGCCGGGCGGATCCGGGTAGGTTTACACCACAACTCAGGCTAACCTCGGGTTTTGGCACCACATGACCAACTTCTCACATTGGGTCCTATTGTTTGTAGCCACTAGTTAAGCCGGTCGGTTCCGGGTAGGATTACGCTACAAACTCAACCCAACCTCGAGTTGGCCACACTTATGTTTTCTAAGTGTCATGTCCACTTTATTTCAAAACATAATTACAAGTCAACAAATACTTGGGTAGACCTAACTTAATAGGTAAATTCCCAAGGGGTAGACCTAACTTAATAGGTAAATTCCCAATCTTATATTTTCATGTATTTTATGTTTTTACCCAAAACCCTCCCAACGTCATTCTATCGCTTACATATTCGTAATAACGCATAAAGGATAGGAAGAGGGAACTTGGCACAACATACATGATAGACTTGCATATCACTACAAACACACATAACATGTTAGACTTGCACAACTTAGCATCGTGAACTTGCATATTACCATAATCGTGCATAACATGTTAAACTTGCATAACTTAGCATAGTGAATTTGCATATTACCATAAACATGCATAACTTGTCAAACATGCACAACTTGCCATTTTAAACTTGCATAAACATGCATAGCTTGTCAAACATGCACAACTTGCCATTTTAAACTTGCATAAACATGCATAACTTGTCAAACATGCACAACTTGTCAAACATGCACAACTTGCCATTTTAAACTTGCATAAACATGCATAACTTGTTAAACATGCAAATCAAGGCTTAGTAAACTCGCATAAACATGCATACTCAAATAAACTTGCAAATCATGGTTTAGCAAACTCGCATAAACATGCATACTCAAATAAACTTGCAAATCATGGTTTAGCAAACTCGCATAAACATGCATACTCAAATAAACTTGCAAATCATGGTTTAGCAAACTCGCATAAACATGCATACTCAAATAAACTTGCAAATCATGGTTTAGCAAACTCGCATAAACATGCATACTCAAATAAACTTGCAAATCATGGTTTAGCAAACTCGCATAAACATGCATACTCAAATAAACTTGCAAATCATGGTTTAGCAAACTCGCATAAACATGCATACTCAAATAAACATACATAAATCCCAACTTGCATCACATATTAACTTTAGAGTTTCTAAAATGAAGGTAAGAGGGCTTACAATGCTTATGCGGCCTCAAATAACTATAGCAAATGTAAAGAACCCCTTATGCAACTAATTAAAGCCCCCAAATGCAAGCAAACTTGATCAAGACTCCTCCTTTATGATGGCAATAGAAAAACAAGCCTTTAATGCAAGCTAAGGAGGATCATACAAGCCTAAATATGCTTGTATGCATGGAAAATCACTTAGGAAATGATTTAGGATTTGTATGAAGAGATTGGAGGCTAGGGTTTTTAGGTGGAGGCCATGAGAGTTTTCAATTTGACATAGTTTTGTTGCTAGAGTGAATAATGAGTGATTTAGGGTAGGTTAGGGTCTTATTTATAGATTAGGCTAGTGATTTAGACCGTAGGATTAACCCTAGATTCAATTAGGTCCATCAGATCCCGGAACTCTCTAGAACCAAGCCACAAGACCCAGCCTAAATCAGAAATGGTGCACCAGGCTAAACAGCCCGGGCACCCCCTGTCGACAGGGCTGTCGACAGGGCAGTCGACATTCCAAGACCCCTGTCGACAGGCCTGTCGACATGGGGTCCATGGCGGAATTTTTCCCGCCTTGGCCCAGCTTGCCCAATTCTTGATTTTAATTTAAATTTAAATCTGTTTTAATTATGGAAATTTCTGAAAACTTCCATGGACCTTAACTGGGTCATACGAACTCCGATTTTCGAAAACTCGGACTCTATTTCGCGTATTTTTCCGAGACGAACGCAATGGCATAGCCCGTTTCCCTTGATTCAGATTTTAGAATTAAATTCTGCCTCAATTTTCATTATTACAGGTTATTGAAAACACGGGTTGTTACATTCTCCCCTCCTTAAAGGATTTCGTCCCCGAAATCTTCAAGTTAGGAAGAACGTATCCTACCATCCAATCATCCATCTACTCAAAGCATCATCCACGAGCAATCATTGTCCTTACAAGATTCTAAATGTTGTATGAACATATGCAAAGGTGTGTGTATATGTACTTACCTAATGCAAAAATCAGGCGGTTACTGATACAGTAAACCTCCTTAATGCATATGTATGTAAATCAGGCGGTTACTGATACAGTAAACCTCCTTAATGCACATGTATGTCAGTGAAATGAATCCATATGTATGCAAATTCCTAAATTCATAGTATCTATATGAGTGCACATAACATTCACCCATATGCAACATCCATGTGATAACACACAATTTTCATCCATAAATGAGCAAAAACACTCATGCATATGCAACATGAAGAGTGTGTGAGCCGATCTAGTGCCTAATGTGTATAATGCATCCACGAGTAACCACTTGCAAACACTTGCAACCACTTGCAACCATCAAGCATAACATGTTTCAAACACATGTTTCAACCAAAGGGTTTCTACCTAAGGTTCTCATGACATGATAAACATGATAAACTAGATAAACTAGATAAACATGGACAGAGAGATATGCTTAGAAGATAAGCAAGATAAACTCCTTTTTGGATTTCAAGAAATCCATTCAAACTCTGACATATAGTACTGACCGATGAGTCTTAACCCCCTTATGGAGTTTACAACAGAAATAGGATCGAGAATGGGACCGAGAGGATATATATATACAAAAGATAACTTGCAAGCAAGTTCCACAGGAAAACAAGGATCAAGGATACACTCTTAAAAAGAGATATGATGCGCGTATCTAGTCTTCACTCTTCTTAGTCACGTTTCCTTGAGCTTAACTCTACTGTGCTTTGATTTCTTGGCTTCCTAACTCCTATTTCCCAAATTCGAGTTGGAACGCATTTCATTATTGCCTCTCGTCTTTCTTTCCCACTTATTCTTCCTTCTGTATTCTTGGCTTAAACATACTGTAACCTCATGATCTCATGCCAGCTCTCCAAAATTCACTAGTGAATCCTGGATCTCGTCTACTTACTATAAAGTATTCCTTGCAGCAGAACTTTTCTTGAAAATACCAATCCACGTTGCCAATTGCCCTTATAAACGTGATTTTCTATAACTCATGCTTAATCGAAATGAACCATCCGCCTATGAATGATAGGCCATACCTAGATTCCCTTTCTTTGATCTAGGTAGTCCATCCACATAATCTATCGAGATGTTTTCACACTTCCCCTGCGGAACCTCTAATGGAGGTAATGGCCCACTGGGCTTCTATGACTTGGCCTTAACCTGGTGGCACAACATGCATCCGGAGACCAACTCGGCCACCTCCTCGAGTGATGCGCATCTTCAAGACCCTTCTTTACCAAGTCTTCCACTCGAGGAACACATAATCTCTTATCGCGCCTTAGTCATCCTTTGTCATCTATAATATATCTAGCGAGGTGATTTAACATCTCGCCTCGAATCAACTGGTCCATGTTCTTGACTAACTGCGGGTCTTCTTCCTGTGAAACCCCCTTCTTGATCCAGAAGAGTAAGTCTAAGCTCAGGGAATGCTAACTAGCTAGCCAAACGGAGAAAGCTTCTTACTTCAATTGCCCTCCTCAGAATTTTCCGATCTTAGACCGCAACCACTTTAGCGGAATCCACCGCTAAGCCTTACTTAGGAACTATGTGCCCAAGAAATCCGACTTCTTCCCTCCAAAGTGATATTTGGAGAACTTGACCTTCAACTGGTTGCTCTAAGCGTATCCATCTCCTCCTTGGGATGGATAGCATGCTCTTCCTCGTTCTTTTGAGGAGATCAAATTATTATCTACGACGACCACGACAAACTTGTTCAAGGACCCCCTAAACACCCTACCCATCAAGTTCACGTAATATGCGGGTGCATTAGTCAAACCAAATAGCATGACTAGCCATTCTAAAAATCCATCTAGAGTCCTAAACGCAGTCTTGTCAATCCCATCCTCAGCCACCCTAAGCTGATGGAACCCGGTAGCTAGATCAAAAGAAAACCGATGCTCCTACAAGCTGGTCAAACAAATCATTGATCCTTGGTAGCGGTTGTCTAAACACATAAGCGAAATAAACTGTCCTCATCAGTAACGAATACTACTGGAGCACCCTACTCGAAAATGCTTCGTCTCAGGAAGTTCTTCCCAAGCAACTCCTTGACTTACTTTCTTAACTCGCACCTCGTGAGGTCATGTGCCTATCCGGCCACGAAACTGGCTTGGCATTACCCACCATATAATACGGAAATCTATCCCCAGATATCAGGATATTCTCGGACCACCCTCACCGATTGCAAACTATCGATAGACGAGTTGAGGGATTCAAGATAACACAACATGACGGGACCCATAGGGTTACTAGAAATTTCTAGGGTATTACCGAGGCGAGTCATGAGCCCCACACCCTATATACAAAAACCAAGAATGGCTTCAAAACAGGACAACCATTCCATGCCCAAAACCAACCCATATCCCCTGAAACCGAGAATATAAACATCCCATGAGAATTCTATACTCAAGATAGAAATTTTCAAATCCACTCAGACCACAGACAGGCGGGAAGAACCCCCAATTGGATTTGAAACATATACGGGATCATCAACTACACTAGTACTTAGGTGCAAAAACTTCCAACTAGATCAGATGAAATAAACTATGCGATGTGCCAGAATCGAACAAAGTTCGAACAGGAAAAATCAGAAAATGCAAACAAGATTTTCAACAGAAACACTACCTCTATCATAAGCTGGAAGAACGGGGTTGAGGGGATGAATTCGCCCTCCAGATAATCCTGCACACTGAGTCTGGCCTTGCCCTTGTTTCCTCGGGCAATCCTTGCTGAAATGTCCAAATTCACCACAATCAAAGCATTCGCCCCGCTTTCTCTTCTTCTTCCTACATTCCCTGGCTATATGTCCAACTTTACTACAGAAGTTGCATTTCATATCCTTGCCCCGTTTCCTGGAATTTACTCTCTTGCCTTGAGACTCATTCGCCTTGACCTCTTTCTTGTTATTGTTATCTTCTTCTTGAAGTAGGGCCAAATTCACCAAATTCTCGAAAGTCGCCCCCAAGGGTATATGAGACATGGCCAAACCATGTAATGACTCGTTTAATCCTAGAGCAAAGTATAGGGCCTTCTTCTGAGCTGTATTAACCAAGTCTAAATCGTCCCGAGCCAGTTGATTAAACTTATCTACGTATTCCCTAATAGTCATGTCCCCTTGCTTTAGTGATAAGAACCTTAGTCCAAACCTTCCTCTAAAGTCATCCCAAGTCTCAATTGGCCTAGTCGCGGTGGTGACTACCCACCAACGTGCAGCTTCTTCCTTTAGCAACCATACTGCCAATAAAACCTTCCTGCGGTCACTTATATCAAAGGTGGCTAAAAGATCTTCGGTCTCTTTCAACCAATTCCTTGCCTCTACAAACGTCTCTGTTCCATTGAAATTCTTGCCACGCATCATCTTAAAGTTCTTACAAGTTTCCGCAAAATCCGCTTGTGGAGGCTGAAGGAGAAGAGGAATATCAGCTACGGAAAGAGGAGGAGAAACAGCGGCCTTGACTGGAAGGACAACATTAGAGACATCCGGGACCGGTGCCGTGACTTCCAAGTACCGACGAAACCAATCGGGTAAGATGAGATTATCAGACATGCTGGAAACGAAAAGAAAAAGAGTTCAAACGAGAGATCGAAGGATAGTGCTAATGGCTTTTGGGGAATAGCCTTTTAAAAATAACTAGACTTTCTTTGGAAAATACTTTATACTTGGTTTTGAAAATAGTTTTTCAAAGAGTTTTAAAAACCTTTTTATCCCTTCTCGTAAACCTTATGCTCTGATACCAAATGTAACACCCCACCTCCGCCAGGGTCACTCGCAAAGGAATGCACTAGCTTTGGAGGGGCATTATTGGTAAACATGCATAATGATATAGCAAGGCAGGACAAGACATATATATATATATATGTAAATACACAGAGTAAGTAAATAAAACAGTGGAAGATTTATAAATCATTTCAAAACACAAGTCTGGTACATCAAAATGTCACTTTCCCAAAATTACAAGTCTAGATAAATACATCATCTGATAAACTGAAAATACATAAGTACTATCCCCAAATAAGAGTGATAAACCATAGCGGCTCAAGTCCAAAGCATACTTGAGCTATCCAAGGAAGCAGCTAAAGTCCAAGCTAGGCTCCAGTATTCCCTCCCTGAGAACCTGGGGGGGAAACGGAAGAAAAGAGGCGAAAGAAAACAGGTCAGTCAAAAAGACTGAGTAAGCCCTGCTACGATCAGTCTATAAACTAATAAAGTTAACAGCATGACGGAAACTGAGATGATCATAGATAACAACATACTGGCATGGTAAATTAACTACAAGATAGATAGAGGTGTCATCGCATAAACAAAGTTAAGTCTTGCACCACGGTGTAACGATACGGATTTTGCCCGGACTTAATCGACCGCTAAATCGACCAAGACCGTTCAATTCCCGCATACGTTAACTTTGGGAATACAACAACATCAGAACAATAACAGCAGACTTTTATAACATCATAATAAATGTTACATCAGAGTACAGAATATATATCAGAGTACATTAAATAAATTTACAGCGGAAGATAATTTTACATTACTTTAATACAGTGCAGCGGAAATAAAATAACTAAGACAGCGGAAGACTTTTCTATGCTCTGGACACAGCTTTGAGCTTCAATCCAGGATCCTGCTAAAGAGATAAATATCTGCAAAAAGCTACTCGACTGCCCGTGTGGAAAAGAGGGCACCCGAGTTTGCAAAAGTGGAAACAAACAACGGGTCAGTCGTGGGACTGGTATGAGAATTCTTAACTAATATAACTAATAGTAATAAGGCAAATCCAAGGACCACGCCGCTAAAGCGGAACGGGTTTTATTCCAATGGATTGCCGTGCATAATTTAAGTAAATCGTCAAAACAACGCAATGCCTTATAGAAAAATGAAACCATCATAAGACCCAAGTCCCATCACACAATGCAACGCAAACCGGAGGATAGGGTTTTACCTTATAATGGTCAAACATGCTTGATACGATAAAAACGATATTATTATTAGTGTGTATTGTTTTAAAACATTTCAAAGTAAATGTATCAATCCTAGGAAGCATAGGTACCATATGCTATGCCTCCATACTAGTAATACAATCAAAACCGCAAGGGTCGTATTTGGAATTTGGATTTCCATCTGAGTCAAGGCTAGGGAGGAGCTCCTTACCGATTCGAGACACTCTAGCTGATGCCTCAGGATTACCCGCAGTTAACCCTTGGAAATGGCAGGGCTGGTCCTCACATACAGCTTAGAGGATTAGTTATTCCTAAGCACACGTTCCCCGGTCCTATAGGACCTATCCGAGGCGCCTCATTCCATCATCCACATAAGTAAAATGTCAGGGCTGGTAGGTCACTGACACCACTCTAGCTAGAAAGAAACGTGCTGCTCTCCCTGCGTTCCCTTCTCCCGTTTTAGACTCCGCCGGTGTGTGAGGCTCGTGAAGTCACGCTATACCCAAAGCTATGCCTAAACAGGCTATGCTTTGATCATCCCACAAGGCCTGCTTTTCAACAAAGCCTTGATCATATGCATCTTAGCATGCCACATCGTCAATCCATACCATACCATTGATTTCTACCAACATATAACCCCTGAGCTCATACGTCTCAGAGAAGGGTGTAAAACACCAAACAGATATATGTTTAGCAGAGATCAACGAATACAGTATAAAGGAATACAATGTCAAACATACAATCCATTTACGCGCTTATGCTCTGGGTTTGAGCGAAAGCCAAACCCGTGCAATCAACACTACGTCCGGACGGCTACTACTGTCGCCCCTTCAAGGTAGCTACTCCCATCATGGGTCTCAATAGCAACACACCCATTCGATGTAAAGATCGTCGGTCTTCAATCACCGTCTTCAACTCTTCGAACGTCGTATCATTATTTGGAATGAGAGTAAACTCGGACTTTCCAAATAATTCTCGCATATATAAATTTGCAAACCATCCTATATCGTTATTTATTCTTATATAAATATAAATATCGTCCATTCATTTCATGCATATAAATATTGTCCATTCATTTATCGTGTCAAAGAATTCATAATTCAACAATTTATTCTTTTTATTTCAACAATCATACAAAATAAAATTGATATTTTATTTTATATCATTTCATTAAAGCCAACAAATATACAATTAAAAGTCTTTTAAACGTTTAATTCTTTTCAAATAAAAAGGTCCTTATTTCAATATATAGACACGACATCAAAAATACGTTCATTTTTACTATATGAACATGATCTTAAAAATATATTTACTTTTAATATGGTAGCATAAACCTTAAGTATGTTGAATATCATACATATATTAACACTATCTCAAGATTTGCCTTTCATTTCATATGCAGTAATACTACTCTAAACATGAATTTTTATTTCATATGCGGTTTCTTGATTATGCATTTCATATGCGACTTCATGCTTCTTAAAACATGTTAAATTTTCATATGCGGTTCATGCTTCTAAATCATGTTTCATTTCATATTTTTATCTTTTTATTCGCATGTGAAATGTAAATAAAAATTCCCTTCTTATTTTCATCTTTTTTTTATTTACATGTGAAATGTAAATAAAGGTTTCATTCTTATTTTCATTCTTTTATTTACATATGAAATGTAAATAAAGGTTTCATTCTTATTTTCATTCTTTTATTTACATATGAAATGTAAATAAAAATTTCATTCTTATTTTCATTCTTTTATTTACATATGAAATGTAAATAAAGGTTTCATTCTTATTTTCATTCTTTTATTTACATATGAAATGTAAATAAAGGTTTCATTCTTATTTTCATTCTTTTATTTACATATGAAATGTAAATAAAGGTTTCATTCTTATTTTCATATAAAATATATAAATAAAATAACCATTTCATGTTTTCATTCATTTATTCATTTATAACATGAAAATATTCATTGCTTTATGGTTCATTTTCCATTTTCGATCACTTTCTTAATTCAGTGATCTTAACTACTTAATTCCCTTTCAATCTAATTAAAGATTTAATTAAAATCTTATTTAGTTTTAATCTTCCAAAGTCATTATTAAATGATCATTCAATTTTTAGGGAATTAATTCTATCATAAATTCGGGTTAAAGAATAAACGTTATTTAAAACATAATTCACGATAAACCCAAATTTAAATTTCATAAATTTCCCATTTAATATATATAATTAGTCATCATTTATTTCAGAGTATTTCATTTAATCTTAAATAAAATATTAATCATCTTCGATTTCCTTTATAAAATGTATAACATAATTTATACGGGTTAAAATGGAGTTACTATTTTTTAATGGACTGAATAGCCCAATTCATTTTCCTTATCCATTTATTATGTTCATCTTTACATTTTATTATTTGATAGCGGGCCAGACCTCTCGCATTAGGCCTACAACTTGTGGATGCTGGATATGCCGGTTGGTTCCGGGCAGACTTCTACCACAGGTTGGGCTTAACCTCGTGTCTTGACCCAATTCGTATTTGTGCACTTGGACCTCTCACATTAGGCCCAACATTTATGGCTGCTGGATATGCCGGTTGGTTCCGGGCAGACTTCCGCCATAAACGTGACCTAACCTCGTGTCCAAATATAATTATAATTGTTAATTATAAATATTATCCTAGAATATTATTTTAAAAACCTTTTATATTTTAAAATATCCAACTACTTAATATCATTCCTTACTTGAAATGTTCTTTCATATAAAACTTTATTATTCCATTTCAATACATATTAACTTTCCATATTATTATGATATTATAATAATAATTATTTTCAAAACGGTTTTAATTGTGATATTAAAACCTACCATTTCAATATTAAAATGAAATCAATTTCCCAAATTAAATGTTAACATAAAACGGTATCTTTAAATTTCAAATCTTCTTATTAAAGTTGGAAGGTAATTTACCCATTTATAGGATTTGTTTTGTAACTTTCCAAATAAATAAGATTTGATCTTCTCAATTCAATCGTCAATTAATTTCGTTAATTGAGTAATAAATGGAAATTAATTTCCTTCATTCAAAACTAGAATGAAATATGATCAATTCAAAACTTCTTTATCATTTCCTTTTTTTAAAAAAGGGAATACATCGTCCCTTACTTCAATTGCCAATTAATTCCATTTATTGAATAAAAAAAAAGGAAATTTATTACATTCATTCAAAAGCTTTTATTCAATACTTTAAAACAATAAATACACAATTCCTAAATTTAATTACCAATTAATTGCATTAGTTGAATATTTATTTATTTCACTCAAAGTTGGAATGAGACCCCTATTTCCATATAAATTAATTATACGGAAAATCAAACATTAATTATATCACAATTTCAAACATCCATCCAAAGTGCATTTCTAATTATTCCAAGGGTGACGTGTATTCAAATGTCAACCCTTAACCCGTGTGGGGTTTCAGCCAACACAATTCACATATTATAAAATAAACTGTGCTTCTGGACGATGTGTAAAAATTTATCGTCCACTCACATAAACAAGCCAAGGTCGCTTGTAAATGGCAGTGTATACAGGTGCATAAATGGAACATAGACAATTTGCACAATTTAACAATGTTCACATATTGGGTATTGCCCTTTTTATTTCATTTGATTTAATGACACAAATTCACCATAAAATATATTCCTTTATCTAACTTAATATAAAAATAAAATCTTTTATTTCAAAACAAAAGTCAAAATTTTAATTATTCTAAAATAAAGATCAAAACTTTATTTATTATAATCGTCTCAAAATAAAGATGAAATCTTTATATCCAAAACAAAGTTTTAATCTTTATAAACAAAACAAAATTTCAGTCTTTTATAAGCAAAAACAAGGTTTTAAATCTTTACCAACAAAACAAAGTTTTGTTCTTTTTAAACAAAACAAAATAAGGTTTGAACTTTTATTCAATAAACAAAACAAAGTTTTGTTCTTTTTCATAAACAAAATAAAGTTTGTTCTTTTCAAAAACAAAATAAAGTTTCAATTTTATATAAAAAAAAACGCAAACAAAGTTGAATTTTTTTTTATTTTTTTTATTTTTTTAGAACAAAAACAAAGTTGTAATCTTCTTAATCCCATTCAAAGTTATAATCTTTGTAAACATACACAAAGTTTCATTTTTTCCTGAACAACAATGAAAATTGTAACTTTTATTTAAATATAAATTTCCATACATTTTAAATAAATAAATAAGAATGAATTTATCATTTACATCATGTACATCGTTTCTATTGATTCAACAAATTTCATCAACAGTGTATGCCACAACAATTTGTCCATAATAACCCAAACAACTATCACCAATTCTCAAACAGACATCATACATCATCAATCCACAATCATGTACATACAAACATCAAAACCACAAGAAAAATAATTTAAATTTAATAAATTATAAAATAGAATCTCACATTGATTTTTGCTGAAAATTTGACTGTCTCGGATTCAGCTCTGGTCTGCGCCATCGCGAAGAGCTCGGAAAGACGAGTCCAACGCAATTTACGGTTCGTCAATCGGACCTCGTACGAGAGAGTTATGATTTATTAAAGTTTGGACATAATTAAATAATTAATTAATATTCGTGAAAAATACCTAAAAATTTCACTGTCTCAGAATTGGACAAAATTAGTGTCCACACGTCCATCTCGTCGCCACGATCCCAACGCACCTGAAATCGTCGATTTTCGACTTCGTATGAGTGAGTTATGCAATTTTAAAGTTCTGGAAATTAATTAAATAATTTAAAAATAAAATAGAAAATACCCTCAGCCCGTTGACCGAAAAACACTGTTCACCGCCGAACTTTGACCGCACTTTGCCGCTGCCTCGGGCCACCTGACGCCATGGCACCACCGCCAATGTCTTCGTCTTGGCGAGACGCACCACCACCAGAAAGAGCCGCCCCTAAAGCTTCTCCGATCATCGGGAAATCGCCTAGAAAGGATTTCGCCTCGCGGGTCCCACAGGCCGCCTCACACCTCCAAACTGCCTGAAATTTTCTGAGCATCTTCGTCTTGCGTAGACGAAGAACTTCCGTGTTCGTGACTTCGTCTAATTCTTCCTCGATTCACGGGAATTTCTTGATTTACGTTTTGAGTTTCTGAATTTCGAAAACAGCGAGCTTTAAGACGAGATTCCGGCGAATCCGAGCGCTGTTTGACAAAACCGACTACACCATTAGCTTCATATCGTCGAGACCTTCGAGAAAACATATAATTTGCTATGGTTTGAAGAGATTTTATTTTCGACAAATTTTTGATTGAGGAAGAAGACAGCCATTGACAAGAGGAGGAAGGAAGGGAAAAAGATGGCTGCTGTACAATTTCGAATTTCAGCCTAAATTCTGAGGAAAAAGATAATATATACTATGGGTCTAATTTTGGTTTGGGCCCAAATATCATTACGTGCCCAATTACTCAATTTTCAATTGTTTTCTTCAGTTCAAAAATTCTTATAAATACATGCTGATTTCAAAATTAATAAAATTTTAAACATAATTATTTCAGGTCATTACGAATCCAACGAACCTGATTTCGTAATTTTCCGAGTCCGTATGAATTTATTATGAATTTCCGAAATCTGAAAATATGATATTTTTCACTGTAAAAATTATACCGGCCACAAAATAATTCCAAAAATTATAAATTTTAGAATTTAACCTTATTTTAATATTCCTAATCCATAGAAACTGGTCTCGTCGAATTCGGGGTTCGTTTGCAAAAATTCCATTTTTCAAGCGTATATTTTTTATATTAAAAATACCGAAAATAGTGGAATTTTTCCGAAACTCAAAAATATAAGTTCTTATAGTCATTTTTATATGTAAACAACATTCTGAAACCAATGGAGATGGTTTCGGGTCCTAATTCCTTATTCTGCAAAAATTTTATGTTTCGGGCCTTATATATAATATATACGAATTCTATAGCGTTTTTTTCTGAAAATTTAATTTTCTCATAACTTACAATTTATAAACTGGAATCTTAATTTCTGAAACTCTTTGGAAAGATATTTTAAATACGGTCCTAGCGTTTCTTGTTTCGTCCAATTCCGATTTATATTTTATTTTTTATAATTTTTCAAAGTTGGAATTTCAAATCTGAAATTACCGCGCCATTTTCAGGCTCGGAATGGATTTAATATAAATTTCAAGTTCGCGCTCGAAATAAAATAAGTTTTTCATCGTTATTATTTAAAATAAATAATTTTAAATATATTCATTCATTAAAATTTCTTAAAATAAAATTTTAAAATTAACCCCAAAAATCAGGGTTGTTACAATCTCCCCCACTTAAGAACTTTTCGTCCTCGAAAAGGAACGAAGCTAAAGGTTATTTAATTAACTAACTTAATTAAATTTTTATTTATTGGTTTAATTTACTATCATTCTAATATTTTAATTAGTTAAACTAATTATCAAACATCACAACCATCAATCAATTAGGTGATTAACTTTTTCAAACATATATAACTTTTATATATAATCAAAAATCATATTTTTAGTGCAAATCACATTAATGTGTCCTAACTAAGTGTTGGTTCTCATACCAGTCAGTGGAAATATATTGATATACCACTTTCGAAGCTCGAACATAAACTCTGATGATGGGGCCCCATCATCAGAATCATCTCCGGGCGACTAGAGTGTGATTCTATATCTACCCAGTATATTAAAACTTCGAATATCCGTTAATTACTCGTATATTCGAAATCTTTATATACTCGATTGTCCACATTAAAATATAATATACTTCAAATACGTATAATAAGATTTAAATTTCAAAACAGAATTTATTTTTTATTTTAAAGAAAATAATACTCTTCACACTCGTTCTAGGATACTGCTGATCCCATCTCTAACGAGTTTTCTTATTGGACAATACTAATCCAATTCTCTGATGAGTCTTTTGTTCAGTTCTAACAAGTTGTACCCCAAAGATTTGAGCTAACCAAAGCTCTGATACCAACTGTAACGATACGGATTTTGCCCGGACTTAATCGACCGCTAAATCGACCAAGACCGTTCAATTCCCGCATACGTTAACTTTGGGAATACAACAACATCAGAACAATAACAGCAGACTTTTATAACATCATAATAAATGTTACATCAGAGTACAGAATATATATCAGAGTACATTAAATAAATTTACAGCGGAAGATAATTTTACATTACTTTAATACAGTGCAGCGGAAATAAAATAACTAAGACAGCGGAAGACTTTTCTATGCTCTGGACACAGCTTTGAGCTTCAATCCAGGATCCTGCTAAAGAGATAAATATCTGCAAAAAGCTACTCGACTGCCTGTGTGGAAAAGAGGGCACCCGAGTTTGCAAAAGTGGAATCAAACAACGGGTCAGTCGTGGGACTGGTATGAGAATTCTTAACTAATATAACTAATAGTAATAAGGCAAATCCAAGGACCACGCCGCTAAAGCGGAACGGGTTTTATTCCAATGGATTGCCGTGCATAATTTAAGTAAATCGTCAAAACAACGCAATGCCTTATAGAAAAATGAAACCATCATAAGACCCAAGTCCCATCACACAATGCAACGCAAACCGGAGGATAGGGTTTTACCTTATAATGGTCAAACATGCTTGATACGATAAAAACGATATTATTATTAGTGTGTATTGTTTTAAAACATTTCAAAGTAAATGTATCAATCCTAGGAAGCATAGGTACCATATGCTATGCCTCCATACTAGTAATACAATCAAAACCGCAAGGGTCGTATTTGGAATTTGGATTTCCATCTGAGTCAAGGCTAGGGAGGAGCTCCTTACCGATTCGAGACACTCTAGCTGATGCCTCAGGATTACCCGCAGTTAACCCTTGGAAATGGCAGGGCTGGTCCTCACATACAGCTTAGAGGATTAGTTATTCCTAAGCACACGTTCCCCGGTCCTATAGGACCTATCCGAGGCGCCTCATTCCATCATCCACATAAGTAAAATGTCAGGGCTGGTAGGTCACTGACACCACTCTAGCTAGAAAGAAACGTGCTGCTCTCCCTGCGTTCCCTTCTCCCGTTTTAGACTCCGCCGGTGTGTGAGGCTCGTGAAGTCACGCTATACCCAAAGCTATGCCTAAACAGGCTATGCTTTGATCATCCCACAAGGCCTGCTTTTCAACAAAGCCTTGATCATATGCATCTTAGCATGCCACATCGTCAATCCATACCATACCATTGATTTCTACCAACATATAACCCCTGAGCTCATACGTCTCAGAGAAGGGTGTAAAACACCAAACAGATATATGTTTAGCAGAGATCAACGAATACAGTATAAAGGAATACAATGTCAGACATACAATCCATTTACGCGCTTATGCTCTGGGTTTGAGCGAAAGCCAAACCCGTGCAATCAACACTACGTCCGGACGGCTACTACTGTCGCCCCTTCAAGGTAGCTACTCCCATCATGGGTCTCAATAGCAACACACCCATTCGATGTAAAGATCGTCGGTCTTCAATCACCGTCTTCAACTCTTCGAACGTCGTATCATTATTTGGAATGAGAGTAAACTCGGACTTTCCAAATAATTCTCGCATATATAAATTTGCAAACCATCCTATATCGTTATTTATTCTTATATAAATATAAATATCGTCCATTCATTTCATGCATATAAATATTGTCCATTCATTTATCGTGTCAAAGAATTCATAATTCAACAATTTATTCTTTTTATTTCAACAATCATACAAAATAAAATTGATATTTTATTTTATATCATTTCATTAAAGCCAACAAATATACAATTAAAAGTCTTTTAAACGTTTAATTCTTTTCAAATAAAAAGGTCCTTATTTCAATATATAGACACGACATCAAAAATACGTTCATTTTTACTATATGAACATGATCTTAAAAATATATTTACTTTTAATATGGTAGCATAAACCTTAAGTATGTTGAATATCATACATATATTAACACTATCTCAAGATTTGCCTTTCATTTCATATGCAGTAATACTACTCTAAACATGAATTTTTATTTCATATGCGGTTTCTTGATTATGCATTTCATATGCGACTTCATGCTTCTTAAAACATGTTAAATTTTCATATGCGGTTCATGCTTCTAAATCATGTTTCATTTCATATTTTTATCTTTTTATTCGCATGTGAAATGTAAATAAAAATTCCCTTCTTATTTTCATCTTTTTTTTATTTACATGTGAAATGTAAATAAAGGTTTCATTCTTATTTTCATTCTTTTATTTACATATGAAATGTAAATAAAGGTTTCATTCTTATTTTCATTCTTTTATTTACATATGAAATGTAAATAAAAATTTCATTCTTATTTTCATTCTTTTATTTACATATGAAATGTAAATAAAGGTTTCATTCTTATTTTCATTCTTTTATTTACATATGAAATGTAAATAAAGGTTTCATTCTTATTTTCATTCTTTTATTTACATATGAAATGTAAATAAAGGTTTCATTCTTATTTTCATATAAAATATATAAATAAAATAACCATTTCATGTTTTCATTCATTTATTCATTTATAACATGAAAATATTCATTGCTTTATGGTTCATTTTCCATTTTCGATCATTTTCTTAATTCAGTGATCTTAACTACTTAATTCCCTTTCAATCTAATTAAAGATTTAATTAAAATCTTATTTAGTTTTAATCTTCCAAAGTCATTATTAAATGATCATTCAATTTTTAGGGAATTAATTCTATCATAAATTCGGGTTAAAGAATAAACGTTATTTAAAACATAATTCACGATAAACCCAAATTTAAATTTCATAAATTTCCCATTTAATATATATAATTAGTCATCATTTATTTCAGAGTATTTCATTTAATCTTAAATAAAATATTAATCATCTTCGATTTCCTTTATAAAATGTATAACATAATTTATACGGGTTAAAATGGAGTTACTATTTTTTAATGGACTGAATAGCCCAATTCATTTTCCTTATCCATTTATTATGTTCATCTTTACATTTTATTATTTGATAGCGGGCCAGACCTCTCGCATTAGGCCTACAACTTGTGGATGCTGGATATGCCGGTTGGTTCCGGGCAGACTTCTACCACAGGTTGGGCTTAACCTCGTGTCTTGACCCAATTCGTATTTGTGCACTTGGACCTCTCACATTAGGCCCAACATTTATGGCTGCTGGATATGCCGGTTGGTTCCGGGCAGACTTCCGCCATAAACGTGACCTAACCTCGTATCCAAATATAATTATAATTGTTAATTATAAATATTATCCTAGAATATTATTTTAAAAACCTTTTATATTTTAAAATATCCAACTACTTAATATCATTCCTTACTTGAAATGTTCTTTCATATAAAACTTTATTATTCCATTTCAATACATATTAACTTTCCATATTATTATGATATTATAATAATAATTATTTTCAAAACGGTTTTAATTGTGATATTAAAACCTACCATTTCAATATTAAAATGAAATCAATTTCCCAAATTAAATGTTAACATAAAACGGTATCTTTAAATTTCAAATCTTCTTATTAAAGTTGGAAGGTAATTTACCCATTTCTAGGATTTGTTTTGTAACTTTCCAAATAAATAAGATTTGATCTTCTCAATTCAATCGTCAATTAATTTCGTTAATTGAGTAATAAATGGAAATTAATTTCCTTCATTCAAAACTAGAATGAAATATGATCAATTCAAAACTTCTTTATCATTTCCTTTTTTTAAAAAAGGGAATACATCATCCCTTACTTCAATTGCCAATTAATTCCATTTATTGAATAAAAAAAAAGGAAATTTATTACATTCATTCAAAAGCTTTTATTCAATACTTTAAAACAATAAATACACAATTCCTAAATTTAATTACCAATTAATTGCATTAGTTGAATATTTATTTATTTCACTCAAAGTTGGAATGAGACCCCTATTTCCATATAAATTAATTATACGGAAAATCAAACATTAATTATATCACAATTTCAAACATCCATCCAAAGTGCATTTCTAATTATTCCAAGGGTGACGTGTATTCAAATGTCAACCCTTAACCCGTGTGGGGTTTCAGCCAACACAATTCACATATTATAAAATAAACTGTGCTTCTGGACGATGTGTAAAAATTTATCGTCCACTCACATAAACAAGCCAAGGTCGCTTGTAAATGGCAGTGTATACAGGTGCATAAATGGAACATAGACAATTTGCACAACTTAACAATGTTCACATATTGGGTATTGCCCTTTTTATTTCATTTGATTTAATGACACAAATTCACCATAAAATATATTCCTTTATCTAACTTAATATAAAAATAAAATCTTTTATTTCAAAACAAAAGTCAAAATTTTAATTATTCTAAAATAAAGATCAAAACTTTATTTATTATAATCGTCTCAAAATAAAGATGAAATCTTTATATCCAAAACAAAGTTTTAATCTTTATAAACAAAACAAAATTTCAGTCTTTTATAAGCAAAAACAAGGTTTTAAATCTTTACCAACAAAACAAAGTTTTGTTCTTTTTAAACAAAACAAAATAAGGTTTGAACTTTTATTCAATAAACAAAACAAAGTTTTGTTCTTTTTCATAAACAAAATAAAGTTTGTTCTTTTCAAAAACAAAATAAAGTTTCAATTTTATATAAAAAAAACGCAAACAAAGTTGAATTTTTTTTTTTTTTTTTTTTTTAGAACAAAAACAAAGTTGTAATCTTCTTAATCCCATTCAAAGTTATAATCTTTGTAAACATACACAAAGTTTCATTTTTTCCTGAACAACAATGAAAATTGTAACTTTTATTTAAATATAAATTTCCATACATTTTAAATAAATAAATAAGAATGAATTTATCATTTACATCATGTACATCGTTTCTATTGATTCAACAAATTTCATCAACAGTGTATGCCACAACAATTTGTCCATAATAACCCAAACAACTATCACCAATTCTCAAACAGACATCATACATCATCAATCCACAATCATGTACATACAAACATCAAAACCACAAGAAAAATAATTTAAATTTAATAAATTATAAAATAGAATCTCACATTGATTTTTGCTGAAAATTTGACTGTCTCGGATTCAGCTCTGGTCTGCGCCATCGCGAAGAGCTCGGAAAGACGAGTCCAACGCAATTTACGGTTCGTCAATCGGACCTCGTACGAGAGAGTTATGATTTATTAAAGTTTGGACATAATTAAATAATTAATTAATATTCGTGAAAAATACCTAAAAATTTCACTGTCTCAGAATTGGACAAAATTAGTGTCCACACGTCCATCTCGTCGCCACGATCCCAACGCACCTGAAATCGTCGATTTTCGACTTCGTATGAGTGAGTTATGCAATTTTAAAGTTCTGGAAATTAATTAAATAATTTAAAAATAAAATAGAAAATACCCTCAGCCCGTTGACCGAAAAACACTGTTCACCGCCGAACTTTGACCGCACTTTGCCGCTGCCTCGGGCCACCTGACGCCATGGCACCACCGCCAATGTCTTCGTCTTGGCGAGACGCACCACCACCAGAAAGAGCCGCCCCTAAAGCTTCTCCGATCATCGGGAAATCGCCTAGAAAGGATTTCGCCTCGCGGGTCCCACAGGCCGCCTCACACCTCCAAACTGCCTGAAATTTTCTGAGCATCTTCGTCTTGCGTAGACGAAGAACTTCCGTGTTCGTAACTTCGTCTAATTCTTCCTCGATTCACGGGAATTTCTTGATTTACGTTTTGAGTTTCTGAATTTCGAAAACAGCGAGCTTTAAGACGAGATTCCGGCGAATCCGAGCGCTGTTTGACAAAACCGACTACACCATTAGCTTCGTATCGTCGAGACCTTCGAGAAAACATATAATTTGCTATGGTTTGAAGAGATTTTATTTTCGATAAATTTTTGATTGAGGAAGAAGACAGCCATTGACAAGAGGAGGAAGGAAGGGAAAAAGATGGCTGCTGTACAATTTCGAATTTCAGCCTAAATTCTGAGGAAAAAGATAATATATACTATGGGTCTAATTTTGGTTTGGGCCCAAATATCATTACGTGCCCAATTACTCAATTTTCAATTGTTTTCTTCAGTTCAAAAATTCTTATAAATACATGCTGATTTCAAAATTAATAAAATTTTAAACATAATTATTTCAGGTCATTACGAATCCAACGAACCTGATTTCGTAATTTTCCGAGTCCGTATGAATTTATTATGAATTTCCGAAATCTGAAAATATGATATTTTTCACTGTAAAAATTATACCGGCCACAAAATAATTCCAAAAATTATAAATTTTAGAATTTAACCTTATTTTAATATTCCTAATCCATAGAAACTGGTCTCGTCGAATTCGGGGTTCGTTTGCAAAAATTCCATTTTTCAGGCGTATATTTTTTATATTAAAAATACCGAAAATAGTGGAATTTTTCCGAAACTCAAAAATATAAGTTCTTATAGTCATTTTTATATGTAAACAACATTCTGAAACCAATGGAGATGGTTTCGGGTCCTAATTCCTTATTCTGCAAAAATTTTATGTTTCGGGCCTTATATATAATATATACGAATTCTATAGCGTTTTTTTCTGAAAATTTAATTTTCTCATAACTTACAATTTATAAACTGGAATCTTAATTTCTGAAACTCTTTGGAAAGATATTTTAAATACGGTCCTAGCGTTTCTTGTTTCGTCCAATTCCGATTTATATTTTATTTTTTATAATTTTTCAAAGTTGGAATTTCAAATCTGAAATTACCGCGCCGTTTTCAGGCTCGGAATGGATTTAATATAAATTTCAAGTTCGCGCTCGAAATAAAATAAGTTTTTCATCGTTATTATTTAAAATAAATAATTTTAAATATATTCATTCATTAAAATTTCTTAAAATAAAATTTTAAAATTAACCCCAAAAATCAGGGTTGTTACACACGGTGTACTAGCAAACCAACATAACAGATATTGATCCCCTGGCCCAAGCTTTGGCCCAATAACATGAAGTGACCTTAATATAAGGTCCAGCCCAACGGTCTAGTCGATCGGCTCCCTATAAACCTAACACGTCAAGTGTTGGTGTCCATATGGCCCACATATGGTTGTAGTTAGTCTGTGCTGGGTCCACCTTTGGGTGTATCAAGCCCTCGGGTGTTAACCCCGGACACTTAAGCAATAATGCACAGCCCTAATCTACTGGTACCCGTGCCTCGAGTTTGTCCAAAATCGGACTACGTGCACGTCCGTAGCCCGCCGGACCCGCACCGCTGTACCACTCAGCCATCGCCTTTTGGTCGCTTACATCCGTCCAGTAATCGTGCCCCGCCCTAGCCTAGCTTCTAGGGTTGTGAATGATACCAAACTGGGATTACTGTTGGAACAGACCACGTTGCCAGGGTTTTCTAAGAGGGTTAAGTGTGGTTTAACCCCTCACTAATCATGGATTAAATTAGTTAAGTGTAATCAACGGTTCACCACTTAACCCCATCTAATCCCTTGCATCCCCAAATTGATTAAATTGGTTAAGTGTAACTTAACCCCATTTTCATCCCTTGAATTTCCAAATTGGTTAAGTATTAGTGGACCCTGACTTAACCCTAATCATGAGGCATTAATTAATTTAATGCACCTTAACCTCTCACATTAGACCTTGTTGTGGTTACTAGTTAGGCCGGGCGGATCCGGGTAGGTTTACACCACAACTCAGGCTAACCTCGGGTTTTGGCACCACATGACCAACTTCTCACATTGGGTCCTATTGTTTGTAGCCACTAGTTAAGCCGGTCGGTTCCGGGTAGGATTACGCTACAAACTCAACCCAACCTCGAGTTGGCCACACTTATGTTTTCTAAGTGTCATGTCCACTTTATTTCAAAACATAATTACAAGTCAACAAATACTTGGGTAGACCTAACTTAATAGGTAAATTCCCAAGGGGTAGACCTAACTTAATAGGTAAATTCCCAATCTTATATTTTCATGTATTTTATGTTTTTACCCAAAACCCTCCCAACGTCATTCTATCGCTTACATATTCGTAATAACGCATAAAGGATAGGAAGAGGGAACTTGGCACAACATACATGATAGACTTGCATATCACTACAAACACACATAACATGTTAGACTTGCACAACTTAGCATCGTGAACTTGCATATTACCATAATCGTGCATAACATGTTAAACTTGCATAACTTAGCATAGTGAATTTGCATATTACCATAAACATGCATAACTTGTCAAACATGCACAACTTGCCATTTTAAACTTGCATAAACATGCATAGCTTGTCAAACATGCACAACTTGCCATTTTAAACTTGCATAAACATGCATAACTTGTCAAACATGCACAACTTGTCAAACATGCACAACTTGCCATTTTAAACTTGCATAAACATGCATAACTTGTTAAACATGCAAATCAAGGCTTAGTAAACTCGCATAAACATGCATACTCAAATAAACTTGCAAATCATGGTTTAGCAAACTCGCATAAACATGCATACTCAAATAAACTTGCAAATCATGGTTTAGCAAACTCGCATAAACATGCATACTCAAATAAACTTGCAAATCATGGTTTAGCAAACTCGCATAAACATGCATACTCAAATAAACATACATAAATCCCAACTTGCATCACATATTAACTTTAGAGTTTCTAAAATGAAGGTAAGAGGGCTTCCAATGCTTATGCGGCCTCAAATAACTATAGCAAATGTAAAGAACCCCTTATGCAACTAATTAAAGCCCCCAAATGCAAGCAAACTTGATCAAGACTCCTCCTTTATGATGGCAATAGAAAAACAAGCCTTTAATGCAAGCTAAGGAGGATCATACAAGCCTAAATATGCTTGTATGCATGGAAAATCACTTAGGAAATGATTTAGGATTTGTATGAAGAGATTGGAGGCTAGGGTTTTTAGGTGGAGGCCATGAGAGTTTTCAATTTGACATAGTTTTGTTGCTAGAGTGAATAATGAGTGATTTAGGGTAGGTTAGGGTCTTATTTATAGATTAGGCTAGTGATTTAGACCGTAGGATTAACCCTAGATTCAATTAGGTCCATCAGATCCCGGAACTCTCTAGAACCAAGCCACAAGACCCAGCCTAAATCAGAAATGGTGCACCAGGCTAAACAGCCCGGGCACCCCCTGTCGACAGGGCTGTCGACAGGGCAGTCGACATGCCAAGACCCCTGTCGACAGGCCTGTCGACATGGGGTCCATGGCGGGATTTTTCCCGCCTTGGCCCAGCTGGCCCAATTCTTGATTTTAATTTAAATTTAAATCTGTTTTAATTATGGAAATTTCTGAAAACTTCCATGGACCTTAACTGGGTCATACAGACTCCGATTTTCGAAAACTCGGACTCTATTTCGCGTATTTTTCCGAGACGAACGCAATGGCATAGCCCGTTTCCCTTGATTCAGATTTTAGAATTAAATTCTGCCTCAATTTTCATTATTACAGGTTATTGAAAACACGGGTTGTTACATACATCTTTCAAAATCAGATTTTAAACCCAAATTTTCATTTTTAAGAATTTTAATTCTGGCTTGGAATTCCATGATTTCAGATTTAAATCGTTTTTGTTTTTCAGTCTCAAATTTCTTGGATTTTTCAATCTCATTTTCAAGTTCTTCTAAAATCAAATTTGATTTCAACAAGTTCTCCTTTTCAGCAATTTCAAATTTGGAATTTATATCTATTTTAAAATTTACAAATTCCTTTTGCAAAGGTTATTCAAATTTGATAACTCAGTCTTGTTCTCATTTAAGATAAGAATTTCATTTTCAAACTTTTGAATATTTTTATTGAGATGAACAAGATTGGTTTTCAATTTCAAACAATTTTTGCAAACTGAATCTGAAGAATTTTTAACATATTCAAGTTGTGATTCCAAATCACCAATTTTGCTGGTCAACTCAGAATTCTTAGATTTCAGAGACTTATTTTTCAGTTGGAGTTTATCAATAGATTTCGTTAAATCAAGACACATGTAAACCAGATCTTCATATGAGAAATTTTCTATTTTATCATTTGTTGATTCTCCATCATCTGATATATCTGAAGTTTCAACTACATGACTTGTTAAGCATAATCTGAATCTGAGTTGTCATCCTGGAGTTTTGAGCTGTTGTCAAATTTTCTATACAGTTTGTTTAGATTTCTCCAGACTTCCTGCGCAGTCAAACAGTGAGAGATAAGTCAATCTGATTATTACTGAGATAAGAATAGAGAATATGCATCACGGGCATTGACAACTTTATTTTTCTTGTCTAACATATCTCCCATATTTTCAATAATATTCCAATATTAAAAATTAACAGATTTTAAATATAATTCAAAATTTGATTTCCATATTAAAAAATCCGGTCCATTGAAAATTATTGGAATATCACTGGACTGACTATCAGAAGACTGACAACTAGGATTCACCATTTCTCTAGGGTTAAAGAAAATACCCGCTCTGATACCACATGGTGTCTCTATTTACGAGGAATTTTAAGCACCCCGGTGGCCACCAAAGATACCTCAGACACTGGTTTCACGTCCTGCCTCTCGACACGGACAACCACCCACTGGCATGTAGGGGCAAGAGTCAATACTTTGCCACATGATCATACAGCGAGAACCCCCTATCATAATGTTACCTTAAACCAGCTCTGATACCACTTGTTGGATCTAGAATAACCCCAGAGGGGGGTGAAAAGGGTTTTTCACAGTTTTTCGCTGAGTTAAAAATCTGACAGGATATTAAATAATAAAAGGATCACATAATACAGCAGAAATAAAAATCAGAAAGGAAATAGCACACAAAGATACCCAGCTTCGGAAAAATCCTGCCTACTATTGCATTCCCAAGGTTTCTACTAGGAGTTAATAACAGATCCCGCTTACAGATACTGTAAACTCGCACTCCCTGCTGCTGTATTAACCCTACGCTCAAAACCCTAGACTGATCGATATTCCTTTGATCATATTTTACCCTAGTTTTTACAGACTCTAGTAAACCGCCAGCTAACTCCTAACCGAATTCCCTAGTTTTTTTTACCAAAGACTAGAAAAACTGTTCGGATTGGTTTACAATTGAAATTTAAAAACAAAAGAAATTTAAATTAAAACCAAGCCCTAACATTTTTAAAACCCTCGTGATAAAACAAGGGTTATCCCTTTTGAAAAACATGACCGGCCCATTTTCCATTGTGTTTGCATCATCTTTTATCAGCCCGATCTCTTTCATTCTAAAAATTGAAAATGGCAGCTCTAAGAATTAGGGTTTCTCCACGTTGGCTCCAAATTGAATCATGACTTCTAAAAGAAATTTGTCTTTAATGGCTTTTATCTGTTGATAGGGCTTTATCGAAACAACTGTGAGTAAACTAGTTTGATTCTTCGAATTTAATCCTTTGATTTTTGTTTCCTGTTTCGATACTATATGCCTGTGATGAATGGTGATTAAATAGGATTACAAAAATCCTTAACTCTCTGATTTCAACATATATGACTTCGATCTGATTTGTATGTGTTTCCCTTTTGATTTGCAGCTTGATTAAATCAAATCTGATTGAGTTGATAAATTCTGGAGAAAAAATTGTTGCCTTGAATGAATTTGAAAATGCGTGATTCATCCCATAATTCGATTACAGAATTGCTTTCCCAAAACAATTCATAACTGGGAATTATTGAATTTTCTTGCCAAAAAATCCCACTCTGTTTGAATTCCCATGATTTATGTTTCCCTAATGAAAATGAATGTTTCCTTGAATGAGTCGAGCGTTGATTGAATAAAATCTGGAAATTTTCTTGCTTGATTTTTGGAAATTAAATTTCCCCTTGCTGAAAAACTTTTGTCCCAAATATTATTGCGTGATAATTTACTGCCTTGAATTCGATATTTGCCTTGATACAAAAGACTAAAAAATATATTTTTTTGGCTTGAATGAAATGAAATGACTTTGATTCTTTCCTGATTTGTTGCCAATCATGAATCGAATTAAAACTGCCCAAAATGATGTCGTTGCCAAAATCATTTGTCCCACTGAATTGCTTGATTAAAAAATAGTTGCCAATTGATTTCGTATTTGTATTTCTGGAAAGCAAAATAGGAATGATTTTTGCTAGAAAAACTTGCTCAAAATTTCTTGATCAAATCTGGAAACACATAAAATGTTTCATGTTATTTTTGCCAAATTTGATTTTCTGAAGTCTAGAAATAATTTATAAAAAAAACATTTGCCAAAGAATTGCTCCCTTGTATGATTGATTCCATTTTACTCCTGAGTGCACCATTCTTGTATTGTTGTCATGCTTCTTGTGCTCGACCCCCATGCATGTGCTTCTGTAGCCTTGCCTGTATTGTACCATGTCCTCAATTGTATTTGTTCTTGCATGTTGGCTTGTGAACTGCATTGTCCCTTGCTGTGCTTCATGTGGTCTTTTTAACTTGTGTGATTGAAACCAACTCATGTATATGCAGCTCCACTGCTTGTACCATTATTTGTTTGTGTACTTTGAAAAAGTGTTCCGTCCATATGTATACAATGTTGCATATACATGCAGCACTACCACTTTCTTAAGCTGTTGTACACTTTATGTTGCACTGACTATTAGTTTGCTTTGAACTTGACTCATGTTTGAACTGTGTTATATGTTCATTTGTAATGCTGCTTTGCATGTTCACTTGGCCCATGACATGTAATTTTAGTTTCTCCATTACCATGCAGTCATGACCATTCATGGTTCCTCGACCACGTTGCTACACACATGTTTACTACCCTGTTTTGTACTTTAGTTTGCCAGGCCACATGTATTTGATTGAGCAATTGTGATTATATTTCACTTCTGGAAACTTATTTCAATAATTCCTCCTTGCTATTGCTTTAAATATTGAAGCTTTGCTTGCCCCTCCATGATATGTTTGACCTGATCTGCCATGTAAATGTTGTGTAACCACGCTACTTCACTTGTATTTGTTGTGCTGCACCATTTTGTCACCTTGACTTGATGTGCCACTTGCTTTTGAAATTGCACACTTGCACCATCCATGTTGGCGCTCGACCATGAATTGGTGCCATGCCACTTCCACTTCGCTGTTATGTTATTCATGAACTTGAGTTGACTGTTGAGCTGCCTCGTCCACTTTGATTATGTGCTGACTATGTTTTCATGTGCACTGAGTTGAGAAGGCCCTTGTGGCTACTCCTCAATTGCACACTAGATTGGCGAGGCAGTGCACACATGTGTGTATATATATATATACACACACACATGTGTGTGTATATGCAGCCATCCGAATGGATTTTCTTGCCCCTGCACAATAATATGTGTATATACAAACATATGTGTGTGTATACATATATCGTGCACGTGCTACATTTACATATCAGATCAAGTCATGAAAAATGATGAGAAACACACCAGAAAACTGAGGCAAATAAAATTTTAAAATAAAATAAAATTTATATTTGCATGAATTTTGAATATTATTTCTGTTCCATATATTTTGTGTGTGTTTCTATACATGACATGTATGGAGACTGGACTGACTGAAGAATGTTGTGAAGACAAAAGATGAAAGACAGAAGACAGTGAAAATGTCTTTATTTGAGTCTCTGAATGTATAAATGAAAATGTATGTAAACTGACTGACTGAGTGTGAGGAATTGTATATGAAATTAAAAGTGAATTGAAATGTATACATGTTCGAGTATAAAAATTTTGTACTATTTGAAAATGAAACAAAATATTATATTTAAATAAAATACTGTGAATATTTAAATTTCTGTACAGTTGTATTTTATTTGAACAAAAATATTATATTCATGTATGTTGTGTAGTATATGAAACAGTACAATTACAGACACAAATATAATAATATATTTGTTTGTTATCATCAAACAAAAATCATATAATTGTGTGTACAACACTGTTATATACCACACACCCAAGCCTCAAGCCAACCTCGAGGCCAAGACACAATGGCTACGATTGGCACACCGAGCACGGGAGTCGACAACACTACTCGAGTCATCGGCCCGCGGTGTGACCGAGTATAAATAACCACAAACTCGAATCTCGGCCCTGTGCCGAGAGCAGGATAAATCGTTCCGCGCCCAAGTCCCAAGCGACTTGGGGCCACCCAACAACTCAGTGGGAGTGATGTAAGTCCCTCCCTCGGCTAAGGGTACCGTTCGAATCTTAGCGCAGCACTGAGACCGACCCTTAAATCGTTTCTTCCCCGAAGCTCTCAAGGCTAAGGGGTAGCCCATGGCCACAATCGGACCCTACGGGCTGATGATCCGAACTTCTCTTCTCAGTTGAATAAATGACACCTATGGCTTGCCTCAACCCAATGAATAATGGGAGAGCCACACATCGGACGAACCGCATAACATGACGTCATACGCCTTCACTACACTTGGGATTAACCCCAGGCAACCCTATCACAGCAGGCGCTCAACCTGGCTTCGCAAACTACGGGTTTTCTGAGCTGAGGTAAACTTATTAGAAGCTTGCGCTCTATCACACCCCTTTAGAATAACTGACTCAGAGCGTGGTACTCAATCATACCCCTCTAGAATAATCGACCCAGAGCGCGGTACACAATCGCTTTTTTGTTAAGTGTAACGATAAGTATGCTTATACAAGTATGGGACGCTGGAAAACATAAGAAAAACATCCAAACACTTGACACAAGTCACGATCTTTACTAATTCATTTTACATTTCTACACATATACATTAAAAACAAACTACATGTCTAACATCTTTCTTTCTAATGACAGGGTGTACATGAGAACCACACCGTGTCTTGAAAAACCAAAAGCGAGGGCCCTACTCGCGTAAACAATCGGCCTACACTACCAAAATAAACGGTAACTCCTACTAAGGTTGCTAACACTAATCATGTTTCTTCCTCTTGTGCTTGTGCATTTCCTTTTTTCCAGATTCAGCGCTCGACGGTTCATCCTTTGCACTGGGCCTCTTCTTGCCAGAACCGCTCCTTCCTTCTCGGCCCTTCCGAGAAGTGGTCGATTCAAGAGAAGCTGAGAGACGTCTCTCGCCCGTCCCATCGCCACTAGAGGCCTCGGTAATATTAATAAGGGTGGCATGCGGTGTAGGATTGGGGGTAGTCCCAACAGCGAGGCTGACGACGGTGTTGCTCATCTTTGGGACCACCTTGCCTTCCTGCTCAGCTTTCTCCTTGGCCTCTTTGGCAGCCTGCTGCGCAGTGAGCTTCTAGAAACTATGCGGCATGACATCACCAGCCTTGGTTTTTTCAAGGGATTCAGTAGTCCTTGGTTGCTCTTCCACAACCTCCCTCTTCTTCAGGGCTTCCTCATCCTCCCTCTTCTTCTGGGCCTCCTCATCAGCCTTCTTCTTCTCGGCCTCCTTATCGACATTCCTCTTGGTAACCATGTCGACGGCTCTCACCTTAGCATCCTGCCTGGTCTTTACTAAGACCTCCTTCTTGCCAGCCTCATCATGCTTTCACTTCTCCTCTACTTCTTTGCTCTTAACCACCATCTTGGCTTTTTGAGCTTCCACCATAGCTGCCATCGAAGTCACGTCGGCCTCCACGGGACCTCTGGCACAAAAACTCTGTTTGTCAACCGTCTCCCCTTCATCCATCAGACCCTCATAAAGACTGTCTGTTATCCGTATATTCGAGAAGGTGTCAAGATGATCACCGCCTTCTCCGAACTGCGCTCCCGCAGGCTCTCGCCCAAACTCAGTCACTTATGGGACCACGAGGGCAGGGCCCGATGTCTTGGTTAGTGTAAGAAGGGTTGCATGGTAAAAGACACAATCGTTTAGTCTGTGAATTCGGTAATCACGTCATCCTCTGGGATGCATTGTAAAGGGAATTTACCTCTGGTCAGGGATGGCATGGGAAGATTAGAAGGGGAATTTGGTGTCGTAGGCAATGTGAATCCGGTCTCTCCTAGCCCCAGGTGATCTGGGTCATACTCAGTCAAAGCCCAAATGGAAGCTGCGGGATCACTCACCATAAGCGATTCAGGGGCCAGTGCTCGATAGGAGCTTGCTTCTGCAAATGTGTCTGCAACCATAACACTCTCGATCATAATGCACTTCCCTTTCTTAGCAGTGAGCTTCTCCAGCCTCTCTCTCTCAGCATCCTCGAGCAACGGTCTCCTACCCTCCTCCAGCTTCTCGTGCTCCTTGACCGTCAGGAGATCAATCGTGAGCTGGCGTTCATCTAAATTCCCACAGCCACTTGGTGCAGATAGGCTTCGCACGGAACCAACCTTTCCCATGTACGAGCTAGTTCCCGGGGATAATCGTAACCTACGAGAGTCCATGGAATCTCAGGACCTTAACATA
Organism: Allium sativum; assembly: GCA_030737875.1. Taxonomy (NCBI): domain Eukaryota; kingdom Viridiplantae; phylum Streptophyta; class Magnoliopsida; order Asparagales; family Amaryllidaceae; genus Allium; species Allium sativum. Next base: position 1,007,572,309 of record CM060916.1, read on the forward strand.
TATGTTTTGGATATCCTCCTCCACAGACGATTGCACTCGAAACTCTGTAACTTCCAGCTCCTCTCTCAATTGTTCTATCTCTCTTAGGTGTGCCTCTCTCAGACCATCCATTATGCGCAGCACATCCCGATTACTGGCCTTCGCGTCCTCCTTGGCCTTTTTCATCTCCTCAAGATATCTTTTCAAGCTGTCACTCTTCGCTCTCAGAGCATTGTTGTCAGTTTGGAGATCGAAGACTCGCGCATTTTCCCTTTCCAGATCGGTGCATATTTTATCCACCTCGGCCTTGTCCCTCTTTAGGGCCATGTTATGATGGGTAGTTAGGTCGGCTATAGTTTCCGTGAAAACAACACGGAAGTAATCGTTCTCCCTGTTGAGTGCCTCATACCCTCACCTCATCTCAGCTAAAAACCACGAGATCTTCAAATTAGCGTTCAAAGATACAGGAATAAGTAAAGGAAATTTTCCAATACAATAGATAGACTTACCTATCTCCCTTTCTAAATTACCAACGGTGGTTTTCTCACAATAAATAGTCAATTTCTGGTTAATCAACTCCAGGTTCTTCTTCTTGATCAGCTCCGATAGATGAAAAGAATACTTGGTAAGTTCACTGGTCTGGTGATAAGAAGCCTTCACGTGCATCCATATTTCCCCGAACTCCCTAGAGGGGGCGGGGTGGACATCGGGGTGAAATTTCAGCTCGTCAAAGTAATGATGAGGGAAGTAATGTTTCAAGAATGCTCTCCGCTCCTCTATAGGGAGTGCTAAAACCTGAGCCTCTGTTAGATCTCCCCTCTCTATCACAGTCGCCTTATCCGACCTTGGCGGAGCAAGCGATGGCTCCTTCCCCTTAGTGGGCTGAACAGGAACCTCAGGAGCGGTGCAAGAAGGAGTTGTCGATGAAATGCACCTCGATCTCCCAAGTCAAGTTAGGAATCTCCCGCAGACACTCGGATTGGAGGAGATGGAGGAGGAGACGAAGGCAATTGGGGTACATCGTGTTGACGGCTCTTGCAGCCATGGTCCTGTGGAGGTGGTGCCTTACCGTAAAAGCTAGCCCCTCTCCTAAAGGCCCAAAGAAAAGCACTCTAAGGTCGTCGCTGGTCTCCAAGTCTGTGACTTCGTCCTCCATGTCCTCTAGCCATATCACATGTTAAGAGAAAGAAATAAGACAGTCAAGTCGCGCATTCATAGGAATCGCTACGATATGCAGTGATTATGAGTGTATGCCCGAAGTGTTCTCTCAACAAACCAGATTGTGTTCCACTTGAAAGAGTAAACTCCCTCGTGGCAAGAGCTAAATCTTCCATGCCAGTCAGTTCGGCCACAGGGATATGTCCAAGTCAAGTTTATTTAAGCCATCAAACTGGCGCTCATCTTCAAGTGGGGTCGCGGTTCCAGGAGCGGTCACTGGAGACAATGTCCTGATTGACACCCCTCCCCGCCTCGCCAGAGGTGGGACGGAACATTCATCAAGCCCTTATCCCCAGACGAAGACTCCTCACCGCGAGCCCCACCTTCACCAACGTCTCCCTGGAACTTTACAACCTTTTTTGGCTTGGCCCCCGCGGCGGGTAACTTCCTCTTCTGACCAGGAGTCGCATGGCCTTCCGCCACGACTTTTTTTGGCACACTACTCGCCACTGCGGGCCTAATTATAGCTCGATCATCCGGGAGCAGCCCAGCGCAGTGAAGACACTCTTGGCTTGTCACGGTATCAATTTTGTGAAATTCTTTGGGGATCGCTCGCAAAGCATTAAGACATTGCTGGTACTCCTCACTAGTAGGTGCCTCTGGATTTCCTACCGTAATCGAAAAATAATGAGACACGAGATCTAATAGTTTTATAGCAGGGAACGAAGTTCGAAGATACTTACTCTCTCCTATCCATCTCCTTGCGAATCCAGGAGGACAACGCACGAAGAACCAATCATACTTAATCACTGACGGCCTGGGCCACTTCCCGATAAAGAATTTGGTGGCAGCTAACACTTCCAGGAACCATTGAGAGGGTGACGCTAGACATTCTCCTTAGGCTGGAAAAAATAGCGAATGTCCTCTCTGGTAGGTTCTATGTGCAAATACTTTCGGTATAGAACGTACGTGCCTAGGAGCGAGGAATAAGCATTCGGATGCAGTTGCTAAGTTGCGAGGCAGAAGTAGGAAAGCATGTGCCGAATAAAGTCATTGGCGGGGGGCACGCATCTCGCAAAAAAGGCTTGTCTATTCCAAGCAGTCAAACCCTCGGGCGGTGTGTGAGCTCTGTCACCCTCACCCGGTGCGTGGACATCGCCCACTGGTATATTGAACTGCTGCGCCATTTTCATGACTGTTGTAGCATCCAGGCACGACGGTACCGAGTAGGATTTTCCAAGATAACAGTATCAAGCAACATATCCGGAGCAACCGGAGCCGCCGGTAAATCTCCACCCATAATATCCACATTCTCAATCACTTCACGTATGACCGGAGAGTATAGCCTCTCAATTTGTTCCACGTGATCAAATACTTCAGGTGAACTGGTTGATTCAGAAGGAATGGATCCTTCGGTAGTCTCAAGCTCACTGCCACTTGAGCTACAATTGTTGGTAGGGTCAGATGCATGTGATGAACGGGGGGAGGCTCGGCCTCGAAGGTCTTCCCAGTCTTTGATCTTGATTGCATCGCTGGCTATACTTTAATACACTAGTATTAGACATCGCTGGAGAATAAACTGTACCCCTCGTGTCGGTGAAACTAACAATGCATGCAATGTCATATAAAGTCAAGATGAACAGAGAGAACAAAAACATGCCAACAGTTCGATCACAGTTCGAGTATATATGCTATCCTACGTAAAAGGTCCAACTCCCTGTCTGCACAGTTAACTGTATGTGCACTAGGCGCAGTCATGCATGCAAATAAGTGGTATACGAAACTAAGGGTAAGGAGTCAGGAGATAAAAGTTCTATAAAAGAGAAGTGACACCCCGCCAAGGGGCAACGCGAAACAACCGCGCTAGACAGACCTAGCAGGAGAATCAAACCCACAGCAAAGTTCGAAAACTCGAACCTCCCTCAGGATTAGAGAATTCAAACCTCACAGGGTTTGGAAATTCGAACCTCGGAAGTTCGGACATTCGAACCCCAAGATTCGAAAATTCGAACCTCGGAGGTTCGGATATTCGAACCCTTTCAGGGTTCGATGATTCGAACCCCCAGGTTCAAAAATTCGAACCCCATAAGGGTTCAAACCCCATAAGGGTTCGAAAAATCGAGTCTCCGAAGGGCTTGATTTTTCGAGGATCCTCCAGAACTCAGACGTTCAACCTCCCTCCTCCTGCTCTCCTTCGACCCGTTCATTACCTAGGTTCGGTGAAAAGTGTTGAGTTCTGACGCTTTCACAACAATGGCGGCCAAGGAAGGAAATAATGGAAGAAAGGAAATGAGGAGAGGGGTTATTTCTAATAGAATAGGACAAGTCCCTTGGTCTTCCCCAAATCTCGAACCCGCGGGTTTGAAATTTCGAACCCACAGGTCTCGAGGTTCGAAATTTCGAACCCACTGGGGGTTCGAAATTTCAAGCCCCCAAGGTTCGGAATTTTGAACCTGCAGGGTTTGAAATTTCGAGCCCCCAGGGTTTGGAATTTCGAACCCCCAGGGTTTGGAATTTTAAACCCCCAGTGTTTGGAATTTCAAGCCTACAGGGTTCGAAATTTCGATCCCACAGGGCTCGTAATATCGAGCCTATAGGGTTCGAAATTTCGAACCCTCGGGGTTCAAGATTCCGAACCTCTGTGGTTTAGGGGTTCGAACCAAAAAAAAGGAAAAGGGGAGAGTCAAATTTGTCTCGTAACTCTTGGGTCAAAGCGCCACACCATGGACTCATGTACACGTATTCCATGCATATAATGACCGTCACAAACGCACGGAGGCGACACATTACAAATACTTGACAACGTGGGCACATCGTCGCACTAACACAAGCTCACTCGCAAGTCCGCAACGAACGAGCCCTACAACTAACATATGTTCTTCTTTAATAGGACAAGTCAACAGCCCGACCACTATCTTAACCAACTCAAATTACATCATGTCAAGACAAGACGTACTCTTGGGGGGCAAATATTAACTAGCCTTTTGGTCCGGTTCCCAAAAGTACAAAGGACATGCTCAACTCAGCCCATTGCATGGAGTTAGGGCCAAAAGGATGTCTAGGAGTAAAAGAAACAGGTTGAAGAGAGATCATGTCAACAAACGACCTTGTAGTACGAGCCGTAAACCCAAACCGCGAGCCACTAGAGCGCCTATGCCCAGGGTCTTCACACACCCCCATAAGGCGACCTTCGTACCCTTCAGGGTGCGAATTTCGCGCCCCTAAGGGGTTCGAAATTAGCACCCTGCTGCATGCAAAATACGCATCCCTCCTCGCGCCCAACAGGGTGTGAAATTCGCACCCAGCAGGATGGAGAATTCTCACCCAGCCGTGTGCAAAATTAGCACCCCGCAAGGGTGCGAATTTCGCACCTCTGCAGGCCAGACTTTTGCACCCCCATGGGATGTGAAATTAGCACCCTATGAAGTGCGAAATTCGCACCCTGGGGGCAGGGTGTGAAAATCTGGCATGTGTATGAGCCAGGTGCGAATTTCTGGGTGTGAGGGTCCATTTTCATCTACTCCTACCACTCCCACCTACTTGTAACACCCCGAATTTCGATTAATGCTAAAATTCACTAATTGCGGAATAAATAATCTCAGATGTGAGAATTGGGGGAAACGGGCTGCGTCGTTGCGTTCGTCTCGGAAAAATACGCAAAATAGAGTCCGAAATTTTGTAAATCGGAGTCCGTATGGCCCAGTTATGGCCCAATGAAGTTTGCAGAAAATTCAAAGTTAAAAACAGATTTAAAAATTCAAATTCAGATTTCGAAATTGGAACCAGCTGGGGGCCAGGCGGGAAACTTCCCGCCCTAGCCATGTCGACAGGGCTGTCAACAGGCAAGTCGACTTGGGCCAGGCCAAGTCGACTGCCATGTCGACTTGCCTGTCGACACAGGGTGTCGGGCCAGTTGGCCTGGGTGCACCAGGTCTGGTTTTCTGGCTGGCTTGGGCTGTGTTCTGGAAACTTCCTAAATTTGACGGACCTAATCTAACCTAGGGCTAATCCTATGGTCTAAAACACACCCTAATCCTATAAATACACCCTAATGCAAGCCTAATCCATAATAAAATAGAATTGATGCCATCATGCCGCCAAAATCAAACTTAGGAGGAACCTCCACTAGTTTATGAAGAAAGTTGCAAGCTAATCAACCTCTAATCATCATCTTCTTCAAATATAGCAACTAGTCCTACTTCATAAGTTTGCTAATCTTGGTTTTGGTGAGTTCCTATGCCTTTAGCAAGCAATTGCTAAACTAATTAGGATAGGATATTAGGAGGCTATGGATGTAAATGTGGATTCATGCAAGTTGTGGTTGTCATATGTTATAAGTTCATATGCAAACTTGTCTCTTTTTATGATATGATGTGTTATGCAAGTTCATATGCAAGTTTATATGCAAGTTTATATGCAAGTTCATATGCAAGTTAGTCTCTTTTTATGATATGCATAACATATGCAAGTTTGCCTTTATGATATGACATGATATGCAAGTTTATATGCAAGTTCATATGCAAGTTCATATGCAAGTTTATATGCAAGTTCATATGCAAGTTTGTCTCTTTTTATGATATGCATAACATATGCAAGGTTGCCTCTATGTATGACATGTTATGCAAGTTCATATGCAAGTTCATATGCAAGTTTATATTCAAGTTCATATGCAAGTTTGTCTCTTTTTATGATGTGCATAACATATGCAAGGTTGCCTCTATGTATGACATGTCATGAGTATGAATTACTTGGGAAACGATGGGGTTAATATGCATGTTAATAGAAATGTGTAAAGTTGGTATGCTTAAGCATAACATAAAATGAATGGACATAATTGGGAATTTACCTATTAAGTTAGATCTACCCATATTATGGAGTTGGGAATTTACCTATTAAGTTAGGTCTACCCATACTATGGATTGGGAATTTACCTATTGAGTTAGGTCTACCCATATTCTTAAAAATGTGTAATTAATTAGGGATAATTAATACAAATTATGGGGGTGATTAATTAGGTGTAATTAATCAACTAAGAAACGAGGTTGGACCCTTTTGTAGTGGAAGTCTGCCCGGAACCGACCGACAATCCAGCAGCTACAAATGATTGGCCCAATGTGAGAGGTCTTAGTCATAAATTAAATACGTGATTAAAGTAAAGACACGAGGTTAGACCCTTTTTATGACGGAAGTCTGCCCGGACCCAACCGGCATATCCAGCAGTCATAAAAGATGGTCTAATGTGAGAGGTCTTTATGAGGTCATGATCTTAATTAATTAATTAAGAAACACTTAACCATATTAGCATGTAGAGGGACATGAGGGGTTAAGTGGGTGCCTTGGGTGGCATGTGGAAATCTAGTGGTTGCCTTGGGTGGCAATAGAAAATACGATTAGAATACTTAACCAAAGTGGAACATGTAATTAAAACATGATTAAAGGGTTAAGTGGTATACACTAGAAATGACAAGCTTAGGTGGGTAGCTTGTGGGGGCCCATTTCAACCAATATCCCAAACGTATCTTTGTGGGCTCGACCCAAGTCGAGGACGGGACACGCATATTGGGCTTGACTATAAGAGGCCAAAACGGGGTAGCGGTGGCAACGCGAGTCCAACGGGTTTCATCTGCGTGTGTGGACCCGGGCTGGTAGGTAAGACGTTGTTGCATCGTGTAGATATAAGCCGTGCACCATTTGTTGTATCGGGTTGCCACTTTGGGGAGTGATACACCCCATTGTGGGGCCAGCACGGGTATCTACGGTAGGGAGCCGATCGCTTGGGAGTAGTGGGTACACCTAGTGGAGATAGGGGTAGACGGCACCTATGTAGTCAGCTAGGGGTACACGAAGCTACTGGGTAAATTTTCTAAGTCCTTGGGAGGGATCAACCTTTAAGTAGGAATGACTGGTGTGGTGCAGTGTAGTAATTATCCTTGGGTGGGTAAATGCGTCTTTATCGTTATCTTAGTTCATTCTAAGTCTGATTGGCTACTGAGTGTAGTCATTTATCCCCAGTCACACCGTACCAAGTTATATCATACCCTAATTACTTTAATGATTGCATTGTTAAAGTTATAGGACTCGCTCAGACTTATGTCTGACCCCGTTGTTTTTATCTTTTTCCAAACCCCCAGGTTCTCAGAGTGGGCCTAGCACGAGTGGGCTTTGATCAGGCTGCTTTTATTACTCTCTTGGAGATTGGACCCTAGATGTAGAGCTCAGCTTACCCTTTTCTTTTATGGCTATCAGTTCTTGTATTGGGATTATGTATTTTTATTTATCAGGATGGATATTTTGTACTTGACTCTTATTATGGTTCTGTGATGTAACCAAACATGTTTTACTTTCCGCTGCAATGAAATGATGTTTTAAATTTTCAAGTATTACTTATATCTGTCTTGCTGTAATTTCTCTGTTCTATATTCACTTAAAATACTCCACCGATGTTATGGCATTCCCTTAGCGAGTGACCATAGCGGGAGTGGGGTGTTACACTGCTCCTACCTAATCCATGTACTATAAATATCCCATAGCCTCACACTTCAAAGGGGTTGGATCTTGTGACCTTGAGACTTCATGAGAGCTCCATTAGTGGCATCTCCGCTTTAAGGGAGAAGAAGGGAAAATGTGTCTTTTTCCTATATTCCACAATATACGCCAATTATGACATTATACATGATAATGTTGACATCACCTAGCCTACAAGCAAGTGTAATCTGATGTCATGTGATGAGCTCAACCTTCTAATATTTTGTGAACAATAATATTCCAACAATGCTTCAAAGTGGACGTAGACCCCTCACGAGGCCGACTGTGAAAACCCGTAACTTCCCCGTAAAGGAAAGTGTCGGATAGTTCGAGAACAAGCCACAACAGAACGCATACAGAAGAACATTTCACTGTTATTACAACAATGCATCAGATTATAAGAATATACAGAGTATATACGAATAAATATTACACAGAAATATCAGAGATTTAAATTACATTTAAATACATAGCAGCAGAAAATAATACAATACACAACTAGAAAGAGATATACGGATACAAAGCTTTCCGGATATCGTTCCAGCTGTAAACCAGGATCCTGTGAATATAAATCTGCAAAAACCAAAACTACTAGCTGCTCGTGTCAAAATAAGGGCACCCAGAGTTTAGGTTAAAACAATAAACTCCAGTTCAGTCATGTGACTGGTGTGAGAACTAAAACAGTTAATCTTTATTTTAAAGTTAGGTAAATTAAGGGACCACGCCGTATAACACGGAACGGGTTTCCTCCCAAGAATACCAGTGCATAAAACAAACAGCGCAATGCTAAATAAAGAAAAATGAAGCTGTTATAAGACCCAGGTCCTATCACACAATGCAACGCAAGCCGGGGGATAGGGTTTTCCCTTATAACAGCCAAGAATGCTTGATACGTTTAAAACAAATCATTTGATACTATTATAAGTGCATAGTGTATAAAACAACTTCAAATCATAAGTATCAATCATAGGCAGCATGGGTACCATATATCATGTCGCCATATATAGGTTTACAAATAAAACCGCAAATGTCACGTATTTGGAAATTGGATTTCCGTCTATGAACCGAGGCAAAAGACAATCCTCAACCGATTCGAGACTGCCTAGTCCGAGCCTCAGGAACAGCCGCAACTGCCACATGGAGCGACAGGGCCGGTCCACCGATGTGGATTATTATGCCTGAACACTACGTTTCCCCGCCCTTTGGGGCGTAAATGAGCCAACTAAATGACTCCATCGGTTCGAGAACGACCGATCAATCCGAGGCGCCTCGCAACAGCAACAACCACATAAGTCAAACTCGTCAGGGCGTGTAAAACCACTGACGCCACTTCTAACTAGGAAGAAACGCATGCCCTCCCTGAGGTCCGTCTCCCGTTTTTGGTTCATACCGGGTGTGAAACTCGCGAAGTAAACGTTACACAAAGCTACGCCACAAAGGCCGTGCTTTGATCATCACCGCAAGACTTTGCTTTTCAACAGAAGCCTCGATCAATCGCCACTTAGGCATGCCACACAGGCAATTCACTCCATGCGTTTGATATCCATCAATATATAACCCCTGAGCTCGTACGTCTCAGAGAAGGGCGTTAAGCAAGAGAATAAATTCTCCGCCGCCAAACAGATATATATTTAATAGAGATCAATCACACGGACTAAAATCCAATGTCAGACACACAGTCCATTTACAAGTCCGTTCTGGGTCTGAACGAAACCGGAGGTACCTAGTACCCCGCATATCCATCGATCTCCAAGTACGTCTGGACGATCACCAACTGTTTCCATCTTCTTGGGTGTACAGCCCAATCAAGATCATCAGTAATCACCCAAACGACGTGAAGACCTCCGGTCTTCGACCATCGTCTTCATCTTCGACTTATAGTCGTATCAGTTATCCAGAATGGGATAAACCCGGTCATTCCGAATAACTCGCGTATATTTTAAATAAGTGTTACACAAACACAACATATGCCTCATTCCAATTCATCAGTCACTAACCGTAAATTAATCAAGAGAATAATTTCCCAAATATTAACCCCGAAGGCCGAAACCAACATCAGATCAATATCCAGAAAGCCATTCTGCTTGGCTAACCGACGGTTAGTTTCTAGATTTCACATTCATAGGAAAAGGTTCCCATTAATTTTATCCAAGATAAATTTCTTGAATTTATTCTTTATTCTATTTTTGAATCTCAATTCAAACTAGTCGGGATTAGCGAACCTTACCGAAGTAATCATTTGTTTTAATTTCCCAATCCCAACCTATTTATCCCATGAAGTAAGACTGGTAATACTTCATATCTAACACCACAGTGTTATCGGTAAATTCAATTACCATTTCACGTTCAAACCTAATTAAAGATTTAACTATCGCCTGGAGCAAAACTGGTGGTACTCCATTTTCGATCTTTTCAATCTAATTAAAGATTCATTAAAACTCCACTTAGTTTTAATCTTTAATTGGGTTAAAGAATCAGTGTCATTTAAAACACAGTTCACGATAAACCCAAATCACATTCGATATTCAATACAAGGCTCTGAATAGAAAATATCCCGGCTTATATTCAATATCAAATTCTACGACTAACAAATATCGTATTGGAAATAACGATATATATATCTATCTTTCAAATTTCCATAACAACATCTGTATAGTCACGAAATCCAACATCGAAATATTCCGAAGACAATTTCGATTCAAATCCATTCCAATGCAATCATTGGAAATTCTTGTTATTTTCAAAACCATTTCAAATCCAATTTATTTATTTAAAAATAAATAGAATTATAATTCTAGTTCAAAACTAGTTCATTTCGATAAAAATCTATTTTTATCTTTTCAAATAGGGAGTTTTTCATCCCAATTCTTTCTAAATCATTTCTTATGATTTTACACAAATTATTACTATTTTTAATAATTTTATCACGGCCCGTACAGTCGATTTCCATCAACGGCCATCGAACTGCACTTACATCGACCTTTTTCAAATTTGATTTGGACATAATTCCAAATCCAACCGTTAGATTTCTAATTTCTAATATTCGTTAGAAAGCTCTTTTCGATACGAACCCAACGGTTCCGGTTTCAGGAGAATCCGACGGTCGGATCTCCCGTAATGTCCGTTTGAAATAAATGGTCGAAATTCACGAACTACCGCGGCGCGGCGCGTTCTATTCATGCCATTATGTTATATATATAATATATATAATTATATTTCATCGATTTCTATTTAAAATGAATTATATAAATAGTTTTAAATTCGTTTCAAAAGCAATTCCAACTTCCTTTTCAATTCAAATCAAAATTGAATTCTTCTTTATAAATTCGTTTTAAAATTCATTTCTATTCAATTCAAATTTCAATTCAATTTGAATTCATTTCAATTCGCTTTCAATTCAATTTGAATTCGTTTTTAATTCAATTCATTTCGAAATCGTTTTCAATTCAATTCATTTCGAAATCGTTTTCAATTCAATTCATTTCGAAATCGTTTTCAATTCAATTCATTTCGAAATCGTTTTCAATTCAATTAATTTCGAAATCGTTTTCAATTCATTTCATTTCGAAATCGTTTTCAATTCAATTCATTTCGAAATCATTTTCAATTCAATTCATTTCGAAATCTTTTTCAATTCAATTCATTTCGAAATCATTTTCAATTCAATTCATTTCGAAATCGTTTTCAATTCATTTCATTTCGAAATCGTTTTCAATTCAATTCATTTCGAAATCGTTTTCAATTCAATTCATTTCGAAATCGTTTTCAATTCAATTAATTTCGAAATCGTTTTCAATTCATTTCATTTCGAAATAGTTTTCAATTCAATTCATTTCGAAATCGTTTTCAATTCAATTCATTTCGAAATCGTTTTCAATTCAATTCATTTCGAAATCGTTTTCAATTCAATTAATTTCGAAATCGTTTTCAATTCAATTCATTTCGAAATCGTTTTCAATTCATTTCATTTCGAAATCGTTTTCAATTCAATTCATTTCGAAATCGTTTTCAATTCAATTCATTTCGAAATCGTTTTCAATTCAATTCATTTCGAAATCGTTTTCAATTCAATTCATTTCGAAATCGTTTTCAATTCAATTCATTTCGAAATGAATAAAATCGATATAAATATCGTTCACGTCAAAATGACGTCAATCTAATCAATACGGCTTAATAAATTTCTATTTTCAAATATTCTATTTCAAATATTTCTTTTTCAAAATAGTTGTTATTATCAAAATATTTCGTTCAACACATGACCAATCTCAATGGATGAGTACTGTCAACACATGAACCTTTATTTTATATTATAAAGATGTAAATTTTATTACTAAAATATTTCGTTCAACACATGACCAATCTCAATGGATGAGTACTGTCAACACATGAACCTTTATTTTATAATATTCTTTATTTTCTACATTGGAATGAGGCCCAATCAATCACCATATAATGTTAATTATATGGATTTTCATACATCACACGTATATAATAACATTGAAAATAATCAACCATCAACCAAAGTGCACTACACTGTATAAGCATCAAATATAGATATCTAACGCTTATAACAGCCTGTCAATCAATCGATCGACATATTCAATCAATCAGGATGAGTGAACTTCATATTTCATCCTAACACCCGTGTGGGGTTTCAAACAATCAAACACAGATTTAGTTGTGCAGTTAGGCGATGTGTAAAATTTATCGTCCCAATCAATGTCCTTCAAATAGGTGTACATAAACAAACCGTCTGGTTTGTAAATGAATATTTATTTATTCACATTCACGTTAAAAATTATATTTTTAACGGTAAAACATTTTATTTCAACATATGAATTTCTATTCAATTCATTTCTTCGATAAAATGATATTTTTATTTTTCTAACTTATTTTAGAAAATTTCGGCGGCATACCGGCACGATACTAGAAACGGGACGAGGCCTAGCCTTATCCCCGGTCTAGTGAAGGCCCACGCCATTCACTCATCAATCAATCCAATTCAATTTCACCAAACAATTCAATTCAATCAAATAATCTAATTAATTTATGCAATCAAACAAACAAGTCCATGGTCTGTGGACGATTGTGTCGGGTGCTACTAAGCACCGTCTGCATCCTAGTATATATATATAACTAGAAAAAGAAATTGAAAGGTGAGAAATTCTCACATATAGCTATCCAGCTCCACGACTCTTCCTTGATAGAAATCTTCATCGTCATCGCATCTTCGTTGCTGTAGCCACTACATATGTAAAAATCGAATTTTTACTTCGTTATTCAATATATAAAAATCGAATTTTTAATTCGAAGCTCAATATATAAAAATCATATTTTAATTCGAAGTTCAATATATAAAAATCATATTTTTACTTCTTCTATATAGTAAAGATTATATTTTTAATACTTTAAAAATATAAAAATCATAACTTTACTATTAAAAATTGAATCTTCCTATCTTAAAAAATCAAGCCATTCTATATCAAAGATCATGGCTTTTCCATTGTTTTTAAAACCGAAAAATTTACCTAATTACTAATCAAAAATCACTCCTTTTTCTTGCCTTTAAAAATCAGTTTTTGTACTTTAGAAAACTCAGTTTTGGCTTAATAAAAATCAATAACTTTAAGTAACTAAAAATAGAATTTTATATAAAAAAACAGTTATAGAACTTACTGTATTGGGCGGAGGGGGTCTTCCCTGCTGACGTCGGATTGGTGGAGAGGAAGGAGGTCCGGCGCAGCTGGTCCTCAATGCGGTGGCGAGGGGCTTCTCCATCGATGGCGCAGCGACCTAGAAGCTAGGGTTTTCGAGTGGCATTGCTTTTAACGGAGGGAGGTGAAACAGAGGGTGGGGGTCGCTGGGGCGCTCGCGTCAGGTAGTAGGGAGGGGTCGCGGTGGGGTTTTGGGGGAGGTCGCGATAGGAAGGGGGGGGGGGAGAAAGTCGCGGTGGCCCTGGCGCCTGGGGGGGGGGGGGCTCTTCGAGGCAGCGGCGGTGGTGGGCGGCAAGGGTCCCCCCCATCGATCGCCTTGCTCTTTTTTTTTTTTTTTCGTTTTCGATTTTCAGAATGAATGGGGGGCCAGAACGAATAAAAAGGGGGAGAAGGGATATTTTTATTTTTTTATTTTATTTTATATTATTTAATTTCTAAAAGTTGACTTTTACATACGACCTCTAAACGAGGCCCGCCGCCTGTCGTCCATAGCGTTTCACCCCCATTCCGAACACAATGGGATATGTACCGCAAGCTGATTCGATCGTTCCAATCAGTTTCCGTTAAATTTACATTTAAATCACTATATTGAATTTTAAACGTACATTTCAAATTACCGGGGTCACATACTAACTCGAAAAATTCTAGAAAAATATTTTCTAGCTTCGTATTGACGATACGGTCCTAACAAAACTAATTTCGTCGAATTCTGAGACCGTTAGAAAAATGGCCATTTTCCAGTCGATTAAAATCAACTGAAACTGGTCAAACGCGTTTTCCTTTGCCACGCTCACATATTGATTCGAAAAATTATGAAATTTAAAACCTAGCAATAATTTGACATCACGGATCCAACAAAACTGGTTTCGTCAAAATCCGAGGTCGTTTGCAAAATTTCCATTTTTAAGGGCCTGAATTCCATAGCGACTATTCAGAATTTTCAACTGGACATATCTTTTGATTCCCGCTATGAAATCTTGATTTTTCGGATTCGTTGGAAAGATATCATCAATTAGATCCTAATGTTTTTGGTTTCACTAAAATCCGGATTGTTTTGCACCCGATACATTCAATTGAAGTTTGAAATCGAATTATCGAACTACCGCGCCATTTTCAATTCTATTTATAATTATATATAAATATTTATATTCTAGCGACGACGCGTATAATATATACGTTGACTTGAATATTGAAAATAAATTTCTCGTCGATATTATTTAAAATAATTCATTTTAAATAATTAAAATTCGCTAAAATTGCCAAAACAAAAATTTCAAACTGGCCCAGATTTTCGGGTTGTTACAATCTCCCCCACTTAAAACTTTTCGTCCCCGAAAAGGAACAAAGTCGAAAGTGGTTTGATTATTCAGCTCTACGATCGATCAGGCTTCCATTCTCCAACTCTTTAGTTTCTGAGAATTTTCAAAATTTCAAAAATTTGGCTAACACCCTAAATTTTCGAAAAATTTCGCCATAACCTCCCCTGCAATGGGAGCATCGGGGAATTTCAAATAGCTTCCCCGGTCCTTCAGATCTCAAAAAGAAAAAGAAAAAGCCAAGCGGCTAGCCAATAGGCTCATAAAATCGTCATCACCCAAACGAAACAGTAAATTATGTAGTAAACATGTACCTATTTGTCGGGCAAACAAATTTTATTCTCTGCTCTTGCCTCCTTGCTATGACCTGTTCAATATAAGTATATGTATATGCAAGCAAATGCGACCAATTTTCAATATAATTCAATATTTGATTCAATTAGGCTAAATGGTTCAAAATTATCAAACAAATGAACAAACAACACAAACATCAATCAATTAGTGAATTAGAGTTTCAAATTCATAATTTTGATATATATACTGAAAATCTTGTTTTTGATGCCAATTCACAACAATGTGTTCTCACTATATATATAAGTTTTGGTTCTCACACCAGTCTAATGGAAATATATAGATATCACACCTTCGTCACTCGAAAATAAATGCTGATGATGTTTCGAACCACCATCAGAACATTGTCGGGCTACTAGAGTGCGGTTCTATATCTACCCGGTATATTAAAACTTCGAATATACGTTCATGACGCGTATATGCAAAATCTTTATATATCAGATTGTCCATACTCAAAATAAATAAATATTCAAATACGTTTAAAACGATTTAAATTTTTAATACAAAATTGTTTCATTTGAAAAATATACTCTTCACACTCGTTCTAGGATACTACTGATCCTATCTCTAACGAGTCATTCTAATTGGATATTGCTAATCCAATATCTGATGAATTCTTTCGTATGGTTCTAATGTGCCTTGTTCTCGAGCTCTGTAAACCAAAGCTCTGATACCAACTGTGAAAACCCGTAACTTCCCCGTAAAGGAAAGTGTCGGATAGTTCGAGAACAAGCCACAACAGAACGCATTCAGAAGAACATTTCACTGTTATTACAACAATGCATCAGATTACAAGAATATACAGAGTATATACGAATAAATATTACACAGAAATATCAGAGATTTAAATTACATTTAAATACATAGCAGCGGAAAATAATACAATACACAACTAGAAAGAGATATACGGATACAAAGCTTTCCGGATATCGTTCCAGCTGTAAACCAGGATCCTGTGAATATAAATCTGCAAAAACCAAAACTACTAGCTGCCCGTGTCAAAATAAGGGCACCCAGAGTTTAGGTTAAAACAATAAACTCCAGGTTAGTCATGTGACTGGTGTGAGAACTAAAACAGTTAATCTTTATTTTAAAGTTAGGTAAATCAAGGGACCACGCCGTATAACACGGAACGGGTTTCCTCCCAAGAATACCAGTGCATAAAACAAACAGCGCAATGCTAAATAAAGAAAAATGAAGCTGTTATAAGACCCAAGTCCTATCACACAATGCAACGCAAGCCGGGGGATAGGGTTTTCCCTTATAACAGCCAAGAATGCTTGATACGTTTAAAACAAATCATTTGATACTATTATAAGTGCATAGTGTATAAAACAACTTCAAATCATAAGTATCAATCATAGGCGGCATGGGTACCATATATCATGTCGCCATATATAGGTTTACAAATAAAACCGCAAATGTCACGTATTTGGAAATTGGATTTCCGTCTATGAACCGAGGCAAAAGATAGTCCTCAACCGATTCGAGACTGCCTAGTCCGAGCCTCAGGAACAGCCGCAACTGCCCCATGGAGCGACAGGGCCGGTCCACCGATGTGGATTATTATGCCTGAACACTACGTTTCCCCGCCCTTTTGGGTGTAAATGAGCCAACTAAATGACTCCATCGGTTCGAGAACGACCGATCAATCCGAGGCGCCTCGCAACAGCAACAACCACATAAGTCAAACTCGTCAGGGCGTGTAAAACCACTGACGCCACTTCTAACTAGGAAGAAACGCATGCCCTCCCTAAGGTCCGTCTCCCGTTTTTGGTTCATACCGGGTGTGAAACTCGCGAAGTAAACGTTACACAAAGCTACGCCACAAAGGCCGTGCTTTGATCATCACCACAAGACTTTGCTTTTCAACAGAAGCCTCGATCAATCGCCACTTAGGCATGCCACACAGGCAATTCACTCCATGCGTTTGATATCCATCAATATATAACCCCTGAGCTCGTACGTCTCAGAGAAGGGCGTTAAGCAAGAGAATAAATTCTCCACCGCCAAACAGATATATATTTAATAGAGATCAATCACACGGACTAAAATCCAATGTCAGACACACAGTCCATTTACAAGTCCGTTCTGGGTCTGAACGAAACCGGAGGCACCTAGTACCCCGCATATCCATCGATCTCCAAGTACGTCTGGACGATCACCAACTGTTTCCATCTTCTTGGGTGTACAGCCCAATCAAGATCATCAGTAATCACCCAAACGACGTGAAGACCTCCGGTCTTCGACCATCGTCTTCATCTTCGACTTATAGTCGTATCAGTTATCCAGAATGGGATAAACCCGGTCTTTCCGAATAACTCGCGTATATTTTAAATAAGTGTTACACAAACTGAAACACCCCACCTCCGTTAGAGTCACTCTCAAAGGGAATGCCCTAATTTTGGTGGAGGTTTTTATAGTATAAGTCACAGATATACAAGACAGATATAAAAACACATATTTGTAAACAGCGGAAAAACAAACAACTTTTATTTCATAAGAAGCAAATACGTGTTACAGCAACATCACCATGATTGTCTTACATCTTTTCCAAAAACATAACATAACACTTTCATAATCTGTCTTGATTACATTATTTTAAAGAAGCATAAATAAAACATAGATAAACTGCAAAAGCCCATAGTGGATTGTCCAAAGCCATAGTTCAAAAACAGGAAGGTCCAAGCAATACATTTCTCTTCTTCAAGCTGGATGTTAATGCTGGTCAAGCTGCAGAGTTCCCTCCCTGTGGACCTGGGGTGGGGAAACGAAAGAAAAGAAGACGAAAGAAAAGTAGAGTCAGACATAAAGCCTGAGTAAGTCTAGTACTATTTTGTCTATGAATAAAGAACTGGGTATGATGAGTATAATCAAGAAGTGGGAAAGCACTATAAACTTGGTTAAGTTGTCTAGGGTCGAATATACTATCGTACCCCATGTTAATCTCTGAACCCATATAAACTAGTTCCCAACTGGCACCCCATAATCAAGGTGATGTGATCCATTCAATGATGATCGGCTCCTACTCGCATAGTTACATGTGTCTTACGGCCCCCGATGTTGTAGTTACCTATGCTGGTCCCACCATGGGGTGTATCAAGTCCCATGGCAGCGGCCCGACACAACCTTAGAATGCACAGGTATGCTACTGGTGTCCAGTGCTTTATTTTTCTGTGCCGGAGTGTGTGCACGCCCGCACCCCGTTAGAACCTACACTGCTACACCACCGCTGTCGATTTGACCTCTTACAATCAGCCCAGTAATCGTGCCCCACCCTGCCTAGTTTCAGGGTATCATGATACACCTTATAGGGTTACTGCTGAAAAGGGTCCCCCGTTACTAGGTTTTCTATCTCTAGCCAACATGCTAAGTTGGTTAAGTGTTTTCTAACCTAACCCCACCAGTCCGTTTAGTTTAGCATGTTCCATTTTGATTAAGTCTTTAGTCCACTTAATCCTAACAGTCCTGACTCAGCTCTAATAGTCTTATTAAAGCCTTGACCTCTCACATTAGACAGGTATTGTTGTGGCTGCCTGTTGCCGGTTGGTTCCGGGCAGTCTTACACCACAACTCAGTCTAACCTCGGGTCCTTATTGGGCTCCATGTTTAACCTCTCACATTGGATAGGTATTGTTGTGACTACTGGACAGCCGGGCGGTTCCGGGCAGGTTTACATCACAACTCAATCCAACCTCGGGTTAAACACATCGTATTTTCTACATTTACATATTTTGTCTTTCTTCTTTATTTATATGTAAATATTTGCGGCCCATTATTAAGTTAATGGTGTAAAGGTTACACCAATCATGGGCCCAACCCATACTTGAATTTGGGCCCTTCTACTTTATATTTTCATTCATTAATTAATTTTTGGCCCAACGTTATTTTTCCCCGTTTAATACGTTCGTTATATGTTGGGTTTAACCTTTTTAAGCCCAACTTAGCCATGCGAAAGAGGGGAGGCTTAAAGCGTGATTACATACACAAAAAAGGGATTGTGAGCGCATGAACTTGCAATGTGACGTTGGAACTACAAAATAGAAACTGGTGTACTTGCATAGTAGTAACATATACTTTGGTCATAAAGCATAGGTGACAGGAATCAAACCATGTAAACTTGTAGTTAAGATAAGAATCTAAATTAGGTGTCACATAGTCTTAACTACAACATAGACCTATGTTCTTATTTAGGCATAATGTCAAACATAAGCAAATCATGTTCATAAGATTACTACATGTTTACAAAGGAGATTACTTTTGTGACTAATCCAAAAGTATAGTTAAATTTATTCACATAACCATGGCATACATATTTCTAACATGAAATCAGGATTTTTACTTTAATCATGTAAACTTGCAAAAAAGGGGTTTTTGAATCTAACCTAGCCATGTACCACATATGTCATCATATAATTCTTGCTAACAATATAGAACTAACATGGTTTTCAATTATGTAAAATATCAATCATAGCCTAACCATGTTCATAAGTTTGCAAATAGGTTTCTAGTACAAAACATGGCTTGATACATAGATCATGGCGGCCAAACTTTTCAATATAATTTCATATGAATTATGATAATCCCAACCTTATTCCAATTACTTCACAAAAATGATGTTTGTATAAAAATACACATTATGATGGCATAGTAACAAAATCCCAAACTTGCATGATTTTCAATTCAACAACTACATACATGTAGCTTCAACATAAATTACATATTTTTGCGAATATCCAAACGTCATACTTGCATAAAGCTACCGCATGTAGTTTTTCATAATGAATAACATAATTCAAGGATATCCAAACGTCATACTTGCATAAATCTACCGCATGTAGTTTTTCATAATGAATAACATAATTCAACGCACAAATATGAATTACTTTATCGCCACAAATCGAGTATACATATCAACACAATTATTTGTTCATACCAAAGTAATACTCTACTTACAATCGTTGCGGCGAATTCTCTAATTTAGGAATTTAGAGGTGCGACTCCTTTTGACGTAGGCATTGATTTGGTTTGCTTGAATTGCTTTAGGCTTTAGAATTTTCCTCCTAATCTTCTCTCCAATTTGGTGGCTACTCCTAGACGTTCCTCAGCAACATGGCGGCTTTGTTCTTATTTTTGAATGAATAGATTAGGGTTAGTCTAGGGTTATTTTTATAGAGGTTATGAACTGATTAGAGCCATCGATGTTGCCTGGATTGATCGTAGCCATTCATTCGAAAGAGAGACCAATTAGAGCCTGCCACCTAGCCCTAATGACAAAGCAAGCTTCTGAAAATCGGCCAAACACAGACCTGGCCAGCCAGGGCTTGACCAGACCTGACCAGCAGGTCATTTTTGACCTGGGCGCACTTGGCAGGTGCGCCAGGTCAAAAATGTACTGGCGCACTTCACAGGTGCGCCAGTGCATTTTTGTTCTGGCGCACTTACCAAGTGCGCCAGTGCATTCTGACCCGTTTTCCGGTTTTTCGCCCAACTTCGTTCGTCCCTAACTTCTTCATACGATATCCTTTTTTGAAAACTCGGACTCTATTTTGCGTATTTTTCCGAGACGAACGCAATGGCGTATCCCGTTTCTCTTAGTTCTTTGATTTGAAATTAATTATACTTTAATTTATGAATTTCACAGTTATAGTATTCACGGGGTGTTACATTCTCCCCCACTTAAAAGGATTTCGTCCCCGAAATCTTCAAGTTAGGAGGAATGTATATCCTAACATCCAATCATCCATCTACTCATCCATCAAACACAAGCATCCATTGTCCTTAAAAGATTTCTAATGCTTCATGATCATATGCGAAGTGTGTGTGTACATGAACTTTTCTAATGCAAAATCAGGCGGTCTACTGATTCAGTTGACCTCCTTAATGCGAATTATGTAAGTGCCATGAATCCATTATGTATGCAAATTTTCCTATTAATGATTCTACATGAGTGCACAATCATTCATACAAATGCAACATCCATATGACAACACATTACAGTTCAACCATATACGAGTGCAAACATATATGCATATGCAATATGAAGTGACTGAGCCGATCTAAAACCTAGATTGTGTGTGTATATGCAACCACGAGCAACCACTAGCAATCACTTGCAACCACTTGCAACCATCATCCATAACATGTTTCAATTACATGTTTCCATCCAAAGGGTTTCTACCTAAAAGATAAGGTCGCGGAAATATACCTAAAAAGATAGATAAAAGCGCAACTTAAGGAAAAAAAAAGATTAAGGATGTACCCTCGAAAAGGAAAGGGTAGGCAGTGCGTATTCTAGCTTCAGTTTCCCAAGTCGCGTCTCCCTCGGCGTCGCTCCACTGAACTTTGACGAGCTTGACTTCGCGGTTGCGTAGCTTCTTCACTTCCGTTCCTAGTATGCGGGTTGGAACCTTCCTTATGGTTGCTTCGCGTTCCACTTCGGCTTCTTCGAGGATATTTGGCTCTACCACTTCAGCAGACTTATGTAGACATTTTCGTAGATGTGAAACGTGAAAAACGTTGTGGACTCCAACCAACTTCTCGGGTAGCTCTAATCTATAGGCCATTTTCCCAATTTTCTCGATGATGGGGAATGGCCCTACGAACCTTGGTGCCAGTTTTCCTGTGGTTCCAAAACGGACAACGTTTCTTAGTGGTGATACCTTGAGAAAAACTCTGTCTCCAACCTCAAATTCAAGGTCGGTTCTCCTCCTGTCAGCATAGGACTTTTGTCTGTCTTGGGCCGTCTTCATCCTTCTTCGTATTAAGTCTACTTTCTCTGAAGTCTCTCGGATCATATCTGGTCCAAGTATGAGCTTATCAGTAGACTCCCACCAACAAGTGGGCGATCGGCACGGTCTTCCATATAAAGCTTCGAAGGGCGCCATTCCGATGGTTGCTTGATAGCTGTTGTTGTAGGCAAATTCCACCAAAGGAAGGTGGTCTTCCCATGTCCCTCCGAAGTCAAGGACGCATAGCCTTAAAAGGTCTTCCAAAACTCTGTTCACTCTCTCCGTTTGGCCGTCGGTTTAGGGATGATAGGCTGTGCTCAAGCATAACTGCGTTCCTACTGCTTCTTGCAGACTCCGCCAAGATTCACTGGTGAAGATGGGGTCTCGGTCACTAACAATGCTAGATGGTATTCCATGGAGTCGAACGATTTCCTTGAGGTAAAGTGATGCTAGGGATGAGGCAGTTCTTTTACTTTTGACAGGTAAAAAGTGGGCGCTTTTAGTAAGCCTATCCACTATTACCCAAATGCTAGTGTTGCCTCTCCTAGACCTAGGCAGCCCATCGATGAAGTCCATTGAGATGCTATCCCACTTCCACTGCGGGACCTCTAGAGGATGTAGTAGTCCGCCAGGCTTTTTCTGTTCCGCCTTAACCTGTTGGCACACCATACATTTGGAAACGAACTCTGCCACGTCCTTTTTCATGCCGTTCCAAAAGAAAGTCCTTTTTATGTCTTTGTACATTTTATCTCCGCCTGGGTGTATCGTCATCTTGGAGTGATGTGCTTCTTCGAGAACCTTCTTTATTAAATCGTTTGTCTGTGGGACGCATAGTCTTCCGTCTCGCCTTAGCAAACCTTTATCGTCGATGGAGTATCTGTTGAGGTGACTTGAAGTCTCACCCCTAATTAGCCTATCAATTATTTCTACAAGCTGAGGGTCTTCGCGTTGTGCTGTCCCTACGGAATCCACTAAAGTTGGGCGCACTTCGAGAGATGCTAGCAAGCCTGGTACGAAATCGGAGGAAGGCCTAAAGTCGAAGCTGGCTATAAACTCTAGGCTTTGTCTTTCAACAAACAATGGGCTTAGGGTCAATTTCTTTCGGCTCAACGCGTCTGCCACTACGTTGCCTTTGCCCGGAGTGTAGGAGATTTCGAAATCGTACGAGGCAAGGAACTCCATCCATCTTTGTTGCCTCAAGTTAAGATCCTTCTGCGAGAAAAGATATTTCAACGATTTATGGTCAGTGTAAAGTTCAAACTTCTCACCTAGGAGATAGTGTCGCCAAGACTTGAGTGCAAAAACGATGGCAGCTAACTCAAGATCGTGGGTTGGGTAGTTCTTTTCGTGCACCTTCAACTGCCTCCCGCCATAAGCTACTACCCTTCCTTCTTGCATTAAGACGGCGCCTAGCCCTGTCCCACATGCATCCGTATAAACAGTGAACATCTTGCTCCCATCTGGTAGCGTCAAAACTGGGGCTGTTGTAAGAGCCCTTTTCAGTCGTTGGAAAGCAAACTCGCAATCCAAGTCCCAATTGAACACTAGATTCTTCTTAGTCAATTTCGTGAGCGGAGCTGAGATTTTCGCAAAATCCCTTATGAATTTTCGATAGAAACCTGCTAGTCCTAGAAAGCTTCGGACCTCAGTTGCATTCCTTGGTGTCTTCCAATCCTGTACCGCCACTACCTTAGCAGGGTCCACCGCTAACCCTTGTTTGGATACTATGTGCCCAAGGAACCTCACCTCTTCTCTCCAAAAGTGGCATTTGGAGAATTTGGCTTTTAGTTGATGGACTCGCAAAGTTTCCATGATTGCCCTTAAGTGCTGAGCATGTTCCTCTTCACTCTTTGAGAAGATAAGGATATCATCTACGAAGACCACTACGAATTTGTTGAGGAAATCTCTAAATACCCTACTCATCAGGTCCACGAAGTAAGCAGGTGCATTTGTCAAGCTGAAAGGCATGACAAGCCATTCAAAGAAGCCGTCTGGGGTTCTGAATGCCATTTTATCGATGCTATCTTCAGCCACCCTTAGCTGATGAAAACTGGTTGCTAAATCTAGTTGGGAGAAAACAGACGCTCCTACAAGCTGGTCAAATAAATCGTCAATCCTAGGGAGAGGGTGCCTATTCTTTTTCGTAAGCTTGTTTAGCTCCCTATAGTCAACACATAGACGGAGTGAACCATCCGCCTTTGTAGCGAACACCACTGGAGCGCCCCATTCTGAAATGCTCCTCCTAATGAACCCCTTCTCTAGAAGCTCTTTAATCTGTTTACTGAGCTCTTTCCTTTCTCGTGGAGCCATGTGTCTAACGGGCAACGCAACGGGCTTTGCATTATCTACAAGATATATGCGGAAGTGTATCTCCCGCTTCGGAGGCAAGCCCTTCACCTCTTCGAAGACATCCGGATATTCCCGGACCACTCTAACTGATTGCAAATTTTCAACAGAGGCATCTAGCGATTCGAGATAACTAAGCATAACCGCATACGAGGGATTACAAGAAATTTCCAAAGTATTACCGAGCTGGGTTAGGAGCCTAACAACCCTTTTCTCACAATCAAGGATGGCCCCATTACTGGATAGCCAATCCATACCCAAAATCAAACCATATCCCGAAAAGCCCAAAACAAAGGCACTACATTGAAATTCAACACTTAGGATAGAAATTTTCAATCCCAAACAGATCATAGACAAATGAGCTGGGCCCCCAATTGGGTTTGAAACAATTAAGGGGTCCTCTACCATACTAGTTTTTAGGTGCAGAGATTCTACTAAAGCAGACGAGATAAAGGAGTGTGATGCGCCAGAATCAAATAAAGTGCGAACGGGGTGATCATAAAGATAAACTACACTTTCTACAGAAGTATTTGTACCTCGCTGTTGCAAAGGTGGCGCTTCTAGCACATGAACCTGTGCCCCTGGGGTGGATCCAGACCCCTGCCCCTGTCCTCGTTTCTTTGGGCAGTCCTTAGCCCTGTGGCCTGTCTGACCGCAAGAAAAGCACCCACCATTCTCCTTGGCCTTCTTTTTCCGGCAATCCTTTACTAAGTGCCCCACTTTGCCACAGAAATTACACTTCCTCTTCTCTTTGTTGCCTTTCCCGCCTTTCTTAAAGTCTGTCTTCTTAGGCTGCAAACCCTCTTTCTTCCCTTGAGAGCCTTCTGCCTTCGTCTCCTTCTTGCCCTTATCCTCTTCATTCAGCAATGCCATTTGCACCAATCTTTCATACGTGGCCCCCATGGGTATATGGGTCATGGCCAAACTGTGTAATGGCTCATTCAACCCTTTGACGAAACGGAGAGCCTTCTTGTGCGGGGTGTTGACTAGGTCAAGCCCAAACCTAGCCAGCTCATCGAACTTATTCACATACTCTCTGACAGTCTTGTCTCCTTGCTTAAGAAATAAGAATTTTTCCAACTGCAAACTTCTTTCCGCATCTGAGAGAAATTTAGTCTCAAACCTTGCCCTAAAGTCCTCACATGTCTCCACTGGTCTTTCAGCATTAGTGACTTCCCACCAGTAGGAAGCCTCGCCCTTCAATAGCCACACCGCCAATTGTACTTTTTGCCTATCCTCTACCTCGAAGATGATGAATAGGTCCTCAGTTTCTTTCAGCCAATTCCTAGCTGCCACGAAGGACTCAGTTCCATGGAAATCCCTTCCTCCCATAGCTTTAAAATCTTTACATATCTTAGCAAACGTGTTTCCCGTGGAGGAGGTGGAGGAAGAGGTGTTGCTGCAGCTGGATAATTTCCTGCAGCTGGGGGAGGAGGAACGGTAGGACCTGGCTGAGTGGCCCTTGCTTCTAAGAACCGTCTAAACCAACCAGGTATTGGTACCCCTTCCGGTAAGTTAAGATCTTCGGACATGCTGAAACAAAAAGGATAGGTTCAATACGAAGGATAAGAGATAGTACCTATGGCTTTGGGGAGTGGGCTTTGCCTTTTAAAAATAAAATAATATTTTCTTTTAAAAATGCTTCTTTAAATTTCCTTTTCAAAAATAGATTTTTAGAACTTTTTATCTTATCTGGTAAACCTATGCTCTGATACCAAGTGAAACACCCCACCTCCGTTAGAGTCACTCTCAAAGGGAATGCCCTAATTTTGGTGGAGGTTTTTATAGTATAAGTCACAGATATACAAGACAGATATAAAAACACATATTTGTAAACAGCGGAAAAACAAACAACTTTTATTTCATAAGAAGCAAATACGTGTTACAGCAACATCACCATGATTGTCTTACATCTTTTCCAAAAACATAACATAACACTTTCATAATCTGTCTTGATTACATTATTTTAAAGAAGCATAAATAAAACATAGATAAACTGCAAAAGCCCATAGTGGATTGTCCAAAGCCATAGTTCAAAAACAGGAAGGTCCAAGCAATACATTTCTCTTCTTCAAGCTGGATGTTAATGCTGGTCAAGCTGCAGAGTTCCCTCCCTGTGGACCGGGGGGGAACGGAAGAAAAGAAGACGAAAGAAAAGTAGAGTCAGACATAAAGCCTGAGTAAGTCTAGTACTATTTTGTCTATGAATAAAGAACTGGGTATGATGAGTATAATCAAGAAGTGGGAAAGCACTATAAACTTGGTTAAGTTGTCTAGGGTCGAATATACTATCGTACCCCATGTTAATCTCTGAACCCATATAAACTAGTTCCCAACTGGCACCCCATAATCAAGGTGATGTGATCCATTCAATGATGATCGGCTCCTACTCGCATAGTTACATGTGTCTTACGGCCCCCGATGTTGTAGTTACCTATGCTGGTCCCACCATGGGGTGTATCAAGTCCCATGGCAGCGGCCCGACACAACCTTAGAATGCACAGGTATGCTACTGGTGTCCAGTGCTTTATTTTTCTGCGCCGGAGTGTGTGCACGCCCGCACCCCGTTAGAACCTACACTGCTACACCACCGCCGTCGATTTGACCTCTTACAATCAGCCCAGTAATCGTGCCCCACCCTGCCTAGTTTCAGGGTATCATGATACACCTTATAGGGTTACTGCTGAAAAGGGTCCCCCGTTACTAGGTTTTCTATCTCTAGCCAACATGCTAAGTTGGTTAAGTGTTTTCTAACCTAACCCCACCAGTCCGTTTAGTTTAGCATGTTCCATTTTGATTAAGTCTTTAGTCCACTTAATCCTAACAGTCCTGACTCAGCTCTAATAGTCTTATTAAAGCCTTGACCTCTCACATTAGACAGGTATTGTTGTGGCTGCCTGTTGCCGGTTGGTTCCGGACAGTCTTACGCCACAACTCAGTCTAACCTCGGGTCCTTATTGGGCTCCATGTTTAACCTCTCACATTGGATAGGTATTGTTGTGACTACTGGACAGCCGGGCGGTTCCGGGCAGGTTTACATCACAACTCAATCCAACCTCGGGTTAAACACATCGTATTTTCTACATTTACATATTTTGTCTTTCTTCTTTATTTATATGTAAATATTTGCGGCCCATTATTAAGTTAATGGTGTAAAGGTTACACCAATCATGGGCCCAACCCATACTTGAATTTGGGCCCTTCTACTTTATATTTTCATTCATTAATTAATTTTTGGCCCAACGTTATTTTTCCCCGTTTAATACGTTCGTTATATGTTGGGTTTAACCTTTTTAAGCCCAACTTAGCCATGCGAAAGAGGGGAGACTTAAAGCGTGATTACATACACAAAAAGGGGATTGTGAGCGCATGAACTTGCAATGTGACGTTGGAACTACAAAATAGAAACTGGTGTACTTGTATAGTAGTAACATATACTTTGGTCATAAAGCATAGATGACAGGAATCAAACCATGTAAACTTGTAGTTAAGATAAGAATCTAAATTAGGTGTCACATAGTCTTAACTACAACATAGACCTATGTTCTTATTTAGGCATAATGTCAAACATAAGCAAATCATGTTCATAAGATTACTACATGTTTACAAAGGAGATTACTTTTGTGACTATTCCAAAAGTATAGTTAAATTTATTCACATAACCATGGCATACATATTTCTAACATGAAATCAGGATTTTTACTTTAATCATGTAAACTTGCAAAAAAGGGGTTTTTGAATCTAACCTAGCCATGTACCACATATGTCATCATATAATTCTTGCTAACAATATAGAACTAACATGGTTTTCAATTATGTAAAATATCAATCATAGCCTAACCATGTTCATAAGTTTGCAAATAGGTTTCTAGTACAAAACATGGCTTGATACATAGATCATGGCGGCCAAACTTTTCAATATAATTTCATATGAATTATGATAATCCCAACCTTATTCCAATTACTTCACAAAAATGATGTTTGTATAAAAATACACATTATGATGGCATAGTAACAAAATCCCAAACTTGCATGATTTTCAATTCAACAACTACATACATGTAGCTTCAACATAAATTACATATTTTTGCGAATATCCAAACGTCATACTTGCATAAAACTACCGCATGTAGTTTTTCATAATGAATAACATAATTCAAGGATATCCAAACGTCATACTTGCATAAAACTACCGCATGTAGTTTTTCATAATGAATAACATAATTCAACGCACAAATATGAATTACTTTATCGCCACAAATCGAGTATACATATCAACACAATTATTTGTTCATACCAAAGTAATACTCTACTTACAATCGTTGCGGCGAATTCTCTAATTTAGGAATTTAGAGGTGCGACTCCTTTTGACGTAGGCGTTGATTTGGTTTGCTTGATTTGCTTTAGGCTTTAGAATTTTCCTCCTAATCTTCTCTCCAATTTGGTGGCTACTCCTAGACGTTCCTCAGCAACATGGCGGCTTTGTTCTTATTTTTGAATGAATAGATTAGGGTTAGTCTAGGGTTATTTTTATAGAGGTTATGAACTGATTAGAGCCATCGATGTTGCCTGGATTGATCGTAGCCATTCATTCGAAAGAGAGACCAATTAGAGCCTGCCACCTAGCCCTAATGACAAAGCAAGCTTCTGAAAATCGGCCAAACACAGACCTGGCCAGCCAGGGCTTGACCAGACCTGACCAGCAGGTCATTTTTGACCTGGGCGCACTTGGCAGGTGCGCCAGGGCAAAAATGTACTGGCGCACTTCACAGGTGCGCCAGTGCATTTTTGTTCTGGCGCACTTCCCAAGTGCGCCAGTGCATTCTGACCCGTTTTCCGGTTTTTCGCCCAACTTCGTTCGTCCCTAACTTCTTCATACGATATCCGTTTTTCAAAAACTCGGACTCTATTTCGCGTATTTTTCCGAGACGAACGCAATGGCGTATCCCGTTTCCCTTAGTTCTTTGATTTGAAATTAATTATACTTTAATTTATGAATTTCACAGTTATAGTATTCACGGGGTGTTACACAAACACAACATACGCCTCATTCCAATTCATCAGTCACTAACCGTAAATTAATCAAGAGAATAATTTCCCAAATATTAACCCCGAAGGCCGAAACCAACATCAGGTCAATATCCAGAAAGCCATTCTGCTTGGCTAACCGACAGTTAGTTTCTAGATTTCACATTCATAGGAAAAGGTTCCCATTAATTTTATCCAAGATAAATTCCTTGAATTTATTCTTTATTCTATTTTTGAATCTCAATTCAAACTAGTCGGGATTAGCGAACCTTACCGAAGTAATCATTTGTTTTAATTTCCCAATCCCAACCTATTTATCCCATGAAGTAAGACTGGTAATACTTCATATCTAACACCACAGTGTTATCGGTAAATTCAATTACCATTTCACGTTCAAACCTAATTAAAGATTTAACTATCGCCTGGAGCAAAACTGGTGGTACTCCATTTTCGATCTTTTCAATCTAATTAAAGATTCATTAAAACTCCACTTAGTTTTAATCTTTAATTGGGTTAAAGAATCAGTGTCATTTAAAACACAGTTCACGATAAACCCAAATCACATTCGATATTCAATACAAGGCTCTGAATAGAAAATATCCCGGCTTATATTCAATATCAAATTCTACGACCAACAAATATCGTATTGGAAATAACGATATATATATATCTATCTTTCAAATTTCCATAACAACATCTGTATAGTCACGAAATCCAACATCGAAATATTCCGAAGACATTTCGATTCAAATCCATTCCAATGCAATCATTGGAAATTCTTGTTATTTTCAAAACCATTTCAAATCCAATTTATTTATTTAAAAATAAATAGAATTATAATTCTAGTTCAAAACTAGTTCATTTCGATAAAAATCTATTTTTATCTTTTCAAATAGGGAGTTTTTCATCCCAATTCTTTCTAAATCATTTCCTATGATTTTACACAAATTATTACTATTTTTAATAATTTTATCAAGGCCTGTACAGTCGATTTCCATCAACGGCCATCGAACTGCACTTACATCGACCTTTTTCAAATTTGATTTGGACATAATTCCAAATCCAACCGTTAGATTTCTAATTTCTAATATTCGTTAGAAAGCTCTTTTCGATACGAACCCAACGGTTCCGGTTTCAGGAGAATCCGACGGTCGGATCTCCCGTAATGTCCGTTTGAAATAAATGGTCGAAATTCACGAACTGCCGCGGCGCGGCCCGTTCTATT
Organism: Allium sativum; assembly: GCA_030737875.1. Lineage (NCBI taxonomy): Eukaryota > Viridiplantae > Streptophyta > Magnoliopsida > Asparagales > Amaryllidaceae > Allium > Allium sativum. The sequence continues at coordinate 1,007,602,682 of CM060916.1, forward strand.
CAGGCCATTATATTATATATATAATATATCTAATTATATTTCGTCGATTTCTATTTAAAACGAATTATATAAATAGTTTTAAATTCGTTTCAAAAGCAATTCCAACTTCCTTTTCAATTCAAATCAAAATTGAATTCTTCTTTATAAATTCGTTTTAAAATTCATTTCTATTCAATTCAAATTTCAATTCAATTTGAATTCATTTCAATTCGCTTTCAATTCAATTTGAATTCGTTTTCAATTCAATTCATTTCAAAATCGTTTTCAATTCAATTCATTTCGAAATCGTTTTCAATTCAATTCATTTCGAAATCGTTTTCAATTCGATTCATTTCGAAATCGTTTTCAATTCAATTAATTTCGAAATCGTTTTCAATTCATTTCATTTCGAAATCGTTTTCAATTCAATTCATTTCGAAATCGTTTTCAATTTAATTCATTTCAAAATCGTTTTCAATTCAATTCATTTCGAAATCGTTTTCAATTCAATTAATTTCGAAATCGTTTTCAATTCAATTCATTTCGAAATCGTTTTCAATTCATTTCATTTCATTTCAAAATCGTTTTCAATTCAATTCATTTCGAAATCGTTTTCAACTCAATTCATTTCGAAATCGTTTTCAATTCAATTAATTTCGAAATCGTTTTCAGTTCATTTCATTTCGAAATCGTTTTCAATTCAATTCATTTCGAAATCGTTTTCAATTCAATTCATTTCGAAATCGTTTTCAATTCAATTCATTTCGAAATCGTTTTCAATTCAATTAATTTCGAAATCGTTTTCAATTCAATTCATTTCGAAATCGTTTTCAATTCATTTCATTTCGAAATCGTTTTCAATTCAATTAATTTCGAAATCGTTTTCAATTCAATTCATTTCGAAATCGTTTTCAATTCATTTCATTTCGAAATCGTTTTCAATTCAATTCATTTCGAAATCGTTTTCAATTCAATTCATTTCGAAATCGTTTTCAATTCAATTCATTTCGAAATGAATAAAATCGATATAAATATCGTTCACGTCAAAATGGCGTCAATCTAATCAATACGGCTTAATAAATTTCTATTTTCAAATATTCTATTTCAAATATTTCTTTTTCAAAATAGTTGTTATTATCAAAATATTTCGTTCAACACATGACCAATCTCAATGGATGAGTATTGTCAACACATGATCCTTTATTTTATATTATAAAGATGTAAATTTTATTACTAAAATATTTCGTTCAACACATGACCAATCTCAATGGATGAGTACTGTCAACACATGAACCTTTATTTTATAATATTCTTTATTTTCTACATTGGAATGAGGCCCAATCAATCACTATATAATGTTAATTATATGGATTTTCATACATCACACGTATATAATAACATTGAAAAATAATCAACCATCAACCAAAGTGCACTACACTGTATAAGCATCAAATATAGATATCTAACGCTTATAACAGCCTGTCAATCAATCGATCGACATATTCAATCAATCAGGATGAGTGAACTTCATATTTCATCCTAACACCCGTGTGGGGTTTCAAACAATCAAACACAGATTTAGTTGTGCAGTTAGGCGATGTGTAAAATTTATCATCCCAATCAATGTCCTTCAAATAGGTGTACATAAACAAACCGTCTGGTTTATAAATGAATATTTATTTATTCACATTCACGTTAAAAATTATATTTTTAACGGTAAAACATTTTATTTCAACATATGAATTTCTATTCAATTCATTTCTTCGATAAAATGATATTTTTATTTTTCTAACTTATTTTAGAAAATTTCGGCGGCATAACGGCACGATACTAGAAACGGGACGAGGCCTAGCCTTATCCCCGGTCTAGTGAAGGCCCACGCCATTCACACATCAATCAATCCAATTCAATTTCACCAAACAATTCAATTCAATCAAATAATCTAATTAATTTATGCAATCAAACAAACAAGTCCATGGTCTGTGGACGATTGTGTCGGGTGCTACTAAGCACCGTCTGCATCCTAGTATATATATATATAACTAGAAAAAGAAATTGAAAGGTGAGAAATTCTCACATATAGCTATCCAGCTCCACGACTCTTCCTTGATAGAAATCTTCATCGTCATCGCATCTTCGTTGCTGTAGCCACTACATATGTAAAAATCGAATTTTTACTTCGTTATTCAATATATAAAAATCGAATTTTTAATTCGAAGCTCAATATATAAAAATCATATTTTAATTCGAAGTTCAATATATAAAAATCATATTTTTACTTCTTCTATATAGTAAAGATTATATTTTTAATACTTTAAAAATATAAAAATCATAACTTTACTATTAAAAATTGAATCTTCCTATCTTTAAAAATCAAGCCATTCTATATCAAAGATCATGGCTTTTCCATTGTTTTTAAAACCGAAAAATTTACCTAATTACTAATCAAAAATCACTCCTTTTTCTTGCCTTTAAAAATCAGTTTTTGTACTTTAGAAAACTCAGTTTTGGCTTAATAAAAATCAATAACTTTAAGTAACTAAAAATAGAATTTTATATAAAAAAACAGTTATAGAACTTACTGTATTGGGCGGAGGGGGTCTTCCCTGCTGACGTCGGATTGGTGGAGAGGAAGGAGGTCCGGCGCAGCTGGTCCTCGATGCGGTGGCGAGGGGCTTCTCCATCGATGGCGCAGCGACCTAGAAGCTAGGGTTTTCGAGTGGCATTGCTTTTAACGGAGGGAGGTGAAACAGAGGGTGAGGGTCGCTGGGGCGCTCGCGTCAGGTAGTAGGGAGGGGTCGCGGTGGGGTTTTGGGGGAGGTCGCGATAGGAAGGGGGGAGAAAGTCGCGGTGGCCCTGGCGCCTAGGGGGGGCTCTTCGAGGCAGCGGCGGTGGTGGGCGGCAAGGGTCCCCCCCCCCCCCCCGTCGATCGCCTTGCTCTTTTTTTTTTCTTTTCGTTTTCGATTTTCAGAATAAATGGGGGGCCAGAACGAATAAAAAGGGGGAGAAGGGATATTTTTATTTTTTTATTTTATTTTATATTATTTAATTTCTAAAAGTTGACTTTTACATACGACCTCTAAACGAGGCCCGCCGCCTGTCGTCCATAGCGTTTCACCCCTATTCCGAACACAATGGGATATGTACCGCAAGCTGATTCGATCGTTCCAATCAGTTTCCGTTAAATTTACATTTAAATCACTATATTGAATTTTAAACGTACATTTCAAATTACCGGGATCACATACTAACTCGAAAAATTCCAGAAAAATATTTTCTAGCTTCGTATTGACGATACGGTCCGAACAAAACTAATTTCGTCGAATTCTGAGACCGTTAGAAAAATGGCCATTTTCCAGTCGATTAAAATCAACTGAAACTGGTCAAACGCGTTTTCCTTTGCCACGCTCACATATTGATTCGAAAAATTATGAAATTTAAAACCTAGCAATAATTTGACATCACGGATCCAACAAAACTGGTTTCGTCGAAATCCGAGGTCGTTTGCAAAATTTCCATTTTTAAGGGCCTGAATTCCATAGCGACTATTCAGAATTTTCAACTGGACATATCTTTTGATTCCCGCTATGAAATCTTGATTTTTCGGATTCGTTGGAAAGATATCATCAATTAGATCCTAATGTTTTTGGTTTCACTAAAATCCGGATTGTTTTGCACCCGATACATTCAATTGAAGTTTGAAATCGAATTATCGAACTACCGCGCCATTTTCAATTCTATTTATAATTATATATAAATATTTATATTCTAGCGACGACGCGTATAATATATACGTTGACTTGAATATTGAAAATAAATTTCTCGTCGATATTATTTAAAATAATTCATTTTAAATAATTAAAATTCGCTAAAATTGCCAAAACAAAAATTTCAAACTGGCCCAGATTTTCGGGTTGTTACAATCTCCCCCACTTAAAACTTTTCGTCCCCGAAAAGGAACAAAGTCGAAAGTGGTTTGATTATTCAGCTCTACGATCGATCAGGCTTCCATTCTCCAACTCTTTAGTTTCTGAGAATTTTCAAAATTTCAAAAATTTGGCTAACACCCTAAATTTTCGAAAAATTTCGCCATAACCTCCCCTGCAATGGGAGCATCGGGGAATTTCAAATAGCTTCCCCGGTCCTTCAGATCTCAAAAAGAAAAAGAAAAAGCCAAGCGGCTAGCCAATAGGCTCATAAAATCGTCATCACCCAAACGAAACAGTAAATTATGTAGTAAACATGTACCTATTTGTCGGGCAAACAAATTTTATTCTCTGCTCTTGCCTCCTTGCTATGACCTGTTCAATATAAGTATATGTATATGCAAGCAAATGCGACCAATTTTCAATATAATTCAATATTTGATTCAATTAGGCTAAATGGTTCAAAATTATCAAACAATTGAACAAACAACACAAACATCAATCAATTAGTGAATTAGAGTTTCAAATTCATAATTTTGATATATATACTGAAAATCTTGTTTTTGATGCCAATTCACAACAATGTGTTCTCACTATATATATAAGTTTTGGTTCTCACACCAGTCTAATGGAAATATATAGATATCACACCTTCGTCACTCGAAAATAAATGCTGATGATGTTTCGAACCACCATCAGAACATTGTCGGGCTACTAGAGTGCGGTTCTATATCTACCCGATATATTAAAACTTCGAATATACGTTCATGACGCGTATATGCAAAATCTTTATATATCAGATTGTCCATACTCAAAATAAATAAATATTCAAATACGTTTAAAACGATTTAAATTTTTAATACAAAATTGTTTCATTTGAAAAATATACTCTTCACACTCGTTCTAGGATACTACTGATCCTATCTCTAACGAGTCATTCTAATTGGATATTGCTAATCCAATATCTGATGAATTCTTTCGTATGGTTCTAATGTGCCTTGTTCTCGAGCTCTGTAAACCAAAGCTCTGATACCAACTGTGAAAACCCGTAACTTCCCCGTAAAGTAAAGTGTCGGATAGTTCGAGAACAAGCCACAACAGAACGCATACAGAAGAACATTTCACTGTTATTACAACAATGCATCAGATTACAAGAATATACAGAGTATATACGAATAAATATTACACAGAAATATCAGAGATTTAAATTACATTTAAATACATAGCAGCGGAAAATAATACAATACACAACTAGAAAGAGATATACGGATACAAAGCTTTCCGGATATCGTTCCAGCTGTAAACCAGGATCCTGTGAATATAAATCTGCAAAAACCAAAACTACTAGCTGCCCGTGTCAAAATAAGGGCACCCAGAGTTTAGGTTAAAACAATAAACTCCAGGTTAGTCATGTGACTGGTGTGAGAACTAAAACAGTTAATCTTTATTTTAAAGTTAGGTAAATCAAGGGACCACGCCGTATAACACGGAACGGGTTTCCTCCCAAGAATACCAGTGCATAAAACAAACAGCGCAATGCTAAATAAAGAAAAATGAAGCTGTTATAAGACCCAGGTCCTATCACACAATGCAACGCAAGCCGGGGGATAGGGTTTTCCCTTATAACAGCCAAGAATGCTTGATACGTTTAAAACAAATCATTTGATACTATTATAAGTGCATAGTGTATAAAACAACTTCAAATCATAAGTATCAATCATAGGCGGCATGGGTACCATATATCATGTCGCCATATATAGGTTTACAAATAAAACCGCAAATGTCACGTATTTGGAAATTGGATTTCCGTCTATGAACCGAGGCAAAAGATAGTCCTCAACCGATTCGAGACTGCCTAGTCCGAGCCTCAGGAACAGCCGCAACTGCCCCATGGAGCGACAGGGCCGGTCCACCGATGTGGATTATTATGCCTGAACACTACGTTTCCCCGCCCTTTGGGGTGTAAATGAGCCAACTAAATGACTCCATCGGTTCGAGAACGACCGATCAATCCGAGGCGCCTCGCAACAGCAACAACCACATAAGTCAAACTCGTCAGGGCGTGTAAAACCACTGACGCCACTTCTAACTAGGAAGAAACGCATGCCCTCCCTAAGGTCCGTCTCCCGTTTTTGGTTCATACCGGGTGTGAAACTCGCGAAGTAAACGTTACACAAAGCTACGCCACAAAGGCCGTGCTTTGATCATCACCACAAGACTTTGCTTTTCAACAGAAGCCTCGATCAATCGCCACTTAGGCATGCCACACAGACAATTCACTCCATGCGTTTGATATCCATCAATATATAACCCCTGAGCTCGTACGTCTCAGAGAAGGGCGTTAAGCAAGAGAATAAATTCTCCGCCGCCAAACAGATATATATTTAATAGAGATCAATCACACGGACTAAAATCCAATGTCAGACACACAGTCCATTTACAAGTCCGTTCTGGGTCTGAACGAAACCGGAGGCACCTAGTACCCCGCATATCCATCGATCTCCAAGTACGTCTGGACGATCACCAACTGTTTCCATCTTCTTGGGTGTACAGCCCAATCAAGATCATCAGTAATCACACAAACGACGTGAAGACCTCCGGTCTTCGACCATCGTATTCAACTTCGACTTATAGTCGTATCAGTTATCCAGAATGGGATAAACCCGGTTTTTCCGAATAACTCGCGTATATTTTAAATAAGTGTTACACAAACTGAAACACCCCACCTCCGTTAGAGTCACTCTCAAAGGGAATGCCCTGATTTTGGTGGAGGTTTTTATAGTATAAGTCACAGATATACAAGACAGATATAAAAACACATATTTGTAAACAGCGGAAAAACAAACAACTTTTATTTCATAAGAAGCAAATACGTGTTACAGCAACATCACCATGATTGTCTTACATCTTTTCCAAAAACATAACATAACACTTTCATAATCTGTCTTGAATACATTATTTTAAAGAAGCATAAATAAAACATAGATAAACTGCAAAAGCCCATAGTGGATTGTCCAAAGCCATAGTTCAAAAACAGGAAGGTCCAAGCAATACATTTCTCTTCTTCAAGCTGGATGTTAATGCTGGTCAAGCTGCAGAGTTCCCTCCCTGTGGACCGGGGGGGAACGGAAGAAAAGAAGACGAAAGAAAAGTAGAGTCAGACATAAAGCCTGAGTAAGTCTAGTACTATTTTGTCTATGAATAAAGAACTGGGTATGATGAGTATAATCAAGAAGTGGGAAAGCACTATAAACTTGGTTAAGTTGTCTAGGGTCGAATATACTATCGTACCCCATGTTAATCTCTGAACCCATATAAACTAGTTCCCAACTGGCACCCCATAATCAAGGTGATGTGATCCATTCAATGATGATCGGCTCCTACTCGCATAGTTACATGTGTCTTACGACCCCCGATGTTGTAGTTACCTATGCTGGTCCCACCATGGGGTGTATCAAGTCCCATGGCAGCGGCCCGACACAACCTTAGAATGCACAGGTATGCTACTGGTGTCCAGTGCTTTATTTTTCTGCGCCGGAGTGTGTGCACGCCCGCACCCCGTTAGAACCTACACTGCTACACCACCGCCGTCGATTTGACCTCTTACAATCAGCCCAGTAATCGTGCCCCACCCTGCCTAGTTTCAGGGTATCATGATACACCTTATAGGGTTACTGCTGAAAAGGGTCCCCCGTTACTAGGTTTTCTATCTCTAGCCAACATGCTAAGTTGGTTAAGTGTTTTCTAACCTAACCCCACCAGTCCGTTTAGTTTAGCATGTTCCATTTTGATTAAGTCTTTAGTCCACTTAATCCTAACAGTCCTGACTCAGCTCTAATAGTCTTATTAAAGCCTTGACCTCTCACATTAGACAGGTATTGTTGTGGCTGCCTGTTGCCGGTTGGTTCCGGGCAGTCTTACGTCACAACTCAGTCTAACCTCGGGTCCTTATTGGGCTCCATGTTTAACCTCTCACATTGGATAGGTATTGTTGTGACTACTGGACAGCCGGGCGGTTCCGGGCAGGTTTACATCACAACTCAATCCAACCTCGGGTTAAACACATCGTATTTTCTACATTTACATATTTTGTCTTTCTTCTTTATTTATATGTAAATATTTGCGGCCCATTATTAAGTTAATGGTGTAAAGGTTACACCAATCATGGGCCCAACCCATACTTGAATTTGGGCCCTTCTACTTTATATTTTCATTCATTAATTAATTTTTGGCCTAACGTTATTTTTCCCCGTTTAATACGTTCGTTATATGTTGGGTTTAACCTTTTTAAGCCCAACTTAGCCATGCGAAAGAGGGGAGGCTTAAAGCGTGATTACATACACAAAAAGGGGATTGTGAGCGCATGAACTTGCAATGTGACGTTGGAACTACAAAATAGAAACTGGTGTACTTGCATAGTAGTAACATATACTTTGGTCATAAAGCATAGGTGACAGGAATCAAACCATGTAAACTTGTAGTTAAGATAAGAATCTAAATTAGGTGTCACATAGTCTTAACTACAACATAGACCTATGTTCTTATTTAGGCATAATGTCAAACATAAGCAAATCATGTTCATAAGATTACTACATGTTTACAAAGGAGATTACTTTTGTGACTAATCCAAAAGTATAGTTAAATTTATTCACATAACCATGGCATACATATTTCTAACATGAAATCAGGATTTTTACTTTAATCATGTAAACTTGCAAAAAAGGGGTTTTTGAATCTAACCTAGCCATGTACCACATATGTCATTATATAATTCTTGCTAACAATATAGAACTAACATGGTTTTCAATTATGTAAAATATCAATCATAGCCTAACCATGTTCATAAGTTTGCAAATAGGTTTCTAGTACAAAACATGGCTTGATACATAGATCATGGCGGCCAAACTTTTCAATATAATTTCATATGAATTATGATAATCCCAACCTTATTCGAATTACTTCACAAAAATGATGTTTGTATAAAAATACACATTATGATGGCATAGTAACAAAATCCCAAACTTGCATGATTTTCAATTCAACAACTACATACATGTAGCTTCAACATAAATTACATATTTTTGCGAATATCCAAACGTCATACTTGCATAAAACTACCGCATGTAGTTTTTCATAATGAATAACATAATTCAAGGATATCCAAACGTCATACTTGCATAAAACTACCGCATGTAGTTTTTCATAATGAATAACATAATTCAACGCACAAATATGAATTACTTTATCGCCACAAATCGAGTATACATATCAACACAATTATTTGTTCATACCAAAGTAATACTCTACTTACAATCGTTGCGGCGAATTCTCTAATTTAGGAATTTAGAGGTGCGACTCCTTTTGACGTAGGCGTTGATTTGGTTTGCTTGAATTGCTTTAGGCTTTAGAATTTTCCTCCTAATCTTCTCTCCAATTTGGTGGCTACTCCTAGACGTTCCTCAGCAACATGGCGGCTTTGTTCTTATTTTTGAATGAATAGATTAGGGTTAGTCTAGGGTTATTTTTATAGAGGTTATGAACTGATTAGAGCCATCGATGTTGCCTGGATTGATCGTAGCCATTCATTCGAAAGAGAGACCAATTAGAGCCTGCCACCTAGCCCTAATGACAAAGCAAGCTTCTGAAAATCGGCCAAACACAGACCTGGCCAGCCAGGGCTTGACCAGACCTGACCAGCAGGTCATTTTTGACCTGGGCGCACTTGGCAGGTGCGCCAGGTCAAAAATGTACTGGCGCACTTCACAGGTGCGCCAGTGCATTTTTGTTCTGGCGCACTTCCCAAGTGCGCCAGTGCATTCTGACCCGTTTTCCGGTTTTTCGCCCAACTTCGTTCGTCCCTAACTTCTTCATACGATATCCGTTTTTCGAAAACTCGGACTCTATTTCGCGTATTTTTCCGAGACGAACGCAATGGCGTATCCCGTTTCCCTTAGTTCTTTGATTTGAAATTAATTATACTTTAATTTATGAATTTCACAGTTATAGTATTCACGGGGTGTTACATTCTCCCCCACTTAAAAGGTTTTCGTCCCCGAAATCTTCAAGTTAGGAGGAATGTATATCCTAACATCCAATCATCCATCTACTCATCCATCAAACACGAGCATCCATTGTCCTTAAAAGATTTCTAATGCTTCATGATCATATGCGAAGTGTGTGTGTACATGAACTTATCTAATGCAAAATCAGGCGGTCTACTGATTCAGTTGACCTCCTTAATGCGAATTATGTAAGTGCCATGAATCCATTATGTATGCAAATTTTCCTATTCATGATTCTACATGAGTGCACAATCATTCATACAAATGCAACATCCATATGACAACACATTACAGTTCAACCATATACGAGTGCAAACATATATGCATATGCAATATGAAGTGACTGAGCCGATCTAAAACCTAGATTGTGTGTGTATATGCAACCACGAGCAACCACTAGCAATCACTTGCAACCACTTGCAACCATCATCCATAACATGTTTCAATTACATGTTTCCATCCAAAGGGTTTCTACCTAAAAGATAAGGTCGCGGAAATATACCTAAAAAGATAGATAAAAGCGCAACTTAAGGAAAAAGAAAGATCAAGGATGTACCCTCGAAAAGGAAAGGGTAGGCAGTGCGTATTCTAGCTTCAGTTTCCCAAGTCGCGTCTCCCTCGGCGTCGCTCCACTGAACTTTGACGAGCTTGACTTCGCGGTTGCGTAGCTTCTTCACTTCCGTTCCTAGTATGCGGGTTGGAACCTTCCTTATGGTTGCTTCGCGTTCCACTTCGGCTTCTTCGAGGATATTTGGCTCTACCACTTCAGCAGACTCATGTAGACATTTTCGTAGATGTGAAACGTGAAAAACGTTGTGGACTCCAACCAACTTCTCGGGTAGCTCTAATCTATAGGCCATTTTCCCAATTTTCTCGATGATGGGGAATGGCCCTACGAACCTTGGTGCCAGTTTTCCTGTGGTTCCAAAACGGACAACGTTTCTTAGTGGTGATACCTTGAGAAAAACTCTGTCTCCAACCTCAAATTCAAGGTCGGTTCTCCTCCTGTCAGCATAGGACTTTTGTCTGTCTTGGGCCGTCTTCATCCTTCTTCGTATTAAGTCTACTTTCTCTGAAGTCTCTCGGATCATATCTGGTCCAAGTATGAGCTTATCAGTAGACTCCCACCAACAAGTGGGCGATCGGCACGGTCTTCCATATAAAGCTTCGAAGGGCGCCATTCCGATGGTTGCTTGATAGCTGTTGTTGTAGGCAAATTCCACCAAAGGAAGGTGGTCTTCCCATGTCCCTCCGAAGTCAAGGACGCATAGCCTTAAAAGGTCTTCCAAAACTCTGTTCACTCTCTTCGTTTGGCCGTCGGTTTGGGGATGATAGGCTGTGCTCAAGCATAACTGCGTTCCTACTGCTTCTTGCAGACTCCGCCAAAATTCACTGGTGAAGATGGGGTCTCCGTCACTAACAATGCTAGATGGTATTCCATGGAGTCGAACGATTTCCTTAAGGTAAAGTGATGCTAGGGATGAGGCAGTTCTTTTACTTTTGACAGGTAAAAAGTGGGCGCTTTTAGTAAGCCTATCCACTATTACCCAAATGCTAGTGTTGCCTCTCCTAGACCTAGGCAGCCCATCGATGAAGTCCATTGAGATGCTATCCCACTTCCACTGCGGGACCTCTAGAGGATGTAGTAGTCCGCCAGGCTTTTTCTGTTCCGCCTTAACCTGTTGGCACACCATACATTTGGAAACGAACTCTGCCACGTCCTTTTTCATGCCGTTCCAAAAGAAAGTCCTTTTTATGTCTTTGTACATTTTATCTCCGCCTGGGTGTATCGTCATCTTGGAGTGATGTGCTTCTTCGAGAACCTTCTTTATTAAATCGTTTGTCTATGGGACGCATAGTCTTCCGTCTCGCCTTAGCAAACCTTTATCGTCGATGGAGTATCTGTTGAGGTGACTTGAAGTCTCACCCCTAATTAGCCTATCAATTATTTCTACAAGCTGAGGGTCTTCGCGTTGTGCTGTCCCTACGGAATCCACTAAAGTTGGGCGCACTTCGAGAGATGCTAGCAAGCCTGGTACGAAATCGGAGGAAGGCCTAAAGTCGAAGCTGGCTATAAACTCTAGGCTTTGTCTTTCAACAAACAATGGGCTTAGGGTCAATTTCTTTCGGCTCAACGCGTCTGCCACTACGTTGCCTTTGCCCGGAGTGTAGGAGATTTCGAAATCGTACGAGGCAAGGAACTCCATCCATCTTTGTTGCCTCAAGTTAAGATCCTTCTGCGAGAAAAGATATTTCAACGATTTATGGTCAGTGTAAAGTTCGAACTTCTCACCTAGGAGATAGTGTCGCCAAGACTTGAGTGCAAAAACGATGGCAGCTAACTCAAGATCGTGGGTTGGGTAGTTCTTTTCGTGCACCTTCAACTGCCTCCCGCCATAAGCTACTACCCTTCCTTCTTGCATTAAGACGGCGCCTAGCCCTGTCCCACATGCATCCGTATAAACAGTGAACATCTTGCTCCCATCTGGTAGCGTCAAAACTGGGGCTGTTGTAAGAGCCCTTTTCAGTCGTTGGAAAGCAAACTCGCAATCCAAGTCCCAATTGAACACTAGATTCTTCTTAGTCAATTTCGTGAGCGGAGCTGAGATTTTCGCAAAATCCCTTATGAATTTTCGATAGAAACCTGCTAGTCCTAGAAAGCTTCGGACCTCAGTTGCATTCCTTGGTGTCTTCCAATCCTGTACCGCCACTACCTTAGCAGGGTCCACCGCTAACCCTTGTTTGGATACTATGTGCCCAAGGAACCTCACCTCTTCTCTCCAAAAGTGGCATTTGGAGAATTTGGCTTTTAGTTGATGGACTCGCAAAGTTTCCATGATTGCCCTTAAGTGCTGAGCATGTTCCTCTTCACTCTTTGAGAAGATAAGGATATCATCTACGAAGACCACTACGAATTTGTTGAGGAAATCTCTAAATACCCTACTCATCAGGTCCACGAAGTAAGCAGGTGCATTTGTCAAGCCGAAAGGCATGACAAGCCATTCAAAGAAGCCGTCTGGGGTTCTGAATGTCGTTTTATCGATGCTATCTTCAGCCACCCTTAGCTGATGAAAACCGGTTGCTAAATCTAGTTGGGAGAAAACAGACGCTCCTACAAGCTGGTCAAATAAATCGTCAATCCTAGGGAGAGGGTGCCTATTCTTTTTCGTAAGCTTGTTTAGCTCCCTATAGTCAACACATAGACGGAGTGAACCATCCGCCTTTGTAGCGAACACCACTGGAGCGCCCCATTCTGAAATGCTCCTCCTAATGAACCCCTTCTCTAGAAGCTCTTTAATCTGTTTACTGAGCTCTTTCCTTTCTCGTGGAGCCATGTGTCTAACGGGCAACGCAACGGGCTTTGGATTATCTACAAGATATATGCGGAAGTGTATCTCCCGCTTCGGAGGCAAGCCCTTCACCTCTTCGAAGACATCCGGATATTCCCGGACCACTCTAACTGATTGCAAATTTTCAACAGAGGCATCTAGCGATTCGAGATAACTAAGCATAACCGCATACGAGGGATTACAAGAAATTTCCAAAGTATTACCGAGCTGGGTTAGGAGCCTAACAACCCTTTTCTCACAATCAAGGATGGCCCCATTACTGGATAGCCAATCCATACCCAAAATCAAACCATATCCCGAAAAGCCCAAAACAAAGGCACTACATTGAAATTCAACACTTAGGATAGAAATTTTCAATCCCAAACAGATCATAGACAAATGAGCTGGGCCCCCAATTGGGTTTGAAACAATTAAGGGGTCCTCTACCATACTAGTTTTTAGGTGCAGAGATTCTACTAAAGCAGACGAGATAAAGGAGTGTGATGCGCCAGAATCAAATAAAGTGCGAACGGGGTGATCATAAAGATAAACTACACTTTCTACAGAAGTATTTGTACCTCGCTGTTGCAAAGGTGGCGCTTCTAGCACATGAACCTGTGCCCCTGGGGTGGATCCAGACCCCTGCCCCTGTCCTCGTTTCTTTGGGCAGTCCTTAGCCCTGTGGCCTGTCTGACCGCAAGAAAAGCACCCACCATTCTCCTTGGCCTTCTTTTTCCGGCAGTCCTTTACTAAGTGCCCCACTTTGCCATAGAAATTACACTTCCTCTTCTCTTTGTTGCCTTTCCCGCCTTTCTTAAAGTCTGTCTTCTTAGGCTGCAAACCCTCTTTCTTCCCTTGAGAGCCTTCTGCCTTCGTCTCCTTCTTGCCCTTATCCTCTTCATTCAGCAATGCCATTTGCACCAATCTTTCATACGTGGCCCCCATGGGTATATGGGTCATGGCCAAACTGTGTAATGGCTCATTCAACCCTTTGACGAAACGGAGAGCCTTCTTGTGCGGGGTGTTGACTAGGTCAAGCCCAAACCTAGCCAGCTCATCGAACTGATTCACATACTCTCTGACAGTCTTGTCTCCTTGCTTAAGAAATAAGAATTTTTCCAACTGCAAACTTCTTTCCGCATCTGAGAGAAATTTAGTCTCAAACCTTGCCCTAAAGTCCTCCCATGTCTCCACTGGTCTTTCAGCATTAGTGACTTCCCACCAGTAGGAAGCCTCGCCCTTCAATAGCCACACCACCAATTGTACTTTTTGCCTATCCTCTACCTCGAAGATGATGAATAGGTCCTCAGTTTCTTTCAGCCAATTCCTAGCTGCCACGAAGGACTCAGTTCCATGGAAATCCCTTCCTCCCATAGCTTTAAAATCTTTACATATCTTAGCAAACGTGTTTCCCCGTGGAGGAGGTGGAGGAAGAGGTGCTGCTGCAGCTGGATAATTTCCTGCAGCTGGGGGAGGAGGAACGGTAGGACCTGGCTGAGTGGCCCTTGCTTCTAAGAACCGTCTAAACCAACCAGGTATTGGTACCCCTTCCGGTAAGTTAAGATCTTCGGACATGCTGAAACAAAAAGGATAGGTTCAATACGAAGGATAAGAGATAGTACCTATGGCTTTGGGGAGTGGGCTTTGCCTTTTAAAAATAAAATAATATTTTCTTTTAAAAATGCTTCTTTAAATTTCCTTTTTAAAAATAGATTTTTAGAACTTTTTATCTTATCTGGTAAACCTATGCTCTGATACCAAGTGAAACACCCCACCTCCGTTAGAGTCACTCTCAAAGGGAATGCCCTAATTTTGGTGGAGGTTTTTATAGTATAAGTCACAGATATACAAGACAGATATAAAAACACATATTTGTAAACAGCGGAAAAACAAACAACTTTTATTTCATAAGAAGCAAATACGTGTTACAGCAACATCACCATGATTGTCTTACATCTTTTCCAAAAACATAACATAACACTTTCATAATCTGTCTTGATTACATTATTTTAAAGAAGCATAAATAAAACATAGATAAACTGCAAAAGCCCATAGTGGATTGTCCAAAGCCATAGTTCAAAAACAGGAAGGTCCAAGCAATACATTTCTCTTCTTCAAGCTGGATGTTAATGCTGGTCAAGCTGCAGAGTTCCCTCCCTGTGGACCTGGGGGGGAAACGGAAGAAAAGAAGACGAAAGAAAAGTAGAGTCAGACATAAAGCCTGAGTAAGTCTAGTACTATTTTGTCTATGAATAAAGAACTGGGTATGATGAGTATAATCAAGAAGTGGGAAAGCACTATAAACTTGGTTAAGTTGTCTAGGGTCGAATATACTATCGTACCCCATGTTAATCTCTGAACCCATATAAACTAGTTCCCAACTGGCACCCCATAATCAAGGTGATGTGATCCATTCAATGATGATCGGCTCCTACTCGCATAGTTACATGTGTCTTACGGCCCCCGATGTTGTAGTTACCTATGCTGCTCCCACCATGGGGTGTATCAAGTCCAATGGCAGCGGCCCGACACAACCTTAGAATGCACAGGTATGCTACTGGTGTCCAGTGCTTTATTTTTCTGCGCCGGAGTGTGTGCACGCCCGCACCCCGTTAGAACCTACACTGCTACACCACCGCCGTCGATTTGACCTCTTACAATCAGCCCAGTAATCGTGCCCCACCCTGCCTAGTTTCAGGGTATCATGATACACCTTATAGGGTTACTGCTGAAAAGGGTCCCCCGTTACTAGGTTTTCTATCTCTAGCCAACATGCTAAGTTGGTTAAGTGTTTTCTAACCTAACCCCACCAGTCCGTTTAGTTTAGCATGTTCCATTTTGATTAAGTCTTTAGTCCACTTAATCCTAACAGTCCTGACTCAGCTCTAATAGTCTTATTAAAGCCTTGACCTCTCACATTAGACAGGTATTGTTGTGGCTGCCTGTTGCCGGTTGGTTCGGGCAGTCTTACGCCACAACTCAGTCTAACCTCGGGTCCTTATTGGGCTCCATGTTTAACCTCTCACATTGGATAGGTATTGTTGTGACTACTGGACAGCCGGGCGGTTCCGGGCAGGTTTACATCACAACTCAATCCAACCTCGGGTTAAACACATCGTATTTTCTACATTTACATATTTTGTCTTTCTTCTTTATTTATATGTAAATATTTGCGGTCCATTATTAAGTTAATGGTGTAAAGGTTACACCAATCATGGGCCCAACCCATACTTGAATTTGGGCCCTTCTACTTTATATTTTCATTAATTAATTAATTTTTGGCCCAACGTTATTTTTCCCCGTTTAATACGTTCGTTATATGTTGGGTTTAACCTTTTTAAGCCCAACTTAGCCATGCGAAAGAGGGGAGGCTTAAAGCGTGATTACATACACAAAAAGGGGATTGTGAGCGCATGAACTTGCAATGTGACGTTGGAACTACAAAATAGAAACTGGTGTACTTGCATAGTAGTAACATATACTTTGGTCATAAAGCATAGGTGACAAGAATCAAACCATGTAAACTTGTAGTTAAGATAAGAATCTAAATTAGGTGTCACATAGTCTTAACTACAACATAGACCTATGTTCTTATTTAGGCATAATGTCAAACATAAGCAAATCATGTTCATAAGATTACTACATGTTTACAAAGGAGATTACTTTTGTGACTATTCCAAAAGTATAGTTAAATTTATTCACATAACCATGGCATACATATTTCTAACATGAAATCAGGATTTTTACTTTAATCATGTAAACTTGCAAAAAAGGGGTTTTTGAATCTAACCTAGCCATGTACCACATATGCCATCATATAATTCTTGCTAACAATATAGAACTAACATGGTTTTCAATTATGTAAAATATCAATCATAGCCTAACCATGTTCATATGTTTGCAAATAGGTTTCTAGTACAAAACATGGCTTGATACATAGATCATGGCGGCCAAACTTTTCAATATAATTTCATATGAATTATGATAATCCCAACCTTATTCCAATTACTTCACAAAAATGATGTTTGTATAAAAATACACATTATGATGGCATAGTAACAAAATCCCAAACTTGCATGATTTTCAATTCAACAACTACATACATGTAGCTTCAACATAAATTACATATTTTTGCGAATATCCAAACGTCATACTTGCATAAAACTACCGCATGTAGTTTTTCATAATGAATAACATAATTCAACGCACAAATATGAATTAATTTATCGCCACAAATCGAGTATACATATCAACACAATTATTTGTTCATACCAAAGTAATACTCTACTTACAATCGTTGCGGCGAATTCTCTAATTTAGGAATTTAGAGGTGCGACTCCTTTTGACGTAGGCGTTGATTTGGTTTGCTTGATTTGCTTTAGGCTTTAGAATTTTCCTCCTAATCTTCTCTCCAATTTGGTGGCTACTCCTAGACGTTCCTCAGCAACATGGCGGCTTTGTTCTTATTTTTGAATGAATAGATTAGGGTTAGTCTAGGGTTATTTTTATAGAGGTTATGAACTGATTAGAGCCATCGATGTTTCCTGGATTGATCGTAGCCATTCATTCGAAAGAGAGACCAATTAGAGCCTGCCACCTAGCCCTAATGACAAAGCAAGCTTCTGAAAATCGGCCAAACACAGACCTGGCCAGCCAGGGCTTGACCAGACCTGACCAGCAGGTCATTTTTGACCTGGGCGCACTTGGCAGGTGCGCCAGGGCAAAAATGTACTGGCGCACTTCACAGGTGCGCCAGTGCATTTTTGTTCTGGCGCACTTCCCAAGTGCGCCAGTGCATTCTGACCCGTTTTCCGGTTTTTCGCCCAACTTCGTTCGTCCCTAACTTCTTCATACGATATCCGTTTTTCGAAAACTCGGACTCTATTTCGCGTATTTTTCCGAGACGAACGCAATGGCGTATCCCGTTTCCCTTAGTTCTTTGATTTGAAATTAATTATACTTTAATTTATGAATTTCACAGTTATAGTTTTCACGGGGTGTTACACAAACACAACATAC
Source organism: Allium sativum (assembly GCA_030737875.1). NCBI lineage: Eukaryota > Viridiplantae > Streptophyta > Magnoliopsida > Asparagales > Amaryllidaceae > Allium > Allium sativum. The sequence continues at coordinate 1,007,620,997 of CM060916.1, forward strand.
GCCTCATTCCAATTCATCAGTCACTAACCGTAAATTAATCAAGAGAATAATTTCCCAAATATTAACCCCGAAGGCCGAAACCAACATCAGGTCAATATCTAGAAAGCCATTCTGCTTGGCTAACCGACAGTTAGTTTCTAGATTTCACATTCATAGGAAAAGGTTCCCATTAATTTTATCCAAGATAAATTCCTTGAATTTATTCTTTATTCTATTTTTGAATCTCAATTCAAACTAGTCGGGATTAGCGAACCTTACCGAAGTAATCATTTGTTTTAATTTCCCAATCCCAACCTATTTATCCCATGAAGTAAGACTGGTAATACTTCATATCTAACACCACAGTGTTATCGGTAAATTCAATTACCATTTCACGTTCAAACCTAATTAAAGATTTAACTATCGCCTGGAGCAAAACTGGTGGCACTCCATTTTCGATCTTTTCAATCTAATTAAAGATTCATTAAAACTCCACTTAGTTTTAATCTTTAATTGGGTTAAAGAATCAGTGTCATTTAAAACACAGTTCACGATAAACCCAAATCACATTCGATATTCAATACAAGGCTCTGAATAGAAAATATCCCGACTTATATTCAATATCAAATTCTACGACCAACAAATATCGTATTGGAAATAACGATATATATATATCTATCTTTCAAATTTCCATAACAACATCTGTATAGTCACGAAATCCAACATCGAAATATTCCGAAGACAATTTCGATTCAAATCCATTCCAATGCAATCATTGGAAATTCTTGTTATTTTCAAAACCATTTCAAATCCAATTTATTTATTTAAAAATAAATAGAATTATAATTCTAGTTCAAAACTAGTTCATTTCGATAAAAATCTATTTTTATCTTTTCAAATAGGGAGTTTTTCATCCCAATTCTTTCTAAATCATTTCTTATGATTTTACACAAATTATTACTATTTTTAATAATTTTATCAAGGCCCGTACAGTCGATTTCCATCAACGGCCATCGAACTGCACTTACATCGACCTTTTTCAAATTTGATTTGGACATAATTCCAAATCCAACCGTTAGATTTCTAATTTCTAATATTCGTTAGAAAGCTCTTTTCGATACGAACCCAACGGTTCCGGTTTCAGGAGAATCCGACGGTCGGATCTCCCCTAATGTCCGTTTGAAATAAATGGTCGAAATTCACGAACTGCCGCGGCGCGGCGCGTTCTATTCAGGCCATTATATTATATATATAATATATCTAATTATATTTCGTCGATTTCTATTTAAAACGAATTATATAAATAGTTTTAAATTCGTTTCAAAAGCAATTCCAACTTCCTTTTCAATTCAAATCAAAATTGAATTCTTCTTTATAAATTCGTTTTAAAATTCATTTCTATTCAATTCAAATTTCAATTCAATTTGAATTCATTTCAATTCGCTTTCAATTCAATTTGAATTCGTTTTCAATTCAATTCATTTCGAAATCGTTTTCAATTCAATTCATTTCGAAATCGTTTTCAATTCAATTCATTTCGAAATCGTTTTCAATTCAATTCATTTCGAAATCGTTTTCAATTCAATTAATTTCGAAATCGTTTTCAATTCATTTCATTTCGAAATCGTTTTCAATTCAATTCATTTCGAAATCGTTTTCAATTCAATTAATTTCGAAATCGTTTTCAATTCAATTCATTTCGAAATCGTTTTCAATTCATTACATTTCAAAATCGTTTTCAATTCAATTCATTTCGAAATCGTTTTCAATTCAATTCATTTCGAAATCGTTTTCAATTCAATTAATTTCGAAATCGTTTTCAATTCATTTCATTTTGAAATCGTTTTCAATTCAATTCATTTCGAAATCGTTTTCAATTCAATTCATTTCGAAATCGTTTTCAATTCAATTCATTTCGAAATCGTTTTCAATTCAATTAATTTCGAAATCGTTTTCAATTCAATTCATTTCGAAATCGTTTTCAATTCATTTCATTTCGAAATCGTTTTCAATTCAATTCATTTCAAAATCGTTTTCAATTCAATTCATTTCGAAATCGTTTTCAATTCATTTCATTTCGAAATCGTTTTCAATTCAATTCATTTCGAAATCGTTTTCAATTCAATTCATTTCGAAATCGTTTTCAATTCAATTCATTTCGAAATGAATAAAATCGATATAAATATCGTTCACGTCAAAATGGCGTCAATCTAATCAATACGGCTTAATAAATTTCTATTTTCAAATATTCTATTTCAAATATTTCTTTTTCAAAATAGTTGTTATTATCAAAATATTTCGTTCAACACATGACCAATCTCAATGGATGAGTACTGTCAACACATGATCCTTTATTTTATATTATAAAGATGTAAATTTTATTACTAAAATATTTCGTTCAACACATGACCAATCTCAATGGATGAGTACTGTCAACACATGAACCTTTATTTTATAATATTCTTTATTTTCTACATTGGAATGAGGCCCAATCAATCACCATATAATGTTAATTATATGGATTTTCATACATCACACGTATATAATAACATTGAAAAATAACCAACCATCAACCAAAGTGCACTACACTGTATAAGCATCAAATATAGATATCTAACGCTTATAACAACCTGTCAATCAATCGATCGACATATTCAATCAATCAGGATGAGTGAACTTCATATTTCATCCTAACACCCGTGTGGGGTTTCAAACAATCAAACACAGATTTAGTTGTGCAGTTAGGCGATGTGTAAAATTTATCATCCCAATCATTGTCCTTCAAATATGTGTACATAAACAAACCGTCTGGTTTGTAAATGAATATTTATTTATTCACATTCACGTTAAAAATTATATTTTTAACGGTAAAACATTTTATTTCAACATATGAATTTCTATTCAATTCATTTCTTCGATAAAATGATATTTTTATTTTTCTAACTTATTTTAGAAAATTTCGGCGGCATAACGGCACGATACTAGAAACGGGACGAGGCCTAGCCTTATCCCCGGTCTAGTGAAGGCCCACGCCATTCACACATCAATCAATCCAATTCAATTTCACCAAACAATTCAATTCAATCAAATAATCTAATTAATTTATGCAATCAAACAAACAAGTCCATGGTCTGTGGACGATTGTGTCGGGTGCTACTAAGCACCGTCTGCATCCTAGTATATATATATAACTAGAAAAAGAAATTGAAAGGTGAGAAATTCTCACATATAGCTATCCAGCTCCACGACTCTTCCTTGATAGAAATCTTCATCGTCATCGCATCTTCGTTGCTGTAGCCACTACATATGTAAAAATCGAATTTTTACTTCGTTATTCAATATATAAAAATCGAATTTTTAATTCGAAGCTCAATATATAAAAATCATATTTTAATTCGAAGTTCAATATATAAAAATCATATTTTTACTTCTTATATATAGTAAAGATTATATTTTTAATACTTTAAAAATATAAAAATCATAACTTTACTATTAAAAATTGAATCTTCCTATCTTTAAAAATCAAGCCATTCTATATCAAAGATCATGGCTTTTCCATTGTTTTTAAAACCGAAAAATTTACCTAATTACTAATCAAAAATCACTCCTTTTTCTTGCCTTTAAAAATCAGTTTTTGTACTTTAGAAAACTCAGTTTTGGCTTAATAAAAATCAATAACTTTAAGTAACTAAAAATAGAATTTTATATAAAAAAAACAGTTATAGAACTTACTGTATTGGGCGGAGGGGGTCTTCCCTGCTGACGTCGGATTGGTGGAGAGGAAGGAGGTCCGGCGCAGCTGGTCCTCGATGCGGTGGCGAGGGGCTTCTCCATCGATGGCGCAGCGACCTAGAAGCTAGGGTTTTCGAGTGGCATTGCTTTTAACGGAGGGAGGTGAAACAGAGGGTGGGGGTCGCTGGGGCGCTCGCGTCAGGTAGTAGGGAGGGGTCGCGGTGGGGTTTTGCGGGAGGTCGCGATAGGAAGGGGGGGGGGGGAGAAAGTCGCGGTGGCCCTGGCGCCTGGGGGGGGGCTCTTCGAGGCAGCGGCGGTGGTGGGCGGCAAGGGTTCCCCCCCCCCCCCCCCGTCGATCGCCTTGCTCTTTTTTTTTTCTTTTCGTTTTCGATTTTTAGAATGAATGGGGGGCCAGAACGAATAAACAGGGGGAGAAGGGATATTTTTATTTTTTTATTTTATTTTATATTATTTAATTTCTAAAAGTTGACTTTTACATACGACCTCTAAACGAGGCCCGCCGCCTGTCGTCCATAGCGTTTCACCCCCATTCCGAACACAATGGGATATGTACCGCAAGCTGATTCGATCGTTCCAATCAGTTTCCGTTAAATTTACATTTAAATCACTATATTGAATTTTAAACGTACATTTCAAATTACCGGGGTCACATACTAACTCGAAAAATTCCAGAAAAATATTTTCTAGCTTCGTATTGACGATACGGTCCTAACAAAACTAATTTCGTCGAATTCTGAGACCGTTAGAAAAATGGCCATTTTCCAGTCGATTAAAATCAACTGAAACTGGTCAAACGCGTTTTCCTTTGCCACGCTCACATATTGATTCGAAAAATTATGAAATTTAAAACCTAGCAATAATTTGACATCACGGATCCAACAAAACTGGTTTCGTCGAAATCCGAGGTCGTTTGCAAAATTTCCATTTTTAAGGGCTTGAATTCCATAGCGACTATTCAGAATTTTCAACTGGACATATCTTTTGATTCCCGCTATGAAATCTTGATTTTTCGGATTCGTTGGAAAGATATCATCAATTAGATCCTAATGTTTTTGGTTTCACTAAAATCCGGATTGTTTTGCACCCGGTACATTCAATTGAAGTTTGAAATCGAATTATCGAACTACCGCGCCATTTTCAATTCTATTTATAATTATATATAAATATTTATATTCTAGCGACGACGTGTATAATATATACGTTGAATTGAATATTGAAAATAAATTTCTCGTCGATATTATTTAAAATAATTCATTTTAAATAATTAAAATTCGCTAAAATTGCCAAAACAAAATTTTCAAACTGGCCCAGATTTTCGGGTTGTTACACCGAACCACTATAAATCTCTTGTGTTGCTTACCGCTTTCCATTCTTGTCTATACAACCGAATTAATTATTCTTAGTAATAGGAATCTTTGGTGTTTACGACATTTTTTGCTGTCAACACTTGGTTAGCAAATATAAACAAGCCGACTTCATTCCTGTTACTCTCAAATGCTCGACCTCATTTTCTCCACTGCTTGATTCCATCTGCATTAATCAACAGTAATTTAATTAAATAATTATTATTAATCATTGATAAGTTTTTAAATTAATCATTTATAATACTAATTACGTTATTTAAAGGTTAACAACCGATACCCCTTTTCCACGTTAAAACCAAACAGACGGATTTTTCTTTCAAACAGAGAGGCCGATCCCATGTTTCTTTCCTCTTCATCTCGCTACAAACCAATATCCCAACCATGCACCAAATATCCCTGTCGCACTGCTACCATAGGTCGATCAGTGACAACCGGTTGGAGTGCCTGAGCCTCCATGACCATAACCTGAAACAGTTCACCACTTCGTTGCGCCGTTCGATCGCAAAATGCCCATCCCCGAAGCAGCTTTGAGAGCAAATCCTAGCTACTGTTGCTAGTAATACATGATCACCTCCAGTCGCTCTCTAACCCTCGCCTAGGTTAGGTTTTGTAGTTATGAATTTTGTATTTTGATTCCTGGATTTCAAGATACAAAAGGTGGTAGGCTGCGAGTTATTAATCGTTGATTCAATGGAGAGGCGGCAGGAAGATGGTTGGACCACGAATTAATGTTTGACCGTGAATTTAGGGTTTCATACCCATATATATAGACAAATAAAAATATAATATTATTTTTTAAACTTCACTGTGAAGTAACTGTTTAAAATCACCTCAAACAACACGAGATGAAAATGTAAACCCTAGCAAAAAACAATATTCCAGACACGATGGAAAATGTTTCGTCGAATTCCGAGATCATTTGTGAAAATTCCTTTATAACAACACAACTTGAATCTATACACATTTAAATTGCACATGATCACATGTTAACTCCAAAAATCTTAAAACTTGGAATCTTAAAAAATAAATCATTACGAATTTAATAAAATTAATTTTGCTGAAATCAGAATTCGTTAGATAGTCGGTTATTCTTAATTTTCGATTTAAATCGATAAAACGATTAAATAAAAGTATAGGCGTTTACGGCTACCATTGTTGCATATTTCATCGGTTTACCAAGAAATTTGGTTTCGTATAATAATTTAACATTACGGTTCTAATGAAAATAATTTCATCGAAAACCGAGGTCGTTTGCAAAATGACCATTCTTAAGGCTTATATAATATAAACAAAAATATTATATAAATTCCAAAATAACCCAATTAAATAATAATAAATTATTATTATCATATATACCCAACTGGAAATATCATATAGCTCCAAATATGAATTATACAACTAAATATTTCAATTTCTGAGTTAAACAATATCCAAATTATGTTAAAACCCTTATTAATTTATTAAATAAACGTTATTGTTTATTAACGAATTCCAAAACGACTATTTTATTGATTTGGACATAACTAACAATCCATAATATGAAATCTGGATTTTTCTCTTTCATATGAAAATTATAATCAAGTAGATTCAAATGTTTCTTGTTTCACATAATTCCGACTTATATCGGTTCCTATACATTCAATTGAAGTTGAAAACTCAATATTACGAACTACCGTGCCATTTCGAGCTCATTTATAAATTAAATATAAATTTAACGATCGACCTTCGTTTTAATAAATGAATTCAATATTAAAAATCCATTAATATTCCAAATATAATATTTAAAATAGATTTAAATATTCAGTTTCAAAAGACCGAAAAATCTGGGTCATTACAACAAACCTATCTTCTGAGTATTTCTTTTAAGATAAATCTGTCCAAGGAGATTGTACATTATTTCTACCATTACATATAGTACTATCTTATCATGTAGCTCTTGTTCATGTCCCTTGTGCATGTATTCAAATCTTCGATGATATTTCTACAGATGTAGATATTCTGCCTAGATAGATGGTGTATATGTATGTTGTCTGAAGTGATTGTATGTTGTTGTCATTAAAAGAATGAATGAGAGGATCTAACACCACCTTCAATATCAGTAAGATATCTACCAAATAATACACGTATATCAATATGTGTACATTCTTTAGTATAGATTCCACACGGTAGATGCATAGTGAATCTTTCACATTTCTTTTTGTTCTAACGATGTTAACATTTTTCTTTTTTAGCAAAAGAGAATCAACTGAATTGTAGTTTGAATACCAAACCTTCTAAGCATTTATCTGCTAAATACTTCTGTGATAATTCAGATATCACCCCATGAATAATAATGGTGTTTTTGGGTTCCAAGTACAAAAGAATAGTCCAAAGGTGAGATCCTTAAGTTGTTTCATCAATGTTTCAATTAAGAAACACGACTTTGATCTCAATCAGATATTGCTCAAAGGTATAAGATGCAATAAGCTCCAAAGAATTTGTAACAACCCGGAAAATCAGAACCAATTTAAAATTTTTATTTTGGCAATTTTAATGAATTTTGAATATTTAAAATGATTTATTTTAAATAATAACGACTAGAAATTAACTTTGAATAGAATTAGAATGTATATATTTATTTGAATCGAAGTTAGAATATAAATATATATTTTAATTATAAAAGGAATTAGATATGGTGCGGTAGTTTGAAAACTCAATTTCGAATTTCAATTGAATGTACAAGATTCAAAATAAACCAAATTTTAATAAAACTAGAAATATTTGAATCTGTTTGAAAATATCTTTCCAACGAATGTGAAAAATCTAGATTTCATAGCAGGAATAAAAAGTTATGTCCAGTTGAAAATTCAGAATAGTCGGTATGGAATTTATATAATATATAGCCCTTAAAAATAGCGATTTTGCAAACGACCTCCGTTTTCGACGAGACCACTTTTGTTCGATTCGTAATGTCAAATTATTACTAGATTCCAATTTTCATAATTTTTGGAGTCAATATGTGAGCGTGGTGAATTTAAATATGTTTTGTCAATTCAGTTTGAATTTAGTCGACTGGAAAATGACCATTTTTCAAACGGTCTCCAAATTTGATGAAATCAGTTTTGTTAGGACCGTATCATCAAAACTTAGCCAGATTTATTTTTTTGGAATTTTTGGAGTCAGTATGTGGCCTCGGTAAATTAAAATGTACGTTTAAATTGAATATATACTGATTTATATTTTAATTTAAAAGAAAACCGATCGTAACAGTCGAATTGGCTTACCGTACATATCCCATTGTATTTGGAATGGGTGTAATTAGCCAGAGGTGATAGTCATTGGGTCACGTTTGGAGTTCATATTAAAAAGTTACTTTTTGGAGAGAAAAAAATAATAAAAAATATATATTCCTATGCTTGGTCAACCCTCATTATCTCTCCCTAGTCAAAATTAAAACCCGATCCCCGTTCTCTTTTTTTTCTTACCGCCCTACCCGGATCTTGTCGCCACCACCGTCGGACCCCGTCGCTGGCCTCCCTCCGCTCCCCTCCGACGATCCCCGCGTCCTCCCCCCTTTCCCTCCTCCTCCGATTAGAAGACCACCGCCACCCAAAAACTCCAAAAATAAACTCGCCGTCACCCCTAAACGGATCCCCACCACCTGCGCCGACCACCGAAAAAGCACAGCACCCCCCTCTACCTCTAACGAACACGGTGAGTTTCTAATAATGTTTTATTTTTATTTCAGTTTTAAATAAATAGAGAATTAATAAAATGATTTATATTATATAAAAGTCTGATTTTATTATTATTATTATTAAATAAAAACTGATTTTTAATTATTTAAAAATACGATTTTTAGTTAATTAAAATGTGATTTTTATTATAATAACAACGATATAAAGATGTGATTTTTATTATATGAAAGGCGAGATAAAAATTGGATTTTTATTTATCTAAAGATGAGATTTTTATTCATATAAAAATATGATTTTTATATATATCATGTTAGAATAAAAATATTATTTTTATATATTTGAATAGGAAGTAAAAATATGATCTTTATAATGTAAACATCGTGTTAAAGATGTGATTTTTACACATATGGTAATGAAGTAAAAAAAATGATTTTTAATGAAATAAAAATATAATTTTTATATTGAAAGAGAAACTATATAAAAAAAATTTATATTGAAAGAGAAAATATAAAGATGTAGTTTTTATATTGAAAGAGAAACTAAAAAATATGATTTTTATATAAGTAGTAAATTAAAATATGATCTTTACATATATAGGAGCAATATAAAGATATAATTTTTAATAGTATAAAAACGTGATTTTTATATATATTGTAGCGAGGTAAAAATGCGATTTTTAATATAAAAATTGTGTGAAATAGATTGCGATGGAACTGGTGGAAAATAAATCCAAATATGAACCGTTCAGAAATATAGAACGGAGGAGTGGATCCCAAAGGTGATAACTTCTCGCTTTAGTTTTTTTTCTAGTTATATATATATACTAGGATGCAGACGGTGCTTAGTAGCACCCTACACCTTTGTTTGAGACCATGTTTGTTTGGTTGTTTGGTTGATTGGATTGTTTGTTCGAATTTGGTTTAGGAAGTGAAATGAATTGATTAGAATTTGGTTTGTATATGGCGCGAGCCATTATTAGGTATGGGATAAGGCTAGACCTTATTCTGGTTCTAGTATCGTGCCGTTATGCTGCCGAATTTTTTTAAAAATGTTAGAACAATAAAAATATCAGTTTTATTGTATAAATGAACCGTATAAAATATTCATGTGTTTAAATCAATATTTATCGTTAAAAATATAATTTTTAACGAGTATATGAATGAAAATAATTATTCATTTACAAATCGGATGATTTGTTTATGTACACCTATTTGACTGATATTGATTGGGACGATATATTTTACACATCGCCCAACTGCACAAACAAAATCTGTATTGATTGAAACCCCACACGGGTATTGGGATGATATTCGACATACACTAATCCCAAATGTTTAGTTGTATGTCAATCGATGGGTTGACAGACTGTTGTAAGCATTAATTATTTATGTTTAACGCTTATGCAGTTGTGTAATGCACTCTGGATGATGGTTGACTGTGTTTGATTATTGTTGTGTACAAGTGTGTATGAAATACATATAAATATAATTATATGGTAATTGACTGTATCAGATTCCAATTCGGAAAGAACGAATATTTTAAAATGAAGAATAATGAATATATTAAAATAACAAATATTTTAAAATAATATTCAGTAATGAATCAAAATATAACTTTGATTTCCGATTTGGGATGGACACGCAAATATTGAAATATATGAAGCCGTGTTGATTAAATTAGCATCATTTTGACGTGAACGATATTTATATCGATTTTATTCATTTTTATAATGAATATCGAAAAGGAAGTGATTTCAAAATCAGATAATTTGAAAATATTATCATTTATATATTATAATGATAAGGAAATTTCAATTTTGATTTAAAATTGGAAATGAAGTTAAAAAAATTTTAAAACGAATTTATAAACGACTTATAAAATACGTTTTAAATGGAAATTGATGAAATATATATAACATATATATTACATATATTTAATGGCCTGAATAGAACGCGCTGCATCGTGGCAGTTCGCGAATTTCGACCATTGACTTCGAATTGACATTACGGGAGATCTGACAGTTGAATTCTCCCAAAATCGGAACCGTTGGGTTCGTATCGAAAAGAGCTTTCCAACGAATACAAGAGATTTGAAATCTGATGGTTGGATTTGGAATTATGTCCAAACCAAATTTGGAAAAGATCGTTGTAAGTGCAGTTCGATGACCGTTTATGAATATCGACTGTACGGGCCATGATAAAATTATTAAAAATATTAATAATTTGTGTAAAATCATAATAAATGATGTGGAAAGAATTGGGATGAAAATTACATATTTGGAAAGATAAAAATATATTTTTATTGAAATGAACTAGTTATTAACTATAATTATAATCCAATTATTTTTAAATAAATAAATTGGATTGAGAATAGGTTTTAAGATAACCAGAATGTCCAGTATATGAATTGGAGTGGATTTGAATGGAAATCATCTTTGGAATATTTCGATGCTGGATTTCGTGATTATACAAGTATGGTTATGGAAAGTTGAAAGATATATTTATATCGTTATTTCCAATACGATATTTGTTGGTTTCAGAATTTGATATTGAATATAAGCCAATATATTTTCTATTCAGAGCCTTGTACTTATTATCAAATGTGATTTTGGGTTTGTCGTGAGTGGTGTCTTAAATAACACTGTTCTTAAACCCAGTTGAGAAAAGAGGGAATCTTTTAACTAAGATTTAGTGAAAATTTTCAATTAATTGATATTTAATTGGAATTGAATAAAAGAATTGGATTTTGGTTTTGTCATGAATGGTGTCTTCATTAACACTGTTCTTAAACCCCGTGTGAAAAGAATAAATCTTTTAATTAAGATTATTGGAGTTTCCAGTTATGTTTAGTAACTGGAATAAAAATGGAATGTGAAGTGGGTTTATTGTGAACTATGTTTTTAATGACATTCATTTTTTAACCCGATTAACAGTGAAATGTGATTTGGAATTTATAAATCTTTTAATTAAGATTTAATGGAATTTTTCCAAAGTAAAGTTTTCCAATTTAACAAAATAAATTGGAATGGAATGGGATTTGATTTGGTAATAGTCGAAGTGAACTTCTGTGGAGGAAGACTGTTACTATATATGGAATTTAAGAGGCATTGTCGTTATTTCATTTATATTATCGGTTGGATATGGAAGGTTATATCAATTATATATATTGTTCTGTTTTCTGTGAAGATTCCATTATTAATGGAATATGATTTTGGGTTTATCGTGAGCTATGTTTTGAATGACATTAGTTCTTTAACCCAATTAAAGATAAGATTAATTTTTTAACTTTGAATAATCATTAAGTAATGATTTTTTGAGATTAAAACTGAATTAGAGTTTTAATGAATCTTTAATTAGATTGAAATGTGAATGTGATAATTTAAATTATCAAATTCCGGAAATGATCGAGAACGGAGAACCACTAGTTTTATTCCAGGCAATAGTTAAATCTTTAATTAGATTTGAACGTGAAATGGTAATTAATTTTACCGATAATACCGTGGTGTTAGATATGGAGTATTACCAGTTTTGCTTCATAGGATGAATAGGTTGGGATTGGGAAATTAAATAAATGATTACTTCGGTAAGGTTCGCTAATCTTGACTAGTTTGAAAAACCTTAATTTGGTTTAAACTGTGAAAAAATATTTGAATACAAGAATTTTCTGAATTGGAATGATGCGTATGTTGTGTTTTTATAGCACTAGTTTATAAGATACGCGAGTTATTCAAAAGACCAGGTTTATCCCATTCTGAATAACTGATTTAATGATATGTCAACGATGAAGACGGTGGTTGAAGACCGGAGGTCTTTACATCGTTTTATGATTATTGATGTCTTGATTGGGTTGTACACCCAAGACGAGGTAATATGTGGTGATCGTCCAGACGTACTTGGAGATCGACTGAATATGCAAGGACCTCACTCCTGTATTGGACATATAGGACGAGGAATTAGGTGCCTCCGGTTTCATTCAGACCCAGAATGAACTTGTAAATGGATGTGTGTCCGGCATTGGATTTTATTCTATGTTGATTGATCTCTATTAAATATATATCTGTTTGGCGGCGGAGAATTTGTTCTCTTGCTTAACGCCCTTCTCTGAGACGTACGATCTCAAAGGTTATATATCGATAGACATCAATCGCATCGTGTGAACTGCCTGTGTGGCATGCTAAGATACAAATGATCAAGGCTTCTGTTGAAAAGCGAAGTTTTGTGGATGATGATCAAAGCACGGCTTTAATACAGCATAGCTTTGTTTTTAGCGTTAATTCGCGAGCCTCACAGCCCGGTGTGAAGTAGAAATGAGAGAGGACTTTGGGGAGGACATGCGTTTCCTTCTAGCTAGGAGTGGTGTCATGGTATGAAGCCCAGGCATTTTATTTATGTGGATGATGGATAGCGAGGCGCCTCAGTTATATCGGTCACTACGAGGCCGATGGATGGTTTGGTCGATATATTGACCAGTTTTACTCCCCATAGGGCGGGAAAACATATTGTTTAGGCATTTTAATCTACTCCATGTGGACCGGCCCTGACGAACCTATGTCTGGGCCTTGAGACATGGGCTGGATTGTCTCGAAGCGGTAGGGACGATCTCTTGCCTTTGTCCACAGACGGAAATCCAACTTCCAATACATGACATTTCGGTTTTGATTGTAGAGCCTAGTATTGCGACATGATATATGATACTCATGCCGTCTATGATTGATACATTTATTTTTGAAGTTGTTTTATACATTATGCACTTATAATAGTATCAAATGATTTGTTTTAAACGTGTCATTCATGTTTGGCTATTATAAGGCAAAACCCTATCCTCCAGCTTGCGTTGCATTGTGTGATGGGACCTGGGTCTTATAATAGCTTCACTTTTCCAAAAAGCATTGCGCTGTTTGTTTTATGAACTGGAATTCTTGGGAGGAAACCCGTTCTGTGTTATACGGTGTAGTCCCTTGATTTATTTTTAAAGTAAAAGATTTAATAACTGTTTTTAGTTCTCACACCAGTCACATGACTGACCTGGAGTTTATTGTTTTAACCTAAACTCTAGGCGCCCCTATTTTCCATACGGGCAGCTAATAATTTTGGTTTTGCAAATATTATATTCAAAGGATCCTGGTTTACAGCTGGAGCTATATTCAGAATGCTCTGTATCCGTTTATCTCTTTCGGTTGTGTTATGTATTATTTTCCGCTGCTATGTAATGTATTTTAATTTCTGATATTTTACAATGTGTAATATATATTCATACTCTGTATATTCTTGTACTCTGATGTAAATTATTGTAATAAGCAATGAAATGTTCTTATGTTTGCGTTCTGATTTGTCATGTTCTCAACTCAATCCGGGCTTTCTCGAAAGGGGAAGTTTGGGTCGTTATAGAAGTACTAAAAAGTCATCTAATAAATGCAAAGAGAATGTTCTTAAAGAGAACAAAATTCTTTAGGAATGTTCTTTTCAATAAAAAAAGTGCATTACACAATTTTGTATCACTCACTTAATTCCTTTTTGTTTTGAATATTTGTTCACAATCAATAATCTTGCTACTTAAGTAAGAGGAAAATTGCAAATTTTGTTGTTCATATAGATTTACGCTATATGTTCGTATTTTAAATCCAGCTCCTTAAATTATTACCTTGTATGGATTGATGTATTTACATAGAGTCATATTCACCAATCCATTATTTATCTTTAAGAAGAAATAATGCATAGTCATCTAAAATAGTAATTTTATTTTCTCTACAAGTGGATTTTCTTAGCAATCGTACACTTTGAAGTTGTTGAGTTTGTCTTCTTGAAACAGTATTCTTAACCTAGAGGAAAAAATCTTTAGCATCGTCTTATTATGGTTATTAATTTACTTGTTATATTGAAAGAAAACATATCTTTAATTTTAGTCAAAGTGCAACTGTAGTTGAATTAAAGATAAAGATTCTCTATAAAGACAATGATCATACATCATTTCTCCCCCAAACTCAACATCCTCAAAAAAAAACTATTGCATTTACTATCTTAAAACTTTTCTTTGTGTGAGTTCGTAAAATTATAAACTTTAAATCGCTTAGAATGTCAATAAGGTATTTGCTATCTTCAAAATCCCAATCTATAATTATTTAGTCAACTAAAACATATAATCATAAGTGGAAAATAGGCTGAAGGACAAACTTAGCAAATTTTTTGATGAAAAGTATGCAAAGTTTGAAATTTAGAGAGAACGATACATTTAGTGTAAAAGGGGAAATGATAATGGGCCCCCTAAATTTCACTTTTGCACTAAAATCTGTCCTCCATAAATTCCAAACTTTGCATACTTTTCACCAAAAAATTTGCTAAGTTCGTCCTTTAAAAGAAAATCCTCTAATCATAACTATTACCAAAATGAAGTTGAAACTTAAACATTAGCGACATTTAGCACGATTAGTTACAAGCTATATTTAAACATTAGCGCCTTTAGTTTCAAAGAAAATGTTCAAAATTTATTTATAAATCAACTTATTATATCTAAACGAATAATAATAACCAAATTTATTCACATTTGAAATAGAAAACCATGATATATCCAAATGACGACATAACAAAAATATCAAATAAATTCAAATAATATAACTGAAATCTTAAATAATAACTTTGAAATATCTAGAATATTTTACTTTATACGTCCGTATATCTCATTAAAAAACAGCTGTAAACATATATGTATGACATTTCTTTCTTTTTATATCTCCAGTGACTTATTCATCTTTATTGATACATTTATTTACAATGTATATATCAAAAGAGTACTTTCAATCTTATAAGCTTCAATCTCTCTTCTAACTATCAAAATGCTAGACTAGCCCAATAAAATGGCATCTTGTTCTTGAAGTTATATTAAAATGATTATACTGAAGATAGCACGAAATAATAATTATAACTTGAGCGTCTTTAAGTTTTGAAGTAATATTTTTCCATATAGTACTCATTTATATTTTTTTTACTTTGACTTTATGGAATCAAGCACCACAAAAAGTACTTGTTTCCCTTTATTGTTTCCATAAAATGCTTTCCATTCTCACTAAATAACTTATCAAAAATATTTATTGTTATATATAGCACATGAAACGACTCAAACTCGCCCTTACGGGGAAGCCCAGATTGAGTTGAGAACATGACAAATCAGAACACAAATATAAGAACATTTCATTTCTATTACAACAATTTACATCAGAGTACAAAAATATATATAGTATGAACAAATAATATACGTTTGATAAATATCAGAGATTTACATTACAAAGCAGCGGAAAATCAATACATAACACAACTGAAAGAGATACACGGATACAGAGCTTTCCGTATATGGCTCCAATTGTAAATCAGGATCCTGTGAATATAATATCTGCAAAACCCAAATACTAGCTGCCCATGTGGAAAATAGGGGCACCCAGAGTTTAGGTTAAAACAATAAACTCCAGGTCAGTTATGTGACTAGTGTGAGAACTAAAAAAAATTATTAAATCTTTTACTTTAAAAGTAAATCAAGGGACCACGCCGTATAACATGGAACGGGTTTCCTCCCAAGAATGCCAGTGCATAAAATAAACTGCACAATGCTTTTTGGAAAAATGAAGCTATTATAAGGCCCAGGTCCCATCATACAATGCAACGCAAGCCGGACGATAGGGTTTTCCCTTATAAAAGCCAAACATGCTTGGTATATTTAAAACAAATCATTTGATACTATTATAAGTGCATAGTGTATAAAACAACTTCAAAAATAAATGTATCAATCATAGACGGCATGGGTACCATATGTCATGTCGCCATACTAGGCTCTACAAATAAAACCGAATGTCACATATTGGAAATTGGATTTCCGTCTTGAGTTGAGGCAAGGGATGTATTCCTCGCCGGCTTCGAGACACTCGAGCAAATGCCTCAGGATCTCCCATAGAAGACCCCTGGATCCTTCAAGGCTGGTCCTCCCTTATGTTTTTTGATTAATTATTCTCGAACACACGTTTCCCGGTCCTATAGGACTATCCATCGGCTCCACAGTAACCGATATATCTGAGGCGCCTCGTAATCCGTCATCCACATATGTAAAAATAAATAAATATCTGGGCTCCATATCATGACACAACCCATAGCTAGAAAGAAACGTCATGTCCTTCTTGGGTCCTTTATTTCGTTTTTGACTCATACCGATGTGTGAGGCTCGCGAATTAACGCTATACACAAAGTTATGCTATATTAAAGTCGTGCTTTGATCATCAACCACAAGACTCTGCTTTTCAATAGAAGCCTTGATGATTTGCATCTCAGCATGTCACAAGGCAATTCGTGCTATGCGACTGATGTCTATCGATATATAACCTCTGAGCTCATACGTCTCAGAGAAGGGCGTTAAGAAAGAGAATAAATTCTCCGTCGCCAAACAGATATATATTTAATAGAAATCAATCAACACAGAATAAAATCAATGTCAGACACCACCAAAAAATTTAGCAGAGATCAACACAGAATAAATTCTCCACCACCAAACAGATATATATTTAGCAGAGATCAACCATACAATTTGAAAAACAATGTTAGACATGTAATCCTGTCTTTAACTGGGTTAAAGAACTAGCATCATTTAAAACACAGTTCACGATAAACCCAAAATCCCATTCCATTAATTATGGAATCTTCACGGAAAACATATTAATATATATATAATCGATGTCAATTTCAGTAGCTGACTAATAATATAAATGGAATAACGACAAAGCCTTTTAAATTCCATATGTATTAACAGTCTTCCTCCATAAAAACTCACTTTGATTATTACCAAATCAAATTCCATTCAATTCCAATTTATTTTGTTAAATCGAAAAACTTTACTTTCGAAAATTCCATTAAATCTTAGAATAAAGATTTATAAATTCCGAACCTTAACTTCACTGTTAATCGGGTTAAAGAACAAGTGTTATTTTAAACATCATCCATGATAAACCCAAAAATCCCATTCTTAATTCAATTCCAATTAAATATTAATTAATTGGTAAATTCCTCTAAATCTTAATTAAAAGATTTATTCTTTTCTCAACTGGGTTTAAGAACAGTGTTAATGAAGACACCATTCATGACAAACCCAAAATCCAATTTGATATTAAATACAAGGCTCTGAAGAGAAATTATATCGGCTTATATTCAATATCAAATTCTAAAATCAACAAATTTCCTATATGCGATATATATATCTTCCAAATTCCCATATCAATATCCGTATAATCACATAATCCAATACCGAAATATTCCAAAGATTATTTCCATTCCAAACCATTCCAATTTATTTATTGGAAATTTCTAGTTATATTAAAACCATTCTCTATTCAATTTATTTGTTTAAAAATAATTGGATTATAATTCTAGTTAATAACTAGTTCATTTCAATAAAAATATATTTTTATCTTTTCAAATATGGAATTTTTCACCCTAATTCTTTTCAAATCATTTATTATTATTTTACGCAAATTATCAATATTTTTAATAATTTTATTAAGGCCCTTTCAGTCGATTTTCATAAACGGTCATTGAACTGCACTTACAACGACGTTTTCCAATTTTGATTTGGACATAATTCCAAATCCAATCATTAGATTTCAAATCTCTTATATTTCGTGGAAAGCTCTTTTTGATACGAACCCAACGGTTTCGGTTTTAGGAGAATCCGACGGTCGGATCTCCGGTAATATCAAGTCGAAGTCATTGGTCGAAATTCGCGAATGGTCGCGGTGCGGCGCATTCTATTCAGTCCATTAAATATATGTATAATATATATATTATATACATTTCGTCGATTTCCATTTAAATCGTATTTTATAAATCATTTATAGATTAGTTTTAAAACGATTTTAACTTCATTTTCAATTTTAAATGAAAATTGAATATTCCCCATCATTATATTCTTTAAAAGACAATATTTTCAAAATATCCGATTCTGGAATAATTTGCTTTTCGGTATTCATTATAAAAATGAATAAAATCGATATAAATACCGCTCGCATCAAATTGGCGTATATCTAATCAACACGGCTTCATATATTTCAATATTTTCGTGTCCATCCCAAATCGGACATCAAAATCATATTTTGATCCATTACTTAATATTATTTTAAAATATTAGTTATTTTAAAATATTCATTATTCGTCAATTTAAAATATTCGTTCTTTCCGAATTGGAATCAGACACAGTCAATTACCATATAAATTTATTTATATGGATTTCATACATATATGTACACAACAATAATCAAACACAGTCAGCCATCATCCAGAGTGCATTACACAATTGCATAAGCATTAAATATACATAATTAACGCTTACAACAGCATGTCAACCAATCGATTGACATACAACTTAACAATTGGGATTAGTGTATGTCAAATATCATCACAATACCCGTGTGGGGTTTCAATTAATACACACAGATTTTATTTATGCAGTGGGGCAATGTGTAAAATATATCATCCCAATCAATATCACTCAAATGAGTGTACATAAACAAATCGTCCGATTTGTAAATGAACATTTATTTCATTCATATACTCGTTAAAATTTATATTTTATTGATAAAATATTTATTTCAACACATGAATAGTTTATACAGATTATTTATACAATAAAAATGATATTTTTGTTATTCTAACATTTTTAGAAAATTTCGGCAGCATAACGACGCGATACTAGAACCGGAATAAGGTCTAGCCTTATCCCTCGCCTAATACTGGCTCTTGCCATACACCTACCAATTCTCATCAATTCAATTTACATCCCAAATCAAATTTAACCAATTAAATCACTCAATCCAAAAATCAACCAAACATTCATGGTTTCAAACAAAGGTGTCGGGCGCTTCTAAGCACCGTCTACATCCTAGTATATATAATTAACTAGAAAATAAAATTAAAGTGAGAAGTTCTCACCTTTGGTTTCCACTCCGCTAGTTTTATTTCTGAATTTCTGAGCCGTTTGGATTTGCCCGAAATTTCAACGCAATCTTTTCCACGCTGTTCATAGTAAAAATCACATTTTGAATATGATGTTTATACATTAAAAATCATATTTTTAATCCAAGATATTTATATTTAAAAAGCACATTTTTATTTCAATGTCATATATATAAAAATCATCTTTGTATAACTATGTTTACATTATAAAGATCACATTTTTAAAACGATGTTTAGATTATAAAAATAACATTTCTATACCGCTACTTCATATATAAAAATCATATTCTTATACCAATTTCATTTATATAAAAATCGTATCTTTATCTTGTTATATACATATAAAAATCAATTTTTTTTATCATACTATAATATACACAAATATCTCATTTTTTATGGTTCTAATATATATATATATATAAATCGAATTTTTATATCGCTAATACATATTTAAAAATTGTATTTTTATACCAATTTCATTTATATAAAAATAATATCTTTATCTTGTTATTATATATATAAAAAACAATTTTATTCATACTGTAATATGTATAAAAATCTCACTTTTATATCGCTAATACATATATAAAATCGAATTTTTATATCACTAATACATATATAAAAATCGTTTTTTATTTAAATGTCAAACATAAAAAAATCATATTTTTTTATTACCATTATATATATATTAGATTTTAATACTAATGTTATACGTACTTTAAAAAAACACATTTTCTTTAATGCTTTATATTTTTAAAACTGATTTTTAACAATGTATGTAAATAAATAAATAAATAAATAAATAAACTCACTTTTCTTCTGTCTGCAAACCACTCCAGGCATTCATCATCGAGACCAAACCCATTGTTGACCCTAAAACCCTCTTTCATCGTTCAAACTCAAGCTGGCCATTGACTGATGCTTATCGCCATCGTTGTGGGGCCTGCGCCGGAGTCTGGAAGGTTGGGTGTGGCGGTGGTTGGCCGGAGAAGGCGGTGGAAGGGGGAGGTCGACCGTGGTGATTGGTTTTGGGCACGGGGATTTCAAATTAATGAGAAAAGAGGAGAAGCGGTGGAGGAGGGAGCGAAGTTCATCAGAGGTGGCAGCGTTGTGGTGGTGGAGGCGGAGGGAGGAAGGCGGCGCACTCGCCTGAAGGGCGACTGGCGACGGGAGTCAGTCGTCATTTTTTTTTATTTTCCTCTTCGATTTCGATCTGAGAGAGAAAAGAGGGGTGAGGGATATTATATAATTATTTTATTTTATTTTAATTTTCCAAAAAGGTTGTCTTTTTATTCGAACTCCAAACGAGACCCAATGACTGTCGCCTCTAGCTAATTACCCCCATTGCAAACACAATGGGATAAGTCCGGTAAGCCAATTTCGTTGTTTCGACCAGTTTCTATCAAAATTAAAATATAAATCAATATATATTGAATTTGAACGTACATTTTAATTTACCAGGGCCACATACTGACCCCAAAAATTCCCCAAAAATAAAGCTCGCTATGTTTTGACGATACTGTCCTAAAAAAACTAATTTCGTCGAATTTGGAGATCGTTTTAAAAACGATCATTTTCTAGTCGATTAAATTCAAACAGAATTGATCAAACACGTTTAAATTTACCACGCCTACATATTAATTCCAAAAATTATGAAAATTGGAATCTAGCCATAATTTGACATTTCGTATCCAACAAAAGTGGTCTCGTCGAAAACGGAGGTCGTTTGCAAAACGGCTATTATTAAGGGTTATATTTTATATTAAATTCCATAGCGACTATTCTGAATTTTCAACTGGACATAACTTTTTATTCTCGCTATGAAATCTGGATTTTTGACATTCGTTGGAAAGATATTTTCAAACAGATCCAAATATTTCTAGTTTTACTAAAATCCGATTTATTTTGAATTATGTACATTCAATTGAAATTTGAAATCGAATTTACAAACTAGCGCGCCATTTCAAGCTCGTTTTATAATTAAAATAAATTTATTCGTTCTAACTTCGATTTAAATAAATTTTTAGTCGTTACTATTTAAAATAAATCATTTTAGTTATACAAAATTCATTAAAATAGCTAAAATAAAAATTTTAAATTGGTTCTGATTTTCCGGGTTGTTACAACACATCCTTGAAAACTTCAAAAATATATATCTAATGATCCTTTAACTTAAAAATATTTTCCTAATTGCAAGAACTAGATCCATATAATCAAGAACATATGATATGCTCTCTTATAAATACTTCTATTTAGTCTTAAACAAGATGGGAATATTATTAAAATTGATAGACACTTTAGTCAAATTAGCTGAAAAGTAAATAAAAAATTAAATAAAGATTGACCACATATGCTCATAGCCAAGTATCAACCATGGTAATTTCAAATAATCGGTAAATCTCTTCTCAAGACACCTAATACACATTAATATCCAATCTTTAGTAATAATATTAACTGTAAGTAGTACTCTTCTTGTAATGATCAGACATTGACAATAAATTCAAGTCAAATTAAAATCTTCATTTGGGCCGATTAATTATTAATTCGTAAAACCTTATAGTAGTCATGTATTTATCATCATACATGTGTAAGTGATTCAGCCAAATATTAGTCTTCCTTTGGACTGGCTAATAACCACATGAATAACTACACACAAATATCAAACATTTCATAATATACCATAATAAGAGAGGTCACTTTTGGTGACATGTTATTTCAGTTAGTTCAGTATGACGGTAAGATATTTACAGTTGCAAAAAGACACCAAAACATATTTGAATTTATTTCTTAGTATATGCATAATATATTTTGAGTGTTATTAAATACTCATGAAAATAATTTAGGTCTATATAACACTTGACAATCTCAAAATTGTAACTGTGTCATTATACGATTTAATCATAGTTATTGTAATTAGTTGCTTTGTGTGGTTACCATCATGGTATTCTCTTAATAAATATGAAGAAATAAGCCATCATTAATAAACCACGTAAGTTATACATGAACGCCAAAATTAAATGACATTCGAGATTATATACAAATGACACAGTACATGTTGTACTCAATGACTTGAATGACTGAAGTTATCATGATGTATTTCTAAACTAAGATATAGCTACTTAGAATGCTACATTGTCTGTTGATCCAAAACAAACTGAAACACATTTTATACATAGCAAGTCCCAACGTATAAAATAACATATAATATATGTACAAAATCATGCATCAGAAAAAGGTACTAGTATAAAATGTAGCAATCACTGTACCGAAACAATAACATTCAACCAATATTTTTAACTATAAAATATGACTAAATAATTATGCGTATTTATTTTTATTGAATGTGTAAAGTATAATATAATTTTCATTAAAAAAACTCATGCGTGAAACGCATGCCATAAAGTTGGTAATTTTAAAATGTGTTTATGCACTGATAAATAGGACTATCAACGTGTGACGGCCTGGAATTTCGCTCGATCTGAATCAGTCGTTAAACCGATCTAGACCGTTCGAAACCCCTGAACGTTGAGAACAGGACAAATCAGAACACAAACAGAAGAACATTTCATTGTATATTACAACAATTCCATCAGATACAAGAATATACAGAGTATAAATGAATAAATTACATTCGATAAATATCAGAGATTACATTAAATTACATAACAGCGGAAAAAGAAATACAAAGCACAACTGAAGGTGATATACGGATACAGAGCTTTCCGGATATCATTCCAGCTGTAAACCAGGATCCTGTGAATATAAATCTGCAAAACCAAAACTACTAGCTGCCCGTGCGGAAAATAGGGGCACCCAGAGTTTAGGTTAAAACAATAAACTCCAGGTCAGTCATGTGACTGGTGTGAGAACTAAAACAGTTATTTAAAGCTTTACTTTAAAAAGATAGTAATTCAAGGGACCACGCCGTATAACACGGAACGGGTTTCCTCCTAAGAATACCAGTGCATAGAATAAACAACGCAATGCTTTTTCGAAAAATGAAGCTATTATAAGACCCAGGTCCTATCATACAATGCAACGCAAGCCGGGGGATAGGGTTTTCCCTTATAATAGCCAAACATGCTTGGTACGTTTAAAACAAATCATTTGATACTATAATAAGTGTATAGTGTCAAAACATTTCAATCATAAATATAAATCATAGACGACATGGGTACCATATATCATGTCGCCATACTAGTTCTACAATTAAAACCGCAATACACGTATTGGAAATTGGATTTCCT
Source organism: Allium sativum (assembly GCA_030737875.1). Taxonomy (NCBI): domain Eukaryota; kingdom Viridiplantae; phylum Streptophyta; class Magnoliopsida; order Asparagales; family Amaryllidaceae; genus Allium; species Allium sativum. The sequence continues at coordinate 1,007,644,996 of CM060916.1, forward strand.
TCATGAGTCGAGGCAAGGGGCAAGATCCTCTCCGCGTTCGAGACACTCTAGCAAATGCTCAGGACTACGCACACTGGGTAACCCTTGGATCGGTTGGGCCGGTCCTCACTTACGTTAGAGGATTGGCAATTCCTGAACACGCGTTTCCCGGTCCTTACAGACCTATATCGAGGCGCCTCATTCCAACAACCACAAAGGTGAAAAGTATATAAATGTCAGGGCTGGTAAGTCACTGACACCACCAAAGCTAGAAAGAAACGTCGTGTTCTCCCAACGGCCCGTATCCCGTTTTTGACTCATACCGAGGTGTGAGGCTCGCGAATTCACGCTATACACAAAGCTGCCACGTAGGCTGTGCTTTGATCATCAACCACAAGACTTTGCTTTTCAACAGAAGCCTTGATCATTGCATCTCAGTATGCCACACAGGCAATTCATGCCATGCGACTGATGTCCATCGATATACAACCTCTGAGCTCGTACGTCTCAGAGAAGGGCGTTAAGCAAAAGAATAAATTCTCCACCGCCAAACAGATGTATATTTAATAGAAATCAATCAACACAGAATAAAATCCAATGTCAGACACACAATCCATTTACAAGTCCGTTCTGGGTCTGAACGAAACCGGAGGCACTTTCCTCGCTTATCCATCCATCTCCAAGTACGTCTGGACGACCACCAACTATTTCCATCCTCTTGGGTGTACAGCCTAATCAGGATCGTCAGTAATTATCCAAACGATGTGAAGACTTCCGGTCTTTGACCACCGTCTTCATCTTCGACTTATCGTCGAATCGGTTATTCAGAATGGGTATAAACCCTGACTTTCCGAACAACCCGCGTATATTGAAAACAAATGTTACACAAACACAACATACGCCTCATTCCAATTCATTAGTCACTAACCGCAAATTAGCCAGAGAACAATTTCCCAAACATTAATCCCGAAGGCCGAAACCAACATCAGATCAATATCCAGGAAACCATTCTTCTTAGCCAACCTACAGCTAGTTTCTAAATTCCACATTCTAAGGGAAAGGTTCCCATTAATTTTATCCAAGATAAATTCTTTAAAATTTATCCTGTAATCTTCCTTTGGATGTCGTTTAAAACCAATTTATGGTTTTTCCAACTAGTCGAGATTAGCGAACCGTAACGAAGTAATTATTTATTTTATTTCCCAATCCCAACCTATTCATCCCATGAAGCAAAACTGGTAATACTCCATATCTAACACCGTGGTGTTATCGGTAAAATTAATTACCATTTCACGTTTAAATCTAATTAAAGATTTAACTATCGCTTTGGAGCAAAACTGGTAATACTCCGTTCTCGCTCATTTTCTAAATTTGGAGATTTAGATTATCAATTCGAATTTCAATCTAATTGCAGATTCATTAAAACTCCTTTTACTGGGTTAAAGAACTAGGTGTTATTTAAAACACAGTTCACGACAAACCCAAATCACATTCTATTTGTTATCGGGTTAAAGAACTAGTGTTATTTAAAACACCGTTCACGATAAACCCATTTTATATTCAATCAAATATATTAGAAATTCCCATTATTTAAAACCCCTTTTTAAATCTTATTCATTTATTTAAAAATAATTGGGTTTTAAATTTAGTTCAAACTAGTTCATTTCGATAAAAATCTATTTTTATCTTTTCAAATATGGAGTTTTTCATCCCAAATTTTCCCAAATCATTTCTTATGATTTTACATAAATTATTACTATTTTTAATAATTTTATCAAGGCCCGTACAGTCGATTTCCAACAATGGCCATCGAACTGCACTTACAGCGACCTTTTTCGAATTTGATTTGGACGTATCTCCAAATCCAACCGTTAGATTTCAAATCTCTAATATTCGTTAGAAAGCTCTTTTTGATACGAACCCAACGGTTCCGGTTTTAGGAGAATCCGACGGTCGGATCTCCCGTAATGTCCGTTTGAAATAAATGGTCGAAATTTACGAACTGCCGCGGCGCGGCGCGTTCTATTCAGGCCATTATATTATATATATAATATATATAATATATATTTCGTCGATTTCTATTTTAAACGAATTATATAAATAGTTTTAAATTCGTTTCAAAAGGAAGTTCAACTTCCATTTCAATTCAAATCAAAATTGAATTCTTCTTTATAAATTCGTTTTAAAATTCATTTCTATTCAATTCAAATTTCAATTCAATTTGAATTCATTTCACTTTGCTTTCGATTCAAATTGAATTCGTTTCAATTCAATTCAATCCCAAAGTCGTTTTCTATTCGAATCAATTCAAATTGGTTTCCTATTCGATTCACATTCATTTTCTATTCAAATCAAATTCGTTTCGTTTTCTATTTCATTCCATTCGAAATCGTTTTATATTCAATTCAAATCGAAATCGTTATATATTCAATTCATTTCGAAATCGTTATATATTCAATTCATTTCGAAATCGTTATATATTCAATTCATTTCGAAATCGTTATATATTCAATTCATTTCGAAATCGTTATATATTCAATTCATTTCGAAATCGTTATATATTCAATTCATTTCGAAATCGTTATATATTCAATTCAAATCGATTCCAAGTGTAATCGATATAAATATCGTTCCCGTCAAAATGGCGCATCACTAATCAACACGGCTTTATATATTCTATTTCAAATATTTCTTTTTGTCAACACACGACTAATCTCAACGAATGAGTACCGTCTACGTGTGACTATTTTTGTTAAAATATTTCATTCAACACATGACTAATCTCAACGGATGAGTACAGTCAACACATGAACCTTTACTTTATAAAGATAAAGATGTAAATTTCATTATAAAAATATTTTGTTCAACACATGACTAATATCAACGGATGAGTATAGTCAACACATGAACATTTATTTTATAAGGATAAAGATGTAAATTTCATTATAAAAATATTTTTGTTCAACACATGACTAATATCAACGGATGAGTATAGTCAACACATGAACATTTATTTTATAAAGATAAAGATGTAAATTTCATTATAAAAATATTTTGTTCAACACATGACTAATATCAACGGATGAGTATAGTCAACACATGAACATTTATTTTATAAAGATAAAGATGTAAATTTCATTATAAAAATATTTTGTTCAACACATGACTAATATCAACGGATGAGTATAGTCAACACATGAACATTTATTTTATAATATTCTTTATTTTTCTAAATTGGAATGAGGCCCAATCAATTACCATATAAAGTTAATTATATGGATTTTCATACAACACATGTATATAATAGCATTGAAAGATAATCAACCATCAACCAAAGTGCACTACACTGTATAAGCATCAAATGTAGATATCTAATGCTCATAACAGCCTGTCAATCAATCGATCGACATATTTAATTAATCAGGATGAGTGAACTTCATATTTCATCCCAACACCCGTATGGGGTTTCAAACAGTCAAACACATATTTTATTTGTGCAGTTGGGCGATGTGTAAAATTTATCGACCCAATCAATGTCAGTCAAATCAGTGTACATAAACAAACCGTTCGGTTTGTAAATGAATATTTTATTTATTCACATTCACGTTAAAAATTACATTTTTAACGATAAAACATTTTATTTTAACATATGAATATCTATTCAGTTCATTCTTTAAATAAAATGATACTTTTATTTTTCTAACATATTTTAGAAAATTTCGGCGGCATAACGGCACGATACTAGAAACGGGACGAGGCCTAGCCTTATCCCCGGACTAGTGAAGGCCCACGCCATTCACACATCAATCAAATCAATTTCAATTCACCAAATAATTCAATTCAAACCAATTAGACTAACCAACTACACAACCAAACAATTTTCAAACAAGCCATCCATGGTTTGTGGATGACGGGTGTCGGGTGCTACTAAGCACCGTCTGCATCCTAGTATATATATATAACTAGAAAAAGAGAATTTAGAGTGAGAAGTTCTCACCGATAGCTATCCAACTTCACGACACTTCATTGATAGAAATCTTCATCGTTATCCTATTTTCGTCATCTTCGTTGCCCGTAGTCACTATATATATAAAAATCGAATTTTTACTTTTCTATTCAATATTTAAAAATCGAATTTTTACTTCTCTATTTTCTATATAAAGATCTCGCCTTTTCAAAAATAAAGTTTTCGCCTTTATAAAAATATAGACTTCGCCTTTATAAAAATATAGACTTCGCCTTTACAAATTTAAAGATTTCATCTTTATAAAAATATCATTTTTATTTTTCTACACATATAAAGATGATATTTTTAATCTTCCTATCATGAAAAAATTATATTTTTAATTCTCTACCTAACCAAAAATCATATTTTTACATCATCTATATAGTAAAGACTATATTTTTAATACTTTAAAAATATAAAAATCATATTTTTACTACTTTAAAAACATAAAAGATTACCTTTTTATAATTTTACCACATAAATAAAATTCAGTTTATATAATAAATAAATTTCAGTTTATAAAATAAATAAATTTCAGTTTATAAAATAAATAAATTTCAGTTTATAAAATAAATAAATTTCAGTTTATAAAATAAATAAATTTCAGTTTATAAAATAAATAAATTTCAGTTTATAAAATAAATAAATTCGGTAAAACTTACAGGGGGGCTTCTCCGTTCGTCAGTGAGGGGGGGCTCGTGGCGGAGGCGCCGGAGGTGCTGAGGTGGGGGTTCAGAGGGCGGCGTCGGCGAATGGGAGGGGCAGGGGTTTTGCGGCTGTCGATTAGGGCAGGGGGGGTCGGAGCTTCGAGGTGGCGGAGGAGGAGAAGGGGAGGGCGGCGAGCTGAGGGAGGGGTTCGCGGGGTCCATCGGGGGGGCGATGCGGCGTTAATCGCCTGAGCGATTTGTTGTTTTTTTTTCTCTGATTGAATTGAAGAATAAACGGGGGGGGTTATTATAAAGAAGAATATATATTAATTTATATTTTTAATTTAATTTTATCCTCAAAAAGTTACTTTAGAAATTCGAACTCCTTTTTGAGCCCACCGACTGTCGTCCCTAGGGTAATACCCCCATTCCGAACACAATGGGATATGTATCGCAAGCTGATTCGATCGTTTCAATTAGTTTTCGTTGAATTTACATTTAAATCACTATATTGAATTTTAAACGTACATTTCAAATTACCGGGGTCACATACTAACTCTAAAAATTCTCGAAAAATATTTTCTAGCTTCGTATTGACGATACGGCCCTAACAAAACTAGTTTCGCCGAATTCTGAGACCGTTAGAAAAATGGCCAATTTCCAGTCGATTAAAATCAACTAAAACTGGTCAAACGCGTTTTCCTTTGCCACGCTCACATATTGATTCGAAAAATTATGAAATTTGGAATCTAGCAATAACTTGACACTGCGGATCCAACAAAAGTGGTTTCGTCGAAATCCGAGGTCATTTGCAAAATGTCCATTTTTAAGGGCCTGAATTCCATAGCGACTATTCAGAATTTTCAACTGGACATATCTTTTGATTCCCGCTATGAAATCTTGATTTTTCGGATTCGTTGGAAAGATATTATCAATTAGATCCTAATGTTTTTGGTTTCACTAAAATCTGGATTGTTTTGCACCCGGTACATTCAATTGAAGTTTGAAATCGAATTATCGAACTACCGCGCCATTTTCAATTCTATTTATAATTATCTATAAATATTTATATTCTAACGACGACGCGTATAAATATATACGTTCTATTATATTCAAAATAAATTTCTCATCGATATTATTTAAAATAATCTATTTTAAATATTCAAAATTCGCTAAAATGGCCAAAATAAAAATTTTAAACTGGCCCGGATTTTCCGGGTTATTACAATCTCCCCCACTTAAAACTTTTCGTCCCCGAAAAGGAACAAAGTCGAAAGTGGTTTGATTATTAAGCTCTACATTCGATCTGGCTTTTATCCTCCAACTTTTCAGTTTCTGAGAATTTTCAAATTTTCAAAAATTTGGCTAACACCCTAAATTTTCGAAAAATTTCGCCATAACCTCCCCTGCACCGGGAGCATCGGGGAATTTCAAATAGCTTCCCCGGTCCTTCAGATCTCAAAAAGAAAAAGAAAAAGCCAAGCGGCTAGCCAATAGGCTCACAAAATCATCATCACCCAAACAAAACAGTAAATTATGTAGTAAACATGTACCTATTTGTCGGGCAAACAAATTTTATTCTTCGACTCTAGCCTCCTTGCTATGACCTGTTCAATGATATATATGTATATGCAAGCAAATGCAACCAATTTTCAATATAGTTCAATATTTGGTTCAATTAGGCATAATGGTTCAAAATTAGCAAACAAATAAACAAACAACACAATCATCAATCAATTAGTTGATTAGAGTTTCAAATCCATAAATTTGATACATATACTGAAAATCTTGTTTTTGGTGCCAATTCACAACAATGTGTTCTAGCTATATAAGTTTTGGTTCTCACACCAGTCTAATGGAAATATATAGATATCACACCTTCGTAATTCGAATATGAATACTAATGACGACTAGTCAATCATCAGAATCATCTTCGGGCCACTAGAGTATGATTCTATATCTATCCAATATATTAAAACTTCGAATATACGTTCATGACGCGTATATGCAAAATCTTTATATACTCGATTGTCCATATTCAAAATAAATAAATAATCAAATACGTAGAATTGATTTAAATTTCAAAACAAAATTTGTTTTCATTTGAAAAATATACTCTTCACACTCGTTCTAGGATACTACTGATCCTATCTTTAACGAGTCATTCTAATTGGATATTACTAATCCAATATCTGATGAATTCTTTCGTAAGGTTCTAATTTGTCTTGTTCTCGAGCTCTGTAAACCAAAGCTCTGATACCAACTGTGACGGCCTGGAATTTCGCTCGATCTGAATCAGTCGTTAAACCGATCTAGACCGTTCGAAACCCCTGAACGTTGAGAACAGGACAAATCAGAACACAAACAGAAGAACATTTCATTGTATATTACAACAATTCCATCAGATACAAGAATATACAGAGTATAAATGAATAAATTACATTCGATAAATATCAGAGATTACATTAAATTACATAACAGCGGAAAAAGAAATACAAAGCACAACTGAAGGTGATATACGGATACAGAGCTTTCCGGATATCATTCCAGCTGTAAACCAGGATCCTGTGAATATAAATCTGCAAAACCAAAACTACTAGCTGCCCGTGCGGAAAATAGGGGCACCCAGAGTTTAGGTTAAAACAATAAACTCCAGGTCAGTCATGTGACTGGTGTGAGAACTAAAACAGTTATTTAAAGCTTTACTTTAAAAAGATAGTAATTCAAGGGACCACGCCGTATAACACGGAACGGGTTTCCTCCCAAGAATACCAGTGCATAGAATAAACAACGCAATGCTTTTTCGAAAAATGAAGCTATTATAAGACCCAGGTCCTATCATACAATGCAACGCAAGCCGGGGGATAGGGTTTTCCCTTATAATAGCCAAACATGCTTGGTACGTTTAAAACAAATCATTTGATACTATAATAAGTGTATAGTGTCAAAACATTTCAATCATAAATATAAATCATAGACGGCATGGGTACCATATATCATGTCGCCATACTAGTTCTACAATTAAAACCGCAATACACGTATTGGAAATTGGATTTCCGTCATGAGTCGAGGCAAGGGGCAAGCTCCTCTCCGCGTTCGAGACACTCTAGCAAATGCTCAGGACTACGCACACTGGGTAACCCTTGGATCGGTTGGGCCGGTCCTCACTTACGTTAGAGGATTGGCAATTCCTGAACACGCGTTTCCCGGTCCTTACAGACCTATATCGAGGCGCCTCATTCCAACAACCACAAAGGTGAAAAGTATATAAATGTCAGGGCTGGTAAGTCACTGACACCACCAAAGATAGAAAGAAACGTCGTGTTCTCCCAACGGCCCGTATCCCGTTTTTGACTCATACCGAGGTGTGAGGCTCGCGAATTCACGCTATACACAAAGCTGCCACGTAGGCTGTGCTTTGATCATCAACCACAAGACTTTGCTTTTCAACAGAAGCCTTGATCATTGCATCTCAGTATGCCACACAGGCAATTCATGCCATGCGACTGATGTCCATCGATATACAACCTCTGAGCTCGTACGTCTCAGAGAAGGGCGTTAAGCAAAAGAATAAATTCTCCACCGCCAAACAGATGTATATTTAATAGAAATCAATCAACACAGAATAAAATCCAATGTCAGACACACAATCCATTTACAAGTCCGTTCTGGGTCTGAACGAAACCGGAGGCACTTTCCTCGCTTATCCATCCATCTCCAAGTACGTCTGGACGACCACCAACTATTTCCATCCTCTTGGGTGTACAACCCAATCAGGATCGTCAGTAATTATCCAAACGATGTGAAGACTTCCGGTCTTTGACCACCGTCTTCATCTTCGACTTATCGTCGAATCGGTTATTCAGAATGGGTATAAACCCTGACTTTCCGAACAACCCGCGTATATTGAAAACAAATGTTACACAAACACAACATACGCCTCATTCCAATTCATTAGTCACTAACCGCAAATTAGCCAGAGAACAATTTCCCAAACATTAATCCCGAAGGCCGAAACCAACATCAGATCAATATCCAGGAAACCATTCTTCTTAGCCAACCTACAGCTAGTTTCTAAATTCCACATTCTTAGGGAAAGGTTCCCATTAATTTTATCCAAGACAAATTCTTTAAAATTTATCCTGTAATCTTCCTTTGGATGTCGTTTAAAACCAATTTATGGTTTTTCCAACTAGTCGAGATTAGCGAACCGTAACGAAGTAATTATTTATTTTATTTCCCAATCCCAACCTATTCATCCCATGAAGCAAAACTGGTAATACTCCATATCTAACACCGTGGTGTTATCGGTAAAATTAATTACCATTTCACGTTTAAATCTAATTAAAGATTTAACTATCGCTTTGGAGCAAAACTGGTAATACTCCGTTCTCGCTCATTTTCTAAATTTGGAGATTTAGATTATCAATTCGAATTTCAATCTAATTGCAGATTCATTAAAACTCCTTTTACTGGGTTAAAGAACTAGGTGTTATTTAAAACACAGTTCACGACAAACCCAAATCACATTCTATTTGTTATCGGGTTAAAGAACTAGTGTTATTTAAAACACCGTTCACGATAAACCCATTTTATATTCAATCAAATATATTAGAAATTCCCATTATTTAAAACCCCTTTTTAAATCTTATTCATTTATTTAAAAATAATTGGGTTTTAAATTTAGTTCAAACTAGTTCATTTCGATAAAAATCTATTTTTATCTTTTCAAATATGGAGTTTTTCATCCCAAATTTTCCCAAATCATTTCTTATGATTTTACATAAATTATTACTATTTTTAATAATTTTATCAAGGCCCGTACAGTCGATTTCCAACAATGGCCATCGAACTGCACTTACAGCGACCTTTTTCGAATTTGATTTGGACGTATCTCCAAATCCAACCGTTAGATTTCAAATCTCTAATATTCGTTAGAAAGCTCTTTTCGATACGAACCCAACGGTTCCGGTTTTAGGAGAATCCGACGGTCGGATCTCCCGTAATGTCCGTTTGAAATAAATGGTCGAAATTTACGAACTGCCGCGGCGCGGCGCGTTCTATTCAGGCCATTATATTATATATATAATATATATAATATATATTTCGTCGATTTCTATTTAAAACGAATTATATAAATAGTTTTAAATTCGTTTCAAAAGGAAGTTCAACTTCCATTTCAATTCAAATCAAAATTGAATTCTTCTTTATAAATTCGTTTTAAAATTCATTTCTATTCAATTCAAATTTCAATTCAATTTGAATTCATTTCACTTTGCTTTCGATTCAAATTGAATTCGTTTCAATTCAATTCAATCCCAAAGTCGTTTTCTATTCGAATCAATTCAAATTGGTTTCCTATTCGATTCACATTCATTTTCTATTCAAATCAAATTCGTTTCGTTTTCTATTTCATTCCATTCGAAATCGTTTTATATTCAATTCAAATCGAAATCGTTATATATTCAATTCATTTCGAAATCGTTATATATTCAATTCATTTCGAAATCGTTATATATTCAATTCATTTCGAAATCGTTATATATTCAATTCATTTCGAAATCGTTATATATTCAATTCATTTCGAAATCGTTATATATTCAATTCATTTCGAAATCGTTATATATTCAATTCAAATCGATTCCAAGTGTAATCGATATAAATATCGTTCCCGTCAAAATGGCGCATCACTAATCAACACGGCTTTATATATTCTATTTCAAATATTTCTTTTTGTCAACACACGACTAATCTCAACGAATGAGTACCGTCTACGTGTGACTATTTTTGTTAAAATATTTCATTCAACACATGACTAATCTCAACGGATGAGTACAGTCAACACATGAACCTTTACTTTATAAAGATAAAGATGTAAATTTCATTATAAAAATATTTTGTTCAACACATGACTAATATCAACGGATGAGTATAGTCAACACATGAACATTTATTTTATAAGGATAAAGATGTAAATTTCATTATAAAAATATTTTTGTTCAACACATGACTAATATCAACGGATGAGTATAGTCAACACATGAACATTTATTTTATAAAGATAAAGATGTAAATTTCAGTTTATAAAATAAATAAATTTCAGTTTATAAAATAAATAAATTTCAGTTTATAAAATAAATAAATTCGGTAAAACTTACAGGGGGGCTTCTCCGTTCGTCAGTGAGGGGGGGCTCGTGGCGGAGGCGCCGGAGGTGCGGAGGTGGGGGTTCAGAGGGCGGTGTCGGCGAATGGGAGGGGCAGGGGTTTTGCGGCTGTCGATTAGGGCAGGGGGGTCGGAGCTTCGAGGTGGCGGAGGAGGAGAAGGGGAGGGCGGCAAGCTGAGGGAGGGGGTCGCGGGGTCCATCGGGGGGGGCGATGCGGCGTTAATCGCCTGAGCGATTTGTTGTTTTTTTTTCTCTGATTGAATTGAAGAATAAACGGGGGGGGGGTATTATAAAGAAGAATATATATTAATTTATATTTTTAATTTAATTTTATCCTCAAAAAGTTACTTTAGAAATTCGAACTCCTTTTTGAGCCCACCGATTGTCGTCCCTAGGGTAATACCCCCATTCCGAACACAATGGGATATGTATCGCAAGCTGATTCGATCGTTTCAATTAGTTTCCGTTGAATTTACATTTAAATCACTATATTGAATTTTAAACGTACATTTCAAATTACCGGGGTCACATACTAACTCTAAAAATTCTCGAAAAATATTTTCTAGCTTCGTATTGACGATACGGCCCTAACAAAACTAGTTTCGCCGAATTATGAGACCGTTAGAAAAATGGCCAATTTCTAGTCGATTAAAATCAACTGAAACTGGTCAAACGCGTTTTCCTTTGCCACGCTCACATATTGATTCGAAAAATTATGAAATTTGGAATCTAGCAATAACTTGACACTGCGGATCCAACAAAAGTGGTTTCGTCGAAATCCGAGGTCATTTGCAAAATGTCCATTTTTAAGGGCCTGAATTCCATAGTGACTATTCAGAATTTTCAACTGGACATATCTTTTGATTCCCGCTATGAAATCTTGATTTTTCGGATTCGTTGGAAAGATATTATCAATTAGATCCTAATGTTTTTGGTTTCACTAAAATCCGGATTGTTTTGCACCCGGTACATTCAATTGAAGTTTGAAATCGAATTATCGAACTACCGCGCCATTTTCAATTCTATTTATAATTATCTATAAATATTTATATTCTAACGACGACGCGTATAAATATATACGTTCTATTATATTCAAAATAAATTTCTCATCGATATTATTTAAAATAATCTATTTTAAATATTCAAAATTCGCTAAAATGGCCAAAATAAAAATTTTAAACTGGCCCGGATTTTCCGGGTTATTACACAACGAGTACCCAAAAATTACGAAATCCGTCCGCATTCGTATCCGAAAATATGGAATATATCCATTTACAGATATCCGATATTCAAAAATCCTTCCGGATATAGATATGGTTACAGTGGCATCCGTATCCGAAAAATATTCGTCTGATTTTCTTATGCGTGTGTGTGTATGTTTGTGCATATACATTATGTATATAATTTTAAATTTACAACTAATCTTAAATTAATATATAAATTTCCTTAAAATAATAGACTAATCTCAACAATTGGATTATAAACGAATGTTGTATTTGATATTATGGAAAATTTTAAATCGAGTACTCATTTTACTTTGTGGTATGGTTATAATTAAAACATAATTGTGTATATGCTTATATCATTTATATTTTATTTCGTTTTAGTCTTAAGGTGGTTTATTTCATATTTTAGACACTTTATCTCTTAAAATATTTATAATATGAAATTTATTTGATCGATGTCTTACTTATAATTTTTAATTAGATGTATTCATTTTTTCAAAAAATATTTAATGAACCAAATTTTCATGTGAGTGATGTGTTTGTGAACTTTTATTGTTTTATTTTCGGATATTTTATGCATATTTTTCGAATACTTTAGGATAACCGCATCATCAAATGTACATTTTTAAGTTTCGGATACATATATTTTCGGATATCTGTATTCGCTACGGTGGATATGGATATTTTCGGATATTCGAAAATATCCGTAGATACAGATATTCTTAAATAGATATCCGCGGATATCAGATACAGATACATATTTTCATTTTCGGATACAGATTCGGATATAGCAATATCCATATCCTTCTGCAACCGTTTACAGCCCTAGCTGATAAACTTGTCCAAGGTGCATTATCTTACTATTTTGATTAATTTTTTAAAAAAAGTATTCGGTGTTTTTTAAGTTTGGTCTATAAGTCTACTATGACCCTTAGTTTAGTTTCTTCTCCCAAAGACTATTTCCTAGGGCTGTAAATTGGTCGGACCGAACACGGATCAGACGAAATTGTTTCTTGGACAAACTTTGTTGTCATAATTCATGTTTCAAATAAAATCAATCGGACTCGGACATATGTTTTTCGGACATAGACACGAGCGGAACCGGTCAGACATTGCTATTTATATCACTTTTTATTGGATTTTCTCTCAATTATATATAGAATTACAAGGAATTCGGATGAACACGGTCGGACCGAACGTGATTTTTTTCTCGTACAAATTTTGTTGTCTAACTCGTATCCTAAATGAGAAAAGACCAGACTTGGATGGACTTATTTTACAAAATTTACAGCCATGCTGCTTCCTAGCTAAATATCTAAAGCCTAATTTCGCGAATAACAGCCTTCTAAGCCAAAATTGTCTATGGCTTTGCCAAAGGATGAACTAGAGCTGATTCCGAAGAAATTGCCATATAGCCCAGATTACATAAGATTTCCAAGTCTTGCGTATATGAAAGATGATGCTTTCCGTTATGAAAATGGGGAAATATTTGGTTTCACCTTAACTTCAGATCCCTACGACTCATTGTCCGACTGTTTTGCATTACTTTACTACTTCAAAAGTGTTTTTTTACTGTAAAATAGGATGTAGTGCTTGGATTGAGATGGAAAATATTGATTTGGAATATGTTCATTTCTGCTCCTATCAAGGAATGACCTTCATCGCTTCAGGAGCTGATGTGTTTGTTTGTGATTTTGGTCAATACCCAAGGGTTCGTAAAATTGCTTCTCTTATCTCGAAAGACCTTAATGACAATGAATATATTTTTCGCAACTCCTACTTGTTTGAGTTAAATGGAGATCTTTCGCTTCTCCATGCTTGCTACACCTTTAATTGTGAAGGTGAAGATTTCTACAATCATAGGAGTAACTGTGATTATGGTGATATGCACTATCTTATTGTATCTACTATCACCATTTGAATGGACGTGTGCATAGATAAATCTGAACATATGTGAATTGATGTTATGCGATTGAATCTGGCTAAAAATCACCATTTGTAAAGCTTTCTTAAGTTTTACAGCATGTATTTGAATTACACAATATTTATATATTTTTATGTGTATAGATTCTCAAATCAACCGTTTATTGAAACACTAATCAGATTAAGTTATTGTAGAAAAAAATAAAACATAAATTGTTGGTTAAATTTTCCTCAAGATTAATACCGTTATGAAATCTGGTAAAACCTAAATTGATATAGATTTTGTTCTATTCGTTATTCTCAAGGCACATACAAACAGTGGTGGATTATATAACGATTTTAGAGGTGTAACGGTCCAATTTGTACATGACAATGGCACCTTACACATTAGTTTATTTTTCTTGTTTATTTTTATCTTATATGCTGGGCAAAACAATGCTGGTGTGGCCTGCGTAGTTCCTGTATCAGCTCAACCTAAAACATAGTCTAGATGTTATGTGTGATTATCTTATCAACAAAACCCCAGTTCCTATGAGGAGTTTTACATCCGTACAATAAATGTTATTATCCGTTGGTTCTGAGGTTGATGAAACCAAAGATGACATTGCTGCTATAATTAGATTTGAGTAACTAATATGCATTTAGTGCATATGATATAACCTTCGACTTAGTAAAACAATAAATAAATCTGATTCATTGTACTAATATATATATAATTTTGAGCATAATGTTAAAAATATTCGGACGGATAATTTTCAGATGTGGATATTTATATGTATCCGTATTCGCATCCGTTTTTTCGGATATCGGATAATTATCCGCTTTTCGGATACGGATGCGGATGTATATCAGATTTTTTGGGTACCCGTTTCCAGCTCTAATTGTTACATCTACTAGCAAACTTCTCTAATCTTTCGCCCTTAGTTCTAATCTCACCCCCTCTTTTGCACTTCTCTCCGTTGCTTGAATAGGATTGAAATAATCCTTGCTTTGCAGAATACATAGGAATATGAATTTAGATAAAACAAAAAAGATAGCAGCGTGCCATTGTCCACGTATAACTTTAATTTAGCTAGAGCACGTAGCAACGCGCCAGAAAAGCTTATAAAACTACTTATGGACAAAAGTACAAAATTTTATTTAGTGTACAATAAACCACATTAACAAATGAATCCGTATAACATTTAAAATCTAATTAAGTTTCCAAAAGAAAATATATTTGAAAATTGGTTAGTTCAAAGCATTAATGAAGGCTTTTGTTATTATCTAATCCTGCAAGTTCCCGGGACAAAAGAATATTTTATAGAAGGGTCCGTCTATTCGCACCCCAATAATTGCTCTTCCCACCCCAGTAATTTTATAAAAAAAATCTCACCCCATTGTTTACTCTTTTCACCCCATTTATACCCAAATTACCCCTTCATTTTTTCATCAATACATCGTATGCTCTCTATCTTCAGTTTCCAAATCCCTAAATATCAAGCAAAAAAAAAAGAACGATTTAAATTTTGGTAATTATACATGCACATAAACATAAACATAGAGTATATATAAATCATCTTCGTTTCATACAAAACAATCTTATTTATTCCTGAACCTAAGATGAGTTTGATGTACTAAAAACAATTTAAATTTTGGAACTTTGGATGGAATTTTGGGTATATATTGCAAATGATTATGTAAATAAGTATATTACCAAAATAAGTTTGGTTATACTGCATATGTTGTAAACAAGTATATAAGTTTCTAAAATACTATTAAAGGGCATAATTGGTATTTGAAATTTTAAATTATTAACCGGGGTGTGAAGAGCAATTACTGGGGTGGAAATAGATGGACCCTTTATAGAATACGACTTTAACTTTTCACACCTTTGAGTTGCCTATATTTTGAAGTAAAAGCATAATAGAATAACAGAAAATGTTAACAGAAGGCTGAACCATTTAGCAACTGAACTTGAAATTCAACACCGATAAAAAAATCACATGCATGTACAGTGGCGGAGCTAGCATAAATGTTCAGCTAGGGCAGCAATTTTATTTCCAAAAAGTTGATTGGATTATAAATGTGCTGCTCCAATATAAAAGAACGTAACCTATAGAACAAAGAACACAACATGTAGCAGCTTGTAAGAAGGAAAAGAAAAGTTGGTGAAATGCTTATGTGCTTGAAGTCCAGCTAGGGCCTAAATCAAAATTCAGCAAGGGCCAAGTGTTAAAATCATACTGTCTGTAATTCACTTTGGAACTTTCACATAGGGCATTGGCCCTAGCTGGGCTCTACCTCTATCCGCCCCTGTGCATGTACTAAACAACTAATAAGTACGAGAAGACAATCTTTATGAGCATAATAAATATTAAAATTTGGCAACCCAATACAATTTATACATAATATTAATGAGCTTGCTTTCAGTATGCCTTAAATTTGAGGTGAATAGGATACCATTTGCAGAGGAATACGGCCTCGTACGATCATGCTACTGCATTTGAGATTGAAGCATAGATGCTTTGCAAGCTCGAGCTCTCTCCACCAATGAGCAGTGACTGCTAAGCGATCAAGGAACATTTTTTTACAGGAAACTTCAATAATTTGAAATAACTAAAATATGAGCAAGAATTCATAATTCCTCTAA
Source organism: Allium sativum (assembly GCA_030737875.1). Classification (NCBI taxonomy): domain Eukaryota; kingdom Viridiplantae; phylum Streptophyta; class Magnoliopsida; order Asparagales; family Amaryllidaceae; genus Allium; species Allium sativum. The sequence continues at coordinate 1,007,661,573 of CM060916.1, forward strand.
CAGTTATTTATTTCAGTTTTTGTTCGCATTGACACCGGATGAAATAGTGTAATAAAATAAACATTTGCTTCGTCTTTAGGCTTTGTTTGTTTAAAGTGCTAAATTCTGAATTCTGATTGCTGAATCTACTGTATGAATTCTGAATAATCACTTGTTCGTTTGATTAAATTAAGTGTTTAAAACAAAAACAATTCATTCAGCGTTCAGAAAAAGAAATAAGAAGGAAAAAGGTTCTGAATGATTATGTCTGAATAAATTATTTATTCAGAACACTGATGAAAAAACAAATAACATAAGAACTTCTGATTTATGATTCAGAAGGTGAATTCAGAACTTCTAAACAAAAACAAACGCAGCCTTAGTTTTACTTTTAGCTATGTATCCATGATATCACAATACATGAATTTGCTATCCTATTATTCCTATCTCTTTATTAATATTTTTTGACATTCTTTCTTGAAACAGAACTTTACATACAAAGAATATAACAGATTATAAAAATTTAAGTCGCATAAAAATAAAAAGGTACAAAGTACATCCATACATAACTTTTAGTAATTTATTTTGCTAAGAACATAAGTTGTTTGGAAATAAATAAAAATGACCAAGCAAAAGGTTGTTTTGTTAGTGGAGATATTTATGAAATTGATATATATATATACATATATAAAATCGTAGAGGTAATGTATGTCACAGTTAATAGGTGGTATATCTTTACATATATAAAAAGAAAAGTATGGCACTGAATAGCACGAATGTGCACTTAATTTTCATGTGCATTAGATAATAACTAATACTTAAATATAACATCAGGTTGTACATATAATTATACACATTAAATATATCGGCATAGCGGACAATATCTGTATTGATTTCGATTTATATAATACATTTTTATGTATTTATAATAGCTTCAAATGTTTGAAGGACTAACATATTTATACTAAAGACTAAGAGATACCATCATATTGTAAACAATGTTACCTATTAATAATTCAATAAAACTTAAATTGAATATAAGGTGGAAGCACATCAACTTTGCAGAGCTAACAAATAGCAATGAACAGATTTTGACAAAAACCATATATTCTAAAATGGACAAAAGTCATTTCCTATGCACAACGCAAGATGCATTTTTACTTTCTTGGTTGAACGTACCCCTTACTATTGAAACATAACATTTTAAGCCTCTATTCCAGAAAGGAACAACATGGTTTTAGATACTTCTTACATAAAAACCATTTCATCTTTACAAACCAAATAATCTTCAATTGACACACCATGCACTTTTTCCCGATCATCTATGTCTGGCATGCAACGGAACGTTTCCAATTTAAATAATACCCAAATATCAATAAACATGTTAATTTTCATCAAATAACTTGGAATTACAATCCTGAAAAGTTCAACTTAATAATAAAATCTGTCGTCCAAATAGGAATGTTTGAATGCAATCAATCAATAAGAGTACGGAATTAAATTTAGTAATTTTTCTAGCGTTTATATTTGTTTTGAAACTGCATTAAATTCTTGCTAATACTGGAAAAATTGATAACATAACCTAAATGACAATCGTAATTTTTACAATATTGTGAATGAAATAATTATATCCATTTTTGGCAATAAATAATTTAGTCATATAGCGATCTTCTCTATGAATGTAATTTGATATTAATCTGAATCAATGAAGATAAGGAAATTTTGAAAGTTTTTATGCATCAAATCAAAAAATAATTTGACACCTACTGACAGCAATTTTGCAGTAAAATATCACCACTGGAAAACTACATAATCCTTCCACAATTTCAAAATACATTTATATAGCTAACATTTAAATTCAATTGAATATACGAAGTATTACTTGATCAATGCCTACTGTAAGAGCCAAAACCAAATTGTCTAACCAATAAATTGAGCCTTAATTTTCGCTTAGATCTGCGTCGTTCCCTTTTTTACCCCCATATCTCCGTCGTTTCCTCGTTTTCCTTAAATACGAATTCTTTCTACCTATTTGTCTGCGTTATTGTCTGCGTTTTCCTCAGATCTCCGTCTCTTTCCCTTTTGGCATCTGCAATCCGCATCCTATTTAAAATCTGAAGATTTAGAACTCCAATTTCAGCAAATTTTCTTCTTCCACAAATCAGGGATTTAATCGCAACCAATGACACCCTAGCTGAATCACAAATCGGTAAAGTTTAACGGCTCCTACCATTGATTTGGTGCTCCTTCTTGGCATAATTTTGGTATTTTTTTTTTCTAATTTAGATGTTAATTAGTTTTGATCATTTTGATTCTCCTGTTGATTTTATTTTTAATTAATCTAACCTAATATCTATCAACAATATCTTGATCTCCTGTTGATTCCTTTCCATTTGTTCGATGAATTTATATTCAATGTTTTCATTGCTCTTTTTGGTCCTTTCTATGCTGACACTGTTGGAATTATTTTTAGTGTTTTTAGGCATAAGCCACTGTATGTCATGAATTTTGATGGCTTGTTTGCAATTCTTAAGGTATGTATTGTCCTGGAATTTCTTTTATTGTTAATACTTTTTTGTTTAGGAATTTTGGACTGTGTCTCTAATACCAAAGCTATTATGTTATCATGAGAATCATAGCTTAATTATTTTGTCAATTCTTTAATTTCTAATGTGCGCGAATGGATTGTAATTTGAATCCATAATCATGCGATTTTATTTTATTTTGTTTATAGAAATGTAATATTAGCGGTATTTGAGAAATAGTTCTGCTTTCAAATAGAGTGAACCTTTCACGCCAAGAATATAAGAACTTTTTTAGTATTCTGGATTATTTTGTCAATTCTTTAGTGATATTATCAGACATCTACCAAATATATACGTAAGATATTATATATCATTCATTTATTCAATTTCTTTTATTACTTATACCTGTTTCCTTTTCCACTTCGATGTTATCATCATTTATGGATGTGTGCTTCCTCTTGATCATGTAAATATTTCGTTCACTTTATTATCCATCCATTGTACCTAGCAATTGTTTCTAATTTCTACTGCTTGTTGGCTTAAATGAAATTTCTGCGTCTATGTTCTTGATAAATTGAAAGTCCTTTGCAAAAAAGTATTTAGAAGTGATTGCTTCATTTAGCATATTTCAACCAACAAAAATATTGTGTGTGTTTTGAGTTCTGGACCTAAATGGATCTAAAACAATTTCAATTTCTCCACTAAATTTCACGTCATAAAATTTTGACCAAAACCTTAGTTGCATAAATTTTTTGAACTATTTATATTGATGAAAAAAATTATTTACTCATTTGGTTAATAACTTCTATCCACTAACCCTCTTTGTTTTTATTTAATTATTTATTTATTTTGGAACATAATATTGTGTGAAAATTTCGTGCAAAATTTAAATTATTTCTAGGATACAGTAGAATTTGGCTGTTGCTAGCTTCATTTGACATGTCAATGTTTTAAACAATTCTTAGTTGAATTTGTTTTTATTCTTATTGTGACAGATTTACTAGACGGCTCACTGTATGTCATGAATGATGCAAATTTATGGATATTATTCGCACTACTTACATTGTAAATATTTTTGGATGAATATCAGTTTGGTATATGAATCTAGTTATGGTACTCTCTCGCTACTTACATTGCATAGTAGAAACTGTCATATGCAAGCATTATCACTGTCCTATGTTGTCATATGATGGCATTTACATGGATCATATTGTTGATGCTAATTACAGGCAAATGAACAATGTTTATGCTAATTACAGGCAAAATAATTATCTGATTAGTTGTTTGAATTCTATTGTTTACATAATTGGCAAAGATTTTATTTCCAGTTTATTTCTTAGAGACTTACATTAGCAATCTAAATGTTCATTTATGATAGCTTGTTTGCTTCTGGAACTTACGTTTTTTGTTACTTTTGGTCATGGAATACATGTACATACAATAGGCAGAATATTCCCAACCCATACACACTTTTGAGAATCTACAACTCCAACATCAAAATAGAATATTTACCTTACTGCAGTCATCGTACAATATTCAGTTTTTTCAGATGCATCAGTCAAATTTTCATTTACATTCTCATTCAATCTCCATCCCTATCATGAATATTGAATCAATGGATATTTCCGGCGAACAATATTGAATCAATGGATATGACAGTGGAGATTCTCCACTGTCATATCCGTATCCTCTTCTCTAGCTTCCTATTCCACCTTGTATCTCTATCTTATACAGAAAACAACATTGGTCAATGGATATCTCTACTTTCTTCTTTCATTTACCCGTTAAAAAGAGCATTTATGGTTGAAAGGTAGATATCTATATTTTAGCCAGTGAACAATATTGTTTATATTTTAGCCGTGAACAATATTGTTTATATTTTAGCCGGTGAACAATATTGTTTAATTTAGTTTAAATTTGATTGAAAAAATTCGATGATTTGATTGAACAAATTCAAAATTGATGTAAATATTCGCAATCATATTCATACAGAATGGCGATTCCTTAACCCAATATATATTAAACAGTTATACAAAATCACAGATGCCTACATATTGAAGCTTTTAATCTTATAATCTTGGTTTATTTTAAAGCTTAATATGTGAAACTAAAAAAGTAAAGTTATGTTTTATGTTAAAAATTGCACATGTACTGTATTTAAAATTAGCGTTAAAAGTTACCTTAATACAATCTTATATTCTATCATATGGAAATTGGTTATGCCCAGAGTTACTACTGTGAAACCATATTATATATTCCAAACCCCTATAGCAAGCTAATATACTGAAACTAAACAGTACTATTTACATTAACACGATTTTGATGGTACAATGGTGGAAGAAAGCAGAAAGTAACTACACTGATTTTGGATGATGGTTTACCATCTGTCATTGATATAAACTGATAGTTTCTGCATTTCTATACACCTATGCATTTCATTCATGTTAGTGCCGGTATTTACAGATATTGTACAAAGCTTGCAATAAATGTTGGATTCATGAGGTATTAAGGATGGAAAGTGATGTCTCAATGGATCCAAACTGTCAACTACAACTACTGTAAGCTTTTATATTATTTTCCCCTTTGTCATCTCACATTACGTCATATAACCATGAGAATTGCTTGCTTTTTAACACAAAATTTAACTGTTTTTCATGTTTTTGGTTAAAAATCTTTAGTAGAAGAAGTACATAACATGTACCTCAATGCTTAATTTGCTAGGTTGAGTGGCTTTCAAATAGCTTATTTTTCAATACACTGTAGGATATATATAAATGCAAATATTATAGTGTGTCTCCCTTTATTTTCTTTTTCATTGTTATTATCTTATAGAAGGCGTGTGTTTCTCATACATTTTCATCAGCTATCTTGTGCTTCCTCGCAATATCCCGGTTGTTTTTCTTTTATTTTCTCTTTTTGAATCTGTAACCAAAGAAAACAAAAATTACATACAATCGATATTATCAAACATACTATAATTGTTTTTGTTTTTTTGGGTGTAAATATGGCCTATAGATTTTGTCATCAGAACATCAAAGCATCATTTACTTACATGTTTCATTATTGTGAGTTAATAATGATCAACAAAGAGAATATAAGGTTTATCGTAAATTATTTTGAACTTCTAGGATATGAAAATTAATGCCCTATTTAAACCCTGAGTTTTTTTTTGTGCATATTAAATTTGGTCTATATTTTTGAATTCAACAAGTGACAATTCCATGTGCAAGCATCCATACGATATTTCCAGTTATTATGCTTCATAGGATAAGATGTTACTATGATATTTTTGATTTACGTGTGGAACCTAAGACTTCACTCAAGCCATTACTTGTCGGTCTTAGTAAACCCCACGGGTAGTGATATACCCCGATTTTTCAACGCCTTCACACTACCTAGGTAGTCACCCCTAGAGTTGGCAGAGGTGGCCCTCGAACCTGAGACCTATGTCTCATCCCAATTCGCCCACCTCTAACCAACTGAGCTAGGAGTGTCGGGTGATGTTACTATGATATTATCAACTTGATTTAGTCTTATTCCCAGAATATAGTATGGATATGTCAAAATGTTGGTTGATCTTATTTGTAACCCTTTAATTGATTTCTTGTGATTTTATTGCTTTGAATTGTAAATGACTTTCGGATACTGAAGTTGTCCTTGTCTAAACATACATACATATTTAATGGTAGTGCTGATGACGTTATTACATTTGCAGCTGATTGGAGTACGAAAGGAGATCATATCATTGTTGCGAGAAAACATTCTATTAGTATCTTTTCATCCAATTTTAATGAAAATCTTAAAATGTCCCTCATTTTAGAGTTTTGGCGGACTCTAAAGGATCCCGAAGGTTTAGTTACAGGTATGATAATGTAATATATTCTTGTTTGCTTTGCTATTACAAACATGCAGTGAACTTTGCAAATTTGTTATTTCCAAGAAAGTTTTCAAATACCAAATTAGCACTATTGTATAATAATCTTACTTAAAAAGAAGTTGGATCCTTAATGCTGAATAAATCATATATCTCATACTTTTATTTGAACCAAGCACTTCAAAATCCCTTGGTCAGTTTTTTATTTCATTTATCCATTGAGCCTTCACGTAATGCAAGCAAACATGCCAAACTAATCGGAGTAGCCTGAAATGTAAACAAAAAGATTTTCAATATTCAGCATCCCCAATTTTGAAAATTTTAATTTAGCCATCGAGCATTCATTACTTAAAATTGAACAATAAGTAGTCAACATTCAAACACACACTGTCTTAAGGCTTTTATTGAATAAAGTGCCTAATGGGAGCATTATCCCCAGTTATATTATTTTTACAGAAAAAAGTGTTTGTTGAGCTGGGGTTGCAAAGTCTGTAAACCTTAACATATTACCACAGGTTTGTGCTCATATTACCTTGTTTTGCAAGAACCAGTGACATATTTCTCTTTTTGTTCCTTAAAGCAAATGAGCTAATAACTAATATGATTTCTCTCATCGCCTAACCCAGTCAGATTTTAGGAGGACATTAACTCAGTGAACTAATATTACTCCTTAGTGATTCATGGTTCTTGAATGGAAGATTGAATATTACTATGTACAAATTATATCCATAATGCATGTTCTTTGGTTTTTGTGCAAACAATGTCCAGTAAAAGGCGTATTATGATAACTGGCCAAATTTAGCAGCTACTGATCAAAACATCTCAATGCTAAGAGAAAATTAATGTAACATCCCACCTCCGCTAGGGTCACTCACAAAGGGAATGCCCTAGTTTTGGAGAGGTATTATCGAGATAACATCACAGAATTATCACAAGACAGAACATAAATAAATAATTAAGTAAACAGCGGGAGAATTTCTGAGCAAAACAGAACTTCATTTCATTCCAAATTAAACCATGTCTTTTACAAACATTTCAAGTAACTTCATTACAACTGTCTTGTAATAATAGCCAAAGAAGCAATAATTTAAAAACAGTAAAACAGCTTATTCCCCAAGTGCAGTAAAAAGAAGCAGCCATAGCAAACCGTACATGCTGGGCCGAAGCAAGTGATATCCAAGCTAAGAGCTAGTTATTCCTCCCTGAGAACCTGGGGGGGGGGAACGAAAGAAAAAGAGGCGAAAGGAAAAGGGTCAGTCATAAAGACTGAGTAAGTTCTAGTGACTTTCAGTGTAAAAACGGTTAAAACAACCTGTCATGTATGAACTGGAACTAGCTTTAAGAATGGTGTCAAGGTGAACAAGATAGACTAAGGTGATCAGGATAAGTCAAGACAAGTCAAGTAAAGCATCACATGTTCGAGATCCGTTGCATCGACTTCACTAGTATACTAAGCCCGTGTCACAAGTTAATCACGAAATAAATCCCACGGCCCAATGTCATGAAATGACCCTGAAATGGGGTCTGACCCAAGTACGGGGTCCTACGGAGCGATTATCTAGTCGATCGGCTCCCTACAAGTTCTAGCTCGTCAAGTGTCCGTGTCATACGGCTAATCACGAATGTAGTCACCTGTGCTGGGTCCACCTTCGGGTGTATCAGCCCTAGGGTGTCAACCCCTGACACGATTCAAGATGCACAGATAAATCTACGGGTACCCAGTGTCTGCCCCGGATACGTGCACGATCGTAGTCCGCCGAACCTACACTGGCGTACCCTACTGCCGTCGTTCACCTCTTACAATCAGCCCAGTAATCGTGCCCCACCCGGCCTAGCCCCAGGGTACCTTGATACTTCTAGAGGGTTACTGTTGAAAGGGGTCGTGTCTAGGGTTTCGCCTAATAGATTAGGTCATGTAATTCGTGACCTAACCTGCCTAACAGATTAAGTCATGTAATTCGTGACTTAATCCTTTTCTAGTCTAGTCATGTCAAGATGGTTAAGTATGTCATTTCAGTTCGCGACTTAACCCGCCTACGTGTCATGTCAAGTTGGCTAAGTTTTGTCATTTTCAAGTTCATGACTTAGCCCAACAAATCTTGTTCAAGTTGGTTAAGTTGTCTTTTCATGTTCATGACTTAACCCTAATTGGCATTAATTGATTCGTTAATGCACCGAACCACTCACATTGGATCCTGTTGTTCGTAGCCACTGGATTTGCCGGGCGGTTCCGGGCAGGTTTACGCTACGACTTAACCCAACCTCGGGTTTCAAGTGCGATGTGACCAACTACCCACATTGGATCCTATTGTTTGTAGCAACTGGATTTGCCGGGCGGTTCCGGGCAGATTTACACTACAAACTCAACCCAACCTCGAGTTGGCCACTTTCTTGTTTTCTAAAGTCATGCCCATGTTCTTATCAGATTTTGATATCATGTTCATATGTCAACTTCGTGCCCAAATAAGGCATGTTTTAAAGTCAAATTATGGCGTGTTCAAGTCAAGTTTTTCGTGCCATATTTCATGTTCTACTTATGCCAAATTTCATAGTTTATGCTTATAATTAATTCAAGTTTTGCCTATCCTACCCAATCGTATCCCCAACGTATATAAACGTACTTCGTTCTCAAGCATAGACAATTTAAGAAATAGAGGGGAATAACACCAAACATGTGATAGGCATATGTAATAATTCCAACCTCACTTGCATAATAAGTAGACTATAACATATCACATGGTTTCAATGCTAGCATGATGATAACTTGGCATAGTAATGATTCCAACCTAGTTTAACATGATGATTTCAACTTTACATCATAGGCATAATAATCATTGCGGGCATAATAATAATTTTATTATAAACATGAAACATTAAAGGCATAGTAATCCTAATAGGCATAGTGGATTCCAATTTAGCATTTTTAACATAATAATTCTCATAGACATAATAATTCCAATTTAGCGTTTTTAACATAATTAACATGATAGACATAATGATTCCAAATTTGGCGTTTTTAACATAATTAACATGATATACAAAATGATTCCAATTTAGCATTTTAACATATCTAACATTATAAACATAATAATCCCAACTTTTCATCATAACCTAGCAATACCCTATTTTTCGTTAATCATGATGTGTATAATAACACCACAGGCATAATTCCATCAATATTCATAGCCATGGTCTAATTAGCATCATAGGCATGGTATAATCAACATAAATATTTCAATAAACATAGTGATTCCATGGACATGTATTAGTCCAACTTGCCAAACAATTAAGCCCAAGTGATTCATAACAACATCAAAATCATGGCAAGTTTAACTTGCAACGCTGCCATAGCAATATCCCCAAATTATAATTCAAAGATAAACAATGGATTAACAATAGTTCCTGAATCCGGTTTCAATTCATGGCATGTCCATATTGTTTTAGCGTTTTTGCCTAAAAAGTAACATAGAACTTACAATATGAAGCAAATAACTCAAATAAAATAGTCCCAAATTCGTTTTCTAAAGCGTCGTAGTTGTTGTAGCTTCTAGTTGTAGCCTTCAAGAATCATCTCCATCTTCTATAATCCTATTCTTTGTATTTTTAATTTAGAGCTCTAGGTTTAATGGCGGCGGCCTGAGGCTAAAATGAAATAGTATGATTTAGGCTAGGTCTTAGGTCCTTTTTATAATGTTTGCAAGTTGTTTTAGACCGTCGATGGAGCTTGATTCAACAATAGCCGTTCGTTTGAAGTAGAGGCCAATCCGGTGCTTCCACCTAGCCCTAGTGACAAGGCAGGGCTCAGAAAATCGACCAAACATAGACCAGGCCAGCCAGGGTGGGCTGGGTTCGACCTGGCTCTGGACCACGTCGACAGCCCTGTCGACCTGGCTAGCCAGGTCGACAGCCCTGTCGACCTCGGTGCCTTAGGCGGGAATTTTCCCGCCCTGGCCAATTGGGCCCGATTTTGAATTTTAAACTTGTTTTTCTGAGCTGTTTTCTTCTGTTTGAATTTTAAACTGAATTCTGAAACTTCCGGAGGCCATATCTTCTTCATACGGACTCCGTTTTTCGAAAATTCGGACTCTATTTCGCGTATTTTTCCGAGACGAACACAATGGCATATCCCGTTTCCCTTAATTCTTTGATTTGAAATTAATTATACTTTAATTTGTGAATTTCACGGTTATAGAATTCCCGGGGTGTTACATTCTCCCCCACTTAAAAGGATTTCGTCCCCGAAATATTCAAGTTAGGAGGAATGTATATCCTAACATCCAAACATCCATCTACTCATCCATCAAACACGAGTATCCATTGTCCTTAAAAGACTTCTAATGCTTTATGATCATATGCGAAGTGTGTGTATATGTTCCTTAGTTAATGCTAATGATCTGGCCTGATTGATCTTCTAAATGCAAAATATGTTTAGTGAAATGAATCCAATATGTATGCAAATTTTTCCTATTATAATTCATAATTTCTACATGAGTGCTCAAACATTCAATCATATGCAACAACCGAATGATAGCACAACCAAGTTTCCAAAATAAACACTCATGCATATGCAACATAAAAATGTGTCTGAGCCGATCTAGTGCCTAATGTGTATTCATGCATCCACGAGCAACCACTTGCGACCACTTGCAACCATTTCGCAATCATAACATGTTTCAATTACATGTTTACATCCAAAAAGATTCTACCTATGGTTCTCAAGATAGGATCGAGGAGAGAAATAGGATAAAACAATGCATCTAGAATAAGTTAACGATGTACCGCCAGAAGGTCTGGTCTGCTTCTCAGGGCAGTCTTTGCTGATGTGTCCAGTCTTCCCACAATGAAAACATTCACCTTGCTTTCTCTTCCTCTTTCTACAATCCTTGGCTATGTGCCCTTCCGTACCACAGTAATTGCATTTCCTTTTATCGCGTGAGTTGTTGTTCTTGCCTCCCATGTTTCCACTGGTCTTTCTGCATTAGTGACTTCCCACCAGTAGGAAGCCTCGCCCTTTAGTAGCCACACTGCCAGTTGTACTTTCTGCCTATCTTCTACTTCAAAGATGACGAATAAGTCCTCGGTTTCTTTCAGCCAATTTCTAGCTGCCACGAAGGACTCCGTTCCATGAAAGTCCTTTCCTCCCATAGCCTTAAAATCTTTACATATCTTAGCAAAAGTGTTTCCCCGCGGAGGGGGTGGAGGAAGAGGTGCTGCTGCAGCTGGATGATTTCCTGCAGCTGGGGGAGGGGGAACGGTAGGACCTGGCTGGGTGGCCCTTGCTTCTAAGAATCGTCTAAACCAACCAGGTATTGGTACACCCTCTGGCAAGTTAAGTTCTTCGGACATGCTGAAACAAGAAGGATAGATTCAAAACGAAGGACAAGAGATTCAAACAAGGAAACAAAGGATAGTGCTAATGGCTTTTGGGGAATAGCCTTTAAAAACTTTTTCTTGGAGAATGCTTCTTTGTAAATGGTTTTGAAAAAAAATAAATTCAAAAGGTTTTCAAAACTTTTGCCCAGTCTTGGTAACCTTCTGCTCTGATACCAAGTGTAACACCCCACCTCCGCTAGGGTCACTCACAAAGGGAATGCCCTAGTTTTGGAGAGGTATTATCGAGATAACATCACAGAATTATCACAAGACAGAACATAAATAAATAATTAAGTAAACAGCGGGAGAATTTCTGAGCAAAACAGAACTTCATTTCATTCCAAATTAAACCATGTCTTTTACAAACATTTCAAGTAACTTCATTACAACTGTCTTGTAATAATAGCCAAAGAAGCAATAATTTAAAAACAGTAAAACAGCTTATTCCCCAAGTGCAGTAAAAAGAAGCAGCCATAGCAAACCGTACATGCTGGGCCGAAGCAAGTGATATCCAAGCTAAGAGCTAGTTATTCCTCCCTGAGAACCTGGGGGGGGAAACGAAAGAAAAAGAGGCGAAAGGAAAAGGGTCAGTCATAAAGACTGAGTAAGTTCTAGTGACTTTCAGTGTAAAAACGGTTAAAACAACCTGTCATGTATGAACTGGAACTAGCTTTAAGAATGGTGTCAAGGTGAACAAGATAGACTAAGGTGATCAGGATAAGTCAAGACAAGTCAAGTAAAGCATCACATGTTCGAGATCCGTTGCATCGACTTCACTAGTATACTAAGCCCGTGTCACAAGTTAATCACGAAATAAATCCCACGGCCCAATGTCATGAAATGACCCTGAAACGGGGTCTGACCCAAGTACGGGGTCCTACGGAGCGATTATCTAGTCGATCGGCTCCCTACAAGTTCTAGCTCGTCAAGTGTCCGTGTCATACGGCTAATCACGAATGTAGTCACCTGTGCTGGGTCCACCTTCGGGTGTATCATCCCTAGGGTGTCAACTCCTAACACGATTCAAGATGCACAGATAAATCTACGGGTACCCAGTGTCTGCCCCGGATACGTGCACGATCGTAGTCCGCCGAACCTACACTGGCGTACCCTACTGCCGTCGTTCACCTCTTACAATCAGCCCAGTAATCGTGCCCCACCCGGCCTAGCCCCAGGGTACCTTGATACTTCTAGAGGGTTACTGCTGAAAGGGGTCGTGTCTAGGGTTTCGCCTAATAGATTAGGTCATGTAATTCGTGACCTAACCTGCCTAACAGATTAAGTCATGTAATTTGTGACTTAATCCTTTTCTAGTCTAGTCATGTCAAGATGGTTAAGTATGTCATTTCAGTTCGCGACTTAACCCGCCTACGTGTCATGTCAAGTTGGCTAAGTGTTGTCGTTTTCAAGTTCATGACTTAGCCCAACAAATCTTGTTCAAGTTGGTTAAGTTGTCTTTTCATGTTCATGACTTAACCCTAATTGGCATTAATTGATTCGTTAATGCACTGAACCACTCACATTGGATCCTGTTGTTCATAGCCACTGGATTTGCCGGGCGGTTCCGGGCAGGTTTACGCTACGAACTCAACCCAACCTCGGGTTTCAAGCGCGATGTGACCAACTACCCACATTGGATCCTATTGTTTGTAGCAACTGGATTTGCCGGGCGGTTCTGGGCAGATTTACACTACAAACTCAACCCAACCTCGAGTTGGCCACTTTCTTGTTTTCTAAAGTCATGCCCATGTTCTTATCAGATTTTGATATCATGTTCATATGTCAACTTCGTGCCCAAATAAGGCATGTTTTAAAGTCAAATTATGGCGTGTTCAAGTCAAGTTTTTCGTGCCATATTTCATGTTCTACTTATGCCAAATTTCATAGTTTATGCTTATAATTAATTCAAGTTTTGCCTATCCTACCTAATCGTATCCCAACGTATATAAACGTACTTCGTTCTCAAGCATAGACAATTTAAGAAATAGAGGGGAATAACACCAAACATGTGATAGGCATATGTAATAATTCCAACCTCACTTGCATAATAAGTAGACTATAACATATCACATGGTTTCAATGCTAGCATGATGATAACTTGGCATAGTAATGATTCCAACCTAGTTTAACATGATGATTTCAACTTTACATCATAGGCATAATAATCATTGCGGGCATAATAATAATTTTATTATAAACATGAAACATTAAAGGCATAGTAATCCTAATAGGCATAGTGGATTCCAATTTAGCATTTTTAACATAATAATTCTCACAGACAAAATAATTCCAATTTAGCGTTTTTAACATAATTAACATGATAGACATAATGATTCCAAATTTGGCGTTTTTAACATAATTAACATGATATACATAATGTTTCCAATTTAGCATTTTAACATATCTAACATTATAAACATAATAATCCCAACTTTTCATCATAACCTAGCAATACCCTATTTTTCGTTAATCATGATGTGTATAATAACACCACAGGCATAATTCCATCAATATTCATAGCCATGGTCTAATTAGCATCATAGGCATGGTTTAATCAACATAAATATTTCAATAAACATAGCGATTCCATGGACATGTATTAGTCCAACTTGCCAAACAATTAAGCCCAAGTGATTCATAACAACATCAAAATCATGGCAAGTTTAACTTGCAACGCTGCCATAGCAATATCCCCAAATTATAATTCAAAGATAAACAATGGATTAACAATAGTTCCTAAATCCGGTTTCAATTCATGGCATGTCCATATTGTTTTAGCGTTTTTGCCTAAAAAGTAACATAGAACTTACAATATGAAGCAAATAACTCAAATAAAATAGTCCCAAATTCGTTGTCTAAAGCGTCGTAGTTGTTGTAGCTTCTAGTTGTAGCCTTCAAGAATCATCCTCCATCTTCTATAATCTTATTCTTTGTATTTTTAATTTTGAGCTCTAGGTTTAATGGCGGCGGCCTGAGGCTAAAATGAAATAGTATGATTTAGGCTAGGTCTTAGGTACTTTTTATAATGTTTGCAAGTTGTTTTAGACCGTCGATGGAGCTTGATTCAACAATAGCCGTTCGTTTGAAGGAGAGGCCAATCCGGTGCTGCCACCTAGCCCTAGTGACAAGGCAGGGCTCAGAAAATCGACCAAACATAGACCAGGCCAGCCAGGGTGGACTGGGTTCGACCTGGCTCTGGACCACGTCGACAGCCCTGTCGACAGCCCTGTCGACCTGGCTAGCCAGGTCGACAACCCAGTCGACCTGGGTGCCTTAGGCGGGAATTTTCCCGCCCTGGCCAATTGGGCCCGATTTTGAATTTTAAACTTGTTTTTCTGAGCTGTTTTCTTCTGTTTGAATTTTAAACTGAATTCTGAAACTTCCGGAGGCCATATCTTCTTCATACGGACTCCGTTTTTCGAAAATTCGGACTCTATTTCGCGTATTTTTCCGAGACGAACACAATGGCGTATCCCGTTTCCCTTAATTCTTTGATTTGAAATTAATTATACTTTAATTTGTGAATTTCACGGTTATAGAATTCCCGGGGTGTTACAATTAACTTATTGAAAGAGCATGCATTTCAGCCACGTAGGGTAGATTTTCCATGTTGTATTCGAAACGAATTTCCAAAACTGTTTTGTTTGTCAGTTCTCATGCTTCGGAACTGCTACTATGCGTACAACTTTGCTTTTACCTGTTGTAGCATTAAATATAATCTTTTGTTTTCTATGCTGAGGGGATGGAATTCGATGAAATATAGTTCTGTATAGCAACATACATTGTCCTTGAGCGGTGGGTACTTCCATGATCAGGTTAAGACAAATATCGAAGAAACGGAAAGCGCCACCTCACTTTACGACTGAATTTGATTCTTTTGGAGCAATGTTTTATCAACATAAGTTGCTGGCTTGCTTTTGCTGGAATTGCTGATTGATTACTTATATGACTTTCTAAATTGCTGACTTGTGCTTATCAAACTTTTGCATTATTTGAATCATTATACCAAATTTTTTTGACATTTTTTATGAATATTTATTTGTTTATTTGATCTCTTTACTTGCATAATTAGTTAAAATACTTTTTTTGGTCTTTAATAATATACTTCAAATATTGCCATTCGTATGTTAACAGATTATCTTTCATACGTAAATACTATATAATTCCAACATTATGAATGATGTACGATTGATATAATATATAATACATTATCAATCGTATAAATGGTATCCAACTTAAGACAAAATTATAAAAAATAGTTATGAATCAATCATATAGTTTCAATTTGAAATGTACTATTATAAAAATGTTGTAATTTGTGTGTGTGCATGCATGCGCACACGTGCGCGTTTGACGTATCAATACATTGATAGCAGATTCTCAGTGTCGAGATGGTTTACATGTACAAAATCGATGTAATTGGATTTACACTTAACAATTACTCTTTTATTTCTAAAACAATTTAGACAAAAAAATAATTAAGAAAAATATAATATTTTAATTATTATTTAATTTAACGGTTGGTTTTCCCCACCGTTTGCTGTAATACTAGTATATATGGCTCACTCTTAATTAGTATTATACAAAATAAATGTTCATGCATTAAATGCGTGATATATTGATCATCCTTTATCTTCACAGTAAATATACAAATGTTTTATGATATTTAGTGAAAATGAATGGGAAAAAAGTTTGAATGGTAATATGTAATTTCATCCTTTCGTCTTGTATGTACAACATCATAAGTTCTCTTTTGGTTACTTCAGCATTTAAATATGACCTTGTGATGATTAAAAATTTAACAACCAGTTTGCCAATTGTTCACAAATCATAGACTTGACATGCTGCAATACAACAATTGTAATGACCCGCATTTTCAGAGATAATAATTAATTTATTAAATTATTTAAAAGGTGATTAAGAGTATGTAATGGTCATTGAATTAAATAAACTTTGAATATTTAATTTAAATATATTTATATATTTAAAGGGGTCATTCAGAGCTTTAAAAATAGCCAGTTTTGCAAACGACCTTAGAATTCAACGAAACTAATTTTGTTGGATCCGCAACATCAAATAGTTGTTATATTCCAAGTTTCGTGATTTTAAGAGTCAGTATGTGGCCGTACGGGATTTTAACGTGAAATACAGTCGATAATTTGACCTTTAAAAATACGCTGTGTGAGCATACGAAGTCGGAATTCGACGAAACCAGTTTCGTTGGAACCGTAATGTCGAACTGTAGCTGCATGTCCATTTTCGTGATTTTAGGATACCATATGTGGTCACGGGGATTTTTAAGGACGAGGGACAAATATAAAATCAAGAAAATAAAATAAAATATAAATAAAAAAAATTATCCTAACATTTCTTAGGATCAAAATGAGGCCACACTTCAACTTATTTCAGCCACAATTCTTACCAACCCCAACACAGGTATATAAAATCGCACAAAAAACCATTCACAGCAAAATAGAAAACCCAAAATAAAATGAGAATAAAATCTATAAATCGAAATAAACACATATGTGGATTCACTGCAAGCTACACTTGAATTCTGTATGGGTTTCAAAGCGATCGACTTCAATTTTGCTCGCTGGAATTTGAACGCGACGAGCTAGTGTTCGGCCTTGGATGGAACAAAAACACTGATCGATGAAACTAAGTTCATTTATGGGTTCCTCAGGTGAGACCGCAGTTGTACTCCTACTCTTGGGTGGTTCGACGCCAGAAAAGGTCGGCCGACGATGTATAGGGAGGTTGCGGAATACTGATGTCGAGTTAAGGTTCGGTGATATCAGGAGATGCGGATTTTGGTGAGGAATCGAATGGTGATGGTTGCGAGGTCAAACGGTGGACAAAGTAGCGATGGTTGGTGGTCAAACAGCGGCCAACGACGGGAGTTGATTTTCTGAGGAGTGGATTTTCCAATTGGGGAGAAAGAAGTAATCGTGGGTTTTAAATAAATGGAGTGGGCCGGTTTCTAATGGGTAAAGCCCAAACTTTAATTAAAATTCAAGTTTTATTTAGTTAACATACTATACAAGCTTGCGGTTACAATATTTCATTTATACGGTGTCAGATTAACGAACCGTAAGTTGCGTTGGGATCGTATGGATAGGAGCTACCCAATGGAACTGACCGGGAGTGGATTGGAGATCGTATGAATTTATGGCGAAATAAACTGTTTGATTCAAATCAAACAAACAGTTTATCGTTCTTTAACGATGAACTGCCAATGTGAGTAAAACTCACCAACTCTGAACAGTTATATTTTTCTAACGTATATTTAGAACTGATAATTATCTGTTGATCGATGTGTGTTAACTGTTTGGTTGAAATGCTGATTGATTGGTTGAAATTTATTGATAACAATATATATATATATAAATCGTTAATCAAATATTGATTCAATTTAACATAATATTTCATATTGAAATGAAATCGATGTTAATGGTATTGTTTAACATTTGTGATGTAGGGAAACAGGTTGGAGGAATCTAACTGGATTCCTCAACATTTATTTTACTGTTATTCATATATTGTGATATATGAGGTGATATAAAATCTGTCGATGATTATGTGTGTTTAAATGATATCGATCATTTTGACTTGGTATTTTAGATACCATAAGAAACCCTGGCATGTAGAAAAAGGAATATTTCAACGTATATTGAAATAAAGGAATTTTATAAAATCAACCGATTTTATAATAGGAGATTATAAAGGAAAATATTTATAAGGAAAATAAATAGGAGATTAAAAAGGAGAATCTTTATTTAGAAAATAAATAGGATAAAGGAATATATATTTAGGAAAAGAATATTAGTTATTCGAATTAGAGAGAATCAATAAGAATTAATCTAATATTAGTTATTCGAATTAGAGTTAATCAAATAGAGTTAATCGAATAGAGGTAAAAAAAATAGAGTTAAACAAGATTAGAAACTGACTAGAGATTGGTTAAGTTGAATATTTTTCTGAGTATCGATCTGATGTTGGTTTCAGCCTTTGGGGTTTATACTTAGAGAATTGTTCTCTTACTAGTTTACAGTCAGGGACTGATAGTTGTGGAATGATAGTGATATGTAAATAAACAATGGAAATGTTTTCCAGTGTTAATAACGTATATTTTCTAAACATAGAAAATAAGGAACATAATGAATATACATACATACATATATATATATATGATTGATGATTGATTGATAGAATTTCCATCTGGAAATAATATCGTTGTTTGCACACCTGTTTTTCTTTGACGGTTAAACCACAGACTATCAAAGTTTTGACCATTTTAACGTTGTTAATATGGAGAGACCGTTGGATTATTATCCAAAGAATGACTTTGTATTGCGAATCATATATGCCAAAGAAAATTGAAGACAGAGTAAAGTGCAAGGGCTATTGTATAAGTCTTATATAACAGTGCCTAGGATGGATGTAGTGAATAGTGCCTTTGGCTCATCCTGTTCCTGGATGACTTGTATGGATGAATGTCTGACAAAGTATTTCCAGAAAGGTCACGTACATTGATTTCTTCAAACTTACCAAGAGTGGAAGCGGAGAAGGAAACTTCTTTAGCTAACACGTAATGTACTGTTGTAGATGTCAATTAGTGATTTTCGATGGATCTGACAATGTGGCATTCAAAGTGAATCTGATGTGATGATAAAGCGTAACCTCAAGCCTCATCAACTGGTAAATGACAGAAATCGGGCAGGCAGCATGGCTAAGTCGGTCGCTCTGAAGTAGGGTGTATAATCACCTGATCTAGAGTTTCATTTACTTCTAAAAATCTATTGTTGATGCTGTCCCATTCGGGAAACGGTTGCTGATCCCAACCGTTGGTGATATACATTTGATACACTCAAGCGAAATGAGTGGTCGGTCATGTGTGGCCAGGTTGCAATATGTTCTTGTTGAACCCGGTGTATTCCTTTCTAAAGGTACACTAGCGAAAGGTGGTTCCATACCTTGTCATAGTTGGAAATCCATTACCCAATACGTGCTTTCAGTTTTGATCATATACTATATATGTAGAATGTGAGATGAAAGCGTTTCTGCTAGATGATTATTATATTGTAGTTGATAGACATTATTATAATATCAAAAGGTTTTTGATATAAAGATATTTTGGATTCTCATAAGGGAAAAACCCGTTCCGTTATACGGCGTGGTCTTATGAGATATCGTTTACTTGTTCAGACTGTTTTAAATTGTTTTACTCACACCAGTCCCATGACTGACCCGGAGTTTATTTTGCTTTGTTTTCCCTAAACTCTTGGGTGCCCAATTTTGTATGGGCAGTCAAGTAGTTGGGATTTACAGATACTTGATGAGCTGGAGCAGGAGGCTTCAGGATCATATAGCTATTGTCTATTTCCACTGTGTTGTAAGTGTTGTACTATGATAATGATGTATATTCAAGTACAAATTTATATTTCAAAGTTATGTTATATATATTATATGTTATTCGTTCCGCTGTGAGGTTCGTGTTACTCTGATGTTGTGTTCTTCTTCTTCTTCTGTTCTAAGTTCTATCTTTTCTTATCTCACCCTCTAATTTCTTTCATTAACTATTCGGTTATTTTCGATCCTTGGATGTTCGATATGTGTCGTATATCGGATAACCAAGATCGCAAAATTCCGGGTCATTACAACGATTGAGCTTGAATTTTGAGAATAATCCACCATAAAAACGTAAATCTCAAGTTGTCATAGAGCTTACGAGTTATCTATATTTATTTTGCAGATTATTTACAGCTTTTTGATGCTACCACTTTTTGCTCTGCATCGCTTGAATCCAAATTTCCTATTATTTGTCTTATCTACCGTATACCTCAAGCTAAGGTTTCTAGACACCTGCCTATAAAGATTCAATTATGAAGGATCAAAAGTTGCTAAATATAGCAGTAAATAAATGTGTGATATAAGTAATTTTTAAAATAATATTTACATTCAAAGAAACAAATCTAATGCAAATGTCCATTTTCTTGTTTTTATGCTAAAAGGATAGGGGAAAGGAAAAAAATACTTATGAATATTCCTAATTATTTTCTAAAGAAATGCATAAGCTAGATGCTAAATACAATACCGTATTAATACTATGACATTTAATTAAAGTTAATGGCAATCAAGCACAGAAAAACCAAAAAACAAAAAACAAAAAACAAAATGGTGGACCTTGACAAACCTAATGTGGATGAAAAAATTGAAGAGCTGGAAGAATAAAATGATATAAGAACTATGTGCAATGTTATTTTTTATTTTTTCATTCAAAAATTACGTGGATAATTCAGTTAAAGCATATTATTTTTTTGGACAAAAGTAAATATATGTCAAACCAAGTTCTCAAATCTAATTTTGCGGAAATAAGAATATTGTGTAACTAATTCATACTATAAATAGTTAATCAGCAAATATTCCAACCAATGAAAACTTTAAATCTTTATTTATCCAAATTTTCTACCTTTTTCTTTGATGCATGGAATAAAGAAATATGAAAGCTTGAAATTCCTACATTTAAGAGTGATGCATTTACATGGATTCATAAGATATACTGTATTTATTTTCTTTGGGACTACTCTAATTTTCAAATCAAAATTTCAAAGCATGGTAGGCGATATAAAACTATTATCTTGTTAACAGGTCAGAGTCATGCAAATTATGAATATGACATGGTTCATAAGCTATATAGAACTAAGTTAATTCAGCATTGTTGGCAATGCAAATTAAGGTTTTATAGTAAATATTTTGAAAACCAAGCAGTAGAATGAATATGATTAATTACAAAACTAATAATAATAACGGTTTGAATTATGTTTATATATTCAGATCAGACAACAACCACTTTAGCTACCATTAGCAAAAGATATATCCATACAAATAGATATAACAATAACCACAATTAATGGCAAAATTTGTACATTGCAATAAGAGGGAAATTATAAAGCCAAAAATCTAGTGAAATTGATAATAATGCAAAGAAAAATACAAATACAAATGTTGTACAGCTGACTTTCATATTCCATTTATTAATCGTCTAACTTTCCCAATGGTTCATTTATAATATTGTTTTATAAGCCTTCCATCTTGAGCTTTACAAATACTAAAGGATTCAGTAATCTCCATAAAATCTTCCCAACGTTCAGGGTAAGTACACATACATGAACGGTCACGAAAAGTACCTTTCTTTGAGTGCATGATCTCATTAAAGCTACAGCTCAGTAAGTCCAACTACTTCCAATATGCTATTTCTTTGTTGATACCAAGAGCAATTTGGAAGCCTATATCAAATTTTAGCTCGTAATTTTTGATAAAAGACTGGCAAAGGATAGAAATTGGACATACCCAAACCTTATTTTATAGATTAAACCTCAGGTGCCAACAAAGAAACGGTTCAAATTTTTCTTCGAACTGATAGAGTAATAGAAAAAGTAAACTGTAATTTAATGTAAACGAAGAAGGAATAAATTGTTAAACTGATAAAAATAGGAAAAGAATGTGAAGAAACGGTCCGTATATTAGCACCAATTCAATTTTGAAGCAAATCCTTTAAACATTCCAGTATTATACTGGTCGATATAAACAGCAACCACAATATTATTTCATTAAGGTTTTTAGAGGAAAATGTATTACGAAACGTAGAATAGGCATTCTTAAAAAAACCTAAATAGGTCCGGCAGAGGAAAATTGCTCATTACACATGCCGATCAGGACTGGATAATCTAACCTAACTAACTATGATACTACTATTTCATTAGAAAAAACCATTTGAACTGAAAAGAAATGGCAGGTGTAGTGAAATGGCTTATCATAATATTTATGATAAATTAGTCAAAAAAGCAATACCTGTAGATAAATTAACCCAATAGAGATTCTCTTTGCAAGTGTGCTTATCTAAACAGCCAAATATTTTGAAAGGGTCAGCAATCTATCCTCCTTCTTTGTCAAATCATAGTTGAAAGTGAGAAGCTTCTTTATTGCTTCTTTATCTAAACAGCCAAATATTTTGAAAGAGTCAGCAATCTATCCTCCTTCTTTGTCAAATCATAGTTGAAAGTGAGAAGCTTCTTTATTGCTTCTATACGACCCTGAATAGTTTTAAATGAATACTTTGTTAGTCAAATTAAGATAGTAACACACTAGGGTAGCTTATAATTTCACCGTGTTCGATGGAGTATGAGTGACTCAGGTCCATGCTTGAGTCAGTCAGATCCATGGTTGAGGGACACATATTTTCGCATAGTTGAATTGCAACATAAGGAAGCGAGAACAAAACCCTAAAAAAGACAACGTTAAAAGAATAAAGTATGTTTAAATTGTTACCGTTCATAAATCTGAAGTATAGAGCAGGTATAACATTTTACTGGTGAGAAATCAGAAGACTACAGGGCGGAGATGAACGTATGATCGAGCATCATGCAAAATTTCATGGAAGATGGAGTAGAAAACATTACGCCGGCGGAAACGAAGAGACGAAAGAGGAAAAAAGAATGAAACGGGAGGTTCGTTAGTGGAGTACGTGGCTGCGCGGAACAACTAGAAAAGGACAGAACTGTCCCAACCGGCAAGTATAATGTTTGAAGGGTTTTTTGGACATTTCAAGGTATTTTTATTATAATATCAATTCGATTTTGAAGCAAATCCTTTAAACATTCCAGTATTATACTGGTCGATACAATATTATTTCATTACAGTTTTTAGAGGAAATTGTATTACAAAACGTAGAATAAGCATTCTTTAAAAAAACCTAAATAGGTCTGGTAGAGGAAAATTGCTCATTACACATGCAGATCAGGACTGGACAATCTAACCTAACTAACTATGATACTACTATTTCATTAGAAAATAAAACCATTCGAACTGAAAAGAAATGGCAGGTGTAGTGAAATGGCTTATCATAATATCTATGATAAATTAGTCAAAAAAGCAATACCTGTAGATAAATCAATCAATATGAGATTCTGTTTGCAAGGTGTGCTTATCTAAACAGCCAACTATTTTGAAAGGGTTAGCAATCTATCCTTCCTTCTCTGTCAAATCATAGTTGAAAGTGAGAAGCTCCTTTATTGCTTCTATACGACCCTGTATAGTTTTAAATGAATACTTTGGATGGTTTCAGTCAAATTAAGATAGTAAGACATTAGGGTAGCTTATAATTTCACCGTGTTCAACGGAGTATGAGCGACTCAGATCCATGCTTGAGTCAGTCAGATCCATGGTTGAGGGACATAGATTTCCGCATAGTTGAATTGCAGCATAAGGAAGCGAGAAGAAAACCCTAAAAAGGAAAAGTTAAAAGAATAAAGTAGGTTTAAATTGTTACCATTTATAAATCTGAAGAATAGAGCAGGTATAACATTTTACTGGTGAGAAATCAGAAGACTACAAGGTTGAGATGAATGTACGATCAAGCATCATGCAGAATTTCATGGAAGATGGAGGAGAAATCATTACGCCGGCAGAAACGAAGAGACGAAAGAGGAGAAAAACGAATGAAATGGGAGGTTCGGTAGTGGAGTATGTAGCTGCGCGGAACAACTGGAAAAGGACGAAACTACCCCAACTGGCAAGTATAATGTTTGAAGGGTTTTTCGGACATTTCAAAAGCTTCATTTCAAGGTATTCTCGTTATAATATAGATAATGTATCACTATTGACAAATTTTTTTATTTATTTTTTACTTGAATTCGCATATGAAATTTAATCGCATGTTTCTGTAAACCCTCTTCGTCTTTTATTCTTGCATGTATTTTCAACATCAACGTTATTCATTTCTTATATAACCAGTAATCCTTTTCAGTTTCTATAGAGCAACCTTACCCTAAAGTTATTGGCGTTTTAGATGGCTTTAAGAAACAATGCGTCGTAGCATACAAGTAATTTCATCGGAGGTTGTGTTACCATAGGAAATAACTAAAATTTTCCATGTTGAGTGCATCCTATTAAGTACTTGGATAAGCCATGATGGCGATTTATATGGATTTCACTTTTTTTTTTTAAATATGAATGTTTGAACCATGGTTCAAGAACTTGGCCGGCACCCCGAAATTTCGGGGTTACCGGATCGGTGCCGACGGTGGATGGTCCGAAGCCGTCCACTGAAACTGGTTTCGGTTTTAGGGCACGAAAAAATACGAACTTCTTCGTAAGCAAGCTCGTGAGCTATTTTTTCTCCCCTTCTATTTGCGCGAACTGAAGAATCGACTCGATTTCAACCAATTTTGAGAGAATCAATTTGAGCGAAAACATCGTTTTTTAGATCGAGAAAAGCAGTTTGTTTTTTTGATCATGAAAAGTCGTGCTTATTTCGTACAATGTGAGGGGGCAATTATTTTAAGGGTTGGAATTTTGGGAAACATCCAAGCGTGGGCACGTGTTTTTAGGAAATATACTGATTGAAGGTTGCGTGGATGGCTTATAAAATGGTCGCTGTTAAAAAAATGAGTTGGTTAAATTATGTCATTGATTAAAGAGCAGCTTGTCGTACCTTGCCTATTAAGCTAGCCAGGTATTATGGATTTTGCTTATATATACTATCATGTAAAACGAAGATTAGGTAAAGTGCAGACTGAGTATAATGAATAGAAGACAAGATGTTCTTAACACTACTATAATAAATACTGTTACACCTATGACATTTTGATTACCAAAATACTAAAAAACGAAATTTGAACCGAAACCGAAACTATCGAAATTTATGAAACCCGCTGAGACTAACAAATTTTCAAACGGCCAAAACCGAGTTCTTGAACCTTGTTTTTAACCCAGCTTCAAACTGAGATTTCAACTCAGTTTAAAACTGAGTTATTAATTCAGTAAATAGAGTTTTAAACTCTGTCTAAAATTGAGTTTTAAACTCAGTAGAAAACTATGCTTTAAACTTACATTAAAACTCAGTCTGAGTTTTTATCTCAACTTAAAACAAAGTTTTTAACTGCAATGCAGGAGATGAAGACTAGAGTATATTGTAGTTGATAACCATGTGAGATCAACCGAAAGTCATCTAAAAGTCATTATATTTTCAATCAATTGTATGTCAATGCACAAGCACATTAAAATCCAATTAATAAGGAGTCTGAAATGGGAGCTACATCTGAACTCTGAACCAACAACCTGCAATTTGGACTATCATCAAGCTGGTTCAGAGTTAGCATACTTGACGTAAATAGCTAATATCACTTTCATTCCTTATCTAACTGAAACTAAATTTGGACTACCATCAAGCTGGTTGTCTTCTATAATATTTATACTGTGATTCTTGTGCAATTCAGATTACAATGTTTCTCTGAAGCAATGTTTGAAATTCCGGTTATGTTCCGGTCATGTAGAAAACTTAAAATTTCGTCCTCGTTCTAGAAATTTTGGGAATGTCGGTTTAATTCTGGATTGATAATTCCGGTACTTTTTTCTTTTATAAATGCATAAATAAATATGTAATACTAATCAAGGTTTAAAATTCTGATTTACGTTTTTGTTTCAATCATTGAGAAATTTTGATATTTTGGTTCTGTTTCAAGAAGATCGGAAATTCATTTTGATCCCGACACTTTTTTCTTTTTAAGTTGTCTCAAATTATGTAGAAGATGTATGTTTTGGTATAAGTAGTACAATCTCTTGCCAAATATTTCATTTGAATGTCTTGGAATTAAAAGGAGCCCAAATAACTACAAAACAGCCTGACCCATGTACAGAATATCAGCTCCTATTCCCATCCTTAAAATCAGCGCCTTCAACAAAAAGTTTATCGATTTCTTCCTTCCTGCAACTCTTCTGCTCTATTTCTCTTGCCTAAGACAAGGCTTTGCTCGATTTCTCTTTTATCAAGCTCAATCGTGCAAATCAGTCCTAAAATTGATTAACTGACTCTTCGATTGTGTTTCTCCTTTCGATGCTTGTTTACGTCGCACCAGTACAATACGGAACTACAAATGATTTAATTAATTATTTCAGCAAACGAAACGAAATTTCACACCAATTCCGGTCCGGTCAGTGCCGGAACTGGAACGGGACGGTCGGATTTCCGGCATGCCGACCGGATCTTGGAACATTGGTTAAAAACTCATACTGAGTTTAGAAATCGGTTTTTTTACCGAGTTTAGAATTCGGTTTCAAAACTCAGTGTTCGCAGTTGCGTTCGTTCATAGTGAGATCATTTGATCTTAGATACGGTTTAAAATTTAAGTTTGCCGCTTATCTAGCTTAATACGACGACAGTTGAATGCCCCCTCTTTCAGTTCATATAATATAAACAAACATAATTTTGTCAAGGTCGAATGTCCTTTTATGTGAACAATAAATTTGATAAGTCTTACTACTAACACTAGTTTAATTAATTCTTACCTAATCAGAACGAAAAAGAACAGGGAGTTAAATGAAATGTAACTTTTAAGTATACTACTATCAAGTATAAACTATGTATAAGAAAATATACATTTGTCGGGTATTTATGATAAGTTAAACTTTTTGTTAGTTTTTTTTTTGTATGCTACAGTTAAAATAAAAATATCCTACAACATAGATAACAAAAAGTTTGATTATTCACAAATAATAATTTCCATGTAAATTGAGTAAGAATATAATCGAAGGACAATTTTGTTTGGAAATGAGTTCTTTTATTTCTGCACAATGTTATTGATGGAGGTGTAAGTCATATTAAATGGAACATAAATAAATATTGTTTGTTTTCATGATATCAGAGCCTTCGGGTTGAATACCAAAGTTTGTGCTCATTTACTGAACTGCAACTTCATCAGGTATCTCTGAAATCCGTTTGTCAAAATGAATGGAAACATTAGTGCATTCCAAGTTGCACTTGAAAATTTTAATGGTAGCAGTACAGCTACTGGAAGCTATGTATGGATGCCTACTTGTGAGGACTAAAAGAAATCTGTAAAAATGTATTTTATTGATGATGAATTGATAATAAAATGTACATGGTAACGACACTATATATAGGTATATAGTCCATGTAATAAAACAGGTACAAACGGAAGCATATTGGGCTTAGCCCAGCCCATCAATATGTGAAGAGGTAAATAAGGTAATAACCGATCAGTTGTTTCATTATCCACCCTCAAAAATATCTAGGGTTTTCCCTTTCCTGTCTGCACCGCCATCTTCTTCAACCCTCAAATCCTCTCTAAATCTCACGAAGTTCTTCACCGAGAGGGGTTTCGTCAGTGCATCTGCCTTCTAAAATTGAGCTGGCACGTGATTTACGTGGTGGTCAGTTCTCGTACAAAATACAGATCAATCTCGATGTGTTTCGTACGAGCGTGCTGAATAGAGTTAGCTGATAAGGAGATGGTGCTCAAATTGTCATACCACACAATCGGTCTTCTGCTAGGAAGAAACCCTAGTTCCTTAAGCAAGGAATTTATCTACATGACTTCAGCCGTGGCACTCGCTACTGATCTGTACTCGGCTTCAGTGCTAGAGCGTGATATAGTTGGCTGCTTTTTGGAACACCACGAGATTGGATTTGATCCCATGAAAACACAATAACCAGATGTCGATCTACGATCATCTGGGTCAGATGCCCAATCAGAATCACTGTAAGCTTGTATAGTTAACTCTTTGCAGGTTTTTAAAGTGATTCCATAATTAATAGTACCTTTTAAGTACCTTAGGATGCGTTTAACAGCAGTCCAATGTTCATTTAGGGGTGCTTGCATGAACTGACACACTTTATTTACACTGTAGCAGATGTCTGGTCTAGTCACAGTTAAATATTGCAATGCCCCCACTGTACTTCGGTATTCTTTGATGTTATGAATCACTTCCCCTTTGTGTTTAGATAGTTTGAGGTTACTGGTCATAGGGTAGGCATAGGTTTGGCCTTATCCATCCTGGCTTTAGCGAGAAGTTCAAATATGTATTTACTTTGGGATAGTATGATTTCTGTTTTGGACTTCTGAATGACTTGTATACCCAGGAAATAGCATAAATTTCCCAAATCCTTGATTGAGAAAGCTTGATTTAACAGAATTATTTTGTCCACTTCATTCTGATTGCTACCTGTTATTAAGATGTCATCAACGTAGACAAGTATGTAAGTGACTTCTGTTCCATTTCTTTTGATGTGCAAAGAACTATCAGACTTAGCAGTTACAAATCCCAGCTTCATGAATGTTCCTTTTAGTTTGTCATACCAAACTCTTGAGGCTTGTTTCAACCCATAAATTGCCTTATTCAGTTTGCACACCAGTTGTTCATTTTGATAACTTTTGTATCCCTCTGCTTGCTCCATGTAGACATCTTCTTGTAATTCTCCATTTAGGAAAGCATTACAAACATCCAGCTGTCTTATACACTAGTGTTTATGTAGGGCAACACTAATAATTATTCTCACTGTTGTATGCTTAACCACTGGGGAAAAGTTTCTTTAAAATCGAATCCATATTCCTGTTTGTACCCCTTTGCAACTAGTCTTGCCTTGTGTTTTATAATGCTCCCATCAGCTGCTTTCTTTAATCTATAGGTCCATTTACAACCTATAATGTTCTTATGGTTTGGTGCAATAACAAGATCCCATGTTTTATTTTTGATTAAGGCATCATATTCCTCTTTCATGGCATTTTTCCATTTTTCACATTTTACTGCTTCGTTGAAGTTGACTGACTCTCTGTCACTGATGGAAGTAATGTATATCTTAGGCTTAAATATCCCATGTTTTGCCCTCGTTATCATGTGATGTTTGTTTTGATCATGATGTTCAACTTCGTTGCTTGTAGAATTGCTATTCTCATCAGTAGAATTAGCATTTGTATTTTCAGAATCATTATTGTCATGATTCATGTCATCATCTCCAGCTAGTGAATTTGCTGGACTATAACTTGCCCTTATGCTAGGTATATTGTCTTCATCATCATCCTCATGCTGTGTATCATGCTGTGTTTGTTGTTGTTGATTGTGCATCATGTGTTCAGTCAATTCTAGTGGTTGTATGATTTTCCTTTCATCATTGACAATCTTCTTAGTTGTTCTAATTCCCTTTTCTGCAAAAGGAAAGACATGCTCATCAAACACAACATGTCTTGAAACATATAACCTCCCACTGTCACTCAAACACCTATATCCTTTCTGATTATCTGCATAACCAAGAAAGGTACAAGGAGTTGATCTCAGATTTAGTTTGTGTCTGTTATAAGGTCTTAAACAGGGAAAACATAAGCATCCAAAAGGTCTTAGTCCAGAATAATCTGGTTTAACTCCATACATCATCTCATATGGGCTTTTATACTGTAAAATTTTGGTAGGCATTCTGTTAATTAAAAACACTGATGTCACAAAAGCTTCTAACCAAAACTTTAGTGGTAGGTGAGATTGAGATATCAGTGTGAGCCCTGTTTCAACAATATGCCTATGTTTTCTCTCTACAAGACCATTTTGTTCTGATGTGTGTGGGCAGGTCATTCTATGTAGTATACCCTTATCGTTAAAGAATTTCTTTAGTGGTTTAAATTCACCACCACCATCTGTTTGCATAGTTTTCACGATGCAGTTTGTTTGCTTCTAAATGAGGGTGACAAGCTGTATTGTTGTATTGTATGCATCTGACTTACTTTTAAGCAGATATATCCATGTATATCTTGTAAAAGCATCTACAAAGGAAAGGTAATACCTGTATCCATGATCTGTTTTGATTGGAGAAGGCCCCCATAGGTCTGCAGCTATTAGCTCAAGTGGCTTGTTGTACTTTGTATCAGATTCAGTGAAGGGTAATTTATGACTTTTGCCTATTTGGCAATGTTTGCACACAAAATGATCAGGTATATTTTTGCAATCAATTTTATTTTCATTCAAGACATGTTTAATAGTTTTCACATTAGGATGACCCAACTTATAGTGCCAATCATTAAAAAATTTGTACATATCATTGTTAACAGTCACAGTTTCAACATTGCAACAGTGATTTCCATTATTACTAGCATGTTTGGACTTCAATTTCTTGAACTTGTACAGCCCTTTATCCAAACTACCCTGTAGTAAAATTTCTTTATTTAGTAAATCTCTAACTTGGCAATATTTAGGGTGAAACTCAAAGTATACACGGTTGTCATTAGCAAATTGTGATACACTGATTAAGTTTTTCTTAATCTTGGGTACTCTAAGTAAATTGTTTAGATAGAGTTCCCTTTTTTCATTGATGTAACCAAGTCCTATATGTGATATACTAGTAGTTTCACCATTACCCATTGAGACAAAGTACATACCTGAGTAGCTTTTATTCCCCAGATTTAGATTCTGTAAATTGTTGGTCACATGATTTGTAGCTCCAGAGTCTGGGTACCAATCATCAAGATTTATGTCCTCTGTCTTGCTTAATTCATCATTGTTTGAACTTTGTGACTGCGTCCTTGATTCTTCAGCATTTGTCCTCTGTTGTCCCACTTGTGTCACATTAACATTTGGTCCTCTTTGATTTCCTTGACCTTGCTGATTGACATTATATTCAGTGTTAAACCTGAAGTAACACCTACTTGCAACATGTCCAAATTTCTCACAAATCTGACATTTCACCCTGCTGTTGTTGTTGAATCTACCTCCTCTGCCTCTGCCTCTTTGGTTGGGGTTGCCACCTCTAAAAAACTGATTTTCCTGTCTGTTATTTTGGCCAGTGTTACCTTTCTGTTGCCCTTTATTTCTTGATGTGGTGGCATAGTTGATAGAAAGTTCTGATTGATTTCTTTTCTGTTCATCTCTTCCTTCATGTGTAAGAAGTGATGAGTTCACATATTGTAAGTCAGGTACGGTTTTCTGTGAGGCTATAAATGTTACAATTGACTCATAATCTTCATCTAGGCCACCTGTGATGTAAAGAACTTGTTCACTATCACTGAAAATATGCCCTGTAGAGTTCAGTTTGTCACACAGTGTCTTTATCTTGGTAAGGTAGTCATGCATGGACATTTCATCCTTTCTCATGCATTGTATTTGTCTTCTATATAACATAACTCTTGCGGCAGATTGAGCACTGAATATCTGTTCAATGGTACTCCATATTGCATAAGATGTATTGCATCCTATAACTCTAGATAACATGCTTGCACTTATTGATGATATCAACCATGAAACAAGAAGACTGTCTTGTTTTTGAAATCTTAAGTAATCTTGATTGCTGAAAAAATTTCCATCTTTGTCGTGAATCATTGCAGGTGGGATGATGACTGTAACTTTGATAAAATCAAGGAGTCCATATCCTCTTAGTGCTGCTTCCACCTGAAACTTCCATAGCATGTAATTATCCTCGTCGAGAGGGATGGTAATTATATGACTCTTGGGTTTTATTAGAGGGAAGTCTGGTACAGGAGGCATAGAAGGAGGATTAATTCCAGAATTGGCAGAACTGAGGGATTCATTGTTTCCAGTTCCTGCCATGTCGATCAAGAAAACGCAGCAGAAGAAAATTCTTGATGAAACTGAAGTTTCTTGGACGGCTGAAGCACTGCAAAGTGCTGTAGCAACCGGATCTTCAGTGAAATTGGGATTCTAGGATGGAAAATTCACCAAATGATGATGAATCTTGCAACCGGATCTCAGCTAGATGATGACTGAATGTCAGATGGCCAAGAGTTGCAGTCAAGAAGAGAGAAAATGATGAAATTTCTCTGATTCTTTCTCTTGGTGAGGCAATTGTAATCAGGTATTACTGATATGAAATGGAAAATAGGTCAGAGAAGGGTGTATTCTTCAATGATGATAACTTTCTGAGAAGAAAATACAAAATACACTCTCCTCTTAATCTGAAATGAGAAAATATGGTTTTGTAATTCTGTTTTTGTGCCGTTAGGCTTGAAGCTCTGATACCATAAAAGAAATCTGTAAAAATGTATTTTGTTGATGATGAATTGATAATAAAATGTACAAGGTAATGGCACAATATATAGGTATATAGTCCATGTAATAAAATAAGTACAAACGGAAGCATATTGGGCTTAGCCCAGCCCATCAATATGTGAAGAGGTAAATAAGGTAATAACCGATCAGTTGTTTCATTAAGGACAAGATCTTTGGGAGCTTGCTTCTGGTGATGAAACTGAAATTGCAGTTGATATATCCTGCAAAATTTTGATGCGCGGGGGAAGTGAAAGATTAAGTGTGGTAAGACGCTATTTGCTTTACGAACATTGATCATGTCCGTGAGCTAAACTCTCCAAAGTTAGTATGGGATATCCTTGAAAAGTTGTTCACGTAGAAAAATGCCACAAGACTGGGAAACAAACTTGCCTCCATCACTCAAGATAATTGCCCATTTTCGATTATTTGTTGAGAATTAAAAATTTATGTTGAGATTTCAGAGTTAGATCTCACTGATCCGATCAAGGAAGCAATAATGTGGCTCTATATGATTCATGGCTCAAGGAATTTATGCCTATTGTTTCTTCTGTTCAGAGTGGGCAGCCCAATCAACAATTGTGGAATTGGAGAATTTGCTTTGGAATCAAGAGGCGTTGATTAAACAGACGATGAACATATTTGTTGCTGAAACGAGTGACGTGCTGTTTGTCAAAGATAAGTGGGATAAGGCAAAATAATCAAAATCTTTTTGGATGACAAGAGTAAGCTAGGAGCTGAAGTTGAGCTAAACCGCTCTTCATTTTCTTGTCACATATGCGGAAAACCAGAGCACATTAGGAAAAACAACCGCATTAAGCTTTTCTGTAGTAGGTGTCGCAGACAAGGTCCTCTCAAACAAAAGCGCCTAGTAAAGCTTACAAATGAATCAGTAAACATTGTTCATGAAACAAAAGATGAAGATCAAGCAAGTGGGAACATTGCTACTCAATTAAGGTCATTGGAGAGGTCTAATCTGTTCTAAATGGAGGCCTTTTAACAATCCCCTTTAGAAACTATTCTCACACCTCATGTTGAAGACAAAGATGATGCCATGTTACGAAGATTAATGAGATAAAGGAAGCAGCCCACTCATACATCTGATTATCAAGTCCAGATGAATCAATGCATAGTTACAACATATTTTCAAATGGTAGATGCTTATGAAAATGAGCCAATGTGTTATGACGAAGCTAAGAATATCAATGAACGGATACTAGAAACGAATGAGAAGATCAAAGCTTTAAATAAAAATGGTACTTGGGAGCTTGTCCCTGGGCCAAAAGCTGCTGATCTGCTGAGTTGTAAGGGGATTTATAAAATAAAAAATACGGCCAATGGTACTATAGCTAGGTACAAAGCACGTCTAGTCGCACATGGGTTTTCTCAACAATTTGGTTTGGACTTCGGATTACGATGATACTTTCAGCCAAGTAGCCAAGATGGTCACCGCGCACACTGTAATTTCTTTAGCTGCGTGCATGAGACGCCCCCAAACCCCGTTCTGACGGCGGCAAGGGTTATCTTTGGAATATAACACAGAAACAGATAATAGCAGCACAGAATTAAATAAATACACCAGATAATGAACAATAGAATATAGTGGATAAAAGTAATTATCAGAGTTACACAGTATACAGGATCTTACTTAGTACAAATACAATTCAGCTATACATAAATGTCTACAGTGGAAAATAAACAAAATATGTACAATAGGAGCTGAACAGCATAAAAAGAGATAAATGATAGAATCCATCTTCAGCTCCAGCTATCCAGAAAGAACCAGCTAAACCTGAATACAAGGCTACCCGTGTAGAAAAAGGGGCACCCGAGTTTGAAAGTGAAACAAACTACGAGTTAGTCATGGGACTGGTATGAGAAATCTACTCAACACATATATAATTTTTACAATGCATATATAACTTATGCATCGAACGTACAACTTATACAACGCTTATACAAGAGGTGTAAAACGCTTATATAACTCATACATCGACTATATAATTCATACATCGTCGTTTTCCATATTGTTTATAAATTAGAAATCTCACATTGGGTTCCACTCCACCAAAAATAGCAGAAGGCTCAGAAAAATATGCGGTCTCTTCTAAAATGTAGAAGACGTCCACACGGTCACGATGTTTCCTGTTTCATCGAATTTCGTTAATGTATGAAAAAGATAAGATTTTTCAAAGATGGACGAAATTTGCAACACTTTAAAGTGTTAAAATAGGTTTAAATAATAACAGCCGTATATTACCCGAACTATTCAAAATTAGGTTTGCTAATTTCTGGAAATCCGTGCAGTGAACTGGCGATCGGGTTGCGCCACCAGGTAGGGGAAGGAGAGGTGCTCCAATCGAGGTGGGGGTTGGCCAACTCGCGGCGGCGGTGGAGGCTCAGGCGGCGCTCGAACGGCGGAAGTTCGAGGTGATGGATCTCGTCGTACAGGCGATGGTAGGAGGTGCCACTGGTATGGATGCGAAGGGGAGGACGAGATCTTCAAAAAGTTGAACTGGGGTAGGGGTCACCGATGAATGGATCGGCCGGATTTTGGCCAGGAAGAAGGAGGCTTCCTTCGCCGTCGATCGTGTTTAACGGGGGGGGTGGGGGGGGTGGGGGTTCGTTTTATTTATTTATTTTTTTATGAAAGAATTTTCTTATTGGTCGATATATATATTTATTCGAAAATTAGGGTTTTCTTCCACCAACTCGAAATCAAACCCAACAACTGTCGTCCCTAGCGTTTTACCCCCATTCTGAACACAATGGGATATGTTTCGCAAGCCCATTCGACTGTTTCAGTCAGTTTTCCTTCAAATCAAAATATATAACATTCAATATTTAATTTGAACGTACATTTCAATTTGCCAGGGCCACAAACTGATTCAAAAAATTCCAGAAAAATAAATCTGGCTATGTTTTAATGATACGGTCCCAACAAAACTAGTTTCGTCGAATTCTGAGACCGTTTGCAAAAAGGCCCATTTTTGGTCGATCCAATTTAACTTAAATTGACCAAAACATATTTTCCTTTGCCTTGCTCACATACTAGCTTCAAAAATTATGAAATTTGAAACCTAGCAATAACTTCACATCCCGGATCCAACAAAAGAGGTTTCGTCGAATTCCGAGGTCGTATGCAAAATGGCCAATTTCACGGGCTATATAAATTCCATAGCGACCTTTCTGAAAATTCATTCGGCCATAACTTTTGCTTTCCGCTATGAAAATTCTATTTTTTAGATTCGTTAGAAAGGTATTCACTAACAGATTTAAATATTTTTGGTTTCGCTAAAATCCGTTTTGTTTTGTACCCGGTACAGTCCGACAAAGTTTGAATTCAATTTTTGAAACTGCAGCGCCATTTCAGGCCTTGTTTATAATTATAATTAATTATATTCACTTTCAATTGTCGATTCAAACTCACTTTCCATTGCCATTATTTTAAATATTTAAAATCCATTATTTTAGTAAATTTAAAAAATTTAAATTGGTTCAGATTTTCTGGGTCGTTACAATCTTCCCCACTTAAAACTTTTCATCCCCGAAAAGGAACAAAGTCAAAAGTGGTTTGATAAATCTACAATCACACAACACAACAACCAATTTATTTTTAACCTTCCAAAAATATACTAATTAAATCCTATATTCCCTTAAAAATCATTCAGAGTATAGAATAAATAGTGCACATCCATGGGAAGAAAATAGCAACAGAATAGAGAATTAAATGGTAATGCAAAGTATGATAAATGTACCTTGCACATGAGTCAATCAGAGATATCTATTCGGCATCTGGGATAGGCTTTCTGAATGCTCTCCTCAGTTTCCCACGTACAATCTCGCGGATCTCCACTCCATTGCACTTTGACTAAGTGAACCTTCTTGTTCCTCAGCTCTTTGGTTTCTTTGCCTATTATCTTTAGCGGCTCTCTTCTCATAGCTAATTCTGGGGTAATTTCAATGTCCTGTTGAGCTGCTTCTTCCACGATCAAGTCTGGATCATGAACGTGTTTCCAAAGTTGAGATATATGAAATACATCATGAACTCCAGGCAACCAATCTGGCAATTTGACCCTATAAGCAAGAGTCCCGATCCGTTCCAGAATAGGAAACGGACCAATGAATTTGGGTGCCAACTTTCCAGTTTTACCGAACCGGATAACTCCTCTCATCGGCGATACTTTCAAATATACATAGTCGCCAACAACAAAGGATATATCTCTCCTTCTCCTATTGGCATAGCTCTTTTGTCGGCTTTGAGCGGCGAGTAATCGCTTCTTAATAAAATTGACTTTGTCGGCAGCTTCTCGAATCATATCCGGACCCAACACAAGTCTATTACCTGGTTCGACCAAACAAGCAGGAGATCGGCACGGTCTACCATACAATGCTTCGAATGGCGACATTGTCAGACTCGCCTGGTAGCTGTTGTTATATGAGAATTCAGCCAAATGCAGATGGTCTTCCCATGATCCACCGAAATCTAGAACACAAGCCCGCAATAGATCTTCTAAAATACGATTCACCCTCTCAGTCTGACCGTCTGTCTGAGGATGATAAACGGTGCTTAAGTTCAACTTCGTTCCCAGCCCGACTTGAAATGCCTCCCAGAATTTACTAGTAAATATTGTATCTCTATCACTTACTATACTGAGCGGCACTCCATGTAGTCTAACTATTTCCCTGAAGTATATCTGCGCCAGACTCTGAGCAGTTCGGTTTGATCTGACCGGTATAAAATGGGCGGTCTTCGTGAAGCGATCTACGATCACCCAAATACTGTCATTCCCTTTTCTGGTTCTGGGCAACCCATCAATGAAATCTATAGAAATATGTTCCCATTTCCAACCAGGAACTTCTAGCGGTTGTAATAATCCAGCTAGTTTCTGTTGGTCGCTCTTGACCAGTTGGCAAGTAGGGCATCGGCTAACATATAAAGAAATGTCTTTCTTCATCGACTTCCACCGGAAAGTGCGTTTGATGTTATTATACATTTTGCTTACTCCCGGATGGATACTAAGTTTTGACTTGTGGCATTCATCCAGTACTTCCTTTCGAAGCTCAGGAATGTTAGGGACACAGATTCGACCTTTGAGCCTTAAAATCCCATCATTATCTACTTGAAAACTCGAGGGTTCGCCTTATTGAATTATCTCTCTGATCTTCTGAATGAAGTAATCATCCTTCTGAAGAGAAGATATTTTATCTTGAAATGAAGTCGTGATGATAAAGCTGGCGATCATTACATCCTTTTGGCTCAGCGCATCGGCCACGACATTGGCTTTTCCTGGAGTGTATATAATTTCAAAGTCATATGCTGCAAGAAACTCCAGCCAACGTTGCTGCCTCAGATTCAGGTCCTTCTGAGTGAACAGATACTTTAACGACTGAGGATCTGTA
This sequence comes from Allium sativum, assembly GCA_030737875.1. Taxonomy (NCBI): domain Eukaryota; kingdom Viridiplantae; phylum Streptophyta; class Magnoliopsida; order Asparagales; family Amaryllidaceae; genus Allium; species Allium sativum. The sequence continues at coordinate 1,007,699,571 of CM060916.1, forward strand.
AACAGTTCAAATCTCTCGCCCAGAAGATAGTGTCTCCAGATTTTCAAGGCGAATACTATAGCCAATAACTCAAGATCATGAGTTACGTAGTTCTTCTCGTGTGGCTTCAGTCGATGGCTAGCGTAAGCAATCACTTGGCCCCTTTGCATTAACACTGCGCCAAGGACTTCTCTAGAAGCATCAGTCCAGACTTTCAGATCTTGATTGCCATCGGTGATGGTTAACACTGATGCTCTGATACCACGTTGAGACGACTCCAAACCCCGTTCTGACAGCGGCAAGGGTTATCTTTGGAATATAACACAGAAACAGATAATATCAGAACAGAATTAAATAAATACACCAGATAATGAACAATAGAATATACAGGACAAAAGTAATCATCAGAGTTACACAGTATACAGGATCTTACTTAGTACAAATACAATTCAGCTATACATAAATGTCTACAGCGGAAAACAAACAAAATATGTACAATAGGAGCTGAACAGCATAAAAAGAGATAAATGATAGAATCCATCTTCAGCTCCAGCTATCCAGAAAGAACCAGCTAAACCTGAATACAAGGTTGCCCGTGTAGAAAAAGGGGCACCCGAGTTTGAAAGTGAAACAAACTACGAGTCAGTCATGGCACTGGTATGAGAAATCTACTCAACGCATATATAATTTTTTACAACGCATATATAACTTATACATCGAACGTACAACTTATACAACGCTTATACAAGAGGTGTACAACACTTATATAACTCATACATCGACTATATAATTCATACATCGTCGTTTCCCATATTGTTTATAAATTAGAAATCTCACATTGGGTTCCACTCCACCAAAAATAGCAGAAGGCTCAGAAAAATATGCGGTCTCTTCTAAAATGTAGAAGACGTCCACACGGTCACGATGTTTCCTGTTTCATCGAATTTCGTTAACGTATGAAAAAGATATGATTTTTCAAAGATGGACGAAATTTGCAACACTTTAAAGTGTTAAAACAGGTTTAAATAATAACAGCCGTATATTACCCGAACTGTTCAAAATTAGGTTTGCTAATTTCTGGAAATTTGTGCAGTGAACTAGCGATCGGGTTGCGCCACCAGGTAGGGGAAGGAGAGGCGCTCCAATTGAGGTGGGGGTTGGCCAACTCGAGGCGGCGGTGGAGGCTCAGGCGACGCTCGAACGACGGAAGTTCGAGGTGATGGATCTCGTCGTACAGGCGATGGTAGGAGGCGCCACTGGTATGGATGCGAAGGGGAGGACGAGATCTCCAAAAAGTTGAACTGGGGTAGGGGTCACCGATGAATGGATCGGCCGGATTTTGGCCAGGAAGAAGGAGGCTTCCTTCGCCGTCGATCGTGTTTAACGGGGGGGGGGGGGGGTTTCGTTTTTTTTTATTATTTTTTATGAAAGAATTTTCTTATTGGTCGATATATATATTTATTCGAAAATTAGGGTTTCCTTCCACGAACTCGAAATCAAACCCAACGACTGTCGTCCCTAGCGTTTTACCCCCATTCCGAACACAATGGGATATGTTTCACAGGCCCATTCGACTGTTTCAGTCAGTTTTCCTTCAAATCAAAATATATAACATTCAATATTTAATTTGAACGTACATTTCAATTTGCCAGGGCCACAAACTGATTCGAAAAATTCCAGAAAAATAAATCTGGCTATGTTTTAATGATACGGTCTCAACAAAACTAGTTTTGTCGAATTCTGAGACCGTTTGCAAAAAGGCCCATTTTTGGTCGATCCAATTTAACTGTAATTGACCAAAACATAATTTCCTTTGCCACACTCACATACTAGCTTCAACAATTATGAAATTTGAAACCTAGCAATAACTTCACATCCCGGATCCAACAAAGGTGGTTTCGTCGAATTCCGAGGTCTTATGCAAAATGGCCAATTTCATGGGCTATATAAATTCCATAGCGACCTTTCTGAAAATTCATTCGGCCATAACTTTTGCTTTCCGCTATGAAAATTCTATTTTTCAGATTCATTAGAAAGGTATTCACTAATAGATTTAAATATTTTTGGTTTAGCTAAAATCCGTTTTGTTTTGCACCCGGTACAGTCCGACAAAGTTTGAATTCAATTTTTGAAATTGCAGCGCCATTTCAGGCCTTGTTTATAATTATAATTAATTATATTCACTTTCAATTGTCGATTCAAACTCACTTTCCGTTGCCATTATTTAAAATATTTATTTTAAATATTTAAAATCCATTATTTTAGCCAATTTAAAAATTTTAAATTGTTTCAGATTTTCTGGGTCGTTACAGTGCATAAGATGGAGCATTTGGAAACATGACATATGGAAAGCTTTTCTATATGGCCAGTTGAATCATGAAATATATATGGAACAACCACAAGGATTGGTTTCAATGGAGTTTGATTTGGTAATATTGCTCAGTATCTTACATTTTATGGTTTTATGCTCAGTATCTTACATTTTATTACATATATATGGTATAAAGCAAGCGACACGAGCTTGATTTGGTAATATTGCTCAGTATCTTACATTTTTTGGTTTTATTCTATCAAGTAATGATCCTGGTTTGTTTATCATGAAGAAAATTTCATTGTACATTATGTTGCTTTTATACGTATGATCATCACTAGAGATATAATAATGAAATCATGTCTTTGTGATGATTTATCCATTCGATTTGAGATGAAGACTCTTGGAGAAATTAATTATTTTCTTAGATTAGAAGTATAATATATATATATATATAATGGATATTTTGTTTCTCAAAGTGGTACGCTTTAAGTCTATGTTATATAGAGTATTATGTATTGATCCAGAAACTGCAGATCACTAATAGCAATCTGGAAACTTAGCAGAAGAAAATATAGAACAGCGAGGAAGAAGTACCGTCGCAGTTGATCAGAGAATGTGTGGATAGTAATCCGAGTCCAGTTGGAAAGCGATGGTTTCCTTAAATCGTATTTGCGCCCGTTTGTAGCAAACGAGGGCGTTGATGCAAATCAATTCCCAAGATAAAATGGATACTTCGCTGTACGGTGCAGTAGGCAAAGCAACGGTGAATGCAAGGCAGTTTTATGTATAGAATAGACTGTATAAGGAGGAAGAGGAAAAAAAGAAGAAAATCGATGATCATTTGATTTTTTCGCTGCCTCTTATATAGGGTGTGAAGAGGTATTCATTCGTGACGGGGTGCCACTGTTTGAACTGCAATGGTAATGACTGCTGGAAAGGTTACGACCCTTTTACCAACAGTTATTTCCATTGGTTATTGCGCGGCTATTTAAAAAATAGTCCGTTGAACAGCGCAAGCAGGCCTAGCGGCATTCGGAGGCCCTATCCGATCACGAGACCCCAAGAGCCCCAAGGCCCTAATCTTTGGCCTTTTTAAATTAACATGAAATATATGCATGCTTTGTTCATGCTATTCCATTGCCTCTCTCTCTTCCTTTTTCTTTTGATATGGAATGTCAAGCTTTTGTATATGTAGTGAATTAAGGCACAAGTTTTCCCGATGTGGGACTTAGTGATTTTGCCAAATTTGCCAACTCCACTAATTCATTTCTAACAATCCCCCACATGAATGAGTGGTTGTCTAATCTGTTCTGATATTTTGTGGAATATTTATCATATCGGTAAAAGTAGCATAGAGGCCTTGAACTTTTCCTAGTGTTTTATCGTTATAACTAACTGGCGAATCATTGGACTAGACTGTCTTTGAACTGTAAGCCGTTTGTGTAAGTCTATAAAGATAACACATGATTAATATTTTTTAACTCCTTGGTTCTCTGTTTTTGTTCGTTTTTGCCATGAACACCGTCTTGGTTTCATAAGTGCTTGAAGAATTTGACCTTACAATTCTTCTTGAAGCGGCGCCTTCGCACTCACATAGGTGATTCTATAATGAGTATCCCGTAATACCCTACTTGGTTCTTTATAACACCACAGTATAGACATCATTAAAAGCCATGATTATCCTTTTCTCCGATGGGTAGTGCACTGACTTATCATAGGAATGGTTTGCATTTAACAGTGCCATCAAGTTTATCTTAAACTTAGTTGTCCCTTTGAACCTAGATCTTGGGATCTCCAGTCAATTAGGTGGGGTTTCCGTTTTAGAAAACATTTAATTCATTGGTCTTAAACCCATTCCCATCGATAAGGTTTGAACTTTCTCTCTTGGCAAGCCTTTGGTAAGTGGATCCGCTATGTTATCCTTTTACCTTACATAGTCTATAGTGATAACTCTATTAGAGAGAAGTTGTCTTATGGTTTTATTTCCACGACGAATATGTCGAGACTTACCATTATACAATGTACTATTTTCCCTTCCTATAGCAGATTGACTATCACAATGTATACATATTGGAGGTACAGGTTTTTCCCAATTTGGAATATCTTCCAAGAAACTCCTAAGCCAATCTGCTTCTTCTACGGCTTTATCTAGAGTAATGAACTCCGATTCCATTGCCGACCCTGCTATGCAAGTCTGTTTGGATGATTTCCAAGAGATTGCTCCGTTTCCTAGTGTAAACACATATCCACTTGTGGATTTTGTGTCATTTGAGCCAGTTATCCAATTGGCATCACTATATCCTTTTACTTCTGAAGGATACTTCTCATATTGCAACACAAAGTTTTGTGTGTACTTTAGATATCCTAGGACCCTGATTATTGCTTTCCAGTGATGTTTTCCAGGATTACTGGTATATCTACTCAACTTACTTATGGTGTATGCAATATCAGGCCTAGTACAATTCATGTTGTACATAATACTTCCTAGTATACGAGAGTATTCAAGCTGATATATTCCATCACCGGTGTTCTTTACCCAATTTTGGTTCATATCCACTAGTGAATTTGCAGTGGTTATGTTATACTACTTGAACCTTTCAAGTAATTTGGCAATGTAATGTGACTGAGATAATGCATATCCTTGTGGTGTTTTTATAATTTTCACACCCAAGATTAGATTAGCCTCTCCTAGGTCTTTCATATCGAATTTAGAGGACAACATATCCTTCGTAGATTTCATTATGGCCGTGTTATTCCCTAGGATTAAAAAATCATCAACATAAATATATACAATGACATATCCAATATCCGTATATATTATATATACGCATTTATCTGATTCATTTATTTTGAATCTGTTTGATAACATAGTTTTATCAAATTTCTCGTGTCATTGTTTCGGAGCTTATTTAAGGCCATAAAGTGATTTTACTAATTTACATATCACCATTCAAAAACGCAGTTTTCACATCCATTTGGTGTATTTCCAAATTTAATATGGATGCGATTGCAATAAGCATCCTAATTGACATTATTCTAGTTACTGGTGAATACGTATCAAAGTAATCTAGATCTTCTTTCTATCTATATCCTTTTATTACAAGTCTCGCTTTATACTTGTCTATTGAGCCATCAGCTTTAATTTTTTTCTTAATTATCCATTTATATCCTAGTGGTTTTGATCCTTTGGGTAGATCCACTAATTCCCATGTATGGTTTTGTAAAATGTATTCTATTTCACTATTGACGGCCTCCTTCTAGTACGGAGCCTCAGGAGATGACATTGCTTGTTGGTAAGTAAGAGGGTCATTTTCTATCATATATGCATAGAAATCAAGTCCAAAGGTTTTCAAAGTCCTTTGACGTTTGCTCCTTCTGGGTTCGCCCCTTTGTTGCACATGAGGGCTTTGATGCAAATCGATTCCCGAGATAAAATGGATGAACTTCACTGTACGGTGCAGTAGTCGAAGCAACGGCGAACGCAAGGTGGTTTTATGTATAGAACAGATTGTATGAGGAGGAAGACGACAAAAAGAAGAAAATTGATGATTATTTGATTTTTTTCGCTGCTCCTTATATAGGGAGTGAAGAGGTATTCAATCGTGACAGGGTGCCACTGTTCGAACTGCAACAGTAATGACTGCTGGAAAGGTTGCTACCCTTTACCAACAGCTATTTCCGTTAGTAATTGCGCGGCTATTTAAAAATAGTCCGTTGAACAGCGCAAGCAGGCCTAGCGGCATTCGGAGGCCCATCCGATCACGAGACCCAAGAGCCCCAAAGCCCAAGGCCCTAATCTTTGAGCTTTTTAAATTAATATGAAATATATGCATGCTTGGTTCATGCTATTCCATTGCCTCTCTCTCTTTCTTTTTCTTTTGATATAACATATCAAGCTTTTGTATATGTAGTGAATTAAGGCACAAGTTTTCCCGATGTGGGACTTAGTGATTTTGCCAAATTTGCCAACTCCACTAATTCATTTCTAACAATACCCCACATGAATGAGTGGTTGTCTAATCTGTTCTGATATTTTGTGGAATATTTATCATATCGGTAAAAGTAGCATAGAGGCCTTGAACTTTTCCTAGTGTTTTATCCTTATATTAATTGGCAAATCAGTGGACTAGACTGTCTTTGAACTGTAAGCCGTTTGTGTAAGTCTATAAAGATAACATATGATTAATATTCTTTAACTCCTTGGTTCTCTGTTTGTGTTCGTTTTTGCCATGAACACTGTCTTGGTTTCATGAGTGCTTGAAGAATTTGACCTTACAATTCTTCTTGAAGCGGCGCCTTCACACTCATATAGGTGATTCTATAATGAGTATCCCGTAATACCCTACTTTGTTCTTTATAACACCATAGTATAGACATCATTAAAAGCCATGATTATCCTATTCTCCGACGGGTAGTGCACTGACTTATCATAGGAATGGTTTGCATTTAACAGTGCCATCAAGTTTATCTTAAACTTGGTTGTCCCTTTGAACCTAGATCTTGGGATCCCTAGTCAACTAGGTGGGGTTTCCGATTTAGAATTTTTTTATTCATAGGTCTTAAACCCATTCCCATCGATAAGGTTTGAACTTTCTCTCTTTGCAAGCCTTTGGTAAGTGGATCCGCTTTGTTATCCTTTGACCTTACATAGTCTATAGTGATAACTCCATTAGAGAGAAGTTGTCTTATGGTTTTATGTCTACGACGAACATGTAGAGACTTACCATTATACAATGTACTATTTGCCATTCCTATAGCAGATTGACTATAACAATGTATACATATCGGAGGTAAAGGTTTTTCCCAGTTTGGGATATCTTCCAAGAAACTCCTAAGCCAATCTGCTTCTTCTGTGGCTTTATCTAGGGCAATGAACTCCGATTCCGTTGTTGACCTTGCTATGCAAGTCTATTTGGATGATTTCCAAGAGATCGCTAGATTTCCTAGTGTAAACACATATCCACTTGTGGATTTTGTGTCATTTGAGCCAGTTATCCAATTGGCATCACCATATCCTTCCACTACTGAAGGAAACTTTTCATATTGCAACACATAGTTTTGTGTGTACTTTAGATATCCTAGGACCCTGATTATTGCTTTCCAGTGATGTTTGCCAGGATTACTGGTATATCTACTCAACTTGCTTATAGCGTATGCAATATCAGGCCTAGTACAATTCATGACGTACATAATACTTCCCAGTATACGAGAGTATTCAAGCTGATATATTCCATCACCAGTGTTCTTTACCCAATTTTGGTTCGTATCCACTGGTGATTTTGCAATTGGTTATATTATACTACTTTAACCTTTCAAGTAATTTGGCAATGTAATGTGATAGAGATAATGCATTTCCTTGTGGTGTTTTTATAATTTTCACACCCAAGATTACATCAGCCTCTCTTAAGTCTTTCATATCGAATCTAGAGGACAATATATCCTTCGTTGATTTTATTATGGCCTTATTATTCCCTAGGATTAATAAATCATCAACATAAATACATACAATGACATATCCAATATCCATATATATGATATATACGCATATATCTGATTCATTTATTTTGAATCCATTTGATAACATAGTTTTGTCAAATTTCTCGTGTCATTGTTTCGGAGCTTGTTTAAGGCCATAAAGTGATTTTACTAATTTACACACCTTATTTTCATTTCCTGGGCTTAGAAACCCTTCTGGTTGCTGCATATATATTTCTTCTTCTAATTCACCATTCAAAAACACGGTTTTCACATCCATTTGATGTATTTCCAAATTTAATATGGATGCGATCGCAATAAGCATCCTAATTGAAGTTATTCTAGTTACTGGTGAATACATATCAAAGTAATCTAGATCTTCTTTCTGTCTAAATCCTTTTATTACAAGTCTCGCTTTATATTTGTCTATTGAGCCATCAGCTTTCAATGTTTTCTTAAATATCCATTTATATCCTAGTGGTTTTGATCCTTTGGGTAAATCCACTAATTCCCATGTATGGTTTTGTAAAATGGATTCTATTTCACTGTTGACAGCCTCCTTCCAGTATGGAGCCTCAGGAGATGACATTGCTTGTTGGTAAGTAAGAGGGTCATTTTCTATCATATATGCATAGAAATCGGGTCCAAAGGTTTTCTAAGTCTTTTAACATTTGCTCCTTCTGGGTTTGCCCCTTTGTAGCACACGAGGGCTTTGATGCAAATCGATTTCCAAGATAAAATGGATGAAATTCGTTGTACGGTGCAGTAGGCCAAGCTACGGCGAACGCAAGGCAGTTTTATGTATATAACAGACTACATGAGGGGCAAGAGGGCAAAAAGAAGAAAATCGATGATCATTTGATTTTTTTTCGCTGCCCCTTATATAATGTGTGAAGAGTTATTCATTCGTGACGGGGTGCCACTGTTCGAACTGCAACGGTAATGACTGCTGGAAAGGTTGCGACCCTTTACCAACAGTTATTTCCATTGGTAATTGCGCGACTATTTAAGAAATAGTCCGTTGAACAACGCAAGCAGGCCTAGCGGCGTTCGGAGGCCCTATCTGATCACGAGACCCGAAGAGCCCCAAGGCCCGAGGCCCTAATCTTTGACCTTTATAAATTAATATGAAATATATGCATGCTTTGTTCATGCTATTCCATTGCCTCTCTCTCTCTCTCTTCCTTTTTCTTTTGATATAACATATCAAGCTTTTGTATATGTAGTGAAGTAAGGCACAAGCTTTCCCAATGTGGGACTTGGTGATTTTGCCAAATTTGCCAACTCCACATATTGATTTCTAACAATCCCCCACACGAGTGGTTGTCTAATCTGTTCTGATATTTTGTGGAATATTTATCATATCGGTAAAAGTAGCATAGAGGCCTTGAACTTTTCCAAGTGTTTTATCATTATAACTAACTGGCGAATCAGTGGACTAGACTCTCTTTGAACTGTAAGACGTTTGTGTAAGTATATAAAGATAACACATGATTAATATTCTTTAACTCCTTTGTTCTCTATTTGTGTTCGTTTTTGCCATGAACACCGTCTTGGTTTCATGAGTGCTTGAAGAATTTGACCTTACAATTCTTCTTGAAGCGGCGCCTTCGCATTCACATAGGTGATTCTATAATGAGTATCCAGTAATACCCTACTTGGTTCTTTTTAACACCACAATATAGACATCATTAAAATCCATGATTATCTTATTCTCCGAGGGTAGTGCACTGACTTATCATAGGAATGGTTTGCATTTAACAGTGCCATCAAGTTTATCTTAAACTTAGTTGTCCCTTTGCACGTAGATCTTGGGATCTCCTGTCAACTAGGTGAGGTTTCCGTTTTAGAAAATTTTTAATTCATAGGTCTTAAACCCATTCCCATCAATAAGGTTTGAACTTTCTCTTTTGGCAAGACTTTGGTAAGTGGATCTGCTATGTTATCCTTTAACCTTACATAGTCTATAGTGATAACTCCATTAGAGAGAAGTTGTCTTATGGTTTTATGTCTATGACGAATATGTCGAGACTTACCATTATACAATGTACTATTTGCCCTTCCTATAGCAGATTGACTATCACAATGTATACATATTGGAGGTACAGGTTTTTCCTAATTTGGAATATCTTCCAAGAAACTCCTAAGCCAATTTGCTTCTTCTGCGGCTTTATCTAGAGCAATGAATTCCGATTCCATTGTCGACCTTGCTATGCAAGTCTGTATGGATGATTTCCAAGAGATTACGCCATTTCCTAGTGTAAACACATACCCACTTGTGGATTTTGTGTCATTTGAGCCAGTTATCCAATTGGCATCACTATTTCCTTCTACTACTGAAGGATACTTCTCATATTGCAACACATAGTTTTGTGTGAACTTTAGATATCCTAGGACCATGATTATTGTTTTTCAATGATGTTTGCCAGGATTACTGGTATATCTACTCAACTTGCTTATAGCGTATGCAATATCAAACCTAGTACAATTCATGACATACATAATACTTCCTAGTATACGAGAGTATTTAAGCTGATATATTCCATCACCGGTGTCCTTTACCCAATTTTGGTTCATATCCACTGGTGATTTTGCAATGGTTATATTATACTGCTTGAACCTTTCAAGTAATTTGGCAATGTAATGTGACTGAGATAATGCAGATTCTTGTGATGTTTTTATAATTTTCACACCTAAGATTACATCAGCCGCTCCTAGGTCCTTCATATCGAATCTAGAGGACAACATATCCTTCGTAGATTTTATTATGGCCTTATTATTCCCTAGAATTAACAAATCATCAACATTAAGACATATAATAACATATCCAATATCCGTATATCTTATATATGCGCATTTATCTGATTCATTTATTTTGAATCCATTTGATAACATAGTTTTATCAAATTTCTTGTGCCATTGTCTCGGTGCTTGTTTAAGGCCATAAAGTGATTTTACTAATTTACGCAACTTATTTTCATTTCCTAGGCTTAGAAACCCTTCAGGTTGCTGCATATATATTTCTTCTTCTAGTTCACCATTCAAAAACGTGGTTTTCACATCCATTCGGTGTATTTCCAAATTTAATATGGACGCGATTGCGATTTGCATCCTAATTGATGTTATTCTAGTTACTGGTGAATAATTATCAAAGTAATCTAGATCTCCTTTTTGTCTGAATCCTTTGATTGCAAGTCTCGCTTTATACTTGTCTATTGAGCCATGAACTTTCAATTTTTTCTTAAATATCCATTTATATCCTAATAGTTTTGATCCTTTGGGTAGATCACTGGTTCCCATGTATGGTTTTGTAAAATAGATTCTATTTCACTGTTGACACCCTCCTTCCAGTATGGAGCCTCAGGAGATGACATTGCTTGTTGGTAAGTAAGAGTGTCATTTTCTGTCATATATGCATAGAAATCGGGTCCAAAGGTTTTCGAAGTCCTTTGAAGTTTGCTCCTTCTGGGTTCGCCCCTTTGTAGCACACGAGGGCTTTGATGCAAATCGATTTCCAAGATAAAACGGAAGAACTTCGTTGTATGGTGCAGTAGGCGAAGCAACGGCGAACGCAAGGCAGTTTTATGTATAGAACAAACTGTATGAGGAGGAAGTGGAAAAAAAGAAGAAAATCGATTATCATTTGATTTTTTTCACTGCCCCTTATATAGGGTGTGAAGAGGTATTCATTCGTGACGGGGTTCCACTATTCGAACTACAACGGTAAGGACTGCTGCAAAGGTTGCGACCATTTACCAACAGTTATTTCCGTTGGTATTCACACGGCTATTTAAGAAATAGTCCGTTGAACAGTGCAAGCAGGCCTACCCTATCCGATCACGAGACCCCAAGAGCCCCAAGGCCCTAATCTTTGACCTTTTTTAATCAATATGAAATATATGTATGCTTTGTTCATGCTATTCCATTGCCTCTCTCTCTTCCTTTTTCTTTTGATATAACATATCAAGCATTTGTATATGTAGTGAATTAAGGCAAAAGTTTTTTCGATGTGGGACTTAGTGATTTTGCCAAATTTGCCAACTCCACTAATTCATTTCTAACAATCCTCCACATGAATGAGTGGTTGTCTAATCTGTTCTGATATTTTGTGGAATATTTATCATAACGGTAAAAGTAGCACAGAGGCCTTGAACTTTTCCTAGTGTTTCATCTTTAACTGGAGAATCAGTGGACTACACTATCTTTGAACTGTAAGCCGTTTGTGTAAGTCTATAAAGATAACACATGATTAATATTCTTTAACTCCACGTTCTCTGTTTGTGTTCGTTTTTTCCATGAACACCGTCTTGGTTTCATGAGTGCTTGAAGAATTTGACCTTACAATTCTTCTTGAAGCAGCGCCTTTGCACTCACATAGGCGATTCTATAATGATTATCCTGTAATACCCTACTTGGTTATTTATAACACCACATTATAGACATCATTAAAAGCCATGATTATCCTATTCTCCAACAGGTAGTGCACTGACTTATCATAGGAATGGTTTGCGTTTAACAGTGCCATCAAGTTTGTCTTAAACTTAGTTCACTACGCCATAAATGGCCTACGGCAACCCAGAGAAATGACGTAGTAGGTGCCAAAAATTGTTGCTATAGGTCTGTGGCTACACTTTTTTGGGGTTGCCTTTTGTCGCATTGCCTTAGAGTCAAAGGCAACATCTTTGCTATCCTAAGGTAACATCGCTATAGGTGTTGCTACAAGTACCACTAGAACAAAAATACCCTTTCACAACTGCCAAAAACAGTTGTAATATGTCTAGTACAACTGGCAATCGTAATAAAGTCAACCTTTTTTACAACTATTTCTAGAAGTTGTTAAAAATTATTTTACAACTACTAAAATTAATTACACCTCACCTGCTATTAATCAAAGATTTCATAATATTATAATAAATATTATTATAGCACAGTATTTTATTCAAATAAATATTTTATTTCAACATTTCAAATGGTACAATTTTTTTGACTCCACTACTATACATTCACTAGTATATTACACAATCATTCATATTTACATACATTCCTCGCTACATTGTCACTCGATTCATTAATATACAGACTCACATATACAATCACAAGCAAGAAAAAATACACGAAAATGATTATATAAACTACTACCTTTGAGGGGCCGGACAATGTGGCATATGCTTCTCCTATCATTTTGAACAAAGCGGTCCGCATCTGCATGGACTTCAGCTACAACTTCTCCACATAATGCACATACATATATTCAAAGTAGTGTACGTGTGCATGTTATGGTTGGAAAGAGGGGGGGATATTACTTACAGCATCCATAAGATCGCGAATTTCAGATTCTTTCAAGGTAGAACCATTTCTTCTAAGACCAGCCTTTAACTCTTCGAATGTGATAACACCACTGTTATCTGTGTCCATGGCCTTAAAACATTTCCTTCAGTCCTATTATCTCCTCCTGCGAAAGGCTTTCAGCTATCACCTGATACACATTGCGCATTATACACGATCACATTGAAAGCTCATATTTCGCAAAAAGAACCACAGATGCACATACTCGTAGGGCCATTTCCTTAAGTTTATTCATTGCGGAAAACTGCTTGAGACGAGAAAGAACTGCAGGGTCTAATGCCCGATCAAGAGCAACTCCATGTTCGCATATCCAAGGATGACCTATTCGTTTAAGGATATCACCATAAATTAGCTTATAGACATGATCATATATTTACATATATATGAATGGATAACTTACAAATAACTTCAGGAGAAATCAAGCGTTCAGAAGGTCGAGAGCATAACATTCTCTTAATGAGGTCCTTTGCGCTATCAGATATCACAGGCCATGGATCAGATTTGAAATCAATCACACCTTTTAGAACTGCATCAAATATTCCTTGTTGTGTCTTTATCAAAATCCCACAAAATTTCCATTGTCAGATAATTTTGCACAGTCATATTGAACTAAAAGTAAGTTTGCCAACTCACTGAAACTAGTCAAAACGTTTTAAAAGTATATTACACATTGATGGATCTTTTTGATAGAAAGAACTATAAGTTGCTTAGAAATCAAAATGTGGAAACGTCCATTTCTTAGCTTAGGGACGATTTTCACAAGTCATTTTTACCAAGTAAACAACTATAATGCCTTTGTTGTTGGATACATGCATTGGAACTCTATTTAAATACATATCATCTTATGTAATTAAGCTAAAATAGCTCTTGATAAGTCACACAAAGGAGGCATGCCACTCAACAAAATGTATAGTATGACTCCGGCGGTCCAAACGTCGGCTTCTGGCAAAAATGTAGTGAATGAGGACCAATGTATAGGAATAATTGTCATACCGAATCAAGAAGGAGAATTATGGAAATGATCTCGATGAACAATATATAGGAATTGGATCACTTGTTCACTTGTTCCTGTTATCTATGACTGTATTGTGAATGCAGATGTAGAAGAAAATGAGCCAACCGCATCGTTCACTTGTTCCTGTTATCTATGACTGTATTGTGAATGCCACCATTGTATAGCTGTCATGATAAAACTACTAGCTGTCACAATTGTATAGCTGAAAGTGCATTGTGCAAAACAAAGCTCGTTTTTGCTCACTAACCTACAAAATATGCAGAATTAAGGACCAGTGAAGATGCTGCAATGAAGCATAGTTATTTATCACCATCACTAGTTACTGCGAAGGACCAACATGCACACCATTCTCAACAATATTCATATGATCTGCTGTAATGGAATGTCCAGTAGATTCAAGTGCATCAGCATTAGCACAAGTTAGTATGACCAGTATATCATTATCAAGTGAATCAATTACTTTGGACAAGTCCAATCCCCCAATTTCATTTCTTGATTGTTAAAACCTACTCTATATGGATTCAACAATAGCTACAATGCCTGTAATCATACCATTCAAGAACAGTATATTAACACCATAATAACTATAAGAATCTGAAAGTGTGTCATAATTTGTACTAGTTTTTTGTGATGTGCTTGCAATAGCTGATAACCATTGCACCTTGAACACTTCCTATGCATAAATACAAAACTGTAAAGTCCATCCATATACATCAACTTTATATATATCTTACTGTACTATAATATACCCCATCTCCTTGTTCATTTAAATTATCTTTTTACAAATACGAAAATGTAAAGTCCATAGCATACTCCTACACCCATTCCTATTGTGGCAAGTTGGGAAAAGAAACATTAGCGCTAGACATGTTAAAAAAATTATGATTTTTTAAATGAATCATCTTTAGGAATAAAACTACCTTGTAGCTTCTAAAAAATGTCATGTTTTAGTCGAGAATCCATCTGTCAAACTCTAGGCATGATTTCATTTAGTAAATCTTATTAAAACCCAAAATCAAATGAAATACCTCAACTTTGTTAAGCCAAGCAGTAGCAGTTTCAACCTGACCTTCTTCCTAACCAATAATAATCGATTCCTATCTCCTGAATCTTCCATTGATTTTAGATAATTCTTCAGCCTTCCATGCCGATATTTTTGAACATACATAACAACAAGGGAGAGGATGCAAAGTGAAATCACGTCACCCAAACCAGTTTTGTTCCCAGAATTGCGAGTTCCCCTTTCAATCCTTGCGATGGAATCGGGACTTCCATTTTCTATATTTTTTTAAATAACGAATTGATTTTAGGCTGGAAGGAAAAAAGTAGAAAGGGAAATATTTCGTTGATTTGAGAAGAGGAAAAAAAATGAACGTGATAGATTGAATTGCTCCAGCGGGCGATAGCTTGAATTATTCCAGCAGGAAAATGAAAATTTAGGGGCAAACTAGCTGAGAGGATAAAGGAAAATATAATTGAAGTGGATCAGTGAGGTGGATCGTTGGATTCTATTCACGCGGATTGATAATTTTATTAATTTTTTAATTTAGAATATATCAACAGCTACTACAACACAGTTTAATATTTATGCTAACATCTTGAACCGTGCATTGCAATAGACAAAAAACAGCATAACAATGGCAACACTGTAGCTAGCAACACCATGCATTTTCGTTGCAATATGTCATCTATGGCGTAGTGGTTGTCCCTTTGAACCTAGATCTTGGGATCTCCAGTCAACTAGGTGGGGTTTCCGTTTTAGAAAAATTTTAATTCATAGGTCTTAAACCCACTCCCATTGATAAGGTTTGAACTTTCTCTCTTGGCAAGCCTTTGGTAAGTGGATCCGCTATGTTATCCTTTGACGTTACATAGTCTATAGCGATAACTCCATTAGAGAGAATTTGTCTTATGGTTTTATGTCTACAACGAATATGTTGAGACTTACCATTATACAATGTACTATTTGCCCTTCCTATAGCAAATTGACTATCACAATGTATACATATTGGAGGTACAGGTTTTTCCCAATTTGGAATATCTTCCAAGAAACTCCTAAGCCAATCAGCTTCTTCTGCGGCTTTATCTGGAGCAATGAACTCCGATTCCATTGTCGACCTTGCTATGCAAGTCTGTTTGGATGATTTCCAAGAGATTGCTCCATTTCCTAGTGTAAACACATATCCACTTGTGGATTTTGTGTCATTTGAGCCAGTTATCCAATTGGCATCACTATATCCTTCTACTACTGAAGGATACTTCTCATACTGCAACACATAGTTTTGTGTGTACTTTAGATATCCTAGGACCCTGATTATTGCTTTCCTGTGATGTTTGCCAGGATTACTAGTATATCTACTCAACTTGCTTATAGCGTATGCAATATCAGGCCTAGTACAATTCACGACATACATAATACTTCCTAGTATACGAGAGTATTCAAGCTGATATATTCCATCACCAGTGTTCTTTACCCAATTTTGGTTCATATCCACTAGTGATTTTGCAATGATTATATTATACTGCTTGAATCTTCCAAGTAATTGGGCAATGTAATGTGATTGAGATAATGCATATCCTTGTGGTATTTTTATAATTTTCACACACAAGATTACATCAGCCTCTCCTAGGTCTTTCGTATCTAATCTAGAGGACAACATATCCTTCGTAGATTTTATTATGGCCTTATTATTCCCTAGGATTAACAAATCATCAACATAAAGACATACAATGACATATCCAATATCTGTATATCTTATATATACGCATTTATCTGATTCATTTATTTTGAATCCATTTGATAACATAGTTTTTTCAAATTTCTCGTGCCATAGTTTCGGAGTTTGTTTAAGGCCATAAAGTGATTTTACTAATTTAAACACCTAATTTTCATTTCCTGGGCTTAGAAACCCTTCAGGTTGCTGCATATATATTTCTTCTTCTAGTTCAATATTAAAAAACGCGGTTTTCACATCCATTTGGTGTATTTCCAAATTTAATATGGATGCGATTGCGATAAGCATCCTAATTATGTTATTCTAGTTACTGGTGAATACGTATCAAAGTAATCTAGATCTTCTTTCTGTCTAAATCCTTTTATTACAAGTCTCACTTTATACTTGTCTATTGAGCCATCAGCTTTCATTTTTTTCTTAAATATCCATTATGTCCTAGTGGTTTTGATCCTTTGGGTAGATCCACTAGTTCCCATGTATGGTTTTGTAAAATGGATTTTGTTTCACTGTTGACATCCTCCTTCCAGTATGGAGCCTCAAGAGATGACATTGCTTGTTGGTAAGTAAGAGGGTCATTTTCTATCATATATGCATAGAAATCGGGTCCAAATGTTTTCGAAGTTCTTTGACGTTTGCTCCTTCTGGGTTCGCCCCTTTGTAGCACACGAGGGTTATGATGCAAATCGATTCTCAAGATAAAACGGATGAACTTCGCTGTATGGTGTAGTAAGCGAAGCAATGGCGAACGCAATGCAGTTTTATGTACAGAACAGACTATATGAGAAGGAAGAGGGCAAAAAGAAGAAAATCGACGATCATTTGATTTTTTCGCTGCCCCTTATAAACGGTGTGAAGAGGTATTCATTCGTGACAGGGTGCCACTGTTCGAACTGCGACGGTAATGACTGCTGGAAAGGTTGCGACTCTTTACCAACAGTTATTTCCCTTGGTAATTGCATGGCTATTTAAAAATAGTCCATTGAATAGCGCAAGCAGGCCTAGCGACATTCGGAGGCCCTATCCGATCACGAACCCCAAGAGCCCCAAGGCCCTAATCTTTGACCTTTTTAAATTAATATGAAATATATGCATGCTTTGTTCATGCTATTCCGTTGCCTCTCTCTCTCTCTTCCTTTTTCTTTTGATATAACATATCAAGCTTTTGTATATGTAGTGAATTAAGGCACAAGTTTTCCCGATGTGGACTTAGTGATTTTGCCAAATTTGCCAACTCCACTAATTCATTTCTGACAATCCTCCACAGGAATGAGTGGTTGTCTAATCTGTTCTGATATTTTGTGGAATATTTATCATATCGGTAAAAGTAGCACAGAGACCTTGAACTTTTCCTAATGTTTTGTCGTTATAACTAACTGGAGAATCAGCGGACTAGACTGTCTTTGAACTGTAAGTCATTTGTGTAAGTCTATAAAGAAAACACATGATTAATATTCTTTAACTCCTTGGTTCTCTGTTTGTGTTCGTTTTTGCCATGAACACTGTCTTGGTTTCATGAGTGCTTGTGGAATTTGACCTTACAATTCTTCTTGAAGCGGTGCCTTCGCACTCGCATAGGTGATTCTATAATGAGTATCCTGTAATACCCTACTTGGTTCTTTATAACACCACAGTATAAACATCATTAAAAGCCATGATTATCCTATTCTTCGACGAGTAGTGCACTGACTTATCATAGGGATGGTTTGCATTTAACATTGCCATCAAGTTTATCTTAAACTTAGTTGTTCCTTTGAACTTAGATCTTGGGATCTCCAGTCAACTATATGGGGTTTCCGTTTTAGAAAACTTTTAATTCATAGGTCTTAAACCCACTCCCATCGATAAGGTTTGAACTTTCTCTCTTGGCAAGCCTTTGGTAAGGGGATCCGCTATGTTATCCTTTGACCTTACATGGTCTATAGTGATAACTCCACTAGAGAGAGGTTGTCTTATGGTTTTATGTCTACGATGAATATGTCGAGACTTACTATTATACAACGTACTATTGGCCCTTCCTATAACAGACTGACTATCACAATGTATACATATTGGAGGTACAGTTTTTCCCAATTTGGAATATCTTCCAAGAAACATCTAAGCCAATCTGCTTCTTTTGCGACTTTATCTAGAGCAATGAACTCCGATTCCATTGTCGACCCTGCTATGCAAGTCAGTTTGGATGATTTCCAAGATATTGCTCCATTTCCTAGTGTAAATGCATATCCACTTGTGGATTTTGTGTCATTTGAGCCAGTTTTCCAATAGGCATCACTATATCCTTCTACTACTGAAGGATATTTGTCATATTGCAACACATAGTTTTGTGTGTACTTTAAATATCCTTGGACCCTGGTTATTGCTTTCCAGTAATGTTTGCCAGGATTACTGGTATATCTACTCAACTTGTTATGGCTTATGCAATATCAGGCCTAGTACAATTCATGACGTACATAATACTTCCTAGTATACGAGAGTATTCAAGCTTATATATTCCATCATCGGTGTTCTTTATCCCATTTTGTTTCATATCCATTGGTGATTTTGTAATGGTTATATTATACTGCCTGAACCTTTCAAGAAATTTGGCAATGTATTATGACTGAGATAATGCAAATCCTTGTGGTGTTTTTATAATTTTCACACCCAAGATTACATCAGCCTCTCCTAGGTCTTTCATATCGAATCTAAAGGACAGCATATCCTTCGTAGATTTTATTATGGCCTTATTATTCCCTAGGATTAACAAATCATCAACATAAAGACATACAATGACATATCCAATATCTGTATATCTTATATATACGCATTTATCTGGTTCATTTATTTTGAAATCATTTGATAACATAGTTTTATCAAATTTCTCGTGCCATTGTTTTGGAGCTTGTTTAAGGCCATAAATTGATTTTACTAATTTACACACCTTATTTTCATTTCCTGGGCTTAGAGACCCTTCAGGTTGCTGCATATATATTTCTTATTCTAGTTCACCATTCAAAAATGTAGTTTTCACATCCATTTGGTGTATTTCCAAATTTAATATGGATGCAATTGCAATAAGCATCCTAATTGATTTTATTCTAGTTACCGGTGAATATGTATCAAAGTAATCTAGATCTTCTTTCTGTCTAAATCCTTTTATTGCATGTCTCACTTTATTCTTGTCTATTGAGCCATCAGCTTTCAATTTTTTCTTAAATATCCATTTATATCCTAGTGGTTTTGATCCTTTGGGTAGATCCACTAGATCCCATGTATGGTGTTGTAAAATGGATTCTATTTCACTGTTGATAGCCTCCTTCCAGTATGGAGCCTCAGGATATGACATTGCTTGTTGGTAAGTAAGAGGGTTATTTTCTATCATATATGCATAGAAATCAGGTCCAAAGGTTTTCGAAGTCCTTTGTCGTTTGCTCCTTCTGGGTCCGCCCCTTTGTACTACACGAGGGCTTTGATGCAAATCGATTTCCAAGATAAAAAGATGAACTTCGCTGTATGGTGCAGTAGGCGAAGCAACGACGAACGCAAGGCAGTTTTATGTATAAAATAGACTGTATGAGGAGAAAGAGGGAAAAAGGAAGAAAATCGATGATCATTTGATTTTTTCGCTGCCCCTTATATAGGGTGTGAAGAGGTATTCATTCGTGATGGGGTGCCACTATTCGAACTGCAACTGTAATGACTGCTGGAAAGGTTGCGACCCTTTACCAACAGTTATTTCCGTTGGTAATTGCGCAGCTATTTAAAAAATAGTCCTTTAAACAGCACAACCAGGCCTAGCGGCATTCAGAGGCTCTATCCGATCATGAAACCCCAAGAGCCCCAAGGCCCTAATCTTTGACCTTTTTAAATTAATATGAAATATATTCATGCTTTGTTCATGCTAATCTATTGCCTCTCTCTCTACCTTTTTCTTTTGATATAACATATCAAGCTTTTGTATATGTAGTGAATTAAGGCACAAGTTTTCCCGATGTGGGACTTAGTGATTTTTCCAAATTTTCCAACTCCACTAATTCATTTATAACAATACCCGACATGAATGAGTGGTTGTCTAATCTGTTCTGATATTTTGTGGAATATTTATCATATCGCAAAAATTAGCACAGAGGCCTTGAACTTTTCCTAGTGTTTTATCGTTATAACTAACTAGCGAATCACTGGACTAGACTGTCTTTGAACTATAAGCCATTTGTGTAAGTCTATAAAGATAACACATGATTAATATTCTTTAACTCCTTGGTTCTTTGTTTGTGTTCGTTTTTGCCATGAACACCGTCTTGGTTTCATGAGTGCTTGAAGAATTTGACCTTGCAATTCTTCTTCAAGCGGCGCCTTCACACTCACATAGGTGATTCAATAATGAGTATCCCATAATACCCTACTTGGTTCTTTATAACACCACAGTATAGACATCATTAAAAGCCATGATTATCCTATCCTCCGACGGGTAATGCACCGACTTATCATAGGAATGGTTTGCATTTAACAGTGCCATCAAATTTATCATAAACTTAGTTTTCCCTTTGAACCTAGATCTTGGGATCTCCAGTCAACTAGGTGGGGTTTCCGTTTTATAAAACTTTCAATTCATAGGTCTTAAACCCATTCCTATCGATAAGGTTTGAACTATCTCTCTTGGCAAGCCTTTGGTAAGTGGATCCGCTATGTTATCCTTTTACCTTACATTGTCTATAGTGATAACTCCATTAGAGAGAAGTTGTCTTATGGTTTTATGTCTATGACGAATATGCCGAGACTTACCATTATACAGTGTACTATTTTCCCTTCCTATAGCAGATTGACTATCACAATGTATACATATTGGAGGTACAGATTTTTCCCAATTTGGAATATCTTCCAAGAAACTCCTAAGCCAATCGGCTTCTTCAGCGGCTTTATCTAGAGCAATGATCTCCGATTCCATTGCCGACCTTGCTATGCAAGTCTGTTTGGATGATTTCCAAGAGATTGCTCCATTTCCTAGTGTAAACACATATTCACTTGTGGATTTTGTGTCATTTAAGCCAGTTATCCTATTGGCATCACTATATCCTTCTACTACTGAAGGATGCTTCTCATATTGCAACACATAGTTTTGTGTGTACTTTAGATATCCTAGGACCCCAATTATTGCTTTCCAGTGATGTTTGCTAGGATTACTGGTATATCTACTCAACTTGCATATAGCGTATGCAATATCAGGCCTAGTAAAATTCATGACGTACATAATACTTCCTAGTATACGAGAGTATTCATGCTGTTACATTCCATCACCGGTGTTCTTTACCCAATTTTGGTTCATATCCACTAGTGATTTTGCAATGATTATATTATACTGCTGTAACCTTTCAAGTAATTTGGCAATGTAATGTTACTGAGATAATGCATATCCTTGTGGTGTTTTTATATTTTTCACACCCAAAATTACATCAGCCTCTCTTAGGTCTTTCATATCGAATCTAGAGGACAACATATCCTTCGTAGATTTTATTATGGCCTTATTATTCCCTAGGATTAACAAATCATCAACATAAAGACATACAATGACATATCCAATATCCGTATATCTTATATATACGCATTTATCTGATTCATTTATTTTGAATCCATTTGATAACATAGTTTTTTCAAATTTCTCGTGCCATAGTTTCGGAGTTTGTTTAAGGCCATAAAGTGATTTTACTAATTTACACACCTAATTTTCATTTCCTGGGCTTAGAACCCCTTCAGGTTGCTGCATATATATTTTTTCTTCTAGTTCACCATTCAAAAATGCAGTATTCACATCCATTTGGTGTATTCCAAATTTAATATGGATGCGATTGCAATAAGCATCCTAATTGATATTATTCTAGTTACTGGTGAATACGTATCAAAGTAATCTAGATCTTCTTTCTGTCTAAATCATTTTATTACAAGTCTCGCTTTATACTTGTCTATTGAGCCATTAGCTTTCAATTTTTTCTTTATCCTAGTGGTTTTGATGCTTTGGGTAGATCCACTAGTTCCCATGTATGGTTTTGTAAAATGGATTCTATTTCACTGTTGACGGCCTCCTTCCAATATGGAGACTCAGGAGATGACATTGCTTGTTGGTAAGTAAGAGGGTCATTTTCTATCATATATGCATAGAAATCGGGTCCAAAAATTTTCAAAGTCCTTTGACGTTTGCTCCTTCTGGGTTCGCCCCTTTGTAGCACACGAGGGCTTTGATGCAAATCGATTCCCAAGATAAAACGGATTAACTTCACTGTACGGTGCAATAGGCGAAGCAACGGCGAGCGCAAGGCTGTTTTATGTATAAAACAGACTGTATGAGGAGGAAGAGGGCAAAAAGAAGAAAATCGATGATCATTTGATTTTTCCGCTTCCCCTTATATAGGGTGTGAAGAGGTATTCATTCGTGACAGGGTGCCACTGTTCGAACTGCAACGGTAATGATTTCTAGAAAGGTTGCGACCCTTTACCAATATTTATTTCCGTTGGTAATTGCACGGCTATTTAAAAAATAGTCCGTTGAACAGCGCAAGCAGGCCTAACGGCATTCGAAGGCTCTATCCGATCACAAGACACCAAAAGCTCCAAGGCCCAAATCTTTGACCTTTTTAAATTAATATGAAATATATGCAAGCTTTGTGCATGCTATTCCATTGCCTCTCACTCTCTTCCTTTTTCTTTTGATATAACATATCAAGCTTTTGTATATGTAGTGAATTAAGGAACAAGTTTTCCCATTGTAGGACTTAGTGATTTTGCCAAATTTGCCAACTCCACTAATTCATTTCTAACAATCCCCCACATGAATGAGTGGTTGTCTAATCTGTTTTGATATTTTGCGGAATATTTATCATATTGGTAAAAGTAGCTCTGAGGCCTTGAACTTTTCCTAGTGTTTTATCGTTATAACTAACTGGCGAATCAGTGTACTAGACTGTCTTTGAACTGAAAGCAATTTGTGTAAGTATATAAAGATAAAACATGATTAATATTCTTTAACTCCTAGGTTCTCTGTTTGTGTTCATTTTTTCCATGAACACCGTCTTGGTTTCATGAGTGCTTGAAGAATTTGACCTTACAATTCTTCTTAAAGCGGCGCCTTCGCACTCACATAGGTGGTTCTAAAATGAACATCCCGTAATACCCTACTTGGTTCTTTATAACACCACAGTATAGACATCATTAAATGCGAAGATTATCCTATTCTCGGACGGGTAGTGCACTGACTTATCATAGGAATGGTTTGTATTTAACAGTGCCATCAAGTTTATCTTAAACTTAGTTGTCCCTTTGAACCTAGCTCTTGGGATATCCAGTCAACTAGGTGGTGTTTCCATTTTTGTAAACTTTTAATTCATAGGTCTTAAACCCATTCCCATCGATACGGTTTGAACTTTCTCTCTTGGCAAGCCTTTGGTAAGTGGATTCGTTATGTTATCCTTTGACCTTACATAGTCTATAGTGATAACTCCGTTAGAGATAAGTTGTCTTATGGTTTTATGTCTATGACAAATATGTCGAGACTTACCATTATACAATGTACTATTTGCCCTTCCTATAGCAGATTGACTATCACAATGTATACATATTGAAGGTACAGGTTTTTCCCAATTTGGAATATCTTCCAAGAAACTCCCAAGCCAATCTGCTTCTTCTTCGACTTTATCTAGAGCAATGAACTCAGATTCCAATGTCGACCTTGCTATGCAAGTCTGTTTGAATGATTTCCAAGAGATTGCTCCATTTACTAGTGTAAACACATAGCCACTAGTGGATTTTGTGTCATTTGAGCCAGTTATCCAATTGGCATCACTATATCCTTCTACTACTGAAGGATATTTCTCATATTGCAACATATAGTTTTGTGTGTACTTTAGATATCGTAGATCCTGATTATTACTTTCCAGTGACGTTTACCAGGATTACTGGTATATCTACTCAACTTGCTTATACCATATGCAAGATCAGGCCTAGTACAATTCATGACGTACATAATACTTCCTAGTATACGAGAGTATTCAAGCTGATATATTCCATCATCGGTGTTCTTTACCCAATTTTGGTTCATATCCACTGGTGACTTTGCAATGGTAATGTTATATTACTCGAACCTTTTAAGTAATTTGGCAATGTAATGTGACTGAGATAATGCATATCCTTGAGGTGTTTTTATAATTTTCACGCCGAAGATTACATCAGCCTCTCCTAGGTCTTTCATATCGAATCTAGAGGACAACATATCCTTCGTAGATTTTATTATGGCCTTATTATTCCCTAGGATTAACAAATCATCAACATAAAGATATACAATGACATATCCAATATCCGTATATCTTATATATACGCATTTATCTGATTCATTTATTTTGAATCCATTTGATAACATATTTTTATCAAATTTCTCGTGCCATTATTTCAGAGCTTGTTTAAGGGATAAAGTGATTTTACTAATTTATATACCTTATTTTCAATTCCTAGGCTTAGAAACCTTCAGGTTGCTGCATATATATATTTCTTCTAGTTCACCATTCAAAAACGCAGTTTTCACATCCATTTGGTGTATTTCCAAATTTAATATGGATGCGATTGCAATAAGCATCCTAATTGATGTTATTCTAATTACTGGTGAATACGTACCAAAGTAATCTTGATCATCTTTCTGTCTAAATCCTTTTATTAAAAGTCTCGCTTTATACTTGTCTATTGAGCCATCAGCTTTCAATTTTATCTTTAATATCCATTTATATCCTAGTGGTTTTGATCCTTTGGGTAGATCCACTAGTTCCCATGTATGGTTTTGTAAAATGGATTCTATTTCACTATTGACAGCCTCCTTCCAGTATGGAGCCTGAGGAGATGACATTGCTTGTTGGTAAGTAAGAGGGTCATTTTCTATCATATATGCATAGAAATCAGGTCCAAAGGTTTTCGAAGTCCTTTGACGTTTTCTCCTTCTGCGTTCGCCCCTTTGTAGCACATAATGGCTTTGATGCAAATCGATTCCCAAGATAAAACAGATGAACTTCACTGTACGGTGCAGTAGGCGAAACAACGGCGAACGCATGGCAATTTTATGTATTGAACATACTATAGGAGGAGGACGAGGGCAAAAAGAAGAAAATCGATGATCATTTGATTTTATCTCTGCCCCTTATATAGGGTGTGAAGAGGTATTCATTCGTGACGGGGTGCCACTGTTCGAACTGCAATGGTAATGACTGCTGGAAAGGTTGCGACCCTTTACCAACAGTTATTTCCATTGGTAATTGCGTGGCTATTTAAAAAATAGTCCGTTGAACAGCGCAAGTAGGCCTATCGGCATTCGGAGGCCATATCCGATCACGAGACCCCAAGAGCCCCAAGACACAAGGCCTTAATCTTTGACCTTTTTAATTAATACGAAATATATGCATGCTTTGTTCATGCTATTCCATTTCCTCTCTCTCTACCTTTTTCTTTTGACATAACATATCAAGCTTTTGTATATGTAGTGAAATAAGGCACAAGTTTTCCCGATGTGGGACTTAGTGATTTTGCCAAATTTGCCAACTCCACTAATTCATTTCTAACAATCCCCCACATGAATGAGTGGTTGTCTAATATGTTCTGATATTTTATGGAATATTTATCATATCGGTAAAAGTAGCACAGAGGCCTTGAACTTTTCCTAGTGTTTTATCGTTATAACTAACTGGCGAATCAGTGGACTAGGCTGTCTTTGAACTGCAAGCCGTTTGTGTAAGTCTATAAAGATAACACATGATTAATATTCTTTAACTCCTTGGTTCTCTGTTTGTGTTCGTTTTTTCCATGAACACTATCTTGGTTTCATGAGTGCTTGAAGAATTTGACCTTACAATTATTCTTGAAGTGGCGCCTTCGCACTCACATAGGTGATTCTATAATGAGTATCCCGTAATACCCTACTTGTTTCTTTATAACACCATAGTATAGACATCATTAGAAGCCATGATTATCCTATTCTCCGACGGGTAGTGCACTGACTTATCATATAAATTTCTTGCGTTTAATAGTGCCATCAAGTTTATATTAAACTTAGTTTTCCCTTTGAACCTAGATCTTGGGATCTCCAGTCATCTAGGTGGGGTTTCCGTTTTAGAAAACTTTTAATTCATAGGTCTCAAACCCATTCCCATCGATAAGGTTTGAACTTTCTCTCTTGGCAAGCCTTTGGTAAGTAGATCCACTATGTTATCCTTTGACATTACATAGTCTATAGTGATAACTCCATTAGAGAGAAGTTGTCTTATGGTTTTATGTCTACGACGAATATGTTGAGACTAACCATTATACAATGTACTATTTGCCCTTCCTATAGCAGATTGACTATCACAATGTATACATATTGGAGGTACAAGTTTTTCCCAATTTGGAATATCTTCCAAGAAACTCCTAAGCCAATCTGCTTCTTCTGTGGATTTGTCTAGAGTAATGAACTTCGATTCCATTGTCGACCTTGCTATGCAAGTCTTTTTGGATGATTTCCAAGAGATTGCTCCATTTACTAGTGTAAACACATATCCACTTGTGGATTTTATGTCATTTGAGCCAGTTATCCAATTGGCATCACTATATCCTTCTACTACTGAAGAATACTTCTCATATTGCAACACATAGTTTTGTGTGTAATTTAGATATCGTAGGACCCTGATTATTGCTTTCCAGTGATGTTTGCCAGGATTACTGGTATATCTACTCAACTTTCTTATAGCGTATGCATTATCAGGCCCAATACAATTTATGACGTACATAATACTTCCTAGTATACGAGAGTATTCAAGCTGATATATTCCATACCCAATTTTGGTTCATATCCACTGGTGATTTTGCAATAGTTATATTATACTGCTTGAACCTTTCAAGTAATTTGGCAACGTAATGTGACTGACTTAATGCATATCCTTGTGGTGTTTTTATAATTTTCACACCCAAGATGACATCAGCCTCTCCTAGGTCTTTCATATCGAACCTAGTGGACAACGTATCCTTCGTAGATTTTATTATGCCTTATTATTCCCTAGGATTAACAAATCATCAACATAAAGACATACAATGACATATCCAATATCCATATATCTTATATATACGCATTTATCTGATTCATTTATTTTGAATCCATTTGATAACATAGTTTTATCAAATTTCTCGTGCCATTGTTTCGGAGCTTGTTTAAGGCATAAAGTGATTTTACTAATTTACACATCTTATTTTCATTTCCTGGGCTTAAAAACCCTTCAGTTTGCTACATATACTTATTTCTTCTTCTACTTCACCATTCAAAAACGAAGTTTTCACATCCATTTCGTGTATTTCCAAATTTAATATGGATTCGATTGCAATAAGCATCCTAATTGGTATTATTCTAGTTACCGGTGAATACATATCAAAGTAATCTAGATCTTATTTCTGTCTAAATCCTTTTATTAAAAGTCTCGCTTTATACTTGTCGATTGAGCCATCATCTTTCAATTTTTTTCTTAAATATCCATTTATATCCTAGTGGTTTTGATCCTTTGGGTAGATCCACTAGTTCCCATGTATGATTTTGTAAAATGGATTCTATTTCACTGTTGACAGCCTCCTTCCAGTATGGAGCCTCAGGAGATGACATTGCTTGTTGGTAAGTAAGAGGGTCATTTTCTATCATATATGCATAGAAATCGGGTCCAAAGGTTTTCGAAGTCCTTTGACATTTGCTCCTTCTGGGTTCACCCCTTTGTAGCACACGAGGGCTTTGATGCAAATGATTCCCAAGATAAAACGGATGAACTTCGCTATACGGTGCAGTAGGCGAAACAATGGTGAACGCAAGACAGTTTTATGTATAGAACAGACTGTATGAGGAGGAAGAGGGCAAAAAGAAAAAGAAAAAAAAAATCAATGATCATTTGATTTTTTTCGCTACCCCTTATATAAGGTGTGAAGAGGTATTCATTCGCGACGGGGTGGCACTGTTCGAACTATGTCTACTTGACTGCAAGAGCCCAAGAGCCCCAAAAGCCCAAGGCCCTAATCTTTGACCTTTTTAAATTAATATGAAATATATGCATGATTTGTTCATGCTATTCCATTTCATCTCTCTCTTCCTTTTTCTTTTGATATAACATATCAAGCTTTTGTATATGTAAATTAAGGCATAAGTTTTCCCGATGTGGGACTTTGTGATTTTGCCAAATTTGCCAACTCCACTAATTCATTTCTAACAGTCTACTGCAACATTTTGGAATGAAGGATGTAAAATCAACAAGTGCTCCCATGGAACCTAATCCGAAGCTGAAGAAAATTGAGGGAGATCTTTAGGAAAATGCAACGTCGTTTCATCAACTTGTTGGCTGCCTGTTCTACTTGACTGCAACAAGACCTGATATTGCTTACTGCATAGGACTGGTTTCTCAATTTATGGATATGCTTTGTGTTGGTCATACGATTGCTGCAAAAAGAATACTTCACTATGTTAAAGGCAGTTCAGATTTCGGCTTGATGTTTAAACTTCAAACAATATACAACGTATTTATATGGTTTTGTTGATGCCCACTGGGC
Organism: Allium sativum; assembly: GCA_030737875.1. NCBI lineage: Eukaryota > Viridiplantae > Streptophyta > Magnoliopsida > Asparagales > Amaryllidaceae > Allium > Allium sativum. The sequence continues at coordinate 1,007,728,993 of CM060916.1, forward strand.
AGACAATGTGAATGATCGGCGTCCAATAATAGGTTACTGTTTCAATATAGGGTCAGCTATGCATGGTCTCATGGTGTAGTAAAAAAGCAAAAGACGGGTGCACTCTCTAGTATTGAAGCCAAATACATGGCAGCTACTATAGTTGCGCTAGAATGTATTTGGATTACACGGTTGCTTCATGAGATTACTGATTTAGAAAATTATCGGATCATCATAAAACGTGACAGAGTGCAATAAAACTTGCTGAAAATCTAGTGTGTCATGCACGATCAAAACATATTGAGAACCATCATTAGTTTGTTCGAGAAAAGGTGTTGAATCAAGAAGTCAAGATGCTACATATCAAAACTGTTGATCAAGCTATCTATATGTTCACCTAAGCTCTTCCTAGGCGAAAGTTTGAGGAGTTTTGTAGAGCTCTTGGTCTCATTGATTGGAAATCTACACTACGAGAGGGTGTTGAGACGTAGTGCATAGCAAGCAGCAACATGTGTCCTGTTCTTGTGGAAGACTGGGATCTCAAGAGTCATTTTAGGCTTTGTTTTAGAATTAGTTATGCATGAGTAAGCCTATAGCATAATGCTATATGTTACATGTCATGTTTTGTTTCAATGTAAAAATCTCACTTGAGGTTTGTATACCTTCACAATTATTTCAAGATTTCCAACTGAGAAATAAAAGAAAGTTTCATATTTGTTTGTTTTCATATATCGACTAATATAGCCAATGTTTATGATAAATCAGTCTACATCTTAGGTCAGAAGTAGAATGATTTTTGGTAGCGGTGAACATATTTGAATGGGTGGCCAAGGTCCTAATTGCATGAACTGTTTCAATGTCTTTATATTGTATTAAATCACATGCAACATGGTGAGATGAGTATTGTTTTAGGATACCTTTTTTGAAGATAAATCATTTGTGTTTCAATGTCTTAATATGTTAGTACTTCCATCACTTGCAATGTTTTATGATACCCTTTTTGCTGACACTACAAAAAAGGGTCCATATAGCGGCGGCTTAAAACCATCGACGACCATCGTCAGCCGTAACCCGCCATTGCTATATATTCAGATGCTAAGCAAATATCGTTGAGGTTACCGACGATTTTGGTCTCCATTATAGCGACGGTGAGCGACGAGGCACCTGCAACATGAACAAACAGTTATTCTTTCAACATTCATGGTCAACCGTCGCTAATCTTAGGTAAAAAGCCGTCATAGCTGTCGCTATGCGTTGCAGAACTGAGTAAAACAACCGTCGCAATGTGTAGCAGAACTGGGTAAACAGTCGTTGCCAGCCGTAGCTAACCGTAACGTAGAGTGGCCTGAAATTCGTCACTAGCCATCGCAAAACGGTAGATGTTTTGCTTTCCAACAGTCATAGGGCCCTCAATCCACGCCAATTCAAACGTAACCCATCCGCAATTCATATACGATCAATTTCATAATCCATCGCCTCATATATTCTCAAATTCACAACATAAACCAATATATATGCTATAAACCAACTCATACACGACTAAATAACTAATAAACTATAAATAAAAACAATAAACAGTCCAAAAACCAACATCACGTCCACATCAAATATACAAACCATCATCGTCTCCACAAACCATCACAAACAACTCAAGTTCATGATCAACAACTAGTTTATATTTACAAACCAAGAAATAAATCATAAAAGAAGACAAATACCTATTCATCTTCGTCGTCGCCCTCGTCCTCCCCGGTAGCAGACCCACTCGGCGACATATGCCCATGCTCGTGAATATATGCAGCAATCCGCTCATCCAGCATGGTCTCGAGCTTGTTCTTCTGAAAATCCTCCAAATCTGCCACCTACTATCGAAGCATGGCGATCTCCTCCTCCTGTTAATGCCTCGTATAGGAGGCCTGAGTCCCCGTTATCTGTATTTATTATATTATAAGCGTGACTTGATAAATTTATTATAAATTCATTATGTAAATTAATATTCAACATCCAGTACAAGATTTCTTTCTATATCATCAGTATTTTTCGATCAATAAATCATATATCATTCTCATCGAATTCTAACTTACACATATACATATATTACTTTCATATCCATTAATTTTCAAATTATATGGATTTGAGTATATATAATAATATTTTAATATGTTTAAATATGTCGACACTTTAAACCTTTAATAACACTTGGATATGTTTAAATTCTTTAATAAATTTACCTCTATGCTTCCAAAATCGTAGCGTCTATTCCTGGTAAGCGGGTCGATGATGGCGTCCCAAATACGACTACACTCCTCTACGTCCGGCTCTTGATCTAACTGCGCCACTCGAGCACTGACGCCGCCGTGTATTTCTCCTGCTATAGCAGACAATTTTGGAATATATTAAATATTCAATTTTAAATTAACAATGTGAAATACAAATCCATCACAGAACGGGATTTAGTGTTCGTCCAAGTATATGAGGTGTTACCCTCCTCGTTGGTCCACTAGACAGCGTGAGTCTGTGTAAACACCTCAGCAAGTCTAGGCTCCCGATGGAGAGTCGACATCTGAAATGATACAATATATATTTAGAATTTATTAATACGATAAAAAAAAATTAGAATTATCTATAAACGTGATTTATCGTTCGTACCTATTTGCGATGGTGCTGTGAGAAGGACTTAGACTCACCTCGATGCAAAGCATGATTTTTGAGTCTGTTTGCCCGGTTTCGCTCTAAAAGCTCCTGTATATTTAATTATGCGATTAATTGATTGATATACAAAATAAAAATAAAAAATAAGCTTAATTAACTTACCTTCGCTGTTTCCGTGGCCTACAGTTGATTGAAACTGCCATAGACCTCTTCGCTCATCCATGGAGTCCTCTTTCCTGCTGCTTTTGCCTTGTGTATATTGCCTGTATAATTTTTCCTCATCTTTTGGTTCCATGCGGTGAGGAAAAGATCCATATCTTCGTCCCTGATCTGTACAACAACCTATAAATTAACAAACAAATTGTATTACGTATTTTATATAATTTTGTAAATGAGAAATATATTTATACTTACAAGAACCTCCACGAGGATAGCATTCCTAATCTGCATAGGAATATCGTCCCAGTGGGCCCACGCTTGTGTCAACCTGGCGATATATGCTTATACAGACACAGATAAAACAGGGTCTCCAGGAATAATCTCAAACCTCCCTGTAGGAAGTACGATATTAGCATTTAATAAGTTTTGAATGCTAAACATTTACGAAATTAAAAACTTACCCTACGGTCTTGGGTACGAGCTCTACGACCGGACGTAAATCGGTGTTGAACCGCTCGCACCTGCCTCTGACTTATAGGTAGGTCGGCGTCTAAGAGGAATATTTGTCACAAACATATTATTTTGTATAATAATAACAACACATATATCATTAAGCATATCTATTATCAAATAAACTCATATAGCATATATTATCAAACGCAACGACAAGACCCATTTACATAAAAGAATAAGATAATAGTCCACAATATCGCCTACATGGTAAAGTAAATGTATAGATAACCGTAGAACATCATATAAATTCACAACATAACATATCATATAAAACATATCATTGTACATCATAGCTCACAACATACTTAAACTTCAAAATATATGTAAACAAGTAATGATACAAATAATATTAGTCTTCTTCATTTTCTGATTCAATCTTGGTCTCATACTCTGTATCGTTGTTCTTTGTACTCTCAAATGCTTCAATTAAAACATTTGATTCATCATTCAAAGACCCTAAATCAACATCATTAGAAATTATTATTTCATCATTTTGATTTGCATCCATTTGATATGCTGCATCGTATGAAATAACATTCAAACGTAAATATTGCCTTTGTTTTAATTACAGCAGATTAGTCTACTTTATTTCTTTTTAAGAACGGATACGGAGCAAAGTAAACTTGTAATGCTTGCTTTGCCAATATAAAAGGATCATACTTATAGTAATGTGATGTGTGCTTTATTTCTATAAGCTTATAATCTTAATGCACGTTGATTCCAGTACCAGGAACATTGCTGAACCAGTTGCACTTGAATAGAACAACTTTTTCAATAGGTTATACATAATATGTCAACTCTAAAATCTGTGTCAAGACGCCATAGAAGTCTTTTATATGCTCTTCTGGATCATCACTACCTTTGAAAAATACACCACTGTTATATGTTAACCTGTTAGTACCATAATCTTTGGTGTTGAATTTAAATCCATTGACGAAGAATATTAGATAAGTCTTAACATTCTTGTTTTTTCAAGCGCAAGATGTTGCAAACCCTCGTCATTGACACAGTTTATTGGATCGTAAACGTACTTTGAGAACCATTTAACAAAATCGTTACTGAGATCGCCATTTGGATTTTCTGATTCATAAATGCAGAAAATATAAATGATTTTATTACTAGCTAACAATTGATATCCACACAACTGCAATAAAGTTAAAAAACACAGCTGCAATAAAGTTAAAAATTTAATACCTAACAGATGATGCAACTTCAGCACAATTTAGAAGAACATATGTGTGTGCTACACGGTGATCTCTATCATCTAACCATATTTCTACACATTTTTTAGAAGATCGTCCAAGTTTTCTAGAAATGGATAACATTATCGGACAAAAATTGTGTTCCACGGTTTCATCACTACGAGGACCACTTACAAATGATATGTTCACACGATCACTGAAATAATGAGAAATAAGAACGAAGCTTCTTCTTCAAGATAAGATTTGCAAGTCGAACCTTTAATTCGTGCTTTTTGTCGTACTTTTATCTTCATATGATTCAAATACCTAATATAAAATTGTTTCAATTTATATCCACTAATGTCACTTTGAATTGTAAGCATATTTTTTTTACTAATATTACCTCTCAAAAGGATACATCCAGATTGCACTGGACCTCGAAGAATTGCTTTGGATGGAAGATGAATTGATAAATGCTCCATTACATTAAAAAATCCTAGAGGAATGATTTTCTTCAATTTGCAAATCAATATTGGAATTTCTACTTCAATTTTACGGAGACGATCAATTTTTAACATTGCCGAACAAAGCTGTTTATAGAAGAGGCTTAACTCTGTTATAATACCCCACACTTTTACAGACAACAATTATTTGAGCACCACTAGTAATAAATATTTCACCATGATATGACAATCATGACTTTTCATCCCACTCAATTTATTGTTTTTATAATCAATAGATCTAAGGAGATTAGAAGAAATCTCATCTAGGCATTCAGTCCCTCAGCCCATTTCAGTACAAGTTTTATTTGTTTGTTCTCTAGTCCATTGTATGCTTTGGGTTTTTTATTGTCATTGGGCTTGATATGAATTTCTAGACGTTTACAATATTCTTCTGTGTCACGTTTCGAATGTATATCGTCTTTTGTTTTTCCTTTGACATTTAAAACAGTATTAAACGCATTATGAAATACATTTTTTTCATTGTGCGTAACATCGATATTATGTCGAAGTAGGATATCTTTCTAATAAGGTAGCTCGCAGAATATACTTTGTTTACACCAATTATGAATGTCAAATTTATCCGAAATTTCTGTCTGTTCTCCAGTCTCATGTATCTTAGGATAGTCCTTTATAATATCATATATTTCTTCACTTGACTAAATTTTGGATGCCTGCACAGTCATTTCTCTGTTAGATTTAAAGTTTTTTTATCTCTTCTAAAAATATGATTGACGTGCATAAAATAACATTGACAATCAAACCACGAATGCTTCCTTCCATACTGTAAGAAAAATGCTTGTGTTTCTTCCATGCATACAGGGCAAGATAGATGACCGGCCGTACTCCAACCTGAAAGCATCCCATATGCATGAAAATCACTAATCGTCCATAACAAAGAAGCGAACAAGCAAATTTTTTTTTTGAAATGTCATATGTTTCAACTCCTTCATCCCATAGTGTTTTCAACTCTTCTATTAATGGTTGTAGATAAACATCGGTGCCTTATTTTGGATCATTAGGACCAGGAACGACAACAGTGAGAAATATATGGAGTTTTCATACATATCCACGAAGGTAAATTATAAGGAGTAACGATAATAGACCAAGATGAATATTTACTACCAAACTGAGAAAATGGTGAAAACTCATCTGTACATAAGCTAAGTCCGACGTTTTGGCTCTCTGCGGCAAATGTAGGATACGTCCTATCAAAATATTTCCAAGCTTCTCCATCCAAATGTGTTAAGGCTCCATCTTCTTGTGTTCTCACACATGCCATCGCATATGACATGCAGTGACTGAGGATGCATATAACCATTATAGTCTAGGGAAGATCGGTAAATAATGCATTCTCATATACGGAACTTCCTTACCTTTCTTTTTCTAGGATTATACCTTTCCCTACCATATTTTTACAGTTTCTAATATTAATATCATCTTTCCAATATAACATGCAATCTTTAATGCAAGTATCTTTTTTTTGGTATGGAAAACCGCAAGCCGACATTAGTGTTTTCACTTTGTAATGACTATCGCACATCAGATTATCCGGTGGCATATGTCTTTTTGCGGCTTGTACAACCGCTGTAAATGCAACTTCTGTAAGGTTAAATTTTGATTTCATGGTGATGTACTTAGCGATTACCGATAATTCAGTTCCACTTTCACAACCATTCTACAATGGCCGCTTAGCTGAAGCCAATGAATCAAATTTTTTTTTTTGGCTTCTGTGTTCGGTTCTTCAATATTGACGTCGTCGTCGTTAACTTGACCGGTAGGGAACATTGAACATGCTGCATCTTCTACCATATCTTCTATTGGATTCGTCATAACTAATTCGACCTCTGATGCTACAAGATTTACTGTAGGTGCAACAAATTCTCCATAACGATCCCATAAATAATAATTTGGGACTAAAGCTTCTACGCACCACACTGTCATATCTTGACAGTACACCACTTCTCTTCTGCACACCCCTTCTCTGTAAGCAGTACTACGACGCTTCTCTTCTCGACAATATTTCATTTCAGATTTCCCAACTAAACGATAATTTTTAAAACTTATCTTCCTAAAAATTCCTATTTTATTTTCTTAAAATTTATCCTCCTATTTTATTTAATAAATCATTATAGTACAAAAGTACCGCATCGTGATTTTTATAGAAATTTGATTTTGACATAATTCGAAATCTACTTTATAAAATCTAAAATTTTCTTCTCCATTATGGAACTACAATCCAATATATTCATAAGATTCTTGTTTCATAGATTTTCGACCTATATTTTATCATATTCACTCATTCAAAGTTCAAATTGTAAAATTATGAGCTGACGCTGCGTGGTTCGTTCATTTTAATTAAATTCAATTTAAAATTTATTTAATTTATAACGTAGACATCGATAGTGATTTAATCATCTATGCGGTATAAATTAGCACAACACAACATAAATTTGTCATGGTATAAATTATTAACTTTAAAATATATTTTTCTAATAATTCCTATTTTATTTTCATAAAATAATTCGTTATAGTTAAAAACTACCACACCGCGATTTTTAAAGAAATTTGATTTTGACATAACTCAAATTCTACTTGATGAAATAAAAAAAAGCATTACAAAACCATAATTCAGCTGATTCAGAAGATTCTTGTTTCAGATAATTTCGACCTATATTTTATCAAATATACTCATTCAAAGTTCAACTGTAAAATTACGAACTATCGTTGCGCGATGAGTTCGTTTCACAAAGTTCAACTGTAAAATTACGAACTATCGTTGCGCGATGAGTTCGTTTTAGTTATATTCAATTTATAATTTATTTAATTAATAACGTAGAAATAACGGTGCTTATTCTTCTGATTTTACTTGCAATTTAACATTAGCACCAAACTATTTTCAAAAAATTTGTCATTACAACGGCGCCATTTTGTAGCACTGGAGTAACGTCGATGCATTACCCCTCTCCCGACTTGGCTTGATCATTAACAACAATTTCATCTAACAACTCATATACCAACAACTCCCTTAATAGGATTACCAAACCCATATACAAAAATTTCAGAACTATATACAACAACGTGTTTTAAATAGTAACCCCAACTATTTAAAATTCCCAACACCACTAATCCCAAAAGTAAATGAATCATTACTCATTACAAAACATCATTACAGTAATAATCAAAGTCAACTACAATTCGAATAATATATCACTAGTTGTTACTGTCCTACATAAATCAACTAAATTCACAAAATTTATTAATCAATTTTTAATTGATAATCACCTAAATAACTTTTAAGTTTAAAACCTAATTACCTATATAATAATTTCAATGTCAATAATTGATTATTATCTATAAAATAACGGTTCATTAACACATACATACACACAAAATCAACTAACATACAATATTCACCGATAAACAACTAATCCACATTTTAGTGTTTCAATCATTACTAAATCAACTACATTAATTCAACAATCATTATATGATCACATAACATATACATTTAAAACATTATTAACTAACTATTTTATGAAATTAGGTTAGAAATTATACTAGAAGGAGGAGGTAGCAACTGGTGGAAAGGGGAGGCGACAACAGGCGTCAGAAGGCGGTGGTAGGCGACGGAAAGTACGGTTTTTTTCGTACTCGTGGGAAGGAAATTAGGGGGAGGAAGAGAAATGAAATTTTTTCCTATAGACCCGCGGATTTATTTAATTAGGTGACCGTTAGCGACGACCATTCTTTTAACTGTCACCAGCCGTTGCAAGCGTCCGTAACTAATCAGACCGTTTTTTGTAGTGTGATAAATAATCAGGTGTATACGTTTTTATCACATCTTTTAGTAATCTTTATCCTTTTTATCAAAATGATATTAGTTTGAACTATGTCTAGAATTACAAAGGTTTATTTATGACAACCATTGTATCTATTCGATGGTATAGCCAAATTTCAGAGGTTATATCCGGATACCGTGTAGTTGTTTAACACATGGAACTAAAGAATATGATAACATGATGTAATATTTGTGCATATGGTATTTTCCATTTGAAGTAACACATAAATGATATATTAATCGCTGTACACTTGAAACCCTACAATGTTTCATTATATTTTCGTTTGCAATATTATTTGCAGTATTGAAATGTATTGATATTTATGATTCATAGGCAACCTATAATTCTATAGGTATGAGTTTCCTTTGGGTAAATCTTGGAAACGTTTTTAATATCCATTTATTTTTCAACATATCTACCATAATAATTTTATATCAATAATTAGTAAATTATTGTTGTCACAATCTTTTTTTCCCCCAAAAATATTATATGTTCGTATCAGCGATTCTGAACAAATGACAGTTATTTTTGGCTAATGAAAGTATATAAATTTTTGGTAGATATCTCAAGGGGGATAGAGTAAAACCAATCCGAACTTTGTATGTTATGTATGTTATGACATGTACACAATTTTATACCATTAATAAAGAGAAGTAAATTGCTCATATTTTTATCATCGATAAGATAGAAGAAATGTATTTACTATATTTGATAGTTGGACAATTTTGTATTCTTGCAAACAATTAAATAGTCATCTCTTTTTATTTTGTTTATATTAATATATTCATGATGGGACCAATGCCAATTTTCCTATCATTAATTTCAAAGTTTGAATGATGTGTACGGAAGTATTTTTAGGATAAGATGTAGGTGAGCTCATAATCATGCCAACTCAGGTTCAAGTAATATAATCAACGAGCTTTTGTTTTTATTTAGGCCACTTGTATTTTTGGTGCAAATACAATTGGTACATGATGACTGAAATATGGAAATTGTATTGAATATGGTAAATAGTGGCAGAGAGTTGGGGATATTTGATTTTATGAATGAATCATAATTTATTGTTTTTAGAGGGAACTGTTAATTTTTCTAATGCTTTAGGCTTGCTGTCAACAATCGTTTTTTGTGCATGTATGTGCTAAAAATATTATTGTACAGATGAAACAAATCAAATTTCACAATTATTCCATGCCTGATGATAAAAAAGTGAAAACTAGGAGTCATCTTTAAAATGAAAGAAATTGTAAAGAGGATTCCTTTAGTTTTCACTCAAAGCAGAGGTCCCTATTTAACTGTAGCAACATTGTTTCGTGATTTTTTACGCTACTGTATATAAAAAAATAAAAATTGTAAATGTTAACAGAAGTTTTTTTTTATATAGAAATGTTTGCACATTTTGTGAGTAAGTGTAGACATTTATGCAATTATTCATATAATGCATTGCAGGTATTGAAAAAAGAAAAAACATGTACAACACTGTCTGCACTTATTGTGAATAATTACAGACATATCTGCAACTATTTTACAGTGTATTATAGACATCTGTTAGTATGTGTTGTAAATAGTTTGTTCTTTTTTTGCAATTTTACTAAATATAAAATATTTTTCATTTTTGTACAATTTCCAATATTTTTTGATAATTTTCTGCAATAATGTGTTGTTTAAATTCTGATTCCATAGTTGATCCAGCTATGCAGGTCTACTTGAACGATTTCCACGAAATTGCTCCATTTTCTAATGTGAATACGTATCCACTTGTGGTTTACTATCATGTGATCCAGTTATCCAATTTGTGTCACTGTAACCTTCTACTACTGAAGGATAGTTTGTATAATACAAACCAAGGTTTTGTGTATATTTTAGATATTCAAGAACTCTAATTATCGCTTTCCAATGATGTTCACCAAGATTGCTGGTAAATCTACTAAGCTTGCTTACAGCATATGCGATATCTGGCCTTGTGCAGTTCATTACGTACATGATACTTCCTAATATACGGGAGTATTTAAGTTGATATATACTGTTACCAGTGTTCTTAACCCAATTTTGGTCCATATCTACTGGCGATTTTGCAATAGTTATATTGTATTGCTTGATTTTTTTCAAGTATCTTGGCTATGTAATGTGATTGGGATAAAACATATCCCTGTGGTTTTCTCACAATTTTGACACCCAATATTACATCAGCCAGTCCTAGGTCTTTCATACCAAATATAGAGGATAACATATCTTTTGTTGATGTTATTATGGCTTTATTATTGCCTATGATCAATAAGTCATCAACATAGAGACATACAATGACATATTCCATATGTGTGTATTTTATAAAAACACGTTTATCTGATACATTTATAGTGAATCCATTTGATAACATTGTTTCATCAAATTTCTCATGTCATTGTTTTAGTGCTTGTTTAAGACCATAAAGTGATTTCACCAACTTACACACTTTGTTATCATTTCCTGGACTTAAAACCCTTCAAATTGTAGTATATATATTTCTTCCTCTAACTCACCATTCAAAAATGTTGTTTTTACATCCATTTGATGTATTTCTAAATTTAGTATAGAGGCGATTGCAATAAGCATCCTAATGGATGTTATTCTAGTTACTGGTGACTAAGTGTCAAAATAATCCAGATCTCTTTCTGTCTAAATCCTTTGACTACTGTTTGTGCTTTTTACTTATCTATTGAGTCGTCAACCTTGAGTTTTTTCTTAAATATCCATTTATATCCCAGTGGTTTTGATCCTTTAGGTAGATCCACTAGTTCCCATGTATAGTTTTGCAGAATGGATTATGTTTCATTGTTGACAGCTTCCTTCCAGTAAGGATCATCTGGAGATGACATTGCTTGTTGATAGGTTAGAGGTTCATTTTCTATCATGTATGCATAGAAATTGGGTCCAAAGTTTTTAGAGATCCTTTGTCATTTTCTCCTTCTTGGTTCCCCTACCTCTATTTCAACATTTCTTTTATGTGTTCTTTGATCAGTATTATCCACGTGAGTATCTGAATCTCTGGATCTTTCTTGAATAACTGATTCAATAGAGGTTTTTAGAGGGTAAATATGTTCAAAGAATCTAGCATTTCAAGATTCGATAATGGTGTTTTCATGAATGTCATCAATTTCTGATTAGTACACCAAAAATCGATAAGCAGCACTATTATGAGCATATCCTATAAATATGCAATATGTAGTCTTTGGTCCAATTTTGACCTTCTTTTGTTTCAGTATTTCTACTTTGGCAAGACACCCCACACTCTCAAGTATTTGTAGGATAGTGGTCTGTCTTTCCACAGTTCATGCGGTGATTTAGAAGTCTGCTTTCGAGGCACTTTATTAAGAATGTGATTAACAGAAAGTATAGCTTCTCCCCAAAGGTTATCTGGTAAACCAGAGATAATGAGTAGAGCATTCATCGTTTCTTTTAGTGTACGATTTTTACGTTCTGCTATCCCATTTGATTGAGGGGAATATGGTGCCATTGTCTGGTGTATAATACCATGTTCGGTGCAGAACTCCTCAAAAGGAAATTTGTACTCTCCTCCTCTATCACTTCTTAATGATTTTGTCTTTTTATTAAGTTGATTTTCAACATCTGCTTTGTATTGTTTAAATATGTCGAATGCCTCGTCCTTGCTTCTAAGGAGATATACATAAAAATATCTCGTAGAATCATCAATAAATGTAATGAAATACCGTTTTCCACCTCTATTTTGACACATTTTTAAGTCGCACACATCTGTATGTATTAAGTCTAGAGGTTCCCTATTCCTTTCAACTTAATGAAAAGAAATTCTAGTCCATTTTGATTTGGCACATATTTCACATTTGTAATTAGAATCTATTGTAAACTTTGGTATAAATTCTAAGTTTATCATTTTTCGCAATGTATCAAAGTTAACATGACCTAATCTAGCATGCCATATATTAAATGACTCGGTGATATAAACAGAAGAATCTACTTTATTATCAATATCTTTTGGTACAACAGTCATTACATTCATTTTGAACAGACTGTCACTCACATACCCTTTTCCAACATATACTCCATTTTTAGACAATGCAAAATTACCAGAAACAAAGACCAATTTGAAGCCATTTTTACTCAGTAGTGATCCTGAAACCAAGTTCTTGCAGATATCTAGAACGTATAGAACATGATTTAGAGTAAGTTCTTTCCCAGAAGTCATTTTAAGAACCACTTTTCCTTTGCCTTCAACCTTTGACGTAGAGGATTTTTTCATAAAGAGTTTCTCTTCCTGTGTCGCAGGTTTATAGTCGGAAAACATCCATTTGTTGGCGCAGATGTGTTTCGTGGCACCAGTATCCACAAACCATTCTTTTATGTTGCCAACAAAGTTGCATTCTGAGATCACTGTCGATAAATTCATTTTAGAGACAATTCTCTGAAAGCTCTTCAAATTCTGTAACATTAACTTGGTCTTTATTCTTGTTTTGATTCTATGGGCCTCGACACTCGCTTGCCTTATGCCCTTTCTTCCCACAATTATGGCAGTTTTCCTTGAAATTCTTTGCCTTTTTTGTGTTTGGGTTGTTTTCCCTCTTTCTTTTGTTGTTCTTTTCTGCTTCAACTACATTTGCTTTTTCGAAAATGGTAGTTACTTTCTTTTTAGATTTTCGGTTGTCTTTTTCAATTCTGAGTCGTACAACCAAATCTTCCATTGTCATCTCTTTTTGTTTGTGCTTCAGATAATTTTTGAAGTCTTTCCATAACGGAGGAAATTTCTTTATTGCAACAGCCACTTGAAATGACTTGCTTAGAGACATTCCTTCATCATGTATCTCATGTATAATAACCTACAACTCTTGAATTTGGCTAATCACTATCTTAGAGTCTACCATTTTAAAGTCCAAAAATTTACCGGTGATTAATTTCTTCATGCCAGTATCTTCTGTCTTGTACTTTTTGTCCAAAGACGTCCATAGTTCCTTCGATGTCTTCATTGTACAGACTGTTATCCAGGCCGTTAAATATGTATTTTTTACATATGAAGTCAGACTTTTCCAAGCAGTGAGTGCCTGACCTTTGTAGCGTCAGGCTCCAATTCATCGACCTTAGGAGGTTCCTCTATAAGGAAATTTTCCAATCCAAAAGTGATCAGGTAGAATAACATCTTTTGTTGCCATCGTTTGAAGTCAACACCAGTGAATATTTTTGATCATTCTCCATGCGAGAATGTGACAGTCAGAGGAACCAATGGTCCTGTTTGTGATGCAGTCACAACAGGTTAGCTTGTCGAAGTATTGCTTTCCATAGCCACCGTATGGAAGGCAAAGAAAGTACTTAGAAAGACAAAATATCACTTTGAGACTATTATTCTAAGTATATCAGCTCTGCAATCCAGGTATTATGGCAAACAGCAAGTACGATACGTATAAGCGGCAATGAGAACTGGATAATACTAAGAATAATAAAAAAGGAGAAAACCAAAACAGTACTGTATGCCTACAGTCCGCCTGCGTATTGTCTGCCCTAGCCCAATAGTGTATACTGTTCTCTTAAAGCGATATTGCTCCCCTATCGGTGCATAAGAGTTGATCAACAATTCGCCTCCCAAGGTTAAACGGACCTCACTCTGTGCCGATGCGCTTTAGTGTAGAGCCCGACGAACTCAAGAAAGTATTTTGCAAAAACAGAATATACAGAGGAGAAGAGAAGAAGAGCAATGAAAAAAAATATTTTTTTGATTTGATTTCCGTAGCCCTTTATATAGCCAGGAAGAGACATATATTCATGAAGGTTTGCTTCTGTTTGAATGGCAATGGTAATGTTTGTAGGAAAGGTTGCGACCCCAATAGATATTTTCGTTGGCATCTGCGTGGCTAAATTCAAAAATAACAATTCGCATCGTAGAAGGCCCATCTATATTTGGAGGCCCAATCGATCATGAGACCCCAAGAGCCCCAAGGCCCTAATCTTTGACTTTTAAATATTAACATAAATGCTTTATCATGTCATTGCCTCTCTCTCTCTCTCTCTTTTCCATCTCCTCTTTCTTTTGATATAGTATATCAAACCTTAGTATAAGTAGTGAACTTAGGAAAAATTTCCCCGATGTGGGACTTAGTTTGCCTCAAACACTTATTGATTCTTCCAATAGATAATACACCAAAAATGTATTTCTCCGTGAAGATGTTTTACAAAATTATAGATTTAGTGTGAAAATTTTAGAAAAGTTTTCATGAGAAATTTTTTGGGGAACCTCAAAACAAAAGCAATGCATTATTTCTACTATTTATACTGGCATAATACAAGTTGGCAGTACTTGAAAAAGAAAATGCTATTGGCTAACGATTACAACTTGCAACAGTAAATTCTAAAGTGAACAAAGCTTAAACAAACCATTGACTAATTACTGTCGTTATAATCCCCCACAAATGAAATGGGGTAAACACCAGATGAAGTTTGAACTTAAGATATTTAAATCTATCAACTAGTAGAGCCTTTGTAAGAATGTCTGCCACTTGGTCCACAGATGGAACATAACGCATAGAGAGTTCTCAAACAATAATCTGACCTCGAACGAAGTGCAAATCAGTCTTAATGTGTTTACTTTGAGAGTGAAAAACAGGATTAGCAGCCAAAGCTAAGGCACCCTGATTATCCACCAATAGTATTGGACATCAAGCTAAAGTGATATGCAACTCATGTAACAAAATAAACAAGCCACTTTATCTCAGTTGCAGCATTGGTCAAAGCACAAAATTTACTTTTTGTATTCAAACGTGCCACTACTGAAAAGACTAGTAGGACCGACTAATATAAAAATGTGAGTAATATACTAAATGCGGAAGTTTTTAATAGATGATATACTAACTTTGATATAAGCAAGTAAATATTTAATGAGATAAGTATCTAAAAATGATATCATAGATAAGCAGTATAAAAGCTATAAATAAAGGTAAAGAACACCAGGAATTTTTATACTACTTTAGAGCAGTCCCTAAGATACCCATAGACCTTTAACTATAAAACCCTCACTTAACCCATAGGAACAGGTCTCTACTGTCGTTACAGGACTTCTTACCACCAAGACTATACCAGCTTGGATTTTTCCGCTTAGACTTATTTATAGGACTTCACCACCTGAGTTTCTTACAGGATTTTCTACCATCGTTACAGCACTTCATTACAAGAGAATAACTGACTTGTTTGTGTTCTCATACACCACAGATTTTTTATGAAAGAAGTACAATATCCTATAATCTTCTCCTCAAGTTTAAAGTGTACGAAATGTAAGTAAGTGGAGATAGAATAGGATTTTGATCTCTTTTGAATTAACAACATAATCCAAAGAGATTTAAATGCAAGAATTGAGCAATTTTTGAGTAAGTATGAACTTGAATCAATACAATAGAAGAGATTGAGATCAATTGAGTTCTCCGAGATTTTATTCTTACGTGTATATATAGTGATTTAAGGGTTACAATTGCTGGTGAAATTTTATGGTCAAAATCTAAGAGATACAAACATTAGGTATCAAGAGAACACTTGATAAAGAGTCATTTGTAATGACCCATATTTTTAGTCAACTTAAAATATGGATTTAAGTATGTTTAAAAGGAGTTTACATGGATAAGTTTGATTTAAATTCCAAATTCCAGTAAATACTGAATCTGGACTTGAGAAAAATCTAGAGAAAAAAATTCAAACTTGGTTTTATATGTTACCGGGATTAAAACAAGGTCAGTAAAATATTAAAATAAATTTAAAAGGGAAATATTAAAAATTAATAATTTAATGTTATTTTGATGACTTGAAAATAGAACATTTTTGAGATAGTCTCGGACTTCATTGAAACCAATTTTATCGGATTCATAACATCAAAATATGGTAAGATTCAAAATTTCAAGTCAATCGGAGTTAGTGTTTAAACATACATAGTATAAACGTATATTGGAAAATTAGTTAAAATTCATTAAAAGCTAGAGATAAGGCTATTTGTCAAACGGCCTCCAAATTCGACAAGACCAATTTTGTTGAACTGTATTAGTGAAATATGATAGGGTTTCAATTTTCGTATTGATTGGACTTACAGTTTAACCATACGAAATGAAAACGTTTAGGAATAGTTCTATTGAAATTAGACTTGAAAACTAGCAATTTCGAGTAATAACGAACAAATTAAAAATATTGATAAAATGGTAAACGAAAACTTAACTAACATATCAACATGTGTTAATGGTTTTGTGGAGTTTAAATAATTACAAGGAAGTTACCACCTTCCTAGGATAACTCTTAAAAATAAACAAACCATTTACTTAAATACATCTTTATCTTCTTCTTTCACAAACTCCCACTTTCTTCCAAATTTAGACAACACACTACCCCTTTACATGGCATCCTTTCCACATGTACCCTTCTTCCACATCTCCTCTTTTCTTAAGTCTTAAGCTTCTCCTTTCTTTTTCTTTTATTTTCCTCCTTTCCAATTTCTTCTTCCCTTCTACTTTAAGCTTCCTCCTTCCACCTTTAATGGCCGCCACCATCTATGACCATTTCATCCCACTTCCGCCTTTTCCTAGCCTCTTCCTTGCCTGCACAAGCTCCACCAGCCCTCCTCCTTCAAGTCATGGCCTTCCACCACTCCAAAACCCAAAATCCCCTTTTCTTCCACCATTAAACCAATTTACACCTAAATCTCCACTCCTTAGACCCCACAACAACACCTGGGCCACACAGCCCCACAACCACCCCAAATAGCATGGTGGACCCCATCTCTCCCAAGCCATGGTGACCAATAAGCCTCAGAGCCCCTTAAACCCCTAAAATCTATTTTTTCCTCTACCGATCTCATGTATAAGTGTAATTATATATATATATATATTATTAGTGGTTGGTGATTTGGAGTGGTAGTGAAGCGGTAATGAAGTGAGAGCATCCTACATAAAAGATTGGAGGAGTGAATCCCTCGGTGAGAACCCCTCGCTCAAGTTTTTGTTAACTAGTTTAGCTAATATAACCAATTTTACTATGTTTGGGAGAATAGTTAATTATTTGATGTTTAGAATTTGTTATGATGATGATTTGGGTTTATGATAGGGTTTATGGATGCTTAACATGATAAAATGTTATTTTTAAGTAATATACATGTAGTTGCTTGGGTGTGTTGACACCTAGAACTAATAGTGTTGACCTGTAATTTGATTGAACCTTAAATGGTCATGAGAAAGTAATTAACTAAGTGTTGGTTAATGGATATTGATGTGAACCATATTTGGATAATTGACTGATGATTGGTTGACACAGATGGTTGAAAATATGCCTTATTTATTGATATTACGGTTTATCTGTTGATTGACAAACCCATATAAGCGTTAATGGTTTAAGACTTATATGGTTTATATCATGATATGTGGTAATTGGATGTTAATAGTTAGTAAAAACTATTATTGGATGCTAATGATGTGTGAAATCCATATAAATGGAATTATATGGTGATTGATTGAATCTCATTCTAATTTGGAATTAATTCGAATATTTTATTAATAAAATATTCTTTGAAAATTAAAAGTTTGAATTTCTCATCCAATTTTGGATGGACACAAACTTTATGTTATTACAATGAATATTCGTAGAAGAAATGAATTGATTTGAATTCATTTTCATATAGTTATGGCTCGTTCGAGTTTTATTTTTAAAATGAATAGCAATGGGTAAAATTGAAGTTAGGTTAGGAAATCTAGAAAGGGTTTCAATAAAAGTTCCTTTTCAAAACTTTCTTGTTTATTTCTATAATGGACTTCAGTAAAATTCCGACTTCAAATAATAATCTTTATAAAATAATACTATTTTAATGATTAAAATAATATTAAAATGGTTAAATAACGGAATATTGGATTTTTGAGAGAAATAACTGAAATATGGCTACCAAAAATAATTATATATGTTTATATAATTAATAAATTATTTTAGAAGATTTTCTATTTAATTTTAATTATATATTGAATATGATTTGAATAGGACTTGTCGCGCAGCGGTAGTTCGCGAACTTCGACCATTAACTTTGAATTGACATATCGAAAGATCCGACTGTCGGATTCTCCCAAAATGAAAAACATTAGATTCAAATTATGAAGAGTTTTCAAATGTAGTAGAAAGTGTTAAAATCCAACTATTAGATTTTAAGATAAATTCAAATGTATTTTTTTAAAGGTCACTATAATTGCAGTTTGGTGGCCAGAATTGGAAATCGATTGAAATGACCTTATAAAAATTATTTAAAATATGAAAAAATTATGATAAATCATAATTAATGATTTTAAAATGATTTGAGTAAGAATTATAAAATTTTGGACTATGATTTGAATATGAGGACTTTTGACCTGATTTACTTAACATAGTAAATCAATATTTTGAAGTTTAGTTTGAAGATAAACTAAACGTTTTCAAACTTAAGCTCAATTGGGTTTGAATGAAAATAATCTTCGGATATTTCAGTATTGGATTCCGTAATTATACGGATACTGTTTGAGGAATTTGGAAGATATTAATATCGTTATTCCCTATACAGTATCAGTTGATTTTTGAATTTGATGTTGAATATAAGTCGATATGATTTCTATTTAAAACATTATATTTAATATTGAATTGGATTTTCAGTTTGTCGTGAATGATGTCTTGAATAACATCTATTCTTTAACCTAATTAAGGACATGACTGGCTTCCAAAGTTAAATAATCATTGAACAATGAAATGAAGATTAAAACTAAGTTGGAGTTTTAATAAATCTTTAAACAAAGATTTGAAATGATAGAAGGTAATTAATCTTACCAAAATACGAGGAGTGTTAGATATGGAGTACCACCAGTTTTGCTCGATGAAATGAATAGGATGGGAATGGGATAACAATATGATTGATTACCTTTTTATAAGGCTCGATAATCCCGATAAAGCTTATAAACCTTAACTTGAGTTAAGTTTGTGAAAAGAGAATAAATAAATCTTTGATAAGATTTACGGGAGTAATTCCCAATGTAAAAGATATTTGAATAAAAGTATATTCGAAATCGGAATAAGGCTTATGATATGTTTATATATCACTTGATTTTAATGATGCGATAGTTATTCAGAAAGGCTGGATTTCAACCCATTTTAAACAACTAATACGACGATTGTCAAATTAAAGACGGTGGTTGAAGACCGGAGATCTTCACATCGTTTGGATTATTGCTGATGCCTTGGGCAGCTCCCGTTATAAGGTTAAAGTGGTAGTCATCCAGACGCACTTGGAGATTGAATGGATATGCAAAGGCCTCTCTCTCTTAGGGGACAAGGAATAAGGTGCCTTTAGTTTCGTTCAGACGCAAAACAGACTTGTAAATGGATGTGTTCCTGAGGTTGTATTTCATAAAATAAGCGATTAGTTGTTATTGATGATATTTCTGTGGTGGAGGAGAATTTATTCTCTTAGCTTAACACCCTTCTTTGAGACGTATGAACTCAAAGGTTATATTATTAATAGAAACTAATAATATGTGTGAATTGACAATGTGACATGCTAAGTTGCTGATTGATCAAAGCTTTTGTTGAAAAATCGAGTTTTGTGGATGATGATCAAAGCATGGATGATATAACGTAGCTTTGAGTTGAAACGTGACTTCGACATGCTTCATAGCCTGTGAATTGCCGAAAATAGGATAATGGACAACAGAGAGGACTAACGCTTTCCTCTAGCAGAAATGTGATCCCATGGTATGGAGCCCAGACAATTTACTTATGTGGACGATGGATTGAGGCACCTTGGATGATGGTCAAATACGACGGTCAAATACGATCGGGGGAACATTATGTTCAGGTAAAATCCTAACCAGCCGTTAGGGCTATAAGTTTTGTTTGAATGTCCAACTTCCGTTTGTGTCCGTGACCGAAATACGTCCGTCCGAGTCCGTCCGATTTTCATTTAGGATACGATTTAGGACAACAAAATTTGTACAAAAAAAATCATGTCCGGTCCGGGCTTCTCCGAATTCGTCCGAATTACTTCTAATTTGGCGTATATTGAGAGAAAATGTAGTAAAATGTAAAAAAATATGATATAAATAGCCATGTCCAACTGAGTACAATCATGTCCGTGTCCGAAAAGCATATGTCCGTGTCCGGTCAATTTTATTTAGGACAACGAAATTTGTTTGAGAAAAAATTTGTTCCGGTCCGTGTTCGGTCCGATTTTTTTTAGGACAGAAACTGAACACACCTCCGTCCGGCCCCATCCGACCGATTTACACCCCTACCAGCCATGTACAGTGCTGACTGGCTCTACTGCGCCAAGTTGCACATGCATGTGAGTCCAGGGAATCTTGCTAGAGATGATTCCGAATCCGATAAGGAAGACCCTTTGCTATGGCATTGAGGAAAATTCAACTTCCAATACGAACCTTTCGTTTTCAGTTGTAAACCTATATGGCGAATAATAGGAGGGGGTATTATGTCGTCTAAGATTGATACATTTATTTTCGAAATTGATTTCCACACTATGCACTAGTGATAACAAAAGAGAAATTTCGCGTATCAAGCATGTTTTGCTATTATAAGGTAAACATTATCCTCCGGTTTGCGCTTGCATTGTGTGATGGGACTTGAGTCTTATAATAGCTTCATTTTTCAAAAAAAAATGTGAAATTTATGAATGATTTTCATGCTGGGGAAACTTGTTCCATGTTATACGGCGTGGTCCTATGATTTACCCAACTTTAAAATAAAATAAATAACTGTTTTGGTTCTCACACCAGTCCCATGACTGACCTGGAGTTTATTGTTTCCCAATAAAACTCTGGGTGCCCATAATTTTCCATATGGGCAGCTAGTAGTTTTGGTTTTGCAGATATTTTAAAAGCAGGATCATGGATTATGGATCGAGCTATACTTTGGATTACTTTGTATTCTTTCGCTGAATGTAATTATTTTTCCATTGTGTACTGTAATTTATTATTCCCTGATATTTGCGATATTATTGTACTCTTATGTAAAACTGTTACCCTCGCCAGACAAGCTAAGGCCCAATGAGAATGAATGGCCAAAACTGAGCGATCACCTCTAACTGATTGTTACGTCAATCCTACCTTCACCGATACATGAGTCGAGGAGGATTGGATCAACTACTGAAACTGGAGCATTCCGGTAATCGCTACGCACCTCGGGTTAAGAATGGGAAAGAACCTATGTTTCCATCATAGTCAAAACCGTAGCAGCTATCTTACTTTGTGGAATTTCTACCAATTCTCGACATACCTTGAAGAGTTACCAGAGTGCATTTGATGGCCCTTGTTATTAGATTAGCTAAAGTATAGCAATGAAATGTTTTTTATGCTTTGTTCTGATGTGTTGTATCCCATAACGGTTTGAGGATTTTTGTCATTTTGGATCGGACCTGTGTGATTTATGGTCGATTCGAAAGGCGAGGATTTTCGGGTCATTACAGCATGGTAATAGAGCTTTGGTTTACAAAGCTTTGGGGATACAACTCGTTAAAACAAGATGAAAAGACTCATCAGAGGTAGGAATAGTAACAACTTAAAAAGAATACTCATTAGAGGTATTTTTTTAAAATCGTGTATGATAAATTAATTGCTTATGTACATAAAATGATTATAATTAATTCACAAATTAACTTTTTATTATTATTTATGTGCATTAAATTATGTATGCGATCTGCATATCTATATAATTAAGTACAAATTTTTTATTGTCGTTTTTATTAGTATGTGTATGTATACATGTACAACAGGTATATAGATTATATTAAAATACTTTATATTTGAAATTTTATAAGTAAATTTAATACATGTATCTGAAAGATTAAGAAACAACCGACGAAGTTGTACATAACCATAGTAATGTTAAAATATGGATATTTTAAGTTAAAAATATAATTCTACAATGTAGATAAACTTGTTGAAATAAATGAATAACAAATTAGTTTTGTTAATGTTAGTCATATATATTATTTATGGTATTTGAATTATATATCTTTATATTTAAATGAAAATTATATTTGACAGCTTTTTTAAATATGAACCTGATATACAAATTGAAACTGTCACATTTAAGTATTTATTAGAGGTATTAACAAATATTAATTAACTAAATTTATTCAAATAAATTGGAACTAAGATTACATAGTTAATTAAAAATATACTGATGTAAATTTACAAAATTACGTGAGACTGAGATGAGTTTTGTAAGCAACCATAGAAATCTTACATTGTATGCAATTTCAGTTAAAATACGAATTTTACTATGTAATGCATCTATATATCGAAAAATATGAATTATAAAATAAATTTGCAATCATTGCATACGTATATAATTATGTTTTGTAACTGATTTATTTGTATGTCCAAATGAATTTTATACCTTTTTGTGTTAATATGAATATTATGAAAATAGAAAAAATTCATATTTTTGCTATTTATTCGACACATCAAGAACTGTGGTAATTTTGAATATGAATATTTTAAGTTAAATGTAGAATTTTGTAATGCAACACATGATGCATATATTTTACCATTTTATTTATATGTATTTTAAGTTAAATGATTAACAATAAAAAGTTAAACTTATTATTGTCGTTTTATGCTATTTTTATGTCTTAATTGAATAAAAAATTAGTTTTATCATTTTTATTAGTATAATAGTCGTATACATACTAAATTATGGTTTTTTAATATTTATTAGAAATATTAATAAATATTAGCTAATTGAATTTATTTAAATTGTTTAAATTTTGTGTTATGTAATTAATATTAATATATGGATCTGAATATAAAGTGTTAGAGGTTAATGGATGAATTATTTGTAGATATTTATACAAGTTTTAGATGTATGTCATAATGTAGAAAATGAGAGGTTTAGTTAAATTATTTAACTGATAATTAAAAGATTCAAATATTAAATATCAAGAGAGAATTAAGTAGAAGAGAGGAAATCCCTAAAATTAAGTCGAATGTTATTGCTTCAGTACAGCGATTGCTACATTTTATACTAGTACTTTTTCTGATGCATGATTTTGTACATATATTATATGCTATTTTATACGTTGGGCCTTGCTATGTATAAAATATGTTTCAGTTTGTTTTAGAACAACGGACAATGTAGCATTCTAAGTAGCTATATTTTGGTTTAGAAATACATCATGATAACTTCAGTCATTTAAGTCATTGAGTACGACATTTACTGTGTTGCTTATATATAATCTCGAATGTCATTTAATTTTGGTGTTCATGTATAACTTATGTGGTTTATTTATGGTGAATCATTTCTTCATATTAATTAAGAGAATACCATGATGGTAACCAGACAAAGCAATGAATTACAATACCTATGATTAAATCGTATGATGTCAGCTACAATTTTGAGATTGTCAAGTGTAATATAGACCTAAGGTATTTTAAGGAGTATTTAATAACACTTAAAATATATTATACATGTACTAAGAAATAAATTCAAATATATTTTGGTGTCTCTTTACAAATGTAAATATCCTACATTCGTACCGAACTAATTGAAATGACATGTCACCAAAAGCGACCTCTCTTATTTTGATCTATTATGAAAATGTTTGATATTTGTGTGTACTTATTCATGTGTTTATTAGCATGTCCAAAGGAAGACTAATATTTGGTCAAATCACTTATGTGGATGATGATAAATACGTGACTATTACAAAGTTTTATGAATGAATAATTAATCGGCCCAAAGGAAGATTTTACTTTGCACTACGCCATAAACGACCTAATGCAACGAATTTGCAAGGTATTGCCAGCCAAAATGTCCCGATAGCTATAATTTTTTGGTCCGACTAGAACGTTCTATTTTTGGTGTTACCATAACCATAAAAATGTGTTGCTTTAGATAAACAAGTGTAACACGATGCAACATTTTATTCAATGTTGCTATAGTAGCCTTTCCATATCCTATGTGGCGATCAGCATCAACACGATCCAACAATCCACGTTATTGTTTTGCGTCATTTTGATTTTTCTTCATCTCCCCAACTTATTTTCCCCAAATTTTCATTTTCTTGTTGGAACATAATTCATGCTATTTTCACTTGAGAAAAAAAACAGTCGGCTTCCACTTTAATGGCCGATTGAAAACTACGATTTTGCCCTCTTCAACAAATCTTGACTTCAACTTCTTTAATTCGAGATGATCCCCTGATTGCTTCGGATTATAACTGCTCGTCTTGTCATTGATTTCTCAAATGCTACTGGTGCTCCGATAATCTTTGATCCTGGTCCTGTTGAGATGAAACTGATATCTGAAACTAGTATGTGATTTTGCCCCTTTTTATTATTGTTTTGTTGTTCGATTTCATTCACACCTTTACCTGCGATGAATTCTTAAACGACTCAAACTTCCCCGTAAAGGAAAGTACGAATTGCTTTGAGAACAACACACATTAGATCACAAAACAGAAGAACATTTTATTGCTGTTACAACAATTACATCAGAGTACAAGAATATTCCAGAGTACGAATGAATAATATACATTGGAAATACAATATCAGAGTTTAAATTACATTTAAATAGCAGCAGAAAAATAATACAAAAACATAATTGAAAGAAATACATGGATACAGAGCCTTCCGAATATCACTTCAGTTAAAGACCAAGGTCCTGTGAATATAATATCTGCAAAACCAAAACTACTAGTTCCCCGTGTGGAAAATATGGGCACCCAAAGTTTAGGTTAAAACAATAAACTCCAGGTCAGTCATGGGACTGGTATGAGAACTAAAACAATTATTAATTTATTTTAAAGTTGGGTAAGTCAAGGGACCACGCCGCTATCGCGGAACAGGTTTCCACACAAGAATACCAATGCATAAAAACAACGCAATGCTTCTAGAAAATGAAACCATTATAAGACTGAAGTCCCTTGCAACGAAAGCCGAAGGATAGAGTTTACCTTATAATGGTCAAAAATGCTTAATACGCGAAATTCATCTTTTACTATAAGTGCACAGTGTAGAAATCAATTTTTTAAAAATAAATGTATCAACCTTAGGTGGCATAATATATTATGCAAGCGGCATAATATATTATGTCACCATATAAGTACACAACTGAAACCGTAAAACTCGTATTGGAAAATTGGATTTCCATCATCATGGCTGCTGATTCGAAAGACAAATCGCGAATGTATCTCCACGGCTTACGTCTCGGCAAGAGAAAACACCGTAATACATATACTACACACTTTGGATGAGTAGTAATCTGATTTATCCTCATGAGATTCGTCTGAAATGACCTATCCCACTTCTAAAGTGGACCGACCACCCTAGCCCCCCATCGGCTGACCAAATCCATATGTATAAAGTATATTGGTCAGACTGACTAATCAAACAAATCGTTCACCATCATACCGGCTGTGAGGCTCGCGAAGTCACGTTGTACACAAAGTGGTGCTATATAAAAGCTATGCTTTAGTCTTCATCCACAATGCTCTGCTTTTCAACAAAAGCCTTGATCATATGCATCTTAGCATGCCACATTGTCAAACCATACCATATCATTGATCATCTATCGATATATAACAGGGTGTTAAGAAAGAGAATAAATTCTCCGCCACCAAATAGCTAAATATTAAATAGAGATCAACGAACACAATATAAAGGAATACAATGTCAGACACACAATCCATTTGTAAGTCCGTTCTGGGTTTGAACGAAACCATATTCGGTAGATCTCCGTATACGTCTGGATGATCACCAATTTTCCCTCATCTTGGGTGTACGATCCAATGAAGATATTGGAAATCATTCGTACGAATATGAAAATCCCCCAGTCTTCAACCATTGTCTTCATCGCCGATCTTCAATCGTCGTAGGAATTATTCAGAATGGGTTAAACCTGGTCATTCTGAATACTTCGTGCATTTTAAAATCATGTGCTGTGAAAACACAACCAATGCCTCATTCCAATCAAGAATATTCTTTGATTTAACTTAAACCAAAATTAAGGTTCATTCAACTAGTCGGGGATAACGCCTTACCAAAGTAATCATTTATTATATTATCCCAATCCTAACATATTCATCCTATAGAGTAAAACTGGTGGTACTCCATATCTAACGCCCAATGTGTTTCGGTAAATTAATTATCATTTATTGTTCAAATCTAATTAAAGATTCAACTATTGCATGGAGTAAAGCTGGTGGTACTCCATTCTCGATTATTTCTAGAATTCAGTAAACTTAATTATTTTATTCCTATTCAATCTAATCAAAGATTCATTATAACTCCATTTAGTTTTAATCTTCTAAAATCATTATTTAATGATTATTCAACTTTAAGAAATTAATCTTGCCTTTAACTGGGTTAAAGAACAAACGTCGCTTAAAAACATAGTTCACGATAAACCCAAAATCCTATTCTATTTAATCTCAATTTAATATATATATATATTAAATTGGAAAACTCCTGTTTTGAAAACTTCATTGAATCTTAATTAAAGATTAATAAATTCCAAAACCAAATTTCAATGATAATTCGGTTTAAGAATTAATGTCATTTGAAACATAGTTCACAATCAACCCAAAGATCATGTTCCATTTTAATTCCAATTATAAATATTAATTGGAAAAAAATCTCATTTAAATCTTGATTAAAAGATTTATTCTCAAGTAGGATTCAAGAATAGTGTTACTTAAGACACCATTCACGACAAATCCAAAATCAAATTTGATAATAAATATAAGGCTTTGAATAGAATTATGTCGACTTATATTCAATATCAAATCCTAAAACTAACGGATATTATATCAGAAATAACGATATTAAATATCTTCCAAATTTCCAAAATAATATCCGTATAATCACAGAATCTAATATTGAAATAATCCAAAGATAATTTCCATTCAAATCCATTCCAATATATATTGGAAATTCTGGTTAATTACAACCATTTAAAATACTTATTTATTTATAAAATAAATAAATAAATTATTCATTTGGATAAAAAATATCTTTTATCTTCAGAAATTGGAACTTTACATCAAAACTCTTTTTAAATCATTTATTATGGTTTTACATAATTTTTCTTTTCTATTATTAATAAATTAAAAAAAGGTCTTTTCAATTAAATGACGCTTCAGGTCAATTAACAGCATTGGCGCTGTTTTTGTTAAAATTTGAATTTAACATTTCTCAAAATCTAACCGTTGGATTTAAACCAATTAAACATCGATGAAAAGATCTTTCCAAAAAAAAACCTAATGGTTTTAGTTTTGGAAAAATCCGACGGTTGGATCATTTATTATAATCGTTTAAAGTTACGATTTCAAAACGCGAACTACCACGCGCAATTCGTTTAATTTTAATTTATATTTATATATATAATATATAAATAAATTAATCGTTCAACGCTTTCCCTATCATGTTTCCATTTGCAAATAAAAAGATTTAAATTTTTATTGTAATTAATCTTCTTAACATTAACGTATTTCTACTTAAAATAAAAAGATTAAATTTTTATTGTATTCCATTTTCATGATCCTACATTACATTAAAAAGATGAATTTTTAATGTAATTCATTTCATGTTTCTGCATGACATTAAAAATTAAGATTTTCAAAATAAACCAACTTATGTTTTACATGACATTAAAAAGTTAAGATTTTTAATGTAAATCAACTCATGTTTTACATGACATTAGAAAGTTAAGATTTTTAATGTAAACCAACTCATATTTACACATGACATTAAAAAGATAGATTTTTTTTCTTTTTTGTAAACACTTTTTATGTTCTCAACTGGCGGTAAAAAGAATAAACTATTAATGCACATAAAAATATGTATCTAAGTGTCATTAAAAAGAATGCATTTTTAATGCACATCAAAATATATGCCTAAATGACATTAAAAAGAGTGCATTTTTATATTATAATAAATTTCATATTCTTACATTAAATAAAAAGATTAACCTTTTTATATTACACATATTTCATGTTTCTAAATAAAAACGAAAGACTCATTTTTAGCGTAAATCAAAATATATTCTTTCTCATGTTTTTAAAAGAAAATAAAAGATTCGTTTTTAGCATCAACTAATTTATGTTCTTACATTACATAAAAAAAAAACCTTTTATAATAAAATAAATTTTAATAAATTTCATGTTTCTACCTTATATTAAAACATATTAATGTTAAACATGATTATAAATGACAATAAAAAGATTAACTTTTTATTTAATCTAAATTTGACAAATTTTTTTAATTTCTAAATTGGAATGAGGCCCAATCTCTTACCATATAGTTATATGGTTTTCATACATCGCATGTTATTCTAAATTAATGATAAATCATTAAAGCATCCAAACATCCAAAGTGCATATTGATACTAAATAAGCGTCAAATAAGTAATGCTTACAGCTAATCACAAAGGCGATGTGTAAATATCAACCCAAGACCCGTGTGGGGTTTCAATCAATCAAACATTCAAATAGTATATTATTATTTGTGCACTTGGGCGATATGTAAAATTATCGACCCAATCAACATAAACAAGTCAGATAACTTGTAAATGGCAGTGCAAACATGTTCATATTCTCAAATAATATAATATTATTTTTCGTGTTAAATATTGCCAATTTGCAAACATATCATGACATAACAACATAACATCCATGCACCGAATATAACCAAACAAACATTTCATCACAGGCACATAATTGCATTCATTTATGAAAATAAATAACTAAAAATTTTGAGTGAGAAGGAGTTCTCACCTTTAATTTTCACTGTTAGGCCTTAAATGACGGTTCGAGACCAATTTTGGCCCAAAATCCAACGTGCTCCAAATTTGATAAAATTAGTGTCTATGCGAAGTTCTTGACTCAACGATCGCAGCAAATCCTGTTTTGCGCGATTTCGAGTTTGTATCAAAAAGATATGAATTTTCGAAGTTTGTAATAATTAAATAATTAATTTAAATTATGAAAATTACCCAAATTTTCAACTTGCTCCAAATTGGACAAAATTAGTGTCCATGCGAAGCTCTCATCGTCACGATCGCAACGGATCTGAAATCTTCAGATTCTGAGTTCGTATGAGAGAAATATACAATTTCAAAGTTTGAATTATAAAATTACCCCAAATCTCGGTCAAACAGCACCACCTTTGACCGCCGTTTCCCGCCGCCTGGAGCCACCTGACGTCACCGGACTACCCCCAACTTCTTCGTCTTGGCGAGACGCACCACTACCAGAAAGCGCCGCCCCAAGAGCTTCTCAGATCATCGGGAAATTCGCCGTGATTGGAAATCCGTTCGTAGGTCCCACAGGTCGCCTCGCTGATCCAAACACCCTGAAAATTGGTGAGCACCTTCACCTCACGTAGACAAAGAACTTTTGTGTTCGGCCCCTTGCCTAAAACTTCCTAGATTCGCCAGAATTTGTTGATTTACGTTTTCAACTTCGCCGAAATTTCTGTTTTAGTGCTTTTCAGTTCATCTTGATTTTCGTACAATTCCGTCGACTTTCAGACAAAACTTTCTAAAGCGAAATTGTATATCTTTGTCTCCTCTACAATTTCTTCAACTGTCGTTGTCTAATTCTCGACGGTTTGAGAGTTATAAGCCAAAATTCGAAACTGACTTTTTGCAATCAAACTCAGATCCCGGCGAATCCGTGCGTCGATAGGTCTTGAATTTTTCGTGGTAGGAAGAGTATATAGATATCTTCGAAACCCAGAAAGAGTTTGGTCTAGTTTTGTTCTGATTTGGAGTTATAAATTGTTTAGTTTTAGGGTCTTTTGTGCAAAGAATATTTTTAGAGTGAAGGCCATGGAATATGAAGAAAATGAAGATGGTGGAGGCTATGTTATGTTTAGAGTTCAACTAATGGCTGTTAAAAGATAATATATAGGCAAGTTATAAACTTAATTAGGCCCAATTACCCTTATGTACATACATTCGTACATTTTTTGTCCGCTTTTCGTAGTTTAAAATTTTGTTTTAACACCTACAAATTCCATTTTAATTGAGAATTGAAACATAAATATTCCTTGACATTACGGATTTAAAGAAATTGGTTTCTTTATTTTCCTAGTCCGTATGAACTAATAATGAATTTTTAAAGTTTGAAAATTGACAATTTTCACTAAAAAATCAACTATAATTAAATATTGATTCTAAAAATTCCAGAAAAATCATTCCTTGCTTTGTTTTGACGATACGAACCCAACAAAATTAATTTCATTGAATTTTGAGACCGTTTGCAAAATTTCACTTTTCAAGACGTATATATGTTGTATTAAAAATATGTATTTAAATAAATAAATTCCGAATACCGAAATATATCAGTGTCTATACTTTTTCAAAGCAGAAACATCATTTTGAACCCAATGGAGGTGGATTCGAGTCCAAATTCATTCGTATGTAAAAAGTAGTGTTTTGGGTCCTATATATTATATATAAATTCCATAGCGTTTTTCTCAGATTTTGAATTGGATATAACTTTTGATTCCCACTATGAAATTTCAATTTTTCGGATTCGTTGGAAAGATATTTTTAAATAGATTCTAATATTTTTGGTTTCGCTAAAATCCGATTTATTTTGCATCTTGTACAGTCAGCCAAAGTTTAAAATTCAAATTTTAAAACTGCAGCGCTATTCTAAACTGCTTTTATAATTTAAATAAAATTTATTCCTTTTAACTTCGATTAAAATAAATTTATAGTCGTTGTTATATAAAATAAATTATTTTAAATATTAAAAACCCATTAAAATAACTAAAATAAAAATTTTAAATTCGGCCCAAAACCCCAAGTCGTTACAATTTCATATGAATTTATAGGGTTTCGAATCCCTAAATAATCTCTAATTTCAACATTAGATTTGGTTGTGATTTGTAGCTTCGATTTTGTCGAGTTTGAAGTATTCAAACTTCCTGGAATTTAATTTCGTGATGAAATATTAGACTGAAATTAGATATTCTGGAATCATATTTGTAGCTCCGATTTGGTTGTGAATTGGTCCCTTCAGTTGCGACGTTGTAACCTGATATGTGATTTTCTGATATATTTTGTAACCTGATATGTTGGCCTTCAATTGCCAGTAGATGGCTGTCAAAGGCAATTCCTCAAAGAAAATGTTAGAGAAGTGAGAGGATGATTATGCCAAATTTGTGTTCTTGCGTTGTCGAATTGTGCTGAGTCTGCTGACAGAGATAGACCGAGATTCTTCATGCTAAAAGGCCTCAACTGAAACTTGCCATGAATCAGTAAAAGGTGATTGTATTTTTTTAATGCTTATATGGTTATTAGATTATTTATCATTCATTTAGTCTGTTGTAATCCGTACATCATGTTGTTTTCGGGAGACCAGAACTCATCTCGGTATGTTATGCAGTCTAACAAAATTAACTGTGACATAATACAATTTAAAATGCAGTCCAGTGATCATATGATCTCAACACTTGTCTATCTTCTTGTTCAATTCTAATGGAGAGGTTTGATATATATACAAAACATTTTACCTAAATTTAATCTCAAGTTGTACTATTTTAGGTAGTAGTTGTGAAAAGCAGACTTGTTACGGAAGTGGAAGTTTGAAACTAAAAAATATTGTTTCAAAGAAGTCTCGGTCCTCGAAAATCGGATGAATCGGGCAGTGCCCACTTGTTTGACTTAACTAGCTAGGTTAATCGCCACTTGGACTATGGGGCCCCGGACCCCCATCGACGCTGCGTCCGGACCCGCTGACTGCTCGCCCTTGGCTCGGAACTAGGGTCTTCATATATTTGTAAATGTCAATGTCTGTATAAATTGAAACTGCATATGTAATGAGTGAACTAAGTGATGTAGTGAGGAACATCTATATATGTGATTGACTATGTTATTAACAGTGAATTGTAAATAGTAGAGTGAGAAATATGTACTATTTCAAATGTTGAAATAAAATATTTACTTGAATAAAAATACTATTTGAATATTTAATTTTGTGTAGTAGCATTTAATTCTCCTTTTTGTTATTATATATATATATATATGTAGCAACATTTTGGAATGTTGCAACAGACACATATGGATGTTGCTATAGTCCCAAATATGGTTCTACTGCAACAATAATCTTTATGTTGTCGTAGATAGTCAAAATGTTTCTTTTGAGGTCTACAGAAACGGTGAAAATTGCATCACCCTAAAAATGTTGCCAAAGACCTATGCCACATTTGTTGGGCATGTGCCAACAATTTCTTTCTGTTGCATTAGGCCGTTTATTGCGTAGTGTTGACTTGAATTTACTGTCAATGTTTGATCATTACAAGAAGATTACCACTTAGAGTTAATATTATTATCCAAAAACATGATATTAATGTGTACTAGGTATCTTGAGAAGAGATTTACCGATTATTTTAATTTACCATGGTTGATATTTGGCTACGAGCATATGCGGTCAATCTTCATATTATTATTTACTTTTCGGCTGATTTGACTAAAGTGTCTACCAATTTTAAGAATATTCCCATCTCATTTGGGACTAAATAGAAGTATTTATAAGAGAGCATATTATTTGTTCTTGATTATATGGATCTGGCTCTTGCAGTTAGGCGGGTTATAACCAACCGTATTCTATTTATATGTTCTTATAATGTCATAAACAATTTTAAAATGTAGTATAATTCCAAAGGCAAGAGTTAAAGATCTTAGGTAAATATTTTTGAAGTTTTCAAGGATGTGTTATATATAACAATAACTTTTTGATAAGCTATCTAGCACTATGCCATAGATGGCCTACGGCAACCCCAAAGAAGTGACGCAATAGGTGCCAAAAAGTGTTGATACAGGCAAAAAATGATATGTGGCAACACTTTTTTGGGGTTGCCTTTTGCCGCGTTGCCTTAGAGTCAAAGGCAACGCCTTTGAGACTCTATGTCAATGCTGGTACAGATGTTGCCACAGGTACCAATACAACAAAAAAAATACCCTATTGCAACTGCCAAAAACAGTTGTAATATGTTTAGTATAGCTAGCAATTGTAATAAAGTCAACATTTTTTACAACTGTTTCTAGCAGTTGTTAAAATTTGTTTTAGAGCTGTTAAAAGTAATTACACTTCAACTGCTATTAATCAAATATTTCGTAATATTATAATAAATATTATTATAACACAATATTTATTCAAATAAATAATTTATTTTAACATTTCAAATGGTACAAATTTTTTGACTCCACTATTTTACATAAAATGTTTTGACTCCACTATTGTACATACACTCGTAAATTATACAATCATTCATATTTACATACATTCCTCACTACATTGTCACTCGATTCACTCATATACAGACTCACTGTAATGACCCGCATTGGCAGAGGTATTATAATTAATTTATTCAATTATATAAATAGTGATATAGTGAATTAAATGGTCGTGGAATTAAATAATGGTGAATATTTAAATAAAATAATAATTAAATAATATATTTGATTTTGAAATAATCAGAATTGGCTGAAATGACGATATGGTGTGAACTGGATCATCTGTGATATTTAATTCAGCTTGGAATTGAATTTGAATAACGAATATAGTATATAAACGACAGTTTGAACGTAGAGTTATAATATAATCAAAATCGAGTTCGAAATGGCGCTGCACTTCGTAAATTGGCGATTCGAATTTCAACTGAATGTACAGGATTTGTTTTAAGCCGGATTTATGTGAAACAAGAAACGAGTGGAGCTGGTGGAGTATATCTTTCTAGTGGAAGAGAAAAATCGGGATTTCGTCGGGTAGATTTTGATTTACGTCCAAATCAAATTTTAGAAAAGTCGCTGTGGAATTCCTTTATAATTTATAAAGGAATTATTTATATTTTAAAAAGGAATTTCAATATAAATCGAATATCGGGTTGACCCAGAAGTGGATATCGAGCTAGAAATTCATATAGCAATATTCTAGAGCTGTATGGTGTTCCACTATGAATATAGACGATAATATTTATTTTTAAATATTAAATTTAATTATATTTAAATATATTTATGTATATTTAAATGGGTCATCCAGAGCATTAAAAATAGCCACTTTTGCAAACAAAGTCGGAATTCGACGAAACTAATTTTGTTGGATCCGCAATGTCAAATAGTTGTTAGATTTCCAGTTTCGTGATTTTTAGAGTCACCGTGTAGCCGTACAGATTTTTAGAGTGAAAAACAGTCAGTATTTCGATGGTTAAAAATACGCTGTGTGAGCATACGAGGTCGGAATTCGACGAAACCAGTTTCGTTGGGACCGTAGTGTCGAACTGTAGTCGCTTGTCCAGTTTCGTGATTTTTAGGTAGCATGTGTGAGCACACGGATTTTTAGTAGACGATTTAACAACAGAATATTCCGAGAGTATGCCATTTTCTCCTTATATAAATATACCCCTCATTTTTCCTTAAAACCTAATCAAACACTTTCCGCCGCAGCTTTCTTTATTTGGGGAAAAATATATTTCGATCTCCTCTAAAACCAAGAACAATGCAAAGAAAAATCATAAAATCATAAAACTTGTATATATGTATTCCTCGTTACTTATACTTCAATCATACACCAATTTTATAAAGACCGACGATGATTTTTGTCAAAGTGATTTGGTACAGCGTGAGTCCCATGCTTGCTAGGGTTCGTTCATCTGAGAGATTGAAGCAATTATTCGAGTTTTCGTTAGTATTTCTGGGATCGTAGTGGAAAATGGGACGGGCGTGCAAAATCTGGGTGGTTCGGTGAGGTTGGATGTTGAGCGAGATACAGGGATCGTCGTTTACTGTTGTGTGACGGAAATCACATAGGGACGTCGATGAAGTCGTTGATGAGATGATGAGGTGGAGCTCTTGATGAGAAGTGGAATGGTGTGGTTCTTGTTTGATTCAGGGAGGAACGAGAAGGGATTTGAGGTCCGTGGTGGTGGAGTTTGTGTCTGAAGTAGCGGCCTGGAGTAGGATTTGGGGAAGAAACAATGCGGAGCAGGATTTGGTAGGAGCGGGTGGGCTTGTGTAGTGATGGGCTGGGGAGAAAATCAAAGTAAGCCCAATATGATTTAAAAAGATCTAAGTGGTGATATGTAAATTGTTTTAAAAGGGATCATATCAATAATGTTGGCCTGGGGTTCTCTGTTGCGTGGATACAGGAATAAGAAGGGGGAAGCACTCAGGTCTGGGTATGAGGATGGAGTGGGCCGAGATGTGAGGTAAAGCCCAAAAATAAATAAAAGGGGATTTAGTTTAGTTACAAGTTTTAAATGTGTATAAACTTCAGAATTTAATTACTATTACATACGATGTCAGAATTGAGCGAAACCAGATCCGACAGGATCGTATAGACGGACACTACACGATGGAACTGACTGGAAGTCCATCAGAGCTCGTTACAATTTATTGCAAAATAAATTGTCGTCTGAATCAAGCGATGGTTATCGTTATTAATGATGATCATCCAATGTGAGTAAATCTCAGTAACTCTAAATAGTTTATAATTTCATGTTGTATTTTTAGAACTGTTAAATGTTGGCTGATTGACTGTGTGTTGACTGTTTGATGGAACTGCTAGTCATTTAGTGAATTTCTATATTGATTCTGTTTAACAGAATATATCATATGGAACTGAAAGTGATGTTGATTTTATTGTGTAACATCTGTGATGCAGGGAAATAGGTTGGAGGAATCCAACTGGATTCCTCAACAATTATTTTATTGTTTTTCATATATGGTGATATATGATGTCATATATAATCTGTTGTCGATTATATGTGCTTGGACGATACTGATCATCATGATTTGATATGTTGAACACCATAACATACCGAAATGTTGATAAGGGAATATTTTCAAGGTGATATTTGAAAATAAAATATTTATAAATAGAATATTTATAAATAAGAAATATTTATAAATTGGAATATTTATAAATAGGAGATATTTAGAAAAAGGGAAAACGTTATAAAAAAGGAAACGGTTATAAGAAGGAAATCATTTTAAAGTGGAGAACCATTACTAAAAGTAAATTTTTAAATATGAATAAAGTTGTTAAAAAGGAAATC
Organism: Allium sativum; assembly: GCA_030737875.1. Classification (NCBI taxonomy): domain Eukaryota; kingdom Viridiplantae; phylum Streptophyta; class Magnoliopsida; order Asparagales; family Amaryllidaceae; genus Allium; species Allium sativum. The sequence continues at coordinate 1,007,765,871 of CM060916.1, forward strand.
TTTATAAAGTGAATAAAGGAGTTAATTCAAAATAGTTTAATCGACAGGAGTTATCAATTTTTAGTTAATCGAAGGAGTTATCGATTATAGTTTAATCGGAAGGAGTTATCGATTAGTTTCATCGAAGTGAGTAATCGAATATAGTTTATTCGAATAGAGTTAAAGGAAAGGAGTTAATCGAATATAGTTTATTCGAATATAATCAAATGAGTTAATCGAATATAGTTTATTCGAATAGAGTTAAAGGAGTTATCGAATATAGTTTATTCGAAAGGAGTTAAGTGAAACGAGTAAATAAATAGCGTTAGTCCAATAGAGTTAATCCAATAGCGTTAGTCCAATAGAGTTAAATCAAAAGAGTTAAGTGAATAGAATAAATTGAATAGAGTTATCGAATATACTTTATTCGAAGGAAAGAATTATCGAATAGAGATGATTCGAAAGAGAGTTACGTGAGGAAGTTTGTTAAAGAATAAAAAGGTGAACTTTGTCTATTTCAAGGTTAGAAACGTTGTTCAATCAAGGTCTGAGAGGTAGTATTACCCCAACTTGATTGACTTCATTTTTACCTAAGGAATGGTTAAGGTTCGATAGTGAAGATGGGTCAAAGGAATTTAGTTAATAAGCGTAATGGTTTGAGTTGGCATCGCGATGGTTTGTTTAAACATCTGTCTAAGTCCAATGAAGGAGTTTTGGAAATGTTTTCCAAATAAGAACCAGAAATGTTTTCCAAATAAGAACCAGAAATGTTTTATGATATAGTAAACAAGAAATGGAAATGTTTTCCAATGGTAATAACATATATTTTCTAAATTTAGAAAATAAGAACTGTTGAATATAGGGAAACAGGAGATGAAAAATGAACTAAGGAGATAAATGTTAAATGATGTTTGATCGATATAATTTCCATCTGGAAATGATATCGTTGTTTGCACACGTATTTTCCTTCGATAGTTAAATCACAAACTATCAAAAATTTTGACCATTTTAACGTTGTTAATATGGAGAGACCGGTTGGATTATTATCCAAAGAACCACTCTGTATTGGCATAAGCGTTGCGAATCATATATGCCAAAGATAATTGAAGACGGAGTCAGGTGCAAGGGCTATTGTATAAGTCTTAGATAACAGTGCCTAAGATGGGTGTACTGAATAGTGCCTTCGGTTCATCCTGTTCCTGGGTGACTTGTATGGATGAATGTCTGACAGAGTATTTCCAGAAAGGTCACGTACATTGATTTCTTCAACCGTACCAAGAGTGGAAGCGGAGAAAGAAACTTCTTTAGCTAACACATAATGTATAGACGTCAATTAGTGATTTTCGATGGATCTGACAATGTGGCATTCGAAGTGAATCCGATGTGATGATGAAGCATAACCTCAAGCCTCATCAACCGGTAAATGACAGAAATCGAGCAGGCAGCATGGCTAAGTCGGTCGCTCCGAAGTAGGGTGTATAATCACCTAATCTAGAGTTTCATTTACTTCTAAAAATCTATTGTTGATGTTGCCCCATTCGGGAAACGGTTGCTGATCCCAACCGTTGGTGATATACATTCAATACACTCAAGAGAAATGAGAGGTCGGTCATGTGTGGCCGGGTTGCAAAATGTTCTTGTTGAACCCAGTGTATTCCTTTCTAGAGGTACACTAGCGAAAGGTGGTTCCATACCTTGTCATAGTTGGAAAATCATTACCCAATACATACTTGCGGTTTTGATTGTATACTATATATGTAGAACGTGAGATGAAAGCCTTTCTGCTAGATGATTATTATATTGTGGTTGATAGACATTATTATAATATCAAAAGGTTTTTGATATAAAGATAATTTGGATTCTCATAAGGGGAAAACCCATTCCGTTATACGGCGTGGTCTTATGAGATATCATTTACTTGTTCAAACTGTTTTAAACTGTTTTACTCACACCAGTCCTATGACTGACCCGGAGTTTATTTGTTTGTTTCCCTAAACTCTTGGGAGCCTAAATTTGTACGGGCAGTCAAGTAGTCAGGATTTACAGATATACTGGAAGAGCTTGGAGCAGGAGGCTTCAGGATTATATAGCTATAGTTATTTCCGCTGTGTTGTATGTGTTGTACTTTCATAATGATATGTATATTCAAGTACGGATTTGTATTTCAAAGTTATGTTATGAAATATATTTATTCGTTCCGCTGTGAGATTCGTGTTACTCTGATATTGTGTTCTTCTTCTTCTATTCTAAGTTTCTATCTTATATATCCTCACCCTCTAATTTCTTTCACTAGTGACCGGTATTTTTCGACGTTTGGTTAGTCATCATTGAGTTTATGGCGATAACCGAAGTCATCAAAAACCCGAGTCTTTACACTCACACATACAACCATAAACAAAAAATACACGAAAATGATTAAATAGTGGTAAATATACTTCAGGTCTGGCTCTTTATACTTTATCCCTTTCACTATTGTATTTGTAGCCATCACTAACTTCATGTAACAAAATTCTCCTTACAAACAAATGGAAATTTTTTATATACTTAATAGTGGTAAATATTCGATCATAGGAATGTTGGAAATAAAACTTACCCTTAACAGTATTATGCAGTTTATGCAAAAAAAAGAACTAACAGCAAATGGAAATTCACTCATACTTGTAATTTAGACTAGAAAAGTAGAATTTTATTAATTAGAGATTCTTTTGGTTGGTCTATTCGCTGTGATTTACGTTCACAATTTATCTAACTGTAGGAAATAGACATTAGACTATTTAAATGAGTAAGCCGATTGAACTAACCTCCCATGAATTATCGTAGGGAAAATTAACACTGTTCTATTCAATCAAGACAGACTGAACCAAGGGGTATATAATTCAATCAAGACAGATTGAACAAAAGAATAGCAAAAATCATTAAAGACCAGTCAATACTACATTATCATAACCAAAACCAAGTGCTTTCTTTACCAACTTGTCAAAGCACTTCACTCAATACTACATTATCCATAACCAACTCCCTATCCTAATCATCTAGTGTAACTTGCAAAGTTGAAAGTTCCAAGTGATTTTGTCATGAATAAAGTAGTAAATTGTACCTGACCGCAAAACCATGAATCAATTTCCCAATTTTCAAAGCCTTAACATCAGCACAAGCGGGAAAAGCTGATACCAAGGTAATTGAATCAAATCTCACTCCTTCACTGTGCATTCCAGAAACCACGTCTAGAGCATCCAAAGCAAATTCATTCTGAGCATACCCACAGACAAAAGCATTCCAAGCAATCAAATCTTTTTCAGACATTCTATCGAACATTTTCCTAGCATCATTCATTCTTCTACATTTTGCGTACATATTCACTACTGCAGTCATTGCATACACGTTAGAGTCCAGCCAGATCTTTTCTAATAACCATCATCTGATGCCCATAAATTGAAGCAAATTCAACCAAAGGACAATCAACTATCTATAAGCACTCCAAATCGCGAAAATTAATATCGAAGCATACCTTGTCAAAATCGAATCTGATTCGAAATTGATACAGATTAAAGAAGACTAGTTATGAGGACCTTGGAGAAGTGGTCTAAGATGTCGTGATTAACATGGTTTCACCAGATCTCACATGTCTACTAGAGCCTTGATCGTCAGTAAGATGACATCAATAAGCGATCTGAAAGGTATTCGAAATGGTAGGTAGCAGCACAGGTTTGCTTGAGATGAAAAGTCGATTGGATGAACCCTCGTTTGGCTAAATGAATTTGCCTAAATTTGTTTGTAGAGAGGAAGATATGGATAGCGAATTTATGACGCAGAAGGAATCGCAAATTAATTAACTAATTCAGCAAAAAGATTGACTTACAAATGAATTTTAAGAATAGTGAGAATTATGTTCCAGCGGGAAAATGAAAATTTAGAGCAAAGTGAGAATTATGTTCCAGTGGGAAAATGAAAATTTAGAGTTAAGTAGTTGAGGCAGTAAAGGAAAAATCAGATTGACGTTGATTTCTAATCTGGACCGTTGGATCGTGTTGACGCAGATTGATAATTTTATTCACGCGGCTACTGCCACACATGTTGATATCTATGCTAGCACATTGAAGCATGCGTTGCAATAGACAAAAAACAACATAGCAATGACAACATTGTAGCTAGCAACGCTATGGCTTTTCGTTGCGATTGGCCAACTATGGCGTAGTGTAGTGAAAATGGAAAGAATTTTATGGAAACTCTTTGTGGTGCTTGATTCTATAAAGTCAAAGCAAAAATAAAAATGAGTACGATATGGAAAAATATTACTCCAAAACTGTTGGGAAACAATGGCTGAGTCGCGGACCAGGTCGCTTTCTTGAAGACGATTCGGCGATCTGGTCGGTGGTGCAAAACCAGTTCGTACTTTCACCGCCGCCTCTAGGATAAAACAGCCTCTCTGAAATTAATAACTGATTTTCTTTGCACTAACAAATCAGTGCAGATTTGCACTTTCTGTATTTAACTGCTCGAAAATTTCTGTAAGAATATTTTAAAGGCGGTGGAAGAGAAAAGAGAAAAAACAGTTTTTTTTATATCTATATTAATCTCGTCTAATGTGAAGATAATAGTATATAGACGAGGATTAGGTTATTCGAAAATACTAGTCAGTGGAGGAAAATAGGATCTGCGAAATACTTGGTCAAATTTTTACCGTTTCAAATTAAATTTGGTTCAGAAATATTTTCCGTAATTAAAAAACGGTTCGAAAAAATCAAGTTTTTCTGGTCTAAAAATATAAGTGTCTACACCACATAGCCAAGGCCCAAGGCCCAAGCCCAATACCGAACCGAGCCGAGCCGGGCCGGGTCGGGTCGGGTCGAGTCGGTCGTGCGCGCGTGTGTGGTGGTCATGATGCATGGGCTCCCTCCTCACAACAAAGCATGTATTGGGAGCCCCAAGGCCCCATCAAAGCTTCTTAGAAACAAGTATAAATAGTTGCTTCTTTCATATAATCCCATGATGTGGGACTATTCACATTAAGGAGCCACTCATACACTTATTCAAATATTTTAATAATTCACACAAATTTCCAACAATCCCCCACTTGAATATTTAAAATATTATCGAGCAGTTTCTAAAAAACATAAGACTGTGCATAAACAAAGGTGTCATCCGACTTGAACCTTTGCGTAGTGAATAAGATTCGGTTTTTACTAGAGTGACACGTAGTCTTGAACTCTATTCCTGACATCAAACCACATACAATCTTTTCCATAGTGCAATCAAATAAGCCCGTGCGTTTATGGCCATGCACGTCTATCCCAGTTTAGTGAACGATCTAGAAGTTCTGCCCAAAACTCCATAGGAAACGGCCACATTTCCACATTCTCATAGGTGAGTCTATCAAGAGTACTCCTGAAGGTAGGTACTCCACTCCAAATAGAGTATAGATCTCATTAAGAGTTTCTATTAACTCATCCTCTAATCACTTCAGGAATACATTGCTTCTTAGTTTATTAAATAGCATGTTCTACTTCTATCACTACACAACTTGTTTTTACCCATTGAACCTATTTCTTGGGATCTCCAGTCATTTAGGTCGGGTTACCATTGTGCGTGATTCCACAATCTCAGGGCAATAGTCCCATTCTTTTAGAATTATTAAGGACTTTCTTTCTGGTCATTCCTTTCGTCAAAGGATCTGCCAAATTATCATCACCTCATATGTGATGTTCTCTAACAATACTGTGTATACGACTATCATTTCTTACCGTTGTAATATCGGTTCTGTTTTCCTTTCAATAGTCGTCGAATTTTTCATCACTATGTATGTGATGTTCTTTTACAGTATTGTGCTTACGACGTCGTTTTCTACCGTTGTTATAACAGTTCTATACCTTTTGTAATAGCCGCGGAACTATCACAATCGATTACACCACTGGTGTTTTTTTTCCTTTATACGGATCTCAAATAGCAGATTTCTTTAGTTCTCTGCTTCTTAACTAGCTGTGGCTAGTGCTATTATCTCAGTCACTATAGTATACTGAGTCAGGATATTCTGTTTCTTAGATTTCCAAGAAACAGTTCTTCCAGCAATGCTAAATATATAGCCACTGGTCGCAATAGAATCATCAGATAAAATATTCCAGTCAGCATCAGAATATCTTTCAAGTACAGCTTGAAACTTTTCATAATGCAATCCAAGGTTCATGGTTCGTTTAAGATATCTCATGACACTTTCAATATCATGTCAATGCTTTATACTAGGTCTACTGGTAAACCTGCATAATAATCCCATGACATAGGCAATGTCGGATCTAGTACATTCAGTGGTATACCGTAGGCTGCCAATGGTGCTCGCAAAATCAGACTGTCTTACACCTTCATCAGTGTTCCTAAATAACTTTACATTGAGACCATATGGTGTACATGCATGTTTACAGTCACAATTATTGTATTTCTTTAGAGTATTCTCAATATAATGAGATTGATCCAAAGAAAATCCCCTTTTTGACCCAGTAATCTTAATACCAAGGATTACACTCGCCTTACCTAGATCTTTCATATCAAAATTGGCACTTAATAAAGATTTGGCTAAATTTATGGCATGAATGTTTGACCCAAAGATGAGTAGGTCATCTACATAAGGCATATAATAATGCAAATGTCATTCTCAGATTTGTAATAAATGCATTTGTCACTTTCATTAACTTTAAAACCATGTTAAATGATTAAAGTTCTCAAATTTTTCATGCCATTGTTAAAGTTCTTGTTTTAAACCATATAATGATTTATCTAATTGGCACACTTTATGTTCTTGACCATGTACTACAAATCCTTTAGGCTGGTCCATATAAATTTCTTCGTCTAATTCACCGTTTAAAAAGACGGTTTTAACATCCATTTGGTGTATTCATAAATTATGAATGGAAGAAAGTGAGACTAATACCCGAATGGATGTTATTCTAGTTACATGTGAGAAATTGTCGAAGAAGTTTATATTTTCTTTTTGTTTAAAAACCTTTAGCTACTGATCGTGGCTTATATTTATTAACCATGCTATCAAGTTTTAGTTTTCCATTAAGTACTCATTTACAGCCTATAGATTTACAACCAGAAGGTAAATCTGTCAAATGCCAAGTCCTATTGGATTCCGGAGAATCCATCTCATCATTTATAGCCTCTCACCAAAAATCGGCGTCTAAATAAGATAAGGCATCTTGGAGGTTTAAGTGATCCTCCTCTATAGTAAAAGCACAAAAATCTGAACCAAATCTTTTACGGTTCTCGCACTTTTACTTCTTCTAGGTTCAACTTCAGAACTTTTTTTAAGTTCTGTTCTAATAGGCATACTTGTTGTGCCCCCACTATTCCTTAAATTAAAAGGAAATTTCGTTTCATAAAAATTGGCATCATTTGATTCAAATTATATTATGTGTATTTAGGTCATAAATTCGGTATGCATTGCTATTAACAGCATAGCTTATAAATACACATTCGTATGATTTTCTTTGCCAATTTTTATTCTTGGATTTGGGGATTCTATTCAGAACATAGCATACAGTCTATAAAATATCCCCCCACTAATGTTATGCTACACCAAAATTTAATAAAAATGACAATTACTAATTCGGTAAAGGTCCTACTTTTTTTTCCAGCTTTACCGTTCATTTCATGTGAATATGGTGCAGTTCTCTTATGTACAATATATCTCATAAAAATACAGAATAGAATTAGATTCATATTCTGTTCCTCTATCACTACGTAGTCTCTTAATTTTCTTATTAACTTGATTCTCAAATTTCAGTTTTGAATGTTTTAAACATGTCAAATGCATCTCATCTTTTAAGAATCATTGTCTTTCTAATTATAAGCTTTATTTCCACATTACCAATCTCTATAGCTTTAGTGGTGCGAGGATCTCACAACACACTTTCTGATCATCAACAACCATGTATATTGTGAATATATCACAATCATAGCAGACACGGCGAGAAACACCAATGTCTACCCACCAACCATCTAATCCACCAAAAAGTGAATCTCAGTAATCATAGCCGTTAGAGTCTTCTTATTCAGGTTTGCCTACGGTACAGGGCCTTACCTGTTCCTACACTTTCTTGTCATATGATCTGGTTTTTCACAGTTGTAACATAGAAACAACTGTCCAAAATCACTCTTTTGGGTTGGTTGTTGTTATCCTTTATGGTTTCCTAGCGGATTCCCATTCTATTCTATACTGACTGGTCGTGGAAGCTTATTAATGTTAAAGATGTTCATATGTTTGAGAATTCATATTTTATCGTATAGAAAAATATACGTAAACTCAGAGACTAACGTAAGTGAATATCATAAAATATTATTTTCTGCATTTTCGAAAAATTCAGCATGTTCTTTTGGTTTGGCTCAAGGTGTCACAATTTACATGCTGTCCTCCATATTAGGCTACAATGCAGTCTAACTCATGTAGAAATATTGAATACATATGTATGCAACAAAGATGTTCTATATTCTATCTTTTCACTTGTATGCATATAAACTATGTCAATTTATTTGATGCAAAAAACCTATTCATCCAATTAATGTCGATTCTTAAGGACATTATCAAATAACGTATACATTCTATTAATGTCAAAATTTTAGTGACATTTCCAAATAATATATGTGTTCTATTAATTTTAATTTTAATGACATTTTCATATAATCATATGTATTTCAGTAATGCCAAAATTTTAATGACATTTTCAACATAAGTATGCACTTAAATAATGTCAATTTATAATAAAAACATTTTCACTATTTGCATTCAAATAGTGCCTCCTCTAATGACACTTTCAAAATAAAACTCATAAATCATATGATTTAGCTCAAAATAGATCTGAAATAATCAGCTGAAAAGAAAGGCGAAAACAGAACCTGAGCATGTAGATCCATGGTCCACAGTTCAGATTTCATCGCGATCAATCGTTGCAAAGTGATTTCAGTCGTTCGATATGCCTGGCCGCGGTGATGATGCGGCATCCAGTAGCAGCGAGATCTGTTACAATGGCTGATGACACGCCAATGATCATCACGACTGTTCCATCCAGATCATTTTAGTGTCCTCCCATTGATTAATTGTCTGTAGGGTAGCAACCGCCTCCATCTAGGACTGCAACGAAGCCATTGTTTCTTTTTGTCTTCAAATTGTTGGGAAACAATGGCCGAGTCGCGGACCAGGTCGCTTTCTTGAAGACGATTCGACGATCTGGTCGGTGGTGCAAAACCAGTTCGTACTTTCGCCGCCGCCTCTAGGATAAAACAGCCTCTCTGAAATTAATGATGTGCAAATCAGTGCAGATTTGCACTTTCTGAATTTAATTGCTCGAACATTTCTGTAAGAATATTTTAAAGGCGGTGGAAGAGAAAAGAGAAAAAAAAAACAGTTTTTTTTATATCTATATTAATCTCGTCTAATCTGAAGATAATAATATATAGACGAGGATTAGGTTATTCGAAAATACTGGTCAGTGGAGGAAAATAGGATCTGCGAAATACTTGGTCAAAAGTTTACCGTTTCAAATTAAATTTGGTTCAGAAATATTTTCCGTAATTAAAAAACGGTTCGAAAAAATCAAGTTTTTCTGGTCTAAAAATATAAGTGTCTACACCACATAGCCAAGGCCCAAGGCCCAAGCCCAATACCGAACCGAGCCGAGTCGGGCCGGGCCGGGTCGAGTCGAGTCGGTCATGCGCGCGTGTGTGGTGGTCATGATGCATGGGCTCCCTCCTCACAACAAAGCATGTATTGGGAGCCCCAAGGCCTCATCAAAGCTTCTTAGAAACAAGTATAAATAGTTGCTTCTTTCATATAATCCCATGATGTGAGACTATTCACATTAAGGAGCCACTCATACACTTATTCAAATATTTTAATAATTCATACAAATTTCCAACAATCCCCCACTTGAATATTTAAAATATTATCGAGCAGTTTCTAAAAAACATAAGACTGTGCATAAACAAAGGTGTCATCCGACTTGAACCTTTGCGTAGTGAATAAGATTCAGTTTTTACTAGAGTGACACGTAGTCTTAAACTCTATTCCTGACATCAAACCACACACAATCTTTTCCATAGTGCAATCAAATAAGCCCGTGCGTTTATGGCCATGCACGTCTATCCCAGTTTAGTGAACGCTCTAGAAGTTCTGCCCAAAACTCTATAGGAAACGGCCACATTTCCACATTAACATAGGTGAGTCTATCAAGAGTACTCCTGAAGGTAGGTACTCCACTCCAAATAGAGTATAGATCTCATTAAGAGTTTCTATTAACTCATCCTCTAATCACTTCAGGAATACATTGCTTCTTAGTTTATTAAATAGCATGTTCTACTTCTATCACTACACAACTTGTTTTTACCCATTGAACCTATTTCTTGGGATCTCCAGTCATTTAGGTCGGGTTACCATTGTGCGTGATTCCACAATCTCAGGGCAATAGTCCCATTCTTTTAGAATTATTAAGGACTTTCTTTCTGGTCATTCCTTTCGTCAAAGGATCTGACAAATTATCATCACCTCATATGTGATGTTCTCTAACAATACTGTGTATACGACTATCATTTCTTATCGTTGTAATATCGGTTCTGTTTTCCTTTCAATAGTCGTCGAATTTTTCATCACTATGTATGTGATGTTCTTTTATAGTATTGTGCTTACGACGTCGTTTTCTACCGTTGTTATAACAGTTCTATACCTTTTGTAATAGCCGCGGAACTATCACAATCGATTACATCACTGGTGTCTTTTTTTCCTTTATAGGGATCTCAAATAGCAGATTTCTTTAGTTCTCTACTTCTTAACTAGCTGTAGCTAGTGCTATTATCTCAGTCACTATAGTATACTGAGTCAGGATATTCTGTTTCTTAGATTTCCAAGAAACAGTTCTTCTAGCAATGCTAAATATATAGCCACTGGTCGCAAAAGAATCATCAGATAAAATATTCCAGTCAGCATCAGAATATCTTTCAAGTACAGCTTGAAACTTTTCATAATGTAATCCAAGGTTCATGGTTCGTTTAAGATATCTCATGTCCCTTTCAATATCATGTCAATGCTTTATACTAGGTCTATTGGTAAACCTGCATAATAATCCCACGACATAGGCAATGTCGGGTCTAGTACATTCAGTGGCATACCGTAAGCTGCCAATGATGCTCGCAAAATCAGACTGTCTTACACCTTCATCAGTGTTCTTAAATAACTTTACATTGAGACCATATGGTGTACATGCAGGTTTACAGTCAAAATAATTGTATTTCTTTAGAGTATTCTCAATTTAATGAGATTGATCCAAAGAAAATCCCCTTTTTGACCCAGTAATCTTAATACCAAGGATTACACTCGCCTTACCTAGATCTTTCATATCAAAATTGGCACTTAATAAAGATTTGACTAAATTTATGGCATGAATGTTTGATCCAAAGATGAGTAGGTCATCTACATAAGGCATATAATAGTGCAAACGTCATTCTCAGATTTGTAATAAATGCATTTGTCACTTTCATTAACTTTAAAACCATGTTAAATGATTAAAGTTCTCAAATTTTTCATGCCATTGTTAAAGTTCTTGTTTTAAACCATATAATGATTTAACTAATTTGCACACTTTATGTTCTTGACCATGTACTACAAATCCTTTAGGCCGGTCCATATAAATTTCTTCGTCTAATTCACCGTTTAAAAAGACGGTTTTAACATCCATTTGGTGTATTCATAAATTATGAATGGAAGCAAGTGAGATTAATACCCGAATGGATGTTATTCTAGTTACATGTGAGAAATTGTTGAAGAATTTTATATTTTCTTTTTGTTTAAAAACCTTTAGCTACTGATCGTGCCTTATATTTATTAACAGTACTATCAAGTTTTAGTTTTCCTTTAAGTACTCATTTACAGCCTATAGATTTACAACCAGAAGGTAAATCTGTCAAATGCCAAGTCCTATTGGATTCCGGAGAATCCATCTCATCATTTATAGCCTCTCGCCAAAAATCGGCGTCTAAATAAGATAAGGCATCTTGGAGGTTTAAGTGATCCTCCTCTATAGTAAAAGCACAAAAATCTGAACCAAATCTTTTACGGTTCTCGCACTTTTACTTCTTCTAGGTTCAACTTCAGAACTTTTATTAAGTTCTATTCTAATAGGCATACTTGTTGTGCCCCCACTATTCCTTAAATTAAAAGGAAATTTCGTTTCATAAAAATTGGCATCATTTGATTCAAATTATATTATGTGTATTTAGGTCATAAATTCGGCATGCTTTGCTATTAACAGCATAGCTTATAAATACACATTCGTATGATTTTCTTTGCCAATTTTTATTCTTGGATTTGGGGATTCTATTCAGAACATAGCATACAGTCTATAAAATATCCCCCCACTAATGTTATGCTACACCAAAATTTAATAAAAATGACAATTACTAATTCGGTAAAGGTCCTATTTTTTTCAGCTTTACCGTTCATTTCATGTGAATATGGTGCAGTTCTCTTATGTACAATATATCTCATAAAAATCCAGAATAGAATTAGATTCATATTCTGTTCCTCTGTCACTACGTAGTCTCTTAATTTTCTTATTAACTTGATTCTCAAATTTCAGTTTTGAATGTTTTAAACATGTCAAATGCATCTCATCTTTTAAGAATCATTGTCTTTCTAATTATAAGCTTTATTTCCACATTACCAATCTCTGTAGCTTTAGTGGTGCGAGGATCTCACAACACACTTTCTGATCATCAACAACCATGTATATTGTGAATATATCACAATCATAGCAGACACGGCGAGAAACACCAATGTCTACCCACCAACCATCTAATCTACCAAAAAGTGAATCTCAGTAATCATAGCCGTTAGAGTCTTCTTATTCAGGTTTGCCTGCGGTACAGGGCCTTACCTGTTCCTACACTTTCGTGTCATATGATCTAGTTTTTCTCAGTTGTAACATAGAAACAACTGTCCAGAATCACTCTTTTGGGTTGGTTGTTGTTATCCTTTATGGTTTCCTTGCGGATTCCCATTCTATTCTATACTGACTGGTCGTGGAAGCTTATTAATGTTAAAGATGTTCATATGTTTGAGAATTCATATTTTATCGTATAGAAAATTATACGTAAACTCAGAGACTAACGTAAGTGAATCTCATAAAATATTATTTTCTGCATTTTCGAAAAATTCAGCATGTTCTTTTGGTTTGGCTCAAGGAGTCACAATTTACATGTTGTCCTCCATATTAGGCTACAATGCAGTCTAACTCATGTAGAAATATTGAATACATATGTATGCAACAAAGATGTTCTATATTTTATCTTTTCACTTGTATGCATATAAACTATGTCAATTTATTTGATGCAAAAAACTTATTCATCCAATTAATGTCGATTCTTAAGGACATTATCAAATAACATATACATTCTATTAATGTCAAAAAATTTAGTGACATTTCCAAATAATATATGTGTTCTATTAATTTTAATTTTAATGACATTTTCATATAATCATATGTATTTCAGTAATGCCAAAATTTTAATGACATTTTCAACATAAGTATGCACTTAAATAATGTCAATTTATAATAAAAACATTTTCACTATTTGCATTCAAATAGTGCCTCCTCTAATGACACTTTCAAAATAAAACTCATTAAATCATATGATTTAGCTCAAAATAGATCTGAAATAATCAGCTGAAAAGAAAGGCGAAAACAGAACCTGAGCATGTAGATCCATGGTCCACAGTTCAGATTTCATCGCGTTCAATCGTTGCAAAGTGATTTCAGTCGTTCGATATGCCTGGCCGCGGCGATGATGCGGCATCCAGCAGCAGCGAGATCTGTTACAATGGCTGATGACACGCCAATGATCATCACGACTGTTCCATCCAGATCATTTTAGTGTCCTCCCATTGATTAATTGTCTGTAGGGTAGCAACTGCCTCCATCTAGGACTGCAACGAAGCCATTGTTTCTTTTCCTCTTCAAATTGTTGGGAAACAATAGCTGAGTCGCGGACCAGGTCGCTTTCTTGAAGACGATTCGGCGATCTGGTCGGTGGTGCAAAACCAGTTCGTACTTTCGCCGCCGCCTCTAGGATAAAACAGCCTCTCTGAAATTAATAACTGATTTGCTTTGCACTAACAAATCAGTGCAGATTTGCACTTTCTGAATTTAACTGCTCGAAAATTTCTGTAAGAATATTTTAAAGGCGGTGGAAGAGATAAGAGAAAAAACAGTTTTTTTTTATATCTATATTAATCTCGTCTAATCTGAAGATAATAATATATAGACGAGAATTAGGTTATTCGAAAATACTGGTCAGTAGAGGAAAATAGAATCTGCGAAATACTTGGTCAAAAGTTTACCGTTTCAAATTAAATTTGGTTCAGAAATATTTTTCGTAATTAAAAAACGGTTCGAAAAAATCAAGTTTTTCTGGTCTAAAAATATAAGTGTCTACACCACATAGCCAAGGCCTAAGGCCCAAGCCCAATACCGAACCGAGCCAGGCCAGTCGCGCACGCGTGTGTGGTGGTCATGATGCATGGGCTCCCTCCTCACAACAAAGCATGTATTTGGAGCCCCAAGGCTCCGTCAAAGTTTCTTAGAAACAAGTATAAATACTTGCTTCTTTCGTATAATCCCATGATGTGAGACTATTCACCATTAAGGAGCCACTCATACACTTATTCAAATATTTTAATAATTCACACAACTTTCCAACAAAAACTTAAAAACACTCAAGTTATTAATATTTTTTTGATCTATCTCCAGGATAAGGAAGCACAGGTGCATCTTTATCTATTACGCTTCCATCATAGGTAATTGTTCATTTGATTTTCAATTTCTTGGATTTTGCACTGAAACTTCCGTTAGGCGACAATTCATCTATTCACTCGATTTCCTCACATGTGCAGCCTAGTGCCAATTAACAATCAAAGGCTGTGTCAATTAACGATCAATTTAACTATGTTATTTATGAACTGTCAAGGAAGAAGAAAGAACCAGGATTATAATTTTAAAAAACAAAATGGCTCTGTTGTATGCCTTCTGATTTGGAGTTAAATGTTATTTGGATGTTATATGCCTTCTAATTTGGAGTTAAACAAGAATGTATCAAAATTGATTACTGAAGACGAGGAAATTTCCTCACCCTTTGTTACTATTTTCATAACCTTATGTTGAAGATCAACGTCTTGGGTTTATCTCATGTGTTTGATATAACGCCTCTAAATTCTCATTAACTTCAACAAATTTGTTGTGGAAGCTTTCATATGCAGCTCTTGCTAAAGCTATTCTTCGAATCACAACTTCCTGCTCTAGTTAATAACATTAGATTAATTTCAATTTTTTAAAATTGAATATTATCTACGAAGTATTGAAATCCTGACTTCAAATCATTTGTAAATGTGATCTTGAATTAAAATGGGAATTGAATTCTAGTTTTCCTTTTATATTTTGTTCATATTTTTAGTTTTGACACTAAAATTATGCTACTTTTAAGTCGTTTCTATAGTAGTTAGACTGATTGTTTGATTAACGTTTTGCATTTTTATTCTATCAAAATGAATTTAATTATAATGCTTTTTTGTATATATTAAAATACTTTGTTTATAGCTTCTGGATATCAAAATATGTAATTCCGTCAACATGTGGTGCTTGCAAATTTTAATTGTTAATAGTATCTATTTCAGAACAACCTTGGTAGCGTTGGAACAAAATAGATGCATGTAGTGGTATCCATAAGGTTTTTGAAGAAAGACGGAGGTGTTTTTGTCTTCTTTTTTTAAAATCCTATGGCAGTTGAACAACATATCTATTTATGTGATTTTTCAAGATGAACCAATGTTTCAAAATGCGAAGTAAAAAAAGAAAGAAAGCAATGGTTGAATATCCTAGATTTATATGTGAAGTTTAAATTTATTATGTTTCAATCAATGCTAGCATATTTTTGCATATGGAAGGATATCTATTTTTTAATACAAAATTTTCCAGCCTGCTATGCTTATATATACTCTTGGTATTTTATTATATAATACATAATATGTTTGTAATGGAGACATGCTTAGGAAGATATAGCCTGCCATGCAAATGATGTTACTCATTCAAATCATGCATCATCAAATTCAATAAAACATGTTTTTATTGCGTAGTTCAAATCATGTTTATGAAGAATTCAAAGTCTTAAATCATTGTGAACAGAACCTTGCATCTTTCGCCTTCCATCCCAATGTCAGTACAATAATGAGATTTGCTAATTAATATGATTAATTTCAAACTACCATACCAAAGAAATTGATTTGAAATTTCCTTTGAATATTTTGGTCATTATTACTCCACTGATAAAAAAATAAGAATTTAAAAGAGATTTCCTTATTATATCATTTATCGGTATCACAATAAAAATTAGAAAAAAGTAAGAAATTTTTTTAAAAAGGGGAAAATGAAACAGGTAATTAATCTGCTCTTATGATAAGCATCCGAAGTTTGATAAGCGATCACTGCAAACTGAAAATATGGTCCTAAGGTTAAAAATTCTAATAAACTAATGAATTGAACATATTATAATGAGAAATTGAATCTTATGTTCTTACCTTTCTACCAGAACCGTGAAGCTTTGCTTTATCAACCTCCTCAATATTGGTCATGTTTATTTTCTGTTTCTACAAACTTTAAAATAGCAGTTAAACAAGTAGCAATTAACAAATCTGGATTTCTACAGGCTTTGAAATATCCAGTAAGAAAATATTTGCCCAAATTTTTAAAACTTTTATCACCTAACTTCAAATTGCAAATTTTTGTAAGGCTATTTTCTTCTTGTTACCCTAAGTTTGTGTTGTAGGCCTAATGTATCTTTCTGAAAAATTTAGGCATATTGAAGAAGAAAAACCAACAGAACTGTGCTTCACTAGGTAAATATTATTATGACATAAAAGGAAAAATTAAAGTTGTCTATTATAGACCTAATAGACTCTTGATGGGAACATGTTATCACATCCTGCATCTTTTCGAACTATGGACAGGCACGGTTAGGCATGCACGCTTCAGGCTCTCTCTTCCCAAGCCGCAGTCCCTTGGAACACAAGGCAGTAGCTCTGTCTTCCCTTACTGATGACATGCTTGGGTTATATCTCATCACTATGCAATATTTTGGTTGTGTATCTGTATGCTATGCTCGCCATTGTTTTATGTACATATTATATGCTATGCTTGGACTTTCAATATTAACCTATATGGTCTAGACTGTATCTGCCACTAATTGGGTCTGTCAACCAGTCTATATTTCTAGCTATATATATTTATGCATAACCGGCTGTGTAGCACTACGCTACACACCCTTCTTCCTCTAAAAAAAAATTGCCTATTATTTCTCTGCTTATCATCCCCCTTTCGTCCTCCTCAATCCCTTCCTTTCCTCTTACTTTAATTTGGCCATAGCCTTTAATTCTCTTTTCAACTAGCCTTGTTTTTACTTCATTGTATATAGTTTAAAATTGTAATGCTTAAAGCTTGAAAAGATTAACAACATTAGTAACCATGCAATTAATTGGCAAAAAATGGTGATGCTATTAATCTGCCAAGGCATTAAATAATTAATGACATTTATTTTTTTGTATTATTTTATTTCATATTTGATGTTTTAGAAAAAGAACATGCTTCCAACAACTATGTAAGTACAGTGCTTTTTCTTACTTATAATCATATTTTCCTTTATTTAAATGTCATTTATTTCACAATTACCTTTGGGAAAACAAATCAATTCCACATTCCATAATTTTGTCAACGTTTACAGTCAAAGCAGGTCCTTTTATTCTCTAAATAAACCTAGTTTTACATGCAACTCAAAGTGTTTCTTGGTTTAAAAAAAAAATGTAGACACTTTTTATTGTTAATATTAGAATAAGATGATTTCATGTGTAGTTGTGCATTTGAAAAAATAAATTAAATATTGATTTTTAGTTATTGAGGTAGTGATTCGAGGATGAGAAAATGAGGTAACCTTGAGTATTATATCACTTGATAAAATAGTTTCTGGAATTTGCTTCTACAATCTTCTATAAGCTCCAATATTGTAGTTAATAAATCTGAATTTCTACTAGATTCAAAATATTCAATAAGCAAAATACTTCCTGGAACTTTTGAATACTTACGATTTTTGCTATTTAATATGCTTGATTATAAATATATTTTCAATAAATTTGCCAAGTATAAAAGTTCATGAGGTACTTGCTAGATAATCATTTGTAAATAGCGATTTAATGTCTAATAAAAATAGGGAAGTGATTATAGCTTTTATTTAAATACCTGATTTAATGAAGACATTAAGTGATAACATATTTTGCTACCCTCTCAATTTTCATTCATTTAGAGAACATAAATTTTGGACCTGCCATGCAATTTGTTTTGTTCCATATACGTGTTCAAATTAATTAGTAGTTATACAAATTACATACATACATATTATATACAATATATATATATATATATATATATATATATACACACGCATACACACACATATTTATATATGGGAAAGTTTATTTAGATACAACTGGTGATACAGTTGACCCCAACCATTGGATCGTCCCTTGAATTCCACAGCTCCATATAAGGACAAAAAGATCCAACGGTTGAGATTCTAAGTCTCCCAATTTGTGTCTAAATAGTCGCCTCTTTATACATATATATATATATATATATATATTATATATACACACACACACACACATATATATATATATATATATATATAATGCAAATACTTCACTTAGTGAAACCATTTTTGATTCGTCAAAACTACCCTTTCTTATATGGAAGCAGATGGGTAAATTATAAGGCTACATTCGTCTTTTGACATTACCAAAATGTTTTCTACCTGTTTCTCAACCACATTTTTATCCACTTTCACCAGTTTCAATTGCAGATCTATTTCTTTGTCTCAACTTCTTCTCACGCTACCTGATACTTCTCAATCATAGGATAAAATATAGATTAGAAATTCGGTGAGAAGCAGACACTAGGCCATATGACAGATCAAGCTAAAGTATGATAGTTCAGGTATAACTTCATTCCTCACTTTCGTTTAATTCCAATTATATCTTTTCTTCTTTTAATGGTAACTATTTGAATTTGGTTTTATATTATTGTTGATTTGGATTTTCTCCTCACTTTCTTCCTGATACTTCTCAAACACAAGATAAAATATACAAAAAAATGGTGTGAAGCAGATGTCAAGAGATTTTTGCATGATAAATCACACTAAAGTATGATAGTTTAGGTATGACTTCTTTTCTCATTTTCATTTAATTCCAGTTATATTTTTTCTTCCTTTAATGGTAACTGAAATATTTGGATTGCTTTGATATTATTTTTTATTCAGTTACTAATGATGTTGTTCCCTTGTATTTAATTGGTAATTACTTAATAGATAAATTAATGTTCTTCTCTTTGTAACGACCCAAGGATTTTCAACCCCGAAAATCAACACAAAACACAATATCGACTATTCAAGCAACAGAAATACCACATCATTAATAAAAATCCTTAGGTCGTTACGCTCTCCTTTCTCTGAGATTGAAAGTATGATTGGAACAATAATTACACAATAATTTTCGCGCATCTCGAGTCTCAGATCTGTAACGACCCTGAAACCCCAGCCCAGCCTAAACCGAACAAGAACACAGATTGTTTGAGAACATGATGCATAAAAACACAAAACAAGAGAATCTTTCATTGCTATTATAACAATATACATCAAAGTACAAGAATATCAGAGTGTGGAAAAACAAATACACAGCGGAAATACAATTATCAAAGAACAAATAAATTACATAACAACAGAAAAATGTAGTACATAAACACAATGTGCAACGGAAACATCAACTAACACAGTTGAAGGGAATACACAGATACAAAGCTTTCTGGAGTATAGCTTCATCCATAATCTAGGATCCTGCGAAATGAAAAGATATGCAAAGCCAAAATTACCAACTGCCCATGTGGAAAATATGGGCACCCAGAGTTTAGGAGAAAACAATAAACTCCTGGTCAGTCATGAGACTGGTATGAGGGCTAAAACAGTTATTAAAACTTTATTATAAAGTTGGGTAAATCATGGGACCATGCCATATGACACGGAACGGGTTTCCTCCATGTGATTACCATAAAACAAAACTCGCAATGCTAAACCAGAAAAATGTAGCTATTATAAGACTCAGGTCCAATCACACAATGCAACGCAAGCCGAAGGATAGAGTTTTATAAAAGCCAAAGATGCTTAGTACGCTTTAAAACAAATATTTTGATATTATTATAGAAAACAACTTCGAATATAAATGTATCAATCCTAGACGTCATAGTACCCTATCGTAATATGTCACCATATAGGTTTACAACTAAAACCGCAAAATCGCATATTGGAAATTGGATTCTATCTATGAGTCGAGGCAAGGGATATTCCTAACAGATTTCGGGCCATTTCTAGCGGGATGCCCAGGATCAACACATGTGACCCTTGAAGCGACAGGGTCGGTCTATGCTTACTTTTGCGGATTGGCAATTCCTGAACAATACATTTCTCGGACCTCTTGGCCAGTACGTCGACCATCTTGGCCTTGTGCATCCAATATCCGAGGGACCTCGCTATCCATCATTCACATAAGTAAAATGTTTTGGCTCCATACCATGACATCACCTATAGCTAGAAAGAAACGAATGTGCTTCCTACGGTCCTTCATCCCCTTTTTGACTCATAGCAGTGTGTGAAGCTGACGAAATAACGCTATGCACAATGCTATGCTATATTAAAACCGTGCTTTAATCATCATCCATAAAGCTCTGCTTTTCAGTAAAAGCTTTGATCTATGCATCTCAGCATGCCAAATCATCAATCCATACCGTATCATAGATTTTCACTAATATATAACCTCTAAGCTCATACATCTCAGAGAAAGGTGTTAATCAAGAGAATAAATTCTCCACTACCAATCATATATATATATATCAATCAGAGATCACTGAGTACAACATAAAATACAATGTCAGGTATACAATCCATTTGCTAGTCTATTCTAGGTCTGAACGAAACTGGAGGCACCTTATTCCTCATTGCGTATGCCCAATACAGGAGAGAGACCTCGCATATCCGATCGATGTCCAAGTATGTTTGGACGACCACCACTTATTACCTTTTCTTAGGTGTATGGTCCAATTTACACATTAGCAATAACCCAAACGATGTGAAGATCTTCGGTCTTCAACCACCATCCACATAACTTCAGCTTTCAAACGTCATGACAATTATTCAGAATGGGTCAAACCAGGTCTTGCCGAATAACTCGCTCATCTTTAAATTTATGTGATAAATACTCAAAGACAACATTAAACTTATTGCTTAATCCGTTTCTCGGAAATCATTTCCAAAGATTCTATATTATCTTTTCACATCAAGAATCATTACTTAATGATTATTCAACTTTTGGAAATTAATCCTGTCTTTACTTGGGTTAAAGAACAAATGTCATTTAAAACATCGCTCACGATAAACCCAAAATCTTCTTTTATTTAATATGGAATTTTCATGAAAATCTGAACTATGTATAATTGATATAAATTTCTGTATCCGACTAATAGTATAAGTGGAATAATGGCAAAGCCTTTTAAATTCAATAAATAGTAAATTTCTTCCTTCACAGATGCTCATCTCGATTATTATTAATCAAATTCCACTCAATTCCAATTTAATTGAATAAACATGAAATCTTCCTTAAATCTTAACTAAAAGATTTACTCCTTTCACAACTAGGTTCAAGAACAGTATTATTTAAGATACCATCCACAACCAACCCAAAATCAACTTCCATTTAATTCCAATTTAATTTATTAAATTGGAAATTTTCATTAAATCTTAATAAAAGATTTGTTCCATAACTTACACTTTAACGGGGTTCAAGAACAGTGCCATTGAAGCCACTATTCAGAAAAAACCCAAAATCCAATTTGATATTAAATATAAAATCTTAAAAGGAAATCATGTTAATTTACATTCAATACCAAATTCTGAAACCAACAAATATCGTATCGAAATAATGATATCACTATCTTCCGAATTCCTCAACGATACAAGTATAATCACGAAATCCAATATAGAAATACCCGAAGATGATTTGCATTCAAATCCTTTTCAAATCATATGTTGGTAAACTCTGGTTGCATTA
Source organism: Allium sativum (assembly GCA_030737875.1). Classification (NCBI taxonomy): domain Eukaryota; kingdom Viridiplantae; phylum Streptophyta; class Magnoliopsida; order Asparagales; family Amaryllidaceae; genus Allium; species Allium sativum. The sequence goes on from CM060916.1 coordinate 1,007,788,078, forward strand.
AAACCTTTTATTAATCCAATTTGTCATGTCAAAGCATTGGATTCTTTCTTCTTGTTTTCAAACAAATCTTTCTGAGAATAATATCGTTTATCTTTCTAAACTTGGAATATTTTATCCAAACTCCTTTCCAAATCATTTATTATGATTTATCATAATTTATTCATATTTTTAATAAAAGAATTAAGGCCCTCACAGTCGGTTTCCAACTTCGACCACTGAACTGCATCCATAACGACCTTTTAGAAAACTAATTTGGATATATTTTTAAATTTATCTATTAAAATTTAAGCTTCTTATACTCATTTGAAAGATCTTTTTACATGAACCCAATGATTCCGATTTTAGGAGAATCTGACGGTCAGATCTCTCATTACGTCCATTCGAAGTTACGGGTTGACGTTCGCTAACTGTCGCGTGACGCGTTCTCTTCAAACCCGAATCGTTTTTTAATTTATAAATAAATCGAAAATGCTTCCAAACTTCCTTTATACATTATATATATAATATATGTATATATATAATTATCGTTGAAAACATATTTCAGTCGTTTATCTTCAAAATGAAATATTTCACTGTTCGGTTACTTTTAATATTATTCAAATGAATAAAATAATATTATTTTTCGAAAGTCATCACTTTACGCTCAATTTTTCCTTATAGTCATAAAAAAATGAAGAACTTTCTAAAGAAAACTTCTTTTAAAATGTTCGCTACATATCCTAACTGAACTTCACCTTAAAAAGTTACTATTCATTTTAAATTAAAACTTCGATAAGCAATAAGTACATTAAAAATACTTCAAAATCATTCATTATAGTTACAAATATTAATCGATATTCCGATATCTACGTGTCCATCCAAAATCGAACATCGAAATCAAACTTTGATTTTTCACTGAATATTATATTATTAAAATATTCGTTTTATTCCGGATTGGAATAACATTCAACCAAACATCATATAATTTTACTTATATGAATTTTACGCATCCAACAAGCTTTTCAAACAACTATTAAACATCCAAGATTCCAAATGACGTCTAGTCTACACCTATATTCATATAAGATTTAATCAAATAATTGATGCTTATTTCAATCTGCGATCAACCGAGCAACATACAAACTACATACTAGGGAGATGTTTAAGTCAAATATCATCCCGAGACCCGTGTAAGGTTTTTAAGCAACAAACAATCACTTTAAATTAACTATTGATTTATGAATTTAATCATATCCAATTCAATTCAAATTATTTTTCAAACTAACCAATAATACTTAAATGAGTGATGATAAGTTCACAGTTTGAACCATAAATGGATATTAAATCCAATTTCAACTACCACAAATATATTAACATTAGTTTAACATGTTAATCTCCTCAAAATCACAATCACAACATATCACAATCAATCAACAATTCATCCATCGGGTTTGCAAACAATTTGTGATGTGAGCAACCATATACTGTATAAAAGTTTGGGATAAACAAATAAATTAAAACTACAGTTTTCGCTAATGTTTAGCTACATAATTGTCATATTTTTAAACGTCGTATAAACTTCATAATTAACCATTTTCTAACTTCCAATTCACTTAACATTTCCATATTAACTTCTATAGCTAAAAGGTTAACTATTTAATTGTTCAAACTTATTTAAGCTGCACGAGTACACAAATTTGAGTGAGAAACTCTCACCCCGGCCATCAAACAATAGTGCACTACAACGTCGGATCTTGGCGCGCTCGCTACGGGCTAAAAATATTGCCTTTTCTTCTTGGATCAACTCCCAACTTCTCCGCAACGCTTGTACGCACTCTAACTTGAGTTCAAAGGATGAAAGTTATGATTTTTAGTAGTTTGGAGTCTCTTAGACTCCGGGTTCTCGCTGTCCAGCAACGTGGCAGCAGCCGTAGGGTGCCACATTGTGTGTGAGGTCCACTAAAGGGTTGCTAAAGGTAGTATAAAGGGTTTAAGCACTTAAAGATGCAAGCTTTCACACATTGGAAGCATTTAAGGAGGAGAGAGGAGAGGAGTGGAAGTAGGCCCACGGCTTGACCTGGGGAGGCGTGCAGGAGGTGCTGACATCGGAGGGTGTGGTGGCGCATCCATTAGGCGGCAACGGTGGAGGAAGAAAGGGAGAATGTTGCCATTAATTAGTTCTTGAAGCTTTAAGGTGTATTTAGTGAAATGGAAGATAACTTAAGGATAAATTAAAATTAATTAAGCACAAATCACTTCATGGAATGAAAAACAAATGAGAGCAAGACACATGGAAGAGAGAGGGATCATTTATCTAATTTTAATTGGTTGACCACTATTCACGAAGTGAGGTATTATGCCGATGTATTAATTACACCGTGCAAACTTCGTTCTAGTCGCACGGACACATGTTAAATCCAAAAATTATGAAATTTGAAATATTGTATGTTATGGAATTATGGATTAACGAACCTGGTCTCACTAAATTTGGAGACCGTTTGAAAAATGACCTTATTTCTAGCTTAAATTGAATTCTGATAGAATTTTCAACGTATGTTTATATTCGTTCTTCTACATACGAACTCCATTGGACTTGAAAATTTAAATACTGCCATGTTTCGATGTTCCAGTTCGAATAAAAGTGGTTTCGTCGAATTCCGAGACTGTCTCAAAAATGGTTCTTTTATAGGCGATCGATATAGCTTTGAAATATCCATTTTCAGATTAGGAGCTTATAAATTGATTTAAATTTTTTACTGGCCGTGTTATAAGTCAAATAAAAGATTAAAAATAATTTTAAATTATTCCCAAATTTTAATGAGTAAAAATCAACATTTTCTATTTCAAAAATCGTTAAAATAATTTAAATTCAAATTTTAAATTAGTACCAAAATTGAGGGTGTTACATTCTCCCCTACTTAAAACTTTTTGTCCCCGAAAATTGAACGAAACTGAAGGTCGTTTACTTAACCAACTCAATCTTCATTCTAACTCAAGTTCTTCAACTTTTCAGTTTCTAAGAACTTTCTAATTTTCCTGAAATTTAGCTAATGCCTCAAATTTTCGAAAATTTGCACCATAACCTCCTTTGTACGGGTTGATCAACACAACTACAACTTGCCTCTCTAGGCCCTTATCAATCAAAAGAAAATCCAAAAGCCAAGCGGCTTGCCAATCGGTTCATAAAATCATCATACCCAATTAATACAATAAATGTGTAGCTTTTTGTCGGGCATACAATTTTATTCCTCTTCTTAGCCCCCAATCAATAACCTATCCAAATATATAGGTATGTCAAGTTCCAACTAATTTTAAATCAATTCAACATTAAATTTGATTGGGCTCAATTTAGCTTTCATTCTCATATTGGTTTTATCGTTCAATTTTTATTTGACTTTCCTTGAGTTAAATTTCAATTCGTTTGATTTACTTTTACTTTTCAATCTATTTAGCTAATATTAGTTAAATTTAGAGCTCATATCATTTCCAAAAACTTACTTAAATCAGTTTAAGTATATTTCGACGTTTCAATTGGAATTATGCAGTCATCCCACTTTTGAAACTCGAAAATAAACACTAATAATGATCCATCAATCACCAGAATCATCCCCAAGCGACAAAAATGTGACTCTATATCAATCCAGTATATTAGAGACTTCATATATAATCTGCCAAACATATATATCAAAATCTTCTTATACTCGGTAGTCAAACCTCAACATCAAAATAAGCATTCAAAACCTTACAACAAGTTTAAACCCTAAGGTGTGTCAGAATTCACTGACTGTCCAAAATCGCCGAAGATACTGTTTACTTACTCTGATAAGACATCTTAAGTAATTAAATCAGAAATCAAGCATCACATTCAATCAACCAATGAATTGATTAACTTTTAAAACATGTATGTTATCAAAACATAAGCATTTTGATATACTCAAAATATGATTTCGAAATCAGATTATATATATAATAATCACAAATACGTTACTTATAAACATATAACTCTCAACTCATCCTTGTGCATTACTAACTCCATCTCTAATGAGTTTCTCATTCTAGGATATTACTGATCTCATCTCTAATGAGTATTCTTTCATACGATATTACCAATCCTATCTCCAATGAGTTCTTTCATTTGGTTCTAATGTGTCTTGTTCTCGAGCTCTACAAAACCAAAGCTCTGATACCAACTTTAGCAACCCTGAAACCTCCGCCCGGCCTATACCGAACAAGAATACGGATTGTTTGAGAACATGACGCATCGAAACACAAAACAAGAGAATCTTTTGTTACTTACAACAATATACATAAAAGTACAAGAATATCATAGTGTGGAAAAATAAACACACAACGAAAATACAATTATCAAAGAATAAATAAATTATATAACAGCAAAAAAATGTAGTACATATACACGATGTGCAGCGGAAAACATCAACTAACACAGCTAAAGGGAATACATGGATACAAAGCTTTCCAGAGTATAACTCAAGTCATAACCCCGGATCCTATGAAATGAAAAGATCAGCAAAGCCACCAAGTGTACATGTGAAATATATGGGCACCTAGAGTTTAGGCGTAAACAATAAACTCCAGGTTAGTCATGAGACTAGTATGTGTGACGGCCCATCCCGCACCAACCGACATTTACTCCAAAAGTGAGCTGTACACATGTCCAGTTAGCACGGGACGGTCGTCAGAAGAAAAGGGGAAGAAGGAAATGAACTAACAAGGAACCTGTAGAATGTCTCACAGCGCATAGAAAAATATATAATAATAACATACTTGTCATAAAACAGGTGAGACAGTGCATAAGCTGAAACAACTAACATAGCAGCGGAAAATCCAAGTACAGCTTATGATCCAAAGTTAAACATTATTGCAACTTCTCAAACTGTCTCAAAAGCAAAAGCAAGATAAAGGAGGTACACTACTAATGCCCAAGTAGCGACCACCAACGACACAGGGAGAATATCTATATATCATACGTGGAAGCCTCCTGCTCGCCTCCGAATCAGCTACTCGCGCACCACCAGCTAACCTGTCTCTAGTCTGCTCGTGTGAGCACCCAGAGTAATAAGAGGAGACATAAAACTCTAGGTCAGACATAAAACCTGGTATGAGCGATAAGCATCTAAATAGAACAATAAAAGGTAGACTGAAACATACCTGAACCTGGACCTGCAACCAAAGAGTTAGCACTACATACTGTACAATACTATAAGGTGCCATTTCAAATGGTGTAAAGATAACGGGAGTGGGGGTGTGCATGTCATAGTGATGGAAAACAATCAAGCATAACAACCATCCTCACATCTCTCACTCAGTGCATAAAACATACGATATTCACCACTTCGATCACCCAACATACCTTGCTATGATCACTTTGCCCCATGAAGTCATAAATGACTTCACTGCACTGATACATAGCCACAAATCCTTAGCTATGTCCACTTTGCCCCATGGAGTCGCAATGACCCCACTGCACTGGCTCATAGCCTTACTAATCCTTTACTATGTCCACTCTGCCCCATGGAGTCACAATGACCCCACTGCACTGGCTCATAGTCCTACTATGCATCACTTTGCCCCTTAAGTCACAATGACTCTACTGCACTGATAACGTAGTCTTGCTACCATCACCTTGCCCCTCGAGTCATAATGACTCAACTGCACTGATAAGTTGCCCATCATCCATTTTCAGTGGTGAGCCGAAGTTATGAACGTTGACAACTCCTTAGCACACATCCCGCAGCAAAGCCCAACCATGAAGTGAACTCATTGGTTCCCAACTGGATCCTGAGCTATAACTTCCATTTGGACTACCTTTGCATCTCGGGTTATTGGTCATCACCGGATCGGTTCGGATCCCCTCTTAGCCATCAGTTCGGTTCGGATCCGAGGCTCCTCCTTCGCTGGATCGGATCGGGTCATCATCGCCTCAGCAGATGGGATCAAGTCTCCACGTCCAGTCGCCATCATCGGTTCGGGTCGGGGTCCTCCAATATGCCATGGTTCGGATCGGCTTCTTCTAATTAACCCGGGTCAGGTCGTAGTCTCGAAGCCTCGCTGAAGTACACCTATTCGGGTCGGGGTACCATGGTGGATCGGGTCAGGGGACATCAGACGGGTCGGATCAGACGATGCATGCTACTAGAAGAGCGAATAGATCGAAGAATGAAGTATGGGGAGCGGATCGGGTCCTCCCTCCGTTCCGATCCGGATCGGTCTATTTTCTGCACCTTTCCAGCAAGCAGTTTTACGCCACTCGACGGCATTTTCGACCATTCTACCTTCTCTAATCAATCACAAAGCATACCATACAGTCATAGCAACAAGTAGAAGTGACCACAAATACCAAAACAACAATCATACCATGTAAAATGGATCAAACATACCCAAAAACACCATATTTCCCCTTAAGCATGTTTAGGTGAAACTAATGATGTGATTAGCAAAACTTAACCAAATTAACCCAAATTCATATCAGATGTCTAAAACATCATTTCGAATTTTATAAATATTTTTCCAGAATTTTATCATGTTTGAATTCGCTAATTAACACTAATTACCCTTAATTAGCCATAATTAGCGAGGAACTATGCAAATCACTCACCTTAGCCATAATTAAACTAAGATCTGAAATAAATCTCTGATTTGGTGCGAATCCTGATGCTAAACAGCAGCTCTAATGTTGATTTGGTGTAGATCTCCCTTGATTTGATGTTGCTAAGCTTAATCCTTGATTAGAAGATGATTTGGAGGTGATTTAGAGGTTGGAGGCGATTTTTAGGGTTTCTTGGAGATAAGTGGAGACTAGAAAACTAAAATGGAATGATTCTCTAACGCTTTTCAGCCTCCCCATAACCCTAATCCCGAAGTTACATGGGAAATGAGTCAAATGGTTGTTTCCCAAAGTTACATGACCAAACAACTTCATATGTGAAAGAAATAAATATTCTACGATCCTTCGGTGCATAGAATGCGGGTTGTTACATTCTCCCCCCCCCCTCCCTTAAGAAATTTCGCCCCGGAAATTCCCTAACCAAAAATACACAAAGGGTCCTGCATGCCTATCAACCATAAAACAACAATCAAACATGCAAAACAAGTCTATCCTAGCATGCGGAATAACTAAATTGCAAAGTAAATCTTACCAGGAAAAGAGTTCTGGATACGTCTTTCTAATGCTCTCCTCTGTCTCCCAAGTACAATCATTCTCGTCCTCGCCCCACTAAACCTTGACTAGCCTCACCACCTTCCTTCGAAGTTGCTTCGTATCGTGCTCGACAATACGGATCGGCTTGCGGTTCCCAACCGCCTCAGGTTCTACTTTGAAGTCCTCTAACTGATCAGGTGAAATAGTCATACCTAGGTCGTGAACGAACTTCCTTAGTTGGGAAACATGAAATACGTTGTGAACTCCCGCCATCTTCTCTGGTAAGTCAACTCTATACGCCAAATTCCCAACTTGTTCGAGAACTGGGAATGGGCCAACAAATCTTGGTGCCAATTTGCCTCTCCTTCGAAATCGTATCACGCTCTTCAACGGAGAAATCTTGACAAACACCAAGTCACCAACGGAGAATTTTAAGTCTCTTCTCCTCTTATCAGCATAACTCTTCTGCCTATCTTGGGCAGCCTTCATTCATTGTTGAATGATCTTAATCTTATCCCAAGTTTCCCTCACCACATCTGGTCCAAGCATAAACTTCTCGCCAGTCTCTATCCAACATGATGGTGAGTTGCACGGTCTTCCATACAAAGCTTCATATGTAGCCATACCGATACTGGATTGGTAGCTATTATTATATGCAAACTCTACTAGATGCAAAAGGTCATCCCATGATCCACCAAAATCCAATATACAAGCTCTCAAGAGATCTTCCAATATACGATTCGCCCTCTCCGTCCGACCGTCGGTCTGAGGATGATATGCGGTACTGAGATGTAATTCTGACCCTAGAGCCTCTTCTAAACTCTTCCAAAACCCACTAGTAAACAACGGGTCTCGGTCACTTACAATGCTTTTAGGTACTCCATGAAATCTCACTACCCACTTCATATACAATTCTGCTAATTTAGCTGCTGTTCTGGTCGATTTGACTGGTATAAATCTTGCACTCTTAGTCAATCGATCTACAATTACCCAAATGCTATCATGTCCCGATCTAGTCCTTAGTAACCCATCAATGAAATCCATCGAGACTTGCCCCCATTTCCATTCGGGAATTTCTAATGGTTGCAACAAACCACTAGGCTTCTTTTGCTCGGCTTTAACTAGCTGGCAATTCATGCATTTGGATATAAACTTCCCAACGTCTCTTTTCATCCCTTCCCAGTAGTAAGTCTGCTTCATATCTCGATACATCTTATTACCACCGGGATGTATAGTCAGTTTTGAGTGATGACATTCTCTAAGAACTTCATCTCTCAAATCATTCACGTTGGGTACAACTAGTCTTCCATTCTTTCTAAGCTCCATCCTTCTCGATCAAGCCCATACAAGTTCATCTCCTCACCGCCGATGTCCATCTCTAACTTGGAGATGATTTCCAATAGATTAGGATCGTCCCTCTGGCTGGAACCAATCCGCTCTATCAAAGTGGGTCTGATCATCAAACTAGCTAGCATTTCTGGATCCAATTCGCACTTTGGTCTGAAATCAAACCCCGCGATATACTCCAGTTGCTTCCATTCAAGAAACATAGCCCCTAAACTGGCATGTCTCCTACTCAAGGCATCGTCTACCGTATTACCTTTCCCAGGTGTGTATGTGATATCAAAATCATACGAAGCCAAGAACTCTAACCATCTCTGCTGACGGATATTCAGATCCTTTTGGGAGAAAAGATACTTTAACGATTTATGATCGGTAAACAACTCAAATCTTTCTCCTAAAAGATAATGTCTCCACATCTTCAGCGCAAACGCGATCGCTGCCAATTCCAAATCATGGGTAGGATACCTTTTCTCATGCGGCTTTAATTGCCGACTAGCATAAGCTACAACCCTACCTCCTTGGATCAATACAGCACCTAATCCGGTACCACAAGCATCTGTGTATACCGTCATCTCTTCATTCCCTTTAGGAATGACTAACACTGGCGCACACGTGAACTTTTCTTTTATACTTTTGAATGCATTCTCACACACTCCGTCCCAGACGAAGGCCTGATTCTTATTAGTCAACTAAGTCAACGGTGCTGCTATCTTGGAGAAGTCCTGGATAAACTTACGATAACATCCAGCTAACCCCAAGAAACTTCTTACATCTGTTGCATTCTTGGGCGTAGGCCAATCCTGTACTGTAGCCACCTTCGCAGGGTCCACGGCAATAACATTCTCTAACACAACATGGCCCAAGAATCTCACTTCCCTTCTCCAAAAGTGACACTTAGAGAATTTCGCTTTCAATTGGTGTTTCCTCAACACCTCCATCACTATCCTCAAGTGTCCCTTGTGTTCCTCCTCTGTCCTCGAGTAAACAAGGATATCGTCCATGAACACAAGAACAAACTTATTCAACTGATCTCTGAATACTCGATTCATAAGATCCACAAAATAGGCTGGTGCATTGGTCAACCCAAATGGCATGACCAACCACTCATAGAATCCAGACGGCATCCTAAATGCCGTTTTCGGAACACTCTCATCCGCTACTCGGAGCTGATGAAATCCTGTCGTGAGGTCCAACTGGGAGAACACTCTTGCTCCTTCCAGTTGATCAAACAAATCATCTATCCGTGGTAGAGGATACTTATTCTTCCTCGTTAACTTATTCAACTCGCGATAATCCACACACAACCGAAGGGAACCATCTGCCTTAGTGGCAAACACAACTGGTGCTCCCCACTCGGAGACACTTCTTCTAATAAATCCCTTCTTCAAAGGATTGCTGACTTGCACCCCGAGCTCTCGCTGCTCCCTTGGTGCCATACGACGAAGTGGAATCACTATAGGTCTGTCATCTTTCACTAAATCAATACGGAACTCAATCTCTCGGTGTGGTGGAAGCCCGTTCACCTCCTCGAAGACGTCCGGACACAGGCCAACCACGGACACAACTAACAACTCATCATGCGGGATGTCGAGGGAATTTATAAAACTAGCTATTACCCCATCACTGGGTAGACTACCAAACACTACCCTCCGCCCATCGTCCGCCCTAACTGTCACCAAAAAGCCCTCATAGTCTACCACCACCCTGTATCTTTGGAGCCAATCGACTCCCAATATAATGTCATACCCAGTAAAGCCCAAAACAAAGCAATCACAAACAAACATACATCCATGACTCAATAAGACCAAATTTCTGCAAATCATACTAAGGCTAGTCGAACCACCAATCGGGTTCGTCACAACCAATGGTCTATCGACTATCTAGGGTTCCTGTCCCAACCTATCTACTAGGTCACTAGATATGAAGGAACGGGAAGCACCAGTATCAAACAAAACTCGAACTGGTACATCATAAATAGAAAGCATACCTTGAATAACAACATTCTTTCCTTTCTCCGCCGCAGTTGGGGCATTCGACGAAGAAGGAACAACATCAATAACATATGCTTTCACAATCTGCTTCTCCTTAAGAGGTTGCGGACATTTATCCCTATGATGTCCCACTTGGCCACAGTTGTAGCACTTCCTTTCCGCTGGCTTGGCCCGACATTCTTTAGCATAATGGCCCTTCTTACCACAGCTGAAGCACTCAACATCTTTCTTGTTCTTTTTCTGGCCACCCTTAGATTGGTCCTGCTTCCTCTTATTCTGAGAGTTGCTCTTGCCTCCACCGCCTGCTTGCGGCTTCAGCCCTTCTGCAGATGCAGCCTCAGTCTTTGGCTTAGGGTAAAGACTCTCTGATCTCAAAGCTGTCCCCACAATCGATTTAAAAGTCTCATCGATGTGGTTGATAAGCCTTTCCTCTAAGTATCCATCCAACCCAGTAATGAACTTCTCATTCTTCTTCTCAGGAGTATCGATAAGAGATAGTCCATACTTCGACAAAGTGTCGAATTCAGCAATATAGTCAGAGATCGCCCTACCGTTCTGCTTGAGTTCCAAGAATCTCTTAAATAACACTGACTTCTAGGCGGCTGGAATAAACTTCTCGCTAAAGCGAGCCTTGAACTAATCCCAAGTAACCTGATCTTCTGGAGTAGCTGTTCTAATGGCATTCCACCAATTCATCGCTCGCCCTTGCAGCTGACGAGACGCTAGCCTTCTCTTCATCGCATCCTCCATACCTAAGTCGTCGAAGATACGATCATAGTTATCCAACCAATCTTGAACATCTGTGGCTGACTCCGTTCCGTGGAATGGCTTCCCACCAAGTTTAGTGTAATCCTTGCACAACTTGGCGAAATCGACCCTAGACGCCTGCACTACTGGACCACCACCAATTCCGGGATTGGGAACTGCCCCTTGCACCTCCCTAAGCATGTCTCTCATGAGGTCAGTAAACATCGCCCTCATGTCAGCAGCATTCCCATTATTGGCTCCCCTACCGGCACCTCTAGCATATCGGCTCATCGTCAATCTGTAAAAGGGGAAACGATTAACGATCCCATAGTGGTGCAGTGCAGTGTGACTTCATTCTTGTACTACTAATAGTATATATATATAGTTTTTGAAAACCAAGTAATCACAAATACTCGCTCTCATATACGTACTATCTCTCCCTAGTGTCTTTCCCTAGGTTAACTACGCAACCTAGAGCTCTGATACCAAATGTGACGGCCCGCCCCGCACCAACCGACATTTACTCCAAAAGTGCGCTGTACACATGTCCAGTTAGCACGGGACGGTCGTCAGAAGAAAAGGGGAAGAAGGAAATGAACTAACAAGGAACCTGTAGAATGTCTCACAGCGCATAGAAAAATATATAATAATAACATACTTGTCATAAAACAGGTGAGACAGTGCATAAGCTGAAACAACTAACATAGCAGCGGAAAATCCAAGTATAGCTTATGATCCAAAGTTAAACATTATTACAACTTCTCAAACTGTCTCAAAAGCAAAAGCAAGATAAAGGAGGTACACTACTAATGCCCATGTAGCAACCACCAACGACACAGGGAGAATATCTATATATCATACGTGGAAGCCTCCTGCTCGCCTCCGAATCAGCTACTGGCACACCACCAGCTAACCTGTCTCTAGTCTGCTCGTGTGAGCACCCAGAGTAATAAGAAGAGACATAAAACTCTGGATCAGACATAAAGCCTGGTATGAGCGATAAGCATCTAAACAGAACAATAACAGGTAGACTGAAACATACCTGAACCTATACCTACAACCAAAGAGTTAGCACTACGTACTGTACAATACTCTAAGGTGCCATTTCAAATGGTGTAAAGATAACGGGGGTGGGGGTGTGCATGTCATAGTGATGGCAAACAATCAAGCATAACAACCATCCTCACATCTCTCACTCAGTGCATAAAGCATACGATATTCATCACTTCGATCACCCAACATACCTTGCTATGATCGCTTTGTCCCATGAATTCATAAATGACTCCACTGCACTGATACATAGCGACAAATCCTTCGCTATGTCCACTTTGCCCCCACGGAGTCGCAATGACCCCACTGCACTGGCTCATAGCCTTACAAATCCTTTACTATGTCCACTCTGCCCCATGGAGTCACAATGACCCCACTGCACTGGCTCATAGTCCTACTACGCATCACTTTGCCCCTCAAGTCATAATGACTCTACTGCACTGATAACGTAGTCTTGTTACCATCACCTTGCCCCTCGAGTCATAATGACTATACTACACTGATAAGTAGCCCATCATCCATTTTCAGTGGTGAGTCGAAGTTATGAACGTCGACAAATCCTTAGCACATGTCACGCAGCAAAGCCCAACCATGAAGTGAACTCATTGGTTCCCAACTGGATCCTGAGCTCTAACTTCCGTTTGGACTACCTTTGCATCTCGGGTTATTGGTCATCACCGGATCGGTTCGGATCCCCTCTTAGCCATCAGTTCGGTTCGGATCTGGGTGCTCCTCCTTCGCTGGATCGGATCGGGTCATCATCGCCTCAGCAGATGTTATCTAGTCTCCACGTCCAGTCGCCATCATCGGTTCGGGTCGGGGTCCTCCAATGTGTCATGGTTCGGATCGGCTTCTTCTAATTAACCCGGGTCGGGTCGTAGTCTCCATGCCTCGTTGAAGTACATCTTTCCGGGTCGGGGTACCATGGTGGATCGGGTCGGGGGACATCAAACGGGTCGTATCGGACGATGCATGCTACGAGAAGAGCGAATAGATCGAAGAATGAAGTATGGGGAGCGGATCGGGTCCTCCCTCTGTTCCGATCCGGATCGGTCTATTTTCTGCACCTTTCCAACAAGCAGTTTTACGCCACTCGACGGCGTTTTCGACCATTCTACCTACTCTAATCAATCACAAAGCATACCATACAGTCATAGCAACAAGTAGAAGTGACCACAAACACCAAAACAACAATCATACCATGTAAAATGGATCAAACATACCCAAAAAACCCATATTTCCCCTTAAGCATGTTTAGGTGAAACTAATGATCTGATTAGCAAAACTTAATCAAATTAACCCAAATTCATATCAGAGGTCTAAAACATCATTTCGAATTTTATAAATATTTTTTCAGAATTTTATCATGCTTGAATTCGCTAATTAACACTAATTACCCTTAATTAGCCATAATTAGTGAGGAACTATGCAAATCACTTACCTTAGCCACAATCAAACTAAGATCTGAAATAAATCTCTAATTTGGTGCGAATACGGATGCTAAACGGCAGCTCTAACGTTGATTTGGTGTAGATTTCCCTTGATTTGATGTTGCTAAGCTTAATCCTTGATTAGAAGATGATTTGGAGGTGATTTAGAGGTTGGAGTCCATTTTTAGGGTTTCTTGGAGATAAGTGGAGGCTAGAAAACTGAAATGGAATGATTCTCTAACCCTTTTCAGCCTCCCCATAACCCTAATCCCGAAATGGGTTATGGGCTCATTCACTAATCACCCTATTTGGCCCGGTTAAGCAGTTTTTCACCTTCCAAACCTTATTTCAGCCATATCTCCCAAATGGTAAGTCCGTTTTTCACATGTGACCACTCTACGGAAAGGTAAACCATCAAACGAATCTAATGGAAGTGGTTTCAGGTCAAAATTCCTTTCCAATCAAAAGTTATGGCCAAAACAAGATCATCTAGGGGCAAAACGGTCATTTAAAAATCGACAAAAATCACGAACATGGGAAATGAGTCAAATGGTTGTTTCCCAAAGTTACATGAGCATACAACTTCATATGGGAAAGAAATAAATATTCTATGATCCTTCGGTGCGTAGAATGCGGGTTGTTACAGTATGAGAGCTAAAGAAGTTATTAAATCTTTATTTTAAAGTTGGATAAATCACGGGACCACATCGTATGACACATAATTGGTTTCTTCTTTGTGATTACCATAAAACATAACTCGCAATGCTAAAATAGAAAAATGAAGCTATTATAAGAGTCAGGTCGAATCACATAATGCAACGCAAGTCGTAGTATAAAGTTTTACATTATTATAGCAAAAGATGCTTGGTACACTTTAAAACAAACACTTTGATATTATTACAAGTGCATAGTGTAAAAAACAACTCCGAATATAAATGTATCAATATAGATGGCATAGTACCCCATCCTATTATGTCACCATATAGGTTTACAATTAAACCAAAAAATCATATATTGAAATTGGATTCCATCTATGAGTCGAGGCAAGGGATATTCTTCACCGATTTCAGGCCATCTCTAGCAGGATGCTCAGGATCAACACACGTGACCCTTAGAATGGCAAGGCTGGTCCGCGCTTACTTTTGCGGATTAACAATTCCAGAACTAAATGTTTCCCGGTCCTATTGGACCTCTAGGTCAGTACGTCGACCATCTTGGTCCTATGCGGCCAGTATCTGCGGGCTTTCGATATCCATCACCCACATAAGTAAAATCTCTCGGCTCCATTCGATGACATCACCTCTAGCTAGAAAGAAACCTATGTCCTCCCTACGGTCCTTCATCCCGTTTTTGACTCATATCCAGGTGTGAAGCTCGCGAGTTAATGCTATACACAAAGCTATGCTATACTAAAGCTTTGCTTTGATCATCATCCACAAATCTTTGCTTTTCAACAAAAGATTTGATATATGCATCTCAGCATGCCACATCATCAATCCATACTGTACCGTCGATTTCCACTAATATATAACCTCTAAGCTCATATGTCTAAGAGAAGAGTGTTAAGTAAGAGATTGAATTCTCCGCCACCAAATAGATATATATTAAGAAGAATCACTGAATACAACATAAAATATAATATCAAGCATATAATCCATTTGCAAGTCCGTTCTAGGTCTGAACGAAATCGAAGATACCTAATTCCATATCCCATATGTCCAATATAGGAGAGAGGTCCTCGCATATCTGGTCGATCTTCAAGTACTTTTGGACAACCACTACTTATTTCCTTGTCTTGGGTGTACAACCCAATCAAGACATCACCAATAGCCGAAACGATGTGAAGATCTTTGGTCTTCAACCACTGTCTTCATATCTTCGACTTTTAGTCATCATAATAGTTATTCAGAATAGGTTAAACCCGATCTTTCCGAATAACTAGCGCATCTTTAAATTTATGTGATAAATACCCAAATATAACATTAAACTTATTTTTTAATTCATTTGTCGGAAATCATATCAAAAGATTCTATAATATCTTTTCACCTCAAAAATCATTACTTAATGATTATTCAACTTTTGGAAATTAATCCTGTCTTTACTTGGGTTAAAGAACAAATGTCGTTTAAAACATCGCTTATGATAAACCCAAAAGCATCTTTTATTTAATATGGATTTTCATGAAAATCTGAACTATTTATAATCGATATAAATTTCCGTATCCGACTAATACTATAAGCGGAATAGCGGCAAAGCCTTTTAAATTCCATAAATAGTAAATGCCTTCCTTCGCAGATGCTCATCTTGATTATTGTTAATCAAATTCCATTCAATTCCAATTTAATTGAATAAACTGGAAAACTTCCTTAAATCTTAATTAAAAGATTTACTCCTTTCACAACTGGGTTTAAGAACAGTATTATTTAAGATACCATCCACAACCAACACAAAATCAACTTCCATTTAATTTATTAAATTGGAAAATTTCATTAAATCTTAATTGAAGGATTAGCTCCATAACTTACATTTCAAAGGGGTTTAAGAACAACGTTGTTAAAGCCACTATTCACAACAAACCCAAAATCCAATTTAATATTAAATATAAAATCTTAAAAGGAAAGCATGCTGATTTACATTAAATACCAAATTCTGAAACCAACAGAGATCGTACTGAAATAACGATATCAATATCATCCAAATTCCTCAACGATATTCGTATGATCACGAAATCTAATATCGAGATATCCGAAGATAATTTCCATCCAATTCCTTTCCAAATTATTTGTTGGAAAACTCTGGTTGAATTAAACCCTCATTTTAATCCAATTCATTATGTCAAAATATTGGATTCGTTCTTCTTGCTTTCAAACAACTCTTTCTAATAAAAAATTCATTTATCTTTCTAAACCTGAAATATTTTATCCAAACTCTTTTACAAATCATTTATTACGATTTATCATAATTTATTCATATTATTAATCAATTTATTAAGGCCTCACAGTTGTTTTCCAACTTTGGCCACCGAACTTCATCTAGAGCGACCTTTTACAAAACTGATTTGGATATATTATAAAAGATAACCATTAAAATTTAAACCCCTTTTATTCATTTGCAAGATCTTTTCGATACGAACTCATCGGTTCCGGTTTTAGGAGAATCTGATAGTAGGATCCCCCGTTACGTCCATTCGAAGTTACGGGCTGATGTTAGCAAACGATCCTTGCGCGATGCGTTATATTCAAGCCCAAATCGATTTATAGTTTATAAATAAATCGAAAACTCTTCCAAACTTTCTTTATAAATTATATATAATTATCATTGAAAACTCGTTTCAGTTATTTATCTTCAAAATCAAATATTTCACTGTTCGGTCACTTTTAATATTATTGTAATGAATAAAATAATATTATTTTTCGAAAGTTGTCATTTTACGCTCAATTTATCCTTACAGCCGTAATAAAAATAAACAAAGAACTTTCGAAAGAAAACTTTTTTTAAAACGTTCGCTACATATCCTAACCGAGTTTAACTTTGAAAAGTTATTATTCATTTTAAATTAGAACTTCGACAAGCCATAATTACATTAAAAATACTTCAAAATCATTCTCTACAATTACAAATATTCATCGATATTTCGATATCTATGCATCCATCCAAAATTAGACATCAAAATCAAACTTTGATTTTCACTGAACATTATATTATTAAAATATTCGTTTTAATTCTGGATTGGAATAAAATTCAACCAAACGTTATATAATTTTACTTATACGAATTTCATGCATCCAACATTGGTTGCAAACAACTATTAAACATCCAAATGACGTCCAGTCTACACTTATATTCATATAAGATTTAATCAACTAATTGATGCTTATTTCAATCTGCGATCAACCGAGCAACATACAAACTACATACTAGGGAGATGTGCAAGTCAAATATCATCCCGTGACCCGTGTAGGGTTTTCAACCAACAAATAATCACTTTAAATCAACTATTGATTTATGAATTTAATCATATCCAATTCAATTCAAATTATTTTTCAAACTAACCAATAATACTTAAATGAGTGATGATAAATTCATAGTTTGAACCATAAATGGATATTTAATTCAATTTCAACTACCACAAATATATTAATATTAGTTTAACATGTTAATCTCCTCAAAATCACAATCACAACATATCACAATCAATCACCAATTCATCCATCGGGTTTGCAAACAATTTGTGATGTGAGCAACCATATACCGTATAACAGTTTAGGATAGAGAAATAAATTAAACTATAGTTTAGTGACTTGACTGTCATATTTTTCAACGTCATATTAACTTCATTATTAACCATTTTCTAACTTCCAATTCACTTAACATTTCCATATTAACTTCTATTGCTAAACAGTTAACTATTTAATTGTTCAAACTTATTTAAACTACACAAATAAACTAAGTTGAGTGAGAAACTCTCACCACAACCATTGAACAATAGTGCACTGCAACATCGGATCTTTGCATGCTCGCTACGGGCTAAAATGTTGTCTTTTCTTCTCGAATCAACTCCAAACTTCTATGCAGCGCTTGTACGCGCTCTAGCTTGAGTTTAGAGAGGGAAGTTACGATTTTTAGTGGTTTGGAGACTCGCGGTGTCCGGGGTCTCGCTATCCAGCGACGTGGCAGAAACCCTAGTGTGCTACGTGGCATGTGGGGGGGGGGTCCACTAAAGGGTTGCGAAAGGTAATATAAGGGTCTAAACACTTAAAGATGCAAGCTTTCACACATTGGAAGAGTTTAAGGGGGAGAGAGGAGGAGAGGGGAGGGGGAGTAGTCCCATGGCCTGACCTGGGGAGGCACGCCGGAGGTGCTTACGTCGGAGGGTGGTGGTGGCGCCTCCCCTAGGCGGCGGAGAGAGAAAGAGAGGAGGTTGCCATTAATTAGATTTTGAAGCTTTAAGGTGTAATTAGTGAAATGGAAAATATCTTAGGGAATAATTAAACTTAATTTAGCACAAATCACTTCATACAATGACCAAACAAATGAGAGGAAGACACATGGAAGAGAGAGAGAACATTTGTCTAATTTTAATTGGTTGAACATTGTTCACGAAGTGATGTATTATGACAATGTATTAATTACGCCGTGCAAACTTTGTTTTGATTGTATGACCATATGTTAACTCCAAAAATTATGAAATTTGAAATTTTGCTACGTTACGGAATTACGGTTCCAACGAACATGGCCTCGTCAAATTTGGAGACCGTTTGAAAAATGACCTTATTTCTAGCTTAAACTGAATTCTGACTGAATTTTCAATGTAAGTTTATATGTCATTCTTCTACATACGAACTCCGTTGGACTTGAAAATTTTAATCCTGCCATGTTTTGACGTTTCTGATCCTATAAAAGTGGTTTCATTGAATTCTTAGATTCTCTCAAAAATGGTCCTTTTATAGGCGATCGATATAGCTTTAAATATCGATTTTAAAATTAGGAGCTTATAAATTGATTTGAAATTTTTACTGGCCCTATTTTAAGTTAAGTAAAACATTAAAACTAATTTTAAAATTAATCTCAAATTTTATCGAGTAAAAATCAGCATTTTATATTTCAAAATTCATTAAAATAGATTAAATTCAAATTTTAAATTGGTAGCAAAATTCAGGGCTATTACAAGGTCCGTGGTTGATTTCTTTTCTCCATGATTCAAAGGAAATATTTTGCCTCTCATTTGTGGTTACAAGAGAAAATTGACTTTTTATTTTATGAATAGATATCTTCAACCCATTTGCAGATCGATTGACAAGTTGATGAACTAATTCACCATGAAATTTAGAACTGCTTGCATTTGAGGTAAAAAAAATTCCCTTTTACATATTTTTTTATAAAATTCGCCATTTATAAATTTTATTTGTCTTTAAATTTGGATGTATAGTAGAAATTTAGTTCTTGATTCGTGTATCATGTTTTTATTAGCATTCCAATCCAAATTTAATCTCATTTTAGGAGACTAAAACTTTTGCTTTTCATTAGTTCTAGAAATTGACGGAAGGTGCACAAACATCATTTTTTTCCTGTCTTATCCTTTTTCGGTTTCTCTCTTTTCAATTTATACATAAATAATGCATATCAGTCATATATTACTGATAAAGTGGAACACATTCATATTTATTTGAGTCTATTATTTCATTAGTGAGACATTGTAAACAAAAATACTTTTGTTGCATTTGTTCTATTTGTCATTTTTCACATAATTGAAGTGATGATGCATAATTTATATTTTGTACAACACTGCCTACTTTGGTATGTTCAAGATTTTGACATTTTGAATTTTGACTTGGATATCATAAACAAATATACCTAATCTTTTTACACTCACCCTTCTTAATAAATTTCTACGTTAATGCAACTTTGTAATGATAGATCAATCCTAGTAATTGTTGTGTACATTGTAACAAGTTCATAACCATTTGATCAAGGACTTAAATAGATAACTAATGGATTCATGAATATTTGGCCATACCATCATTATTATGAATTAATAGAACAGAAAATATCCTGATCATGTTGGTCTTATGTATAATAGATAAAGTTATTACTTCTATTATTCCATCTATTACTCTCAATCTAGTAAGGTGCTGTGGAACGTTTTTCTCGTCGGGTTCTTCTTAGACTCTCCGCTGCCTTACTTTGCGGTTGTCAACTATCTAAGAAATCACTGGAAGCCATATGGTACGGTTGATTTCAAATATGATGGGAGTATCTTTTTTTTCCAATTTTCTTCATTGTCGGATTGTATCCGGGTTCTTCAGGCTGATCCTGTAATTATACATAATAAACTTTTCATAGTTAAGCCTTGGGATCCCTGCTTAAACAACGTTGCGAGCAGTGTTACAGATGTTCCACTGTGGATCAATATATACAACACTCTACTGGTTGCTTGGTCGAAGTATGGGATAAGCTGGTTGGCAACCAGAGTAGGCAAATTTTTGTGCATGGATACCAATACAGAAAGCCTTAACAGACTCGAATATGCCAAGTGCATGGTGGAAGTTTATTCTAAAGCTCCACTGCCAGATTTGAAACACCCCACCTCCATTAAGGTCACTCACAAAGGGAATGACTTAACTTTGGTTGAGGTTTGTAAGTAAAACTCACAGATAAAACACAAGACATATATAAACACATATATATAAGCAGCGGAAAGCAAACAGACTTTTTATTTCATAAATACGTGTTCATACAAAACATTTCCATAACTGTCACATAATAACTTCCAAAACATTACATCATCATTTCTGTCTTGGTTATTAAATTAAGAAGCATAAAACATAATTAAAACTGCATAAATCCCCATAGAATGTGTCCAACAGCCATAGCCAAGGAAAGAGAGTCCAAACCATATATCTACTATCTTGAAGCTTGCAAAGAGTCTGACTAAGCTGGGTTGTTTCCTCCCTGTGGACCTGAGGGGGGAACGGAAGAAAAGAAGACGAAAGAAAATAGGGTCAGACATAAAGCCTGGTAAGTCTAGTGACTCTTCAGTATGAGAATAAGAAAAAGGGTATGATAGGTATAAACTGGAAATAGGAAAGTATCATAAACTAAGATAAAGCATTTTGAATCGAATATACTATCGCACCCCGCACTATATCTTTGCACCTACTTGCATTGTCTCAACTAGCACCCCATGATCGAGGTGAAGTGATCCCCTTTCTCTAAAGATCGGCTCCTACTCGCACAATCATCTGTGTCTTACGACCCCCAATGAGTGTATATACCTATGTTGGTCCCACCATGGGGTGTATCAAGTCCCATGGTAGCGGCCCAACACAAATCTAGAATGCATAGGTTATACTACTGGTGCCCCCAGTGCCCTGTTTGTCTGCTCTGAAGTGTGTGCACGCCCGCACTCCGTTAGAACCCACATTATTGCACCCACCGCCGTCGTTTTTGACCGCTTACAATCAGTCCAATAATCGTTCCCCACCCTGCCTAGTTTCAAGGTACCATGATACCTAATTGGGTTACTACTGAAATGGGTCCCCGTTACTAGGGTTTTCTAGTCAAACATGTTAAGTGGTTAAGTGTCTGTATTTACCTAACCCCACCCATCAGTTTAATTAACATGTTGAATTGGTTAAGTGTTTTATTTAACTTAACCCTACCATCCTGACTTGTCTGTCCTTAGCTTTTTAAAGCACCGACCACTCACATTAGACAGATATTGTTACGGTTACTGGATGTGCCGGTCAGTTCCGGACAGGTTTACACCGTAACTCAGTCTAACCTCGGGTCCTTATTAGGCTCAATGCTTAACCACCCACATTGGATAGGTATAGTTGTGACTACTGGACAGCCGGGCGGGTCCGGGCAGGTTTACATCACAATTCAATCCAACCTCGTGTTAAGCATACTAGTATTTTCTAAATTAACATATTTGTCTTTATTACTTGTTATATGTAAATTTGTTAACAATTAAATGTAATGGCCCATATTTCAAGTTTAACATTTTTGGTATAAGGATTTATACCATTTAAATGCCACCAATTTTGGCATGTGACAAACATGCCAATTTCATATATTTTTATGTCAAGTTCCCTATAATTACCAATTTTCCCAACGTTACCCCGTCTAATTATTAGGCTAACAATCTTAGCCTAATTTTTCGTCCGCATGATTTTTAACATATAATATTAGGCTAAAAACTTAGCCTAGTTTAGCGTACATAAAATTGGCATAAAGAAATTCATTAACGTAAACATGACATAGGTGTAAACTTGGCATTCTTGGCATAGTCAATATGAACATCATAGGTGTGAACTTGCAAAATAGTCAACATACATATATGTAAATTTGCAACATAGACTGAATCATGGGTTTCAACTTGTCATGTGAACTTGCATTAAAAATGTGAATCTAACTAAACAGGTGTCACATGAATTAGCATATGATTTAGACAACATAAGCATAAACATGTTTAGATCTAGGCATAACATCGAACATCACTAGCATATGACAAGAATATGACATGTCCATCAAGTATGTATAATTTCATCGCATGTGTGAACTAGATCCAATCATGTTTACTATTATAACATGAAACTTGTATTAAAAATGGATCTTGGCATGGATCCAATTATGAACTTTGCAATTTTTGTATAAACATATGAGCATGTATATGAACTTAAACATTTAGGTGTAACAACCCGTATTTTAATAACGTGTTATAACCATAAATCTAGGCAGAATTAAATTTTAAAATAAGAACCAAGGGAAACGGGTTGCGCCATTGCGTTCGTCTCGGAATTCTGCATGAAATCGAGTCTGAGTTTTCGAAAATCGGAGTCTGTATGACCAAGTTATGGCTCCCCAAAGTTTCAGAAATATTCAGAGTTCAAACCAGCTCGAATTCGAATTCAAAATTCGAATTTCAAACGCAGAACAGACTGGGCGGGAAATTTTCCGTCCAGACCCAGGTCGACTGGGGAGTCGACTGGGCAGTCGACACCCCCAGGACCAGGTCGACTGCGCAGTCGACTTGGTAGTCGACCTGGTCACCTAGCCTGTTTATAAGCCAGATGTATCTGGTCTCGTTGCTTGTCCAGATTCACTCTCTAAACACTATATAAGCAGCCCCTGACCCTAGACTTTCTATCAAATTCTTGTCCGACCATATGCTGCTGAAGTTCTGACTGGAAGATAGAGAATAAGGAGGCTATTCAGGACTTTGTTAGTGCTACGTTGGTTTGGGGATTTGCTAGAGATTCTGCTTCTACTCTTTTTGCTTTCTCATTCTCTAGACTACGATCTGTAAGCCCTTTATCACTCTTAGATTTAAACTGTAAATTTAACCCGAACATGATGTAAACTGAAATTATGCCTAAACATGATAACTAAGTTGGATCTACTCTTGTATATCTTGGATCTATGACTATCACTTTTAAATCTATTATTTTGAATCTAGTTTTGTACACCCCAAATCTATTCATCTTAAATGTTGACTTGTGGAATATCAGTATGAACATGATTTGGATATATTCATGTTTAATCTAAAACCCCTTTTACGATCTTTATCTTGCCATGCCTGTAATGTTGAAACTATTATTAGGGTACTATTTTATGTCAATCCTTTACCATGTCTACCACCATGTCTTGTCAAGTTGATGTTGAGACCCTATTTCATATGCCTGTAATGTTATAATCATCATGCCTAAATTGTGAACACCTTTGTCATTCTATGACTATCCTGTTTGTGTTATTCCCTATTTTGACATGTTGTATTAATGCGAATTCACGTATGTTGGGGATACGTTTTGGGATAGATTAGACAAACTTGAAATTAGCTATGGAATTGACATGATATGACATGAAAATATGACATGAAAACTTGACATGAGAATAAGCTTGAAAACATGAATTTGGGACATGACAATTAGATAACTTAAAAATGGCCAACTCGAGGTTGGGTTTAATTTGCAACATAAATCTGCCCGGAACCGCCCGGCAAATCCAGTAGTTGCAAATAATAGGACCAAATGTGAGTAGTTGGTCATATAGCACTTTAAACCCGAGGTTAGACTAGGTTATGGTGTAAATCTGCCCAGAACCGCCCGACACATCCAGTAACCGTAACCAAGTCTAATGTGAGAGGTTGGGGTGCATTAAGTGAATTAATGCCACATGGTAAGGTTAAGTCATGGACCCCTTGAATATACTTAACCAATTTGACACGTCGACTTGATAGGGTTAAGTCTTGAACTGCTTGTATATATACTTAACCAACAAGATACATGTTTGGGTAGGGTTAAGTCATGACCTTTTTAATGACAATACTTAACCCATTAGAAATCCTAGCCACGTGGTCCCTTTCAGCAGTAACCCACTTAGAAGTATCACGATACCCTGGGGACTAGGCAGGGTGGGGCACGATTACTGGGCTGATTGTAAGCGACCAAGAATAACGGCTAAGTAAGGTGCGCCAGTGTAGGTTCAGGCGGACTAGGGTCGTGCACTTAGTCCGGAGTTGAAAAAGTAGGCATGGGCACATGTAGTACTACATTGTGCGTGCTTGAATTGTGTCAGTGGTTGACATCCTAGGACCTGATACACACTAGGGTGGACCTAGCACATGTGACTACATTCCGCGATTGGGCCGTATGACATCGATACACGACGAGTAAAGCCGATCGATTAGGATGGACTGTTGGACCCCGTATTGGGTCATTTCATGTTATTGGGCCTAGGGATCATTTCTGGATTTATACTTGACATGGATTTGGACACTAGTATAGTTAGTGCAGTAAACCTTGTATATGTGATGCCACCCTTATCTTGTTACCTTTTATTGTCATGCCAGCCCAGTTATTATCTTTATGTTTAATCTCAATTTCTCATGTCCAGTTAACTTTATTAGTTTTTATGCTGATAGTCACTAGGGCTTACCAGTCTTTTTGACTGACCCGTTTTCTTCCACCTCTTTTTCTTTCGTTCCCCACCTCCCCCCCCCAGGTTCTCAGGGAGGAAACCCTAACTCTTAGCTTGGACTTTGCTTGCTTTCTGACAGCTCATGTACAGTTTGGTCTTGAGCTATGCTATGGCTGCACTCATGCTCTTTTTGGGGAATAATATTGGACTTATGTTGTTTTAAGTACTTTGCTTCTTTAGAACTTGATGTAATGAAATAATGACTTGGTATTTTTATGTAAGAGGTTTTGACCCCATTTTCCACGTAATGAGATTTGGTTAAATTTATATCCGCTGCTTTATATACTCTGATTAATTTATGTTCTGTCTTGTGCTATCTCTGTGTCTGTTTACTAGATAATACCCCTCCAAAACTAGTGCATTCCCTTTGTGAGTGACCCTAGTAGAGGTGGGGTGTTACATTAGGCATAGAGGTTTTAGCATAAAGTATATACATGAAATCTTAACTTGGACACATCACATACAACTTATATAATCACATAAACATATAGGTGTAGATTATAACATGAACTATATGACTTGCATGTGATGTTGTTTTCATTTGAATGGATCCAACACCAAGTAAATTTAACCACAAACATTCCAACCATTCACAATATAATCATTTCAATACATAGATATGAATTAACATCATCGTTATACATTATCACAACTCCATTTCCAATTTACATTGAATCAAGTCTCAATTTTTATTCACATTGGAAAAATCACTATACTTACAACAAACGACGGTCTTGTTTTATGATTTCTGAGTTCTGAAATTGCAATGCTTTCCTTTGGGTAGACAAACGTTGTCTGATTCTTGTTTTAACTTTAGTTTGGCTAGTCTCTAATCTTTCTCTAACTGACGGCTACTCTTAGTTTCCTCCCAGCAGCATGACGACTCTAGTTCTATATTATTTGTGTGAATTTAGGTTGAGTGTTAAGTTATATTTATAGAATTTCAGATTGATTTGAGTCGTCAGATGATCATGGAGTGAATCCAGACCATACACACCAAGAGAAGCCAATCAGAAAGTGACAAATCAGCCCTAGTGACACAGCCAAGCTGAGAAATTTGACGAGAAACCGACCAGGACAGCCAGGGCCAAACCAGGTCGACCCACTGGTCCACCTAGTGCCTAGGCGGGAATTTTCCCGTCCAGCCCAGTTTGGGTCTGTTCTTTCAAATTTCGAACTGAATTTGAACCGTTTGAATTTTAAATTGAATTCTGAAACTTCCGGAGGTCATATATAACTCCTTTATACGGAGTCCGATTCACGCAAAATCGGACTCTATCTCAGGCAGAATTCCGAGACGAGCGCAATGGCGTAACCCGTTTCCCTTAATTATTTCATTTAGAATTAATTATACTTTAATTTGTTAATTTACTGTTAACAGAAAATTTGGGGTGTTACAAGATTCCTTTCCATTATGCAATTTATATGGTTCAATACAAATAGTCAAAATCTTCTATCTATGGAAACCAGAATTATGCCTGCTATGCAATGTTTTTGGGTGCTCATCTGATAAGTGCCATAAAAAAGTGAAAATGTTAATGAATAATCGAATAAAAGTATGAGAACTTGTGATAACTCTTCGAAGCAACAAAAAGAAAATGGTAAGGCAAAGTTAAGTGGTAGTACAAAATTAGCAGCTGATAAGGTTGTTAGTAGCAACAGAGTCTTTCAGCGTTCATGTATTGTTGTTCCAACTAAGGCAAAAACTTGGAAAAGAGTAGTTAAAAAGAAGATTCAAGTTCGAACTGTAATAAGGTGTTGGTTGATGTTACTCCACGGGTGAAATGTGGAACCGCAATAGGAACCTCAAACCGATTCTCAAGTTTACCCGAGAGTGAAGTGAATAATTCTTGTTATGTTATTAATGATGAACTGGAAGATGTTGAGATTGTAGCAATTTGTGTGAATGATAATACTTGATGCTAACGAGTATAGTGATGTTGATGCTAATGTGTGCAGTGATAATATTACGAGCAAAAATCACAATGCCAGAACGTAAATTTACAAATGAACACCAACGCGGATGATAATATTCAGGAGAATAATAAAGCTGGATAGATTGCAATGGTCGATGAAGTCCTATCAATAGCCTCTAGATCCCCTTCAGGAAAGGTAAGTGTTTGTGCTGATGTGCAAATGCTTACAAGAAATAGTGGAAATGAATTTCTATCTAAGTTGGATGCGACAAGTGAGGTGGTGTAGAAAGGTTCTTATGATGGTCAACGAATAGTGTTTGAAACTGGTGCAGTGTTAAGCTGCTTGGAAGCAGCTGAGCAGATTGACAAAACAAATGACCACAACAAAAAACTACAGAAATGACGCAATTGAAACTGCCATATCTGCACATATACAGACGATCAATGCTGACATTTTGCTAATCAACAATGCCCTTCAATCTGAGTTAGCTAGTCTTGTTGCTAATTCACCTAAGTATCAAGTAGCTGAGAAGAAACTGGAGAACTTTAAAGCTTTATGTTCAGGTATAGTTTTTGATCAAATGCATACAATGCAACTTGATTCAGTGTCAACGGTACTTCAAAGAACTATTTCTAGTGCAAAGAAGAAAGTGTGAAAATCACCTACTATCATAGAAAAATCAAGCAACCCTCATGCACACTTAGCTCCCCCTTCTGCTTACAAGGCGAGACCTCCAGACATCGTAACCGATCTAGTATCTTCAAGCTCCAACGAAAAAGCAGGCTCTAAAACTCCTGTTACTCGGAGTATGAAGAAAGAGATGTTGCATAATCTCTAGGAAAATGGATAGCTGACTCTGGAAGTTTAGTTTTAGGAGATAATAAATTATATGTAATTGAAATGTCATGTAGCATTGAAATGCAATGTTGTGAAAGTGGTGCCAATCTTCCATGCGTGGAAGTTGAAAGTTGATATGCATATTGTATATCACCTGTCCTCCAATGTATTTCTCCATTTTTTTAATAAAATAGTGTTATGGAACACTATAAAAGCCAGTTGGCTTTGCTAAAAAAATGATCAAAATGCAAATGAATAACTTATATTTTTAGCATATCTATAAACTTTAGATTGTTTCAGTCAGCATTGACGAGGCACAAATAATATAGTTGGTAAGTTCTTTAAACTCTAATTAAACAAAATTTGAAGAGATGTCACTGATGCATATGGGAAGAAAGCAAAAGTCCATATATGAAATTTAATTGGCAATTAAAGTTATCTGGTTATGCCATCAAATATATTTGATGGTATAGTCATCATAGTGGTTGAATCCATGTTGATTCCTCGCGAGGATAGCATAGCTCATGGAGGGCACGGAAAAAAATTAGGTTACCACTGCATATTTTTTCATATTCCATTAATTTATTTGATATTTAATTGAAAATATTGCATAATATTATATTATAGAAACATTGAAATCAGCTCAGTAAGTTATTGATATTCCTACATTGTCTTCTTCCAAGCTGTATGTCAAATCATACAATTTTTAACTAGAAGAATTGTAAAACTTTCACTTGATATTTGTGAATCCTTGATTTAATAGATGTTGCTCGATCAATAATATACTAAAAAAACTTCGACTTAATCTTCACTAATTAATATTCTGATTATAGATGAAGGTTGCGTTGGGTTTCTAACGAAAGATTTTATCTCCTACACAGAGAAACTTTTATGATATAGAAAGTTAAAAAATTTGCATATAATTTTTTTGGACGGTTTCAGAAAAAATGCACTTCTATTTTCGTATTTAAATGTGTTCTAAGTGCCATAATGTACTCAGAAAACCATGCAAGAGGCTAAGTACTTGGTAATAGCTATTGGTTCTAGCATGAGTAACAAACTCTGTTCAAGGATTCATGAAGAATTTGCTTCAGAGATCAAGTTTAGTAGCAATAGAATTGTTTGCATTTGTTTCTCAAGTTTAGTTTATTATCGTGTCTAGCCTTGATTATCTTTTCCATGCCTCTGCCTTATAGTAGCTAAATATGAGATGACTTTCAGACTTACTCGAGGGATTAAATTTCAGCCAATTATATTTTTTTCTTTTTTTTCAGACGTTCTTACTTGTATGAAGCAGAGGTTTTTAATCATCGCATAACAACCCTGAGCATCTTCTGAGTTCTGCCTGAATCGTAATTCATTGGTTAAAAAAAACAAAAATTGTTGCAACTATTATTTTTTGCGCTCAAGGCTAAAAATTGAGTAAGCAAAGATAAAATTTATTTATTATTTATTGTCTTTATTGTGCACTTCAATATGTTATATAATAGAAAAATATTAATAAAACAAACATAATGGCAATGCCTAACCTTTGAAAAGTGCTTCACAATTCACAATATAAAGTTAGTACTGTGAATATACGTATATATATATATATATATATGTGTGTGTGTGTGTGTGTGTGTGTGTGTGTGTGTTGGAGATATTTAATGGCATTTGAAAACCCTAGATCTCAAACTGGCGATCCACATTCAGTTGTCCTTGACTCAGATTCTGGCAACACAAACCAGAAAACGGATGAAGCAAGAAGTTGGAACGAGACGCAACAGCTTTGTCCAGGCAGCAAAACAAGGAAGCTCAAATCAATCATACACTCAAGTGAGGAAGCCAATCAATTTGCGATTCAAGGAAGCTGTTAGATTGTGGGAATCTGCTGTCGTTGGGAGCACAAAAATAGAGGGCAGTGTATCCAAATTTGATGAATCAAAGGATAAAAAAGGTGATTTTGCTCATCTGGATGATCTTGTTTTCATGACTGCTAAGATCATGTGGAAGAATTCTATCTACATATATCTGGTTGGTGGAAGACCTTAGTATGTACACCTAAATGGTTATATCAGAAGAGAATGGAAAGCAAAAGGATCATGGGATGTGTTTGCAAGGGAGAACGATTTTTTACTTGATCAAATTTGAACTAGAGGAGGATTGTGCTAAAGTTTTAAATGGTGGTCCATGGTTTATGGACAGTAAATTAATCTTTCCTAAAAGATGGGAGCCAAATATAAGGCGTAAGAGAGACATGTTCGAAAAACACCCTGTTTTGATTAAACTGATGAACCTTGACTTATCTTTGTGGAATGTGGGAGGCATAAGTAAATTAGCAAGTCTAATTGGCACTCCATTAGCTATGGATGATTTAACTAAAAATGTTAAACGTCTTAACTACGCCAGAGTAATTGTTGATTTGAATTTCAATAATGAATGGAAAACACAAGTTAGAGGAAAGGATAAACATGGCCATGTTTATATACAAGACATTGAATATAAGTACATACCCCCTGTTTGCAAAAGTTGTAAATGTTTTGGACATTCTGATGATCAGTATAACTATGTTGTTAGACTAATCAAACAAGTATGGCAAATTAAAGTTCCTAACCCTAATACTGAAGTGCAGCAACAGTCATGTACATTAGAGACTGTAGACAAAATGACTGAAGTCAATACTTCTACCACTTCTATATGTACAGAACCATCAATGAGTGAAGTATCTATTCTGGAAGAAGAGAATTCAACTGACCAGGAGGGCTTAGCATCAGCAGCTGTATCAGAATTGAATTCAGATCAACAACATCTTGGGGACTCAATTGTGGATGTTGATCCAAACCCGGAAACAATTGAAGATTTGAATAAATTAGACATCAATCATGAAGACGACAAAGAAGATGAGAACAGTGAATAAGAGTACAACAAGAAAAAGAATTACACTAAGCCAAACGCAACTTATGATAATCAAATCAAGAAAAAAGAGAAGGCAAACAGAGCTAGCACTAATGTAAGTGCAAGACCTCCAAAGTTTTTGAGGAGTAACTCCCTCAACACCAAATGTCCCTAATTGTATGGAATGTCAGAGGTCTTAATAACGATACCCGAATATTAGACCTCAATAATCTTAGAAGGAGTCATCTTCCTTCTTTTTTGGGTTTTCTTGAAAATAAGTTGAATGAAGAAAAATTGAAATTCTTATGTGGTTCTTTGGTGATGAATGGTAACACATCACAAATAATAATTTTACAGACAAAGCCAGAATTCTTATGTTCTGGAATAAAAGCACTTGGCAATGTAGTAACATTGATATTGATGAGCAACAAATCACAGTTAAGTTGGTTAATATTGGGGGTTTAATAGTTTATGTTTCAGTGATTTATGCTAGTAACTCAGCTAGAAAGTATCGAGTTATAGGGCAAAATCAAATTACTTGCACCAAACATGAATGATCCATGGATAGTTATGGGTGATTTCGATTCATTTCTTAAACCAGAAGATAAAATTGGCGGTAATACCGCCTGTGTAGCCAAATTGTCTGAATTCAATAAACGCATTGTAGCTGCGGGATTAGTTGAGCTAGCCCACTGTGGTCTGCATTTCACATGGAGAAGTGGTGAGGGAAGGAAAATCTCGTGTAAATTGGACAGAGTTCTTATTAATTCTGATTGCATCAACAAATTCTTTGATCTGAAAGTCAATGTTTTACCTTCATTAGGGTTTGAATATATGTGGCGATTCAAAGTTCCCGATAAAGTTAAAATTCATATGTGGATTGTGATGCATGAAAGATTAAATACGGTTAACAAGCTTAGACAAAGAGGTGTGAATGTGGTGGGTGTGTTTTGTGGACATGATGAGGAGGACTACCATCACCTTTTTTTGGAGTGTGAGTTTGCGTTTTACGTCTGGACAAAGTGTTTAGTTTTCTTTTTCCTTTATTTGCATTGGGGGATTTCATTTTAGATCAATATAACTTTTGGCAATACATTTACCCGGCTTTAGATGATTCACACAATAGATATCTCTTTGGGTTGCTAAACTTTGCATAGATTTGGATTCTACAACATGAGCGTAACTCCAAGAAATTTAAATGCAAGATGAAAGCTCCTAACAGTATCATTTACTCCGTCCTTAATTTTGTTTTTGACGGGGCATGCATGGTAAGGAAGAGGCACGTTGAGAGCATTGCTGACAGGGTGCGCAAGCGTGTGAGACACATTACCGGACCTGATGCTTGATGATGATAGCCGATGGCTTTAGACTGTCTTCTTGCTTTATGTAATATGCAATATGATGTTATGATGTATATGATCTTTTGTTGTCAGGCTGTATATGTATGTAATAATCGGTGCTACGTCGCGATAGCCTACTTTTTGGTTATAAATATGTTGTAAATACACGAATGCTTGCTGCTTTATGGTATTTAATATATTTAGGCGTGAATCATGCTGATTCATTACCTTTTCCTTCAAAAAAATGTTTTACCTTCATCAACTAGCTATCATTGTCCAATCCTCGTTAATTTAATTTCCAGAGATAATGATTCAAAGGGAAATCCATTCAGATATGCTAATCATTGGAAATTGATTCATGGAAACGTTGAACTTATTGATTCTGTCGAATTCAAAAATGCAGAAGTCCACATGTTCTTATTATTATGATTCCTCAAAGAGTCAAAAGCTAAATTGAAGGAATGGAATAGAACAAGGGTAAAGGAACATGATAGAATTGATCACTTAGAGAAAGAATTAGCAAATGTGTTACAACTAATTAATAATGGTGACTCTAGTGAAGAAGTTTGGGCTCACTATCACAAGTGTCAAGCTGACTTAAGAGAAGTTCTGAAAATCAAAGTAGTGGAGTTAAACAAAAAGCAAAAGAAAAATGTATTTCTGAAGGAGATGAATGCTCAAAATTCTTTTATAGCAAAATGTATGTTCGACGTAACAAAAACTACAATTACCAAATACTGGATCAAGATGGAAGTAACTTGGTTGATTTACAAAAATTTGAAAAGGGGGAAGTTGACTACTTTATGGAATTGTACAATGGTGTATGTGTTAATGACTTACCCATTATTAATCCCCGCAAATTGCTGAATGCTAGCGGGAGACGTTGGAAATGCAGTAGAGTTACAGACGAGGAAGTTTGGTTGGCCTTCAAATCCATTCATGTTGACTCTTCCCCAAACCAGACGGTTTCGGGTCCAGTTTCTTCCTGAATCACTAGAGCTGCTTGAAAAATTGCTTGGTATTAGCGATACAAGAATCCTTCAACTCAGTTAAAATAATAAAGGAAACTAATCATACTTTTTTGTGCTTAATTCCAAAAACTGACAAACCAACCACGAGTGGTGATTACAGAACTATTGCTTGTTGCAATGTGCTATATAAAATCTTGAGAAATGTTTTTTGTAATAGAATGAAAATGGTGCTACCATACTTAATTGCAGAGTGTCAAAGTGCATTTATAAAGGGCAGAAGCATTTCAGAAAATTCTTTATTGGCACATGAGCTAGTAAGAAATGTCAACAAAAAAGGTGCATTTAAATTTTGTCTGAAAGTTGATCTTCAGAAAGCATATGATAAAATTAATCGTCACTTTATCATTCATATCTTAAAAGCCAAGGGTTTTCCAGTGAAAGTTATTAGATTAATTTCTGAGTGCATTAAATCTTCCACTTTTTCTGTTCTTATTAATGGAGTACCAAAAGGATTCATTACCAACAACCGGGGTATAAGACAAGGGGATCCTCTATTCCTTATCTGTTTGCAATCGCAATGGAGTACTTTTCTCTCTAGATGGAACTTGTAGATTATGATAAAGTGGTTCAACCAATTCACAATTTTCAACCTTCTGTTAGCCACATGTTGTATGTAGATGACCTGATAATTTGTGTCAAGGTAAATGTTAAAGATGCTCTTAAACTAAAAGAATTATTCCTTAATTTGGAGAATTTTATGAGACTTGAAATGAATGAACTAAAAACAAAATGTTACTTCAACAAGTTATGTGTATCCAAGAACAATGTGTTTGACATTTTGGGTGTGTCAGAAGGGGAATTACCTGTGGAGTACCTAGGTGTTCCACTTTCATCTAACAAAATTACCGATGGTGAATGTGCGGAGCTTATTACTAAAATCAAGGATAAACTACAAGGCTGGAGTTCCAGATTATTATCTTTTGCGGGGAGAATTAAATTAGTGCACATAGTAATACAGAAAAAGTTAATTTTTGGCTACAAACCTTTCAAATACCGGATGCTTCTATTAGCAAAATTGATAGTGTATGTGCTGATTTCATTTGGAGAGGTAAAACGCACAAAATTAAATTTTATGACCTGTGTAGACCTAAAGAGGAAGGTGGAGTTGGACCAAGGAAGATCAGGGAAATGAGAGATGATTTTACACTCAAACAAGCATGGAAATTCATCAATAACCAGGGACTATGGGCAAGATGGATGTGCAGAAGATATATAAAGACCAATTTTTGGACCATGCCGATTGATAAAAATGCTTCAGCAACTTGGAAAGCAATTCTTAGAATCATAAATAAGTTTGCTGCAAATTGTGAAAGAGAGATTGCAAATGGCTATGAAACAGACTTATGGAGAGACCCATGGTTAAAAGGTAAATCTTTGATTGATAGATTGGGTTGGGATACCTTTTCAGCTTATGGTAGCCCCAATCATAATGTTAATCATATTATTCCTCGTGGTGAATGGAGATGTGATCGATTGCCTTATGCTGAGACATTCAAGAAAGACATAGGATTTACTCCCCAATTCATTGATAGAGAATTATATACATGGTCTTGGTCACCAAATAAGAACTTCACTATTAAAAGTGCCTGGAATGCATGCAGAGTTGTTGAAAATAATGTGGACTGGAAAAATGTAATTTGGGACAAGCAACTACCTCCTAAGTTATCACATAATATTTACAAAGCCTTATTACATCGTTTGCCTACGAGAGATAGGTTACTAAAGTGGGGAATTATCTCTGAAAACATTTTCCCTCTTTGTGAAAAAAGTGAAGAAAATCACCATCACTTATTTTTTGAATGCGAATTTTTAGCAAGCATTATTAACAATATTCAACTCAAATACTACATCAATGATCAAACCAATAATCTACAGAACATCATCAATTACCTGGTTCGGAACTGGTCGAAGATAGACGTAGAAATAATAGAATATAGCATTAGCATTATATCTACATGTTGGTGGTTATGGAAAGAGAGAAACAGAAGAATTTTTCACAGCAAACGACGATCAGTAAATGAAATTAGGAAGCTTAATGAAGAGGAAGTTAAATTAATGAAGAGGAAGCGATAGCACTACCATCTGGTATAGGAGCTGGGAATCCATCCGAGACGCAGGTAACACGGAATGAAGGTGAAAACTTAAGGCCGCCATGTGACGATCCCAAAATCCGAGGGGCGGTATTAAGGATAATCATTAGGAAATAACACATTAATCATCATAGCAGAGTACAAATAATAGCAGAAACAATAAATAAAATAATTTTACATGGATATGACAGCGGAATCACAACATGTAGGAATATCAGAATAGCATAACGTGGGATATACTTAGTAAAAAGAAAGGGGAGTGATCAGTCATCATCGCCAGAGGCGGAATACATACATGCAGTGACATAATAAGAGTATCAGTCTACATCGCCGAAGGCGGAATACATATACATATAGTGAGAAATACGGAAAGTAAATCAGTCTGCATCGCCAGTGGCGGAATCATAACATAAATACAGGAATGGCGGAAAATATCTAAGTCATCTCTATGAAGTCAGCCTCGCCATGAGCCAAAAGTGCATGCTTTGCAGCAGTGCAGAACCAAAAACCACCTGTCACCTGTGTACTAGGCTGCCCGTGTGAAAATAAGGGCACCCGCGTTTGCAAAGTGAAACAAACAACGAATCAGTCATGGGGACTGGTATGAGGAATCCATTTAACAGTTAAACAATAGTAATAGCAAATCATAGGACCACGCTACTTTCGCGGAACGGGTTTACTCCAGTGATTGCTAGTGCATTTAAAACAAGGTAAATTCTTTTAAAACAACGCAATGCTTTTAGAAAGAATGAAGCTATTATAAGACTCAGGTCCCATCACACAATGCAACGCAAGCCGGAGGATAGAGTTTTACCTTATAATAGCCAAATATGCTTGATACGTATAAAGAGAAATCATTTGATATTATTACTAGTGCATATATGTTTCAAAACGAATATCATCATAAATATCAATCATAGGCGGCATAGCTACCATCTACTATGTCTCCATACTAGTTCTACAATCAAATCCGTTATCTCGTATTGGAAATTGGATTTCCGTCATGAGTCGAGGCAAGGGGCAAGCTCCTCTCCGCTTCGAGACACTCTAGCAAATGCCTCAGGACTACGCACACTGGGTAACCCCTGGATGCTTCAGGGCCGGTCCTCACTTACGTTAGAGGATTAATTATGCCTGAACACACGTTTCCCGGTCCTTACAGACCTATAATCGAGGTGCCTCGCATTCCAACAACCACAAAGGTGAAAAGTAGATAAATATGTCAGGGCTGGTAAGTCACTGACACCACCATAGCTAGAAAGAAACGTCGTGCTCTCCCTGCAGTCCGTATCCCGTTTTTAACTCATACCGGGGTGTGAGGTTCGCGAATCTACGAAATACACAGAGCTAGGCCACGCAAGCCTTGCTTTGATCATCATCCACAAGACTTTGCTTTTCAACAGAAGCCTTGATCATAGCATCTTGGCATGCCACATAGGCAGTCCACTCCATACGATTGATTTCCATCGATATATAACCTCTAAGCTCGTACGTCTCAGAGAAGGGCGTTAAGCAAGAGAATAAATTCTCCGTCGCCAAACAGATATATATTTAACAGAGATCAATCAGTATAGAACAAAATCCAATGTCAGACACACAGTCCATTTACAAGTCCGTCCTGGGTCTGAACGAAACTGGAGGCGTCAAATTCCTCGTATATCCGTCCAATCAACATATACGTTCAGACGGCTACTACTTCCGTCCCTTTCCGGTAGCTACTCCGGTTAGGAACCTCAGTAGCGCCCATCCAACCGATACGAAGATCGTCGGTCTTGAATCGTCTTTGCATTTTCCAATTCGAATCGCTCAATGAATTATTTGAAATGAGGGTTAGCTCGGCCTTTTCAAATAATTCACGTCATTAGAATTTAAATCGATTCTTTATATGGTTATATTATTCGACATCCATCTTTCAGTTATTTAATGTTATTTTCATGTCATACACATACAACCATCAAATATCAAACAATTCAAGCCCACTTGGTTTATTTGCAACCTATGTTGCTTATAATATTTTATAACGATTTTTCGCCATTTTTATTTATTTAAAAATGGCCATATTTAATTAAACGACGTTTCAGGTCGTTTCGTGTCACTAGCGCTATTTTCCCCTTTATTTGTTTTACACATATCGGAAAATCTAACCGTTGGATTTTTACAAATTTTACATCATTAGGAAGCTCTTTTCAAAACGAATCCAACGATTCCAGTTTTGGGAAAATCCGACGGTCGGATCTTCCACACTAACTATTTGAAGTTACGATTTCAATTTACGAACTGCAGCGTCGTTATTCGATTAAATTTAATTATATTTATATATATATAAATATAATCGTTTCTGGCGCTGTTTTTTCTTAATTTTGAATTAAACATTCCAGACAATCCAACCGTTGGATTTTTACAAGGTTGGTGCCGTTGGAAAGATTAGTCCAAGGCGAACCCGACGGTTGAGGTTTCGGGAAAATCCAATGGTCGGATTTCCCGCACTAGTCGTTTGAAATCACGGTTTCAAAATACGAACTGCACGTCCTCGTTTCGTTTTAATTTTATTTATATTTATATATTTATATAAATATAGTTCATTCGATGATTTCTATATCGTTTTCACTTCAAATATTTTTCTAACACCTTAAAATTTTGGAAAATTTCGCCATAACCTCCCCTGCACCGGGAGCATCGGGAAATCGCAAATAGCGTTCCCGGTCCTTCTAATCTCAAAAAGAAAAAGAAAAAGCCAAGCGGCTAGCCAACAGGCTCAAAATCATCACCCAAACAAATCAGTAAATGTGTACCTATTTGTCGGGCACAAAATTTTATTCCTCTTCTCTAGCCCCTTTGCTATAACTTGTTCAATGAATATGCATGTACATATATATATACAGTTCTTATCAATTATCATTTTCTATTCAACTTCATATTTGATTTCTGTTTGGTTTAAAAACACCATTCATTCTAATGTTACATAAATAGGTGCAAATCATTTCATTGGCTAATTAATGAATATTTCAACTCATATATGTTTATTTTGAACAAGTGGCTATTTTTAACACTTCACATTTCAACGATTTATGCATACAATAAAAATGTGATTTTTATTGTAAAACAATTCATTTCAAGACACTATTCTTCTATATAGTTCAAGTTGGTGATAAAAATGGGATTTTTATCATAAAACAATTTATTTCAAAATATGAATACCATTCAACACATGAATTGCTAATCAACGAATGAATATCAATTCAACACATGAATGTTTTCTATAGTTTCTATATATATATATATATATATAAATGTGATTTTTATTATCGAACAATTTATTTCAAAATATGAATACCATTCAACACATGAATTGCTAATCAACGAATGAATATCAATTCAACACATGAATGTTTTCTATAGTTTCTATATATAGATAAAAATGTGATTTTTATTATCGAACAATTTATTTCAAAATATGAATACCATTCAACACATGAATTGCTAATCAACGAATGAATATCAATTCAACACATGAATGTTTTCTATAGTTTCTATATATAGATAAAAATGTGATTTTTATTATCGAACAATTTATTTCAAAATATGAATACCATTCAACACATGAATTGCTAATCAACGAATGAATATCAATTCAACACATGAATGTTTTCTATAGTTTCTATATATAGATAAAAATGTGATTTTTATTATCGAACAATTTATTTCAAAATATGAATACCATTCAACACATGAATTGCTAATCAACGAATGAATATCAATTCAACACATGAATGTTTTCTATAGTTTCTATATATAGATAAAAATGTGATTTTTATTATCGAACAATTTATTTCAAAATATGAATACCATTCAACACATGAATTGCTAATCAACGAATGAATATCATTTCAACACATGAATGTTTTCTATAGTTTCTATATATATATAAAAATGTGATTTTTATTATCGAACAATTTATTTCAAAATATGAATACCATTCAACACATGAATTGCTAATCAACGAATGAATATCAATTCAACACATGAATGTTTTCTATAGTTTCTATATATATATAAAAATGTGATTTTTATTATCGAACAATTTATTTCAAAATATGAATACCATTCAACACATGAATTGCTAATCAACGAATGAATATCAATTCAACACATGAATGTTTTCTATAGTTTCTATATATAGATAAAAATGTGATTTTTATTATCGAACAATTTATTTCAAAATATGAATACCATTCAACACATGAATTGCTAATCAACGAATGAATATCAATTCAACACATGAATGTTTTCTATAGTTTCTATATATAGATAAAAATGTGATTTTTATTATCGAACAATTTATTTCAAAATATGAATACCATTCAACACATGAATTTCTAAACAACGAATGAATATCAATTCAACACATGAATGTTTTCTATACAATGAATAAATATAGTTTAAGCATATGAAAATAATTCAAACACACGAATATTATTCAAAATTTCGGCAGCATAACGGCAGGGTAGTTAAAACCGGCACCGTCCCTAGTACGGCTCCTCGCTCTACCTTAAAACCTCGCGGTTTTTGACAATGGGGATCATGCATCTAATTCGCACGTAGGCGGCATGTTTATATTTATTTCATTTCCACAAACTAATCCTATGTGGTTTCAACCAAATATTTCTCTACCACAAATGGGTATTTTTCAACCACAATCAATCAATGTCAACCACAAACAATCCCAAACAATCATTCGCTATCAATCAATTTTCACAACAATTTCAACCAATAAATATCGTCCATGGTTTGTGGACGAGGGGCGTATATATATATATATAGATATTTATATATAGCAATTCACTTTCATTTTCAACTCATATATATAATTATAAAAAGAAATTGAAGAGTGAGAAATCCTCACCAATAGCTATCCAATAACACGATTTTTTCCTTAATAGAAATCTTCGTCTATTTCGCCTTCTTGTTGCTCTCGTTGCCTGTATTCTCTACATAGGTAAAAATCGAATTTTTACTATGTTATTCAATATATAAAGATTGCATTTTGACTTCGCTATTAAATATAAAGATTATATTTTTATTATTCTTATGATGTAAAAATTATATTTTTATTATTTTAAAAATACAAAAATCATGTCTTGCTCCTTCTACATGATAAAAATCCCGTCTTTTCTCTTTTAAAAAAAATATGATCTTTATTTTTGCAAGTTCAAATCTTTTTCTATTAAAAGATCAAACCTTTTTCTATTTCAAAGTTTAAACCTTTAAAATAAAATCAGTTTTTATCTTTTTTAAAAAATTCAGTTTTTAAAATTCTTTTAAAACAGTTTTTGCCTTTTATAAAATCAGTTTTTATCTTTTAAAAAATTCAGTTTTTAAAATTCTTTTAAAACAGTTTTTGCCTTTTATAAAATCAGTTTTTATCTTTTTAAAAATTCAGTTTTTAAAATTCTTTTAAAACAGTTTTTGCCTTTTATAAAATCAGTTTTTATCTTTTTAAAAATTCAGTTTTTAAAATTCTTTTTAAAACAGTTTTTGCCTTTTATAAAATCAGTTTTTATCTTTTTTAAAAATTCAGTTTTTAAAATTCTTTTTAAAAAAAACAATTTTTAAATCTAATAAATCCGTTTTTAAATTCTTTATAAATCATTTTTTAATTTCCTTTCAAAATCAGTTTATAAATCTAAAAAAAACAGTTTTTAAAATCTTTAAAAAAATAGTTTACTGCAAACCAAAAATAAAAATAAAAATGAAATAATCCTAAATGCTCACCGCTGGATGCGAAGGGGAGCTTGACGGTGTTCGTCGGCGGCAAGGGTTCAGGGGGGCGTCGCGATGATGTTTGATGTGGAGGCGGGGTCTTCTTCGATTGCGTCGCGACTTCGAGAGTTCAGGCGGGGTCTTCGATAGTGAGGGCGGCTTCGAGGTGGGGGCGGCGTCGAGGGGTTCGTCGGCGGCAAGGGTTCAGGCGGCGGCTCGATGTCTAGGTTAGGTTTTTTTTTTTTTTGTTTCTGATAAATGAATCGGGGGGGGGGCAAGCAGAAGAAAAAGGGGGGAAAGAAAATTAAAATAATATATATTTTTTTATTAATTAATTATTTAATTTTTGTAAAAAGGTTGACTTTTACATACGACCTCGAAACGAGGCCCACCGCCTGTCGTCCATAGCGTTTTACCCCCATTCCGAACACAATGGGATATGTATCGTAAGCTGGTTTGATCGTTACAATCAGTTTTCGTTGAATTTACAATTTAAATCCTTGTATTGAATTTTAAACGTACATTTCAAATTACCGGGGTCACATACTAACTAGAAAAATTCCAGAAAAATATTTTCTAGTTTCGTATTGACGATACGGTCCTAACAAAACTAGTTTCGTCGAATTCTGAGACCGTTTGAAAAATGGCCAATTTCCAGTCGATTAAATTCAACAGAAACTGGTCAAACGTGTTTTCCTTTGCCACGCTCACATATTGATTCGAAAAATTATGAAATTTGAAATCTAACAATAGTTTGACATCCCGGACCCAACAAAAGTGGTTTCGTCGAATTCCGAGGTCGTTTGCAAAATATCAATTTTCCAGGACTATATATTCTATATACCGACTCTCCTGAAAATTCATTCGGCCATAACTTTTGATTCCCGTTATGAAACTTCGATTTTTCAGATTCGTTAGAAAGGTATTGATAAACAGATTTAAATATATGTGGTCTCACTAAAATCCGTTATATTTTCCATCCTGCACAGTCAGTCAAAGTATGAATTCAAATTTTCAAACTGACTCACTATTTCTAATTCACTATTTTATTGAAATATTCTATTTCAATGGTTCAAATTGCTTTTAAATAATCAATTTAAAAATTTTAAATTGGCTCGTATTTTCCGGGTTATTACAATCTCCCCTACTTAAAACTTTTCGTCCTCGAAAAGGAAATAACAGTTAAGCAGGAAATAAAATGTAAATGCAAAGTATTGTAAAGGTACCTTGCACCAGAGTTAGTCAGAGATGTCCACTCTGCATTTGGGATAGGCTTGTTTAATGCTTTCCTCAGTTTCCCAAGTACAGTCTCTAGGATCACTACTCCACTGCACTTTGACTAAATGGATCTTTTTCCTCCTTAGCTCTCTGGTTTCTTTGCCAACTATCTTCAATGGATCTCTTTTGAGTGCTAATTCTGAAGTTATGTCAATATCATGTTGTGCTGCTTCTTCCACAATGAGGTCGGGATCATGAACATGTTTCCTGAGTTGAGATACGTGGAACACATTATGTATACCAGGCAACCAATTAGGTAATGAAACCCTATATGCAAGAGTTCCAATCCGTTCAAGTATAGGAAAGGGACCAATAAATCTCGGTGCCAACTTCCCAGTCTTGCCAAATCTGATTACCCCACGCATTGGAGAAACTCTCAAATAAACATAATCGCCAACGGCAAACGATATATCCCTTCCCCTCGCATCAGCATAACTTTTCTGTCGGCTCTGCGCGGTTTTTAATCGCTTCTTAATGGAATCGACTTTATCCGATGCTTCTTGAATCATATCGGGCCCTAACACAAGTCTGTTGCCAGGTTCTACCCAACATGCGGGAGATCTGCACGGTCTACCGTATAGTGCTTCAAATGGGGACATTCCCAAACTTGCTTGATAGCTATTATTGTAAGAGAATTCTGCTAAATGTAAATGATCTTCCCATGAGCCTCCAAAATCAATAACGCAAGCCCGCAGCAAATCTTCCAAAATTCTATTCACCCGCTCAGTTTGGCCGTCTGTCTGAGGGTGATAAGCGGTGCTTAGATTTAATTTGGTCCCCAATTCTTCTTGGAATGCTTCCCAGAATTTGCTAGTGAACAGGGGATCTCTATCGCTGACTATATTGAGCGGTACTCCATGAAGTTTAACAATTTCTTTGAAGTAAATCTGTGCCAGACTTTGAGCCGTTCTGTTGGATCGGACAGGGATGAAATGGGCAGTCTTCGTGAAGCGATCTACGATTACCCATATACTGTCGTTTCCTTTTCTAGTCCGAGGCAGGCCATCAATGAAATCCATCGAGATTTGTTCCCACTTCCAACCTGGAATTTCTAATGGTTGCAATAATCCAGCCAATTTCTGCTGATCACTCTTAACTAGCTGACAAGTGGGGCATCTGCTAACATATAATGAGATATCTCTTTTCATAGCTCTCCACCAGAATGTGCGTTTGATATCGTTATACATTTTGCTCACACCGGGATGGATACTTAATTTGGATTTGTGGCACTCATCAAGTATTTCTCTTCTGAGCTCGGGAAGGTTTGGGATGCAGATCCTACCCTTTAATCTTAGAACTCCCTTGTCATCGAGTCTAAAACTTGTGGATTCACCTCCTTTGATTCTTTGACTGATTCTCTGAATAAATTCATCGTCTTTCTGAAGAGTCGAGATCCTGTCTATTAATGAAGACGTGATGACAAAACTGGCGATGATTTCATTCTTTCTGCTGAGCGCATCTGCTACAACATTGGCTTTCCCTGGAGTGTATATAATTTCAAAATCGTATGCTGCTAGGAATTCTAACCAACGCTGTTGTCTCAAGTTTAGATCTTTCTGGGTGAAAAGGTATTTCAAGGATTGATGATCGGTAAATAGCTCGAATTTCTCGCCCAGTAAATAATGCCTCCATATTCTTAAAGCGAACACGATAGCTAATAACTCAAGATCATGAGTAGCATAGTTTCTTTCATGCGGCTTTAGTTGACGACTAGTATAAGCGATCACTTGGCCCTTTTGCATTAACACTGCTCCTAGCCCTCTAATAGAAGCATCTATCCATACTGTCAAGTCTTGGTTACCCTCTATTATAGTCAATACCGGAGCG
Source organism: Allium sativum (assembly GCA_030737875.1). Lineage (NCBI taxonomy): Eukaryota > Viridiplantae > Streptophyta > Magnoliopsida > Asparagales > Amaryllidaceae > Allium > Allium sativum. The sequence goes on from CM060916.1 coordinate 1,007,832,216, forward strand.
GTTGTCAATTTCAGTTTCAGCTCCTGGAAAGCTTCTTCACATTCGGGAGTCCATTTGAATTTCTCATGCTTCTTTGTAAGCTTTGTCAGTACTCCTGATATCTTTGAAAAATCCTGAACGAATTTCTGATAGTAACTAGCTAACCCAAGGAAACTTCGAACTTCAGTGGGTGTAGTAGGTTGTTTCCAGTTCTGAATCGCTGTAATTTTGCTTGGGTCTACAGCAATTCCTTCCTTTGACACGACGTGGCCAAGGAATTTAACTTCATTCTGCCAGAAGACACACTTAGAAAATTTAGCTTTCAAGACATTTCTTCTCAGAATTTTCAACACTTGTTCTAAATGTTTTGCATGTTCTTCTTCCGACTTAGAGTAGATTAGAATGTCATCGATGAAGACTAGAACAAATTTATTCAACACACCACGGAACACTCTGTTCATAAGATCAACGAAGTATGCCGGAGCGTTGCACAAACCGAACGGCATTACTAACCATTCGTAGAATAAATCGGGACCCCTGAAGGCTGTCAAAGGAACACAGTCTTCGGCTATACGCAATTGGTGGAAACCTGTAGCTAGGTCCATTCTGGAGAATATTGTTGCTCCATTTAATTGATCTAACAGATCGTCTATTCGGGGCAAAGGATATTTGTTCTTCAGTGTTTGTTTGTTGAGATCCCTGTAATCAACGCAAAGTCTTAGAGTACCGTCTGATTTCGGGACAAATACTACTGCGGTTCCCCATGCTGAAAAGCTTGGTCTGATCAGACCTTTCCAAAGTAATTCTCGGGTTTGACTACTTAGCTCTTCTTTTTCTTTCGGGGCCATTCTTCTTATTGGATGAACTACTGGTCGAGCATTCGGAATTAGATCAATTCTAAACTCAATTTCTCTTTGCGGCGGTAAGTTTTCTACTTCTTCAAACACATCCGCGTAGTTTTTCACGACCGGTATCTTTTCTATTGAAGGGGGAATAACTTCTAAAGAAGACCAAAATTCGGTTCTATTAATTTCTGAGCCATGACAAGGTATATATATATAGGTCCAAGCTTCGTTTCGACTTTAACGATTCTTTCGGCACATCTAACTTCAGCCTTATATTTGGTTAACCATTCCAAACCGAGAATAACATCGAATTCTGATAAATCCATGACAATTAAGTGGATGGGAAACTTGTAACATGAATAAGAGATAGGCACTCTGCAGTATAAACTGAGACTAACAGAACCTCCTATCGGGTTTTGAACTTTAATCGGTTCCTTTAGAATTCTTTGTTTCAATTTTAACTTGTGTACAATTTTACCAGAAATAAAGCTACGTGATGCACCAGTATCAAAAAGTACAGAAACAGGAATATTTTTAATGGTAAGAGTACCTCCCAAGACATCGGGTTTACCTGATCCGTCGGTGATAGCTGGCGGGGTATTCCCGTCATAAACATGGGCCACTTGTGCGCTCTTCTTCAAAGGACAATTCTTGCTATAGTGCCCCTTCTTGTGGCAATTGTAGCATTCAGCTGAGTCACTGGCCCTTGGCTTCTTTGGGGCTTTGCATACATTAGAGAAATGACCGGGCTTCCCGCAATTATAGCAGTTTCCTTTCGGGATCTTTGCGGGTTTTTGAGTAGCGGCCGCGGTAATGTTAGATTCGGGTTGGTCAGTTGACGTCTTGCGCTTATTCCCTGCTTGGCTCTTTGCGCGGTCTTGGCTAGCATGCCTCTCATCCATGTCCTCATAGTTGCAAGCCATCTCTACGAGTTCTGTAAAAGAGAGTTTGATGTTGCTCATAGCTCTATCATGGTATTTGCGCTTCAGCCCAAAAATGAATCTCTTATTCTTCGCTTTGTCGGTCAAAACCAACTCTGGAGCATAGCGCGATAGCTGAGTGAACTTATTCAGATAGTCTTGAATAGAGAGGTCTCCCTGTTGGAGATTACCAAATTGCTCCCGCATCCTCTCAAGAGCTTGTTCTGGCACAAACTTCTCATTGAATAAAGTCTTGAACTGCTCCCAAGTTCGGATAGTACCAGCTGCATCTCCAGAAGTAATGGCATCCCACCACAGCTCTGCCTCTTCCTGAAGAAGCCAAATGCCAAGTCGGGCTTTATTGTTAGTTCCCATGCCCATACCTTCGAAGATTTTCTCACAGGTTTTCAGCCAAGCGATAGCTTCGGTCATTGTGCCAGTGCCAGTAAAAGGTTTCCCTCCAAGATTTCGGTATCTCTTTGCCACTTTATCTAACTCAAAGTCTTCTGGTGCTGGTGGCTGAATAATAGGGATTTCCACAGCTACGGGGATATTCCCCCGTCCTCCTGCTGCAACTCCTCGGCCTCCACGGCCTCCTCTAGCTGCTGCTGCTCGTGTAGCCATCTAAGAGTACTGTATAAGCAAGAAAAGAGTCAAGCTCACAGATTTGATAATTTTCATAAATGATAAAGCAAGGAAATACAAGGAAAGATAATGATGATGTACTGATCAAATTGTTTTGCTAATCTGCTTAGCTCATTCTAGGACATTGCTAATCCTATCTCTAATGAGCTACTCGCATTAGAACACTACTGATTCTATTCTGACGAGGTGTTTAATGTGTTAGATCCCGGAACTAAGGTTAACCAAAGCTCTGATGCCAACTGTGATGATCCCAAAATCCGAGGGGCGGTATTAAGGATAATCATTAGGAAATAACACATTAATCATCATAGCAGAGTACAGATAATAGCAGAAACAATAAATAAAATAATTTTACATGGATATGACAGCGGAATCACAACATGTAGGAATATCAGAATAGCATAACGTGGGATATACTTAGTAAAAAGAAAGGGGAGTGATCAGTCATCATCGCCAGAGGCGGAATACATACATGCAGTGACATAATAAGAGTATCAGTCTACATCGCCGAAGGCGGAATACATATACATATAGTGAGAAATACGGAAAGTAAATCAGTCTGCATCGCCAGTGGCGGAATCATAACATAAATACAGGAATGGCGGAAAATATCTAAGTCATCTCTATGAAGTCAGCCTCGCCATGAGCCAAAAGTGCATGCTGTGCAGCAGTGCAGAACCAAAAACCACCTGTCACCTGTGTACTAGGCTGCCCGTGTGAAAATAAGGGCACCCGCGTTTGCAAAGTGAAACAAACAACGAGTCAGTCATGGGGACTGGTATGAGGAATCCATTTAACAGTTAAACAATAGTAATAGCAAATCATAGGACCACGCCACTTTCGCGGAACGGGTTTACTCCAGTGATTGCTAGTGCATTTAAAACAAGGTAAATTCTTTTAAAACAACGCAATGCTTTTAGAAAGAATGAAGCTATTATAAGACTCAGGTCCCATCACACAATGCAACGCAAGCCGGAGGATAGAGTTTTACCTTATAATAGCCAAATATGCTTGATACGTATAAAGAGAAATCATTTGATATTATTACTAGTGCATATATGTTTCAAAACGAATATCATCATAAATATCAATCATAGGCGGCATAGCTACCATCTACTATGTCTCCATACTAGTTCTACAATCAAATCCGTTATCTCGTTTTGGAAATTGGATTTCCGTCATGAGTCGAGGCAAGGGGCAAGCTCCTCTCCGCTTCGAGACACTCTAGCAAATGCCTCAGGACTACGCACACTGGGTAACCCCTGGATGCTTCAGGGCCGGTCCTCACTTACGTTAGAGGATTAATTATGCCTGAACACACGTTTCCCGGTCCTTACAGACCTATAATCGAGGCGCCTCGCATTCCAACAACCACAAAGGTGAAAAGTAGATAAATATGTCAGGGCTGGTAAGTCACTGACATCACCTTAGCTAGAAAGAAACGTCGTGCTTTCCCTGCAGTCCGTATCCCGTTTTTAACTCATACCGGGGTGTGAGGTTCGCGAATCTACGAAATACACAAAGCTAGGCCACGCAAGCCTTGCTTTGATCATCATCCACAAGACTTTGCTTTTCAACAGAAGCCTTGATCATAGCATCTTGGCATGCCACATAGGCAGTCCACTCCATACGATTGATTTCCATCGATATATAACCTCTAAGCTCGTACGTCTCAGAGAAGGGCGTTAAGCAAGAGAATAAATTCTCCGCCGCCAAACAGATATATATTTAACAGAGATCAATCAGTATAGAACAAAATCCAATGTCAGACACACAGTCCATTTACAAGTCCGTCCTGGGTCTGAACGAAACCGGAGGCGTCAAATTCCTCGTATATCCGTCCAATCAACATATACGTTCAGACGGCTACTACTTCCGTCCCTTTCCGGTAGCTACTCCGGTTAGGAACCTCAGTAGCGCCCATCCAACCGATACGAAGATCGTCGGTCTTGAATCGTCTTTGCATTTTCCAATTCGAATCGCTCGATGAATTATTTGAAATGAGGGTTAGCTCGGCCTTTTCAAATAATTCACGTCATTAGAATTTAAATCGATTCTTTATATGGTTATATTATTCGACATCCATCTTTCAGTTATTTAATGTTATTTTCATGTCATACACATACAACCATCAAATATCAAACAATTCAAGCCCACTTGGTTTATTTGCAACCTATGTTGCTTATAATATTTTATAACGATTTTTCGCCATTTTTATTTATTTAAAAATGGCCATATTTAATTAAACGACGTTTCAGGTCGTTTCGTGTCACTAGCGCGGTTTTCCCCTTTATTTGTTTTACACATATCGGAAAATCTAACCGTTGGATTTTTACAAATTTTACATCATTAGGAAGCTCTTTTCAAAACGAATCCAACGATTCCAGTTTTGGGAAAATCCGACGGTCGGATCTTCCACACTAACTATTTGAAGTTACGATTTCAATTTACGAACTGCAGCGTCATTATTCGATTAAATTTAATTATATTTATATATATATATATAAATATAATCGTTTCTGGCGCTGTTTTTCCTTAATTTTGAATTAAACATTCCAGACAATCCAACCGTTGGATTTTTACAAGGTTGGTGCCGTTGGAAAGATTATTCCAAGGCGAACCCGACGGTTGAGGTTTCGGGAAAATCCAATGGTCGGATTTCCCGCACTAGTCGTTTGAAATCACGGTTTCAAAATACGAACTACACGTCCTCGTTTCGTTTTAATTTTATTTATATTTATATAAATATAGTTCATTCGATGATTTCTATATCGTTTTCACTTCAAATATTTTTCTAACACCTTAAAATTTTGGAAAATTTCGCCATAACCTCCCCTGCACCGGGAGCATCGGGAAATCGCAAATAGCGTTCCCGGTCCTTCTAATCTCAAAAAGAAAAAGAAAAAGCCAACAGGCTCAAAATCATCACCCAAACAAATCAGTAAATGTGTACCTATTTGTCGGGCACAAAATTTTATTCCTCTTCTCTAGCCCCTTTGCTATAACCTGTTCAATGAATATGCATGTACATATATATACAGTTCTTATCAATTATCATTTTCTATTCAACTTCATATTTGATTTCTGTTTGGTTTAAAAACACCATTCATTCTAATGTTACATAAATAGGTGCAAATCATTTCATTGGCTAATTAATGAATATTTCAACTCATATATGTTTATTTTGAACAAGTGGCTATTTTTAACACTTCACATTTCAACGATTTATGCATACAATAAAAATGTGATTTTTATTGTAAAACAATTCATTTCAAGACACTATTCTTCTATATAGTTCAAGTTGGTGATAAAAATGGGATTTTTATCATAAAACAATTTATTTCAAAATATGAATACCATTCAACACATGAATTGCTAATCAACGAATGAATATCAATTCAACACATGAATGTTTTCTATAGTTTCTATATATATATAAAAATGTGATTTTTATTATCGAACAATTTATTTCAAAATATGAATACCATTCAACACATGAATTGCTAATCAACGAATGAATATCAATTCAACACATGAATGTTTTCTATAGTTTCTATATATAGATAAAAATGTGATTTTTATTATCGAACAATTTATTTCAAAATATGAATACCATTCAACACATGAATTGCTAATCAACGAATGAATATCAATTCAACACATGAATGTTTTCTATAGTTTCTATATATAGATAAAAATGTGATTTTTATTATCGAACAATTTATTTCAAAATATGAATACCATTCAACACATGAATTGCTAATCAACGAATGAATATCAATTCAACACATGAATGTTTTCTATAGTTTCTATATATATATATATATATATAAATGTGATTTTTATTATCGAACAATTTATTTCAAAATATGAATACCATTCAACACATGAATTGCTAATCAACGAATGAATATCAATTCAACACATGAATGTTTTCTATAGTTTCTATATATAGATAAAAATGTGATTTTTATTATCGAACAATTTATTTCAAAATATGAATACCATTCAACACATGAATTGCTAATCAACGAATGAATATCAATTCAACACATGAATGTTTTCTATAGTTTCTATATATATATATATAAAAATGTGATTTTTATTATCGAACAATTTATTTCAAAATATGAATACCATTCAACACATGAATTGCTAATCAACGAATGAATATCAATTCAACACATGAATGTTTTCTATAGTTTCTATATATAGATAAAAATGTGATTTTTATTATCGAACAATTTATTTCAAAATATGAATACCATTCAACACATGAATTGCTAATCAACGAATGAATATCAATTCAACACATGAATGTTTTCTATAGTTTCTATATATAGATAAAAATGTGATTTTTATTATCGAACAATTTATTTCAAAATATGGATACCATTCAACACATGAATTGCTAATCAACGAATGAATATCAATTCAACACATGAATGTTTTCTATAGTTTCTATATATAGATAAAAATGTGATTTTTATTATCGAACAATTTATTTCAAAATATGAATACCATTCAACACATGAATTTCTAAACAACGAATGAATATCAATTCAACACATGAATATTTTCTATACAATGAATAAATATAGTTTAAGCATATGAAAATAATTCAAACACACGAATATTATTCAAAATTTCGGCAGCATAACGGCAGGGTAGTTAAAACCGGCACCATCCCTAGTACGGCTCCTCGCTCTACCTTAAAACCTCGCGGTTTTTGACAATGGGGATCATGCATCTAATTCGCACGCAGGCGGCATGTTTATATTTATTTCATTTCCACAAACTAATCCTATGTGGTTTCAACCAAATATTTCTCAACCACAAATGGGTATTTTTCAACCACAATCAATCAATGTCAACCACAAACAATCCCAAACAATCATTCGCTATCAATCAATTTTCACAACAATTTCAACCAATAAATATCGTCCATGGTTTGTGGACGAGGGGCGTATATATATATATATATATATATATATATAGATATTTATATATAGCAATTCACTTTCATTTTCAACTCATATATATAATTATAAAAAGAAATTGAAGAGTGAGAAATCCTCACCAATAGCTATCCAATAACACGATTTTTTCCTTAATAGAAATCTTCGTCTATTTCGCCTTCTTGTTGCTCTCGTTGCCTGTATTCTCTACATAGGTAAAAATCGAATTTTTACTATGTTATTCAATATATAAAGATTGCATTTTGACTTCGCTATTAAATATAAAGATTATATTTTCATTATTCTTATGATGTAAAAATTATATTTTTATTATTTTAAAAATACAAAAATCATGTCTTGCTCCTTCTACATGATAAAAATCCCGTCTTTTCTCTTTTAAAAAAAATATGATCTTTATTTTTGCAAGTTCAAATCTTTTTCTATTAAAAGATCAAACCTTTTTCTATTTCAAAGTTTAAACCTTTAAAATAAAATCAGTTTTTATCTTTTTTAGAAAATTCAGTTTTTAAAATTCTTTTAAAACAGTTTTTTCCTTTTATATAATCAGTTTTTATCTTTTTAAAAATTCAGTTTTTAAATTCTTTTATAACAGTTTTTGCCTTTTATAAAATCAGTTTTTATCTTTTTAAAAATTCAGTTTTTAAAATTCTTTTAAAACAGTTTTTGCCTTTTATAAAATCAGTTTTTATCTTTTTAAAAATTCAGTTTTTCAAATTCTTTTTAAAACAGTTTTTGCCTTTTATAAAATCAGTTTTTATCTTTTTTAAAAATTCAGTTTTTAAAATTCTTTTTAAAAAAAACAATTTTTAAATCTAATAAATCCGTTTTTAAATTCTTTATAAATCAGTTTTTAATTTCCTTTCAAAATCAGTTTATAAATCTAAAAAAAACAGTTTTTAAAATCTTTAAAAAAAATTGTTTACTGCAAACCAAAAATAAAAATAAAAATGAAATAATCCTAAATGCTCACCGCTGGATGCGAAGGGGAGCTTGATGGTGTTCGTCGGCGGCAAGGGTTCAGGGGGGCGTCGCGATGATGTTTGATGTGGAGGCGGGGTCTTCTTCGATTGCGTCGCGACTTCGAGAGTTCAGGCGGGGTCTTTGATAGTGAGGGCGGCTTCGAGGTGGGGGCGGCGTCGAGGGGTTCGTCGGCGGCAAGGGTTCAGGCGGCGGCTCGATGTCTAGGTTAGGTTTTTTTTTTTTTGTTTCTGATAAATGAATCGGGGGGGGGGGGGGGGCAAGCAGAAGAAAAAGGGGGGAAAGAAAATTAAAATAATATATATTTTTTTATTAATTAATTATTTAATTTTTGTAAAAAGGTTGACTTTTACATACGACCTCGAAACAAGGCCCACCGCCTGTCGTCCATAGCGTTTTACCCCCATTCCGAACACAATGGGATATGTATCGTAAGCTGGTTTGATCGTTACAATCAGTTTTCGTTGAATTTACAATTTAAATCCTTATATTGAATTTTAAACGTACATTTCAAATTACCGGGGTCACATACTAACTAGAAAAATTCCAGAAAAATATTTTCTAGTTTCGTATTGACGATACAGTCCTAACAAAACTAGTTTCGTCGAATTCTGAGACCGTTTGAAAAATGGCCAATTTCCAGTCGATTAAATTCAACAGAAACTGGTCAAACGCGTTTTCCTTTGCCACGCTCACATATTGATTCGAAAAATTATGAAATTTGAAATCTAACAATAGTTTGACATCCCGGACCCAACAAAAGTGGTTTCGTCGAATTCCGAGGTCGTTTGCAAAATATCAATTTTCCAGGACTATATATTCTATATACCGACTCTCCTGAAAATTCATTCGGCCATAACTTTTGATTCCCGTTATGAAACTTCGATTTTTCAGATTCGTTAGAAAGGTATTGATAAACAGATTTAAATATTTTTGGTCTCACTAAAATCCGTTATATTTTCCATCCTGCACAGTCAGTCAAAGTATGAATTCAAATTTTCAAACTGACTCACTATTTCTAATTCACTATTTTATTGAAATATTCTATTTCAATGGTTCAAATTGCTTTTAAATAATCAATTTAAAAATTTTAAATTGGCTCGTATTTTCCGGGTTATTACACGCCATGAAATCATGAGAAAAATAGTCGCCGTCGAACGACATGTCGCGATCTAGGGATTTTGAATATTTTGGGAAAGATAAGTTTGTAAGTGGGTTTAAGCGATTATGTCGGTTTATTAATTTGAATAATGCCTTGTACGCGTTGTCGCATTACTGTTGCACAACATCAATTTATATATATATATATATATATATATATATATATATATATATATATATATATATATCCATTCATGCGGAAGGTAAGGTGCAAAATAGTTAAGTAATATCTGGGAGTAGCTTTAACAGTGCATGGTAAGGTGTGAAAAATACCTGAAGTAGGCAATGGTAATTTGGAATTGAAATAGTTTATATTTACATCAAATTGGATTGAATACATTTATGCCTTGGTATGTATGTATATGTAATGTTTTATATTTACATCAAACTGCAAATCGTAAATCCTATATTGTGGCAATTTTTGCATCTATTTGGGGAGAGAAGGTGATTAAATTATTTAATCTATTTTTATGAATCTCGACCATTACGTCGTTGCAATGTCACTTCTTGCTGTAGGCTCTACCTAACAAGTTTGTACATGGTCACAATATTTCCACCGATTCCACCTCATGCTACAAGTTAATGTTTTTGACAGTCTCATGCATCACCACAATTTCCACAACCTCCTCTTCAACAAATGAATCATGTTCAAAATTCAGGCACGTTTTAACCAATATTAGATTCTTTCGGATACGATCTTCGGCTTTTCAGATTATACATGATTTTTTTAAAAGAGCAAATGAACGAGATGATGGACTGGCAAAAAGGCCAGATGCAACAAGAAATCGACGAGCGCATCGCGATTTACTTTCAGGAGCATGGCTTTATGCCCGGGGAGGGAGGAGAGGGAGATGATTCCGCTGTATATCGAGAGGAAGACGAGAACGAGGAATCAGAAGAAGACGAGAACGAGGATCAGGGAGACGAGGATTAGTTCGTAGTGTAGGTGCTTATTTTGACTTGACTCTGGTATGTTCATATACTCGGTTTTTTCTATGTTAAATGCACGTACGATGTTATATGATGTGTTTGGACATGTGTATGACGGTTTGTGGACGGTGGTATGAAGTGTTTGGACATGTGCATGACTTATATGATGTGTTTTAATGGTTTTTTTTGTTTTTTTATGTATTTGATGATTGTATGGTTATGATGGTATGGTTGTTGATGAGTATCGATGAAATAGTGAGATAATAGTGGTGTGGTATTGGTTTTTGGATTGAATGGTTGTGGATTGGATTGTAGGAAATGAATTGCTGTGTATTGCAGGTTTTTGGTTTCATATATAGCAGCGGCTAGCGATGGCCATTTGGTCATTATATAGCGACGGCTACAAACGGCTAGCAACGACAATATTGCAATGGATAGCAACGGGTAGCAACGACTGCCCGGTCAAAATAACTAACTGACACGTCAGATGACACGTGTCCACTGACCATCGCTAGCCGTTGGTAAATAGCGACGGCATATAGCCGTCGGCGGCCGACGCTAGCCGTCGCTCTCGCCGTTGTTGTTCCTATTGGCGACGGCTCGCATCGGCCGCCGACGGCTATATGCCGTCGCTATTTTGGCTGTTTCTTGTAGTGTGAACATCTACAAATTCTCGTTCGATTTGGATCGCCGTAGCTCACGAACGGTAGCGGGTGCAAAAAGCGTGCTCACAAACAGGGGTGCCCCCGATCGCTCCTCATATATATATATATATATATATATATATATATATATATAGGAAGGAATTTCCATTCATGCAGAAGGTAAGGTGCAAAATATTTAAGTAATATCTGAGAATAGCTTTAACCGTACATGGTAAGGTATGAAAAATACCTGAAGTAGGCAATGGTAATTTGGAATTGAAATAGTTTATATATACATCAGACTGGATTGAATATGTTTATGCCTTGGTATGTATGTATATGTAATGTTTTATATGAAATGATGGGAATATAATATTAACAAACTGACATCACATTATAAACTAACAACTGTAAATCGTAAATCCTATATTGTGGCAATTTTTGCATCTATTTGGGGAGAGAAGGTGATTAAATTATTTAATCTATTTTTATGAATCTCGATCATTACGTCGTAGCAATGTCACTTCTTATTATAGGCTCTACCTAACAAGTTTGTACATGGTCACAATATTTCCACCGATTCCACCTTATGTTGCAAGTTAATGTTTTTGACAGTCTCATGCATCACCACAATTTCCACAACCTCCTCTTCAACAAATGAATCATGTTCAAAATTCAGGCACATTTTAACCAATATTAGATTCTTTCGGATATGATCTTCAGCTTTTCAGATTATACATGATTTTTTTAAAAGAGTTTAAATAGGTTTAAGGAAAAATAAGATTCAGAACAACTTACATGAAAATAAATTATTATTCTATGCGTCATTTCTTTATTTTTATTTTATTCATTTAATTCCCTATTTTACTTTAAAGGTGTTCTAATATGATGGCAATGCCTTATCCAGTACAGTTGGACAAAGTATGTGGCTAATACAAATAAAGTGTTCCTCAAAGCAAATCAGTTTATCAATTTTTTTAAATTTAGAATGCTATTGTCAGCTCAACAACTGACGTTTAGATATTGTAAGCAATAAAGATTTGTTTTCATTGATGCACTGATATGGATGTTTTTTTTTTATATAATGAGATATTGAATGAGGTAATTTCCTTTAGATCTCGTATTTTAGGAATATATTATCATATGGCATGTTAAAGTTGGTGAAATTACACAAATGACCTCCTTGAATTCTATTTATTTTTTATGTTGTATTGACAATTTAGAAATTATTATTTTTTGGTCATTTGCATGTAAATACAATTCTTAACATTGTGTCTTTTGATGTAATAAGTGTTTTTATGTTCATGTCATGACGTAAATATAAGAATGTTATAATTATCTCATTGTTGCACTTCATTTTGAAATTTCATTCACTTCATTTCTTGTAAACACACAAAAGGAGCAGTTAATGACTTCTATTCTGTAAAATGTAGAAAAATAGTGCAAATATTGCTTTTTAAAATCAGAACATCCTGTACACATACTTAAATACTCATGTATGTATGTATAATATATATAAATATACACGTGTGTATATATGCGCACACACATAAATACAATATATGTATATATACATGCGTGTGCGTATATATACACTAGCACATGCTTACATTAGATTCAGGTCTAGGTGATTATAACCAATTTCGTATAGCTACAAGTCGGGGTGCACTATCAATATTGCTCTCTTCTCAAATCAGGCTTAGGCTTTGGCACACATTGTTGGCTTGCGAGTCTACAAAGCGAATGTGAATGTCTTTCCCTTCTCGGTCCTTCTTCTTCCACCCCTCATAATTATAAAGAGAAAGGTTGGTTATCTCTTTGTAATATAAGATTTTGTATATATTATTACATCATGCGTGTTGTGTGTGCATGTGTACATATGATAACTAAGCTTTTGCAGGGATGACAACAAGTGGGAGGAGGAGCCTGCTAATCTAGCTCAGAGAATGAAAAAGAACCTCTTTGTCAGCATCTCTGCATCATCATCATCCGTGCACAAATGGAGCTAGGTCATCTCAGATGGAAACATCAGTGAAAAGATATGGATCATATTTCTTTAGAGTATGAACGATCCAGGTGAGCCAAAGGGCATCGTGGTGAATGCTCTGCCTCATCGGGATCTTTGAGTTTCTAAAAGATGTGAGTACAAGAAGCAATTGGGACGTTCTAACCAATGGCAGGCCTATGCAAAAGAAAACTTCCACCATCAAAGGGCACAATCCTAGCAATGTTGTTCCCATCCTCGGATTTGATGCTATGGACTACAAGAGAAATTACTTAGTGAACCAAATCCCCAAAAGAATTTTGTGATTCCTAGGGCTTTGAAATATTTTGTAACATGATTATGCCCTTTAATTGCAACAACATATGTGAAGCACAACCTTAAAAGTCCAAGGAACTGTATTGACTTCAATATTGGACAGTAAATAAAAAATATATTAAATAATAGCAAAACATAACCTTTTAAAGTTTCCTCCTAAATTCTTTATGTTATATATCTGTTTAGCTTAAAACTCTCAAGATATTTTGTATGGGATTTAAAATTTAACACCATATTTTAGGAAAAATCCTAAACTTTATCTTTATTAATAGTTGTAATGCCTTTATTCCTTCTCAACTTATTCATATTATTCACTCTTAATTCAATATATTTTAACTAATTAAATAATATTAAATTTAACATGTTTAATAGAAATAAGTTAAATAATATATGTTGGGAAACAATGGCTGAGTCGCGGACTAGGTCGCTTTCTTGAAGACGATTCGTCGATCTGGTCGAAGGTGCAAACTAGTTCGTTCCTTCGCCGCCGCCTCTAGGATAAAACAGCCTCTAATACAATAACTGATCTGCTTGCACAACAAATCAGTGCAGATTTGCACTTTCTGTAAAAATATTGCTTGAAAATTTATGAAAAAAGAATTTTAATGGCGGTTGAGAAAAGAAGAGAATTGGCGATTCAGTCTATTTCTCGTCTGAAGTAATGACAATATATAGGACAAGAATTAGGGTTATGGTTGCTGATTAGTGGGCCGCTAAAATTGAGGGATAAGAGTTTTTACCATTGCAAAAATAAGGCTAAGTTTTATGGTCAAAAATATAAGTGTCTACACCACAAAGCCCAGGCCCGAGCCCGACCAGACCGGGTCGAGTCGGTCGCGCGCGTGTGTTGTGGTCATGATGCATGGTCTCCCTCCTCACAACAAAGCATGCATTGGGAGCCCAAGGCCCCAACATAATTTCTTAGAAACAAGTATAAATACTTGCCTCTTCTATATAATCCCATGATGTGGGACTATTCACCCATAGGAGCCATTCATACACTTATTCCATTATTTTTAATAATTCACTAATGTTAATAAAACATTTGAAACAATCCCCCACTTGAATTTTTAAAAATATTTTCGAGCAGTTTCTTAAAAACATATGATTGTGCATAAACAAAGGTGTCATTCGACTTGAACCTATGCATAGTGAATAAGATTCAGTTTTTACTAGAGTGACACGTAGCCTTGAACTCTATTCCTGACATCAAGCCACACACAACCTTTTCTATAGTGCAATCAAATAAGCCCGTGTATTTATAGCTATGCACGTCTATCCTAGTTTAGTGAATGCTCTAGAAGTTTTCCCCGAAACTCCATAGGAAACGGCCACATTTCCACATTCACAAAGGTGAGTCTATCAAGAGCAATCCTGAAGGTAGGTACTCCACTCCACATAGAGTATAGATCTCATTAAGGGTTTCTATTAACTCATCCTCTAATCACTTCAGGATTACATGCTTCTTGGTTTATTAAATAGCATGTTCAACTCATATCACTACACAACTTGTTGTTACCCATTGAACCTAGTTCTTGGGATCTCCAGTCATTTAGGTCGGGTTACCATTGTGCGTGACTCAACAATCTAGGGGCAATAGTCCCATTCTTTTAGAAGAGTTATGGACTTTCTCTCTGGACAGTCCTTTCGCCAAAGGATCTGCCAAATTTTCCTCACTACGTACGTAATCCACTCTAACGGTACCTGTGGAAAGTAGTTCTCTAACCGTACTATGCTCACGACGTATTTGTCGTCTCTTACCGTTATAATAATGGTTCTGAATTTTTGCAATAGCCGCGGTACTATCGCAATGTATCAACACAGCCGGTATCGGTTTTTCCCATGAGGGTATCTCAGCTAGCAGATTTCTCAAATACTCTGCCTCTTCACTAGCTGTAGCTCGTGCTATCATCTCAGACTCCATAGTAACTGAGCCAAAACAGTCTGTTTCTAGGATTTCCAAGAAACAGCTCCTCCAGCGATGCTAAATATATAGCCACTGGTCGCTTTAGAATCATCAGATAAGGTATTTCAGTCTGCATCGGAATATCCTTCTAGTACAGCTGGAAACCTTTCATAATGTAATCCAAGGTTCATGGTTCGTGTAAGGTATCTCATTACCCTTTCAATAGCTTGCCAGTGCTCTATACTACGTCTACTGGTAAACCTGCACAATAATCCCACGACATAGGCAATGTCGGGTCTAGTACAATCAGTGGCATACCGAAGGCTGCCAATGATGCTCGCATAATCAGACTGTCTTACACCTTCACCAGTGTTCTTAAATAACTTTACACTGTGATCATATGGTGTACTTGCAGGTTTACAGTCAAAGTAATTATATTTCTTTAGTATCTTCTCAATGTAATGAGATTGATCCAAAGAAATTCCCTTTTCTGACCTAGTAATCTTAATACCAAGTATTACACTCGCCTCACCTAGATCTTTCATATCAAAATTGACACTTAATAAGGATTTGACTGAGTTTATGGCATGAATATTTAACCCAAAAATGAGTAGGTCATCTACATAAACGCATATAATAGTGCAAATGTCATTCTCATATTTGTAATAAATGCATTTGTCACTTTCATTAACTTTAAAACCATTTGAAACGATTAAGTTACCAAAATTTTCATGTCATTGTTTAGGTGCTTGTTTTAAACCATATAATGATTTATCTAATTTACATACTTTATGTTCTTGACCATGTACTACAAATCCTTCAGGCTGGTCCATATAAATTTCTTCGTCTAATTCACCGTTCAAAAAAGCAGTTTTAACATCCATTTGGTGTATAAGTAAATTATGAATGGAAGCAAGTGAGATTAAAACCCGAATGGATGTTATTCTAGTTACAGGTGAAAAGGTGTCAAAGAAATCTATATTTTCTTTTTGTTTAAAACCTTTAGCTACTAGTCGTGCTTTATATTTATCTATAGTGCCATCAGGTTTTAATTTCTTTTTAAGTACCCATTTACAGCCTATAGATTTACAACCAGGGGGTAAATCTACCAAGTGCCAAGTCTTGTTGGATTCTAAAGAATCAATCTCATCATTTATAGCCTCTTGCCAAAAATCGGCATCTAAAGAAGATAAGGCCTCTTGGAGGTTTATGGGATCCTCCTCAATAGCAAAAGCACAAAAATCTGAATCGAAGTCTTTTATGGTTCTTGCTCTTTTACTTCTTCTAGATTCAGCTTCAGAATTTTCATTAAGTTCTGCTCTAATTGGCATATTTGAAGTGCCCCCACTATTCCTTAATTTAAAAGGAAATTTAGTTTCATAAAAATGGGCATCATTTGATTCAATTATATTATGTGCATTAAGGTCATAAAATCTATACGCTTTGCTATTAATAGCATAGCCTATAAATGCACATTCATATGCTCTACTTGCCAATTTTATTCTCTTAGGGCCTGGAATGCGAACATAAGCTAAACAACCCCAAGTTCTAAAGTATGAGACATTGGGTTTATGATTCTTTAAAATTTCATAAGGAGAAATTTTATTCTTAGATTTGGGGATTCTATTCAGAACATAGCATACAGTCAATAAAATATCCCCTACCAATGTTTTACTGCACCAGAATTTAATAATATGGCAACTACTAGTTTGGTAAAGGTCATATTTTACCTTTCTGCTTTACCGTTCATTTCAGGAGAATAGGGTGCAGTTCTCTCATGTACTATACCATGTTGTTTATAGAAATCCAGAATTGAATTAGATTCGTATTATGTTCCTCTATCACTATGAAGTCTCTTAATTTTTCTATTTTCTTGATTCTCAATCTCAGTTTTGAATGTTCTAAACATATCAACAGCATCACTTTTATTTTTCATAAGGTATACATATGTGAAATCAGAGCAGTGATCAATAAAAGTGATAAAATAACGATGTCCCTGTCTAGTCAAAGTGCCATCTAGTTCACATATTTCAGAATGAATCAAGTCTAAGGGTTCAGAAACTCTATCAACAGATTTGTGAGGTTTATTTGTGATTTTAGCTTGTGTACAGAATTCACATTTATCAAGTTCAGATTCTGTCATTTTAGGTATCATATCTAGGGTGCTCATGTTACGGATTATTCGATTATTAACATGACATAATCTAGAATGGCAGATATTAAAATCACACAATATGTAAGCAGAAGTATTCACTTTATTAGATTCAACATTCAGTTTAAACATACCCTCACAAGCATAACCCTTTCCCACAAAAGTTCCCTTATAAGTTAAGGTGTACAAATCAGCCCCAATTACTGGAGTGAAACCAGCCTTATTAAGGAGGAAGCCCAAGGCCAAATTCTTCCTTATTTCTGGAGTGTGCATAACATCTTTCAGAATTAAAGTTTTTCCAGAGGTGAACTTGAGTTCCACATTGCCAATCCTCGCAACTCTAGTGGTGTGAGAATCTCCCAACAACACTTTCTAATTTTTAGCAGCCGTGTATGTCGAGAACATGTCACGATCATAGCAGACATGGCGAGAAGCACCAGTGTCTACCCATCAACCCTCTGATCCACCAACAAGTAGAATCTCAGTAATCATAGTCGTAAGAGGCTCCTCGGTCAGGTTAGCATGCGGTGCAGATCTTGGCCTGTTCCGACACTTACGTGCCATATGACCTGGTTTTCCACAGTTGTAACATAGAAACAACTGTCCAGAGTCATTCTTTTGGGCTGGTTTCTGCTGTCCTTTTGGATTTCCTTACGGATTCCCATTATGTTTGTTGCACCTATTCTGATTCTTAAAAGATTTCTGATTTGGTTTCAGAACAGCGGGAGTGGTCTTCTTAGTACTGTTGTTATTCACAATCAGCACCTCTTCTTTTTGGTCCTGCTTGCGTGCCTCCTCCTCAATACGGAGGCGTGTAATCAAGCTCTCTAAGGAAAATTCCTTAGTCTTATGTCGCAAGACATTCTTAAAATCTTTCCAGCTTAGGGGTAATTGAGACGACCCGAAATCCCGTACAGACGGAGACAAGGGCTATCTTTGGAATATAACACAGAAACAGATAATAGCAGAATAGAATTTAAATAAATACACCAGATAATGAACAATAGAATATACTGGATAAAAGTAATCATCAGAGTTACACAGTATACAGGATCTTACTTAGTACAAATACAGTTCAGCTATACATAAATGTCTACAGCGGAAAACAAACAAAATATGTACAATAGGAGCTGAACCGCATAAAAAGAAATAAATGATAGAATCCATCTTCAGCTCCAGCTATCCAGAAAGAACCAGCTAAACCTGAATACAAGGTTGCCCGTGTAGAAAAGGGGGCACCCGAGTTTGAGTGTGAAACAAACTACGAGTCAGTCATGGGACTGGTATGAGAAATCTACTCAACACATATATAATTTGGCCAATCACAGGACCACGCCACTTTCGTCGAACGGGTTTACTCCATTGGATTACCAGTGCTTTAAAACAAATCATTCTTTTAAACATCGCTATGCTTTTATAAAAATGAAGCTGTTATAAGACTCAGTTCCCATCACACAATGCAACGCAAACCGGAGGATAGAGTTTTTACCTTATAACGGCCAAAAAATGCTTGATACGAACAAAACAAAGGCATTTGATATTATTGCTAGTGTCTATATGTTTTGAAGACAATTTCAAATCATAACTATCAATCATAGACGGCATTAATGCCCCATACCACTATGTCGCCATATATAGGTATACAATCAAAACCGCACAGTCACGTATTTGGAAATTGGACTTTCGTCATGAACCAAGGCAAAAGATAGTCCTTACCGAATTCGAGACGCTCTAGCCCGTGTCTCAGGCAAGCGCGCAGGCAAGCCTTGGATCGTCGGGGCTGGTCCACCTATGTGGATTATTATGCCTAAACAATACGTTTCCCCGCCCTTTGGGGCGTCAACGAGCCAACGAATGACTCCATCGGACCCGGATCGTCCGATCAAACCGAGGCACCTCGCAACAGCAACAACCACATAGGTGAAAAGTATATAAATGTCAGGGCTGGTAGGTCACTGATACCACCCTAGCTAGAAAGAAACGCATGCCCTCCCTGGGGTCCTTCTCCCGTTTTAGGTTCATACCGGGGTGTGAGGCTCGCGAATTTACGTTATACACAAAGCTACGCCACACAGGCGGTGCTTTGATCATCACCACAAGACTTTGCTTTTCAACAGAAGCCCTGATCACTGCATCTTAGCATGCCACACAGGCAGTTCATGCCGTGCGACTGATGTCCATCTATATACAACCTCTGAGCTCGTGCGCCTCAGAGAAGGGCGTTAAGCAAAAGAAAAAATTCTCCGCCGCCATACAGATGTATACTTAACAGAAATCAATCAACACAGAATAAAATCCAATGCCAGACACACAGTCCATTTACAAGTCCGTTCTGGGTCTGAACGAAACCGGAGGCACAAAATACCTCGCAAACCCATCGATCACCACGTACGGCTGGACGATCACCACTCATTATCCATATTTCGGGATGCCTCCCAATCAGGACCTCGGTTACCATCCAAACGAGGTGAAGATCTCCGGTCTTCGACCACCATCTTCCTCTTTGACTTTCAATCGTCGGTCAATTATTTGAAATGAGAATTAACTCGGCCTTTTCAAATAATTCACGTATATTTAGAATTTTAAATCAATTTATTTCAATGGTTAAATCCTTTGACAACACCAATTTTGTTCTTTAATGTACTTTTCACACCAAACACATTCAACCATCAAATACTACATAAATCGAGCAAATTCAGTTTATTTCTATTCCATATCATTTATGATATTTTATAACGATCTATCGCTATTTTTATTTATTTTAAAATAGCCCATATATTCAAAACGACGCTTCGGGCCATAACGCGGCCGTGGCGCTGTTTTTCTTCCGATTTGATTTACACACGTCTGAAAATCTAACCGTTGGATCTTCACAAAATTTACATCATTAGAAAGGTATTTTCAAAACTAATCCAACGGTTCTAGTTTCGGGAAAATCCGACGGTCGGATCTCCCGGTACAATCGTTTGAATTTTCGATTTCAAAATACGAACTGCAGCGTCGTTATTCGATTAAATATATAATTATATATATATATATATAAATATAATCGCTTCTGGCGCTATTTTTCTTCAGATTTGAATTAAACATTCCAGACAATCCAACCGTTGGATTTTTACAGGGTTGGTGCCGTTGGGAAGTTATTTCCAAGGCGAACCCGACGGTTGAGGTTTCGGGAAAATCCAATGGTCGGATTTTCCGCACTAGTTGTTTGAAATCATGGTTTCAAATTGCGAACTGCACGACTACGTTTCATTTTAATTTTATTTATATTTATATATTTATATAAATATAGTTCATTCAATGATTTCAATATCGTTTTCACTTCAAATATTTCACTAACGCCTTAAAATTTTGGAAAATTTCACCATAACCTCCCCTGCACCGGGAGCATCGGGAAATCTCAAATAGCTTCCCCGGTCCTTCTAATATCAAAAAGAAAAAGAAAAAGCCAAGCGGCTAGCCAACAGGCTCATAAAATCATCACCCAAACAAAACAGTAAATGTGTACCTATTTGTCGGGCACAAAATTTTATTCCTTTTCTCTAGCCCCTTTGCTATAACCTGTTCAATGAATATGCATGTACATATATATAGTTCTTATCATTTATCATTTTCTATTCAACTTCATATTTGATTTCTATTTGGTTTAAAAACACCATTCATTCTAATGTTACATACATAGGTACAAATCATATCATTAGCTAATTAATGAATATTTCAACTCATATATATCTATTTGAACAAGTGGCTATTTTTAACACTTCACATTTCATCTATTCATGTATATAATAAAAATGTGATTTTTATTGTAAAACAATTCATTTTAAAATACTATTATTTTATATAGTTTATATCGGTGATAAAAAAAATAGGATTTTTCTTATAAAACAATTTCTTTCAAAACGAGATTATTATACACAGTTCATATAGTCGATAAAAGGTGGTTTTTATTATCAAACAATTTATTTCAAAATATGAATACCATTCAACACATGAATTTCAAATCAACGAATGAATATCGATTCAACACATGAAGGTTTTCTATAGTTTCTATATATAGATAAAAATGTGATTTTTATACTTAAAACGCGAATACCATTCAACACATGAATTTCTAATCAACGAATGAATATCGATTCAACACATGAAGGTTTTCTGTTCAATGAATAAATATAGTTTTAGCAAATGAAAATAATTCAAACACATGAATATTATTCAAAATTTCGGCAGCATAACGGCAGGGTAGTTAAAACCGGGACCGTCCCTAGTATGGCTCCTCGCTCTACCTTAAAATCTCGCAGTTTTTGGTAATGGGGATCATGCATCTAGTTCGCACGCAGGCGGCATGTATATATTTATTTCATTTCCACAAACTAATCTTATGTGGTTTCAACCAAATATTTCTCAACCACAAACGGGTATTTTTCAACCACAATCAATCAATATCAACCACAAACAATCCCAAACAACCATTCGCTATCAATCAATTTTCACAACAATTTCAACCAATAAATATCGTCCATGGTTTGTGGACGAGGGGCATATATATATATATATACTTATATATAGCAATTCACTTTTATTTCAACACATATATAATTTTAACAACGCATATATAACTTATACATCAAATGTACAACTTATACAACGCTTGTACAAGAGGTGTACAACGCTAATATAACTCATACATCGACTATATAATTTATACATCATCGTTTTCCATATAATTTATAAATTAGAAATCTCACATTGGATTCCTCTCTGTCAATCTTTACGGAACGGTTTGGATTCCCTTTTTATTTAAGTCCGCTTCATCGCCATCTGTTTTATGTAGTTGATATTAGAAATCAGCTCTTCAATTCTATGCCATTTAAAATAAAAATCATATTTTTAATTCTATACAATCTATAAAAAAAATTATATTTTTTACATTGCTATTTATTTCAAAAATAATGCTCTTTCTATATTTTTCAAAAATAATGCTCTTTCTATATTTTTCAAAAATAATGCTCTTTCTATATTCTTCAAAAATAATGCTCTTTCTATATTTTTCAAAAATAATGCTCTTTCTATATTTTTCAAAAATAATGCTCTTTCTATTCTTTTCAAAAATATATTTATTTTATTTTTCATACTGATGTTACCTTTATTTTCAGAAGCAAATCTAATTTTATTTTTCATGTACAATTAAAACTGAAAATAAACAAGGTTATATTTTATTTTCTAAACCAACGTATATATTTTTTCCAAATTTAAAAATAAAAATAAATCAATGCTAGCTCATTTTAGAATCTGAAAAATAAATTAATGTCACATTTTATATTATACAACTGAAATTTAAAAACCATAGTTATTTATCAAAGAAAAAGGTAGGAAAAGCTCACTGTTTTTCCCTCAGAACAGTATTCGAAAGTAGCCCCAGAACTAGGGTTGGATGTTGCTGCCGCCTGGAGCCGCGGACTGTCGATCGGAGGAAGTCGCAAGGAGCGCCTTGGCCTGCGTCACCTCCACCCCCCACCTCGACGAATTCGAACTCCCCCTCGTGCTTCAAATAGAGATAGAACGGAGCGACTTCGACGGTTCGATTCGCGACGGCAGGGAGGAGAGGAGGGTCGAGGGTGGGTTTGATTTGAAGGGGAGGAGGAGGCCGTTCGATTCAGGGTGGTGGCGCTGGCGAACTTCGCCTGAGGCGATCGGAAAAAGGCCGGGAGCGGGGGGAGCACGAAAGTCGTCAGAGCACAAAGGGTTTACGGGTTTTTTTTAATTTTTCCCGAAAATTTAATTAATGAGAAAAAAAATCTCATTGGCCCGGACCTTATTTAATTTCAAAAATAGGGTTTTTGGCCACGAACTCCAATTCAAGCCCAACGACTGTCGCCCCTAGCGTTCTACCCCCATCCCGGATACAATGCGATATGTTTCGTTGGCCAATTCGACTGTTAGAGTCGGTTATTTTACAAATTAAAATATAAAACATTCAATTTCTATTTTGAACCTACCTTTTAATTTGCCGGGCCCACAAACTAACTCGGAAAATTCCAAAAAAATTATTTGTAGCATCGTATCGACGATACGGTCCTAACAAAACTGATTTCATTGAATTCTGAGACCGTTTGAAAAATGGCCCTTTTCAGGTCGATCAGTTTTAACTGAAACTGTCAAAACACATCTTCTTTTGCCACGCTCACATATTGATTCAGAAAATTATGAAATTTGAAATCTAGCAATAACTTTACATCCCGGATCCAACAAAAGTGGTTTCGTCGAATTCCGAGGTCGTATGCAAAATGGCCATTTTCACGGGCTATATATAAATTCCATAGCGACCGTTCTGAAAATTCATTCGGCCGTAACTTTTGCTTTCCGCTATGAAAATTCGATTTTTCAGATTCGTTAGAAAGGTATTCACTAACAGATTTAAATATTTTTGGTTTCACTAAAATTCGTTTTGTTTTGCATCCGGTATAGTCCGACAAAGTTTGAATTCAATTTTTGAAACTGCAACGCCTTTTCAGGCCTTGTTTATAATTATAATTAATTATATTCGTTTTCAATTGTCGATTCAAACTCAGTTTTCATCGCCATTATTTAAAATATTTATTTTAAATATTTAAAATCGATTATTTTAGCCAATTTAAAATTTTTAAATTGGTTCAGATTTTCTTGGTCGTTACAGTAATTTGTCAATGATAACAGCAATTTGAAATTATTCATCCAAGACCATACCTTCGGAGATGATCTCATGAGCTATTTTCTGCAGCTCATGAGACTGCATCTCTACCGATCTATCATCAATCTCTAGTACTTTAGGTAGCGGCTCACTGCATATTTCTTTGCCCCTACCTCCTCTGTATCATACTTCTTTTTCAGTGCTTCCCAGATCTCCTTTGTTGTCTTTTCATCTGAGTTATAGTAACCATAGAGATCATCGCTCAGTCCGTTCAGAATAAAGTTCTTGCATAGGTAATCTTGTTCAGTCCAGGTCTGCAGTTGCTTTGACTGTTCAGTCCAAGATGCCATTTTCGCTGCAACAGCCTCGTCAGGTTTATCTGGAAGCTGCGGCTTGTCAGTAGTCAGCGCAGCCACAACCTGTCTGATGGTGAGGAAGAACTCCATCTTTTGACGCCATCGTTTGAAATGCAAGCCTTCAAATCTGAATGGAGCAGTAGTCACGAGAGGGTTCTGGAAAGAAGAGGGTGGAGCAGAATCGTCTAGGGTTGAGTTGGAAGCCATTGTTTCAGATCGTCTTCAAATTGTTGGGAAACAATGGCTGAGTCACGGACTAGGTCGCTTTCTTGAAGACGATTCGGCGATCTGGTCGGAGGTGCAAACCAGTTCGTTCCTTCGCCGACGCCTCTTGGATAAAACAGCCTCTAATACAATAACTGATCTGCTTGCACAACAAATCAGTGCAGATTTGCTCTTTCTGTAAAAATATTGCTCGAAAATTTCTGAAAAATGAATTTTAATGGCGGTTGAAAAAAGAAGAGAATTGGCGATTCAGTCTATTTCTCGTCTGAAGTAATGACAATATATAGGACGAGAATTAGGGTTAGGGTTGCTGATTAGTGGGACGCTAAAATTGAGGGATAAGAGTTTTTACCATTACAGAAATAAGGCTAAGTTTTATGGTCCAAAAATATAAGTGTCTACACCACAAAGCCCGAGCCCGAGCCCGAGCCCGGCCCGGACCGGGCCGGGCCGAGCCGAGCCGACTCGGTCAGTCGCGCGCGCGTGTGTGGTGGTCATGATGCATGGTCTCCCTCCTCACAACAAAGCATGCATTGGGAGCCCAAGGCCCCAACATGATTTCTTAGAAACAAGTATAAATACTTGCCTCTTCTATATAATCCCATGATGTTGGACTATTCACCCATAGGAGCCATTCATACACTTATTCCATTATTTTTAATAATTCACTAATGTTAATAAAACGTTTCCAACAATATATGTTAATTCATCTAAAACAATTAAACTATGTTATTGTCAACATATATAATCCTTGAGCTTCACCATTTTCTTATTAGAGCTTTGGTGTTTTTAATCGAATTAAACTCCTCTGGACAATGAAACGTAAAGTTGACCATGACTATATACTTCTTGCGGCAAGTATTCTCACATTCAGAATTATTTTCTCTTAAGCTTTATTAAAAGTTAAAGAAAAACTTAGTCTTATAGGAAACTGTTTATGTAATAAAATAAATGGTAAACGGATCAGAGGGATTCATAGGTATTCGCGGTAAGAAAACCCGAGTTCGAGGAAAGTAACCAACAGAAACATCTGTATCTATGATGTTTCTACGAAGTTCATGACATATAAGTTGTGTACCATTTCATAATCCATTTTTTGGATCAAGGTTACTTAGCAGCATTATTGGTGCATCTTTCTTCAACACCAATTTATGTGATGATAAAGCACTCAAATTAAGTGAATTCAAATATTAAGTTGCTATAAATTTCTTACAATATTTTCCATAGAATCAAAAGAGTAGTAGACATGATGAAAACCAGGAAAAAGATTAATAACTCGTTCATTGAGTACGTCCATGGTTTCATTAAGTGGTGTTATTGTAGCTCTGGTAATCGTATAATTTGTATCGAATGAATTCATGTTCAAATTTGATAAAGTTGAATTTATTAGAGTTGTTATTGATTTATCATCTTTCCATGGTATTATCATTTCATTTGAGATTCTTATCTTGTCCTCAAATACATGTGGCTCATTTCCATCACCGACACATAGAAGCAAATCTCTGCATATATAAAAAAACATCTTCTTTTACTCTCATATTTTGAGTGAGGTGAATCACTTTTACATGTTTCCATAATGACGATTTATCTATGCTTGCATCAATTATTTCTGATATTGTACCCTTTTGTACAACTAGTAAAACTTGCCTGAATTCCCCGTCAATAATTACAATTTTACCTCAAATGGCATGTCATTTGCTAATATGTCTTTTAAAGTTCTATCTAATGCTTCAAAAGCATATCTATGGGTCACTGTTGCTTCATCCCAAATAAGAACAGCGGTTAATCGCATAAGTTCAGCTAACTATGACTGTTTGGGTATTGCACATATTGAGTTAGAAGTTGGATTGAGTGGGATTTTAAACTGCGAATGTGTTGTTCCATCGTCTGCTAAAATTGCTATAGCTATCCCCAATGTAGCCGCTGCAAGTGCAATTAAACCATCTTGTCTGAGTTTTGCAAGTATTGCTCAATAAAGAATGGTCTTTTCCGTCCCATTAGGACCATCTATGAAATAGATTTTGCTCTCCTTATTATAAACCGTATTAGTAATGGTAGTAGACCAAGAGAAAGGACAACTCACTGCAAACCATACCTCTTGACAATTAGAGTAAGATCCAATAGCTTTCGACCCGACCAATTTGTATGCATATTTTGACATTCGTTTAACTTTTCGATAGATGTAATGTCCTCTACATGAGTTACAATTGAATATTGTTCCTCTATTAATTTTGAAGTGAGAGACTCAACATCTATATCATTCCCGATTCTCGGAAGATCAAAATCAGGTATTTGTTTAATATGGTTCATTAATAGATCATTAATGTCATGTAGAAGTCTATTTTCGAGTAATGGTCGAGTCATTGTGCTTGAACTTGGATAATCTTCAACCATATAATAAAAAAATTCTTTCCATAAATTTCTGTCCCCGTTGGTTCACAATAAATTAAGATAGCTGTGAATAATCTTCTTAAAGTTGATGGCATTCGTTTGGTTGACACTTCAATCAAATATTCTCTTATACTTTGGTCTTCTTCAAGTAATCCTATCTTTTCCGTTGCTTGCTGAAACTTTGGATATTTGACACCATCGATGGTTAGAATATTATCAAACGATGTTGGTCCTTTTACATGGTTTAAAATCATTCACAAAAGTAACATTCTCCTTCTGATGGGGAAACATTGTAAATTCATCCTATGACCTTTTTATGTGATGCTCTTCATCACCACTTTTTAATTTTTGATATCCATGTGTATTTTTTTGAAAATTCACGGTATACAAGAATCCTTGCTTCTGAATCTAGAGAGTTTAGGTTGAAAAATTCAATTAACATTGATGTAGAGAGGTCTTCATCCAATAATGCATCCGACACTGTTTAGTTAACATGATAAGTCACTTGTTGTTTGTTTGGAAGATGTATTTATAGATGTTGAACTGACGGATAAATTATATGCAATGAGAATTCGAAAATTCTCCAAAAGGCTTCTTGGGGACATTTCCATCTTGCATCTAAAAACTTTTGAATCTCATCGTTTTCAGATGTTGGATGAATTTCAACTACCACACGATCCAGACCTTTGTATATGTACTTATATAAGTATTTAATAGATTTAATACTACCACAAACTTCAATGTTTATGTGACAATCATATTTTTTTTAGCAGCCATGGGTTATATGGAACAACCCACCTATTATCCATTATAATATCATCGTCATTGTCTAATGTGATGTTTATACCATTAGCTCACCTTTGATATATAGGGTATGAATTATTACCTTGAACAGTTATGGTGAAAATTGTTTTGGATTTTTCTATTGCAATTTTCATCTTTCATACATTGAGCATTTAGCCATTGTCTATATCACGGTCTATGATGCATCCATTTAACAACAACATTGCACAATTCTAGTTCTTCATCACGATTCGGGATCTCTTCTCTTACAAGGACATTATAATCATCTGGGTTATGCAATTTATCTTCATTGTCTAATAATAAGCATATATGCATGTGGTAGTCCTTTTTTTGAAATTCGATGGCATGAACATGTGCTGCATGCAACCAATCCAAGAACTTGTTATTCATATATATCATGCTTTATTTCTTCGTATTTGGCACGAAAAGTTCTAGTAGTAAGATTGGATCGATCTTGTGAAGTTTGTCCATGTGACAATTCAGATGTAATTTTGTCCCATGTTGGATTGCATGTCATTTTAATGAACAATTTTTCGAACTTTTCTACTAAAGCCATTGCATCTTGATAACATTGGTACATATAACTAGTGGGGTCCATTGATTCTTTTACCTACCAATATCAATAAGTTTTGGTAAAAGCTCTTTCTCTACTGACAATTACCTTCCAATTTCTACCAATTCAATATTAGTAGCCAAAATATATTACTCACCATTACGTTAGTTCTACCTACGCTTACAACTAGTAGGTAAAGACCCTATTTTCTTGTAGTGAATATTACTCTTTTGCCTATGTTACCTATATTAGAAAAAATTAACATAAGTATGTGTACATGTATTGATATGTATATGTGTATATTATATAAAAATATGAGAAAGTAGATAAAAGTGTCATACTTACATTATTTTCTGTAGCATTTAGTGCATCTTCCCACGTACAATTCTGATATAATATGATGTTATTGTTGGGGAAACCATCTCATTCTACCAATTTCGATTTTCACATAATTATCCACGATGAATTGCTGTAATGAATGTCCTCGATGCAAGAAAGAGAAGTATCTTCGGGTCGAATCTAAAATATAAGTTGATTAAAAAATAGAATCGAATTCTTTAGTTAATCACTTTTTATTATATGATGATGCTAGGTAACTTATAAATATTTGTTTAAAGATAAATCTATTTGATACCTGAAAAATATAAGCATAATACTCACGACATGTAACAGGAGTTCCATTAACATTGTGATTGTTAAGATCCCAACCATAATTTCCGTTAGGTAGTAAGAGCGGATACTATAGAGGGTCATAACGACCATGTGTTTCTCGAATTCTCATAAGCTGACTCATCGTTGTATGTAGAACAATATCTCTACCATTTATATGGCTTGATTCATCCTGACCAACTATCAGTGCAGAAACTTGTGAAGATGTAGGCAGTTCATATTGTCGTGCCAAGGGTTTTTCAATAATGATAAAGTTATAATTATTAAACTCGTAAAATTGTGAAACTCGACAAAAATATTGGGAAAAATTATTATTCTCGTCTAATATATGTCGTATCCTTTATAGTATTCCTCTATTTAAGTCTTCATTTTCAGTCATTTAATTTCCAATTTCATGATACGTATTGTGTATATATAGTTGTAAAAATTGTGGTCTATCTCCTTCTTTAGGAATTTGGCTTTCAATATCATGATATATACAACCTTGAGCACAAAATGTGTAAATACCAGATCCTCAACTTGCTAGGTTATCATCGGCACGCACTCCTATTGAAGTGAAGAGAAATATAATGTTATACGATCGAAGATTTCTTGTGAACTGTACATCGCCGACACTTGTATCATTGAAAAGCTCCAAGATCTCATTAGGCAAAGCATTGTAGGAAGTTTAGTTCTTCTATTTAAACAACACAATTTTGGAACTTCTATATACTTAATGATTGACAAATCATGAAATTCCATATTTGAATAGATGACCCCACATCGATTTAATTGAGAATAAATCAGAGAGAAAGTAAAATGAATTAGCGGAAACCATACCTGAATCCAGATGTTTACAGATAGAAGATTAACCAAATTAAGTCATGAATTTGATTATCAAACCGATACAAGCTTTAGATCTGAATCGATAGTTGCTGTTTTCATCAACTAAATCCATGAGTGTTTGTTAAAGAGGATCGACTCGGCTTTAGATTTTCCAAATTGACACAAGTTCAAATATAAATGTATTTCTTATGGGGAAATAAAGAGAATACGCTGGAAACTTGTGTAATTTGGGGAGCATAACCCGTAATTTATAACAGTGTAATATATTCAGTTCGTCCCTTCATCGAACAGAAAAATATTCTGGTCTTTACGCATTCCTTCCATGACAGCTGAATATTTATGCCAATAAATACTATTACCCGATTTAACCACTTTAATTGGCATTCACACCTAAATAGCATTACACATTATATCTAAATGTGGGGCCCTACATAATAGAAATATTCTAGCACACAATGATCCACTTTTGTGTTGAAATAATTTTTCCGAACAATGCTGACAAAATGTTAATTGTTTTAATAAATATTTCTAAAATCCAATGTGGTATATGAAATTTTTGGCAACATTATGAGTTCTAACATTTCTTGATGTCGTTTGATTCCCATGTAGTTGATTATTAATTTGTGATGACTGTATATGTTCTTGGACAAACTATGAACTACTACTTAAAATATGTTGTCTTTCCTCAACTGATGTAGTTTCAACCTGTTCATTCTCTATTCTTGGGTTCCTTTCTTGTTGGAAAGTATAAGATTTATTGGTTACAATATTTGGCTGTGCTTCTAAAGATGCATTTTGGGAATTTTCTCTTCTGTATAACTACATTTCACGACGCCGATCTAGATAATTTTCTCGTTGTTCTTGACTCATAACTCTTCTTCGTTCTCTATCACTCATACGATGCATTTCTTTTTGTTCATCGGTTAAAATGTTAGAACTTGTATTTTGTCTCCTTCGATTATTCATCTCTGATGTATTATCGTCTGAAAAATATATATCATTAGATTATTAATTTTTCAACATTGAGTAATATAATTGCATATAGCAGTTGATAGTAGTTGTTAAGCTAATGATAGTTATAATAGTAAAGTAGAACGAAACTACATAGCATGCATAAATGTAAGGTTAATTATACAATCTGCAAACCATAAAATAAAAAGAAAAAAATTTGTTTAAAGATGGAGGAAAAAAACCTATAGCAAAATACCGTAAAATCCAAATATTATTTAGGATTGAAGTTAATAAATATTGCAGTGTTTATAACTTTAATAACCATTAAATAGAAGAAAAAATTGTAACATCTATAATGAAGGCAATTGTAAATTGTATTAATATTCGCACAACAAAAAACTTTATTTGATGAACGCTATATTCATACGTTTATTTCAGGTTTGGAAATAATGTGGGTTTGGTCTAAAATTTAACGCATTGAATTCTTTAAAGTTGAAACAATTATTGTACATATGGGAATAAACCTATAGCTAAATCTTTGTATAGAGAAATTGATGTTGTGTTGGGAACTTGAACCATACCCACAAACCTTTCAATAACACTTCCTGTATCATCCACAAATTGTAAAACAATTGCCATTTGCTCCTTAATTGATGTATCACGAGCTTCATCCATCAATATCGTAAATAGTCCTCCAAAAAGAAGTTGTAGGATAACATCTACAATTTCCACAGCAATACAATTGACGATATCCTTTTGAACATCAGGAGATGTCATTTTAAGATTTTATGATGCATTTTCTAAAACAACGGCATCAACCGACGGCTTTTGATGAGCTAGACGTTGTAGAAGTTCAAGAAAATTTCCCTTATTCAATGATCTTTCAGATTCATCATGACTGCAAAAAGACAAACCTTGATGCAACAAGTAACGAATGCACTCAAGATTTGAATTTAATCGAATTCGATAATCAATTTGACTTTGATTTGATTGTCTCTCAATTACCGTTGTGATATGCTGGGTTTGATTCATTAAATTTTCAGCCTTTGCACATGTTGCTCTATAAACATATGAAATATTATGTTCTTGAAGTCTTTTATTGTGTTTCCAATTTTTAAACCCGCCTCGAATAAATGTGTCACTTGTATTTCTACTTACCGATTGAGGACGAAATAAGTAGCATGGTAAACAATAGACTGCATCTTCTTTCGTACTATATTCTAACCAATTCCTATAATTGTTAAACCATGATTTATTGAAAAGTAGAGCACTTCCACCGATTATTGTTTGTGGAAATATTTGCAAGGAAGGTTGACAAGGATTTTTTTGTAAATATGCTCTTCTAACTATGTCTTGGTCGTTTGGATCATAGTCAAAAATTTAATGTCGTAGACCGGGATCGGAAGGAAGATTTGATAAATCTACTTGAATATGGCTTCGTGTTACCAAGTTTGGAGTAGTTATGTTTTGAGTATCATCATTTATCACACTACTATGCATAGAACTTGCAGAAGCTCCAACTTCGCTAGAAATATTTTCGAATTTTCTTTTGAAATACTTTCGCATATCTAAAATATGAAAGTATATGTTTACTGAAACAATAAATTATAAAAACTTGCAGAACGATAATGTTGAATTGTAAAAATTGGTAGAAACTTGCAGAAAAGTGGTAAGTAATTTTTTTTAAACTGGTTGCAATTAGTTCATCCTAGGGGAAAAACCACAAAGGCACAAAATGAAAACTGTAGTCAGAAGAATGCTGTGCAAAATTGAATCATATCCCTAATTCCTAATTTTTGTTCAGCAAATTGTATCATAATGGATCAGTTTAGAAGAACCAGAACTCCATTTCATGAACTCTAGGTTCAAAATACAAATTTGAATAGCCAAGGTTTAAGAAAATGAATTACCAAATTACAAAATTTCAGCAGCCTAGGTTCATAGTCAAATTCAAATCGAATACAAATTTCTACAGCCTAGGGTTAAAAAAGAACTGTAAAATCTGTAAAAACTAACAGTCCGTTGTTGATTTGATTTGTTTGTTGATGGAGAACAGATGACTTGATTTGTTGATGGACAACCATTTGTTTTCCGGAGAGAAAGAGTCGAGAAGACAAGCGAACGACGGAACGAGAGAGAGAGAGAGACAAGAGACAGAAAGCAAGAGATTGAGAGAAAGGTTTTTTTTTGCGTTTTAAGATTTTTTTTTTTGATTTTTGGTTTTCGGGGAAAGTGGGGAGGGGGGCGATTGCCTAGGTCAATGAACACGTGCCTCCGCCCCTGGGTCTGATCTAATATTTAATGCATTCAATTCTTTGAAGCTAGAGTAGTAATGAAAAAATTGAAGTTCAGTAACAGGAATTGAAAGCCATTTAAGCACCTCACGTTACATAGTTGCATAGATCTAAAAGCTTTGGCATTTTACAATTTTATGCAAATCATGTGCAAAAAATATTATTAGAATTCCTTATATGTCTCTTACCCTATAGAGCTACCACAGCCCAACCACCAGCTCCTTTATGTTCATTCCCAGACACAGCCCGCCCCATGTCACCACAGCTGCCTTCACCTGAGCCGGGTCAAATTGGATCATCTTTCGGGGCCTAGCCCATGGGTAGCTCATAATTTTGACATTTACTATTGAAATGTCGGATTGGACAGAGAAAATAAAGATAGCAGAGTTGATCCCATTGATCCTATTAATAACCTTTTGCATTGAAAAAAGAAAGAAGAGATTTTGGTTCAGTTCCATTCATACTAGGATTAAAGTTATGCTTTTCATTTTCATTATGGTCATATGTATATTTTTAAATTTTGTTTCATTTTCAGAAATCCTGTTCAATAGGATTCTACTTAATTTTCCCACATAAGTACAAAATGTTGGAAATATGAACCGATTTCAAAAAAAAAGTTTTTTCCTCAAGTACTTATATATTATAGTTGCCTTCAAAAACATTTGAATTATGTGTAAATAAAAATTAGCATGTTGTTTGCCACATATTAACAAGTCAGCCTAATTTCAAGTCATAGACTAAATAACCAGCAAATAGACATTACAACAACCATAAAAAGTAACCTGTTTTTTCTTACTCTCTTCAGCTTTACTAGTCTTTCGCTTTCATCAAGATCTTCGTCAACGTGGCCGAAATTTTAACTCGTAAGATTTATGCAATTTGGATTTGTACAGTCTGCTTGCCCATCCTGCCGCTTTGCTGATTTTATTTTCCCTCTTCTCCACAAGCTTTATTTATTCGCTACAAAAACAAACCAACAACTATTAGTTATGCGCACAAATTGGTGCTCCATCTACTTTGCTACAATATGCTAACCAACCATTGATGGCATGAGTTATGTAACAATCGACACCTCCGTTCGTGCTAGATATTGTCCTCAACTTAGCCACCGTATAAGTGTGGAGTTTTGTTCCTCAAAAGGCCACGGCGTTAGTAAGAGATGGGCTTTACTATATAAGTACCTACTTCACATAGGCTTCCACGATGTGGGACTTAGGGGTGTTACATTCTCCCCTCCTACAGAGCCCGACGTCCTCGTTGACTCACAAACACCTCACTCGGGTATTGTGGTCCACACAGGAGCCACAATTCCGGCTGGGTATTGGCTCTAATACCACTGTAACAACCCGCAACTCCGTCCACGCAAGATATTGTCCCCAGCTTAGCCACCTTATAGGTGTGGGGTTTTGTTCCTCAAAAGGCCTTGGCGTTAGTAAGAGATGACCTTTACTATATAAGTACCTACTTCACATAGGCTTCCACGATGTGGGACTTAGGGGTGTTACAAGTTACATAGCAATCTGTATATAACGGTACCAATTTCATTTTCATATTGCCTATTAGTTGTTTACAAATATACCCAATTTGGCCATAGACACATAATTTAAGTTGTAAATTCATCATTTACTACATACTATATCAAACGTAGTTTTAAATCCATTGGCAAATGACCCATTGTTGTCATATCGATTCCACCTGACCCATTGTTCAAATGTCGAATAAGCTTTTGTGTTTTCCTATCTCATTACAGAAATGTGGATAGGTAGACATATCCCGCTATGCATTTTAAAACTGTAAGCAATATTACGAATATTAAATAATAATCTGTCTTTATTTTTGCTATACATCATCAAATTGATTCATACGCTGCTGGTTCATAATAGTTACAAAAATAATTATTAAATGTGTAACTTATTAAAACTGAACCACAACCACTAAACCATAATAGCTAGAAAAATAATGGTTCCTTCTGATTTCTTTAAAAAATTACAACAAAGGTAAAAGAAAGCATTGCTCCATAAATAGTTGTGTCACCATATAGTTTTACAAATAAACCACAAAATCACATATTGAAATTGGATTCCATCTATGAATCAAGGCAAGGGATCTTCTTCACCGATTTCGGGCCATCTCTAGCGAGATGCTCGGGATCAACACACGTGACCCTTAGTGGCAAGGCTGGTCCGGGCTTACTTTTGTGGATTAACAATTCTTGAACTAAACGTTTCCTGGTCCTATTGGACCTCTTAGTCAGTACTCGACCATCTTGGTCCTATGCGGCCAATATCCGAGGGCCTTCGCTATCCATCATCCACATAAGTAAAATGTCTGGGCTCCATACGATGACATCACCTCTAGCTAGAAAGAAACCTATGTCCTCCCTACGGTCCTTCATCCCGTTTTTGACTCATACCGGGGTGTGAAGCTCGCGAGTTAACACTATACACAAAGCTATGCTATACTAAAGCTTTGCTTTGATCATCATCCACAAACCTTTACTTTTCAACAAAAGATTTGATATATGCATCTCAGCATGCCACATCATCAATCTGTACTATACCGTCGATTTCCACTAATATATAACCTCTAAGCTCATATGTCTAAGAGAAGAGTGTTAAGTAAGAGATTAAATTCTCCGCCACCGAACAGATATATATTAAGAAGAATCAATGAATACAACATAAAATACAATGTCAGGCATACAATCCATTTGCAAGTCCGTTCTAGTTCTGAATGAAATCAAAGCACCTTATTCCATTTCCCATATGTCCAATACAAGAGAGAGGTCCTCGCATATTCGGTCGATCTTCAAGTACCTTTGGACAACCACCACTTATTTCCTTGTCTTGGGTGTAGGACCGAATCAAGACATCACCAATAACCGAAACAATGTGAAGATCTTTGGTCTTCAACCACTGTCTTCCTATCTTCGACTTTTAATAGTCGTAATAGTTATTCAGAATAGGTTAAACCCGATCTTTCTGAATAACTCACGCATCTTTAAATTTATGTGATAAATACCCAGAGATAACATTAAACTTATTTTTTAATCCATTTCTCGAAAATCATTTTGAAAGATTCTATAATATCTTTTCACCTCAAAAATCATTACTTAATAATTATTCAACTTTTGGAAATTAATCATGTCTTTACTTGGGTTAAAGAATAAATGTCGTTTAAAACATCGCTTACGATAAACCCAAAATCATCTTTTATTTAGTAATGAATTTTCATGAAAATCTGAACTATTTATAATCAATATAAATTTCCGTATCTGACTAATACTATAAGTGGAATAACGACAAAGCCTTTTAAATTCCATAAATAGTAAATGCCTTCCTTCACAGATGCTCATCTCGATTATTGTTAATCAAATTCCATTCAATTCCAATTTAGTTGAATAAACTGGAAAACTTCCTTAAATTTTAATTAAAAGATTTACTCCTTTCACAACTGGCTTCAAGAACAGTATTATTTAAGATACCATCCACAACCAACCCAAAATCAACTTCCATTTAATTCCAATTTACTTTATTAAATTGGAAAATTTCATTAAATATTAATTGAAAGATTAGTTCCATAACTTACATTTCAAAGGGGTTTAAGAACAGCGTTATTAAAGCCACTATTCACAACAAACCCAAAATCCAATTTAATATTAAATATAAAATCTTAAAAGGAAAGCATGTTGATTTACATTAAATACCAAATTCTGAAACCAATAGATATCATATTGAAATAACGATATCAATATCATCCAAATTCCTCAACGATATTCGTATAATCATGGAATCCAATATCGAGATATCTAAAGATAATTTCCATTCAATTCCTTTCCAAATTATATGTTGGAAAACTCCGGTTGCATTAAACCCCCATTTTAATCCAATTCATTATGTCAAAATATTGGATTCGTTCTTCTTGTTTTCAAACAACTCTTTCTAATAAAAATCTCATTTATCATTCTGAACTTGAAATATTTTTTCCAAAATCTTTTCCAAATCATTTATTATGATTTATCATAATTTATTCATATTCTTAATCAATTTATTAAGGCCCTCACAGTTGTTTTCCAACTTTGGCCACCGGACTGCATCTAGAGCGACCTTTTACAAAATTGATTTGGATATATTATAAAAACTAACCATTAAAATTTAAACCTCTTATATTCATTTGCAAGATCTTTTCTATACGAACCCATCGGTTCTGGTTTTAGGAGAATCTAACAGCAGGATCTCCCGTTGCGTCCATTCGAAGTTACGGGCTGAAGTTAGCAAATGGTCCTTGCGTGATGGGTTATATTCAAGCCCGAATCGATTTATAGTTTATAAATAAATCGAAAACGCTACCAAACTTCAGTTATAAATTATATATAATTACCATTGAAAACTTGTTTCAGTCATTTATCTTCAAAATCAAATACTTCACTGTTCGGTCACTTTTAATATTATTCTAATGAATAAAATAATATTATTTTTCGAAAGTTGTCATTTTACGCTCAATTTATCCTTACAGCATAATAAAAATAAACAAAGAACTTTCGAAACAAAACTTCTTTTAAAACGTTCGCTACATATCCTAACCGAATTTCACTTTGAAAAGTTACTATTCATTTTAAATTAGAACTTCAACAAGCTATAATTACATTAAAAATACTTCAAAATCATTTGCTAAATTTACAAATATTCATCGATATTTCGATATCTATGCATCTATCCAAATCGGATGTCAAAATCAAACTTTGATTTTCACTGAATATTATATTATTAAAATATTCGTTTTTTATTTTGAATCGGAATAACATTCAACCAAACGTCGTATAATTTTACTTATATGAATTTCATGCATCCAACATTGGTTGCAAACAACTATTACACATCCAAATGACGTCCAGTCTACACCTATATTCATATAAGATTTATTCCACTAATTGATGCTTATTTCAATCTGCGATCAACTCAGCAACATACAAACTACATACTAGGGAGGTGTGTAAGTCAAATATCATCACGTGACCCGTGTAGGGTTTTCAACAAACATACGATCACTTTAGATCAACTATTGATTTATGAATTTAATCATATCCAATTCAATTCAAATTATTTTTCAAACTAACCAATAATACTTAAATGAGTGATGATAAATTTGAACCATCAATGGATATTCAATCCAATTTCAACTACCATAAATATATTAACATTAGTTTAACATGTTAGTCTCCTCAAAATCTCAATCACAACATATCACAATCAATCAACAATTCATCCATCGGGTTTACAAACAATTTGTGATGTGAGCTACAATATACCGTATAACAGTTTGGATAAATAAATTAATTAAAACTACAGATTTCGCTACTGTTTAGCTACATAACTGTCATATTTTTCAACGTCATATAAACTTCATAATTAACCACTTTCTAACTTACAATTCACTTAACATTTCCATATTAACTTCTATAGCTAAAACGTTAACTATTTAACTATTTAGACTTATTTAAGCTGCACAAATACACAAATTTGAGTGAGAAACTCTCACCCCGGCCATCGAACAATAGCGAACAACAACGTCGGATCTTGGCGCGCTCGCTACGAGGTAAAAATATCGCCTTTTCTTCTCGGATCAACTCCCAACTTCTCCGCAATGCTTGTACACACTCTAACTTGAGTTCAAAGGAGGAAAGTTATGATTTTTGGCAGTTTGGAGTCTCTTGGGCTCCGGGGGTCTCACTGTCCAGCAACGTGGCAACATACAAACTTTGTAAAGAACTATTAAACATCCAAGATTCCAAATGACGTCCAGTCTACACCTATATTCATATAAGATTTAATCAAACAATTGATGCTTATTTCAATCTGCGATCAACCGAGCAACATACAAACTACATACTGGGAGATGTGCAAGTCAAATGTCATCCCGTGTAGGGTTTTCAAGCAAAAAACAATCACTTTAAATCGACTATTGATTTATGAATTTAATCATATCCAATTCAATTCAAATTATTTTTCAAACTAACCATTAATACTTAAATGAGTGATGATAAATTCACAATTTGAACCACAAATGGTATTTAATCCAATTTCAACTACCACAAATATATTAACATTAGTTTAACATGTTAATCAGCTCAAAATCACAATCACAACAAATCACAATCAATCAATAATTCATCCATCGGGTTTGCAAATAATTTGTGATCTGAGCAACTATATACCGTATAACAGTTTGGGATAAATAAATAAATTAAATTTCAGTTTAGCAACTTAATTGTCATATTTTTAAAGTCATATTAACTTCAATATTAACCATTTTCTAACTTCCAATTCACTTAACATTTCCATATTAACTTCTATAGCTAAACAGTTAACTATTTAATTGTTCAAACTTATTTAAACTACACAAATACACTAAGTTGAGTGAGAAACTCTCACCGCAACCATCGAACAATAGTGCACTACAACATCGGATCTTTGCACGCTCGCTACGGGCTAAAATGTTGTCTTTTCTTCTCGAATCAACTCCAAACTTCTCCGCAGCGCTTGTATGCGCTCTAGCTTGAATTTAGAGGAGGAAAGTTACGATTTTTAGTGGTTTGGAGACTCGCGGTGTCCAGGGTCTCGCTATCTAGTGACGTGGAAGAAACCCTAGGATGCCATGTGGAATGTGGGGGGGTCCACTAAAGGGTTGCGAAAGGTAGTATAAGGATTTAAACAATTAAAGATGCAAGCTTTCACACATTGGAAGGGTTTAAGAGGGAGAGAGGAGGAGAGGGGAGGGGGTGGTCCCATAGCCTGACCTGGGGAGGCACGTCGAAGGTGCTGACGTTGGAGGCTGGTGGTGGCGCCACCCCTAGGCGGTGGTGGTGGAGAGAGAAAGAGAGGAGGTCGCCATTAATTAGATTTTGAAGCTTTAAGGTGTAATTAGTGAAATGGAAGATATCTTAGGGAATAATTAAACTTAATTAAGCACAAATCAGTTCATAGAATGACCAGACAAATGAGAGGAAGACAGATGGAAGAGAGAGAGAACATTCATCTAATTTTAATTGGTTGAAAACTGGTGATGTATTATGACAATATATTCATTACGCCATGCAAAGTTTGTTTTGGTTGTATGACCACATGTTAACTCCAAAAATTACGAAATTTGAAATTTAGCTATGTTACGGAATTACTGTTCTAACGAACATGGTCTCGTCAAATTTAGAGACCGTTTGAAAAATGACCTTATTTCTAGCTTAAACTGAATTCTGATTGAATTTTCAACATACGTTCATATGTCGTTCGTCTACATATGAACTCCGTTGGACTTGAAAATTTTAATCTTTCCATGTTTCGATGTTTCTGATCCAATAAAAGTGGTTTCGTTGATTTATTAGATTGTCTCAAAAATGGTCCTTTTATAGGCGATCGATATAGCTTTGAAATATCGAATTTAAAAATAGAAGCTTATATATTGATTTAAAATTTTTACTGACCCTGTTTTAAGTCAAGTAAAACATTAAAACTAATTTTAAAATTAATCTCAAATTTTATCGAGTAAAAATC
The DNA here is from genome assembly GCA_030737875.1 of Allium sativum. NCBI lineage: Eukaryota > Viridiplantae > Streptophyta > Magnoliopsida > Asparagales > Amaryllidaceae > Allium > Allium sativum. Next base: position 1,007,872,963 of record CM060916.1, read on the forward strand.
AGCATTTTATATTTCAAAATTCGTTAAAATAGATTAAATTCAAATTTTAAATTGGTAGCAAAATTCAGGGCTATTACAAGATCCGTGGTTGATTTCTTTTCTCCATGATTTAAAGGAAATATTTTGCCTCTCATTTGTGGTTACAAGAGAAAATTGACTTTTTATTTTCTGAATAGATATCTTCAACCCATTGCAGATTGAATGACAAGTTGATGAACTAATCCACCATGAAATTAAGAAAATGCTTGCATTTGAGGTAAAAAAAAAATTCCCTTTTACATGTTTTTTCTATAAAATTCACCATTTATAAATTTTATTTTGCTTTAAATTTGGATGTATAGTAGAACTTTAGCTCTTGATTCGTGTATCATGTGTTTATTAGCATTCCAATCCAAATTTAATCTCATTTTAAGAGACTAAAACTTTTGCTTTTCATTAGTTCTAGAAATTGATGGAAGGTGCACAAACTATTGGGTTAATTTTCTTTTATTTGGGCACATATGTTAAATATACATTGCTATTATAATTAGGTATAAACTAAATGATATTTACAATTTATTGCGGGGCTAAATTATAAATATAAAATAACTGATTTTTATCAGCAATAAGAAGCCGTTGGGTCCCCGAGAATACGTACGCTTCTCATTTTTCTTTCCTCCCCGTCAGAAAGAAACATCGAAAAGAGAAGGAACGACAATTCTTGGAAGATCACAACTTTATACAAATTTAATCAATGGATTCCGGTACGCTTCCGCAATCTCCGTTTGTTTGTGATTTTAATTTCTCTTGAATTGATTAGGGTTAGGGTTGATTTTGAATTTACCAACAATTGGTATCAGAGCCACCCCTAAATTAATTCACCAGAATTTGCCGATTGATCATACAAACCTGCGTTTATGAATCGATGTGATTTTGGGACTTGAAAATGAAGTTTAACGTCTCGCATCTTGTTTTATTTATCGATGATATTTTATTTGGTTGAAATACCTAGGCATGGAATTAATATCAGGCACTGTTCCAATATTGACTTGGTTCGAATGTTCTCTGGAAGAAACCAATTTGGATAAAATAGAACCTCGTCCTAGTATTAATGATCATACCTTGCAGCAATATGGAACTTACATTTATTAACTTTTGTCCTACATGACCTGGGTATTTGCTACTTGAATGTTTTAGGATTTACTACTTTATCCCAACGTATTAAAGTAGGTAATCAGGATGACTAAAATTGTATAGGATATATAATTTAGTTCTGACTTTTCAAACTGATCAGTACATCATTCGACCCTATATTATTTAGGAAAGATGCGAAGCACAATGTTTATTCGTTCTGTTGAGTAGTTTATATGACTTAAGTGGCCATACACTGCACTGTCCATACTGGCGTGACAAATAATAACTCAAACTAAATTGCAATATGCCACGGTACCCTCTGGTTGCTAAGGAAACTAAGTTATAAATTGTTATAACAAAAGCACTTGATTAGAATGGAATATTCTTACAGTTTTGGGATTGCACCATTCATATTATCAAAGTAAACTAATAATCTAAACTGAATGTAAAGCATCTGATCGTATATTAAAAAAAAAGGCTGTTAATCACTAATGACAGTATGCAGTATAAAGGCACAAATTTAAATACATAAAGTTACGATCCTATAAGGTAACTATTGACTAAATGCAGTATGTGACATTTAAAGGATCAAAAATTTTGTATTTAAATTCGTATATATTCAAATTTTGTTTTCTATAGAAATTTGATATTTCAAATAGATTAATTGAAACAAAATATCGCCAAAGCGATCACTTTTGTGTAGGTTAACCTAAATAAAATATCAAACTAATTATGTGTATAAAATTCATGCATTTACTAATGAACCCAAAGGTGAATTAGTATTTGGCAGAATTTCATGCATGCTTGTGGCGATAAATATGTGATAATTATGAAGTATTTTATGTGAGCAATATGTTTATCCAAAGATTGCATGTTGTTTAACAAAACTTATTATCAATATTTGATCGCTACAACAAGAGTACCGTTTACAGTTAATATTACTGTCCAATGACTTGATATTAATGATGTGTTTGGTATCTTGAGATGGAATTAACCAATATTTGAATTTATTGTTTCATATGGATTCTTAACTGTATGAGCATGTTATTTATATAATTGTCATGTTCTCTTTTCAGCTATTGCTACTGTGTCTGCTAATCTAAATTCAGTACCAGTCCTTAATGGTATTAACTTTAAGGACTGGAAGGAGAATATTTTAATTGTTCTGGGCTGCATGGATCTAGACCTTGCATTAAGGATGGATCGGCCTGCTTCTCTTACGGATACTAGCTCCTTAGAAGAAAGGAGAATTTTTGAGAAGTGGGACCGTTCAAATCGCATGAGTCTTATGATTATAAAACGCGACATACCTGAGGCTTTTAGGGGTGCGGTATCCGAAGAGATCACCGATGCCACAGCTTTTCTTGCTGAAATTGAGAAACGCTTTGCGAAAAGCGATAAGGCAGAAACAAGTATTCTTTTAAAGAAACTTATTTCTATGAAGTTTAAAGGAAAGAAAAACATAAGGGAGTACATTGTGGAAATGTCTCACCTTGCTTCAAAATTGGAGGCACTAAAACTTGAGCTTTCGGATGACTTGCTTGTGCATTTAGTGCTTATCTCTCTTCCACCACAATTCAGTCAATTCAAGGTCAGTTATAACTGCCAAAAGGAGAAGTGGACTCTCAATGAGCTCATTTCATATTGTGTTCAAGAGGAAGAGAGATTGAAGCAAGATAAGACTGAAAGTGCTCATTTTGCAACCACCTCTAAAGGTAAGGGCAAGAAAAGAAAAGCTAAGAATGAAGCTGCTAATGATCAAGATCAAAAGAAACCACGAAAGGAAAAGGAAGGTTGTTGCTTTTGCCATAAACTTGGACATATGAAGAAAGAATGTACCAAATATCATGCATGGCATGCAAAGAAAGGTACGTTTCTTACTTTGGTCTGTTCTGAGGTAAATTTATCTTCAGTACCTAGAAACACTTGGTGGATAGATTCTAGAGCTACTACTCATATAAGTGTTTCTATGCAGGGTTGCCTGAGCTACCGAAAGCCAACTGATGGTGAAAGACACATCTTTGTGGGCGACGGACAATCAGTAGAAGTAGAAGCAATTGGACATTTTAGATTGTTATTAGAAACTGGTGTTTATTTGGATTTAAAAGACACTTTTGTTGTACCATTTAGGCGGAATATGGTTTCTGTTTCCGTGTTGGACAAATTTGGATATTGTTGTTCATTTGGAAACAATCAGTTTACTTTGTCTTTGAATTCAAATGTTGTTGGAACTGGTTATTTAAATGCTTATGACAATCTTTATTTGTTAGAAACAGTTGCATCCTATAACGAAACCTTGCATGTAGAATCACGTGGTACTAAGCGTAAATTAACTAAATAAAATTCAGCATCTTTGTGGCATAAGCGCTTAGGTCATATCTCAAAAGGTAGAGTTGAGCGCTTAATGTCTAATGGCATTTTAGAATCCCTTGACTTCACAAACTTTGATGTTTGTGTAGATTTCATCAAGGGAAAACAGACCAAAACTAAAAGATCGGGTGCCAACAGATCTTCAGACGTGTTAGAATTAATTCATACAAATATTTGTGGGCCTTTTCCTATGACATCTTGGAATGGCCAACAATATTTCACAACATTTATAGATGATTACTCACGTTATGGGTACCTATATCTTATTCATGAAAAGTCACAATCACTGGATGTGTTCAAAGCTTATAAAGCTGAAGTTGAGAATCAACTCAACAAAAGGATTAAAAGCGTCAGATCTGACTGTGGTGGTGAGTACTATGGAAGATATGATGGCTCAGGTGAACAACATCTAGGACCGTTTGCTAGATTCCTAGAGGAATGCGGTATTGTCCCACAGTACACCATGCCAGGATCACCTAATATGAATGGTGTTGCTGAAAGACGAAACCGAACTCTTAAGGATATCGTAAGGAGTATGATTGCTCATTCCACCTTACCTGAGTCTCTCTGGGGAGAAGCATTAAAAACAGCAGTTTATATTCTCAATAGAGTACCAACTAAAGCAGCTGCAAAAACACCTTATGAGCTTTGGACAGGTCGAAAACCTAGTTTAAAGCATTTTCACATTTGGGGATGTCCAGCTGAGGCAAGGCCTTATAGGCCTCATGAAAAGAAAGTGGATTATAAAACAGTGAGCAGCTACTTTATTGGTTATTTTGATCGTTCTAGGGGCTACAAGTTTTATGATCCCATAGCAAGGAATATATTTGAGACGGAAATTGCAATATTCTTTGAGGATATTGAGTTTGGGGGGAGAAATAAAGTTAAAGACATTACTTTTGAGGAGGATTTGGATTCAAATCCAATTCCTATTATCACTTTTGACAATGTTCAGTTGCCTACACCTTTCATTGATCAAGAAGTGTATCCAGAACCTCAACAAGATAATGTTATACAACCACTTATTCAAAATGAAACCATTGTTCCTGAAGAACAAACTCAACAACCTCAAGAACTAGTGCCATTAAGAAGGTCCACGAGAGAAAGGAGAAGTACTATTTCAGATGATTATATTGTATTTCTCCAAGAGCAAGAGAATGACAATAGGATGATGGAAGATGACCCAATCAACTTTCATCGTGCCATGGAAAGTTCTAACTCTCAAAAATTGTAACACCCCACCTCCGTCAGTGCCACTCTTGCAAGGGCACTGACTTTGGAGGGGCGTTAAACGAGGTAAACATGCATGCAGATATCACAAGACAGAACATATAAGTAAAACAAAGTAAATAAAGCAGCGGATAAAACTAACATTTCAAAACCATAGTCAAGTTACATCGAAGTACTTGGTCATTATTTTCCACAAAACATAGTCTAGAAACATAAACTGAAAATAACATAAAGTAACTATCCCCAAGGTAGAATAAATCCATAGCGAGCTCAAGTCCAAACCGTACATGAGCTATCCAGAAAAGCAACTAAAGATCCAAGCTAGGTACCAGTGTTCCCACCCTGTAAACCTGGGGGGGGGAACGGAAGAAAAGAGGCGAAAGAAAACGGGTCAGTCAAAAAGACTGGTAAGTCCTATCTACTATTAGTATAAAAACTAATAAAGTTAACTGAACATGTAAACAGAGATGAGATGTAGGGTGACAACTGGCATGGTGAAAAGTTAACAAGATAGATCAAGTGTGGCATCGCATATACAAGGTTAAGTTGCACCGGGTGTGTACTAGTATTCTAATCCATGTCTAGTATAATCAACAAATGATCCCTTGGCCCAAAGCTGGCCCACATCATGAGATGACCTAAATCAAGGTCCAACTACTCGGTCTAGTCGATCGGCTCCCTATAAGCCTAACTCGTCGTGTATCGGTGTCATGCGGCCCAAACGCGAGATGTAGTCGACTGTGCTAGGTCCACCCTAGCGTGTATCCGGCCCTAGGGTGCCAACCCCTGACACCAAAAACAAGCACGCACAGTCCAAACCTACTGGTGCCCATGCCTGTATTTCATCCCGACTACATGCACGACCATAGTCCGTTGGAATCTACAATGGCGCACCAACCCAGCCGTCCCTTTTGGTCTCTTACAATCAGCCCAGTAATCGTGCCCCACCCCTAGCCTAGTCCCTAGGATATCCCGATACGCTCTGATGGGTTACTGCTGAAAAGGACCACGCAACTAGGGTTTTCTAGTGGGTTAAGTGTGGTTAACCCCATCCAAACCATGTATCAAGTTGGTTAAGTGTTCCTAAAAAGGTTCACGACTTAACCCTATCCAACTAAGCATTGGGTTGGTTAAGTGTGTCCATGTTGACTTAACCCTATCAACCCATCATGTTTATGTGGTTAAGTATATTCAAGTGGTCCATGACTTAACCCTATCATGTGGCATTAATTAATTTAATGCACCCAACCTCTCACATTAGGCCCCGTTATGGTTATTAGTTAAGCCGGGCGGGTCCGGGTAGCTTTACACCACAACTTGGTCTAACCTCGGGTTTAAGCACAACATGACCAACTACTCACATTGGGTCCTATTGTTTGTAGCCACTAGTTAAGCCGGTCGGTTCCGGGTAGATTTATGCTACAAACTCAACCCAACCTCGAGTTGGCCACACTCATGTTTTCTAAGTGTCATGTCCATTATCATAATCACAAGTCAATGTTCATGTCATATTTCGAAATCATGTTTCATGTTATTCCAGTTTACTCCACTACCCATAACGCATTCCCATCGCACGTAAATTCGCATCAACGCAAATAGATCAAAGAGGGAACATAACTATATGACAAAGTGGGCATAAGGTGGTAAAGTCTATCACAAGTCAAACATGGTAATATTTGAGGCCAAAAGGGGTTCAACATACTAGCATATGGCCTCAACATGTATGATAGCATAAAAGGTGACTTGGCCTCAAATATATCAAATAGCATAAGGGAGATTTGGCCACTAGCATGCATAATATCATTAGGATGATTTGGCCATAAGCATACTAAGGAACATGAAGAGTCAAGGTTTGGCCACAAACATACTAAGGAACATGAAGAGTCAAGGTTTGGCCACAAGTTAAACATGGTGACATATGAGACATAAATATGTTCATAAGCTTGCATATTACATCATAGGCCTCAAAACATGCATAATATCAACTTAAGCAAATAGGTGAAACATGATTATGATGGACATAGGATGATGGCTAAAAGTTCGCATATAGCATTATTAGGCTTCAAAAGTATGCATAAAACCAAACTTAGCATATAAGTGATACATGGTGACAAATGACATGTAGAAGTTGCTAGAAGTTCGCATTTAACCTCACATGCAAGTTATCATAAGGGATATGATAACTTCTATGTTGCCAAAATGCAACCTTTAGTATAAAGCTTGAAGCTTTTAGCCCACAAGGTCAAGGTGATAGGTTTTCAAATATGCATAACATGATAAGATCAAAGCATATATCATACTTAGGCCCAAACTCAACTTGCAACATATCACATTTAACTTCATAGTTAGAATCTAAGAGTAGTATAGGGCTTACAATGCTATGAAGACTAGAATTAATATATATATAAAGATTGAGACGAAGCCAAACTAGCAAATCCGCAACCAAAGACAATAAACTCCACTTCAAGACTTGAGAACAAGAAGGAATAACCCCAAAGACAAAGAAAGATGCTTGTTTTGCTTAAGAAAGGTGGCTCTTTTACTAGCTTAGGACACTTAAACTTTCATCAAGAGGATGGAGGGTATGATATGAAGATGGAGGCCATGATCAAGAATCATTTTGGCACAGTTTAGTTGTAGGAATGAATAATGATGATTTAGGCTAGGTGTTAGGTCCTTTTTATAGAAGATTAGGATAGTATTAGCCATAGGACTAACCCTAGATTCAATCCGAGCCATCAAATCCCGTCACTAGCCAACAAAACAGGTCAAAACAGCCCAATCAAGTGCACCAGGCCGACCTAGCCGACCAGGGAGGTCGACCCCCAGGTCGACCCTAGGGTCGACTCCCCAGTTGACCTGGGGGGGAGGTCGACTCCCCAGTCGACCCCCTGGGTCTGGCGGGAATTTTCCCGCCACTTCTGAAAATTGAAATTTTTGTATTTAAATCTGTTTTGAATTTTTCTAAAACTTCTTCGGGCCTTATCTGGGTCATACGGACTCCGTTTTTCGATAACTCGGACTCTATTTCGCGTATTTTTCCGAGACGAACGCAATGGCACAGCCCGTTTCCCTTGATTCAGATTTTACAGTTTAATTCTGCCTTGATTTATGTTATAACATGTTATTCAAAAATGCGGGTTGTTACATTCTCCCCTCCTTAAAGGATTTCGTCCCCGAAATCTCCAAGTTAGGAAGAGCGTATCCTACCATCCATCATCCATCTACTCAAAACATCATCCACGTGCAGTCATTGTCGTTAAATGGATTCTAAATGCTGTATGATCATATGCAAAAGTGCGTGTATGTGTACTTATCTAATGCGAAAATCAGGCGGTTACTGATACAGTAAACCTCCTTAATGCATATGTATGTTAGTGAAATGAGTCCATATGTATGCAAATTCTAACATAACTCATAGTCTCTACATGAGTGCACATAACATTCATCCATATGCAACATCCACGTGATAGCATAACAAGTTTCATCCATGAATAAGTATAAACACTCATGCATATGCAGTATGAAAGTGTGTGAGCCGATCTTAGTGCCTAATGTGTATCATGCATCCACGAGTATCCACGTGCAAACACTTGCAACCACTTGCAACCATCAAGCATAACATGTTTCAAATACATGTTTCAACCAAGGGTTTCTACCTAAGGTTCTTATGACAAGATTTACGAAACAAGATAAACTAGATAAACATGGATAGAAAAGGGAAGATATACCAATCCAGGAAAAGAGATTGAAAATGTATCCTCAAAAAGAAATGGATAAAGCACACGCATCTTTTCCTTGGTTTCCCAAGTTGCGTCTTCCTCTGTTTCACTCTATTGCGCCTTAACAAGCTTAACTTCTTTGCTTCTTAGCTTCTTTGTCTCCATTTCCATGATACGAATCGGAGCTCGTCTCAGGGTCGCCTCTTTCTCTACCCCCATGTCTTCAAGAATACTTGGTTCACCCACTTCGGCGGATCTGTGCAAACACTTCCGGAGATGCGAGACATGAAAGAAATTATGCACTCCAGCCGACTTCTCGGGCAATTCCGCCTTATAAGTCATCTTCCCAACTCTTTCTATAGTAGGGAAGGTCCTACGATCCTTTGTGTCACCTGCCTAAAAGGAACCATATTTCGCAAAGGAGAAATCTTCACAAAGACCACATCTCCAACTTTAAATTCTAAGTCTGTCCTTCGCTTGTCTGCCTAGGATTTCTGTCTGTCTTGGGCCATTTTCATCCGTCTTCGAATCAATTCAACCCTCTCGGATGTGTACCTTATTAGGTCGGGCTCAATTATAAGCTTATCCGTTGTTTTCCCACCAAAGTCAAGATCACAAAGTCTCAAAAGATCTTCTAGCACTCTATTCACCCTTTCGGTTTGGCCATCCGTCTGGGGGTGATAGGCTGTACTCAGATTCAATTGCGTACCCATCGCTTCTTGCAAACTATTCCAGAACTGGCCAGTGAAAATTGGGTCACGATCGCTAACTATGCTAGAAGGAACTCCATGCAATCGCACTATCTCTCGAAGATAAACAGATTCTAGCTATGATACGGCCCTCTTGCTTTTCACGGAATAAAATGGGCTCTCTTTGTAAGTCTATCAATTATTACCCATATCCCATAAAGCCCAAATAGTTTGGTGACGAACATCTTCACCCCAACCGTATATCACAAATAGGCGAGTCATACTCCTTATGGGGTTTGCAACAGAACTAAGATTGAGGATAGGACCAAGAGGATATACTTAAAAGATAGCATGCGAGTAAGCTCTACGGAACAATAGGGATCAAGGATATACTCTTAGAAGGAGATTTAATGCGCGTATCTAGTCTTCAATCTTCTACGCCGTATTTTCTTGTGCTTAATCCCATCGTGCCTTGACCATCTTTTAACTTCACAATTCCGTAGTTCTTAATTCTTATTTCCAAAATATGAGTTAGAACTCATTTCACCGTTGCCTCTCGTTCCTTTTCCACTTATTCTTTGCCTAAAATACTTGGCTTCCACCCAACTGCGTGCTCATGGTTTCATGCAAGCTTTCCAAAATTCGTTAGTGAATCTTGGATCTCGTTTACATACTATACGGTATCCCACGCAGAAAACTATCTCTTGAAAACAAGTGCCAATCCACGTTGCCAAATGTACTTACTAGGGTGATTTCTCTAACCCATGCTTAAGTAAAATGGATTATCCGTCTTAGTAGCGAATATCACCGGAGCACCCTATTCTGAAATGCTTCGTCCTATGAAATTTTTCTCAAGCTACTCCTTGATTTGCTTACCAAGCTCTCTCTTCTTTCTCGCGGGGCCATGTGCCTAACGGGCAATGTAACTGGCTTGGTATTATCAACCAGATAAATGCGGAAACCTATCTCCCCCTTAGGGGGTAACCCCCTTACTTCTTCAAAGAAATCAGGATAGTCTCGGACCACCCTTACAGATTGCAGATCATCGATGGGCGAGTCAAGAGATTCAAGATAACATAACATGATGGGACCTCTTGGGTTACCAGAAATTTCTAGGGTATTACCGAGGCGAGTCATGAGCCTCACCACCCTATGCTCACAATCGAGAATGACTCCATAAATGGACAACCAATCCATACCCAAAATCAACCCGTATCCCATAAACCCGAGAACCTAAGCATTACACATGAATTCTATGCTCAAGATAGAGATTTTCAAATCCATACAAATCACAGGTAGATGGGCGGAACCCCCAATTGGATTTGAAACACTAACGGGACCTCAACTAGACTAGTACTTAGGTGCAAACTTTCAACAAGATCAGAAATAAAACTATGCGATGCGCCAGAATCAAATAAGGTATGAACAGCGAAATCAGAAATGTAAAGATGACTTTTTACAGAAACGCTACCTTGATCAAAAGCTGGACGAGTGAGGAGAGCCTGCAACTGCCCTCCAGAGGGTCCTACTTGCTGAGTTTGTCCTTGCCCTTGTCCTTGCTTCTTGGGGCAATCCTTGCTAAAATGTCCAGACCCTCCGCAATGAAAACACCCGCCTAACTTCCTCTTCTTCTTCCTGCAATCCTTGGCTATGTGCCCAGTGATCCTACAGAAGTTGCACTTTCTTGTCTTTCTTGCCTTGTTGTTGTTCTTATCTCTTTTCTCGGTATCTTCCTTCTTGCCTTGGGACTCATTTTCCTTGACCTCCTTCTTGCCACTCTTATCTTCCTCTTGAAGTAGGGCCATATTCACCAAACTCTCAAAGGTCGCCCCCAGGGGTATATGAGACATGGCCAAACCGCGCAATGGCTCATTCAATCCTAGAGCAAGGTGTAGGGCCTTCTTCCGAGCTATGTTTACCAATTCTAGACCGAACTGAGCAAGTTGATTAAACTTATCCACGTATTCTCCAGTGGTCATGTCCCCTTGCTTTAGAGATAGGAACCTCTCCATCTGAAGGTTCTCTTCTGTCGATGATAGAAACTTTAGTCCAAACCTTCTCCTAAAGTCATCCCAAGTCTCAATTGGTCTAGTAGTGGTGGTGACTACCCACCAATAAGCAGCTTCCCCTTTCAATAGCCATACCGCCAACAGAACTTTCCTACGATCTTCCACATCAAAGATAGCAAAGAGGTCTTCAGTTTCTTTTAACCAGTTTCTTGCCTCCACAGAAGACTCTGTTCCGACAAAATTCTTGCAACCCATCGCCTTAAAGTCTTTGCAAAGCTCCGCGAAACTCGCTTGTGTATGCTGAGGGGGAGGAGGAATATCCGCGGGGCCGGCTTCATTCGCCCTTGCCTCCATGTACCTTCTAAACCAAATAGGTACTGGTACACCCTCCGGGATGGCAAAATTATCGGCCATACTGAAATGAAGAAAAAGATGGATAGATTCAGAACGAAGAAACGAAGGATAGTGCTAGTGACTTTTGGGGAATAGCCTTTTAAAATAACTAGACTTTTCTTGGAAAATACTTAATTGGTTTTGAAAATAGTTTTTCAAAAGGTAAGTTTTAAAAACACTTCTGCTCAAATCTTGTAAACCTTATGCCCTGATACCAAATGTAACACCCCACCTCCGCCAGTGCCACTCTTGCAAGGGCACTGACTTTGGAGGGGCGTTAAACGAGGTAAACATGCATGCAGATATCACAAGACAGAACATATAAGTAAAACAGAGTAAATAAAGCAGCGGATAAAACTAACATTTCAAAACCATAGTCAAGTTACATCGAAGTACTTGGTCATTATTTTCCACAAAACATAGTCTAGAAACATAAACTGAAAACTGGAAATAACATAAAGTAACTATCCCCAAGGTAGAATAAAGCCATAGCGAGCTCAAGTCCAAACCGTACATGAGCTATCCAGAAAAGCAGCTAAAGATCCAAGCTAGGTACCAGTTTTCCCACCGTGTAAACCTGGGGGGGGGGGGAAATGGAAGAAAAGAGGCGAAAGAAAACAGGTCAGTCAAAAAGACTGGTAAGTCCTATCTACTATTAGTAGAAAAACTAATAAAGTTAACCGAACATGTAAACAGAGATGAGATGTAGGGTGACAACTGACATGGTGAAAAGTTAACAAGATAGATCAAGTGTGGCATCGCATATACAAGGTTAAGTTGCACCGGGTGTGTACTAGTATTCTAATCCATGTCAAGTATAATCAAGAAATGATCCCTTGGCCCAAAGCTGGCCCACATCATGAGATGACCTAAATCAAGGTCCAACTACTCGGTCTAGTCGATCGGCTCCCTATAAGCCTAACTCGTCGTGTATCGGTGTCATGCGGCCCAAACGCGAGATGTAGTCGACTGTGCTAGGTCCACCCTAGGGTGTATCCGGCCCTAGGGTGCCAACCCCTGACACCATAAACAAGCACGCACAGTCCAAACCTACTGGTGCCCATGCCTGTATTTCGTCCCGACTACGTGCACGACCATAGTCCGTTGGAATCTACAATGGCGCACCAACCCAGCCGTCCCTTTTGGTCTCTTACAATCAGCCCAGTAATCGTGCCCCACCCCTAGCCTAGTCCCTAGGGTATCCCGATACGCTCTGATGGGTTACTGCTGAAAAGGACGGCGCAACTAGGGTTTTCTAGTGGGTTAAGTGTGGTTAACCCCATCCGAACCATGTATCAAGTTGGTTAAGTGTTCCTAAAAAGGTTCACGACTTAACCCTATCCAACTAAGCATTGGGTTGGTTAAGTGTGTCCATGTTGACTTAACCCTATCAACCCATCATGTTTATGTGGTTAAGTATATTCAAGTGGTCCATGACTTAACCCTATCATGTGGCATTAATTAATTTAATGCACCCAACCTCTCACATTAGGCCCCGTTGTGGTTACTAGTTAAGCCGGGCGGGTCCGGGTAGCTTTACCCACAACTTGGTCTAACCTCGGGTTTAAGCACAACATGACCAACTACTCACATTGGGTCCTATTGTTTGTAGCCACTAGTTAAGCCGGTCGGTTCCGGGTAGATTTATGCTACAAACTCAACCCAACCTCGAGTTGGCCACACTCATGTTTTATAAGTGTCATGTCCATTATCATAATCACAAGTCAATGTTCATGTCATATTTCGAAATCATGTTTCATGTTATTCAAGTTTGCCCCACTACCCATAACGCATTCCCATCGCACGTAAATTCGCATCAACCCAAATAAATCAAAGAGGGAACATAACTATATGACAAAGTGGGCATAAGGTGGCAAAGTCTGTCACAAGTCAAACATGGTAATATTTGAGGCCAAAAGGGGTTCAACATACTAGCATATGGCCTCAACATGTATGATAGCATAAAAGGTGACTTGGCCTCAAATATATCAAATAGCATAAGGGTGATTTGGCCACTAGCATGCATAATATCATTAGGATGATTTGGCCATAAGCATACTAAAGAACATGAAGAGTCAAGGTTTGGCCACAAACATACTAAGGAACATGAAGAGTCAAGGTTTGGCCACAAGTTAAACATGGTGACATATGAGACATAAATATGTTCATAAGCTTGCATATTACATCATAGGCCTCAAAACATGCATAATATCAACTTAAGCAAATAGGTGAAACATGATTATGATGGACATAGGATGATGGCTAAAAGTTCGCATATAGCATTATTAGGCTTCAAAAGTATGCATAGAACCAAACTTAGCTTATAAGTGATACATGGTGACAAATGACATGTAGAAGTTGCTAGAAGTTCGCATTTAGCCTCACATGCAAGTTATCATAAGGTATATGATAACTTCCATGTTGCCAAAATGCAACCTTTAGTATAAAGCTTGAAGCTTTTAGCCCACAAGGTCAAGGTGATAGGTTTTCAAATATGCATAACATGATAAGATCAAAGCATATATCATACTTAGGCCCAAACTCAACTTGCAACATATCACATTTAACTTCATAGTTAGAATCTAAGAGTAGTATAGGGCTTACAATGCTATGAAGACTAGAATTAATATATATAAAGATTGAGACGAAGCCACACTAGCAAATCCGCAACCAAAGACAATAAACTCCACTTCAAGACTTGAGAACAAGAAGGAATAACCCCAAAGACAAAGAAAGATGCTTGTTTTGCTTAAGAAAGGTGGCTCTTTTACTAGCTTAGGACACTTAAACTTTCATCAAGAGGATGGAGGGTATGATATGAAGATGGAGGCCATGATCAAGAATCATTTTGGCATAGTTTAGTTGTAGCAATGAATAATGATGATTTAGGCTAGGTGTTAGGTCCTTTTTATAGAAGATTAGGATAGTATTAGCCATAGGATTAACCCTAGATTCAATCCGAGCCATCAAATCCCGTCACTAGCCAACAAAACAGGTCAGAACAGCCCAATCAAGTACACCAGGCCGACCTGGCCGACCAGGGAGGTCGACCCCCAGGTCGACCCTAGGGTCGACTCCCCAGTCGACCTGGGGGGGGAGGTCGACTCCCCAGTCGACCCCTTGGGTCTGGCGGGAATTTTCCCGCCACTTCTGAAAATTGAAATTTTTGTATTTAAATCTGTTTTGAATTTTTCTAAAACTTCTTCGGGCCTTATCTGGGTCATACGGACTCCATTTTTCGAAAACTCAGACTCTATTTCGCGTATTTTTCTGAGACGAACGCAATGGCACAGCCTGTTTCCCTTGATTCAGATTTTACAGTTTAATTCTGCCTTGATTTATGTTATAACATGTTATTAAAAAATGCGGGTTGTTACAAAAATGGATAGATGCCATGAATGAGGAGTATAAATCAATGCAAGACAATAAAGTTTGGGAACTTGTCCCATTACCAGAATTTGCAAAACCAGTTGGTTGTAAATGAATATTTAGAACCAAGAGGGATGTAAAAGGTAATGTGGAAAGGTATAAGGCACGTCTTGTTGCAAAAGGTTTTACTCAAAAAGAAGGCATTGATTTTCTAGAGACTTTCTCTCTATTTTCATCGAAAGACTCTTTTAGGATAATTATGGCACTTGTTGCTCATTTTGATCTTGAGTTACAGCAGATGGATGTTAAGACGGCATTTCTCAATGGAGACATTGATGAGACAATTTATATGGTACAATCAGAAAACTTTATGTCAGGAGATCCAAAGAATATGGTTTGTAAATTAACAAAATCCATCTATGACTTAAGCAAGGTTCTCGTCAATGGTACCACAAATTTCATCAAGTGATCATCTCGTTTGGTTTTGAGATGAATATTGTTGATGACGGTGTGTATCACAAATTCAGTGGGAGTAAACATATATTCCTGGTTCTATATGTCGATGACATTTTGCTTGCCACTAATGATATAGGCTTATTGCACGAAACCAAGAAATTTCTATCAAAACATTTTGAAATGAAAGATCTTGGAGATGCCTCTTTTGTATTAGGTATTCAGATACTACGAGATCGTTCTCGGGGTATTCTTGGATTATCACAAAAAAGCTATATTGATAAAGTACTAAAAAGTTTTGGCATGCAAGATTGTAGACCAGGAGATACCCCTGTCGCTAAAGGGTATAAAATCAGTCTTAGCCAGTGCCCTAAAAGCAATCTTGAAATTCAAGAAATGCAAAAGATTCCTTATGCTTCAACCGTTGGGAGTCTAATGTATGCTCAAGTATGTACACGTCTAGATATTGCATACATTGTTGGGATGTTAGGCAGATACTTAAGCAACCCTGGTATAGACCACTGGAAGGCAGCCAAGAGGGTTATGAGGTACCTTCAGAGAACAAAAGATTATAGGCTCACTTATAGAAGATCAGATCATTTGGAGGTCGTAGGATATTCTGATTCTGATTTTGTGGGATGCCAAGATAGCAGAAAGTCTACATCAGGCTATATTTATCTGTTGGTTGGAGGAGCTATATCCTGGAAAAGTGTTAAACAGACACTTGTAACTTCTTCTACCATGGAAGCAGAATTTGTAGCATGTTATGAGGCATCAAACCATGGAATATGGCTACGTAACTTTGTCACTGGGCAGCTCATTTTGGAAAATGTAGAAAGACCATTGAAGCTATATTGTGATAATAAGTCAGCGGTGCTATATTCTAATAATAATAGTAAGTCGAAACATATTGATATAAAATTCTTAGTTGTAAAAGAGAGAGTGCAGAGTGGACATATTTCTATAGAGCATATTGGAACAAACTTCATGATAGCAGATCTGCTCACAAAAGGTTTACCACCCAAGGTCTTTCATGAGCACACTACTCGTACGGGTGTTGTACTGTTAGAGAATATCATGATTTAGTGGGAGTTTGTATTTTATATGCTTTATGTTTACCTTGAGACATTAATGTATTTGGTTTCTGATCAGAAGTAAAGTATTCAGTTCATTCACTCTGTTTGCTATTTTGATTCTGACCTCACTTAAGTTTAAGGAGGACCAAATGAAATATATACGTGTTTGATTCACATTTACATGTGATTTTCGTGCTACGTATATATGATTAATCTATGTCATTTAACTCTATATATGTATGTGACCATTGATGGGTTTAGTCATGATTAATATGGCAAAGACCACTATGATCCTATATAAATATGGTTGATGGACGAGATTGTTGAAGATTACCTTTATTTAATAGCAAATTTTATGCTCATAAGGTTGTATGTTTATAAGTAAAAATATGTTGCCCAAGTGGGAGATTGTTGGGTTAATTTTCTTTTGTTTGGGCACATATGTTAAATATACATTGCTATTATAATTAGGTATAAACTAAACGATATTTACAATTTATTGAGGGGCTAAATTGTAAATATAAAATAACTAATTTTTATCAGTCAATAAGAAGTCGTTGGGTCCTCGAGAATACATACGCTTCTCATTTTTCTTTCCACCCCGTCAGAAAGAAACATCGAAAAGAGAAGGAACGGCAATTCTTGGAAGATCACAACTTTATACAAATTTAATCAATGGATTCCGGTACGCTTCCGCAATCTCCGTTTTTTTGTGATTTTAATTTCTCTTGAATTGATTAGGGTTAGGGTTGATTGAAAATTTACCAACACAAACATCATAA
Organism: Allium sativum; assembly: GCA_030737875.1. NCBI lineage: Eukaryota > Viridiplantae > Streptophyta > Magnoliopsida > Asparagales > Amaryllidaceae > Allium > Allium sativum. The sequence goes on from CM060916.1 coordinate 1,007,890,169, forward strand.
TTTTTTTCCTGTCTTATCCTTTTTCGGTTTCTCCTCTTTTCAATTTATACATAAATAATGCATATCCGTCATATATTACTGATAAAGTGGAACACATTCGTATTTATTTGAGTCTAATATTTCATTAATGAGACATTGTAAAGAAAAATACTTTTGTTGCATTTGTTCTATTTGTCATTTTTCACAAAACTGAAGTGATGACGCATAATTTATATTTTGTACAACACTACCTGCTATGGTATGTTCAAGATTTTGACATTTTAAATTTTGACTTGGATATTATAAACAAATATGCCTAATCTTTTTACACTGACCCTTCTTAAGAAATTGCTATGTTAATGCAACTTTGTAATGATAGATCAATCCTAGTAATTGTTGTGTACAATGTAACAAGTTCATAACCATTTGATCAAGGACTTAAATAGATAATTAATGGATTCATGAATATTTGGCCATACCATCATTATTAACGAATTAATAGAATAGAAAATATCTTGATCATGTTGGTCTTATGTATAATAGATAAAGTTATTACTTCTATTATTCCATCTATTATCCTCAATCTAGTAAGGAGCTGTGGAACGTTTTTCTCGTCGGGTTCTTCTTAGACTCTCCGCTGCCTTACTATGCGGTTGTCAACTATATAAGAAATCATTGGAAGTCACAAGGTACGGTTTATTTCAAATCTGATGAGAGTATCTTTTTTTTCAATTTTCTTCATTGTCGGATTGTATCCGGTTCTTGAGGCTGATCCTGTAATCATACACAATAAACTTTTCATAGTTAAGCCTTGGGATCCCTGCTTAAACAACGTTGTGAACAGTGTTACGGATGTTCCACTGTGGATCAAGATATACAACACTCCACTGATTGCTTTGTCGAAGCATGGGATAAGCTGGTTGGTAACCAGAGTAGGCAAATTTTTGTGCATGGATACCAATACAGAAAGCCTTAACAGACTCAAATATGCCAAGTGCATGGTGGAAGTTTCTTCTAAAGCTCCACTGCCAGATTCCTTTCCATTACGCAATTTATATGGTTCATTACAAATAGTCAAAATCTTCTATCTATGGAAACCAGAATGATGCCTGCTATGCAACGTTTTTGGGTGCTCGTCTGATAAGTGCCATAAAAAAAGTGAAAATGTTAGTGAATAATCAGATAAAGGTATGAGAACTTGTGATAACTCTTCGAAGCAACAAACAGAAAATGGTAAGGCAGAGTTAAGTGGTAGTACAAAATTAGTAGTTGATAAGGTTGTTAGTGGCAACAAAGTCCTTCAGATTTCGTGTATTGCTGTTCCAACCAAGGCAAATACTTGGAAAAGAGTCGTTAAAAAGAAGAGTCCAGTTCGAATTGTAATAAGGTGTTGGTTGATGTTACTCCATGGGTGAAATGTGGAACTGCAATAGGAACCTCGAACCGGTTCTCGAGTTTACTCGAGAGTGAAGTGAATAATTCTTGTTATGTTATTAATGATGAAATGGAAGATGGTGAGATTGTAGCAATTTGTGTGAATGAAAATACTGATGCTAACGAGTACAGTGATGTTAATGCTAATGTGTGCAGTGATAATATTTTTGAGCAAAAATCACAATGCCACAACGTAAATTTACAAATGAAGAACAACGTGGATGATAATATTGAGGAGAATAATAAAGCTGGACAGATTGCAATGGTCGATGAAGTCCTGTCAATAGCCTTTGGATCCCCTTCAGGAAAGGAAAGTGTTTGTGCTGATGTGCAAACGCTTACAAGAAATAGTGGAAATGAATTTCTATCTAATATGGATGCGACAAGTGAGGTGGTGCAGAAAGGTTCTTATGATGGTCAACGAATAGTGTCTGAAACTAGTGCAGTGTTATGCTGCTTGGAAGCAGCTAAGAAGATTGACAAAACAAATGACCACAACGAATTTTGTTCCGGTATTGTTTATGATCAACTGCACACTGAGCAGCTTGATCGTGTGTCGGCAGTATTGCAAAAATCAATTGCAAGTGGAAAGAAAAAGATGCAAAAATCACCAACTGTCAAAGACAAAGCTGCCAACCCATACGTGCATATTGCTCCCCCCGCCGCTTATAGAGAGAGACCACCTGACATCAACGATGGAATAAAGTCAACTAACTCCACTGAAAAATCAGGACCCAAAACACATGTCACTCGGAGCGTGAAGAAGGAAATGCTAAGAAATCAACAAGAGAATGGCTAGCTTTCTGTCTTTTGGCGGTGTTACTCTCAGGGGACAAATGAAAACGCAATTTAAAATGTAATGTAATCACGAAAACTGGAAATGTGAAAGTAGTACTGGTCTTCCATGTGTGGAAGATTCAGCTGATAATGTTCTTTCTTGTTTACTTTTTTTTATAATAAAAAGTGTTACGGAACACTATAAAAACCGGTCGGCCTTGCCCAAAAAAAAATAATACAGAAATGACGCAATTGAAACTGCCAGATCTGCACATATACGAACGATCAATGCTAACATTTTGCTAATCAACAATGCCCTTCAATCTGAGTTAGCTAGTCATGTTGCTAATTCACCTGAGTATCAAGTAGCTGAGTAGAAACTGGAGAACTTTAAAGCTTTCTGTTCAGGTACAGTGTTTGATCAAATGCATACAACGCAAATTGATTTAGTGTCAACGGTACTTCAAAGATAACGGTACATCAAAGAACTATTTCTAGTGCAAAGAAGAAAATGTGAAAATCACCTATGTCATAGAAAAATCAAGCAACCCTTATGCACACTTAACACCGCCTTCTTCTTACAAGGCAAAACCTCCGGACATCGTAACCGATCTAGTATCTTTAAGCTCCAACGAAAAAGCAGGCTCTAAAACTCCTGTTACTCGGAGTATGAAGAAAGAGATGTTGCGTAATCTCTAGGAAAATGGAAAGCTGACTTTACAAGTTTAGTTTTAGGAGGTTATAAATTATATGTAATTGAATTGTCTTGTAGCATTGAAATGCAATGTTGTGAAAGTGGTGCCAATCTTCCATGTGTGGAAGTTGAGAGCTGATATGCATATTGTATATCACCTGTCCTCCAATGTATTTCTCCATTTTTTTAATAAATAGTGTTACGGAACACTATAAAGTCGGTCGGCCTTGCCAAAAAAATGATCAAAATGCAAATGAATGACTTAGATTTTTAGCATATCTATAAACTTTAGATTGTTTCAGTCAGTATAGACGAGGCACAAATAATATAGTTGGTAAGTTCTTTAAACTCTAATTAAACAAAATTTGAAGAGATGTCACTGATGCATATGGGAAGAAAGAAAAAGACCATAGAAGAAATTCAATTGGCAATTAAAGTTATCTGGTTATGCCATCAAATATATTTGATGGTAAAGTCATCATAGTGGTTGAATCCATGTTGATTCCTCAGGAGGATAGCATAGCTCATGGAAGACATGGAAAAAGATAAAAATAGGTTACTACTGCATATTTTTTTCATATTCCATTAATTTATTTGATATTTAATTGAAAATATTGCATAAGATTATATTATAGAAACATTGAAATCAGCCCAGTAAGTTATTGATATTCCTACATTGTCTTCTTCCAAGCAGTATGTCAAATCATACAATTTTTAACTAAAATAAATGTAAAATTTTCACTTGATATTTGTGAGTCCTTGATTTAATAGATGTTTCTCGATCAATAATATATTAAAAAAACTTTGACTTATTCTTCACTAATTATTATTCTGATTTTAGATGAGGGTTGCATTAGGTTTCTAACAAAAGATTTTATCTCCTACATAGAGAAACTTTTATGATATAGGAAGTTAAAAAATTTGCATATAATTTTTCTTGGATGGTTTCAGGAAAAATGCACTTCTATTTTCATATTTAAATGTGTTCTTAGTGCCATAATGTATTCAGAAACTCGTGCAAGAGTCTAAGTACTTGGTAATAGCTATTGGTTCTAGCATAAGTAACTTTGTTCAAGGATTCATGAAGAACTTGTTTCAGAGATCAAGTTTAGTAGCAATAGAGTTGTTTGCATTTGTTTCTCAAGTTTAGTTTATTATCGTGTCTAGCCTTGATTATCTTTTCCATGCCTCTGCCTTATAGTAGCTAAATATGAGCTGACTTTCAGACTTACTCAAGGGACTAAGTTTCAGCCAATGTATTTTTTTTTCAGATGTTCTTACATCTATGAAGCAGAGGTTTTTAATCATCGCATAACAACCCTGAGCATCTTCTGAGTTCTGCCTGAATTGTAATTCATGGGTTAAAAAACCAAAATTTTTGCAACTATTATTTTTTGCGCTCAAGGATAAAAATTGAGTAAGCAAAGATAAAATTTATTTATTATTTATTGTCTTCATTGTGCATTTCAAAATGTTATATAATAGAAAAATATTAATAAAACAAACATAATGACAATGCCTAACCTTTGAAAAGTGCTTCACAGTTCACAATATAAAGTTAGTACTGTGAACATATATATATATATATATATATATATATATATATATATATGTGTGTGTGTGTGTGTGTGTGTGTGTGTGTGTGTGTGTTTGTATGTGTGTGTGTAGGAGATGTTTGATGGAGATTGAAAACCCAAGATCTCAAACTGGCGATCTACACACAATTGTCCTTGGCTCAGATTCTGGCAACACAAACCAGAAAACGGATGAAGGATGGCAAGAAGTTAGAACAAGATGCAACAGCTTTCTCCAGGCAGCAAAACAAGGGAGCTCAAATCAATCACACGCTCAAGTGAGGAAGCCAATCAATTTGCAATTTAAGGAAGGTGTCATATTGTGGGCATCTGCTGTAGCTGGGAACACAAAAATAGAGGGCAATGTATCGAAATTTGATGGATCAAAGGATAAAAAAGGTGATTTTGCTTATCTGGATGATCTTGTTTTCACGTCTGCTAAGATCATGTGGAAGAATTCTATCTACATATATTTGGTTAGTGGAAGGCCTCACTATGTACACCTAAATGCTTATATCAGAAGAGAATGGAAACCAAAAGGATCATGGAATGTGTTTGCAAGGGAGAACGGTTTTTTACTTGATCAAAATTGAACTGGAGGAAGATTGTGCTAAAGTTTTAAATGGTGGTCCATGGTTTATGGACAGTAAATTAATCTTTACTAAAAGATGGAAGCCAAATATAAGGCTTGAGAGAGACATGTTCGTAAAACACCCTATTTTGATTAAACTGATGAACCTTGACTTATCTTTGTGGAATGCGAGAGACATAAGTAAATTAGCATGTCTAATTGGTACTCCATTAGCTATGGATGATTTAACTAAAAATGTTAAACGTCTTAACTATGCCAGAGTACTTACAGAATATCATAAATTACCTGGTTCGGGACTGGTCGAAGATAGACGTAGAAATAAAAGAATATAGCATTAGCATTATATCTGCTTGTTGGTGGTTATGGACAGAGAGAAACAGAAAAAAATTCTCAGCAAACGACGATCAGTAAATGAAATTAGCAAGCTTAATGAAGAGGAAGTTAAATTAATTCTTAAATGTAGAAGAAGAAGACATACGTTAGAAGAGGTAGCACCACCATCTGGTATTGGAGCTCGGAATCCATCGGAGACGCAGGTAACACGAAATGAAGGTGAAAACCTAAGGCCGCCATGAAATCATGAGAAAAATAGTCGCCGCCAAATGACATGTCGCGATCTAGGGATTTTGATTATTTTGGGAAAGATAAGTTTGTAAGTGGGTTTATGAAACACCCCACCTCCATTAGGGTCACTCTCAAAGGGAATGCCCTAATTTTGGTGGAGGTTTATAAGTATAAGTCACAGATATACAAGACAGACATAATAACACATATTTTTGAACAGCGGAAAACAACAACTTTTATTTCTTCAAAATACGTGTTACACAAACCATGCCATAATACTTCCCAAAATCATAACTGTCTTGATTACATTATTTAAAGAAGCATGAAGAAAACATAAATAAACTGCAAAAGTCCCCTAATTGCTGTCCAAAGCCATAGTCCAAAACGGAAAAGATCCAAGCAATACATTCTTTCTCTTCAAGCTGGATGTGAAAACTGGTCAAGCTGCGGTATTCCCTCCCTAAGAACCTGGTGGGGGGGGACGAAAGAAAAAGAGGTGAAAGGAAAAGGGTCAGTCATAAAGACTTAGTAATTTCTAGTGACTTTCAGTGTAGAAACGGTTAAAACAACCTGTCATGTATGAACTGGAACTAAACTTAAGAATGGTGTCAAGGTGAACAAGATAGACTAAGGTGATCAGGATAAGTCAAGACAAGTCAAGTAAAGCATCACATGTTCGAGATTCGTTGCATCGACTGTACTAGTATACTAAGCCCATATCACAAGTTAATCACGAAATAAATCCCACGGCCCAATATCATGAAATGACCATGAAACGGGGTCTGACCCAAGTACGGGGTCCTACGGAGCGATTATCTAGTCAATCGTCTCCCTACAAGTTCTAGCTCGTCAAGTGTCCGTGTCATACAGCTAATCACGAATGTAGTCACCTGTGCTGGGTCCACCTTCGGGTGTATCAGCCCTAGGGTGTCAACCCCTGACACGATTCAAGATGCACAGATAAATCTACGGATACCCAGTGTCTGCCCCGGATACGTGCACGATCATAGTCCACCGAACCTACACTGGCGTACCCCACTGTCGTCGTTCACCTCTTACAATCAGCCCAGTAATCGTGCCCCACCCGGCCTAGCCCCAGGGTACCTTGATACATCTAGAGGGTTACTGCTGAAAGGGGTCGTGTCTAGGGTTTCGCCTAATAGATTAGGTCATGTAATTCGTGACCTAACCCGCCTAACAGATTAAGTCATGTAATTCGTGACTTAATCCTTTTCTAGTCTAGTCATGTCAAGATGGTTAAGTATGTCATTTCAGTTCACGAATTAACCCGCCTACGTGTCATGTCAAGTTGGCTAAGTGTTGTCGTTTTCAAGTTCATGACTTAGCCCTACAAATCGTGTTCAAGTTGGTTAAGTTGTCTTTTCATGTTCATGACTTAACCCTAATTGGCTTTAATTGACTCGTTAATGCACCGAACCACTCACATTGGATCCTATTGTTCGTAGCCACTGGATTTGCCGGGCGGTTCCGGGCAGGTTTACGCTACGAACTCAACCCAACCTCGGGTTTCAAGCGCGATGTGACCAACTACCCACATTGGATCCTATTTTTTGTAGCAACTGGATTTGCCGGGCGGTTGCGGGCAGATTTACACTACAAACTCAACCCAACCTCGAGTTGGCCACTTTCTTGTTTTCTAAAGTCATGCCCATGTTCTTATCAGATTTGGCTATTTCCACATCATGTTCATATGTCAACTTCGTGCCCAACTAAGGCATGTTTAAAGTCAAGTTATGGCATGTTCAAGTCAGGTTTTCGTGCCATATTTCATGTTCTACTTATGCCAAATTTCACAGTTTATGCTTATAATTAATTCAAGTTTTGCCTATTCTACCCAATCGTATCCCCAACGTATATAAACGTACTTAGTTCACAAGCATAAACAATTCAAGAGATAAAGGGGAATAACACCAAACATGTGATAGGCATATGTGACAATTCCAACATCACTTGCATAATAAACAGGCTATAACATATCACATGGTTTCAATACTAGTATGATGATAACTTGGCATAGTAATGATTCCAACTTAATTTAACAAGATGATTTCAACTTTACATCATAGGCATAATAATCATTGCGGGCATAATAATAATTTTATTATAAACATGAAACATTAAAGACATAGTAATCCTAATAGGCATAGTGGATTCCAATTTAGCATTTTTAACATAATAATTCTCATAGACATAATGATTCCAATTTATCATAATGATTCTCATCTAACATTATAAACATAATGGTTCCAACTTAGCATTTTTAACATAATGATCCTCAACTAACATTATAGACATAATGATTCCAATTTAGCGTTTTTAACATAATGATTCTCAACTAACATTATAAACATAATGGTTCCAATTTAGCATTTTTAACATAATGATTCTCAACTAACATTATAGACATAATGATTCCAATTTAGCGTTTTTAACATAATGATTCCCAACTAACATTATGGACATAATGATTCCAATTTAGTGTTTTTAACATAATGATTCTCAATTAACATTATAGACATAATGATTCCAATTTAGCATTTTTAACATATCTACCATTATAAACATAATAATTCCAACTTTTCATCATAACCTAGCAATACCCAATTTTTCATTAATCATGATGGGTATATTAACATCACAGGCATAATTCCATCAATAGTCATAGCCATGGTTAAATTAGCATCATAGGCATGGTTTAATCAACATAAAGATTTCAATAAACATAGTGATTCCATGGACATGTATTAGTCCAACTTGCCAAACAATTAAGCCAAGTGATTCATAACAACATCAAAATCATGACAAGTTTAACTTGCAACATTGCCATAGCAATATCCCCAAATTGTAATTCAAAGATAAACAATATAAACAATGGATTAACAATAGTTCCTAAATCCGGTTTCAATTCATGGCATGTCCATATTGTTTTAGCGTTTTTGCCTAAAAAGTAACATAGAACTTACAATATGAAGCAAATAATCCAAATAAAAATCCCAAATCAATTAGTCCCAAATTCGTTGTCTAAAGCGTCGTAGTTGTTGTAGCTTCTAGTTGTAGCCTTCAAGAATCGTCCTCCATCTTCTATAATTTTATTATTTGTATTTTTAATTCAGAGCTCTAGGTTTAATGGCGGCGGCCTGAGGCTAAAATGAAATAGTATGATTTAGGCTAGGTCTAGGTGTTATTTTATAGGTGTATAGGGTGATTTAGAGCCTTCAGATCAGTCCAGAAGTCATCAGAATCGCACAGCTCGAATACACATCATCTAGACACTCAAAAGAAGACAAGTCACCTCAGAACACTCCAGAATTCGGTGCTGGATTTGTACGGGCGCACTTGGCAGGTGCGCCAGTGTATTTTTGTACTGGCGCACTTCACAAGTGCGCCAGTGTATTCTGGACTGTTTTCGGTTTTTCTGCCTAACTTCGTTCGTCCATATCTTCTTCATACGGTATCCGATTTTCGAAAACTCGGACTCTATTTCGCGTATTTTTCCAAGACGAACGCAATGGCATAACCCATTTCCCTTGATTTCATCATTTATAATTAATTATACTTTAATTCGTGAAGCTTAATGTTATAGAATTCACGGGGTGTTACATTCTCCCCCACTTAAAAGGATTTCGTCCCCGAAATCTTCAAGTTCAGGAAGAATGTACATCCTAACATCCAAACATCCATCTACTCATCCATCAAACAGGAGAATCCATTATCCTTAAAAAAAACTTCTAATGCTTTATGATCATATGCGAAGTGTGTGTATATGTTCCTTAGCTAATGCTAATGATCAGGCCTGATTGATCTTCTAAATGCAAAATATGTTTAGTGAAATGAATCCAATATGTATGCAAATTTTTCCTATTATAATTCATAATTTCTACATGAGTGCTCGAACATTCAATCATATGCAACAACCAAATGATAGCACAACTAAGTTTCCAAAATAAACACTCATGCATATGCAACATGAAAATGTGTCTGAGCCGATCTAGTGCCTAATGTGTATTCATGCATCCACGAGCAACCACTTGCGACCACTTGCAACCATTTCGCAATCATAACATGTTTCAATTACATGTTTACATCCAAAAAGATTCTAACTATGGTTCTCAAGATAGGATCGAGGAGAGAAATAAGATAAAACAAAGCATCTAGAATAGGTTAACGATGTACCGCCAGAAGGTCCAGTCTGCTTCACAGGGCAGTCTTTGCTGATGTGTCCAGTCTTCCCACAATGAAAACATTCACCTTTCTTTCTCTTCCTCTTTCTACAATCCTTGGCTATGTGCCCTTCCGTACCACAGTAATTGCATTTCCTTTTATCACGTGAGTTGTTGTTCTTGCCTCCTTTCTCGGAGTCTACCTTCTTATTCTTAGAATCGTTGGGCTTGACCTCTTTCTTCCCTTGAGAGTTTTCTGCCTCTGTCTCCTTCTTGCCCTTATCTTCCTCGTTCAGCAATGCCATCTGCACCAACCTTTCGTACGTATTTCCCATGTTTCCACTGGTCTTTCTGCATTAGTGACTTCCCACCAGTAGGAAGCCTCACCTTTTAGTAGCCACACTGCCAGTTGTACCTTCTGCTTATCTTCTACCTCAAAGATGACGAATAAGTCCTCGGTTTCCTTTAACCAATTCCTAGCTGCCACGAAGGACTCAGTTCCATGAAAGTCCTTTCCTCCCATAGCCTTAAAATCTTTACATATCTTAGCAAAAGTGTTTCCCCACGGAGGAGGTGGAGGAAGAGGTGCTGCTGCAGCTGGATGATTTCCTGCAGCTGGGGGAGGAGGAGCGGTAGGACCTGGCTGGGTGGCCCTTGCTTCTAAGAATCATCTAAACCAACCAGGTATTGGTACACCCTCTGGCAAGTTAAGTTCTTCGGACATACTGAAACAAAAGGATAGATTCAAAACGAAGGATAAGAGATAATACCTATGGCTTTGGGGGATTTTGCCTTTTTAAAATAAAATAATATTTTATCTTTTTAAAAATGCTTCTTTAAATTTTCTTTTGAAAATAAATTTTCAAAACTTTTTATCTTATCTGGTAAACCTACGCTCTGATACCAAGTGAAACACCCCACCTCCATTAGGGTCACTCTCAAAGGGAATGCCCTAATTTTGGTGGAGGTTTATAAGTATAAGTCACAGATATACAAGACAGACATAATAACACATATTTTTGAACAGCGGAAAACAACAACTTTTATTTCTTCAAAATACGTGTTACACAAACCATGCCATAATACTTCCCAAAATCATAACTGTCTTGATTACATTATTTAAAGAAGCATGAAGAAAACATAAATAAACTGCAAAAGTCCCCTAATTGCTGTCCAAAGCCATAGTCCAAAACGGAAAAGATCCAAGCAATACATTCTTTCTCTTTAAGCTGGATGTGAAAACTTGTCAAGCTGCGGTATTCCCTCCCTGAGAACCTGGGGGGGGGGGAAACGAAAGAAAAAGAGGCGAAAGGAAAAGGGTCAATCATAAAGACTTAGTAAGTTCTAGTGACTTTCAGTGTAGAAACGGTTAAAACAACCTGTCATGTATGAACTGGAACTAAACTTAAGAATGGTGTCAAGGTGAACAAGATAGACTAAGGTGATCAGGATAAGTCAAGACAAGTCAAGTAAAGCATCACATGTTTGAGATTCGTTGCATCGACTGTACTAGTATACTAAGCCCATATCACAAGTTAATCACGAAATAAATCCCACGGCCCAATATCATGAAATGACCCTGAAACGGGGTCTGACCTAAGTACGGGGTCCTACGGAGCGATTATCTAGTCGATCGGCTCCCTACAAGTTCTAGCTCGTCAAGTGTCCGTGTCATACGGCTAATCACGAATGTAGTCACCTGTGCTGGGTCCACCTTCGGGTGTATCAACCCTAGGGTGTCAACCCCTGACACGACTCAAGATGCATAGATAAATCTACGGATACCCAGTGTCTGCCCCGGATACGTGCACGATCGTAGTCCACCGAACCTACACTGGCGTACCCCACTGCCGTCGTTCACCTCTTACAATCAACCCAATAATCGTGCCCCACCCGGCCTAGCCCCAAGGTACCTTGATACATCTAGAGGGTTACTGCTGAAAGGGGTCGTGTCTAGGGTTTCGCCTAATAGATTAGGTCATGTAATTCGTGACCTAACCCGCCTAACAGATTAAGTCATGTAATTCGTGACTTAATCCTTTTCTAGTCTAGTCATGTCAAGATGGTTAAGTATGTCATTTCAGTTCACGAATTAACCCGCCTACGTATCATGTCAAGTTGGCTAAGTGTTGTCGTTTTAAGTTCATGACTTAGCCCTACAAATCGTGTTCAAGTTGGTTAAGTTGTCTTTTCATGTTCATGACTTAACCCTAATTGGCTTTAATTGACTCGTTAATGCACCGAACCACTTACATTGGATCCTATTGTTCGTAGCCACTGGATTTGCCGGGCGGTTCCGGGCAGGTTTACGCTACGAACTCAACCCAACCTCGGGTTTCAAGCGCGATGTGACCAACTACCCACATTGGATCCTATTGTTTGTAGCAACTGGATTTGCCGGGCGGTTCCGGGCAGATTTACACTACAAACTCAACCCAACCTCGAGTTGGCCACTTTCTTGTTTTCTAAAGTCATGCCCATGTTCTTATCAGATTTGGCTATTTCCACATCATGTTCATATGTCAACTTCGTGCCCAACTAAGGCATGCTTAAAGTCAAGTTATGGCATGTTCAAGTCAGGTTTTCGTGCCATATTTCATGTTCTACTTATGCCAAATTTCACAGTTTATGCTTATAATTAATTCAAGTTTTGCCTATTCTACCCAATCGTATCCCCAACGTATATAAACGTACTTCGTTCACAAGCATAAACAATTCAAGAGATAAAGGGGAATAACACCAAACATGTGATAGGCATATGTGGCAATTCCAACATCACTTGCATAATAAACAGGCTATAACATATCACATGGTTTCAATACTAGTATGATGATAACTTGGCATAGTAATGATTCCAACTTAATTTAACATGATGATTTCAACTTTACATCATAGGCATAATAATCATTGCGGGCATAATAATAATTTTATTATAAACATGAAACATTAAAGGCATAGTAATCCTAATAGGCATAGTGGATTCCAATTTAGCATTTTTAACATAATAATTCTCATAGACATAACGATTCCAATTTATCATAATGATTCTCATCTAACATTATAAACATAATGGTTCCAACTTAGCATTTTTAACATAATGATCCTCAACTAACATTATAGACATAATGATTCCAATTTAGCATTTTTAACATAATGATTCTCAACTAACATTATAAACATAATGGTTCCAATTTAGCATTTTTAACATAATGATTCTTAACTAACATTATAGACATAATGATTCCAATTTAGCGTTTTTAACATAATGATTCTCAACTAACATTATAGACATAATGATTCCAATTTAGTGTTTTTAACATAATGATTCTCAATTAACATTATAGACATAATGATTCCAATTTAGCATTTTTAACATATCTAACATTATAAACATAATAATTCCAACTTTTCATCATAACCTAGCAATACCCAATTTTTCAGTAATCATGATGGGTATATTAACATCACAGGCATAATTCCATCAATAGTCATAGCCATGGTTTAATTAGCATCATAGGCATGGTTTAACCAACATAAAGATTTCAATAAACATAGTGATTCCATGGACATGTATTAGTCCAACTTGCCAAACAATTAAGCCAAGTGATTCATAACAACATCAAAATCATGACAAGTTTAACTTGCAACGTTGCCATAGCAATATCCCCAAATTATAATTCAAAGATAAACAATATAAACAATGGATTAACAATAGTTCCTAAATCCGGTTTCAATTCATGGCATGTCCATATTGTTTTAGCGTTTTTGCCTAAAAAGTAACATAGAACTTACAATATGAAGCAAATAATCCAAATAAAAATCCCAAATCAATTAGTCCCAAATTCGTTGTCTAAAGCGTCGTAGTTGTTGTAGCTTCTAGTTGTAGCCTTCAAGAATCGTCCTCCATCTTCTATAATTTTATTCTTTGTATTTTTAATTCAGAGCTCTAGGTTTAATGGTGGCAGCCTGAGGCTAAAATGAAACAGTATGATTTAGGCTAGGTCTAGGTGTTATTTTATAGGTGTATAGGGTAATTTAGAGCCTTCAGATCAGTCCAGAAGTCATCAGAATCGCACAGCTCGAATACACATCATCTAGCCACTCAAAAGAAGACACGTCACCTCTGAACACTCCAGAATTCGGTGCTGGATTTGTACGGGCGCACTTGGCAGGTACGCCAGTGTATTTTTGTACTGGCGCACTTCACAAGTGCGCCAGTGTATTCTGGACTGTTTTCGGTTTTTCTGCCCAACTTCGTTCGTCCATATCTTCTTCATACGGTATCCGATTTTCGAAAACTCGGACTCTATTTCGCGTATTTTTCCGAGACGAACGCAATGGCGTAACCCATTTCCCTTGATTTCATCATTTATAATTAATTATACTTTAATTCGTGAAGCTTAATGTTATAGAATTCACGGGGTGTTACAGTTTAAGTGATTATGTCGGTTTATTAATCTGAATAATGCCTTATATGCGTTGTCGCATTACTGTTGCACAGCATCAACTCTTTTTGGTCCGCCAAAAGCCTATAATATATATATATATATATATATATATGTATGTACATGTATGTATATATATATATATATATATATAGAGAGAGAGAGAGAGAGGAGCGATCGGGGGCACCCCTGTTTGTGAGCACCCCTGTTGCACCCGCTATCGTGCATGAGCTACGACGATCCAAATCGAACGAGAATTTGTAGATGTTCATTCCTCACATATATAATTATCTATTCAAAATTTGAGCTTGTTCTGACATTCGTATAATAATATATTTGATGTTTAAATTTAACGGTTTGAATAAATGTCTGAACGGTAAATAATTGAACTACGATTTTGAAAATGTTACGAATGTCGGAACGAGCTCAAATTTTGGATAGATCATTATATATGTGTGGATTGAACATCTACAAATTCTCGTTCGATTTGGATCGCCGTAGCTCACGAATGGTAGGGGGTGCAACAAGGGTGCTAACAAACAGGGGTGCCTCCGATCGCTCCTCATATATATATATATATATATATATATATATAGGAAGGAATTTCCATTCATGCAGAAGGTAAGGTGCAAAATATTTAAGTAATATCCGGGAATAGCTTTAACAGTACATGGTAAGGTGTGAAAAATACCTGAAGTAGGCAATGGTAATTTGGAATTGAAATAGTTTATATTTACATCAAACTGGATTGAAAATATTTATGCCTTGGTATGTATGTATATGTAATGTTTTATATGAAATGATGGGAATATAATATTAACAAACTGACATCACATTATAAACTAACAACTGTAAATTGTAAATCCTATATTGTGGCAATTTTGCATCTATTTGGGGAGATAAGGTGATTAAATTATTTAATCTATTTTTATGAATCTCGACCATTACGTCGTAGCAATGTCACTTCTTGTTGTAGGCTCTACCTAACAAGTTTGTACATGGTCACAATATTTCCACCGATTCCACCTCAAGCTACAAGCTAATGTTTTTGACAGTCTCATGCATCACCGCAATTTCCACAACCTCGTCTTCAATAAATGAATCATGTTCAAAATTCAGGCACATTTTAACCAATATTAGATTCTTTCGGATACGATCTTCAGCTTTTCAGATTATACATGATTTTTTTTAAATAGTTTAAATAGGTTTAAGGAAAAATAAGATTCTAAACAACTTACATGAAAATAAATTATTATTCTATGCGTCATTTCTTTATTTTTCTTTTATTCATTTAATTCCCTATTTTACTTTAAAAGTGTTCTAATATGATGGCAATGCCTTATCCAGTACAGTTGGACAAAGTATGTGGCTAATACAAATAAAGTGTGCCTCAGAGCAAATCAGTTTATCATTTTTTTAAATTTAGAACGCTATTGTCAGCTCAGCAACTGACGTTTAGATATTGTAAGCAATAAAGATTTGTTTTCATTTGTGCACTGATATGGATGTTTCTTTTATATAATCAGATATTGAATGAGGTAATTTCCTTTAGATCTCCTATTTTAGGAATATATTATCATATGGCATGTTAAAATTGGTGAAATTACACAAATGATCTTCTTGAATTATATTTATTTTTTATGTTGTATTGACAATTTAGAAATTATTATTTTTTGATCATTGGCATATAAATACAATTCTTAACATTCTGTCCTTTGATGTAATAAGTGTTTTTATGTTCATGTCATGATGTAAATAAAAGAATGTTATAACTTATGACTATCTCATTGTTGCACTTCATTTTGAAATTTCATTCACTTCATTTCTTGTAAACACACATAAGGAGCAGTTAACGACTTCTATTCTGTAAAATGCAGAAAAATAGTGCAAATATTGCTTTTTAAAATCAGAACATCCTGTACACATGCTTAAATACTCATGTATGTATATATAATATATATAAATATACACGTGTGTATATATGCACACACAAATAAATACATACATACATAAATACATATGTGTATATATACATGCGTGTGCATATATATACACGAGCATATGCTTACATTAGATTCGGGTTTGGGTGATCATAACCAATTTCGTATAGCTATATGTGACAGCCCGCCCCGCACCAGCCTGCATTTCCTCCGAAAGTGCGCTGTACACATGCCCAGCTAGCACAGAACGGTCGCCAGAAGAAAAGAAAGAAGGGAATGAACTAATCAAGGAACCTGTAGAATGTCTCACAGCGCATGGGATAAAATATAATAATAATATACTTGACAAAAAACAGGTGAGACAGTGCATAAGCTGATAACTAAAACCAACATAAATCATCAGAGCAGCGGAAATCTAAGTACAGCTTATTACAATCTTTTCAAATTTACTGTCTCTAACAAAAGAAAGCTAAAATAGAAGATACACCACCAATGCCCAAGCAGCGATCTTCAACAACACAGGGAGAATACTATATATCTATATTACGTGGAAGCCTCCTGCTCGTCTCCGGATCATCTACCCGTGCATCACCAGCTAACCTGTCTCTAGTCTGCTCGTGTGAGCACCCAGAGTAATAAGAGGAGACATAAAAATCTGGGTCAGACATAAAGCCTGGTATGAGCGATAAGCATCTAAACAGAATAATAACAGGTATACTAAACCATACCTGAACCTGGACCTGCAACCAAAGAGTTAGTACCACATACCGTACAATACTCTAAGGTGCCATAATAAACAGTGTAAGATTACGGAGGTGGGGTGTGCATGTCATAATGATAGCAAACAAATCAACCATATCAACCATCCTTACATCCCTCACTCAGTGCGTAAAGCATACGACATCTACCACTTTGGAACACTAGACAAATTGAGGTAACGACGAATCCCGACTTGTAGAAACCCTGCTATGACCAAGCTAAACATATGGAGTCATGACCAAACATTTCAATGACCCGCTTCATTGGTTGTAGCCCTTGGTCCTACCTATGCCATAATGGCCCTGGATCCGCCTTCGTACCTCCTACCATAGTGGTCCAAAGCTATAAACGTCGATAACTCCTTGGCACGCGTCCCGCAGCAAAACCCAACCATGAAGTGAACTCGTTGATTCCCATCTGAATCTTGAGCTCTAACTTCTCATTTGGGCTACCTTTGCATCCCGGGTTATTGGTCATCACAATCGAATCGGATCGGACCAGCCTTCACATTTCTCATCGGGTCGGATCGGCCTTTGCATTCGGATCGGGTCGCCCTCTTGCATCGGATCGGGTCGTGGTCCTCCAGCTCGTGACTCCTCTTCCTGATTCGGATCGGTGTCACCACTTCGGATCGGATCGGGTTGCTTTATCCGGGTCGGATCGTCTCGCCTAGTACCCATCGGTTCGGGTCGGAGTAGCTCATGCTCACGAGAGGCGAATCGGGTCGGGTGGTGTGAGCGGGTCGGTTCGGATAGTGTGCTCCAACTTGTGATCCTTCATGGCCATCAATTCGCAAGCTTCCAGGTGATTCGGATCGGTCTCCATCACCATAAGCGGTTCGGAGGGATGGTTTTACGACGGTTCGGTTCGGACCTCCCATCCGATCCGATCCGGTTCAGGTACTTTCCTGCACTGACTTTCCAGCGACTATTTTGCGCCATACGACGGCGTCTTCGACCAATCTAACTATTCTAATCAATCATAAAACATACCATAGAGTCATAGAAACATATAAGAACAACCACAAACACCTAACAACAATTCAAATGAACCAAAAGGGATCAAAAGTGGCTAAAACCTCACATTTTCCTATAATCCCTCTTAATCATGTTTAAGCATACGATTAGCAAAACACATCGAAATTAACCCAAATTTCTAACAGAGCCTTAAAACATTATTTTAGAATTTTAAGAATTTTTCCAGAATTTATTTACGTTTAAATTCGCTAATCTTCACTAATTACCCTTAATCACCGTAATTAGTGCAAAAACTATGCAAATCACTCACCTTGGCCACAAAATAAATCACCAAATCTGAAATATTCTCTGTTTGGGTCGAATTCCTATGTATAGCAGCAGCTCCAACCTTGCTTTGTTGCTATTTGGCCTTGCTTTGATGTAGTTTAGGCTTAATCTTCACTAAAAATGTGTTTTGGAGTGGTTTTAGAGGATGGAAGCAATTACTGGGGTCTCAAGAATGTTTGTGGCGGCTCAAAACTGAAATGATAATGATTTCCTAACCCTAATCAGTCCTCCTATACCCCTAAACCCGAAATTTCCCTTTGGGCGTAGCTGCTAATCACCCGGTTAAGCCCAATTAAGCTGTTTTTCACCATCTGAAACTTGTTTCAGCCATATCTCCCAAACGGTGAGTCCGTTTGACTAATGTGACCACTCTACGGAAAGAGAAACCATCATCCGGAGCTAATGAAAATGGTTTCAGGTCAAAATTCCTTTCCAGTCAAAAGTTATGGCTAAAACAGTGCCAACTAGGGGTAAAATGGTCATTTAAAAATCGGGAAAAATCATGAACATGGGAAATGACCCCAATAGTCGTCTCCCAAAGTTACATGACCATACGACTTCGTATGTGAAAGAAATAAATATCCTACGATCCTATGATGCGTAGAATGCGGGTCGTTACACTCTCCCCCCCTTAAGAAATTTCGTCCCCGAAATTCCTTAACAAAGAAACAAACAATTGGATCCCGCATGCCTAACAACCACATACAACAATCAAACATGCAAAACAAGCAAGCAAGCCTATCCTAGCATGCGGAAAACTAAATCGAAGTCAAAATCTTACCAGGCAAAGAGTTCTGGGTGTGTCTTCCTAATGTCCTCCTCTGTCTCCCAAGTACAATCACTCTCGTCCTCGCTCCACTGTACCTTGACTAGCTTCACCGCCTTCCTTCGAAGTTGCTTCATGTCGTGCTCGACAATACGGGCCGGTTTGCGGTTCCCAACCGCCTCGGGTTCTACTTCGAAGTCCTCTAACTGATCAGGTGAAATAGTCATATCTGAGTCGTGAACGAACTTCCTTAGTTGGGAAACATGAAATACGTTGTGAACTCCCGCCATCTTCTCTGGTAAGCCAATTCTATATGCCAAATTCCCGACTAATTCAAGAACAGGGAATGGGCCAACAAATCTTGGTGCCAACTTGCCTCCCCTGCCAAATCGTATTACGCTCTTCAACGGAGAAATCTTGACAAACACCAAGTCGCCAACGAAGAATTTTAAGTCTCTTCTCCTCTTATCAGCATAACTCTTCTGCCTATCTTGGGCAGCCTTCATTCGTTGTTGAATGGTCTTGATTTTATCTGAAGTTTCCCTCACCACATCTGGTCCAAGCATAAACTTCTCGCCAGTCTCTATCCAACGTGATGGTGAGTTGCACGGTCTTCCATACAAAGCTTCAAATGGAACCATACCGATACTGGATTGGTAGCTATTATTATATGCAAACTCTACTAGATGCAAATGGTCGTCCCATGATCCACCAAAATCCAATACACATGCTCTCAAGAGATCTTCCAAAATACGATTCACCCTCTCCGTCTGAACGTCGGTATGAGGATGATATGCGGTACTGAGATGTAACTCTGACCCTAGAGCCTCTTGTAAGCTCTTCCAAAACCCACTAGTGAACAACGGGTCTCGGTCGCTCACAATGCCTTTAGGTACTCCATGAAATCTCACTACCCACTCCATATACAATTCTGCTAACTTAGCTGCCGTTCTAGTCGATCTGACTGGTATAAATCTTGCACTTTTGGTCAATCGGTCCACAATCACCCAAATGCTATCATGTCCTGATCTAGTCCTTGGTAAACCATCGATGAAATCCATCGAGACTTGCTCCCATTTCCATTCGGGAATTTCTAATGGCTGTAACAAACCACTAGGCTTCTTTTGCTCGGCTTTAACTAGCTGGCAATTCATGCATTCAGATATAAATTTCCCAACGTCTCTTTTCATTCCTTCCCAGTAGTAAGTCTGTTTCATGTCTCTATACATTTTATTACCACCGGGATGTATAGTCAACTTTGAGTGATGACATTCTTTAAGCACTTCATCTCTCAATCCATTGACATTGGGTACAACAAGCTTTCCATTCTTTCTAAGCCATCCATCTCGATCAAGCCCATACTTGTTCATCTCCTCATCGATATCCATCTCTAATTTGGAGATGATTTCCAATACATTAGGATCGTCCCTCTGACTAGAGCCGATTCGCTCAATCAAAGTGGGTCTGATCGTCAAACTTGCTAACATTTCTGGATCCAATTCGCACTTTGGTCTGAAATCAAACCCCGCGATAAACTCCAGTTGCTTCCATTCAAGGAACATAGCCCCTAAGCTGGCATGTCTTCTACTCAATGCATCAGCCACCGCATTGCCCTTTCCCGGTGTGTATGCAATGTCAAAATCATAGGAAGCTAAGAACTCTAACCATCTCTGCTGACGGAGATTCAGATCTTTCTGAGAGAAGAGATACTTTAACGACTTATGATCAGTAAACAGCTCAAATCTTTCTCCCAAGAGATAGTGTCTCCACATCTTTAACGCGAACACGATCGCTGCCAATTCTAAATCATGGGTAGGGTATCTTCTCTCGTGCGGTTTCAATTGCCGACTTGCGTAAGCTACAACCCTACCGCCTTCCATCAATACAGCACCCAGTCCGGTACCACAGGCATCCGTGTATACCGTCATCTCTTCATCCCCCTTAGGAATGACTAACACTGGTGCGCTTGTCAACTTGTCCTTTAGACCTTTAAATGCATTCTCGCACCTTTCATCCCAGGCAAAAGCTTGATTCTTCTTGGTTAACTGGGTCAATGGTGCTGCTATCTTGGAGAAACTTTGGATAAACTTACGATAATATCCGGCTAATCCCAAGAAACTTCTTACATCTGTTGCATTCTTGGGCGTAGGCGAATCCTGTACCGTAGCCACCTTTGCTGGGTCCACGGCAATACCATTCTCTGATACAACATGGCCCAAGAACCTCACTTCCCTCTTCCAGAAGTGACACTTAGAAAACTTTGCTTTCAATTGGTGTTTTCTCAACACCTCCATCGCTACTCTTAAATGTTCCTTGTGTCCTTCCTCTGTCCTCGAATAGACCAAAATATCATCGACGAACACAAGGACAGACTTATTCAACTGATCTCTGAATACCCTATTCATAAGATCCACAAAATATGCCGGGGCATTAGTCAGCCCAAATGCCATAACCAACCACTCATAAAATCCAGACGGTGTTCGAAATGCCGTTTTAGCTATACTTTCAGCTTCCACTCTAAGCTGATGAAAACCTGTCGCGAGATCCAACTGAGAAAATATTCTCGCGCCACTCAACTGATCGAACAAATCATCTATCCGCGGTAGAGGATACTTATTCTTCCTCGTCACTTTATTCAACTCGCGGTAGTCTACACACAAACGAAGGGAACCATCCGCCTTGGTAGCAAACACAACTGGTGCTCCCCATTCAGAAACACTCCTTCTGATAAATCCCTTCTTCAAAAGATCGCTGACTTGCACCTCGAGCTCTCGCTGCTCTCTTGGTGCCATACGACGAAGTGGCATCACTATAGGTCTGGCATCTTTTACCAAATCAATACGAAACTCAATCTCTCGGTGTGGTGGAAGTCCGGTCACTTCTTCGAAAACATCCGGATACTGGCCAACCACGGGCAAACCTGACAACTCACTATGCGGAATGTCGAGGGAGTTTAGAAAACTAGCCAATACCCCCTTACTGGGTAGACCACCAAACACTATCCTCCGCCCATCATCCGCTCTAGCTGTCACCAAAAAGCCCTCACAGTCTACCACCACCCCGTATCTTCGGAGCCAATCTACTCCCAAAATAATGCCAAACCCAGTAAAGCCCAAAACAAAGCAATCACAAACAAACATGCATCCATGACTCGATAAGACCACATTACGACAAATCATGCTAAGGCTAGTCGAACCTCCGATCGGGTTCGTCACTACTAAAGGTCTATCGACAATCTCGGGCTCCAATCCCAACCTATCTACCAGGTCACTAGATATGAAAGAACTGGAAGCTCCGGTATCAAACAAAACTCTAACAGGAACATCATAAACAGAAAGCATACCTTGAATGACGATATTCTTTCCCTTCTCCGCCGCAGTTGGGGCATTCGACGAAGAAGGAATAGCATTGAGAGCATATGCTTTCACCATTTGCTTTTCTTTAGGGGCTGTGGACACTTGTCCTTGTGATGTCCCATTTGGCCACAGTTGAAGCACTTCCTATCCGCTGGCTTGGCCCGACAATTACTAGCATAATGGCCCTTCTTTCCACAGCTGAAGCACTCCACATCTTGCTTATTCTTTTTCTTTTGGCCATCCTTAGTCTGACTCTGCTTTCTTTTATTCTGGGAACCACCCTTGCCTCCACCACTTGCTTGTGGTTTTGGCTCATCTGCGGATGCAACCTCAGTCTTCGGCTTAGGGTAGAGACTTTCTGATCTTAATGCTTTCCCCACAATCGACTCAAACGTCTCATCGATGTGGTTAATAAGCTTTTCCCCCAAGTACTGATCCAAACCAGTTATGAATTTCTCATTCTTCTTCTCGGCAGTATCAATAAGAGATAACCCATACTTTGACAAAGTGTCAAATTCAGCAATATACTCCGAGACAGCTCTGCCATTCTGCTTGAGCTCCAAGAACTTCTTAAACAGCGCTGACTTCTGAGCAGCTGGAATGAACTTCTCGCAAAAACGAGCCTTAAACTTCTCCCAAGTAATCTGATCTTTGGGAGTGGCTGCCTTTATAGCATTCCACCAATTCATTGCCCGCCCTTGCAGCTGACGGGACGCTAGCTTTCTCTTCATCGCATCCTCGATACCCAAATCCTCGAAGATACGTTCGCAACTATCCAACCAATCCTGAACATCCGTGGCCGACTCCATTCCATGGAACGGCTTTCCACCAAGGCTAGTATAATCCTTATTCAACTTGGCGAAGTCGACTCTTGGCGCCTGCACTATTGGACCACCACCATTTCCACCATTGGGAGCTGCCCTCTGTACATCTCTAAGCATCTCTCTCATGAGGTCAGTAAACATCGTCCTCATGTCAGCAGCATTCCCATTATTGGCTCCCCTACCGGTACCTCTAACATATCGGCTCATCGTCAATCCGAAAAAGGAAATGATTAACGACTCCATAGTGGTGCTAGTGCAGTACGACTTCATCCTTATACTAGTAATAGTATATATATATAGCTTTTAAAAACCAAAGTAATCACAAATACGCTCTCTCGTATACGTATATTATCTCTCCCTGATAACTTCCTTAGGTTAACTACGCAACCTAGAGCTCTGATACCAAGTGTGACGGCCCGCCCCGCACCAGCCTGCATTTCCTCCGAAAGTGCGCTGCACACATGCCCAGCTAGCACAGAACGGTCGCCAGAAGAAAAGAAAGAAGGGAATGAACTAATCAAGGAACCTGTAGAATGTCTCACAGCGCGTGGGATAAAATATAATAATAATATACTTGACATAAAACAGGTGAGACAGTGCATAAGCTGATAACTAAAACCAACATAAATCATCAGAGCAGCGGAAATCCAAGTACAGCTTATTACAATCTTTTCAAATTTACTGTCTCTAACAAAAGAAAGCTAAAATAGAAGATACACCACCAATGCCCAAGCAGCGATCTTCAACAACACAGGGAGAATACTATATATCTATATTACGTGGAAGCCTCCTGCTCGTCTCCGGATCATCTACCCGTGCATCACCAGCTAACCTGTCTCTAGTCTGCTCGTGTGAGCACCCAGAGTAATAAGAGGAGACATAAAACTCTGGGTCAGACATAAAGCCTGGTATGAGCGATAAGCATCTAAACAGAATAATAACAGGTATACTAAACCATACCTGAACCTGGACCTGCAACCAAAGAGTTAGTACCACATACCGTACAATACTCTAAGGTGCCATAATAAACAGTGTAAGATTACGGAGGTGGGGTGTGCATGTCATAATGATAGCAAACAAATCAACCATAGCAACCATCCTTACATCCCTCACTCAGTGCGTAAAGCATACGACATCTACCACTTTGGAACACTAGATAAATTGAGGTAACGACGAATCCCGACTTGTAGAAACCCTGCTATGACCAAGCTAAACATATGGAGTCATGACCAAACATTTCAATGACCCGCTTCATTGGTTGTAGCCCTTGGTCCTACCTATGCCATAATGGCCCTGGATCCGCCTTCGTACCTCCTACCATAGTGGTCCAAAGCTATAAACGTCGATAACTCCTTGGTACGCGTCCCGCAGCAAAACCCAACCATGAAGCGAACTCGTTGATTCCCATCTGAATCTTGAGCTCTAACTTCTCATTTGGGCTACCTTTGCATCTCGGGTTATTGGTCATCACAATCGAATCGGATCGGACCAGCCTTCACATTTCTCATCGGGTCGGATCGGCCTTTGCATTCGGATCGGGTCGCCCTCTTGCATCGGATCGGGTCATGGTCCTCCAGCTCGTGGCTCCTCTTCCTGATTCGGATCGGTGTCACCACTTAGGATCGGATCGAGTTGCTTCATCCGGGTTGGATCGTCTCACCTAGTACCCATCGGTTCGGGTCGGAGTAGCTCATGCTCACGAGAGGCGGATCGGGTCGGGTGGTGTGAGCGGGTCGGTTCGGATAGTGTGCTCCAACTTGTGATCCTTCATGGCCATCAATTCGCAAGCTTCCAGGTGATTCGGATCGGTCTCCATCACCATAAGCGGTTCGGAGGGATGGTTTTACGACGGTTCGGTTCGGACCTCCCATCCGATCCGATCCGGTTCAGGTACTTTCCTGCACTGACTTTCCAGCGACTATTTTGCGCCATATGACGGCGTCTTCGACCAATCTAACTATTCTAATCAATCATAAAACATACCATAGAGTCATAGCAACATATAAGAACAACCACAAACACCTAACAACAATTCAAATGAACCAAAATGGATCAAAAGTGGCTGAAACCTCACATTTTCCTATAATCCCTCTTAATCATGTTTAAGCATACGATTAGCAAAACACATCGAAATTAACCCAAATTTCTAACAGAGCCTTAAAACATTATTTTAGAATTTTAAGAATTTTTCCAGAATTTATTTACGTATAAATTCGCTAATCTTCACTAATTACCCTTAATCACCGTAATTAGTGCAAAAACTATGCAAATCACTCACCTTGGCCACAAAATAAATCACCAAATCTGAAATATTCTCTGTTTGGGTCGAATTCCTATGTATAGCAGCAGCTCCAACCTTGCTTTGTTGCTATTTGGCCTTGCTTTGATGTAGTTTAGGCTTAATCTTCACTAAAAATGTGTTTTGGAGTGGTTTTAGAGGATGGAAGCCATTACTGGGGTCTCAAGAATGTTTGTGGCGGCTCAAAACTGAAATGAAAATGATTTCCTAACCCTAATCAGTCCTCCTATACCCCTAAACCCGAAATTTCCCTTTGGGCCTAGCTGCTAATCACCCGGTTAAGCCCAATTAAGCTGTTTTTCACCATCTGAAACTTGTTTCAGCCATATCTCCCAAACGGTGAGTCCGTTTGACTAATGTGACCACTCTACGGAAAGAGAAACCATCATCCGGAGCTAATGGAAGTGGTTTCAGGTCAAAATTCCTTTCCAGTCAAAAGTTATGGCCAAAACAGTGCCAACTAGGGGTAAAATGGTCATTTAAAAATCGGGAAAAATCATGAACATGGGAAATGACCCCAATAGTCGTCTCCCAAAGTTACATGATCATACGACTTCGTATGTGAAAGAAATAAACATCCTACGATCCTATGATGCGTAGAATGCAGGTCGTTACACTATAAGTTGGGGTGCACTATCAATATTGCTCGCTTCTCAAATCAGGCTTTGGCTTTGGCACACATTGTTGGTTTGCGAGTCTGCAAAGCGAATGTGAATGTCTTTCCTTTCTCGGTCCTTCTTCTTCCACCTCTCATAATTATAAATAGATAGGTTGGTTATCTCTTTGTAATTTAAGATTTTGTATATATTATTACATCATGCATGTTGTGTGTGCATGTGTATATATGATAACTAAGCTTTTGCAGGGATGACAACAAGTGGGAGGAGGAGCCTGCTAATCTAGCTCAGAGAATGAAAAAGAACCTCTTTGTCAGCATCTCTGCATCATCATCATCAGTGCACAATTGGAGCTAGGTCATCTCAGATGGGAACATCAATGAAAAGATTTAGATCATATTTCTTTAGAGTATGAACGATCCAGGTGAGCCAAAGGGTATCGTGGTGAACGCTCTGCCTCATCGGGATCTTCGAGTTTCTAAAAGATGTGAGTACGAGAAGAAATTGGGACATTCTAACCAATGGTAGGCCTATGCAGAAGAAAACTTCCACAATCAAAGGGCACAATCCTAGCAATGTTGTTTCCATCCTCGGATCTGACGCTATGGACTACAAGAGAAATTACTTAGTGAACCAAATCCCCAAAATAATTTTGTGATTCCTAGGGCTTTGATATATTTTGTAACATGATTATGCCCTTTAATTGCAACAGCATATGTGAAGCACAACCTTAAACGTCCAAGGAACTATATTGACTTTAATGTTGGACAGCAAATAAAATATATATTAAATAATAGTAAAACAGAACCTTTTAAAGTTCCCTCCTTAATTATGTAAGTTATATATATATATTTAGCTTAAAACTCTGAAGATATTTTGTATGGAATTTAAAATTTAACACCATATTTTAGGAAAAATCCTAAACTTTATCTTTGTTAATAGTTGTAATGCCTTTATTCCTTCTCAATTTATTCATATTATTCACTCTTAATTCAATATATTTTAACTAATTAAATAATATTAAATTTACCATGTTTAACAGATACAAGTTAAGTAATATATGCTAATTCATCTAAAACAATTAAACTATGTTATTTTCAACATATATAATCCTTGAACTTTACCATTTTTTATCAGAACTTTGGTTTTTTAGTTGAATTAAACTCCTCCGGACAATGCAACGTAAAGTTGATCGTGAATATATACTTCTTGCGGCAAGTATTCTCACATTCGGAATTATTTGCTCTTAAGCTTTATTAAAAGTTAAAGCAAAACTTGTCTTATAGGAAATTTTTTATGTAATAAAGTAAATGGTAAACGGATCAGAGGGATTCATAGGTATTCGCGGTAAGAAAACCCGAGTTCCAGGAAAGTAACCAATAGAAATCTCTGTATCTATAATGTTTCTACGAATTTCACGACATATAAGCTATGTACCATTTCATAATCCATTTTTTGGATAAAGGTTTCTTAGCAGCATTATTGGTGCATCTTTCTTTAACACCAATTTATGTGATGATAAAGGACTCAAATTAAGTGAATTCAAATATTTGATATAGATTTCTTACATTATCTTCCATAGAATCAAAAGAGTAGTAGACATGATGAAAACCAGGAAAAAGATTAATAACTTGGTCATTGAGCACGTCCACAGTTTCATTAAGCGGGGTTATTATAGCTCAGGTAATCGTATAATTTGTATCGAATGAATTCATGTTCAAATGTGATAAAGTTGAATTTATTAGAGCTGTTATTTATCATCTTTCCATGGTATTATCATTTCATTTGAGATTCTTATCTTGTCCTCAAATAAATGTGGCTCATTTCCATCACCAACCCGTAGAAGGAAATCTCTGCATATATAAAAAACATCTTCTTTTACTCTTATATTTTGAGTGAGATGAATCACTTTATATGTCTCCATAATGACGATTTAACTATGCATGCATCAATTATTTCCGATATTGTACCCTTTTGTACAACTGGTAAAACTTGCCTGAATTCCCCGTTAATAATTACAATTTTACCCCAAATGTCATGTCATTTGCTAATATGTCTTTTAAAGTTCTATCTAATGCTTCAAAAGAATATCTATGGGTCATTGTTGCTTCATCCCAAATAAGAACAATGGCTAATCGCATAAGTTCAGCTAACTGTGACTGTTTGGGTATTGCACATATTGAGTTAGAAGTTGGATTGAGTGGGATTTTAAACTGCGAATGTGTTGTTCCATCGTCTGGAAAAATTGCTATAGTTATCCCTAATGTAGCTGTTGCAAGTGCAATTAAACCATCTTGTCTGAGTTTTGCAAGTATTGCTCAATAAAGAATGGTCTTTTCCGTCCTATTAGGACCATCTGTGAAATAGATTTTTCTCTCCTTATTATAAACCGTATTAGTAATGGTAGTAGACCAAGAGAAAGGGCAACTCACTGCAAACCATACCTCTTGACAATTAGAGAAAGATACAATAGCTTTCGACCTAACCAATTTTATGCATATTTTGACATTCGTTTAACTATTCGATAGATGTAATGTCCTCTACAGGAGTTACAATTGAATATTGTTCCTCTATTAATTTTGAAGTGAGAGACTCAGCATCTATATCATTCCCGATTCTCGGAGGATCAAAATCAGGTATTTGTTTAATATGGTTCATTAATAGATCATTAAGATCATGTAGAAGTCTATTTTCGAGTAGTGGTAGAGTCATTATGCTTGAATTTGGATAATCATCAACCATATGATAAAAAATACTTTCCATAATTTTCTGTCCCCATTGGTGCACAATAGATTAAGATCGTTGTGAATAATCTTCTTAAAGATGATGGCATTCGTGTGGTTGACACTCTAATCAAATATTCTCTTATACTTTGGTCTTCTTTAAGTAATCCCATCTTTTCCGTTGCTTGCCAAAACGTTGGATATTTGACACCATCGATGGTTAGAATATTATCAAACGATGTTGGTCCTTTTACATGGTATAAAATCATTCACAAAAAGTTACATTCTCCTTCTGATGGGGAAATATTGTAAATTCATCCTATGACCTTTTTATGTGATGCTCTTCGTCACCACTTTTTAATATTTGATATCCATGTGTAATTTTCTGAAAATTCATGGCATAAGAGAATCCTTGCTTCTGAATTTAGAGAGTTTATGTTGAAAAATTCAATTAACATTGATGTAGAGAGGTTTTCATCCAATAATACATCCGACACTGTTTACTTAACATGATAAGTCACTTGTTGTTTGTTTAGAAGATGTATTTATAGATGTTGAACTGACGGATAAATTATGTGCAATGAGAATTCAAAAATTCTCCAAAAGGCTTCTTGGGAACATTTCCATCTTGCATCTAAAAACTTTTGAATCTCATCGTTTTCGGACATTGGATGAATTTCAACTACCATACGATCCAGAACTTTGTATACGCACTTATATAAGTATTTAATAGATTTAATACTACTACAAACTTCAATGTTTATGTGACAACCATATTTTTTTCAACAGCCATGGGTTAAATGGAACAACCCACCGATTATCCTTTATAATATCATTGTCATTCTCTAATGCGATGTTTACACCATTATCTCCACTTTGATATATAGGGTATGAATTCTTATCTTGAACAGTTATGGTGAAAATTGTTTTGGATTTTTTTATTGCAATTTCCATCTTTTATACATTGAGCATTTAGCCATTGTCTATACCACGATCTATGAAGCATCCATTTTACAACAACATTGTACAATTCTGGTTCTTTATCACGATTCGGGATCTCTTCTCTTACAACAACATCTTAATCATCTGGGCTATGCAATTTATCTTCATTGTCTAATAATAAGAATATATGCATGTGGTGGTCCTTTTTTTTTTTGAAATTCGATGGCACGAACATGTGCTGCATGCAATCTATCCAGGAACTTGTTTTTCATATATATAATGCTTTAGTTCTTCATATTTGACACGAAAAGTTCTAGTAGTAAGATTGAAGCGATCTTGTGAAGTTTGTCCATGTGACAATTCAGATGTAATTTCGTCTCGTGTTGGATTGCATGTCATTTTAATGAACAAATCAGGTTTTTCGAACTTTTCTACTAAAGCTATTGCATCTTGATAACATTGGTACATATAACATAGTGGGGTCCATTGATTCTTTTGGCTACCAATATCAATAATTGTTGGTAAAAGCTCTTTCTTTACTAACCTTTACCTTCCAATTTCTACCAATTCAATATTGGTAGCCAAAATATATTACTCACCACTATGTTAGTTCTACCTACGCTTGCAATTGGTACGTAAATACCCTATTTTCTTGTAGTGAATATTACTCTTTTGCCTATGTTACCTATGTTAGAAATAATTAACATAATTATGTGTACATGTATTGATATGTATATGTGTATATTATATGAAAATATGAGAAAGTAGATAAAAGTGTCATACTTGCATTATTTTCTGTAGTGTTTAGTGCATCTTGAAGTCCCACATACAATTCTGATATAATATGATGTTCTTGTTGATCAAACCATCTCATTCTACCACTTTCGATTTTCACATAATTATCCATGATGTATTGCTGTAATAAATGTCCTCCATGCAAGAAAGAGAAGTATCTTCGGGTCGAATCTAAAATATAAGTTGATTAAAATATAAAATTGAATTCTTTAGTAAATCACTTTTTATTATATGATGATGCTGGGTAACTTATAAATATTTGTTTGAAGATAAATCTATTTGATACCTGCAAAATATATGCATAATACTCACGACATGCAACAGGAGTTCCATTAACATTGTGACTGTTAAGATCCCAACCATAATTTCCATAAGGTAGTAAGAGAGAATACTGTAGAGGGTCAAAACAACCATGTGTTTCTGGAATTCTCATAAGCTGAACCATCGTTGTATGTAGAACAATATCCCTACCGTTTATATGGCTTGACTCATCATGACCAACTATCAGTGCAAAAACTTGTGAAGATGTAGGCAGTTCATATTGTCGTGCTAAGGGTTTTTCTTTAATGATAAAGTTATAATTATTAATCTCGTAAAGTTGTGAAACTCGACAAAAATACTGGGCAAAATTATTATTATCGTCTAATATACGCCATATCCTGTCTAGTATTCCACTATTTAAGTCTTCGTTTTAAGTCATTCAATTTTCAATTTCATGATACGTATCGTATATATATAGTTGTAAAAATAATGGTCTATCTCCTTCTTTAGGAAGTAGGCTTTCAATATTATAATATATACAACCTTGAGCACGAATGTGTAAATACCAGATCTTCAACTTGCTAGGTTATCATCGACATGCACTCCTATTGAAGTGAAGGGAAATAAATGGTTATACGATCGAATATTTCTTGTGAACTGTACATCGTCGACACTTGTATCATTGAAAAGCTCCAAGATTTCATTAGGTAAAGCAGTGCAGGAAGTTTAGTTCTTCTATTTAAAAAACACAATGTTGGAACTTTATATATTTAGTGATTGACAAATCATGAAATTCCATATTTGAAAAGATGACCGCATATCGATTTAATTGAGAATAAATCAGAGAGAAAGTAAAATGAATTAGCGGAAACCATACTTGAATCCAGGTGTTTACAGAGAGAAGATTAACCAAATTAAGTCATGGATTTGATTATCAAACCTGATACAAGCTTTAGATTTGAATCGATAGTGGTTGCTTTCATCAACTGAATCCATGAGCGTTTGTTAAAGAGGATCGACTCGGCTTTGGATCTTCCAAATTGACACAAGTTCAAATGTAAATGTATTTCTTCTGAGGAGATAAAGAGAATACGCTAAAAACTTGTGTAATTTGGGGACCATAACCCGTAATTTATAACAGTGTAACTTATTCAGTTCGGCCCTTCATCAAACTGAAAAATATTCCGGTCTCTACGCATTCCTTCCATGACAGCTGAATATTTATGCCAATAAATATTATTACCCGATTTGACCACTTTAATTGGCATTCATAGCTAAAGAGCGTTACACATTATATCTAAATGTGTGGCCCACATAATTGAAATATTCTATCACACAATGATCCACTTTCATGTTGAAATAATTTTTTCGAACAATGCTGACAAAATGTTAATTGTTTTAATAAATGTTTCTGAAATCCAATGTGATCTACGATATTTTGGCAACATTATGAGTTCTAACATTTCTTGATGTCGTTTGATGCCCATGTAGTTGATTATTAATTTGTGATGATTGTATATGTTCTTGGACAAACTATGAACTATTACTTAAAATATGTTGTCTTTCCTCAACTGATGTAGTTTCAACCTGTTCATTCTCTATTCTTGGGTTCCTTTCTTGTTGGCAAGTATCAGATTTATTGGTTATAATATTTGGCTGTGCTTTTAAAGATGCATGATTAACATAAAAATGTGTTTATTTCATGCTCTTATATTTTATCTTTTGTAAATAAATAAATGATACTTTGGGTATTTTTATGTGTATTTACAGATTGTCAAGTGATGCCTCTTTCATTTCAAATTAAAGGCCAACTACAAAGAAAAAAGCTACTTCCTTATGTCAACACTTTCTCAATCCCAAAAGAAGTTGTAGCTCACTGGTAAATGCATAGAGATTTGTACTGAGAGACCTGAGTTTGATCCCCGTCAAGCTCACTTTTTGCCAAAGAACGGAACATTCACATTGCCCCTTTGCTATGAAGAATATATGGAATAGTGATGTGTTATATGTATATATTCTTATGTATGTATATAATGCATGCACTTAATAAGGATTTTTGAATTTTAGCATAATCCCCTCAAGAATTCAAATCCAATTAATCGTATTTAATTGCCATGCAAAAAGAAGGGAATGTTTTAATCACACATCTTCAATTAAACACATCCTTATCTTCTCACTGACTGTGCAATGCATCAAAAGGAAGGACATTAATTACAATTCTTCAATCAAGCAAGGAATATTCCTTCATTCTGGAAAGGATATTTTCATGTATTTATTCTGTGGGCCTTGTATTCAAATAAGGGAGAAGGCTACATCCTGTATAAAAAACCACTGTATCATTGTAAAGGAAGGCCATTTTTTTTATGCAATTATTCTGTATTCTGTACTGTCATTTAGTTTTAATAAAGTTCTCCTTTGTTCTACTTTATTTACTTTTCTTATATAACAAATTGTGTATCTACTCAATTAGTTTTGGGTAGAACACGAATTGTTAGTGTTATTTCTATTGCTTATTAGGATTGACCGTTGATTAGATTCAACGGCAATACTAATTTAATTTCTGTTGTTTTTTGTTTATTGTTCATTTCTAGTATTTGTTCTTCGTTTTTGTGGTTGAATTTGGTATTGACCTGATTAGATTCAGGTCCATAGTAAATTCAATAACTTTGTTTTCAAAACCAACCCCCAACTATTGTCTAACTCGCCCAAGAATAAATAGATAATAATTTTTAATTACACCTCCCTGTGTTCGACCTGTATGCTACGCACCTGTATGCTTGCAGAATTTAATTTAAATATCGCGCTTTTCTAATTCATAGATTTGCGACGATCAAGTTTTTGGCGTCGTTGCCGGGGAGGTAACGTTAAATTTTATTATTTAATTCTGATTCGTGTTAGTTTTTTTTTTCTTCTTGTTTTTGTTTTGTTTTGTTCAGTAGAAAAAAAACTCTTGATTGGTAGATTGGATATTATTTACTGATATTTCAATCTCCAAAAACAAGGAAAAAAAATCTTGCTAGTTTTTCTTTTATTTCTTTTTTTTCCTCAGTCTATTCCTTTTTACAAGTTCCTCTCTCTCTTCATTTAAAAAAAATAATCTTGCCAATTCTTTCTCATTTTGTTTCTTTTCTTTCACGGCTTTCTTTCCTGTTTTTCAATACATTTGATTCCCTATCTTCTTTTCCAAACTTTCAAAAAAAAATCTCATTTTGTTGATTTGGTATTGATAGTTGTAGCCATAATCTTCTAAATAAAAAATAAAAAAAAACTTGTTTTTTTTTCTTATCCTCTGATTTCTTTCCCGTTTTTGAATTCCATTCCAATTCAAAAAAATATCTGGTTTAGTAATTTGGTTTATCAATTTGATTGGTACTACCATCAACTAAACAGAGAAAGAAAAAAAAAGACTTGCCCATTTTTATTCAATTTCTTTTTTTTTTGTCTTCATTTCTTTCCCTTCCTACCTTTCCATTACAACCTGATTTCTTTCTCAAGAAAAAAAAAGATCTTTTCATTAATTTTTCCCTTATTTCCCTCTCTGCTTTTAATTCTCTCTCTTTTCTCACATTTCTTTCCCTTATTTTCTTCTCTGTAGATCCACGCCATTCAAAATTCACACCCATCCTCTACTACAAAGCCACTTTCTTCTTCCATTTTCTAACCCTACACCAACACGCAAACCACCCACTTGCATCCAACCCTCCTCACGTCCAACACCAACAGCACCTCCCCCTTCATTGCCTCCGCAACTGCAAAGTCACCTTGCAAACACCACTTCACCCCAACATTCATCCACCGCCCATACATCTTCCTGCGCCAGCAAAAACCTCCCGGTCCTCCAAATCGCAACTCCTAAATCCGATTAAAAACCCAATTCGATTAGAATCAAGCTGAGTTGATTCGAGACCAGAAGAGCGAAAAAAAAGAAAAAAAAACAAAGGAAGGTCTGAGTTGATTTTTTGTTTTGTGCGTGATTTATCTGGGTTGAAACATAAAAGAGAAGGGGTATCAAAGAAGGAAGGGATTTTCATTGTTGACTGTTTCTTTTTGGTCTCACTGTTCGTTGTTCTGTGTGTGACTTGCTGAAGCTTGTGTGTGTGGCACTGTTCTATAGTCATTTCTTTTGTGGTTGATTTGAAGAAATAAATTTCATACTTGTGATTTGCTTCCTGAAAAGTAAAGGAAGTGCGCTTGGGAAATCAAAGAAATAGGGGGCGTGATTGTCTCATAATTGGACTAGCGTGATTTTTTTTATTATATATTACAATAATTGGATAGTCAAGCCTGGTTCGTTCTAAGGGTTGTGTACGCTCATTTTGTGACCGGCTGAGTGCGTGTGATCTGCCAATTGGGTGCGTGAGTGTTGTCGCTTTGTTCTTGTCTCTTTGTCAGGTTTTATCGCTTTGTTTTGTTGGAGTCTACTTTAGCTTGTTTCTTTTGTTCTGTGTTTTGGTTAGTCTAGTTTATTTTTATTATTATTTTATTTTCTTCTCAAACAAACCAAAAAAAAAGAAAAAAAAGTGTTTTAATTGATTGAGCGAGTGTCAGATTTTGTTTTAGAGTAAATTGTTTTTGTTTAGTTTAGTTTTTAATTTTATTTCTTCCTTCCAATTTAGTTCTTAATTTGTTGTTTCTCTACCTTGTCTTTTCTTCAAAAAAAAGAAAAAAAAAGAAAAAAAAAGAGTTAGAAGCAAAAAAAGGCCCACACAACAAACAAAGAGATTCAAAAATCAGTCAACTTGCAAACAAAATTCGAATTGTTGGAGCGGTTGCACACCAAGTGGGGTGTGAACGCGCTAGCGCTTCCCAAATTCACTGGAGGACTGCCGATCAAGGTGAGAAATTTTTAAAACACTACAGGTGCTCTACTGCAAAGAAAAAATATATATCGACAATTGTTGTAAAAAAAATCTGCAAGGCAGCGGCTTGAATGTAATTTTTTTTAATTTCTGCAATTGTTTTGTGTGATTGTTGTTATTTCTGCATTTTTATTCATTCTGTTAAGGGCAATACCCCAATTCACATAAAGTGAGGGATTTCATCACCCTTTCCTTAGCCCACAAATTGCATTTCATCGTAGAATCTGACTAATAATAACGGTTAGACGTTGGACTTAAGGGAGTCACGGGCTCATCTAGGGCTTAATTGTATTGTGATAGTTGATTCATTTGGAACGAATTATTTCTCGGTGTCGACTACGGCAGAGAAATAACCGTTTATAAATATTACGGTGATTCGTAAATATTATATCGATTATTACTCTGAAGGTACTTAAACCTTCGGCTGCATTGCTAGGGTGATTCCTGGTGCACTGATAACTCCTGTCCGTTAACTGGCTGAGAAATCTTTTGATCTAATTAATCAAACGCGTCACTTTATAATTTTGTGTTAGGAGCCAATAAGGACAGAAAATTTCATTGTATCTAATTTCTGTGCTTGCATCTAACAACGATGAGTGAAAAAAGTGTCAGCCAACAAAATTCTCCTAGGGGTTCTCGAATCAACCAAAATTTTCCAACCGAATTGGATCAAAATCGAGTGAATCAAAACTTCCCAAACTTTGGGGATCAAAACCAAATAAATCAAAACTTTCAAAACCTCAATATCCAAATGGATAGACCCTTGTCTCTTCGTGATCGATGTTATCCTACTAGGACCATTCAACCATCTGTCATTATGTTCCCACCAGCTGAAGGAAACAATTTTGAGCTAAAACATTCTTTTATCCAAGGGGTACCAAAGTTTACGGGATCTGAAAATGCTTATGAATTTCTGAGTGAATTTGAATTGTATGCTTCCACAACAAAAATGCAACAACTATCTAACGAATCGATCAAGCTAAGGCTAATTCCATTTGCACTACTTGAAAGCGCTAAAAGATGGCTAAATTCTCTTCCAAGACATTCCATAAGAAGTTGGGATGAATTTGTCACTGCATTCTTGAAAAAGTTTTTCCCTTTCCATAAAACTCTAAAAATCCGAACCGAGATAAATCAATTTTGTCAAAATGAGGGGGAAACTTTTTCAAAATACTTTGAGAGATTCAACCAGCTATTATATAGTTGCCCTCATCATGGAATTCTAAAAGATCACTTATGTCAAATTGCATATGAAAGGCTGAACTATCAGACTAGAACTCAATTAGAATCAATGTGTGGAGGAGATTTTATGTCTAAAACAACCGATGAAGCTTGGCGGTTCTTAGAAGACTATTCTGAAAAGGACATGCAATGGGAATCGATTCGTGTTCCCATTCGCACTTCTACCAGAGGAGTGCATGTCGTGGGCCCAAGCCAAATTCCTTTAGAAAATCAAACTCCTCAAGCCGGAGAAGGGTTACCCCACTATTACTCTCAGGACCAAGCCAATGCTATAGCTCAAAATAATCCTGACTCATCCACGTACAATCCTGGTTGGAGAAACCACCCATATTTTTCTTGGTCGAACCATAATAATTCGGCAAACCCATCTCACATGCAACCCTTTATCCCCAACCCGAATTACCAAGCTTCATCTCCCAAGTCTCAAACCTCTCAAGTTTCACCTCAATCCAAACAACCTTATAGGCACCCCAATTTTCAATCATCAAACCAATCCTCTCAATCTTCTCAACCGTCACAAGATATTGTTCGATTAGAAAAACAAATAAATAATCAAGATGTTAAACTCGAACAAATGATGAATATGATGAAGGAACCAATGAAAAGTAATGAGAAAGGAAAGTTGCCTAGTCAACCCGAGGTGAATCCAAAATATAACTCTCGTACTCTAAATTCTTGTGAGGATGAAAACCACAATCCGGTCAACGTTGTTATAACCCTTCGATCTAAAAAGGGGATTGATAATAATGTTGGCAACCCTGACAAACCTTTGAACTCAACCCAAATACAAAAGCTTGATGATCACTTAATGGCTACAAATGCCGGTTCTTCTAAACCTCCATCTTCCTTAAATGTTGGCAATCCCAACAGTTCTTCTCTTTGTGTCGGCAAACCCGACCCACCTTTGAAAATCAATGTTGGCAATCCCAACATTTCATCTTCTACACCCCTACCACCTTCTTCCTCGAATGATGAAACTGATCGTAGAGTCGGAAAACCTATAGCTCCATTTCCCCATAGACTCAATAATAAGAAGAAAGTGGCAAATTTCGATAAAATTTTGGAAATTTTCAAGCAAGTTTGTGTGAACATTCCTCTTTTAGACACCATTGAACAAATCCCTCAATATGCTAAATGTCTTAAGGAATTGTGTACACAAAAACGTGTAACTAATGTCCCAAAAACCGCCTTTCTGACTGCGAATACAAGCTCTATTCTTTCGAATCTTGCCCCAGTCAAGTACAAAGACCCTGGCTGCCCTACCATTGATTGTAAAATAGGAAACACTCACATCTCTCGAGCCCTACTCAATCTTGGTGCCAGTGGTAATCTTCTTCCTTATACTGTTTATCGTCAACTTGGACTGGGGGAGATTAAACCAATAAACATCACTCTTCAGCTAGCTGACCGATCTGTCAAAAAGCCATTGGGAATAATTGAAGATGTCTTAATACATATCGAACAGTTTTACTTCCCTGTCGATTTCATTGTTTTAGAAACCGAGCCTGTCCCAAATCCCAATGTTCAAATCTCGTTGATATTAGGACGCCCCTTTTTAGCAACCTCAAATGCTATCATTAATTGTAGGAACGGTCAACTTCGACTTTCCTTCAGGCATCTAACTATTGAGTTGAACATCTTTAATCTCAACAAACAACCTAGGGATTTTGAGATCAATGAAATTGACATGATTCAAACCACCGTTGATGAATCCTTTAATGACACTTCTGAAGCCATGAAAATGTGTCTTGACCATTTCAACTCCAATTTCGATGAGCACGAATATGTTTCTGAACTAAATGAATTTTTTGAATCCACACTTTCTCCATCTGAATCTGACCAAAGAATATTGACCAATGTGGACACACACGAACATCCCAAGTTGGACCTCAAACCATTGCCACACGACCTTAAGTATGCATACTTGGACCCATCACAAACTTTTCCCGTAATCTTGGCTTCTGATCTTACCGAGGACCAAGAAGAAAAACTTTTGGAAATTTTACGGGAAAATAAAGACGCCTTGGGGTGGGAAATTAGCGATATAAAAGGAATTAGCCCATCAATTGTGGAACATCGCATACATTTAGGTTATGAGGCTAAACCCACCCGTGAGGCTCAAAGGCGATTAAACCCAAACATGAGAGAAGTGGTCAAGGAGGAGATAATCAAATGTCTTGACAATAACATCATATATCCCATCTCTGATAGTACTTGGGTGAGTCCGGTACAAGTTGTACCAAAGAAGTCGGGAGTCACTGTGATCAAAAATGACAGTAATGAACTCGTCTCAACAAAAATCAAAACAAAACGGCGTGTGTGTATTGACTATCGAAAGCTCAACTCAGCCACACGAAAAGACCATTTACCCTTGCCTTTTATTGACCAAATGCTCGAACGCTTAGCGGGACATGAGTACTATTGTTTTCTCGATGGATACTCTGGCTATAACCAAATTCCTGTTGCTTTAGAAGATCAACATAAGACCACCTTTACTTGTCCCTTTGGAACCTTTGCTTATCGTCGCATGCCTTTCTGTCTTTGTAATGCCCCCGCGACTTTCCAACGGTGTATGATGAGTATTTTCTCTGATATGGTGGAAGAATTCTTGGAAATATTCACAGACGATTTTTCAATCTATGGATCATCTTTTTCCCAATGCCTCACTCATTTAGAACTCATCCTTAAGCGTTGTAAGGAGAAATCACTCGTGCTTAATTGGGAAATATGTCACTTTATGGTAAAAGGGGGATAGTTCTAGGTCATGTCATCTCAAAAGATGGCCTTGAAGTCGATAAATCAAAAATCGATTTGATTGCTAATTTACCTCCTCCTAAGTCTGTCAAAGATGTTCGTTCATTTCTTGGCCATGCGGGATTCTATAGAAGATTCATTAAGGATTTCTCGAAAATTTCAAAACCTCTCTCAAATTTACTTGCCAAACACGTGAAGTTTGAATTTTCCAATGATTGCAAAACATCTTTTGAAACTCTTAAGTCAATCTTGACCATAACTCCCATCATTCAACCCCCTGATTGGACTCAACCCTTCGAACTTATGTGTGACGCCTCTGATTTTGCTATTGGAGCTATCTTGGGCCAGCGAATCGATAAACTTCCTCAAGTCATTTATTACGCTAGCAAAACCTTAAACGAGGCCCAATTGAATTACTCAACTACTGAAAAGGAATTTTTGGCAGTTGTTTTCGCTCTTGAGAAATTAAGACCATATCTCATAGGATCCAAAGTCATAGTTTACACTGACCATGCGGCCTTACGATATTTGCTTTCTAAAAAGGATGCCAAGGCCCGTTTAATTCGTTGGATCCTTCTTCTTCAAGAATTCGATATAGAAATACGAGATAAAAAGGGTTCTGAGAATGTTATAGCTGATCATCTCTCTCGAATTGTGCACAAAAATGTTGATGACACCCAAATCGATGATTATTTTCCTGACGAACAAATCCTTTCGATCTCTAACACCCTTTGGAACGCTGACATTGTGAATTATCTTGTCACATAGCAAACACCCGCTGAATGGTCGAAATAAGATAAACAAAAATTTCTCTCGAAAGTTCGAAACTTCTATTGGGATGACCCATATCTTTTCAAATACTGTCCAGACCAAATCATTCGAAGGTGTGTGCCTGATCATGAACACCAAAGTATTCTTTCTTTCTCACATGACCATGCTTGTGGCGGTCATTTTGGAGCAAGAAAAACTGCTGCAAAAGTATTGCAATGTGGTTTTTACTGGCCCACACTCTTTCGTGATGCTTTCGATTTTTGCTCTAAATGTGATCGATGTCAACGAACGGGTCGAATTACTAAGCGGAGCATGATGCCTCTCAACCCCATTCTAGTGATTGAGTTATTCGATGTTTGGGGCATCGATTTCATGGGACCATTCCCTAACTCATTTGGGAATCTTTACATCTTGCTTACGATAGACTATGTTTCAAAATGGGTTGAAGCCATTCCGACCAAAACCAATGATAACAAGGTCGTTATCAAGTTCCTCAAAGAAAACATCTTTTCACGCTTTGGCACACCTCGAGCTATCATTAGCGATAATGGCACTCACTTCTGTAATCGTGCTTTTGAATCCTTGCTCAAGAAATACTCAATCACCCACAAGCGGTCGACCCCTTACCATCCACAAACTAGTGGACAAGTAGAAGTTTCCAATAGACAAATCAAACAAATTCTTGAGAAAACCGTAAATTCCAATAGAAAAAGATTGGTCCTTAAAACTGATTGATGCACTTTGGGCTTTTCGCACTGCTTATAAAACCAATCTAGGGATGTCACCATATCGATTAGTCTTTGGAAAAGCTTGCCACTTACCTCTTGAATTGGAGCATCGTGCTCTTTGGGCCATAAAATTTTTGAATTTTGACTTAGAGAAAGCCGGCTCACATAGGAAGTTGCAAATTTCGGAATTAGATGAATTAAGAAATGAGGCGTATGAAAATGCGAAAATCTACAAAGAAAGAACCAAAGCCCAACATGACAAAAACATACTTCGTAAGGAATTCAATGTAGGACAAAAAGTTCTTTTATACGACTCTAGACTTCACTTGTTTCCTGGAAACTCAGATCTCGATGGATTGGACCTTTTGTTGTGAAAACAGTATATCCTCATGGAGCGGTTGAAATTGAAAATCCTAGGGATGGAAAAGTCTTCAAAGTAAACGGTCAACGACTGAAACCATTTTTGGAATTCGAGCAATATGACGAAGATGACCCTATCGATCTGCATGAGCCTGATCATCCACCATGAAATCAGGTGGTACACGTTTTTTTCTGTTATTTTTCTTTTTCATTTTTTATTTTATTTTTGTTTTTCTGTCTTAGACAGTTGGGACACTCTCTCAATCAAGTGTGGGGGGAGTCTGCATTGCATTCTTTTGATTTTTCTTTAATTTTTCTTTCTTTCTTTTCATGTAGGACCATCATACATTTTATATCGTAGTAACATACCAATTTTTTTTTTGGAAAATACGACAAATTTTCAATTGATACAACGAAATAAGTCTACAATTTTTAGCCAGTTGATAGTATTTTTTTCTCTCAGCCAAGTTCGAATTTGAAATATAATGAAATTTTAATTTTGAGGGATAATAGTGTAACCGGTACATAGGGAGATTCTTAGGTGATGGCCATTAAATCTATTCTATATTGTAGACTTTGTTTAAATAAGTGGAGGACTTAAAATACTTATAATGGCTTGTCAAACCTTTAAAACTAAGTTGTGTTAAGTTGAATTCGCGTAACTCTCTTTTTGTTCTTATAAATTCAATAATAATAATAATAATCCAAGGGTATCCAACATTACTTGTATATCGAGCGTTGGTGTGCAAACCCGCCAAGCTCTATCCGACATGTTGTTGACAAAGTCAGCGTTGGAATATCTTGGTCTCATTTTATGAGATTGGACACCTAAGGATTACCGACACGTTGTTGACAAAGTCAAAGTCGGCCTGCACAATCCGCCAAGCTCTTTACCCACCCTCCGTTAGTCCGCGAGGCAGTGCATGGGTGGTAAACCGTGGTCTTCTAAGTTAGGTGTATGTACTTAATCATAAATTTTAAAATTTTATAGAATAAAGAATAAGCAATGATGCCCAAACACTTCTTGACTTTATTGATTTGACTAGCCATACATGAGAAAATTAGAATACCACTTTACAAACTGTGCTAAGCAAACTAAGAATCTATTTCATGGCTGCATGATGGTATCGACCGAACTAACTGGCCAAACTGGAATTTAACATTTGAAAACTTGATTTATATTGAAAAATTGTGACAAGTTGAGGTATCTAAAATAAAATCAACTGATTAGAAATGTTGTACCACTTTCCTGAAATAAGTCGTGTTTTCATTTTTCGTTTTTATTTTTGCATATGTCCATTGCATTCATGTAGTTTCATTAGAATCATAGCATACTGCATTTGGATTTTGTGGGTAGTATCAGCTGAAAATCCTCACGAGACACCACTCGTCCTACTAGGGACACCTAGAGGTTTAACGGCTTGTTGCATACGCTCAATGCAATCGTGTTTCCTACGAAAGTGTGACCTATCTAGTTAGTTTTTCATTTCTTGTTTTAATCGAGGACGAGTAAAAGATAAGTGTAGGGATATTTGATTAAAATAAAAATGTGTTTAT
The DNA here is from genome assembly GCA_030737875.1 of Allium sativum. Lineage (NCBI taxonomy): Eukaryota > Viridiplantae > Streptophyta > Magnoliopsida > Asparagales > Amaryllidaceae > Allium > Allium sativum. The sequence continues at coordinate 1,007,933,266 of CM060916.1, forward strand.
TTCATGCTCTTATATTTTATCTTTTGTAAATAAATAAACGATACTTTGGGTATTTTTATGTGTATTTACAGATTGTCAAGTGATGCCTCTTTCATTTCAAATTAAAGGCCAACTACAAAGAAAAAGCTACTTCATTATGTCAAAACTTTCTTAATCCCAAAAGAAGTTGTAGCTCACTGGTAAATGCATAGAGATTTGTACTGAGAGACCTGAGTTCGATCCCCGTCAAGCTCACTTTTTGCCAAAGAACGAAACATTCACACTGCCCCTTTGCTATGAAGAATATATGGAATAGTGATGTGTTATATGTATATATTCTTATGTATGTATATAATGCATGCACTTAATAAGGATTTTTGAATTTTAGCATAATCCCCTCAAGAATTCAAATCCAATTAATCGTATTTAATTGCCATGCAAAAAGAAGGGAATGTTTTAATCACATCTTCAATTAAACACATCCTTATCTTCTCACTGACTGTGCAATGCATCAAAAGGAAGGACATTAATTACAATTCTTCAATCAAGCAAGGAATATTCCTTCATTCTGGAAAGGATATTTTCATGTATTTATTCTGTGGGCCTTGTATTCAAATAAGGGAGAAGGCTACATCCTGTATAAAAAGACCACTGTATCACTGTAAAGGAAGGCCATTTTTTATGCAATTATTCTGTATTCTATACTGTCATTTAGTTTTAATAAAGTTCTCCTTTGTTCTACTTTATTTACTTTTCTTATATAACAAATTGTGTATCTACTCAATTAGTTTTGGGTAGAACACGAATTGTTAGTGTTATTTCTATTGCTTATTAGGATTGACCGTTGATTAGATTCAAAGGCAATACTAATTTAATTTCTGTTGTTTTTTGTTTATTGTTCATTTCTAGTATTTGTTCCTCGTTTTTGTGGTTGAATTTGGTATTGACCTGATTAGATTCAGGTCCATAGTAAATTCAATAACTTTGTTTTCAAAACTAACCCATAACTATTGTCTAACTCGCCCAAGAATAAATAGATAATAATTTTTAATTACACCTCCCTGTGTTCGACCTATATGCTACGCACCTGTATGCTTGCAGAATTTAATTTAAATATCGCGTTTTTCTAATTCATAGATTAGCGACGATCAATGCATTTTGGGAATTTTCTCTTCTTTGTCAATACATTTCACGACGCCGAGCTAGATAATTTTCTCGTTGTTCTTGACTCATAACTCTTCTACGTTCTCAATCGCTCATATGACGCATTTCTTTCTATTCATCGGTTAAAATTTTAGAACTTATATTTTTTTTCTCCTTCGATTATTCATCTCTGATGTATTATCGTCTGAAAAATATATATTATTAGATTATTAATTTTTCAACATTGAATAATATAATTGCATAAAGCAGTTGCTAAGCTAGTGACAATTATAATTGCAAAGTAGAACGAAACTACATAGCATGCATAAATGTAAGGTTTATTATACAATCTGCAAACCATAAAATAGAAAGAAAAAAATTGTTCAAAGATGGAGGAAAAAAACCTATAGCAAAATACCATAAAATCAAAATATTATTTAGGATTGAAGTTAATAAATATTGTAGTGTTTATAACTTTAATAACCATTAAATAGAAAAAAATAAAATTTAACATCTATAATGAAAGCAATTGTAAATTGTATTAATAATCGCGCAGCAAAAAACTTCATTTAATGAATGCTATTTTCATATGTTTATTTCAGGTTTGGAAACAACGTGGGTCTGGTCTAACATTTAACGCATTGAATTCTTTAAAGATGAAACAATTATTGTATATATGGGAATAAACCTATAGCTAAATCTTTGTGTAGAGAAATTGATGTTGTGTTGGGAACATGTACCATACCCACAAACCTTTCAATTACACTTCTTGTATCATCCACAATCGTAAAACAATTGCCATTTGCTCCTTAATTGATGTATCACGAGCTTCATCAATCAATACCGCAAATAGTCCTCCAAAAAATGTTGTAGGATATGTCATTTTAAGATTTTATGATGCATTTTCTAAAACAACGGCATCAACCGACGGCTTTTGATGAGCTAGCAATTGTAGAAGTTCAAGAAAATTTCCCTTATTCAATGATCTTTCGGATTCATCATGTCCGCGAAAAGACAAACCTTGATGCATCAAATAACGAATGCACTCAAGGATTGAATTTAATCGGATTCGATAATCAATTTGACTTTGATTTGAATATCTCTCAATTATCATTGCGATATGTTGAGTTTGATTCATTAAATTCTCGGCCTTTGCACATGCTGCTCTATGAACATCTGAAATATTATGTTCTCGAAGTCTTTGATTGTGTTTCCAATTTTTATACCCGCCTCGAATAAATGTATCACTTGTATTTCTACTCACCGATTGAGGATGAAATAAGTAACATGGTAAACAATAGACTGCGTCTTCTTTCGTACTATATTCTAACCAATTCCTATAATTGTTAAACCATGATTTATTGAAACGTCGAGCACTTCCACCAATTATTGTTTGTGGAAATATTTGCAAGGAAGGTTGACAAGGACCTTTTTGTAAATATACTCTTCTAACTATGCCTTGGTCGTTTGGATCATAGTCAAAAATTTGATGTCGTAGATTAGGATAGGAAGGAAGATTTGATAAATCTACTTGAATATGGCTTCATGTTACCAAGTTTGGAGTAGTTATGTTTTGAGTATCATCAATTATCGCACTACTAATAGGCATAGAACTTGTAGAAGCTCCAACTTCGCTAGAAATATTTTCGAATGCTCTTTTGAAATACTTTCGCCTATCTAAAATATGAAAGTATATGTTTACCAAAACAATAAATTATATAAACTTGCAGACACGTTAATGTTGAATTGTAAAAATTGGCAGAAACTTGCAGAAAAGTGGTAAGTATTTTTTTTTAAACTGGTTGCAATTAGTTCATCCTAGGGGAAAAACCACAAAGGCACAAAATCAAAACTGTAGTCAGAAGAATGCTGTGCAAAATTGAATCATATCCTTAATTCCTAATTTCAGTTTAGTAAATTGTATCATAACGGATCAGTTCAGAAGAATCAGAACACCAGTTCATGAAATCTAGGTTCAAAATATAAATTTCAACAACCTAGGTTTAAAAAAATGAATTACCGAATTACAAAATTTCAGCAGCCTAGGTTCATAGTCAAATTCAAATCGAATACAAATTTCTGCAATCTAGGGTTAAAAAGAGACTGCAAAATCTGTAAAAACTAACCATCCATTGTTGATTTGATTTGTTTGTTGATGGAGAACAGCTGACTTGATTTGTTAATGGACAACGATTTGTTTTCCAGAGCGAAAGAGTCGAGAAGACAAGCGAACGACAAAACGAGAGAGAGACAATAGACAGAGAGCAAGAGATTAAGAGAAAGTTTTTCCTTTTTTGCGTTTTCTATTTTTTTTTTTTTTTTTTTTTTTTGGATTTTTCGTTTTCGGGTAAAGGGAAGGGGGCAATTGCCTAGGTCAATGAACACGTGCCTCCGCCCCTGGGTCTGGTCTGATATTTAATGCATTCAATTCTTTGAAGATGGAGTAGTAATGAAAAAATTGAAGTTCAGTAACAAGAATTGAAAGCCATTTAAGCACCTCACGTTACATAGTTGCATATATCTAAAAGCTTTAGCATTTTACAATTTTATGCAAATCATGTGCAACAAAATATTATTAGAATTCCTTAGATGTCTCTTACCCTATAGAGCTATCACAGCCCAACCACCGGCTCCCTTATGTGCATTCCCAGACACAGCCCGCCCCATGTCACCACGACTGCCTTCACCTGAGCCAGGTCAAATTGGATCATCTTTCGAGGCCCAGCCTGTGGGTAGCTCATAAATTTTTGGTACTGTGAATAATTATGGACCGACAAAACATTAATATGGACATTTTTTGTTTTAGTAGGCTGATGATGCTCTGTAGCAGCAACAAACTGCTGCCTTATAGGTAGCAGAATTTGTTTGCAGAGTTATGTAAAAAGTTTATTGATTGAGATTATACTAGTATTACCGCATAATGGTGGGAAAACCGACCGTTAAGGTGTTAACTATGGAATAAAAATTATGCATTACAACATATTTTAGGTTTGATTTTATTTAAAGAACTGTAGGGTACTTTAAAAGAAAATGTAAGTTATTAATAAAGTAGATGATGCTGAGAAGCAAGAACCCATCAAATAGTCGATATACATATCTTGATTCAAAGTTTATATATATAGCCGATTTTTTTAATATTTCATCACAATTTTTGTAGGCATTTCAACAAACAACATCTACGTAAAATCAATATATCAAAATATAGCAAACACACATCAGATGATCCAAAGACCAAGAAGCATATTTATGTGTATCAGTATCGAACTTTACTCTCTGACATACTTTATCTGTCAAAATTACAGAGATCAACGGTCGATTTTCCCATTGTTGTACGATTATATTAATAATACCAGGAAAAAAAATACATCTAAGTTTTCCAAAATATTTGCCACTTTCATCATTTCCAGAATGCATTAAAATTTATTCATAGCATAGCATAGCATATATAATAGTTATATACTTACATGTATTACTGGTTTCCTTGTTGAAGGTGCAAATTAGCAAAAGTGGAAAGCTTCTAAAATTGTCTCAATACCAAGAAGCTCCAAAAATATGGCTGACGATGCATTTCTTAAAGTTTCAGTTGTATTGATAATGTTAGAATTTGACTGGTCATGTTATTGGATCTGCTAGTGTAGTGTGATCTATATTAGACAAGAGCTTCAAACAATATTGATTTCTATATTGAAATTAGTTTGTCCAAGATTTTATAATAAGGTTGTTTTATGGCTTTTGATTTATTTGGTGTGTTCGGTGATTAGCATTGCTGTTAATTGCATTGGCAACTAATTTGACCTGCTTCAAATAGTTTTATGCGGACAAAAAAAGAGTAGATATATTATCATACAAGCTTTTCTTTTTATGTTCGCAATTCAGAATTTGAACTGTTTCTTATTAGTTGAGAACAAATGAATGAAACGTTTGATAACAAATGTAGATAGGCCATTCTCTTTGCAGCAGGTATTTGGCAACTTATAAACAGCAGTGTATTTCTACAGAATGCTAAAAAAAATTCAGTTCAGAACAAAGGCCTATAAAACGCGTTGCTTTAGCAGTTAGGTAAATTGATAAATGATCCATGCACTATCAAATTCTCTGTTCCCATAGACATATACAGATTCATGCTCGCGTATTTAATAGTTTCCATTTAGTAGAAGACTACACCAAGTGCTTAACATAAGTTACGAAAGAATACATTTTAATCTCTTTTGGCACCAAATACAAATACAATCTTAACTGATGAAGCAGAAAGAGTTGGTATCTCAATCATAGATGAGATATGTTATTTGCTGCTTGCTCATCCAATGCGACTTCATTAAGATCGCCAAATGGAAAGCTTCGAGATAAGGTGCCCACCGTCACTGTGTCATCGTCAGTTGTGTCCAATAAGCATATTGAAGTGCTAGTTCCTACCCGGGAGAGTAACGGTCCACGTTTAGTTTTCACTCTCTTACACCAAGTATGAAGTGAGTCCCGCAGGCTTTCCACTATTACAGTTTCCCTGAATTTCGATCCCATCTATAGTCAGACCAAAATTGTCAAATGTATACTTTTAAGGACGAAACAAAGGATGAATTGTAAAACACTTGAAAGTTTCAAAATACATAATCGACTTTTCTTAAAAACAATTTCTTTTTTTCAAAAGGTGGAAATTAGGAATACATCAATGCATCATTTCCTTTACAAACTATTTTATACTTTCTTCTATGAATCTTACTTTTACTTGTCTCGTTTTCGATTTTAAAAGCAGCCGCTATGTGTACTACGATGGTTATACATAATTTGTGAATCATGGACATATGCTAGAAAAGCACACATCTCAATATTAGCAAAATTACTTCAGTACAATCTTGAATTTCACTTGAAAAAATATACATAATTTGTTGAAGAAAATTAAGAGGGACCTAAAGCTAATTTTTTATAAAGTCTGTCAACATTTCCCTTAAGAAAACAAGGTGCCAACAATGTAAAGTCTCATGTACCAAATTAATTGCTACTAACATATTAGTTACAACATATTAGCAGAGAGAAATTTATGGAGTGAAAGAGAACCAAATAATAATTACATTGAGAGGAAATGTGTTATAACTGCACCAAAATTGAACTAGAACCCTACAATTACCATGATAAACCCATGAGAATATATTGACCTAAAAGACATTAAAAATATATGTATACAGCTAGCATACAACAAATGAAATCATTGTTGTGATTTGTGACATAAAATCACATATGTTGATAGAGACGTGGCATGGATGTGCTTGGCGGTAGAGGAGATGGTGCAGCAACAGAAAGAAGGTTAGAAGGAGCAGTTTGGCGTTTGAGCGGATTTATTGCTGGATTTTGACCCGGTCTTTCTGTGACTTATTTGCAAGTATTGAGGGGATATATTCCTAATATATCTCTAAGAGGAATATTGGATATTTTTCCTAGGCCTTCTATTCTCCTATAAAAGCAGCACATTGTGCTGGATTAATGCATGACCGAATAGAGTGGCGGCTGCGTGCCTCTAGGGCTTGGTGCCCTAGAGATGATTGGTGCCTCCAGTTAATCTAAGGTTTAGCCGTCGTTCTTCATTGTTCTCCTTCTCCAACAAAGAGTGTTAATCATCTAGATATTCTTTCCCTTTCTCAATAAGGTTATTGATTCTTGTAATTTTGTTTATTGTTGGTTGTTGAACCAGTGGATGTAAACAAAATTTGTTTTTGTGAATCAATAAAGAGGGTGGTTGGGTGGAATATCTTGTGTTTGCGCGTGTGATTTCATATCTGTGTTTGTTTCCATATAAATCATCTTTAAGTAATTGGGTGAATAAGATTCTGGACGCTTCCGCAAAGGCGCCGTTTTCCATAACAGTTGGTACCAGAGCTAGATCATCGCAAAGCTTAGAGTGGTTTTGGACTGGAAAAAATTGATTTTTGTTAAAAAAAAAATTGATTTTTTGTTGAAAAAATTGATATTTTTTTATGTCGGATATGATGGCGTTGTTGGTGATGACTAATTTTGATTGGGGATTTGAAGGCCTCAATGGTTTGGTTGATGGAGATGAAAAGAAGCCCTCCGACGTGGATGAGAGAAGATGGAAGAAGACGAAGATGTTGGCAATTGGTTTGATTTGCTTATACCTTGGTGATTCGGTTCATCTTTTTGACAGGGGTCTTCATGTTGATGATGCTCGAGCGATCCGGAGTGATCGAGGAAGGAGCTCAGGTCAAGTGGTAGACGGTTGTTGATGTAGAAGGCGAGTGACGATTGAAGAACCAAGTCCACAGCAAGATGGAGAGGTTAATATGGTCACTGCTGATGGTCCTAAGGTGGAGGATCATGGTATCGACAATGGTCTAGATGTTGATGATACTCGAGGGATCCCGGAGATGAAGAGATCATGTCAAACGGAAGACGGATGTCGAGTTTTGAAATCCACAAAGACGATGGAGATCTTGTGGAATTGCAAGCATTTTTTAGACCGTTGGTGTATGCACGATGCAGCTCAAATGGTAGATGCATCTTTTGCAGGCGATGGGTTGTGTTTGTAATTGAGGTGTGGTCGTTGTCCTTTCAAATCGACTGGGGTGTATCTCGTTACCCGGAAATCGAGATTGGTTTAATTGAGAGAAGGTGTCGTTGAAAGAGCTAGATGACTTGTTTGGTGATTGTTGGAGTGTTGATATGATTTCAGATTAAGGTGGAGCATTGTGATGGTGATTTCACATGTTCATGGAAGTCGGTTGACTTATTGTTGATGTGATTTCATATCAAGGTGGAGTGTTGTGATTTGTGACATAAAATCACATATGTTGATAGAAACGAGGCGTGGATGTGCTTGGCGGTAGAGGAGATGGTGCAGCAACAGAAAGAAGGTTAGAAGGAGCAGTTTGGCGTTTGGGCGGATTTATTGCTGGATTTTGACCCGGTCTTTCTATGACTTATCTGCAAGTATTGAGGGGATATATTCCTAATATATCTCTAAGAGGAATATTGGATATTTTTCCTAGGCCTTCTATTCTCCTATAAAAGCAGCACATTGTGTTGGATTAATGCATGACCGAATAGAGTGGCGGCTGCATGCCTCTAGGGCTTGGTGCCCTAGAGATGATTGGTGCCTCCAGTTAATCTAAGGTTTAGCTGTCGTTCTTCATTGTTCTCCTTCTCCAACAAAGAGTGTTAATCATCTAGATATTCTTTCCTTTCTCAATAAGGTTATTGATTCTTGTAATTTTGTTTATTGTTGGTTGTTGAACCAGTGAATGTAAACAAAATTTGTTTTTGTGAATCAATAAAGAGGGTGGTTGGGTGGAATATCTTGTGTTTGCGCGTGTGATTTCATATCTGTGTTTGTTTCCATATAAATCATCTTTAAGTAATTGGGTGAATAAGATTCTGGACGCTTCCGCAAAGGCGCCGTTTTCCATAACAATCATGTATGCATAAATGTAGAAGTATATTACAAGCTTAGAACATCAATTCTTATGATATGTTATTATGTTAAGTCAATGTGAATCTAGAGAGCAACGAATCTAAAACAATTTGTGTGTGCTAAAGTTAAGCACTAAATTCAAAACAAACTTTCAAGTTTAAAAATAAGTTACACAAATGTCAGCAAATCATACCCAGAAATTAAGCGCACAATGATCATATAGTGCTTCTTCATGAAGCAAGAATGTGCCTTTAACACCCACTACAAAATTTATTAAACTCAACTGTTTTACGGACCTAATCATAAGCTTAACAGAAAAATGACCAACAAAAAAAGCGACTTTAATAGTTTTTGTCTAGCAATTCTTTCTGCATATTAGCATTGTTTTAGAAAGAAACAGTCCAGTCACAATGCAAACTTGTGTTCTTAATTTTTTATTTTTTTAAATGTTGCCAGGACGTTACAGCCACCACCCTTAAAAACGAGAGAACACAGATCTCTTGTTGGCTAGTGTATGCAAAAGAAATCCATACAGATTCCGTGTTTGTAATATTTAGCATGCCTGCATGACAACTAGTAAACCAATGTATAACAAGCACAACTATTAATTGGAATGTTTATGACACCATTTGTAAATAATACCAATGTCATTTTTGATCTAGTAGTTATCCACATATGTACCATATTAATGGTCCTTACAAGTAACAGATCGAACATCGAAAACAACTTAATCACCAAACCTTCATAGCTCTTACGACTATCATGACAACAAACAGTTATATAGTGGTTCTTCATGAAGCAAGAATGTGCCTTTAACACCCACTGCGAAATTTATTAAACTCAACTGTTGTAAGGACCAAATCATAAGCTATAACTGTTTTACATAGCTAGCTAGACATCATGTCTAAACTTGTTGTTAAATTGGCTCTCTCTCTCTCTCTCTAGTTTACCCTTTCAAAATTTGTTGTATTCTACCGTTAAAAAAAGTTATTGTGGTCATCCTTGAATGAATAGTCCCCTAGCAGGCTGTTCAATGTGTATATATTTCTCAATAAGGGAAAGCAACCTTTTATTTGACTAAAAGTAAATCAGAACAATGAGTCCTATTTCACTGAGGACAATTCAACTTCAAACTATAAAAATTAGTTTGTTGGAAAAATTCCAACTAATTAAGAAAAACAAACCTGAAACAGCTTCTACTAGAGCCATTTTTTTTTGTAACAAAAATCCTCCCACTAAATCTGGATTCACGGTATCTTTTGCACAGGGAATCCCATCTTTACTAAACTCATGTGTGCTTACATCAACATTTTCCATGTCTGGAATCTATCAAAAGAGTACATACACATTAATATCACATTATCACACATCTTAAGTTAGGGATTTTATGGTAGGATAATGTCAAAGCTAACCATATTCAGTAAGTACGAATATGAGATCTTCTTTGAAATATTCTATTTCAAAAAAGTGTAAAAGAGCTTCACGGTCTGAAACTGGCCATAACCTTCACCCTTTCTTCCAAATGGTTAAACTAAAGATTAAAAACTCGAAGTAGACAAAATATCCAAATAAAATAAAATAAAACACATTGAACATGCTAACTAGAATTTCATATCGCTAAAATACCTGTGGTTACAACATCGACGTGATTAGCTGCGTCCGATGGTGGGCGGCGGAGATCTGAGTGCGAATGAAACAAAAAAGTGTGCTTTTACCAGCAGAACAGAAATAAAAATCCAATAATTATGAAAATAAAACATACCTAGAGGATCTAAAATTCCACAATAGAAATAGGCGAAATCCAAGGGACAGAACTTTGGCTCAACTCGGATCCCAGTTTCTCAACTTATGTTCAAAATCGGATTTTTTTTGGAGTCAAAATACATGAAATTGTGAATGAATTTGTTAGAAAAAAATCGGATGTTTTTGAGGTCTCGCGAATAATTAATGTTATTTACTCGTTGATCCAGAAGCCAAAATTGAACTGCGAAAGCAGGGGCAAAGAAAGAGGGATCCGATATGAAATATGAATGAATTTGAATTAGATTTCTGGAAGAAGCAGGGGCGAAGAAAGAGGAATCCGATATGAAATATGAATTTCGAATTGAATGCGAGAAAAACCTGCAAGGAAAAATAATATGGAGAGAAAAATAGGACGGATAAAGAAGGAAACACGGAATATTGTTTTTAGGCTTCAGAGAAATCCATTTTGGCCGAGTTAGAGTAAGCAAACCTCCCTAATGGTCGGTTTGATGAGTAATAAAGATAATTGTTGAGATTATGCAGATGGTGCAGAGTTAAAAGTTTTTTTCCCTAACAATCACGCTTAAGACTTAAGTACTCTTTAAGAACAAACTACATCTAGTCTTCTCTCATCAATATTATTTTAATGGACGAAACACATCACAAATTGTAAATTAACCTTAATTGTAGCTTATACAAGTTATTATAGCTCAAATCTATACTGTATACATCTTGACCATTCACCAACAATACTTATTGTTGTTAGCCTGAATCCAGGGGTGTCAAATGGGTTGGGTTGGGTCTAAATGGGTTGGGTCGAGTTTTGACCCAACCCATTTATGACCCATTCTCTTTGACCCATTTATTACCCAATCGGTTTGTAACCCAACCCACTAATAAGTGGGTTACCCATTTAACCCAGATATCTAAAGTTGATTTAGCAAATAAAAACAAATGCTAAATTTTTAAAGTTAAAAAGGTCAAAATTACGAAAATACCCTTCATTTTGAAAAAAAGTGAAAAAAATAAATAAATTTCAAAAAATCCAGAAAATTAAGAAATGAAAAGTAAAAAAAATCGAAAATTACGATTTTTAAAGCTAAATATGTCAAAATTACGAAAATGCCCTTCATGTTGAAAAAAGTGAAAAAAATAAATAAAAATTAAAAAATCCAGAAAATTACGAAATGAAAAGTAGAAAAGCATTATTCGAAAATTACGATTTTTAAAGCAAAATATGTCAAAATTACGAAAATGCCCTTCATGTTGAAAAAAGTGAAAAAAGCAAATAAATTTTAGAAAATCCAGAAAATTACGAAATGAAAAGTAAAAGAAGAGTTATTCTAAAATTACGATTTTTAAAGCTAAATATGTCAAAATTACGAAAATGCCCTTCATGTTGAAAAAAGTGAAAAAAACAAATAAATTTTAAAAAATCCGGAAAATTACGAAATGAAAAATAAAAAAAGAATTATTCGAAAATTACGATTTTTAAAGCTAAATATGTCAAAGTTACGAAAATGCCCTTCATGTTGAAAAAAGTGAAAAAATAAATAAATTTTAAAAAATCCAGAAAATTACGAAATGAAAAGAAATAAAAGAATTATTCGAAAATTACGATTTTTAAAGCTAAATATGTCAAAATTACGAAAATGCCCTTCATGTTGAAAAAAGTGAAAAAAACAAATAAATTTTAAAAAATCCAGAAAATTACGAAATGAAAAGTAAAAAAGAATTACTCGAAAATTATGACTTTTAAAGCTAAATATGTCAAAATTACGAAAATGCCCTTTATGCTGAAAAAGTGAAAAAATAAATAATTTTCAAAAAATCCAAAAAATTTATTATTTTGAAAATTATTATTTTAAAATATCTTTTTTTACTTTTCATTTTGTAATATTCTGGATTTTCTGAAATTTTTTCATTTTTTTCACTTTTTCTAAAATGAAGGGAATTTTCGTAATTTTAGCATTTTTAGCTTTAAAAATCGTTATTTTAAAATAATTCTTTTTTACTTTTCATTTCGTAATTTTTTGGATTTTCTGAAAATTTTTCATTTTTTTTCACTTTTTCCAATATAAAGGGCATTTTCGTAATTTTGGTTCTTTTAGCTTTAAAAATCGTTATTTTGAATTAATTCTTTTTTAACTTTTCATTTTGTAATTTTCTGGATTTTCTGAAATTTTTTCATTTTTTCCACATTTTCCAAAATGAAGGGTATTTTCGTAATTTTAGCATTTTTAGCTTTAAAAATCGTTATTTTAAAATAATTCATTTTTTACTTTTCATTTCGTAATTTTTTGGATTTTCTGAAATTTTTTCATTTTTTTCACTTTTTCCAATATGAAGGCCATTTTCGTAATTTTGGTTCTTTTAGCTTTAAAAATCGTTATTTTGAATTAATTCTTTTTTAACTTTTCATTTTGTAATTTTCTGGATTTTCTGAAATTTTTTCATTTTTTCCAAAATGAAGGGTATTTTCGCAATTTTAGCATTTTTAGCTTTAAAATTTGTTATTTTAAAATAATTCTTTTTTTACTTTTCATTTCGTAATTTTTTGGATTTTCTGAAATTTTTTCCAATATTAAGGGCATTTTCGTAATTTTGGTCCTTTTAGCTTTAAATATCGTTATTTTAAATTAATTCTTTTTTAACTTTTCATTTCGTAATTTTCTGGATTTTCTGGATTTTTTTCAATATGAAGGGCATTTTCGTAATTTTGGTCCTTCTAGCTTTAAAAATCGTTATTTTAAAATAATTCTTTTTTAACCTTTCATTTTGTAATTTTCTTGAATTTTTTAAAATTTTCCATTTTTTTCACTTTTTCCAAAATAAAGGGTTGTTTTGTAATTTTTAAATTTTAAGTTTTTATAAATGTGTGTTTTTAATTTTAGATTTTAAGTTTTTATAAATGGGTATAATGGGTTACCCATTTATGACCCTTTTAAAAATGGGTCAACCCAACCCATTACCCATTCAATAAAATTCATAAATGGGTTAACCCAGCCCATTTGTCGATAGGGTAAACGGGTTGGGTCATATTTTGACACCCCTAAGCCTGATAATCTAATCAAGAAACATAGGAAATTAATATGTTTACTATATTTTCCTTTTTATACTGATTTCCAGCCATTATATATTTAGTCTTTTGGCAATAGCTTTTCATGCAACTATTTTCTGATCTGATGTTTAGTATTTCAATCATGTGTACTCTATGATATAGATTCAAGTTAAATAAAAATTGCTACAACTTCACATGAACGGAAATAAAATATTAAAGTCCCTATAGCATAATTTGATTAAGAAAAATTGCATATCATCACTTAGACAAAGCTGCTTACAGATACTCTTATGACATTGTATTATGATATGCCCATTTGAAATCTTCATTGTTCAGCATTTATCCACAAAAAAATTAAAATTATTTCTAGATGACCATCAATTATAAAGCCCAGACATAACAAACCATAATTACATAAATCCTAAACTATATCACAAATATGGTAGGAAAATTAATTTTAGCAGTTAAAAACAGGTAAGAATGGAACGGATCTCTTTCTATATTTATGTATTGGTTCAAATCCACATCATTTATATTAGTCGTACTCAGTTTACTGAAGATTGCATATAATTGTACTTAAACCTGATTCCGTTACTCTTTCAACAAAGTGCGGAGGTTGTATTCAAGAATGCAAGCAGTGGTGGTAATTGTATAATCAAAAATCTGCTACTCAACTTGAATTTCTGTAATCTAAGTATACATATAAAAAGCAAAATCAATTCAAAAAGTATATATAGCTTCATGCTTTTACACCTCTCGAGCTACTTGTGAAAAATGGTGGTAACACACACTTATCTTAAATGTTAACATTTTCCATTAAACAATATCAGTATACCTATATTTTCCCCTAAAGTAATCTTTCTTTATGCCACACCCCTAGAAAAATGTAACTTCAATCCTGTAGACATTTTATTACATGACATTTTTTGAACTGTTATATAGGATGATTAAAGAATGTTTCTATACAACTGAAAGAACTCATCATATAAATAGGGAACCAATGGATATCAAAGTAAAAAATTACATTAGTTTCAAACACATAAATATAAATCTTGTTAATATAATCACAGTAAAAATGTATTTAGTAAATCACCATATAATGTTTCAACCATATCTTTCTAAACATACCTTGGTTTGGTGGTTCTTTTATAGCAAGTTCAAATCCCAGTCGGGGCGACTGAGCTGATGAAATAGATGTGCATAGCACGCTGCAGGTTCGGAGGTAGGAAAGAGGCGTTGTAAGCAATCTGATTGTCAGCTTTGAGGAAGGAGGGAATTGTGAAGGTAACAGCTTTGAGATATAAACAAAAGTGGATAAAGCATATGTTAGGAAATTACGCAAATTCACTATAATTTTATTTGTCGAGAAAAAAAAAGTAGAATGGTAAGACACACAAACTTTGATAACGAAGTTTGGCCAATTATGCCTACATCTTCGTGCTGCTGCAAATCTTTTATTTAAGAGAATATTACAAAGTGATTACACAAATCACTTTTCACTTAACACTCAGTCTCACTCTAAGCTTGTTTTATTTTTCTTCTTATTGGATTTGAGATGGGATGAGAATTATAAAGTAAAATGATGCATTTATAAGGTGAAAAGATGTTAGTGGCTCGGTTGGTGGCAAGGTTGGCGGCAGCCCATGTTTATTGTATGGCAACCAACAGCAGTTCTAACAACCTCCCACTTTAAGACTGATTTCAATCCGTCACTGTTAGCCTACTTTGTGAACTAGGCTACACAAAGTTAGAAGATCAAGTGATAAAAAGCACTCTCTCAAAGTTCGGACCGGATCGAAAATATATGACCATGACAAAACAGTGCGGAGCAGAAAAAGAAGGGTCTCAGATGGAGCCGGATCGGCTCGGAGTATCCCTCTCTCTTGCGCGTCTGATCCGAACCCAGGGTAATGACAGTTTCACCCCACGATTTCCCGAAGAAGAGGAGCGGTTAAGCAACCACTTTGCCTATGTTCTCCCCACGTTCACCACTAACCTAATGTGTTGTCACCATCATATCCCATCCAAATCCGACTTTCATGGGATGGAGGCCACATATACCCGAACCGGAGCCGCTCCAGGGAGATCTTTCACCTATAAATGTACGTCCAAGGCTCATTTGAAGGGATCTTTTGGCATGTTCAGAACTAAAACTCCCTCACAAACCGAATTTCATAAATATATTCAGATCACAATCATCTTTTAAAATACATTCTAGAGGAGGTTGATTGAATTCATTCATTGTATGAGTGAGATTGAGTGAGAACCATTGTTGTACTTGCATTCAAGTCATCAATTCAAAGGGTAGAAAGTGGACGTAGACACTTTAATGCCGAACCACTATAAACCGTGTGTCTCTTCTTTGTTTTTGATTTCATTTCATTAGAATTATTTCTGATTTGGGTGTTAGAGCCATTTTTGGATCTAACATTTTGGTGCTTTCACTGAGAAATCTTTGAATTATCTACTTTTTGGGATTATCATTCTACTATTTGGACCTTCAAGTTCAAAGAAGTTAATCCTTTGTTTCTGACATTTTCAAGTATTTGCTGATCAATTACTGAAAATTGGACATTATAGGAAAAAGAAAAGAAGCGCAAGGCGCTTAGGAGAATGATGCTAGAGAAGATCAAGAAGCCATTGTCTTGACGAGGTCGCGGGGACAGAGGTCTGGAACGATCCGATCCGAACCGGATGTTCGGACCGAACTGAGAATCCAAACCAACCCGGAAGCTCTGGAGCTGCACAACCCCCCCGAACAGATATGAATCCAATGCCCTACTCCGATCCGAACCGATTGCGGCTGAAACTGATACATCTACTCGAGCACCCACCAATGCTCCGATGCCGGCCGCGACGACTGGTGATCAACCTGCTCCATCTGCACCCATCACACATAGAGATTTTTCGCGTTTTCTTGGCATGCTTGACAGTACTAGAAATGTGTTGGAAGCCCCTAAACGTGACAGTCTTCGCATGCAAGAGAACATGATCACCATGAGTAGGGAACTCAGTGAGCTCCGAAGGCAAAAAAACACCTTCTCCAACACGCCGCCTTGCTGTAGACTATTCATCTTTTTCGAATGAAGAACGTCCTCGTGAAAGAAAGCCACTTGAGCTACCTCAAAATCTTGATCAGTTGACCTTTGGATCCCGTGAAGATGCTGCTCATGTGTTAGGACCTGATGACCCGAGCCTGAGAGAACCTATGTTGTTGCCCATGCGTGGATCTCAAGTTCTACCTAGGGATCCTAATATTACTAATCCTATGCAATAACAACTTCTCCAACCCCTTCCTCCCGTGAATGACCGGGAGTGGAGGGAACAGAGTAGAGCAGCTACCGCTAGAAATAGGAGGATATCCCCTAACCAAGAGCATAGGGGTAATTTGAATATTAGGCTAGAGAACTTGAGCAAACATTAACAAATGCTGATATACGGGCGATGGTGCTCCAAATCATGTCAGAAAGCAGACACTACACCAACGAGGACTGGGGCATTGAGCGAAGTCACACCGGCTTCACAAATGATATATTAGACTTCTAGTTCCCTCGGCGATTTAACTTGCCACAGATGGATCGGTATTCAGGGAGAACCGACCCAGGACAACATCTGGTGAGGTATGTATGGTTCATGAATGCCACAGCAGCTCCAGACGCTATAAAATGCAAGGCCTTCCCGATTTATCTAGAAGACATGGCATTAATGTGGTTCACCCGACTCCCTCCACGGTCGATATCAACCTTAAAAGAATTAAGTGAACTCTTTATGAACCAATTTCGGCTTCATGCCCGAAAATCTAAAAGCGTCATTGAATTGTCAAGGATTAAGCATGCTCTGAGTGAATCTTTGAAATCATATTTAGACCGCTTCGACCTGGCTATCACCAAAGTCAGTGACTCTCATGAGCCCACTATTTTGATTGCCTTAATAGAAGGAGTCGACCCGGACATAGAATTCGGGGATTATCTATCCGGAAAACCACCCCCTACTAGGGAATTGTTCTACGAAAAGGCCAATATTCGCTTAAGGCGAGAGGAAGCTCATGCAAAGAGAAAAAGAAAGTCTGAAGGGGCCTCGAGGGAAGGCATCCAAAGCAATGTTGCTGTGAAGCAATTCGGTGACAGTTCGGGGAAGGTTGAGGTGAACGTCGGCAACCAGAGTAGAGGTAATAACAACATAGATGGCAACGACAATAGAAGGAATAGAAATCGAGGGAACAGCGCCAGCAAAAGGCCTCGATTCCAAACTTTTGAGAACTATTCGTCGTTGAGTGACACACTAGAAAACATTTATTTGGATACATACAACATATTGCAATATAAAAAGGCACCACCCAGAGACTCAACCCGAAAAAAGATCGCTATGGGAAAGTTTTGTTTGTTCCATGGAACCCACGGTCATTCTACCAACGAATGTCGTCATTTGAGAGATGTAGTTGAGAAAATCTTGATGTATTTGCCTACTTCCAAACCCACAACCCAACATCAGTCTACTTCCAAACCCACAACCCAACAGAAAGGTAAAGGGATTGTTTTCAATGCCATTATAGGCGGACCTCATCTA
The DNA here is from genome assembly GCA_030737875.1 of Allium sativum. Classification (NCBI taxonomy): domain Eukaryota; kingdom Viridiplantae; phylum Streptophyta; class Magnoliopsida; order Asparagales; family Amaryllidaceae; genus Allium; species Allium sativum. The sequence goes on from CM060916.1 coordinate 1,007,951,175, forward strand.
GCTAGCTGTAGTTTCAAAGCGATGGATCGGTACGTTGATGCTGCCAAGCACTTTGAAGTAGGAGAATGTAGTAACCTTGAAGATATCACCCCAGTGAAGCAACAAAGGACGATTTTATATTCCATGGTAGAGATGATATCGGAATTCAATCACCTAATGAAGACCCGCTGGTAATTACCACAGCCATCGGCCCTACTTTAGTCCATAAGGTGTTGGTGGATAACGGAAGCTCAATTAATATTCTCTTTAAGAAAGCCTTTGAACAAATGAGGCTTGAAGCGAAAGACTTAAAGCCCTGCGAAGGATGAATACGGGGCTTCAATGGGGCATCGACGGCTCCGATGGGCTATGTAGAATTACCAGTGACATTAGGACAAGGAGATCGCCAGAGAGTGAGAATCCTGCCATTTGTAATTTTGTATGTAGAGTCACCCAACAATACCTTCCTGGGCCGACCAGCCCTCGTAGAGTTTAGGGCATGTATTGCACCTTGGTGCTTACTGCTTAAATTCCCAACTGGCGTAGGAGTAGGGGTGATGAGAGGTGACCAAGCTACGGGACGAGCTTGCTACATAACAGAGTTGAAGAAGCTAATGAAGGGGTTGAATATAGAACCTAAGGACGTTTCTCCCCCTTCGAAGGAAAACTCAGCATAGCAATTAAGGGGTCCATCCCCAAGAGAGTCAACCAGAGATGTGCTCTAGGATATAGATCCTAGAGGGGATAAAGAACCTGAGGACAGAAAGGCGACTCCCAACGAAACGATAGTGGACATCTCCATTGACGACGCGGATCTGAAAAAAGTATCGAAGATTGGATCACAGCTAGATCCAATTTGAGTAAAAGAGTTAGCCAACTTTTTGAAGGAAAATCTAGATTATTTGCCTGGACTCACGCTAACATGTGTGGGATATCGCCTGCTACTATGAGCCACTCTTTGAGCATCAATCCAAAACACTCGCCGGTCAAGCAGAAAAGACGGATGTTAGGCCCAGAGCGGTCAGCAGCCTTAAAGGAAGAGGTAGAGAAATTGAAGGATTATGGATTCATCGAGGACTCGAAATATCCCGACTGGATATCGAATCCTGTCCTGGTTAAAAAATCCAACGAGAAGTGGTGAACTTGCATTGACTTCTCTAATTTGAACAAGGCTTGTCCTAAAGATAGGTTTCCTCTTCCTAGGATTGATCAACTAGTGGACTCAACAGCCGGGCACAAGCTTTTATCCTTTATAGATGCCTATTTAGGATATAATCAAATTCCCATGCATATAACAGATCAGTAGCATACAAGTTTCATCATAGATTTGGGCTTATATTTCTATGTGGTAATGCCATTTGGATTAAAGAATGCAGGAGCCACATATCAGCGCTTGGTCAACCGCACGTTCTATAATCAAATCGAAAAAACCATGGAGGTTTATGTGGATGACATGCTCGTGAAGTCTAGACAATCTTCCGATCATACAAAAGAATTAGCAGAGATGTTTGGCATTCCGCGAAGTTATGGAATGAAGTTGAACCCTCTAAAATGTTCGTTTGGGGTCACATCTGGGAAATTCCTCGGGTTCATCGTGAGTTCTCAAGGGATTGAGATATATCCTATTCAGATAGAAGCAATAAGAAACTTCGAAGAACCACGAAAGATTAAGGATGTTCAAAGCCTGGCAGGGAAGGTTGCCGCTTTAAGCAGGTTTATTTCCAAAGCCACGGACAAGTGCGTCCCTTTCTTCAATTCGATAAAATAGGGAAACAAAACTTCGAGTGGACTCCCGATTGTGTAGAGGCTTTCCAGAATCTGTTGGATATATTAGAGAACCCTCTGATATTATCAAGACCTGTGGATCATGAGGATTTGTTTGTTTATATGGCGGTGTCATCTCATGCTGTTAGCACAACATTGGTGCGTGAAGGAGGCAGGGTCCAGAGGCCTGTATATTATGTAAGCAAGAAGCTAGCCGCTGCAGAACGTAAATATCCGAGAATAGAAAAACTTGCTTATAGCTTCTTGATTGCCTCCCGAAAGCTTCGTCATTACTTTCATGCTCACCCGATAGTTGTATACACCAATCAACCTGTAAGACAAGTGTTGCAAAAACCCGAAGCATTGGGGCAGATACTTTAATGGAATATCGAGTTGATTCAATTCAATTTGAATTTTCAACCACGGAGATCAATAAGGGGCAAGCCTTAGCCGACTTCATAGCAGAATTCACGATTCTCAAAGAGGAAACGGTGGACGACAAGGTTGTTACTTCAGAACAAGAGTTAGAGCTTAATCCGTGGAAGTCATATACGGACGGGGCCAAGAATGATCGAAGATTCGGTGCCAGAGTTATTTTAATCACTCCTAAAGGAATATCTATTTACTGTGCCCTGCGGTTGCAATTTCTAGACACCAATAACGAATCCGAGTTTGATGCCCTGATTGTTGGGCTAAAACTCGCTAAGGAGTTAGGAATAAAAACACTGGACATACTCTGTGACTCCAAGATAGTTGTCTGTCAGGTACGAGAAGAGTTTGTGACCAAAGGACCTCGGCTTGTTACTTATCTTAAGAAAGTAAAGGAGTTATTGGGCAATTTGGAGCATTACAGCATAACACACATTCCAAGAGCATAGAATCCAAAAGCAGACCGGTTGGCAAAACTAGCAAGTTCTGACAACCCTGAAGGAACTGAAATGGTCCCAATAGAGATATTGGAGTCACCAAATTTTGACCTAATGGAAGTGGAATTAGCCCTAGAAGCCAAGCTAGAGAGGGAGTCATGGATGACACCAATCAAGGACTTCCTCAAGAGAGGAATTCTCCCATTGAAGAAAAGCGAAAGACAAGCCGTAACACGTAAGGCTGCAAGATACGTTTTACAGGACGACGTACTTTATCATCAAGGTTTTCCATGCCCCTACTACGGTTTTCGCACACGAGGACATCAAGCGTGTACTGCAAGATGTACACGAAGGTGAGTGTGGGGACCACACCGGGGGCCAAACCCTAGCAAAGAAAGTATTGCTGTGTGGATATTTTTGGCCTACCGTGAATAAAGACGTGGCTGATCATTCACGACGCTGCGACAAATGTCAAAGGTTTGCCAAAATTCCCAGAGCACCTCCAACCCAGCTTAAGTCAATGGTAAGCCCATGGTCATTTTCTATGTAGGGAATCAATATTATTGGAGTGTTACCCATCGCCAAAGGAGGAGCAAAGTATGCGATCGTCGCCGTGGATTATTTCACGAAGTGGGTGGAAGCCGAACCCTTAACCAAAATCACGGCAAGGAAGGTGATAAGTTTTATGGTCAGAAACATTATCCGCCGATTTGGGATACCGAAGACCATTGTAACTAATAATGGAACATAGTTCGACGGTGACAAATTCAGAAACTTTTGTCAGAAATACAAGATCGATAAAAGGTATACCGGTGTAGCTCACCGGCAGACAAATGGGAAGGTCGAAGCAATAAACAAAGTCATTAAATCTATTCTTAAGAAGTGGTTGGAACGGGCCAAAGCCAAGTGGGTGGAGAAGCGACCGCTAGCTTTGTGGGCCTACAGAACAACCTTTAAGATGGAAACTGGCCATACTCCATTTTCACTCTCCTTCGGATCAGAGGCAGTGATCCTAGTGGAGCTCGAAGTCCCCTCTCATAAGGTGACATACTATGACCCAATGACGAATAGAGCACTCCTCCTAGAGTCTCTTGACATGGTTGAAGAGAAAAGAGATGAAGCTGACTTGCGTGCCTTAAGACATCGACACCAAGTAGCACATTATTATGATTGAAAAGTTCACTTCAGGACTTTCGAACTAGGGGACTTAGTGTTAAAACGAATCTTCCCGCCTTCAACCCAATTGGGTCCAAAGTGGGAAGGACCATATGCCATCCAACAGAAGCTTGATACAGGAGCCTTCAAGCTAACAACCGTGGATGGTGAGGAGATTTCTAGAGCTTGGAATGATCAGCACTTGCGGCGATACCTGAGCTAGATATGTGATATGTTCTTTTTGTTTTTATGGACTGTGTAAAAAGGCACGACTTGCCTTGAAAAATCAGTTTATATAAACAAAAGACTATAAAGTGGATGTAGGCTACGACTTAGCTGAACCACTATAAGAATATCGCGCGTCATTTACTTTCCTGCATTATTTTTATCTGCAGTAATTATTCAATCATGATTATGAAACACAAAACATTTAATTAAACTTGAAAAATTGGAGATAATTCGTGAGTAGGAGCAAACGAAATGACCGTTTGCATAATAAGATAGAAGGAATGGGAAGACGACATTCCTAACTCCAACTCTCATGAATCGAGAGAGAGTGTAAAGGATGGGAAGACGACGTCCCTTGAGGCGTGAAGGTGCACCTCGATAAGAGACCGCCTCGATAGTACTCTAATTTGGTTATGAGACAGGAGAGTATAAAGAAGCCAGAAGAATAAGCATCAACGATGAAAGAAAGTTAGACACGCCAAAGAGTCGGGGGTAGATGAATGTTAAATCTAATCAATCTCGAATAAGCCTTAGTTAGTTAGTCTATTCAAGATTGATTGGCGGCATATATACACACATGTTCCCTTGATCATGACTTTATTGTATAACTGTGATATGACAGTTGTTTATCTGCTTTTTATTATGATGAATTTACAAATATTTGACATTGTAGGGAACAAACTACTTTATTCACATACACGTGTGTTTATACAGAAAAACTAAGCAAAAGATGCGAGGGACGCACTCGCTACAACAATAAAGGACCAGTGGAATATCAAAACAAAAGGCAAAACGCGCTTTCAGTTGGACTTCGGAGTAGACTTTGCCTTCTTGGCATCCTTGAGCTTTTCCTTCTCTTCTTTCTCAGTCTCATTGAAAATATGCTTTGGTTTCTTCTTCCCCAGGACTGTGACACTAGGATCAATAGAAGATTTTTTAGCAAGTTCCTCAGTGATCAACCTAGTTGAAAGCTTAATGACTAACCTTAACCCAGGAGGTACTATCGCAAGAGGCTTAAGATTTATAGGATCTATCTCCTCAACTTTCAACTGCATACGCTTATCTTGCTTGGCCTTTATCTCGGCCAAAGTCAGATCATCAGCATTCCCTGCATCCCCAGTTATAGTAACATCGGGATCTTCATCATGCCCGTCATTACCACTGTCATCTTTCAAAGCAGCTATTATTTCATCATCATGAGGAGTTTCGATGTTAGGTGGTACGGGAGCCTTGCCGACGACCTCCTCTCTCTTGCCCTCGTCACCCTTTCCAGGTTCTATAGTAGCGACTTCATCCTGTTTCCCCTGGGTCTCTCCAGTAGACGTTTTTCCCGGAGACATCTTTTGCGAATCGTCGGTCCTCTCAATTGGCTTAATACCTACAGAGCGAGAAGCAACATTTATTAACTCAGGAGAAAACATAGGGCCTTCAATTGTCTGTCCGATAACATGACCAAAGGTTGAAATAGATTTGATGAATTGAGGCAAAAAGGTAGAAATACCTTCAGCAGACTTCTCGACTTGAGTGGCAGTAACTTCGGAGGTAGACTTGATTATATGAGACAAAAAGAAGCCTTAGGAATTCCTGGCCTTTCCGGGTCATATCCCTCTACTCCAATGACCTCAGCTATAGCAGAAGAGGAGCCAGCTTCGATGGTATTTTTTCCTTTGGCCTGACGCTTCTCTTCCTCCATGGCAGTGACAATAAGTCTATGCCCTTCAGCCAAGCGAACTTGCAACAACCCGTATTTTAAAACATGTTAAAACCATAAATCAAGGCAGAATGAAATTTTAAAATAAGAATCAAGGGGAAAGGGTTGCGCCATTGCGTTTGTCTCGAAATTCTGCTTGGAAACGAGTCCGGGTTTTCGAGAAACAGATTCTGTATGAGGGAGATATGACCCTCCGAAGTTTCAGGAATTTTCGGAATTGAAAATAGCTCGAAATTCGAATTCGAAATTCGAATTCAAACCCCAGTGCAGACTGGGCAGGAATTTTCCCGCCCAGGACCAGGTCGACCTGGGGGTCGACACTATGGTCGACCCTATGGTTGACCTGGGGGTGGACCTGGAGCCAAACCCAGTTTTGAGCCTGGGTTCATTCTGTTGTTTTTGGTCTCGTTTTTAGTCTAGATTCGTTCGCCTAATCCTATATAAACGGCCCCCTAACCCCATTCTCTTTACACCGTTCTTCTCTAACCTTATGCTGCACAAATTGTTGATGGACATGGCTTCTTCTTCTTCTTCAAAATTAAATTAAAAATAAATTAAAATAAAACACGAAGACTATTTCTTGAAGACTACGGCTAGGAATTTCATATTGGGGATTTTCTTCTACAATCAAATCGAGATTCAACGATTCAACAATTCAACGACTAGTTTCTAGATTCAACTTATGCATCTCAAATTCTTAGTCCACGAACTGTAAGTTCTAGTTACTTTTAGATTTAAACTTTTTAATTGTAATTTGGACATGAGATAAAGTGAAATTGGACTTAAGTATGATAATCAATTCACATCTATTCTAGTTTCCATCTTGGATCTTGACATTTGGGAATATTGCTATGAAATCAGTTTGGACCTATTCATGTTGTAAATCAAACTCTTTCATGTCCATAACATTATCATGCCTGCAATGTTGAATCAGTCTATTATTTACAAGTTTGGGACTATCACCTTATGCTATGACTATCACCTTATTATGATAGATTTGAAATCCTATTATTTTCTATATGCCAGTGATGTTGTAACCAATTATCTCAAGTTATATCATGCTAGTCTTGTAATCCCTTTTATCACTTTATGCTCGTCCTTTGTGCCTATCATAGTTTTGATGTTATTCTCTTTATTTCCGGATTTGGATTTACTTGTAATTTAGATCGATTCACGTTACATGCGATGGGAATATGATTTGGGTAGATTAGGCAAAACATGAATTGGTTATGAACATGAATTATGAATTTGATAATAGGCATAAGTTGAAACATGAAACTTGCCATGAAACATGACACGAACTTGACATGAAATTTGAACATGGACATGACACTAGAATGAACTTGAAAATGGCCAACTCGAGGTTGGGTTGAGTTTGCAGTGTAATTCTGCCCGGAACCGCCCGGCAAATCCAGTGACTGCAAACAATAAGATCCGATGTGGGTAGTTGGTCATATCGCGCTTGAAACCCGAGGTCATACTGAGTTGTGGTGTAAATCTTCCCGGAACCGCCCGGCATATCTAGTGACCACAACAACAGGTCTGATGTCATAGGCTGGGGTGCATTAATGAATTAATGCCACGTGATAGGGTTAAGTCATGAACATGAAAGACAACACTTATCCAACTTGATGCATGACTAGTGGGGTTAAGTCATGAAATTGAAAGACAACACTTAACCAACTTGACATGCTATACTCATAAGAGTTAAGTCACGAATTTAAATGACAACACTTAACCTGTTAGACGAAAACCCTAGTTACGCGGTCCATTTCAGCAGTAACCCACTTAGATGTATCATGGTACCCTGGAACTGGGCAGGGTGGGGCACGATTACTGGGCTGATTGTAAGCGACCAGAATGACAGCTGAGTTGGTGCGTCAGTGTAGGTTCAGGCAGACTATGGTCATGCACGTAGTCCGAAGTTGAAAAAGCAGGCATTGGGCATTAGTAGTTTACACTATGCGTGCTTGATTCGTGTCGGTGGTTGTCACCCTAGGGCTTGATACACCCTATGGTGGACCTAGCACAGGTGACTACATTCGTGATAGGGCCGTATGACACAGATACACGACGAGCTAGAACTTGTAGGGAGCCGATCGATTAATTGATCGTTCCGTAGGACCTCGAAATGGGTCATTTCATGATATTGGACAAGGGATCATTTCATGGTTAATATTAGACATGGGTTGGTATACTAGTACAGTTGGTGCAGCGAATCTTGAACATGCGATGCTATACTTGATTTGTATTTGATTTATCATGTTATTTTAGTCTATCTTGCCCATCTTGACAGCATCGTTATGTTTTCTTTCAGTTTATACATGTCATGTTACCTTTACCTGTTTTTATGTTGAAAGTCACTAGGACTTACCAGTCTTTATGACTGGTCCATTTTCTTTCGCCTCTTTTTCTTTCATTTCCCCTCCCCCAGGTTCTCAGGGAGGAAACTCTAGCACTTAGCTTGGATTTCGCTTGCTTTCGGTTCAGCTCATGCACGGTTTGATCTTGAGCTATGCTATGGCTGCATTTCTGCTACCTTTGGGAAATTAAGCTACTTTTGTTGTTTTAAGTTTTATGCTTCTTTATTTATTCAAGGCAGAACTTGTTGTAATGGAAAATGATAGTTGGTACTTTGGATGTAAAAGGTTTTGACTCTTTTTGAAAGTAATGAAATTTAGCTTTTGATTCTTCCGCTGTTTTATTTATGTTCTGTCTTGTAATATTTCTGTGATTCTTTACCTCGATAACGCTCCTCCAAAACTTGTGCATTCCCTTTGTGAGTGACCCCAGCGGAGGTGGGGTGTTACACTTGGTATCAGAGCAGAAGGTTACCAGGCTGGGCAAAAGTTTTTAAAACATTCTGAAACTATTTTCAAAACCATTTACAAAGAAGCATTTTTTAAGAGAAGTTTTGTTTTATTTAAAGGTTATTCCCCAAAATCCATTAGCACTATCCTTTGTTTCCTCATTTTGAATCTCTTCTTTTTCATTTCAGCATGTTTGAGAATCTTAACCTTCCAGAGGGTGCGCCAATACCTGGATGGTTTAGGAGATACTTAGAGGCTAGGACCAATGATGCAGGCCCAGCAGATATTCCTCCTCCAGCTGCAGGGGTGCCTCCTCCTCCTCCTCGTGCAAATGCTTTCTCAAATATCTGTAGAGATTTTAGGGCCATGGTTGGAAAGGATTTCAAGGGAACTGAATCATTCATAGAAGCAAGGAACTGGGTCAAAGAAAATGAGGATTTGTTCGTTATCATCGAGGTGGACAATAGGCAGAAGGTATAGTTGGCAGTATGGTTGCTCAAAGACGAAGCTTCCTATTGGTGGAAGTCACTAACGCTGAAAGTCCTGTTGACACATGGATGGATTTCAGGATAAGGTTTGAGATGAAATTCTCTCACAAGCTGAACGAAGTCTACAGCTGGAAAAGTTCTTATCTCTTAAGCAAGGAAGTATGACGATCACGGAGTACGTCAATCAATTCAATCATCTGGCCCGGTTTGGACTGGACTTAGTGAATACCCCTCATAAGAAGGCTCTCCGTTTTTCCAAGGGATTGAATGAGCCACTTCACAGCTTGGCTATGACCCACATACCTATGGGGGCTACTTACGAAAGGTTAGTAGACATGGCACTCTTAAATGAGGAAGACAAGGGGCAAGAATGAGGCAAAAGCAGAAGTGCCTCAAGATAAGAAGGGGGGAGGGTCACAGAACAAGAAGGCTGATCCAAAGAAAGGCAGGAAGAACAACAAACCCCGTGAAAAGAGAAAGTGTAATTTCTGTGGCATTCCCGGACATCTGGTCAAAGACTGCAGGAAGAAGAAAAGGAAGATAGGTGGCTGTTTCAACTGTGGTGAGACAGGACACATGGCTAAGGCCTACCCAATGAAGCAAGGGCAGGGAGCTGGACCTTCATCTGGAGGACAAGTCCACGCTCTCACGGCACCTCCGCAAGAACGAGGTAGAAATATTTCTGTCGAAAGTTTAGTCTATCTTTTTGATCATCATGTTCGAACCTTATTTGATTCTGGTGCATCGCATACTTTTATTTCTTCTGATATTGTTGAAACTTTGCACCTAAGTACTAGTCTACTTGAGGATCCCGTTATTGTTTCAAATCCAATTGGTGGCTCCGCTCATTTATCTATGATTTGTGTGGATTTGAGGATTTCTATCTTAAGCGTAGAATTCACGTGTAATGCTTATGTTCTCGGATTAATGGGATACGGTTTGATTCTAGGCATGGATTGGCTGTCCAATAATGGAGCTATTCTCGATTGTGAACGAAGGGTAGTTAGACTCGGGAATCGCATTGGCAATACCCTTGAAATTTCTTGTAACCCTATGGGTCCTGTCATGTTATGTTATCTAGAATCTCTTGACTCGTCTATCGATGATTTGCAATTAGTAAGGTTAGTCCGAGAATATCCCGATGTCTTTGATGAGGTAAGGGGTTAACCCCTAAGCGCGAGATAGATTTTCGTATATATCTTGTTGATAATGCTAAGCCAGTTGCATTGCCCGTTAGGCACATGGCCCTGTGAGAGAGAAAAGAGCTTAGTAAGCAAGTTAAGGAGTTGCTTGAGAAAAATTTCATTAGGCGAAGCATTTCTGAATGGGGTGCTCCGGTGGTATTTGCTACTAAGGCGGATGGTTCGCTTCATTTATGCGTAGATTATCGTGAGTTAAATAAGCTGATTAAGAAGAATAGGCACCCACTACCGAGAATCGACGACTTGTTCGACCAACTTGTAGGAGCGTCTATTTTCTCTCAACTCGATCTAGCTATAGGATTCCATCAACCTAGAGTGGCTGAGGATAGAATTAACAAGACTGCGTTTAGGACTCAGGATGGTTTCTTCGAATGGCTCGTCGTGCCATTTGGTTTGACGAATGCACCTGCGCACTTCATAGACCTGATGAGTAAGGTGTTTAGGGAGTTCCTTAACAAGTTTGTGGTGGTCTTCGTGGACGATATTTTGATCTTCTCAAAATATCAGGGAGATCATGCTAGACATCTCAAGGAAGTCATGGATACGCTTAGAGCACACAAGTTAAAGGCTAAGTTCTCCAAGTGCCATTTTTGGAGAAAAGAAGTTCGGTTTCTTGGACATGTAGTTTCTAAGCAAGGTATAGTTGTGGACCCTGCTAAGGTAGCTGCGGTGCAAGATTGGAAAGTTCCTAAGAATGCAACGGAAGTGAGAAGCTTTCTCAATTTGGTGGGCTACTATAGGAAATTCATTAAGGACTTCGCTAAGATTTCAGCCCCTCTTACTAGGTTAATGAAGAAGAACCTAGCTTTTGCATGGGACATAGAGTGTGACGTTGCTTTTCAAAGGCTTAAGAGAGCCCTTACCACAGCTCCAGTTTTGGCATTACCCGACGGAGGTAAGATGTTTACGGTGTACACAGATGCGTGCAGCACGGGATTAGGCGCTGTCCTAATGCAAGAAGGGAAAGCGATATGCTACGGGGGTAGACAACTTAAAGTTCATGAGAGAAACTATCCCACACATGACTTGGAATTGGCCGCGATTGTTTTTGCGCTTAAGTCTTGGCGCCACTATCTTCTAAGTGAGAAGTTCGAGTTGTATACCGATCACAAATCACTTAAGTACCTCTTTTCGCAAAAAGATTTGAATCTAAGGCAACAGAAGTGGATGGAATTCTTGGCATCTTATGACTTCGATATAACTTATACCCCTGGCAAGGGTAACGTGGTGGTAGATGCGCTAAGTAGGAAAAGGTTGACTTTGAGTCCTTTGTTTGTTGAAAGGAAAAGTCTAGAGTTTATAGCAACCTTTGATTTCACACCTGTTGTTGAGTCGTTGGCTAGCACGTTAGCATCTCTTGAGTTAAGGCCTGTGCTTCTAGACTAAGTAGGGACTTCACAGAAGGAAGACCCACAGATAGTCGAGATCATGGACAAGTTAATTAGAGGTAAGATGTCAAGTCACCTCAGTAGGTATGCCACAGATGACAAGGGATGGCTAAGGCGTGATGATAGACTATGTGTCCCACAAGTGGGAGATTAGTAAAGAGAGTTCTCGAAGAGGCGCATCACTCGAAGATGACTATACATCCCGGAGGGGATAAAATGTACAAGGATATGAAGCGCATTTTCTTTTGGAACGGGATGAAAAAGGACATGGCGGAATTCGTTTCTAAGTGCATGGTGTACCAACAAGTAAAGGCCGAGTCGAAAAAGCCCGGTGGGCTATTGCATCCTTTGGAGGTTCCGCTGTGGAAATGGGAGAGTGTCTCGATGGATTTCGTGGATGGATTGCCTAAGCCAAGGAAGGGCAATACTAGCATATGGGTTATAGTAGATAGACTCACGAAGAGCGCTCACTTCATTCCTGTGAAGAGCAAGCGGACTGCATCATGGCTAGCGTCTATATACCTTCGAGAAATAGTACGGTTGCATGGAGTTCCTTCTAGTATAGTTAGCGATCGTGACCCGATTTTCACTAGCGAATTTTGGAATGATTTACAAGAAGCAATGGGTACACGACTAAGTTTAAGCACGGCCTATCACCCACAGACGGATGGACAAACCGAAAGGGTAAATAGGATACTAGAGGATCTTTTGAGACTATGCATTCTTGACTTTGGTGGTACTTGGGAAGATCACCTACCTCTCGTTGAGTTCGCGTATAATTATAGTTATCAAGCTAGCATAGGAATGGCACCATTCGAAGCTTTATACGGAAGACCGTGCAAGTCACCAACTTGTTGGTGGGAGTCGACAGACAAGCTCATACTTGGACTCGACATGATAAGGGACACTTCCGAGAAGGTTGAGTTGATACGAAGACGGATGAAAACAGCCCAAGATAGACAGAAATCCTACGCGAACAAGAGAAGGACAGACCTAAAGTTCGAAGTCGGGGATATGGTCTTTATAAAAAGTTTCTCCTTTATGCAATGTGGTTCGCTTTGGAGCGGTTGGAAAGTTAGCACCGAGGTTCGTAGGACCGTTAACTATCATCGAGAGGATTGGACAGATGGCCTATAAGGTAGAGTTACCCGAGAGGTTGGCTGGAGTACACAATGTCTTTCACGTTTCGCATCTCCGAAAATGCTTACGTGAGTCTGCCGAAGTGGTTGAGCCAAGCATCCTTGAAGGCGTAGAAGTGGAAAAAGAAGCAACGTTGAGGCGAGTTCCAATTCGTATCTTAGGAACGGAGATCAAGAAGCTAAGGAATCAAGAATTCAACCTAGTTAAAGTATAGTGGAGTGAAGCCCAAGAAGACGCAACTTGGGAAACCGAAGAGAAGATAGCGCGCTATACCCAATTGAGGGTACATTCTCGATCTCTTTTTCCTATAAGTTTACATACCTTCGTATCATGTACATGCTTTTGCTATCCATGTTTGTCTTGTTATCTTCTCGATCTTATCCTAAGAACCTTAGGTAGAACCCATTTGGGTGTAAACATGTGATTGAAACATGTTATGGTTGATGATTGCAAGTGGTTGCTAGTGGTTGCTCGTGGTTGCATAACACACAATAGGCACTAGATCGGCTCAGTCACATATCTCATATTCCATATGCATGGGTGCTTATACTTGTATATGGATGGAAACTTGATATGCTATCATTTGGATGTTGCATAGGAATGAATGTTTGTGCACTCATGTAGAGATTATAAAGTATGTTAGGAATTTGCATACATGTTGGATTCACTACACTAACATATTTTTCATTAAGGAGATCTACTGAATCAGTAACCGCCTGATCTTTTGCATTAGATAAGTACATATACACACACTCTTGCATAAGTTCATATAGAAATAGAAATCTTTTAAGGACAATGGTTGCTTGTGGATGATGGTTGAGCAGATGGATGATGGGATGATAGGATGCATTCTTCTTAATTGGAAGATTTCGGGGACAAAATCCTTTAAGGAGGGTAGAATGTAACAACCCGTATTTTAATAACATGTTAAAACCATAAATCAAGGCATAATTAAATTTTAAAATAAGAATCAAGGGAAATGGATTGCGTCACTGCGTTCGTCTCGAAATTCTTCTTGGAAACGAGTCCGAGTTTTTGAGAAACGGATTCCGTATGAGGGAGATATGACCCTTCGAAGTTTCAGGAATTTTCAGAATCAAAAACAGCTCGAAATTCGAATTCGAAATTCTAATTCAAATCTCGGCGCAGACTGGGCGGGAATTTTCCCGCCCAAGACCCGGTCGACCTGGGGGTCGACACTATGGTCGACCTCCCAGGGGCTAGGTCGACCTGGTGCCAAAACCCAGTTTTTGAGCCTGGGTTCATTCTGATGTTTTTGGTCTCGTTTTCAGTCTAGATTCGTTCGCCTAATCCTATATAAACAGCCCCTAACCGCATTCTCTTTACACCATTCTTCTCTAATCTTATGCTGCACAAATTCTTGATGGACCTGGCTTCTTCTTCTTCTTCAAAATTAAATTAAAAATAAATTAAAATAAAACGCGAAGACTATTTCTTGAAGACTACGGCTAGGAATTGCATATTGGGGATTTTCTTCTACAATCAAATCGAGATTCAACGATTCAACAATTCGACGACTAGTTTCTAGATTCAACTTCTGCATCTCAAATTCTTAGTCCACGAACTGTAAGTTCTAGTTACTTTGAGATTTAAACTTGTTAATTGTAATTTGGACATGAGATAAAGTGAAATTAGACTTAAGTATGATAATCGATTCACATTTATTCTAGTTTCCATCTTGGATCTTGAGATTTGGGAATACTGCTATGAAATCAGTTTGGACCTATTCATGTTGTAAATCAAACTCTTTCATGTCCATAACATTATCATGCCTGTGATGTTGAATCAGTCTATTATTTACAAGTTTGGGACTATCACCTTATGCCATGAGTATCACCTTATTATGATAGATTTGAAATCCTATTATTTTTTATATGCCAGTGATGTTGTAACCAATTATCTCAAGTTATATCTTTCTAGTCTTGTAATCCCTTTTATCACTTTATGCTCGTCCTTTGTGCCTATCATAGTTTTGATGTTATTCCCTTTATTTCCGGATTTGGATTTACTTGTAATTTAGATCGATTCACGTTTACATGCGATGGGAATATGATTTGGGTAGATTAGGCAAAACATGAATTGGTTATGAACATGAATCATGAACTTGATAATAGGCATAAGTTGATACATGAAACTTGACATGAAACTTGCCATGAAACTTGACACGAACTTGACATGAAATTTGAACATGGACATGACACTAGAATGAACTTGAAAATGGCCAACTCGAGGTTGGGTTGAGTTTGCAGTGTACTTCTGTCCGGAACCGCCCGGCAAATCCAGTGACTGCAAACAATAAGATCCAATGTGGGTAGTTGGTCATATCGCGCTTGAAACCCGAGGTCAGACTGATTTGTGGTGTTAATCTGTCCGGAACCGCACGACACATCCAGTGACTACAACAACAGGTATGATGCGAGAGGTTGGGGTGCATTAATGAATTAATGCCAAATGATAGGGTTAAGTCATGAACATGGAAGACAACACTTAACCAACTTGACGCATGATTAGTGGGGTTAAGTCATGAAATTGAAAGACAACACTTAACCAACTTGACATGCTAGACTGATAAGGGTTATGTCACGAATTTAAATGGCAACACTTAACCTGTTGGACAAAAACCCTAGTTATGTGGTCCATTTCAGCAATAACCCACTTAGATGTATCATGGTACCCTGGAACTAGGCAGGGTGGGGCATGATTACTGGGCTGATTGTAAGCGACCAGAACGACAGCTAAGTTGGTGTGCCAGTGTAGGTTCAGGCGGACTATGGTCGTGCACGTAGTCCGAAGTTGAAAAAGCAGGCACTGGGCATCAGTAGGTTTACACTGTGCGTGCTTGATTCGTGTCAATGGTTGGCACCCTAGGGCTTGAAACACCCTATGGTGGACCTAGCACAGGTGACTACATTCGTGATAGGGCCGTAAGACATAGATACACGACGAGCTAGAACTTGTAGGGAACCGATCGATTAATGGATCGTTCCGTGGGACCCCGAAATGGGTCATTTCATGATATTGGGCCAAGGGAACATTTCATGGTTAATATTAGAGATGGGTAGGGATACTAGTACAGTTGGTGCAACGAATCTTGAACATGCGATGCTATACTTGATTTGTCATGTTATCTTAGTCTATCTTGCCCATCTTGACAGCATCCTTATGTTTACTTTCAGTTTATAAATGTCATGTTACCTTTACCTATTTTTATGCTGAAAGTCAATAGGACTTACCAGTTTTTATGAATGACCCATTTTCTTTCGCCCCTTTTTCTTTCGTTCCCCCCAGGTTCTCAGGGAGCAAACTCTAGCACTTAGCTTGGATTTCTCTTGCTTTCGGTTCAGCTCATGTACGGTTTGGTCTTGAGTTATGTTGTGGCTGCATTTCTGCTACCTTTGGGGAATTAAGCTACTTTTGTTATTTTAAGTTTTATGCTTCTTTATTTATTCAAGGAAGAACTTGTTGTAATGGAAAATGATAGTTAGTACTTTGGATGTAAAAGGTTTTGACTCTTTTTGAAGTAATGAAATTTAGCTTTTGATTCTTTCGCTGTTTTATTTATGTAATGTCTTGTAATATTTCTGTGATTGTTTACCTCAATAACGCTCCTCCAAAACTAGTGCATTCCCTTTGTGAGTGACCCCAGCGGAGGTGGGGTGTTACACAACTGATTCCTCACCCCTAAGGAATGTCTCCATAAGCTTATTTTTGTCAATCGAATCCACTCCGAGTTCTGCTTTCTCACATTCGACCAGCTGGTCCCATGCATACACAGGGGGAGTGGGATAGTCCTTAAGCCAAGCAAGGTCTTGGTGACGGATCACTTGAGAAAAGAATCCAACCATGGTTTCACCACTCCCGTCAATCTCCCTTTGAGCGCCTTTGAGCTATTCATTGACTTCCTCAACTTGCTACAAAGCCGTATTTACATTTCCTTCAGCAAGAGCCACCCTCGTTTCAGCCTCCAATAATTTAGTCTCAAGCTATGCGTTCTTTTTGGCTAAATCTGCTTTCTCTTGAGCAAGACGAGTATTCTCATATTTGGCATTCTCAACCTGCTTCTTTAAATCTATCTGCTCCTGACTATGGGATTCAAGATCGGAATGATAGCGCTTTTGTAATTCCTCGAGCTGCTTCTTATAATTATTTGCATCGCGTTGTACAAAAGAAAGTTTAGCTTGGGCATCCTCCTGATCTTTCTCAGAGTTTTCAATGGCCCTCGCATCATAGTCAGCGGCGTCGGCCATAGTTTTTACATCTGCCATCAGATCACTAATGATTTTAGAGAGAGTCTTTGCATACTTCTTCAATTCTTTATATTGTTCATCCACGAAATCTATAGTAGCCTTGACATCGTTGGCCCAATCAGATTTTATCGGTTGGAGATTTGGGACAAAGTGCATGTGCCCGAAATGGTGTTTGGGAAATTGTTGCCTCAGAACTTCCAATCTAGCCCGGTTCTCGTCATTAAGAATAACCGGCCTTATGGTAGTCATGTCAACAGTGCGACAAGATAGCTTTGTAGTGGGTCGGTTCTTTCCCGCATCCTTCCCCAATTCCGATTGCTTCCCTTTTGGATTAGGAACCTTTCTTGAGGTATCATCTTGAGGAATCGTGCCCTTAGATGGAGCAGGAGGCTTAGTGATGTACTTATCTTTCTCATGATATGAAGGATGGCTCTTGTGTTTGTCTGAACCTTTGTGGTATGGGGATTGAAAACGGGAAGGTCGATAAGGCTTTGGAAGTCGGTCCCTCATCTCGTCTCTACCCCTACTCTCATGCTGATCATGCTCTTCGTCGGGATCTATTGGGGGCATACTCGAACGAACATCTCACATATGATATTGCTGCCACCCCATTTGACCTATATGAAGAAATGAAGGAATATTAGATTCAACGTTAACATAAAACTCAGGTGTTGTGACATGCGATACTAGAGTACAGTGTGTTTCCTAAAGTGGTGATCCCTCCCCCCCCCCCAAATAGACCAGAGCCCGAACTAAGGCCGGTAAGAGTAGTCTCCTTGGACTTTACTGGAGTAACTTCCTGTTCAGAAGTGAAAGCAAGAGGATTGGTCGCAAAGTCATCTACAGTATAAAAAGTCTGGGGCAAGGGAAGATTTCCTAAATCCCGATATGTGGAGTTATCAACTGTAGTCTTCTCCCCTAAAGGAATGACTGATGGTAACTCCTTTGGAGAGATTGGCCTTTTCAGGGGTAGCTACATCTTCAGGAGTGAAATATTTATCTCTGTCCTTTTCAACTATGTTCGCCAGTTCGTCATCCTGAGTCGAAGGAGGAGAAGGAGAGTCCCTAAGGGGTACTGTTGGATTTTTCGAGGTATCTCCCGCCTCAAGAATAACATCAACTAGGGCTATGTACACGTAAGGGCCTTCTCCATGCCCTATGCTACGAACTATGGCAAGCAGATGGTGCCGATGCAGATATTCATCTACCAAACAATCCTTAATGGTCAAGAATTTTTGGTCACCATTAAGTAATCGATTCAAACGATCAAATTGTATTGGAAGCTTCTCTTATGGAGGATTAGGAGCTGTAAAGAGAAAACAAGCAGTGCTTAATTAATGCAAGATAAAAGCTGGAACTGAAACTGGAAAAAATCTAAGTCCCTACTTGATTTAATCCATCTTCTGACACACCCGGGCTGTTGCTTGATATAAAACCATTCAGGCTTCGGATCTCCATCTTTGCTGATAAAAGGAACCGGGATAATTTTCTTTTTAGCATCGATTCGAAATACCCAAAAGACGGAGTCTCATTGATCCGATGCTTGAAATTGTAAAAGAAATGAACATCTTCGAAGGTGAGTTCCTCACCCAGAATTTCTTGGTATGCTATGTACAGGGTATACAAATAAGCATAAGAGTTAGGACGAAGTTGCATTAGAGCGATCTGCAGTTGTCTCAAAATTTTTACGACGAATGGTGGAAAGGGAGGAATTGCCCCGACTAGACACATTAATCTGGTAATGGCCATATACCCCTCCGGTGGATTATGAGGACGATCTGTTTTGGATGGCACCTCGGTATCTCTTTGGAGAATCCCGTGTTTTAAACATATCCTGGCAAGTCTACCATTATCAATCATCGATTCGGCCAAGTCTTTAGGTGATTCCTAAATAACTACATCCCTGAATTCGTCGGGAGCACATTTATCACCTACCTCTCCTTCTTCTTCTTCTTCACCGAGAGATACATCACCCCTAGAAGATGCTTCACTATTATGAACTTCCATCTCGTAGTCCGGGCCTTCACTATTCCATCCTGAGTCTGAGGGGGAAGATACATCTTCGACAGGTGGATTCTCAGATGATTTGGCAGCGTCTCTCCTTTCTACTAATCTAGATGAGCGTCTTTCTGTCATGGTTGTTAAGCTATTGAAGAAGAAATAGTGGGAGTTAGGGTATAGTTGCCCGTGTTCCCCTGTGCATGTGTGTGAGCTAAAGTGTACAAGTGTATATGCAATGACACGAGATAACTGAGTAAAGAAATGCCGTGCAAAGATGAACAATGCAGTTATGCATTTATAAGCAGTCCAAAAGTTAAGTAAGAGAGGCTCTATCCTAACTATCCATAGAGGTATAAGTCACATTTAGTATTGATTGAGTTGATTATAGCTTAATTGTGTTTCAAGGTACAGCATGGAGTATCAGATTGGTAATGCACTATTGAATCAGATCGGTTCGGAGCTCTGAATTGGGTCATCTTGGATCGGTTCAGAAGCTAATGGAAATAGCTCCGGATCAGTTTGGATGTACATGCTGTGATCAGGTTAGATCAAGTCCCCTTTTTCGCTGTGTTAAAATCGGATCGGGTCGGACGTCCTGGGTGTTGTGGGATCAGGTCGAGTGCCCAGATCATCAGTAGACAAGTTAGAATATTTCATTGCAACGGATCGAATCAGACGAGTTTCAAAGAAGGTGATTATGACCGGTTTAGTTAACACCGAACCGAACTGCCCTTATGCCTTTATGCCCATCCTCCTAATTCAACTTTCCCTTTGCGATTGCCATCAGTTCCACCGACCTGATCCGGTTGAATAAATATGCTACTTCTCCTTTTTCTTTGTTTTCCACCTCGAACCGAACCCATCCCTTCTTTCTTCTTCTTCTACTGATTCAAATTCCTCCATCATAACCAAACTCCCGCGAATCAGTATACCCAACACCAGCTCCGACTTCCTCCACAAACCAACTCGAGGTGGCGACGAAACCACCAGCGACGACGGCAAGGGGATGGGAAGTTCAACATTGAAATTGACATGACTGATGAGCGAAATTACTTAAGTTTACTCCTAAAGTTAGATTTAAATCGATTAAAGTGGAGTCGATTAAAGAATTTAGACCCCACCTGTTAATTCAATTGGAAGATTAAACGGAACTATAAAATTTGGGGTGCTAGGGTTCGCGCTGACTGACGAAGAAGGAGGCAGAATAAAATAAAGGGACAAGAGAAATTCAGCAAATTTATATAAAACGATGGGGCTATTTGTATTCCTCGTGGGCCCATAATGATTAGGACGATCCGTTGGACGAATAGCCTGCATCCTTTTCAGCCTTATGATGTTGCGTGGGTTGATTTTGGGTCGGACTGGATGAATGTGATGGTCAAGAGATGAGATAACATACAAGACCAACTCAAAAGAAAAAATAACAAATTAACGAGTATAAATCTCAAACGCTTACCTGAAGGCGACACTTATGTGCTAAATGAAGTCCTTGGAGTTGAAATCAAATAACAAAAGTAATCTAAGCATTTCTTGGTGTATTTATAAACGGCAAAAGATGTGGATTTATGAAGCATCACATCCCTTCAAATGAATAAAAGCGACTATTCAACGATTTGAATCCAGATATTACTGGACAGACAATTTCGAAGCACACTCCATCTTCAATAGAAGTGCACTTCGAGGGGGCAAAATGTTAGCCTACTTTGTGAACTAGACTACACAAAGTTAGAAGATCAAGTGATAAAAAGCACTCTCTCAAAGGTCGGACCGGATCGGAAATATATGACCATGACAAAACAATGCGGAGCAGAAAAAGAAGGGTCTCAGACAGAGCCGGATCGGTTCGGAGTATCCCTTTCTCTTGCGCATCCGATCCGAACCTAGGGTAACGACAGTTTCACCCCACAATTTCCCAAAAAAGCGTAGCGGATAAGCAACCACTTTACCCACGTTCACCACGAAGCTGATGTGTTGTCACCATCATATCCCATCCGAATCCGACTTTCATGGGATGGAGGCCACATATACCCGAACCGGAGCCGCTCCAGGGAGTTCTTTCACATATAAATATATGTCCAAGGCTCATTTGAAGGGACCTGTTGGCATTTTCAGAACTAAAACTCCCTCACAAACCAAATTTCATCAATATATTCAGATCACAATCATCTTTTAAAATAAATTCTAGAGGAGGTTGATTGAATTCATGCATTGTATGAGTGATATTGAGTGAGAACAAATGTTGTACTTGCATTCAAGTCATCAATTCAAAGAGTAGAAAGTGAACGTAGGCTCTTTAACACCGAACCACTATAAACTATGTGTCTCTTCTTTGTTTTTGATTGCATTTCATTAGAATTATTTCTGATTTGGGTGTTGAGCCATTTTTGGATCTAACAGTCACCTTGATCGATGCAACAACCATTCTGATCTTTTTACTCTAGCAGACTAATTAAAGTTGAACACAACATCAATTTATTGATAATTACCGTTTTTTCAACATATCTATTGGATTCTTTCTTCTTTCGATATTCTCCAATATTAACACATCATCTTCCAATAGTGATCTGATGAAGTGATACCGAAGCTCAATATTTTGCTTCTGGAATGAAATGTTGAATTCTTCGCCAAGTGCATTGCACTTTGACTATCACTGTATAAAGTATTCTTTTTCTGCTTGAATCCCAACTCAGCTAACCAAACTTGAAGCCATATCATCTCTTTACTAGCTTCGGTGATTGCTACATACTCGGCCTCTTTAGTGGATAAAGTGACAATCTTATGTATTTGTGACATCTAACTAAAATCTACAGTTCCAATCGTGAATACATAACTGGTAGTGCTTCTTCGATGATCGACTTCACCTCCAAAGTCTGCATCTACATAGCCTTGAGCTTTTAACTTCCCTTTACCAAAGTACGGACCGTTTTGTATGGTGCCTCGTTGGTAACTCAAAATCCACTTGACTGCTTCCCAATGAGCTTTCCTTGGATTTGACATAAACATGCTAACAACTCCCACTACATGGCCAACATCTGGTCCACCATGGCATACATCAAACTTCCAATGGCTGAGAAATAAGGAAAATCAATCATGAAATTTCTCTCTTTCTATGTTTGAGGGGACTGATCCTTGGATAAGCGAAAGTGATTGGCCAACGGTGTACTGACAGGCTTAGCATTGTCCATGTTCGATCTTCGCAAAACACAGTTGATGTAATCTGCCTGAGATGGCTGCAAGAGTCCTTTCTGCTTATCTCTAGTTATTTGCATTTTGAGAATCTTCTTTGCTGGACCAAAGTATTTCATGTCAAACTCCTTGGACAATTGCTGCATCAACCTTCCGATATCATCCATATTTGATCCTACTACTAACACGTCATCAATATAAAGCAGTAAAATGATATAACTAAACCTATATCTCTTGAAGTAGCAACAACGATTAGCATTGCACTTTTAGAAGTCTTCCTTGTGCATGAATTCATCAAACTGTTTGTACCATTGTCTTGGGGCTTGTTTCAGACCATTCAAACTTTTCTTCAGTTTGCACACCATATTATTTTTCTTTTTATCGAAGAAACCTTATAGCTGGTGCATGTATATCTCCTCATCCAAGTCTTCATGTAGAAACGCGGTCTTCACATCTAATTGTTCAAGATGAAGGTCTTCAATAGCAATAATACTTAATACTGACCTGATAGTATTGAGCTTCACAATAGGAGGAAAAAAATGTCATTGTAGTCCACTCCTTTATAACTAGTCGATCTTTGTATCTCCTGGAACCATCGTTCTCCTCTTTCACCCGATACACCCATTTATTATGAAGTATCTTCTTTCCTATGGGTAACTCAGCTAATTTCCATGTCTGGTTGGAGATAAGAAACTTCATCTCATCTTTTGTAGCAAGCTCCCACTTGTAAGCATCTTCGCTCTGAGTTGTTTCATCATAGCATTCAGGTTCCCCTTTGCCAGTCAGCAACAAATAGTTCATGTATCTTTTGGTAGGTACATAAGGTCGAAAAGTCCTTCTCAATACAGGTGCCGGAGTAGGATTTTGTTGTGTGTCAGACTGGTCCACGCTGCTCAAATCAACGATTTCATTAGGTTGTGGATTTGCTATAGTCGATTTTGTTACGAGACTATCTGGAATATCAGTTGAATCTACAAATACTGGCTCACTCTGCTTTGCATCGTTGATTTCTGTTTTATGTCTATGTTTTTACATTACTCTTTCGTTAAAAATCACATCTTGGCTACGGATCACCTTCTTGTTTTCATCATCCCAAATGCAGTAGCCAAACTCATTTTTGTCATAGCTGATTAGAATGCATTTCTTGGATTTGGGATCAAGTTTATTCCTCCTTGATCACTACTATGCACATATGCCATACAACCAAAAACTTTTAAATGTGATAGTTTTACCTTTTTTCCACTCCATAACTCCTATGGCATTTTGTGCTCTAATGGAACCGAAGGACCTTTGTTGATCAAATAAGCTGCTGTGTTGATTGCTTCTGTCTGCTTTGGTAGAACTGATTGTATATGAATGCTTCTGGCTTTTTCTATCAACGTTCGATTCATACGCTCAGCTACACTATTACGTTGAGGCGTACCAAGCACGATTCTATGCATTTTGATACCGTGCTCATAATAGAACTACTTGAATCTAGTATCTTCATATTCACCTCCATTGTTAGTTCTAAGCTTTTTGATCTTTAGATTTGTCTCATTTTCAACCATAGTTCTCCATATCCTAGAAGCCTCAAATACTTCAAATTTATGCCTTAAAAGTAAACCCACACCTTTCGTGAGTGATCATCAATGAAAGTAACGATGTAATGCTTTCCGCCAATGGATGAGATGGTCGTTGGACCCCAAACATCGGAATAAACAAGCTTCATCCTTTCCTTCTTTGGGGTTTTACCATTTATTTGAAAGATGACTCTCTTCTACTTTTCAAATATGCATTTTTGCACATGCCTATTTCCACTGACTATAGACTTGGAAGTTTTCCCTTTGAGTGCATAATCTTCATACCTTTTTTCACACATATGGCCCAACCTTTGGTGCCATATGTTGGAGTTTTCATTGCTAGGTGCAATAGTGATCAAACATTGTGCTCTTGTTGTGATGTAAAGAGTACCACTCTTCTTTCCAAGAGCAATCGTCATTGCACCCTTAGAAATTTTCCATCCATCACATGGAAAGTCGTAATGAAGCCTTCACTAGCTAATTGTCCTACGGAGATCAAATTCTTTCTCAAGTCAGGTATGTACTTAACATTCTTTAGCTCACAAACTGACACATTTAACTTAACCTTCACAGCACCTTTACCAATGATATCATAAAGTTGATCGTCACTAAGATATACCTTTCTAAGATTTCTAGAGGCGTAGCTTTCAAAGAATTCCTTTTTCAAAGTGGCATGAAACGATGCACCAAAGTCTAACACCCAAGACTTTTCCTTGCTCTCCAAAGAGCATATCAATGCTTCGTAACATTTGCCTCTGCCTTCACCTCCTGGACCTTTGGTGCACTCATGCATTGGTTTTTGTAGCGCCCGGTCTTTCCACAGTTCCAACGCTCAATGGTCTTTGAGCTGTGAGAATTTTTGGGATTTATGGATTTAGATCTTCAGTCCTTTAACTTACCTCAGTAGTTTGATTTGCTACATCCATTTCCTCATGTTGAATTTCTTCCTCTTGATTGTGTATGCAAAATTGAAAAGTTTGATGACTCACCAGAATCCCTTCGTTGGATCTCTTCACTGGGAACCAAATCTCGAATATCATCAAGTTTTAACTTATTGCTTCCCAATGAGCCACTAACTGCCGGGACAGTAGCATTCCAACTTTTTGGTAGTGAAGACAAAAGTATCAATGCTAGTATTTCTTCATCAAATTCAATTTCAACTGAACTTAGCTGAGAAGTAACTCTATTTAGTTCATTGAGATTTTGAGCTACCAATGCACATTTTGTCATCCGCAAATTGAACCATCGCCTCATCAAATGAACTTTGTTAGACGCCTATGGATTCTCATAAATACTGGCGAGAGCCGCCATAAGACTTGCTGTGGTCTTTTCCTTTGTTGTGTTGAAAGCAACAATGCGAGATAACACCAATCGAATAACTCCAAGAGCTTGTATATTAAGAAGAACCCAATCTTCATCTTTCATATTCTCTGGCTTCTTTTCTGAGAGAGGTTGATAAAGCTTTTCCTTGTATTGGTAATCTTCAATTTGCATTTTCCAAAAGCCAAAGTCAGCTCCATCAAACTTCTCGATTTTCACCCTTCTTTCATATGTCGCCATCGCACACACTCGAATTTGATTATTTTCTAAAAATTATTGCTCTGATACCATTTGTTGGGAAATTACACAAAGTTCTTATAATTTGATTTGTGGAGAAAAGAAATAAAATGTAGAATGGTATGACACACAAACTTAGATATTGAAGTTCGTCCAATTATGCCTATGTCTCCGGGCTGCTGCAGATCTTTCGTTTAAGAGAATATTACAAAGTGATTACACAAAACACTTTTCGCTCAACACACAATCTCACTCTAAGCTTGTTTTATTTTTCTTCTTATTGGATTTGAGATGGGATAAGGATTATGAAGAAGAAGGATATATTATAAGGTGAGAAGACGGTTGGTGAGGTTGGTGGCTTGGTTGGTGGCAGACCTTGTTTATTGTATGGCAGCCAACAACCTTTCTAACAACATTCTCTAGAATCAAATAACAACCTACAGACTCGGGACAGCCTTTGGTACAACACGCAAGTTCTATGCAAGTTTAAATGAGATATACTTGTATTTGGTCAAAATCAAAGCTGCTATATTGCATAGCCTGCGTCCGCAACATGAAAAAGTGGATCGGTTTACCTATTCAAAACTTCAAGAAATGATGACTCAATCCAGCTTGCAAACAAAAGTACTAAACGCAACAGGTATAATAGATTTGAACTGTTATAAGGAATTAAATATGAAGGGTAACTATGGTATTTCACAGTCGGACCAAGGGTTTGTACATCCAAGACAATTATTAATAATGATATGTAGCGCAAATGTTGAAATACTCTAATAGCAGAAACCTAATCTGTAGGAAGTGCGGACACCCAAATACTTAACTGGTAAAGAAGATTTATTCATGCCAAGGATGTATAGGATATCTTCCTTATTAGGAAAACCTATCCTAAATTACACTTCAAATTTCACATGGATAATTTGCAGACCATTTTTCAGCTTTATAATTGTCCAATATATTCTTTCAAACTAGAGCACTAGATGTGTTAGTATCTCAAAAGAACATGACATCGCTAGCATATCAAAGGTGGAAAATATAGAGATAAACATAACAGATAAGCTTCATTTCTCCTCAGGTCAAATTGTCTTTCATCTATATTGATAGATATTCCAAAGTGACACAAAATAAGTAGGGGGAGGGAGTCTCCATGTCTTAGACCCATGTTTGAGTGGATGAAACTACGAGGAGCGCCTTCAACCAATACGGAAAATTTTGGTGTGCTAATATATTTGTAGATCAAGGACATTAGAGAATTTGAAAAATCCAATTTAATATAGTGTATAACAAGCAGATTCCATATTTATCATATCAAATGCTTTTTTAAATCAACTTTTGATGCACATTTTAGCTTTTCTAGTTTATTTAATGTTCCTTCAGCATTTTGTGAGTAAGTAAGATATTCTCTCCAATGCTCATGCTAGTTATGAAAGTTCATTTGTTGCTTAGAATAAAACATGGAAGAAATAATTTAATTTTGTTGTAGATAATCATTATAATAATTTTGCATAGAACATTGGCACATGCTATTGGTATTTTTAGTTGGTCCTTTTTAGGGATGATGGTAAGAAAAGAGTGATTCAATCCATAAGCCAATTTGTCATACTGAAATTTTTTAGTAATGGCCAAGAAAAGAACTACCTTCAGTATCTCCTAATACAATTTACAAATTTTGATGCATAGCCATTATTTCTAGCTAGACTCTTTGCATTATGTATCAAGTCAAGTACTGTTTTTATTTCTTCATATGTAATAGAGGAAGATAAGCACTAATTTCCTTATGCATTAGTCTTCTTTCTAGTTTAAATTGTAGGGAATTTAGTGCAATTTATTCCATTCTACAAATTTGAATAATAACCTAGGGTTTGCAGGATTGCTATACCCTTGCTATAAATGTAGTTCCCATTAACACTCTTCAGTGACTGAATTCTATTCCTTAACTACTGCATAGACATTTTAGCATAAAAGAATTTTGAGTAAATGTCAACTTTATAAAGCAAAAAAATCTTAATTTTTTATTCTTTTGTTCATATTGCATTTTAATTTGGAATTTCAAATCCATGTTAAATTTATATCAAATATTCGTACATCTTATGGGTCGACATAAGCAGGAGCAAAAGTAGTAGAATATTCTGTTTGTCGTCTATATATCACATCAAAAGCTTTTATATTTTGATTCCATAGCTATAAATTTAACTTCACTTACTTAAGTATTAGAAAAATGTCATGATTTTTTTAACGATGAATTGTTAAAAAACTTATAATAAGTGTATGAATGGCTCCTATATATGAATGATTCCACATGAGGAGATTATAGAGAAGAAGCAAGTATTTATACCTGGTTCTTAGAGGTCATGTTGGGACTTGGGATCCCAATACATGCTTTGTTGTGAGCAGGGAGGCCATGCATGACCAATATGCGCGCACGACCGGCTGACTTGACTCGACTTGACCTGACCCGACCCGGTTTGGGTTCAGGCTTGGCTTGGTCTGGTGTTGTAGTCACTTATATTTTTGGACCAAAAAACCTTGAATTTTATGAACGGTTTTTATTTGACATGATAAAAAAATTAATTCGTTTTTTCTGGATTTGATCCATCTCTCTCCCACTACCCAGTAAAATCGTTCGACACTCATTTTATGTCTATATCATCTTTAGTTATTGACGAGAATAAAAATATACCGAACAACATTTCTTCTTCCTCCTCCGTAAAAATTCTTGAAACAAAAACAGTCGGTTAATCTTTTGTTCGACAATGCAAATCTGGATTGATTTGTTGTGCAAGCAAATCAATTATTAATCAAGGTTGTTTTATCCTAGAGGCGGCGGCGATACCCAAGAACAGGTTTGCACCATCGGCCAAATCGTCGAATCGTCTTCAAGAGAGTGACAAATTACGTGACTTAGCCATTATTTTCCAACAATTTGAAGACGATATAAAACGATGGCTTCGACTACAACCCTGCATGACGTTGCTCCTTCCTCTTCCTTTCAAATCCCGTTGGTAACTACTGCCCTATTCAGATTCGAAGGCATGCACTTCAAGCAACGACGTCAGAAGATGGAATTTTACCTGACATTGAGAAAGGTGGTTGCTGCACTGACCACCGATAAACCACAGCTGCCAGACAGATCTGAAGATGCTGATGAAGCACAAATGGCCTCCTAGGCTGAAAAGTCAAAGCAGTTGCAGACCTGGATTGATCAGGACAATCTGTGCAAGAATTTCATTCTCTATGGCCTCAGCGATGACCTGTACGACTACTATTAATCATATGACAAGACAATGAAGGAGATTTGGAAAGCGCTGAAGAAGAAGTACGAAATAGAGGAGGCAGGGGCAAAGAAGTATGTGATCATCCGCTCCCTCAAGTATAAGATGACAGATGACAGGTCAGTAGAGATGCAGTCTCATGAGCTTTAGAAAATAGCTCATGAGATCATCTCCGAAGGTATGGCTTTAGACGAGCAATTCCAAGTTGCTGTGATTATTGAAAAATTAACCCTAGAATGGAAGCATTTTAATAATGTTTTAAGGCTTAAGACTAAAGAATTTTCCTTAGAGAGCTTGATCACGCGCTCCGTATTGAGGAGGACGCATGCAAACAGGATCAAAAAAGGAGTGCTAGTTGTCATAAACAACAAACTAAAAAGACCAAACCCACAGTTTTGAAACCGAACAAAAAGTCCTTTAAGAATTAGAACCGGCACAACAAACAAAATGGGAATCCGAAAGGAAACCAGAAAAGACAACAACGACCACCGCAAAAGAATGATTTTGGATAGTTGTTTCTATGTTACAACTATGGAAAACCAGATCATATGGCATGAAAGTGTCGGAACAGGCCAAGCCCTGCACCGCAAGCAAACCTGAATAAGGAGCCTCTTACGGCCATGATTACTGAGATTCACCTTGTTGGTGGATCAAAGGGTTGGTGGGTAGACAATGGTTCTTGCTATGATCGTGACATGTCCACTACATACACATCTACTGATGATCAGAAAGTATTGTTGGGAGATTCTCACGCCACTAAAGTTGCAGGGATTGATAATGTAGAAATAAAATTTACCACTGGAAAGACAGTGATTTTGAAAGATGTGATGCATACTCTACAGATGACGAAGAATATGGTTTCAGGCTTTCACCTTAATAAGGATGGCTTTACTCAAGTTATAGGGGCTGATTTTTATACCTTAACTTATAAGGGAACTTTTGTGGGAAAGGGTTATGCTTGTGAGGGGATGTTTAAATTGAATGTTGAATCTAATAAAGTGAATAGTTATGCTTATATGCTGTGTGATTTTAGTATTTGGCACTCTTGATTATGTCATGTTAATAAACGAATAATTCATAATATGAGCACCTTAGATATGATTCCTAAAATGTCAGAATCTGAACAAATAAATGTGAATTCAGTACTCAAGCTAAAATTACAAAGAAACCCCATAAATCTGTTGAAAGAGTATATGAACCCTTGACTATATTCATTATGATATATGTGAGCTTGATGGCACTTTGACTAGACATGGACATTGTTATTTTATCACTCTTATTGATGATTGTTATGATTTCACCTATGCATACCTTATGAAAAATAAAAGTGATGCATTTGACATATTTAAAACATTCAGAACTGAAATTGAGAATCAAGAAAATAAGGAAATTATGAGACTTCGTAGTGATAGAGGAACAAAATATGAATCTACTTCAATTCTGGATTTTTATAAATTACATGGTATAGTACATGAGAGAACTGCACCCTATTCACCTGAAATGAATGGTAAACCTGAAAGAAAAATTAGGACCTTTACCGAATCAGTAGTTTCCATTTTATAAAATTCTGGTGCAGCAAAACATTGGTTATTAAATATATGATATGTTTTGAATAGAATCCCTAAATCTAAGAATAAAATTTCACCTTATGAAATTTTAAAGAATTATAAACCCAACATGTCCTATTTTAGAACTTGGGAGTGTTTAGCATATGTTCGCATTCCACACCCTAAGAGAATAAAATTGGCAAGTAAAGCATATGAATGTGTATTTATAAGCTATGCTATTAATAGCAAAGCATACAGATTTTATGACCTAAATGCACATAATATAATTGAATCAAGTGACGCTGATTTCTATGAAACAAAAGTTCCTTTTAAATTAAGGAATAGTGGGGGCACTTCAAGTATGCCTATTAGAACAGAACTTAATGACAATTCTGAAAATGAACCTAAAAGAAGTAAAGGAGCAAGAACCGTAAATAAAATTGGTTCAGATTTTTGTGATTTTACTATAGAGGAGGATCCCTCAAACCTCCAAGAGGCTTTATCTTCTTTTGATGTAACTTTAGGCAAGAGGCTATAAATAATTAGATGGATTATTTGGAATCCAATAAGACTTGTCACTTGGTAGAATTACCCCCTGGTTTTGTTGATGAAACTTGATTAGTAGCTAAAGATTTTAAGCAAAGAGAAAATGTAGACTTTCTTGATACCTTTTCACCTGTAACTAGAATTACATC
Organism: Allium sativum; assembly: GCA_030737875.1. Classification (NCBI taxonomy): domain Eukaryota; kingdom Viridiplantae; phylum Streptophyta; class Magnoliopsida; order Asparagales; family Amaryllidaceae; genus Allium; species Allium sativum. Next base: position 1,007,981,991 of record CM060916.1, read on the forward strand.
CATTTGAGTTTTGATTTCACTTGCGTCTATACATAATTTGTTAATTCACCAAATGGATGTTAAAACTGCTTTTTAAATGGTGAATTAGAAGAAGAAATTTATATGAAAAAACCTAAAGGTTTTGTTGTTCCTGTCAAAAACATAAAGTTTGCAAATTAGATAAACCATTATATGGTTTAAAATAAGCCCCTAAGCAATGGTAGCAAAATTTGATAAATTAATAATCTCACATGGATTTAGAGTTAATGAAAGTGACAAATGCCTTTATTATAAATCTGAAAATGACATTTGCACTATTATATGTTTATATGTTAATGATTTACTTATTTTTGGATTAAACATTCATGCCATAAACACAGTCAAATCTTTATTAAGTGCCAATTTTGAAATGAAAGATCTAGGTGAGGTGAGTGTAATTCTTTGTATTAAGATACTAGGTCAGAAAATGGACTTTCTTTGGATCAATCTCATTACATTGAGAAGATACCAAAGAAATACAATTACTTTGACTGTAAACCTACATGTAAACTATATAGTCCCATTGTAAAGTTATTTAAGAACACTAGTTAAGGTGTAAGGCAGTTAGATTATGCAAGCATCATTGGCAGCCTTCAGTATGTCACTGATTGTACTAGACCCAACATTGCCTATGTCGTGGGATTATTGTGCAAGTTTACCAGTAGACCTAGTATAGAGTATTGGCATGCTATTGAAAGGTTCATAAGGTGCCTTAAATGAAAGATGAACCTTGGACTACATTATTAAAAGTTTCCAGCTGTACTTGAAGGATATTCTGGTGCAGACTAGAATACTTTATCTGATGATTCTAAAGCGACCAGTGGCTAGCATCACTAGAGGAGCTGTTTCTTGGAAATCCAAGAGACGTACTATTTTGGCTCAGTCTACTATGGAGTCTGAGATGACAGCACTAGCCATAGCTAGTGAAGAAGAAGAATATTCGAGATATCTGCTAGCTGAGATTCCCTTATAGGAAAAACCGATTCCAGTTGTGTTGATCCAATGCGATAGTACCACAGCTGTTACCAAAGTTCAGAACCTTTATTATAACGGTAAGAGATGACAGATACGACGTAAGCACAGTATTGTTAGAGAGATACTCTTTCCAGGTATTGTTATAGTGGATCACGTACGCAGTGATGAAAATTTGGTAGATCCTTTAATGCAACGACTGTCTAGAGAGAAGGTCCTTAATACTTCTAAAAGAATGGGACTATTGCCTTAGATTGTTGAGTCACGCACAATGGTAACCCAACCTAATGACTGGAGATCCCAAGAACTAGGTTCAATAGGTAAAAACAAGTTTTGTAAGTTGAACATGCTTTAATATATCAAGAAGCATGTATTGCTGAAGTGATTAGAGGATGAGTTGACAGAAACTCTTAATGAGATCTATACTTTATTTGGAGTGGAGTACCTACCTTCAGGAGTACTCCAGATAGACTCACCTATATGAATGTGGAAATGTGGTCGTTTCCGATGGAGTTTTGGGCAAAACTTTTAGAGCATTCACTAAACTGGGATAGACGTGCATGGCCATAAATGCACGGGCTTATTTGATTGCTCTATAGAAAAGATTATGTGTTGTCTGATGTCAGGAATATAGTTCAAGACCATGTTTTACTCTAGTAAAAACTGAACCTTATCCGCTATGCCAAGGTTCATGTCGGAAGACACTATTATTTATGCATAATCTTATGTTTTTTTAGCTAGGTCGACCGGTTTTTATAGTGTTTCGTAACACTTTTTTATTAAAAGAAAGAAAAAGTACAAGTGGGACCAGGTGATATACATTTAGTATATAAACTACATGCTTCCACACACGGAAGACAAATAGAACATTACATAATCACTAGATACTTATCCAATTTCTCAAAGTCATTGACAATTTATACTTACATAACTTATCACCTTGTTAACTACACTGTCATTTGATAGTTGACCATTTTCCTGTAGATTCCCAAGTATCTCTTTCTTCTTGCTTCGAGTAATCGAAGCTTCAAATACTACCTTTTCGTTTGAGCTTGTTTCCATAAGTTCCACTGCAATGTCTGGTGGTCGTTCCTTATAAGCAGGAGGAGCGACAAGATGCGCATACGGGTTCTTGCACTTTGCAGTTGGAGTTGCTTTACTTTTGAAATTGACATTAATAATCTTTGTTTAACTAAGTCAGCGACACCATCTAGCCTTGCCATCAAGTCAGGCTTATTCCTGACTTTCAAATCTTCAAAATCTTTCATTATCTTCATTGTAGCATGATATTGTTTTGTGTTCACCTCTCTACTAGCAAGCTCAACTTCTAGCTTATCGGATATGGACTGCATGTCACCAGATCAAATTAAAGCCACTTTTTCAGACTCAATTCTATTACATTGGTTTGTAGTCATCCCCTTATATTGACCATGTATTTCCTTTTTTTTGCTGTTCTCAACTGAACTGTTTAATATGGTTGCTTCCAGTCGATCGGTAACGACTTCGTATTTAATTGTTTGTTGCTTAGCCTTACCACTTTTATTTCCGCTATTTTCACCTTCCATATTCTTGCCAGTATCCATATTTTGTTCCCCTACTGTCACAACTTCATCCGCACTTGGAATTATATCACCATCATTGTTCTTACATGCATCCTCAGTTCGAACCCTTGTTGTTGCAATTGCATTATTAGTTCTCATTTCACTTTCTTCAAGACCATCTTCTGTATTACAGTTTTCCTTTTCAACTACGCTGCCTTCACTGATTGTTTCGAGTAACACAAAATTGTTAACCATCCTACTATGACCAGCAAAGTCACTTTTTTTTTAACAATTTCCTTACTAATGTTGCTTCTGCTAAAAGATGCACTGTAAATTCCTTTTCTCCTATTTGTTGCTTTTCTCCACTCATCATAACGTCTAATGTTTAATCCGTTTTTCTCCACTCAAAATCTTATGTTTTTTTGAAACTGCTCAAAAATATTTTTTTTAAATTCAAGTGGGGGATTGTTGGGAAAATGTCTTGTTTTTTTATAAAGATGAATTGTTAAAAATAGAATAAACGTATGAATGACTCATATATGTAAATAATCCCACATAAGGGGATTATAGAGAAGAAGCAAGTATTTATACTTGGTTCTTAGAAGTCATGTTGGGGCCTTGGCTCCCAATACATACTTTGTTATGAGGAGAGAGGCCATGCATGACCACAACACGTGCACACGACCGACCGACCCACTCGACTCAACCTGGCTCGGCTCGGTTCGGACTGGGCTCAGCTTGGTCGGGTGGTGTAGACACTTATATATTTTTAGACCGAAAAACCTTGGGTTTTCCGAACTTTTTTTTATTTGACACGGTAAAATTTTTGATCCGTTTTCTTCTAGATTAGATTTGATTCTCTTCAACTACCTAGTAAAACCATTCGACACTCATTTTTTTGTCTATGTCATCTCCAGCTATAGACGAGAATAAAATATATTGAACAACATTTCTTCTTCCTCCGCCATTAAAATTCTTGAAACAAAAAACGAGCAGTTAATATTTTATTCGACAGTGCAAATCTGGATTGATTTGTTATGCAAGCAAATTAGATATTCATCAAGGCTGTTTTATCCTAGAGGCAGCGACGATACGTAAGAACTGGTTTGCATCATCGGCCACATTGCCGAATCATCTTCAAGAGAATGACAAAGTCCGTGACTGGGCCATTGTTTTCCAACATTAAGTGTAGCTATGAGATTAATACATGAAATCCCCCTTTGCAGTTTCAGCTAGGCCATTAAGCACACAGTCTTTATAGCCATCCGTCTAATACCAAGTATGCACGTATTTGATAAGGCGTGTTTTTGTTAGCTATGTATTCATGTATTTGTTAGGTGTATTTTTGTCAGCTTCTCTTTTCTCGTTAATAGATATAAATATTTAATCGCTATAATGGGAATTTTAATAGTTCACAAATATGGAAAACTTAAAGAAATTGATGATTAATTAAAACTTTACTTATGTTTAATGCTATGCCACATTTACGCCAAGGGTACTTTGCACCTTGCAATAAACATTCACGTAGATTACACTGTAGAATACGCCTTTTAAAGACGAGGAGATAACTAATGGTATAACATCCCCCTCTCTCATGTTAAAGGCTTAAAAGCATTATTAAAATCCCCATATGCAATCGACAACACTTCTAGTAGTAGCATTTGTATTCAGTTTCCCCCATAACTTCTCCTTCTTAGAAAAGGAGTTATTGGCTTAGATAAATGAAGTGACACATTGGTTACATATGTATCAATACATTAACTGAGTATATATTTACATGCTTATTTATATATGGTTAATTGCTTAACAAACCTATATACATGTGATGGAAAAATGTGGCTTGCCACATTAGAGAGAGGAAGAGCCGTGATGATATTTTGAAAACCTAAATTAGTCATAAGTTTAGAGTCGACCTAAGGGTAAGCCCAAGGGCTGGGGCATTCCCGGGTTTAGGTCAACAAAAAAATACGATTACACAAGCTATCTAAATCAATCCCACAACAAAATTTTGGGGCTTTTGCTCAAACCCTAATTCAATCTTATTTGCACTATGTTCGCCTTCGTTAGCTCCTCAACAGCCATCAATCATTGCTGCAATCATCTCAATCCATTGCCGAATATCACTATATCAGACAACTACAGGGTAATTTCTTTTTCAGATGCTGCTAATTCGATAGATGAATTTAATTTAGGTTTATTTAGTTGTTTTCTCAATGGAATTCTCTAAATAAATTAGTTTCGATTGTTTGTTCGTCTAGTTGCTTGAATCTTTAATGGAATTCTCTGAATGAATGACTGTATGTGTTATAATTTACATAGGTGAATTCTTTAGATAAATTAGTTGTTTTTCTAGTTGTTTGTTTCTTTGAATGAATGATTGAATCTTCAGAGGCCATTCAGTTTATATTTAGAAGTAAATAATGAGTTGCCTGCTGTGAATTTAATTGAGGCAAAGGCCATCAGTTTCTGGAAAGAAAAAAAAGGAAAAAAGTTTCTGTATTATTTATTAATTTGTATGTTAGATGGTTAGTTAGTTTAGTTGATAATATTGTTAATTTTTCATTTGTTAAAAAGTGGAGAATATGACAAAAGAAGAAGACAATAATAAACGAGTGAGAAACAGGAAGAAAAACTCAGGGGCTTATAATAGAAAAGTAAAACAACGTCAAGATGAATTATCTACATTATTAGTAGGATCAATTTCTAAATTGTTAAATGCAAAAACGCAACAATCTATTGGTTCTAGTCCAGTTAAAGAAACAAGTGAAACTACTGATGAAAATGTTGATCAAGTCTTTAAGGATCATGTAGATGAAGTGCATATTAATGAAGTTATTTATTCTAATGATATCGTTGATGAAGAAACAAGCAACGATATTCATGTCAATGTAGACTCGGACAAGGACATTGATGTAGACGAAGTAAGTAGTGAAAAGGAAGAAAGTGTGCTTGATTTGGACAAAGACATTGATGTTGATCATGATCCAGGTTTATAGGGGGTTATGAGTGATACAAAAAGAATAATAATTGTTCAAAGAGAACCAATCAAGATTTTGAAGAAAAATGATAAGTTTTTAAGTGTAATAAGGGAAAGTAGAAGTTTCTCATCCAAGCATTATATACCTAGTTTTCCAAATGGCGAAGAACACAAAAAGGAAGTGGTTAATATATTCAAATGCATTCAACAAAGTATTTTGTTTTTGTTTCAAGTTATTTAAAAATAAATTGATGGCAAGCAAATTATTGGAAGTCGGAATAGATCATTGGCATAATCTTCCACACAAACTTAGAGAGCACGAAACTAATCTGGAACATTGTGAAAATGTTGTGAAATGGGTTGATTTGCAAAAGAGGATAAAACAAAAGGCAACCATTGAAAAAAAAAACGGAAGCAAAAATTGAGAAAGAGAAAATCCGTTGGAAGATTATATCGAACCGTAAAAATTCGACGCCCGAATTCTGACATTAATACATAAATTCTGTACTATTTGTCAAAACTCCAGTATCAAAAACACAAATCGTTAATAGAAAGAGATTAGAGGGTAAGATAAGAAAGAAATATCAGATTAGAAAAGAAGGAGAACCAAACACAATATAAAGTCTCACATCGCAGTGGAACAAAACATAATTTAGAAATAAATCTTTATAGAGAGCTTTAAATAAAAACTTACAAATCATCAAAGTACATTAACACATCTGGACAGTTATATTAATCTGTCGTCATATACAACACACAGCAGAACATATACTAGATATCATACGTCTGAACACCTCCATCTCATCTCTGAATTTTGTAGTATCCGATAACCTGAACCTGTACAACCCGGGCTAACCCAAACATTACAAACGTCGGATCAGTCTGGTGAACCAGAGTGAGAAAATCACATTAAGTTTAAAGGTATTACACAACTTGATTTTAAATCCAAAATCATTTGTGAAAGAAAAGGATATTCGTAAGACCGATCCACACATAAACACAAATGGTTTTACCTTACGATAACCCAAAATATTTTTGAAATCAACGTATTTTCTGATATTATAATAATGTCTAAATACAAATAAAAAGTAATCTAGCGGAACACTTGCATCTCACGCTCCACATACATAGTATACAATCAAAACAACGGGCACTTATTGAAAAACGGATTTCCATGGCAAGGTATGGGAAACCACCTTTCCGATAATGTACCTCCGAAGATGAATACATTGAGGTTCAACAAGAATATCTTGCAACCCAGGATAAACATGACCAGCCCCTCACTTCGCTTGAGAGTACCGAATATATCATCACCACAGTTGAGGGCAAGTCAACCGAACCGATAACATATATATACAAGAATAAAAAGGGACAACTGAAGGCATTTGATTTCTCCAGATCAGGTAATGATATACCCTTTTGATGGGTGTGACCCATATATCCATGCGACCTACCTGATTTTTTTACCATTTCCTGGTTAATGAGGCTTGAGGTTATACTTATTTTTAGTGCATCTAGTCACCATTCACTTTGAATGCCATATCGTTAGATCCATCAAATCACAAATTGATGTCCACATATATACTATGGGTATAAAAGAAGTGCCCCTCTTCACCACCAACTCGGTATGTTTGTAAAAATCAACGTACGTGGTTTTTAGGAAATACTCTTTCAGACATTCATCCATACAAGTTATCCAAGAACAAGATGAAATGAAGGCACCCTCCTACTACATCTTATATAGGTTTCACACAAAGGATCAGTAGCGAGTAGTCCTTCCAATCTGTCGATTTCAAATACGACAGGAACACCATTAGAATATCTCCAGTTGCGACTCCAGAGAATTCGACAATTAGTCCTTTCACTTATGAAGATCCACGGTCTTCACTGCTCCATCTTCAATCAGTATCTTTCACGTATTTGCTGGTTCTGAATGGTTTTCGAATATAAATTCGATCCCGGTCTTTCCATACCAAACAATCATATGTGCCAGATTTGATAGTCGGTTATTAACTATCAAATAATTAACTGTGAAAATAAAATGAGCTCACCGATTCAATACTCGACATTTCTTGGCCTTTTAATTAAAAACGATTAACAAAAAACTCTTAATCTTTAAATATAACAAATATAGCTTTTCACTTCTTATCAAATATAATATTGTTCTCAAAACTTTCTTATTTTAATACTTGGGAAAAATATCCAATAATCATATATCATTTTGTATTTTAATATCATTTGCAAAACATTAGTTATCTCATTACTCATTATCTATAATTGAGAAATAAATTCATCTTATTGCTCGTAAAAGAATTGTTACGAAATCTTTCTTGTTTTATTATTTGAAATAATAACCAACTCTTATTCTTTAGAATAAGTCCAATCCAAAACTCATTTTTCCCATTTTCTTTTACCTCGAAAATATCGTTATAATCTCACATAATCTCCTTTTACTTCTCTTGCTTCAGAAATATCATATATATATATATATATGTTCTCCAATCATTCCATTTCCGTCACTTTGGAAGTCTCATATTTCAATTCTTTTAATTTCCACAATGCTATTATTTCTCATATGGAAATAATAAATTATCCTATACCTCCTTACCATTACAATAATATCATCTTCAGACAATCCTGATGCCGGTCATGTTGGGGTATTTTAATTGCCTCTCTGACCCTTATCAACAATGTTTTTATCTCAAGATAGACATGAGTTGTAATTTAAAAACCGATATTTATTACAATATCAACCCAAATACCATTTAACCATTTTTCTTAAAACATGATTTTATAATCCATTTCTGATTTTTGAAAATCTCCTTTCGAAATACAACTATCATTACTTAATTTGCTGTGCTTATTAGCATCTCCTTTTTACTTTAAATTCTTTTAACCAGTCTGTTTTATAACACAGATTTTTTTCATTACGAAATCTTATTCTTAAATCCTTTATCAATTCTACCTTTAAAAAAATCCCTTTCCCAATCCATTCAACCATTTTCCCTTGAAAATATTATTTCAGTTTCCTTCATTTTACTTAATTCTAATATTAAGTAACATTAATTTAAAATTAACGATATAACACCTTATTGCTTTTTATAAACCTTGTTTAAATAAATTCTGGTTTAAAATAAACCCTTTTTATCCTAATTTCCTTTTATCTCAATTCAAATATTTAGTCAACATGATTTAAGCTATCATATTTGCTTAAATTCCTTTTATAAACTTGTTATAAAAACTCAGGTTTTAATACAAACCCTTTTTATAAACTCCTTTCACAATTCAATTAGATTTTACCTCAACTTTGATTACTTTTTAATGAGTTCCAATTAAAAAGAAATCTCTTAAATTATTATTAATTAAAATAATAATTTACTTCAATCATTAACTACTGCAGAAGTATTTAATTTCTTTATTAACTAAAATAAATAATAGATTCCCATTTTAAAATCTTATTAAAAATTAAAACAAATATTCTTAAACTATTTCATTAGATTAATTTAAAACAAATTAATTTAACAATCAACTCCAATTAAAATGGTTAACTTAGTCAACTTAAACATGATTAATTCGTTAATCGACTGCAATTAGTTCCCACTTTAAATTAATTAGTAATATAATTAATTTAAATAATTCCATTTAATTGTTTCTTAAAAACAATTATCCAATTCTTAATCGTTACGTTCATTTTCTACTTCCTTCCTTATAATTCTGATTAATATCAGAATTTACTTTATAAAATCATTTAATAATTAAATATAAACTTAAATAATAAATAATAAATAATAAATATTTATTTCATTTTAATAACTTTTATTTAAAATAATAGATTTAAAAATCTATCTTTAGTTATAAAATAAATTTTACAACTTCGTTTCTATCGATCCACCTGACGGTAAATCCATATTTAGAAAATGATTGATTTATAGGCCATATACTACCAATTACTCAACCAATATTTCCTATTGGTTAAAACAAAACAACCATTGAAATTTAGGTCAATGGTCAATAACCAAATCAATCATCCAATCAGAACAGTTCATATGATGATTATATGAAAATAAATAATATTAAATATATTTGATGAATCCAGTTGGATCCCTCCAACCTGTTCTTCCCTGTATCCAAATACGTTATCTCAATATAATCATTTAATTCCGTTTAACTGATAATTTCTATAACCGGCAGATAATGACTATTTAACATCAACTAATTAACAAAACAATTCAAATACTTCAAACAATTAAACTTATTTTATAAACGTAACCAACAAGGTAAGTTACCTCCATTGGATCCAACCGTTAAAATAACGATCTGGTTTTCCATTGAAATAAAACAATGTTTAATTTCATCGGTTCAATCCAAATATGAATATATATTTATCAAACAAATAAACAGTCAATCATTAGCAACCATAACACATAATTATAAAACCCGACTTATAAAATATAAGTGGGAAAAACTGAGTGAGTTTAACTCACCTTGATTTGTTTTGACGATAAAATGATTCATTTTAGCCAAATTGAACAAACATTTAATTTGACTAGAAATTCCAGCTGCTTCCATTTGTGACCAAACCAGATCCATGTTGTAGTGCTCTCCGATATGGTTCCAACGTTTGTGATCTTGTCAAATTATGATAACCAACGAGAACATTACAAATTTAGACGGTCACAGTTTAAATTAAATTATTGAATCTTTAATTAAATCTTAATTTAAACTTTAATTACGTTGATAAATATAGTCGGACATGTTATAACATTCGGTTACACGGATAATAAACTAGGCATGTATGACATTTAATAGGGCTCATTTAGACAAAGATTAGACACACTAGAATTTAGAACATGGTTGGCACACATAACATGTTATTTTATGTATATTAAATACTATATATAAATAAGCCTATTTATTATTCAAATACATACTCTCGTTTTAGTCCAATTCTGCAGCTATTCGAAGTTCCAAACCACGCACTGTACATCTTCTTCACTTCTGTTTCTTCCCCACCGCCTTTTCTTTTTCCCTAGCAAATCCATGTATATATTTCGATACTTCCACCCATCCATGCTCACCTCATTCTTTGTAACACCCCGAATTTCGGTTAATGCTAAAATTCACTAATTACAGAATAAATAATCTCAGATGTGAGAATTGGGGGAAACGGGCTGTGTCATTGCGTTTGTCTCGGAAAAATACGCGAAATAGAGTCCGAGTTTTCGAAAATCGGAGTCCGTATGGCCCAGTTATGGCCCGATGAAGTTTGCAGAAAATTCATAACTAAAAACAGATTTAATAATTTAAATTCAGAATTTAAAATAGAGCAGGCAGGGCCAGGCGGGAAGGTTCCAGCCCTACCCATGTCGACAGGAGTGTCGACTTGCCTGTCGACAGGGGGGCGACGCCCAGTGAAACTGGGTGCACCAGTTTGGGTTCTTGGGCTGGCTTGGAGGGCTGGTTCTGGAAGCTTCTTGGATCTGACGGGTCTAAATTAATCTAGGGTTAATCTAAGGGTCTAAAATGCAACCTAATCCTATAAATAAGACCCTAACCCTACCCTAATTCATTCATAATTAAATCTTGTAACTAAACTATGGCAAAATGAAACTTGGTCATGGCCTCCACAAATCAATGAAGAGGAAAGCAAGCTAATCAACCTCTCTAATCAACTTCTAATCCATTCTAAGCATCTTTATCTTCTTAAATTGGAGTGCAAATTGCTAATGGTGAGTTTCTATCACTTTGATGATCAATTGTTAAAATAAGTAGATTGGGTGTAATGAGACTTATGGTCTTGAATACGGATTAGTGAGTTTGAATCATTTGTAATGATATGCTAATCTATGTATAATATTGAATATGTAAGTTTATGCAAGTTGAATATGTGAGTTTATGCATGTTGAATATGTAAGTTTATGCAAGTTGAATATGAGAGTTTATGCAAGTTGGATATGTGGGTTTATGCATAATAAGTAATAGATTTTATGCAAGTTAAGTATGTGGTTTTATGCATGATGAGTATGTGATTCTATGCATGCTAAGTAGGTGATATTATGCATGATGAGTATGTGATTCTATGCATGCTAAGTATATGATATTATGCAAGTTTAGTATGTGATTCTATGCATGCTAAGTATGTGATAATATGCATGATTAATAAGTTGTTTTATGCATATTTAACAAGTGGGTTTATGCATGTTTAACAAGTTCATATGCAAGTTACATGTATGATAGTATATGCTATGCAAGTTACATGTTTGTTAATATGCAAGTTACATGTATGTTAATATGCAAGACATGCTATGCAAGTTACATGTATGTTAATATGCAAGATATGCTATGCAAGTTACATGTATGTTAATATGCAAGATATGCTATGCAAGTTACATGGTTGTTAATATGCAAGTTCATGATGACACATTATGAAAGTTTATGGGTTAATATGCAAGTATGTGAATGCTTATGCAAGTATGTGAATGCTTATGCAAGTACATGAATGCTTATGCAAGTATGTGAATGCTTATGCAAGTATGTGAATGCTTATGCAAGTTATGTGTATGCTTAAATGCATGTTTAACATGTTATGCAAGTTGTGAGAATGCTTATATGCAAGCTCAACATGTTATGCAAGATATGTGTATGATAATATGTAAGTTCATATGCAATATGTTATGCAAGTCATGTGTGATAATATGCAAGTTTGGGTTAAATGTAGTTGGGTTAATATATGCTCATATATGCAAGTTGACATCCTCTTAACCCATGACAAAGTTATATGCTAAGGTTTGGTTAAACCCATGATGTTTGTGATGGATCTTCCCTTCTATTATGTCGTGAAATGAGAACGATTTGCGTGGGGAACGATGGGGTTAATAAATATGTTAATAAAAGTATGGTTGGGTATGATTAAGCATACCATAAAAATAAATTAACATAAGTGGGAATTTACCTATTGAGTTAGGTCTACCCCATGGGAATTTACCTATTGAGTTAGGTCTACCCATGTTATGAAAAACTTGATATTAATTAGGGATAATTAATATAAATTATAAGGGTGATTAATTAGGCGTAATTAATCGACTAAGACACGAGGTTGGACTCAGTTGTAGCGTAAAACTGCCCGGACCCAACCGGCTTAACCAGTTGCTACAAATGTTAGCCCAATGTGAGAGGTCTTAGGCACAAACTAAATACGTGATTAATGTAAAGACACGAGGTTAGACTCGGTTATGACATAAGGCTGCCCGGACCCAACCGGCTTAACCAGCGGTCATAAAAGATAGTCTAATGTGAGAGGTCTTTATGAGGATCACGGTCTTAATTAATTAAGAAACACTTAACCAAATTAGCATGTAGTGGGACATGAGGGTTAAGTGGGTACCTTGGGTGGCACGTAGTAACTAGTGTGGGTGCCTTGGGTGGCATGAGGAAACTAGTGGGTTGCCTTGGGTAGCAATAGAAAATACGATTAGAATACTTAACCAAAGTGGAACATGGAATTAAACATGATTAAAGGGTTAAGTAAGTGCCTCGGGTGGCATGTGGGAATTAAGTAAATGACTTGGGTGGCATGTGGAAATCTAGTGGGTGCCTTGAAAGGTAATTAAAATATGATTAATGACTTAACCAAAGTATTTATAACATGTAAGTGGACATGGTTAAAGGGGTTAAGTGGGATACACTAGATAAAATAACAAGCTTAAGTGGTAGCTTGTGGGGGCCCATCTCAACCAATATCCCAAACGTATCTTAGTGGGCTCGACCCAAGTCGAGTGACGGGACACGCATATTGGGCTTGACTATAAGAGGCCAAAAACGGGTTAGAGGTGGCAACGTAGGACCAACGGGTTTCATATGCGTGTGTGGACCCGGGCTGGTTAGTAAATCGTTGTTGCATCGTGTAGGTATAAAGCCGTGCACCGTTGATACTATCAGGTTGCCACTTTGGGGAAATGATACACCCCATTGTGGGACCAGCACGGGTATCTACGTTAGGGAGCCGATCGCTTGGGAGTAGTGGGTACACCTAGTAAAGATAGGGGCAGACGGCACCTATGTAGGAGTAAAAGAAACTACTGGGTAAAAATTACTAAGTACATTTAGTGGGGTCAACCTTTAAGTAGGAATTAATCTTGGATATGTAGAACTGGTGTGGTGCAGTGTAGGAATTACTCTTGGGGGAAATAAGTCTGGGGCGGTGTAATCTAGTAATTATCCTTGGGTGGATAAATGCGTCTTTACGGTGATCTTAGTTTATCCTAAGTTTACCAAGCTGCTTAGTGTAGCCATTCATCCCCAGTCGTTACCGTATATCAACTTATGTCTTCTCTGGTTATTTTAATGATTGTATTGTTAGGGTTATAGGACTCACTCAGACTTATGTCTGACCCCGTTGTTTTTATCTTTTTCCCCAACCCCAGGTTATTAGAGTGGGCCTGGTGCTAGTGGGCTTTGATCTGATTGCTGTATCTATCCTATGGAGCTTGGGCCGTTGAAGTGAAGCCGAGCTTATCTTTCCTTTTATGGCTATTAGTTATGTAGTGGGATTATGTACTTCTATTTTATCAAGATGGATATTATGTGCTTGACTCTGGTTTATGGTTTTGTGATGTAACCAAACATGTATTACTTTTCGCTGCAATGAAATGATGTTTTAAATTTTCAAGTATTACTTATATCTGTCTTGTTGTAATTTTACTGTTCTATATTCACTTAAAATACTTCACCGAAACTAAGGCATTCCCCTGGTATGAGTGACCTTAGTGGACGTGGGGTGTTACACGTGGTATCAGAGCTTAAGGTTACCAGAACAGATAAATTTTTTAGAAAAACTATTTTTTCTAAGAAAATTTTTGAAGGAGTATTTTCAAAAACATGTCTTTTAAGAGAAAAGTTTTTGAGAGAAAAGCATAATCCCCGATAGCCATATCTTTATCTTTCGAATTCTCCGTTTGAATCTCTTTCTCTCTCGGTTTGAGTTTCCCCTCCGTGTGTAGATGATCTTTCTAGGATAGATAAGAATGGAAAACCGCTTCAAGGGAATTAGACGTAAATCAGATTAGAAGTTGGTTAAAGATGGAGGAGGACTTGTAAGTGCTTATTGGATGGACGATGGGAGGAAGGCTCTAATAGTTGTTTGGTTAATGAAGGACGAAACCTCATTGATGGGAGGTTACGAGTGGAGAATGGGAAGGAGAAGGCTAGTAGTTATCCTTTTGGGAGGAATAGGACACCTTATTAGGATTGACCAAAGAAGCAAGGGAAAGGTATGGAATCTTCTGGAGGGTAGTTGTATTCCCTCACAACTAGGGTGCCGGATGGGGATAAGACCGTCTAGGTTGGAATTTGGATTTCTTTGTTATCCGATCCAAACTTTATTTGATTCTGATGTATCGAGTTTGTTTATCTCATCATTGTTAGTTGAGTCACTGCACTTAGACACCAGTTTAGTAGATGATCCCTTAGTTGTTTCAAACCCAATTGGGCTCCATAATGGGTTTGGGTTTGAAAGTTTCTATACTTAGCGTTGAGTTTGGATGTGATGCTTGTTGGGCTTCACGGGCTATGGGTTAGTTTTGGGGCATGGACTGGTTATCCAGTAGGGGTGCCGTTCTTGATTCAGAAGGGAGAGTTGTTAGGCTTATGACCCGCTTGGGTAACACTCTCGAGATCTCTTGTAATCCCATAGAATCTGTTATGCTAAGTTATCTAGAATCGCTTGACACGTTGGTCGAGAGTTTGCGATCTGTTAGAAGTGGTCCGGGAATACTCGGATGTGTTTGAGAAGGTGAAGTGCTTACCTCCGGAGCGGGAGATTGACTTCCGAATATATCTGGTAAACAATGCCAAACCAGTGACTTGGCCAGTGTGCCACAAGGCTCCTCGTGAGAGGAGGGAACTCCATAAGTAAGTAGGCGATTGCTTGAGAAGGGGTTCATAAGAGGAAGTATATCGGAGGGGGGTGCTCCAGTAGTTTTTGCCGTGAAGGCGGATGGGTCCCTCAGACTTTGTGTAGGCTAAAGAGAACTAAATAAACTCACAAAGAAGAATAGACACCCATTGCCGAAGATTGATGATCTCTTTGATCAGTTAGTTGGCGCCACAGTATTTTCGCAGTTGGACTAAGCCACATGGTTTCGTCAGTTGAGAGTGGCTGACGATAGTATAGAGAAGATTGCCTTTAGGACTCCGGATGGTTTTATGAGTGGCTGGTGATGCTATTTGGTTTGACGAACGCCCCCGCATACTTTGTTGATTGGAAGAGAAGGGTGTTCAGGGAGTACCTAAATAAGTTTGTGATGATCTTTGTGGATGACATCTTGGTCTTTTCAAGGAGCATAATAAGTTTTCGTATGTACTCAATAGGGTGAGCAAAGCCAGTTATGGGAAGAACGGTGGTTTTGGAGCGAGACTGGCGAGGACATCCAAAGTTGGTCAAAGGCTTAATTGTTTAGCCATTATTATTATTATTATTTTTTAGTATCATCTCACGTAGGTTGCCTGAACTCGAAGGAGATATCCCTTGGGTGTTTGTCTGATATTGGTTTCGGCCTTTGGGGCTTGCATTTGGGGGATGTCGAATTCGACTAGGGTGGTCTGCGTGAGAGATGGACAGTTGTGACGATTTTGGATAGGATTCTTAGCATCTTATGAGTTTGAGATAGCGTATACCCCTAACAAGGGAAACATGGTAGCAGACGCCTTAAGAAGAAAAAGGTTGTCCTTGAGTTCATTGATCGTTAAACGACGGAGCTTAGGGTTTATTTCTATGTTTGACTTTAGACCTTCCGTTGATTTTGTATCCGGTTTGCTAGCCTCCTTGGAGGTTAGGCCTACTCTTTTGGGGCGTATTGGCGGAGCACAGCGAGACGACCCACAATTGGTTGAGTTAGTAAAGAAGCTCATAAGGAGGGGAGTCGTCCAGCCATTTGAGTAGGTACACCCTAGATGGTAAGGGGTGGTTGCGTAGAGACGGTAGACTTTGAGTACCGCAAGACGAGAGTTTGAGGAAGGCTATACTTGATGATATACATCGGTCGAAGATAACCATTCATCCCGATAGGGACAAGATGTACCAAGACATAAAGCGAGTTTTCTTTTTGGCCAATCTGAAGAAAAACGCGGCCAAGTATGTCGCTAGATGCTTGGTGTGCTAACAAGTAAAAGCGGAACAGAAGAAACCCGGAGGGTTGCTTCATCCGTTAGAAGTTCCGTAATAGGAAGTGGGATAGTGTCTCATTGGATTACCGAAATCAAGGAAGGGTAATACGGGGATTGGGCTTATGGTAGATAGACTTGCTAAGTGTGCCCATTTCATACACGTGAAGAGCAAGAGAACTATTACATGTCTAGCTTCAGTTTACCTTCGAGAGATTATTAGATTGCATGGTGTACCTTCCAGTATAGTGAGCGATCGAGATCCTATCTTCACTAGTGAGTTTTGGAAGAGTTTGCAAGAGGCGGTAGGGACTCAGTTGTGTTTGAGCACCTCATATCATCCTCAGACGGACGGTTAGACCGAGAGGGTGAACCGTATCTTAGAATATCTTTTGAGGTTATGTATTTTGGATTTTGGAGGTACATGGGAAGAGCATCTTCCATTGGTGGAGTTCGCATATAATAGCAGCTTTCAGTCCAGTATTGGTATGGCTCCTTTCGAAGCTCTTTATGGAAGGCCTTGTCGATCTCCTACATGTTGGTGGGAATCTACGGGTAAGATCTTGGTTGGGCCGATGAGATTAGAGAGTCTTCAGAGAAGATTGGTTTGATTCGAAGAAGGATGAAAGCGGCGGAATCTTATGTGGACAAGAGGAGAACAGAGCTTGAGTTTGATATTAGGACACGCTTTTTATCAAGGTATCTCCGTTACGGAATGTGGTTCACTTTGGATCTATTAGGAAGTGAGTACCAAGGTTAGTAGGGACATTTCCCATTAAGGAAAGAATTGGATGGATGGCATATAGAGTAGAGTTGCCTGACAGACTTAGTAGTGTACATGATGTATTTCATGTGTCCCATTTGAGGAAGTGCTTACATGAGACCGCTGAGGTGGTAGAGCCGAGATTGCTTAAAGAAACAGAGTTAGAGCGCGATGAGACGATTCGACGAGCTCCAACTCGCATCATTGGGTCAGAGACTAGGAAGTTGACGAACAGAGAAGTTCAGCTAGCTAGAGTGCAATGGGGAGAGGACGAAAGAAATGCTACTTGGGAGACGGAAGCAAAGATGCGTTCTTTGTATCCATTTCTTTTTGAAGAGTATGTCTTTTAACTTCTCCTTTATCGCTTGCCTAGTACTTATCTTATCTTTAGTATCTCCTCTCGATTAGTGTTGTTTGACCTTTAGATAGGGAAAACCTATGGTTGAAACATGTGTTTGAGACATGTTATGGTTGATGGATGCAAGTGGATGCAAGTGTTTGCTAGTGGTTGCTCGTGGATGCATATATACACACTCTAGGCACTAGATCGGCTCAATCACTTCATATTGCATAAAATTGTGTGTAGTTAGCTATATTTATGGATGTATAATGATTGTGTTATCATATGGATGATGCATTTTGGTGAATGATTGTGCACTCATATAGATACTGTATGTGTCGATAGGGTTATCTCGCATACATATTGGATGCATGGCACTATCATGGTTTGCATATGTTCGTACATTAGATAGGGAACATATACACACACTTTGCGCATATGCTCATACATCATTAGAAATTGTTTAAGGACAATGGATGCTCGTGTTTGATGGATTGAGTAGATGGTTGTTTGGATGGTAGGATATGCATTCTCCTTAGCTTAGAGATTTCGGGGACGAAATCCTTTAAGGAGGGGAGAATGTAACACCCCGAATTTCGGTTAATGCTAAAATTCACTAATTACAGAATAAATAATCTCAGATGTGAGAATTGGGGGAAACAGGCTGCGTCATTGCGTTCGTCTCGGAAAAATACGCGAAATAGAGTCCGAGTTTTCGAAAATCGGAGTCCGTATGGCCCAGTTATGGCCCGATGAAGTTTGCAGAAAATTCATAACTAAAAACAGATTTAATAATTTAAATTCAGAATTTAAAATAGAGCAGGCGGGGCCAGGCGGGAAGGTTCCCGCCCTACCCATGTCGACAGGGCTGTCGACAGGCCTGTCGACAGGGGTGTCGACTTGCCTGTCGACTTGCCTGTCGACAGGGGGGGCGACGCCCAGTGAAACTGGGTGCACCAGTTTGGGTTCTTGGGCTGGCTTGGAGGGCTGGTTCTGGAAGCTTCTTGGATCTGACGGGTCTAAATTAATCTAGGGTTAATCTAAGGGTCTAAAATGCAACCTAATCCTATAAATAAGACCCTAACCCTACCCTAATTCATTCATAATTAAATCTTGTAACTAAACTATGGCAAAATGAAACTTGGTCATGGCCTCCACAAATCAATGAAGAGGAAAGCAAGCTAATCAACCTCTCTAATCAACTTCTAATCCATTCTAAGCATCTTTATCTTCTTAAATTGGAGTGCAAATTGCTAATGGTGAGTTTCTATCACTTTGATGATCAATTGTTAAAATAAGTAGATTGGGTGTAATGAGACTTATGGTCTTGAATGCGGATTAGTGAGTTTGAATCATTTGTAATGATATGCTAATCTATGTATAATATTGAATATGTAAGTTTATGCAAGTTGAATATGTGAGTTTATGCATGTTGAATATGTAAGTTTATGCAAGTTGAATATGAGAGTTTATGCAAGTTGGATATGTGGGTTTATGCATAATAAGTAATAGATTTTATGCAAGTTAAGTATGTGGTTTTATGCATGATGAGTATGTGATTCTATGCATGCTAAGTAGGTGATATTATGCATGATGAGTATGTGATTCTATGCATGCTAAGTATATGATATTATGGAAGTTTAGTATGTGATTCTATGCATGCTAAGTATGTGATAATATGCATGATTAATAAGTTGTTTTATGCATATTTAACAAGTGGGTTTATGCATGTTTAACAAGTTCATATGCAAGTTACATGTATGATAATATATGCTATGCAAGTTACATGTTTGTTAATATGCAAGTTACATGTATGTTAATATGCAAGATATGCTATGCAAGTTACATGTATGTTAATATGCAAGATATGCTATGCAAGTTACATGGTTGTTAATATGCAAGTTCATGATGACACATTATGCAAGTTTATGGGTTAATATGCAAGTATGTGAATGCTTATGCAAGTATGTGAATGCTTATGCAAGTACATGAATGCTTATGCAAGTATGTGAATGCTTATGCAAGTATGTGAATGCTTATGCAAGTTATGTGTATGCTTAAATGCATGTTTAACATGTTATGCAAGTTGTGAGAATGCTTATATGCAAGCTCAACATGTTATGCAAGATATGTGTATGATAATATGTAAGTTCATATGCAATATGTTATGCAAGTCATGTGTGATAATATGCAAGTTTGGGTTAAATGTAGTTGGGTTAATATATGCTCATATATGCAAGTTGACATCCTCTTAACCCATGACAAAGTTATATGCTAAGGTTTGGTTAAACCCATGATGTTTGTGATGGATCTTCCCTTCTATTATGTCGTGAAATGAGAACGATTTGCGTGGGGAACGATGGGGTTAATAAATATGTTAATAAAAGTATGGTTGGGTATGATTAAGCATACCATAAAAATAAATTAACATAAGTGGGAATTTACCTATTGAGTTAGGTCTACCCCATGGGAATTTACCTATTGAGTTAGGTCTATCCATGTTATGAAAAACTTGATATTAATTAGGGATAATTAATATAAATTATAAGGGTGATTAATTAGGCGTAATTAATCGACTAAGACACGAGGTTGGACTCAGTTGTAGCGTAAAACTGCCCGGACCCAACCGGCTTAACCAGTTGCTACAAATGTTAGCCCAATGTGAGAGGTCTTAGGCACAAACTAAATACGTGATTAATGTAAAGACACGAGGTTAGACTCGGTTATGACATAAGGCTGCCCGGACCCAACCGGCTTAACCAGCGGTCATAAAAGATAGTCTAATGTGAGAGGTCTTTATGAGGATCACGGTCTTAATTAATTAAGAAACACTTAAAATTAGCATGTAGTGGGACATGAGGGTTAAGTGGGTACCTTGGGTGGCACGTAGTAACTAGTGTGGGTGCCTTGGGTGGCATGAGGAAACTAGTGGGTTGCCTTGGGTAGCAATAGAAAATACGATTAGAATACTTAACCAAAGTGGAACATGGAATTAAACATGATTAAAGGGTTAAGTAAGTGCCTCGGGTGGCATGTGGGAATTAAGTAAATGACTTGGGTGGCATGTGGAAATCTAGTGGGTGCCTTGAAAGGTAATTAAAATATGATTAATGACTTAACCAAAGTATTTATAACATGTAAGTGGACATGGTTAAAGGGGTTAAGTGGGATACACTAGATAAAATAACAAGCTTAAGTGGTAGCTTGTGGGGGCCCATCTCAACCAATATCCCAAACGTATCTTAGTGGGCTCGACCCAAGTCGAGTGACGGGACACGCATATTGGGCTTGACTATAAGAGGCCAAAAACGGGTTAGAGGTGGTAACGTAGGACCAACGGGTTTCATATGCGTGTGTGGACCCGGGCTGGTTAGTAAATCGTTGTTGCATCGTGTAGGTATAAAGCCGTGCACCGTTGATACTATCAGGTTGCCACTTTGGGGAAATGATACACCCCATTGTGGGACCAGCACGGGTATCTACGTTAGGGAGCCGATCGCTTGGGAGTAGTGGGTACACCTAGTAAAGATAGGGGCAGACGGCACCTATGTAGGAGTAAAAGAAACTACTGGGTAAAAATTACTAAGTACATTTAGTGGGGTCAACCTTTAAGTAGGAATTAATCTTGGATATGTAGAACTGGTGTGGTGCAGTGTAGGAATTACTCTTGGGGGAAATAAGTCTGGGGCGGTGTAATCTAGTAATTATCCTTGGGTGGATAAATGCGTCTTTACGGTGATCTTAGTTTATCCTAAGTTTACCAAGCTGCTTAGTGTAGCCATTCATCCCCAGTCGTTACCGTATATCAACTTATGTCTTCTCTGGTTATTTTAATGATTGTATTGTTAGGGTTATAGGACTCACTCAGACTTATGTCTGACCCCGTTGTTTTTATCTTTTTCCCCAACCCCAGGTTATTAGAGTGGGCCTGGTGCTAGTGGGCTTTGATCTGATTGCTGTATCTATCCTATGGAGCTTGGGCCGTTGAAGTGAAGCCGAGCTTATCTTTCCTTTTATGGCTATTAGTTATGTAGTGGGATTATGTACTTCTATTTTATCAAGATGGATATTATGTGCTTGACTCTGGTTTATGGTTTTGTGATGTAACCAAACATGTATTACTTTTCGCTGCAATGAAATGATGTTTTAAATTTTCAAGTATTACTTATATCTGTCTAGTTGCAATTTTACTGTTCTATATTCACTTAAAATACTTCACCGAAACTAAGGCATTCCCCTGGTATGAGTGACCTTAGTGGACGTGGGGTGTTACATTCTTCCTGAGAGCACAAACTATTCACACTGTTCTCTTCTACTATTTAATCTCTACCTTTCCTTGATCCTTGCCATACACTAGTGCACACCCCTCAGCATTCTTCTTCTTCCCATTCTTTCTTCTCCTTCCATACTGTCAGGGACGAAGGCGGGGGCAAGTAGGGGTGGTGG
The DNA here is from genome assembly GCA_030737875.1 of Allium sativum. Classification (NCBI taxonomy): domain Eukaryota; kingdom Viridiplantae; phylum Streptophyta; class Magnoliopsida; order Asparagales; family Amaryllidaceae; genus Allium; species Allium sativum. The sequence goes on from CM060916.1 coordinate 1,008,004,208, forward strand.
CCCCCCTTGATTTTAAAATATTATTACAATTTTTTATATAGATTTAACCCCGTTAGTATAAAATTACTATTTTTAAGCCATTTTTATCAATATTTACACAATTTTTTTTCTAAAAATTGATAGTACGACACATTGTAGGTTGAAATCAAGACAAATTCAGGGTAAATTGGTGTAAAAAAAATTATTTGGCACCCCCTTCAAATTCGCCCCCATTAACCAGATTCCTGGCTTCGTCCCTACATACTGTTATATTTACTTTCTGCTGCGAACACTTTGAACCCTTACCATCCACGAAGACAACCCTGTGCATCACGTCCCCCCTCTCTTTATTCGCGCAAGCTCACTCTTCCCCCTGTTTTTGTTCACCGCCACCATCATCTATACACCCTGCCGCACGCTCCAGTCGCCGGAGCTCCGGTCTGCCACCATCCCCAAGCGTTAACCCTCTCTCTACATTCTAGGTTTCCTCCACCAGACCGCAGTCCCATGTTAGAGCACTGGAGCAGCTCTCCATCCTTCCAAGCAGCGACGACACTCACCCTCGAACCTCCCTATCAGCAGACCATCGCCACTAGGATAGCCCGCAGCCAGCCCTACATTCGCTCCTCTGAAAACCATCACAACAATCCCAATTTTCCATCAGACCACTGACTGTTACGGTACCCTGCTCCAAACCGCATCTCCATCTCATGAGCACAACAGATCGCGACACCACACTGATGTTGGGCCTCGCTACTTACGGCATTATAAGGTATCGAAGAAAAATGTTTAAGATTTCGAAAATTTATATCCATACGAGCTCGCGCAATGATTTCGGATTTAAGGGATTAATCTCAAACTGTTTTTTTTTATGTCGAGGGAATTTGAGATTTTCGCCATTTCTGGAGGAAGAAAATGAATGGGGCAATGAGTCATTTTATGGAGGAAGAATTACAGGAGAGCCAAGCAGTTGTAGGTTGTAGGCATGCAGAAAGGTACCAGGGTAGCTGGCGTGGGTGGGACATTCGTAAAGTTACTTGGTTTGCACGGTAGAAGGTAACTTAGCAGCCAAGGCAATGAAAATGTGAGATGCAAGAATGCTACAGTGTAGTTGTGGGCAGAATTTATTAATAATACAATATAACTAACTCCGTCATGAAATATCGTGTTAAAAACCACTACATACGAGGTCCAAATGAGGCGAAACTCCTACTACCATAAAAAAATATTTCGGACCCGATGAGACAGGTTTCGTCAAATTTCAAGGTTGTTTGTAAAAAGTCCTTAATAAATCACAGGCTGACAATCACGCGTTTAAATTTCCCACGATCACAAAAAAATCAAATCAACCTGAAACTTTGAAATTATACTAGACCTTTTCCTTACGGATCCAATGAAATTTGTTTCATTAAAATCGGAGTTCCTTTGGCTAGTCGTTTATTCCTTAAACTTACCCCTGTCTAAATTGACCAAAATAATATAAATGATTAAGGCGTTTATCATTGCCAGATCAAATAGTAAGTCCGATTGACATGAAAATTGAAATCTTATAATAATTAATTGATACGAATCTAATGACACTAATTTCATCGCATTCCGAAACAGTTTCCCAGTACGCTATTTTTATATGTCAAACAACGTTATTTCCTACCCGATGTCCAAAAATAATAAACTACCTGCCTATTCTGACTCTAAATGTTGATACGAACTCAATGGAATTGGTTTCGTGGATTAATTCTATCGTTTACTCAAGTTATATACAAATATCCCTCTATTAAATTAAATTAATTTAAATTTCGCGCTACACAAAATGATTGGGCGATTACTGTTGTCGTTGTCATATACGACATCTGTTTTCCACGAAATTTAATATCGTTCAATAATTTAACATTACGGTTCTAATGAAACTAATTTCGTTGAAAACGGACTGAAACGACCCGCATTCTACGCATCGGAAGATCGTAGAATATTTATTTCTTTTTCTTGGTAAGTCGTATGGTCGTGTACTTTTGGGAGATGACTAGTAGGGTCATTTCCCATGTTCATGATTTTTGTCGATTTTTAAATGACCGTTTGCCCCTAGTTGAACTTGTTTTGACCATAACTTTTGACTGGAAAGGAATTTTGACATGAAACCACTTTCGTTGGATCCGAATGATGGTTTACAATTCCGTAGAGTGGTCATATTAGCCAAACGGACTCACCGTTTGAGAGATATGGCTGAAACAAATTTCAGATGGTGAAAAACAGCTTAATTGGGCTTAACCGGGTGATTAACAGCTAGGCCCAAAGGGGAATTTCGGGATTAGGAGTTTAAAAGGGCTGTTAGGGTTTGGAGAATACCTTTTTCTCATTTTTCAGCCGTCACTATTCATTCCTCTTAACCTAGCCATGGTCTTCACCCACTAAATCTCTTCAAAACACCTCTTAATCACTTTCTAATTGAAGATTAGGCTTAGCAAACATCAAATCAAGGAGTATTAGCACGAGAACCGAGGTAAAGCTGCTGTGTAAGATTGGGAACAGCACCAAATCAGAGAATATTTCAGTTTTGGGGTTTTAGTTGTGGCAAAGGTGAGTGATTAGCTTGCTTTTACACTAATTACGGTTAATTATGGGTAATTAGTGAAGATTAGCGAATTTATACATTAATAAACTCTGGAAAAATTCCTAAAATTCTATAATGATGTTTTATGGCTCTGATAAAAATTTGGGCTAATTTGGATAAGTTTTGCTAATTGTATGCTTAATCGTGGTTAAGAAGGATTAAGGGGAAAACATGGGTTTTTGGGTATGTTTGATCTAAAGTATTTCATCTAAATGATGTTTTAATGTTTTTGATTGATTCTATATGTTGTTACTGCTGTTTGGAATGTTTTGTAATGTCATAGGAAGTTTAGAATGGTTGAAAACGCCGTCGTTCGGCGAAAATAGCTTGTTGGAAAAAGTTGCAGATTTTCAGAACCGGTTAGGAAGAACACCCGATCCGAACCGGATAGAAGGAGGAGATCCGATCCGAACCGGATAGGAGGAGGAGATCCGATCCGAACCGGATAGAAGGAGGAGATCCGAACCGAATCGAGTAGGAAGAACATCCGATCCGAACCGGATAGGAAGAGACACCCGAACCGAACCGAATAGAAGGAGGAGATCCGAACCGAACCGGATAGGAAGAGACACCCGAACCGAACCGAATAGAAGGAGGAGATCCGAACCGAACCGGATAGGAAGAGACACCCGAACCGAACCGAATAGGAGGAGATCCGAACCGAACCGGATAGGAGGAGACACCCGAACCGAACCGGATAGGAGGAGGAGATCCGAACCAAACTGGATAGAGGAGGAGACCCGAACCGAACCGAATAGGAGGAAGAGACCCGAACCAAACCGAAGAAGACCATAACCCGAGATGCAAAGGAAGTCCAAATGAGAAGCTAGAGCTCAAGATCCAGATGGGAATCAACGAGTTCGCTTCATGATTGAGCTTTGCTGTGGGACGCGTGTTAAGGGGTTATCGATGTCTATAGCTTTGGACCACTATGGTAGGAAGGACGAAGGCGGATTCAGGGCCATTATGGCATTGGTAGGACCAAGGGCTACGACCAATGTGGTGGGTCATTGAAATGTTTGGTCATGACTCCATGTGTTTAGCTTGATCATAGCAGGGTTTCTACAAGTCGGGATTCGTCGTTACCTCAATTTGTCTAGTGTTCCAAAATGGTAGATATCGTATGCTTTACGCACTGAGTGAGAGATGTGAGGATGGTTGCCATGATTGAATTGTTTGCTATCACTATGACATGCACACCCCCACCCGCGTATTTCTTTACACCATATGTTGATGGCACCTTAGAGTATTGTACAGTATGTAGTGCTAACTCTTTGGTTGCAGGTCCAGGTTCAGGTATGGTTTAGTATACCTGTTATTGTTCTGTTTAGCTGCTTATCGCTCATACCAGACTTTTTGTCTGACCCAGAGTTTTATGTCTCTTCTTATTACTCTGGGTGCTCACACGAGCAGACTAGAGACAGGTTAGGAGGTATGCACGAGTAGCTGATCCGGAGACGAGCAGGAGGCTTCCACGTATGATATAGATATTCTCCCTGTGTTGTTGAAGATCACTGCTTGGGCATTAGCAGTGCATCTTCTACTGTTGCTTTCTTTTGCTTTAGAGACAGTTTTAAAAGTTGTAATAAGCTGTATTTTGGATTTCCGCTACTCTGATGTTGTTTAGTTTTGGTTTCAGTTTATGCACTGTCTCGCCTGTTTTATGTCAAGTATCTTGCTATTATATTTTATTCCATGCGCTGTGAGACATTCTACAGGTTATGTGTTAGTTCTTCACCTTCTTTCTTTTCTTATGACGACCGTTCCGTGCCAGTTGGACATGTGTACAGCGCACACTTGGAGGAAGTGTCGGTTGGTGCGGGGCGGGCCGTCACACTTGGTATCAGAGCTCTAGGTTGCGTAGTTAACCTAGGGACATTATCAGGGAGAGATAGTATACGTATACGAGAGAGCGTATTTGTGATTATTTTGGTTTTCAAAAGCTATATATATACTATTAGTAGTATAAGAATGAAGTCGTGCTGCACTAGCACCACTATGGGGTCGTTAATCGTTTCCTTTTTCAGATTGACGATGAGCCGATATGTTAGAGGTACCGGTAGATGGGCCAATAATGGGAATGCTGCTGACATGAGGACGATGTTTACTGACCTCATGAGAGAGATGCTTAGAGATGTACAGAGGGCAGCTCCCAATGGTGGAAATGGTGGTGGTCCAATAGTGCAGGCGCCGAGGGTCGACTTCGCCAAGCTGAATAAGGATTATACTAGCCTTGGTGGGAAGCCATTTCACGGAACGGAGTCGGCCACGGATGTTCAAGATTGGTTGGATGGTTGTGAACGTATCTTCGAGGATTTGGGTATCGAGGATGCGATGAAGAGAAAGCTAGCGTCCCGTCAGCTGCAAGGGCGGGCAATGAATTGGTGGAATGCTATAAAGGCAGCTAGTCCCGAAGATCAGATTACTTGGGAGCAGTTTATGGCTCGCTTTAGCAAGAAGTTCATTCCAGCTGCTCAGAAGTCAGTGCTGTTTAAGAAATTCTTGGAGCTCAAGCAGAATGGCAGAGCTGTCTCGGAGTACATTGCTGAATTTGACACTTTGTCAAAATATGGGTTATCTCTTATTGATACTGCCGAGAAAAAGAATGAGAAATTCATAACTGGTTTGGATCAGTACTTGGGGGAAAGACTTATTAACCACATCGATGAGACGTTTGAATCGATTGTGGGGAAAGCATTAAGATCAGAAAGTCTCTACCCTAAGCCGAAGACTGAGGTTGCATCCGCAGATGAGCCACAAGCAAGTGGTGGAGACAAGGGTGGTTCCCAGAATAAAAGAAAGCAGAGTCAGACTAAGGATGGCCAGAAGAAAAAGGATAAGCAAGATGTTGAGTGCTTCAGCTATGGTAAGAAGGGCCATTATGCTAGTAATTGTCAGGCCAAGCCAGCGGATAGGAAGTGCTTCAACTGTGGCCAAATGGGACACCACAAGGACAAGTGTCCACAGCCCCCTAAAGAAAAGCAAATGGTGAAAGCATATGCTCTCAATGCTATTCCTTCTTCGTCGAATGCCCCAACTGCGGCGGAGAAGGGAAAGAATGTCGTCATTCAAGGTATGTTTTCTGTTTATGATGTTCCTGTTAGAGTTTTATTTGATACCGGAGCTTCCAGTTCTTTCATATCTAGTGACCTGGTAGATAGGTTGGGATTGGAGCCCGAGATTGTCGATAGACCTTTAGTAGTGACGAACCCGATTGGTGGTTCGACTAGCCTTAGCATGATTTGTCGTAATGTGGTCCTATCGAGTCATGGATGCATGTTTGTTTGTGATTGCTTTGTTTTGGGCTTTACTGGGTTTGGCATTATTTTGGGAGTAGATTGGCTCCAAAGATACGGGGTGGTGGTAGACTGTGAGGGCTTTTTAGTGACAGCTAGAGCGGATGATGGGCGGAGGATAGTGTTTGGTGGTCTACCCAGTAAGGGGGTATTGGCTAGTTTTCTAAACTCCCTCGACATTCCGCATAGTGAGTTGTCAGGTTTGCCCGTGGTTGGCCAGTATCCGGATGTTTTCGAAGAAGTGACCGGACTTCCACCACACCGAGAGATTGAGTTTCGTATTGATTTGGTAAAGGATGCCAGGCCTATAGTGATGCCACTTCGTCGTATGGCACCAAGGGAGCAGCGAGAGCTCGAGGTACAAGTCAGCGATCTTTTGAAGAAGGGATTTATCAGAAGGAGTGTTTCTGAATGGGGAGCACCAGTTGTGTTTTGCTACCAAGGCGGATGGTTCCCTTCGTTTGTGTGTAGACTACCGCGAGTTGAATAAAGTGACGAGGAAGAACAAGTATCCTCTACCGTGGATAGATGATTTGTTCGATCAGTTGAGTGGCGCGAGAGTATTTTCTCAGTTGGATCTCGCGACAGGTTTTCATCAGCTTAGAGTGGAAGCTGAGAGTATAGCTAAAACGACATTTCGAACGCCGTCTGGATTTTATGAGTGGTTGGTCATGGCATTCGGACTGACCAATGCCCCAACATATTTTGTGGATCTTATGAATAGGATATTCAGAGATCAGTTGAATAAGTTTTTCCTTGTGTTCGTTGATGATATTTTGGTCTATTCGAGAACAGAGGAAGAACACAAGGAACATTTAAGAGTAGTGATGGAGGTGTTGAGAAAACACCAATTGAAAGCAAAGTTTTCTAAGTGTCACTTCTGGAAGAGGGAAGTGAGGTTCTTGGGCCATGTTGTATCAGAGAATGGTATTGCCGTGGACCCGGCGAAAGTGGCTATGGTACAGGATTGGCCTACGCCCAAGAGTGCAACAGATGTAAGAAGTTTCTTGGGGTTAGCTGGATATTATCGTAAGTTTATCCAAGGTTTCTCCAAGATAGCAGCACCATTGACCCAGTTGACCAAGAAGAATCAAGCTTTTGTCTGGGATGGAAGGTGCGAGAATGCATTTAAGAGTCTGAAGGATAAGTTGACAAGCGCACCAGTGTTAGTCATTCCTAAGGGGAATGAAGAGATGATAGTATACACGGATGCCTGCGGTACCGGACTGGGTGCTGTATTGATGCAAGGCGGTAGGGTTGTAGCTTATGCAAGTCGGCAATTGAAACCGCACGAGAGAAGATACCCCACCCATGACTTGGAATTGGCAGTGATCGTGTTCGCGTTAAAGATGTGGAGACACTATCTCTTGGGAGAAAGATTTGAGCTATTTACAGATCATAAGTCGTTGAAGTATCTCTTCTCCCAGAAGGATCTAAATCTTCGGCAACAAAGGTGGTTAGAGTTCTTGGCTTCCTATGATTTTGACATCGCATATACACCGGGAAAGGGCAATGCGGTGGCTGATGCATTGAGTAGAAGACATGCCAGCTTAGGGGCTATGATCCTTGAATGGAAGCAACTGGAGTATATCGCGGAGTTTGATTTCAGACCAAAGTGCGAATTGGATCCAGAAATGCTAGCAAGTTTGACGATCAGACCCACTTTAATTGAGCGGATCGGCTCTAGTCAGAGGGACGATCCTAACTTATTGGAAATCATCTCCAAGTTAAAGATGGATATCGATGAGGAAATGAACAAGTATGGGCTTGATCGAGATGGATGGCTTAGAAAGAATGGAAAGCTTGTTGTACCCAGTGTCAATGGATTGAGAGATGAAGTGCTTAGAGAATGTCATCACTCAAAGCTGACTATACACCCCGGTGGTAACAAGATGTATCGAGATATGAAGCAGACTTACTACTGGGAAGGGATGAAAAGAGACGTTGGGAAGTTTATATCCAAGTGCATGAATTGCCAGCTAGTTAAAGCCGAGCAAAAGAAGCCTAGTGGGTTGTTACAGCCCTTAGAAATTCCCGAATGGAAATGGGAGCAAGTCTCGATGGATTTCATTGATGGTTTACCAAGGACTAGATCGGGACATGATAGCATTTGGGTAGTTGTGGATCGACTGACTAAAAGTGCAAGATTTATACCAGTCAAATCGACCAGAACGACAGCTAAGTTAGCAGAATTGTATATGAAGTGGGTAGTGAGATTTCATGGAATACCTAAAAGCATTGTGAGTGACCGAGACCCGTTGTTCACTAGTGGGTTTTGGAAGAGCATACAAGAGGCTCTAGGGTCAGAGTTACATCTCAGTACCGCATATCATCCTCAGACCGACGGTCAGACGGAGAGGGTGAATCGTATTTTGGAAGATCTCTTGAGAGCATGTATATTGGATTTTGGTGGATCATGGGATGACCATTTGCATCTAGTAGAGTTTGCATATAATAATAGCTACCAATCCAGTATTGGTATGGCTCCGTTTGAAGCTTTGTACGGAAGACCATGCAACTCACCATCATATTGGATAGAGACTGGCAAGAAGTTTATGCTTGGACCAGATGTGGTGAGGGAAACTTCAGATAAAATCAAGACCATTCAACAACGAATGAAGGCTGCCCAAGATAGGCAGAAGAGTTATGCTGATAAGAGAAGAAGAGACTTAAAATTCTCCGTTGGTGACTTGGTGTTTGTCAAGATTTCTCCGTTGAAGAGCGTAATACGATTTGGCAGGGGAGGCAAGTTGGCACCAAGGTTTGTTGGCCCATTCCCAGTTCTCGAACTAGTTGGAAGTTTGGCATATAAAGTTGAATTACCGGACAAGATGGCGGGAGTTCACAACGTATTTCATGTTTCCCAGTTAAGGAAGTTTGTGCACGACCCTAATGTGGCTATTTCACCTGATCAGTTGGACGATATCGAGGTTGAACCTGAGGCGGTTGGGAACCGTAGGCCTATGCGTATCGTTGGGAACGATACGAAGCAACTTCGAAGGAAAGCGGTGAAACTAGTCAAAGTCCAGTGGGGTGAGGATGAGAAAGACTGTACTTGGGAAACAGAGGAGGACATAAGGAAGAAGTATCCAGAACTCTTTGCCTGGTAAGATTTTATTAGCGATTTAGTTTTCCGCATGCTAGGTTATGTTTGTTTTGCTTGTTTTGCATGTTTGATTGCTGTGAATGATTGTTAGGCATGCGGGATTCATTGTTTGTTTCTTTGTTAAGGAATTTCGGGGGCGAAATTTCTAAAGGGGGGGGAGAATGTAACGACCCGCATTCTACGCATCGGAAGATCGTAGAATATTTATTTCTTTTTCTTGGTAAGTCGTATGGTCGTGTACTTTTGGGAGACGACTAGTAGGGTCATTTCCCATGTTCATGATTTTTGTCGATTTTTAAATGACCGTTTGCCCCTAGTTGAACTTGTTTTGACCATAACTTTTGACTGGAAAGGAATTTTGACATGAAACCACTTCCATTGGATCCAGATGATGGTTTACAATTCCGTAGAGTGGTCATATTAGCCAAATGGACTCACTGTTTGGGAGATATGGCTAAAACAAGTTTCAGATGGTGAAAAACAGCTTAATTGGGCTTAACCGGGTGATTAACAGCTAGGCCCAAAGGGGAATTTCGGGATTAGGAGTTTAAAAGGGCTGTTAGGGTTTGGAGAATACCTTTTTCTCATTTTTCAGCCGTCACTATTCATTCCTCTTAACCTAGCCATGGTCTCCACCCACTAAATCTCTTCAAAACACCTCTTAATCACTTTCTAATTGAAGATTAGGCTTAGCAAACATCAAATCAAGGAGTATTAGCACGAGAACCGAGGTAAAGCTGCTGTGTAAGATTGGGAACAGCGCCAAATCAGAGAATATTTCAGTTTTGGGGTTTTAGTTGTGGCAAAGGTGAGTGATTATCTTGCTTTTACACTAATTACGGTTAATTATGGGTAATTAGTGAAGATTAGCGAATTTATACATTAATAAATTCTGGAAAAATTCCTAAAATTCTATAATGATGTTTTATGGCTCTGATAAAAATTTGGGCTAATTTGGATAAGTTTTGCTAATTGTATGCTTAATCATGGTTAAGAAGGATTAAGGGGAAAACATGGGTTTTTAGGTATGTTTGATCTAAAGTATTTCATGTAAATGATGTTTTAATGTTTTTGATTGATTCTATATGTTGTTACTGCTGTTTGGAATGTTTTGTAATGTCATAGGAAGTTTAGAATGGTTGAAAACGCCGTCGTTCGGCGAAAATAGCTTGCTGGAAAAAGTTGCAGATTTTCAGAACCGGTTAGGAAGAACACCCGATCCGAACCGGATAGGAGGAGGAGATCCGATCCGAACCGGATAGGAGGAGGAGATCCGATCCGAACCGGATAGAAGGAGGAGATCCGAACCGAATCGAGTAGGAAGAACATCCGATCCGAACCGGATAGGAAGAGACACCCGAACCGAACCGAATAGAAGGAGGAGATCCGAACCGAACCGGATAGGAAGAGACACCCGAACCGAACCGAATAGGAGGAGATCCGAACCGAACCGGATAGGAAGAGACACCCAAACCGAACCGAATAGAAGGAGGAGATCCGAACCGAACCGGATGGGAGGAGACACCCGAACCGAACCGGATAGGAGGAGGAGATCCGAACCAAACTGGATAGAGGAGGAGACCCGAACCGAACCGAATAGGAGGAAGAGACCCGAACCGAACCGAAGAAGACCATAACCCGAGATGCAAAGGAAGTCCAAATGAGAAGCAAGAGCTCAAGATCCAGATGGGAATCAACGAGTTCGCTTCATGATTGGGCTTTGCTGCGGGACGCGTGTTAAGGGGTTATCGATGTCTATAGCTTTGGACCACTATGGTAGGAAGGACGAAGGCGGATTCAGGGCCATTATGGCATTGGTAGAACCAAGGGCTACGACCAATGTGGTGGGTCATTGAAATGTTTGGTCATGACTCCATGTGTTTAGCTTGGTCATAACAGGGTTTCTACAAGTCGGGATTCGTCGTTACCTCAATTTGTCTAGTGTTCCAAAGTGGTAGATATCGTATGCTTTACGCACTGAGTGAGAGATGTGAGGATGGTTGCCATGATTGAATTGTTTGCTATCACTATGACATGCACACCCCCACCCCCGTATTTCTTTACACCATATGTTGATGGCACCTTAGAGTATTGTACAGTATGTAGTGCTAACTCTTTGGTTGCAGGTCCAGGTTCAGGTATGGTTTAGTATACCTGTTATTGTTCTGTTTAGCTGCTTATCGCTCATACCAGACTTTTTGTCTGACCCAGAGTTTTATGTCTCTTCTTATTACTCTGGGTGCTCACACGAGCAGACTAGAGACAGGTTAGGAGGTATGCACGAGTAGCTGATCCGGAGACGAGCACGAGGCTTCCACGTATGATATAGATATTCTCCCTGTGTTGTTGAAGATCACTGCTTGGGCATTAGCAGTGCATCTTCTACTGTTGCTTTCTTTTGCTTTAGAGACAGTTTTAAAAGTTGTAATAAGCTGTATTTTGGATTTCCGCTACTCTGATGTTGTTTAGTTTTGGTTTCAGTTTATGCACTGTCTCGCCTGTTTTATGTCAAGTATCTTGATATTATATTTTATTCCATGCGCTGTAAGACATTCTACAGGTTATGTGTTAGTTCTTCACCTTCTTTCTTTTCTTATGACGACCGTTCCGTGCCAGTTGGACATGTGTACAGCGCACACTTGGAGGAAGTGTCGGTTGGTGCGAGGCGGGCCGTCACACGGACTCTGTTTGCAAAATGGCTACTTTTAAGCCTTACAACAATAATATCGATTAAACTATTATTAAAATCCAAAATAATTGAATAAAATAAAATAAATTGTTGTTATCATAAATACCCAACTAGAAATATCATATAGCTTAATATTTAACTTATAAAACTCAATATTATCAATTTTGAGTTAAATGACGTCCAAATTATATTAAAAATCCTTATTAAATTAAATCAACAAACGTTATCATTTGTTAACGAAATCCATAGCGACTATTATAAAATTCGAACTGGACATAACAAACAATTTATAACACAAAATCTGAATTTTTATCTTTCGTATGAAAATTATCATCAACAAGATTTAAACATTTCTTATTTCACGAAAATCCGACTTATATTGGATCCTGTATACTCAATTAAAGTTCAAAACTCAATATTATGAACTACCACGTCATTTCGAGCTCGATTTATATCATATAAATTTAACGTTCAAAATTCATTTTATAAATGAATTAAATATTAAAATCCATTAATATTCCAAATATAATATTTAAAATAATAAATTAAATTAAATATTATATTGCCAAAAATACGGGACAATACACAAATGATATTGATCCGAATTATTAATGTTGTGAAAACACTTTGTAGGAATAGCTTGACATTTCGTGGAAGCAATGAGAAGATATATGAGAAGAATAATGGGATTTTTTGTCAACTTATTGAGTTTCTTGCTAAATTTGATCCGATTATGCAAGATCTTCTTCGACGTGTAGTCGACAAAGAAATTCGACACCACTACCTTAGTCACAAAATTCAACATGAGAAAATACTTCTATTATCAAATAGATCAAAAAAGAAAAAGAAAAACTAACCAAGATCTTAAAAGCAAAGTACTTTTAGGTTATTCTTGATTGTACACCGGACTTAAGCCATGAAGAACAAATGTCAGTCATTATAAGATGTGTGGATGTTGAAGATATTAATGAGGTGAAGTTGGAAGAGTTTTTCTTCGGAGTTATAGTGATTGATGATACGTCGGGGCTTGGCCTTTTCAAGCAACTTGAAAATGTCTTGCATGAAATTAAACTAAATATTGATGATGTAAGAGGTTAAGGTTATGACAATGGATCTAATATGAAAGATTAGCACCAAGGTGTACATAAAAAAGACTTCTTGATATGAATCCTCGAGCATTTTACATGCCATGTGGTTGTCATAGTTTAAACCTTGCATCATGTGATATGGTTAAATCTTGTGTTAAAGCAAGAACATTTTTTGCGTTCGTACAAAATATTTATACATTATTCTCGGGATCTACTCATCGATGGGATATTCTTAAAAGACATGTGAAAGGTTTAGCGTCGAAAACATTGTCGGCTACTTGATGGTGAAGTCATGTTGAAAGTGTAAGAGCAATTAGATTTCAACCATCAATGTTAAGAGATGGATTAGATGAAATTGCTAATAGTTCTAAAGAGGATATGGTGATGGCGGAAGCTAAAGGTTTGTATGTTAATGTTTTAGAGAATTTTGAGTTCTTGGTAAGTCTTTGTGTTTGGTACAAGTTACTCAATAAAGTGAATCAAGTAAGCAAAACACTTTAACATGAAGATATAAATTTAGAAGATGCAATTACAAAATTAAAAGAACTTATTGAATTTTTCAAAACTTTAGAGATCATAGATTTGAAGAAATGGTGAAAGAGGCTAATGAACTTGCTATAGATGTTGGTATTGAACTAAAATCTAAGGTTAAAAAAAATTATTCGTAGAAAGAAACATTTTGATGGGATACTTCAACAAATAATGAAGAAAGTCAATCACCAAAAGATATTTTTAGTGTCACATACTTCATTCATATCATAGATTAAGCTCTAACATCATTCAAGGATCGATTCGAACAAATTGAACATTATGATAACATCTTTGGATTTTTATTAAATGGAAAGTTTGTAAATCTTGAGAAAGATGAGCTAATGGAGCATTGTATTTGTTCAGAAAGCTGCTTGAAATACAATAAACAATATGATATATATATATATATATATATATATATATATATATATATATATATATATATGGAAAGGATTTATTTTATGATCTTAGAGCTTTGCAAACTATGCTACCAAAGGAAATAACTAAATCAATTGACATTCTAGATTTTAAGATCTTATATAGAAGATGGTGGTTTTCAATGTGCACGGGTTGCTTATCGGATTTTGTTAACTATTCCGATTACGGTTGCTTCCACTGAGAGAAGCTTTTCTAGACTGAAATTAATTAAAAACTATTTTCGAACTACAATGTCACAAGAGAGATTGAACGGACTCATAATCATCTAACAGTGAGTCTATTTTCGTTCTATGACCAATCTACTACTTAATGGAAAACAATCATCCTAAAGCAGTATAACTGGTTTGAGACCCTAATTCGATCGAATTCTATTGAAATTTGGAGCTTAGACAGAAAATTTAAGGTTAAAATGTCAAGTAGAATTTTTTTAATAAAAAAAATTCAAATTGAAAAATCTGTAAGAATCGTATCCGAAAATAGTGTAGTCATATGTTCTCACATGAATAAAATAAAAATATTTCGTGGTCCTCTGGTAAGCAAAAACAGATCATTATAACCCCTAGAATGACAAGATCAGCAACTTCAGAAGCTTGGGTTTGTCTATTGTATGGGTGCATCTGTAATGGATGTTGGAGCAACTAACCCTCCAGAACTAACCCTACAGAAGCTTGGGTTAAAAAGATGGAAATAGACGTTACGTATGTACTAACTAATGATTCCAAGGTTTGGAGGAGTGGTGACGTTCACTACTGACTCAAGAAGACAAAATTCGAACGTATCCAACTGATCTTTTGCATCTCAGAAGCCAATTCCAGATGAATAATAAGCTCACCAGCCTTGAGCACCTCCAAATTCTCTTCATCTACAAGGTAGAGTTTCAACCATTTCGTATCAACCTCGGCTCCACTGGAGAGCTGTCGTTCTTGATTCACTATCTTCTTTTACAATAAAGGAACTGGGTTTCTCTACCTTGAGCCATTTAAATTTCAGATCTTGATAATGCCTGCATTATTATAGAAGATTAATGGCTTGAACTCATCCTTAGTCTTCTTTTGCATGTTTTTAAGTTGTTTCTTGACATCTTTTGCTCAGGATTCCACATCGTCTCTTGCTTTGTGAGTTTACGACATCTCTTTGAAGTAGCCTTTGGCTTAGGCAAGTACCACATCTTTTTTCTTTTTTATTCTCTAACAGCTATTTCAATTTCGATACCTTGTTGAATCATTCGTTCTAAAGAAAAAGAGCGACTTTTGCGATAAGCAGCCTCAGTCTGCTGCTATTGCTATTTTTGTTGATCCTGCATAGCTAAGTTAGTTACATCTTCATCCTGCTTTAGATTCAACTAATGATGCACTCTAATTTTCAACAGTTTTTTTCTGATGTGGAGATGATATGCTTATCATGATCATTCTCTTCTAAGCACCCTTAGATCGAGTCTCAGTCTCGAGTAATTTACTCCACTTGAAAACTATTCGTCAGCATATACCACAGTGCAGATTCTGATATATGAAGCGGTTTCCATCAAGTAAGGAATGTATATGACGTCATCGAGAAAGAGCTTCGGGGAAATATGCTTTGGAGCATATATGGGAGCTCATATATGGAGATTATAAACAATTTTTGTACTTGTGGCAATCTGAGTTTGAATTGATATTTTATCGTCCTTCAAATGGCAAGGATCAATTCTTCTGTACCCAACTCCAGTGTTCCTGTGTGCCCGACAAATCAGCATCACACATCAACCACACATATTATTAATAATCTAATGAGCGAGTCCTATAATCCACTCAAAACCATTAGATATTGTGCAAATTAATGGATAAGATTGATCCGACATATGGGAACACCGGAGTTGGGTACAAAAGAATTCATCTCCAAATGGCAAGTGCCAAGAGAGACGATCCCCAGAGAGCAGAGACTATAGGAGCATTGAGGAGCAAGAGATGGTACTTTATTGGTTATTGATGTAGTAATTTCTGTGTTCAAAACAGATTGCAACAACGTATGACTATTTTTAATTAAAATAAGTTAGCCAACGACACAAGTTTGTCTCAATTTCTTACGAAATAGTATATGAATACTGTACATGGTATAACACTGAATTGAAATAAGAATCAGTAAGCAAAAACGAGATCGTCTAAGGCCTGAAACGTGTCAGTTTCCTTGAGACTTTCAGTCGAAGTCTCCAAAGATACAACAGACGAAAAAACTGCTCGAGATTGCGGTGATTATGCACTGACTGTGAGGATCAGTAATGGCGGATTAGGAAAAAGAAAACTATTAATTACTCGGTTATGATTTGATCAGAATCACCATATATATATAGTTTTCAAATGGATGCGGCAACGGGTCGCACCCGTTCGAAAAAAACACAACCAATATCCATTGCCGTCTGAATTCAAATGAACGGACGGTCGTACTCGCTTGTTCCCAACGGGTCGCACCCGCATCCGCCATCGGTCCAAAAATCCCATCAAAAATTGCATTGTTTTTCGAAGCAAAAATAAGACTTCTTACTGGGCTCTATTTCAAACCCAAGGCCCGAAGCCCGAGCCCAAACCCGACCCAACCCGGCCCCGTTCGGTCAGATGGGCGGGTGGCGCGCGCGCGCGTGTGTTCATTAGATACAGGTCCCCCCCCCTCGCACAAAATTACCTGACCCTAAGGGCCAATATAGAGAATGAGAACTTAGTATATGTCAACAAATCTTATCTTTATTCTTGCCAATGTGGGACTATAGTATATTTCATTTATTAAGTTTGAACTTCAACAATTGGTATTGTATGTGGCACTACACATATAATGGTTACTGGCTACTGAAAAAAAAAATATTCGGAAGAAGCGATTGAACGGTGAAATACAACTATGAACCAGCCTTGCACATATAGTGGTTATTGGTTGTATATATTCAGCTAGAGGGAGGTATGCTCATTGACATTAAGGAACTAACGCATCTTTGAAAGAGATGCCATATCTCTTGCATGCTCTTTACAATGATGTTCATCAACCTTCGATGCTAAAGAGTCCTATAGATCACCTAGAATAATAACATTAGTGCTATCAATGAATACCCAGAAAATCCAATATTCGTCTGAATGCATATCTGAAAATATAAAAAATATCCATTATCCGATATTATCCGAAAAGCGGATACGGATATCTAATACCCAAAAAGCTTTTCGGATGCGGATATGGTTATAGCGGTATCCGTATCCGAAAAATATCTGTCCGACTAATTAAGGTAATATATAAAACTCCAAACAGAAAAATAAACTTAAAAATTACCATTAACTGTTGGATGTTACTATGATATAAATTTTGTCCATTTTTAGCAAAAAATGGTAGTTTTCGTGTTTAATTTTGAATATTTTTGGATATGCTTATGGTTAGTATAAAACAATGTTTCATCATCACATTTCTTTATTTTCTGGGTTTTTTTACGAACATTAGTATAAAAATTATTTTCTGTTGATCCAAACTTTTTTATTTATACTCTTAAATTTATTAATTATAGGCGGAGCGGATAAATATACGATATCCGGCCATATTTGAAACTTAAGCGGATACGAGTATCCGATATCCGAAATTTAAAATGGATATGGATATTCGATATCCAAAAATAATTTCGGATACAATACAGATATGACACTATCTGTATCCGAAAGCATCCGTTGACAGCTCTAAATAGCATCACCCTTATCGATATAAGAAGAAATCCGTACTACAAGCTACTCAGGAAATACACAAGGGATTATATATAGAGGATATTGTGCTCAATGGCGAGTCGAATAAGTTCTTGATGATGATGGAATATGTCTTGCCTTAGGTGATTCGGTACAGCTGGACTTTATACCAAATTCAGCATACATCGATGTTGAAGGACCTTCGACCATTATGGAAAGATACAAGAAGGGTCTATGATCCATAACCATCAAAGCTTTATATATGTAACAACCCGCCATTTCAGATGATACTGATCTACAATAAACAACACACATCTAACCCTGTATCGTTCAAAAAAACATGATTTTTTAAAAACTGCCTGATGAAATTGGAGGCAGCTAGGGAACTCACCGTCCACCTGTAATGTCTCGGATTTTTATTGATTGATTTATTTAATTATTTTAGTATAGTGGTTTGATAATTTAAATGGTTTGAATTCATATAAATACCATAAAATATATTCACCATAAAATATATTTGAATATATTGAAAAAAAGAATTTGGGGTTTTGAAAAGGATAAATCTATGGTAAAATTGTAATGAATTTTCGATTGGGCTAGAATATTATATTTTTTTTAATTATATTAAACAAGTGATTTGATTTATAAACAATATTTATAAATAATATGAAATATTGGGAATTTTTTAAAAAGTAAACAATGAATTTATTTCAATGTTCGAATTATAAATAAAATTAAAAATATCCATAAGGATGTATAATTAGAGTTCGACTATGTCAAATGATATAAAATAAATTATTTTTAGAAATTATATATATTATATAATTCGGTATTTGACAAGATAGTTAATGTTTGATTTAAAACCAATAAATTATAATCAATTATGTAATCGAGATGAAGTTATAAAATTAATATATAATTAACCAGATGTTGATTTTTAAAATGGAATACGAATATGAATTTATAAATAACTCGATAAATATGATTTGAACCTATAGTGGCATTTATAAATAAAAAATTGATTGATATAACGAGTCCAGATTTATGTAAAGGAATAATATTCACATTTTATAGTGAAAAATGATTTAAAAGAAAACATTTTGCAAGTTGGAATGGTTATAAAGGGAACTGGTGATTTTTTGGAAGTGATAAACTCAAAAACAAATTTAGAAATTGAGTGACCGGAAACGGTAAAATATTCCTAATTTCGGAAAGTTAATTGAATAGGAATTATTCAAAGGACAGTCTGTAACACCCCACCTCCATTAAGATCACTCACAAAGGGAATGTATTAACTTCAGTGGAGCGTTTTTGGTAAACAGACACAGAATATCACAAGACAGATATAAAATTTTTGCAGCGGAAAATAAACAACTTCATTAAATCACCAAAATACTTTGTTACAGAATACCATTAAAACACTTCTGTCTTACATCATCAGAGTACATAGGTATTTAAAAGAAAAACATCATTCCCCATATTAAAGAGCAAGCCATATAAGAGACAGAGACTCGAGCCATACTTCAGAAGTAGCTACTAGAAGATGATATCCAAATCCCGACTAAACCTAGGTGTTACCTCCCTGAGAACCTGGGGGGAAATGGAAGAAAAGAGGCGAAACAAACTAGGTCAGACATACGTCTGGTGAGTCCATTAACTTTTAGCCAGTAAATAAATAAAGGTAAACATGACAGGCATACAAAGTGGATAAGAGGATTCACGGTACAGATGACAGGATGACAGGACAAATAAGGTAAGGTGTATGTTGTATATAACGCAGTTGTATACACAATTATATGATTTTTGTTTGATGATAACAAACAAATATATATTATTATAAATGTGTTTGTTATTGTAATGTTTTATATATACAACACAGATAGGAATATAATATTTGAATTGAATATTATATTTCTAACATTCAAACAGTACAACTCTGTATAACTCCACTATTTAAACATTCACTGTATATTGTACTTGTATATAAACAGAATATAATAGACAAGTTCGTTTGACAACAATAAAATGATATTTTATTTCAATCAAATTTGTTTATTACATATATCTGTACAATTCTCTCACAGCTC
Source organism: Allium sativum (assembly GCA_030737875.1). Classification (NCBI taxonomy): domain Eukaryota; kingdom Viridiplantae; phylum Streptophyta; class Magnoliopsida; order Asparagales; family Amaryllidaceae; genus Allium; species Allium sativum. The sequence continues at coordinate 1,008,023,713 of CM060916.1, forward strand.
CTCAGTACAGTTCATTCATTGTCACTCAGTCATACATACACACAACATATACACAGTTACATTTCATATATATCCATTTTCACTTGTATATACAGACTCATACATTCATTGACACCACACACTGTCTTCTTATCCTCAGCTTTCAGTCCAGTCATCCCCGCTTACCTGTCACACATGAAACAGAAACACACAGTATACTGCAATAGAAATAATACTGAATATATGCAAATATAAATTTTGTTTTTTAGAATTTTATTTGCCTCAGATTTCTGGTGTGTTTCTCATCATTTTTCTTGACTTGATCTGAATTATAAAACCATCAATTTGTGTCTAGACAGCTTGTGATATTCACAGTGATACACTGTAAATACCACAAGGTAGACAGTATGTATAAAAAGTGCAGGGACAGAAAAATTTGTCTGATGGCTGCATATACACACATGTATAAAATATACATATGTGTACTGCCTCGCCAATCAGTGTGCAGCTGAGGAGGAGCCACGGGGACCATCTCGACTCAGTGCAACACTCAAGCAATAAAACAAAAGTCAACACATCTCAAAGTACAAAACAAAGTGGTCGAGTCGGCTCAACGTGAGTGGTCGAGCACAAACACAACATGTCAAAATGGTCGAGCTCAATACAAGTGGCAAGGTAGTACAAGTCTTGTGATCAAAACAGTAATGAAGTTGTCAAGCAACAATGTCAAAACAGCAAATGCAGTATGCACATAAAACAAGAATGGACATGTAATGATGGACAGCAAAAGGCAGATCAGCCCAAAACTGTTTGTTAGTGTGCAATACAGTATGAAACAAAGCAATGTATTTCAAAGTGAAAGGATCATAGCAGCAAACTCTAGCAAGTGTAAACTGTGTACATCAAGGTGCACAGCATTGTCAAAAGAGGCAAGCATGGAGCATAGTGGATCATAGCAGCTCTACAAGACCAAATGATCAAGTTCAGCAACATGCAAGATGAATGGATCAAGTTCAAACAGGTCAGATTTCTAAATATGGCAAGAAAACAGTTTTCAAGAAGCAAGAGAGTGGTGCAAGTGGAGCAGCATGCTCAAGAAATGGTGCAACATGGATGGTGCAGTTCACAAATGAATGATACATAGTGATACAGTGGTACACTTTCATTATCACAAACTCATGAAGCATGGACAAGAAGTAATCAAGCTCAAGTGTGTGTGTGTGCACAGCCTAAGTAAATCAAGATCAGTAAGCAATTTCGAGCACAACAGTTCAATCATAAATGGGTGCAAGTAAGGGGATGTAAAGCAACATGCAGAATCATTGAGGACAAGGCAGCATGGTAGCACTTACAAAAGTAAATGTGACATAGCATGGTCAAAGCAGCGTGAACTACAATGGACAACACATGGAATTCAGTAAAGCAAGTTCAAGTACAAGAAATCAGCAAGTAATATACAAAACAGGAAATGGTTCATTTTCAAAATATATGTAAGTAGCATGATCAAAGCAGTGGAGACCAGCTAAATACACTATTACAGCTCAAATACAGTTGTGCACAAGTTTATATATGTACAAGCATGAGTCAAGGATTTGCATATGGGACAAAGTCGATTATTTCCTGAAATAAACATAAACATCTCGGCATGATTTTCAATCAACAAAGAACTTGCTCATGTCATTTTTTTTTGGCAACTGGTTTAAGGAAATTTGAAACTGCAAACCAAAGTAAAGGTTCTTTCCAGTTTTGAAATGCAAGAGAATTATTTAATTCGATTTCCAGAAATGCATGAATCTAGGAAATTAAGTGACAGCAAGATATTTCCAGTAACAATACTCAAGGGACCACAGTTTTGAATTTATTCCAGAAATATGAATTTTGTTTCGGGTTCAAACTTATATCAATCAGCCAAATCAAAAGAGGAAACATGTAAATCAGGCCAAATCTTTTTATTCCAGAAATCATGTCTGAATCCATCAGAGCAATTAACAGCAAATCAGTCAAGCCAACTTTATCAAGGGACAATTTCAAACTCATTTAATTCGAGAATTCAAAAAGGGAAGCCAATACAAATCAGGGACCATTTTTTCAATCGAGGAAAGCCACAGCAAATCAGATCAAAGTCAATTACACGAAATCAGAGTAATTAGGATTTTTTTATAATCCTATTTATACACGCATATCATCACAGGCAGTAATAACCATCGAAAACCCGAGCATCGAATCCAAAAACAATAGATTTCAAGTATAAAGAAATTTCAAAAAACTCACCTTTTTTACAGAGATTCGATCTGCCTCCAAATCGATCGAGAGAGAGCAAATCAAAACCATTGGAGAAACCTGGAAGAACCCGACAGCAATTTCGTCAAGCCATCGATTTGATTTGGGAACAAAAGCAGGAAACCCTAGAATAATCGTGGCCGCCATTTTTTTTGCCAGAGAAAAAGGATCGGGCAAATGGGAGTGCAATGGGCTTAAGAATGGGCCAGCCATGTTTTAAGTTTTCAAAGGGGATGACCCTTCTTAGTTGAACTCCTTTATTCTTTTTCACTTGGGTTTCTTTTGTTTTTTTTTATTGTATTTTAATCTTTGTTTTGTAAATCGAATCAAAGCAGTTCTAGTGTCTGTAAAATACTAGAATATCAGTCAGGGTGTTGACTGTCAGTTTTAGAATCTGTAAAATCTGGGTTACGGATTACGGGGTGTAATTCGGGGAAATCTGATCGAGGGGATATCGATCAGTCTAGGGGTTTGAGCGTAGGGTTAGAATAGGAGCAGGGTTTGCGAGTGTACATGGTCTTGTATGCGGGAGCTGTTCTATCACCTAGTAGAAACCTTAGAAATGCAGCAGTAGGCAGGGTTTTGCCGAAGCTGGGTATATCTGTGTGTGATTTATTTTCTGTATTTCTGTTTCTGCTATATTCTGTGATCTGTTTATTATTTTAATATCCTGTCAGTTAATCAATTCTGTTTAAAAACTGTGAAAAACCCTATTCACCCCCCCTCTAGGGTTATTCTAGATCCAACAGTGGTATCAGAGCTAGGTATTTAACTCTAGAGTAATGGTGATTCCTAGTTGTCAGTCGATAGAGAGTCAGTCCAGTTCATCTCCAACTATTTTCACTGGAACAGATTTTTTAAACTGGAAATCTGAAATGGAATTTTATTTAAAATCTGTTAATATTAAATGTTGGGATGCTGTTATCAATGGGAGTGATATGTCTGATAATAGAAACATTGTTTTCGATTCTCGTGCTATGAATATCATATTTGATTATCTCAGTACAGAACATTTTATTCACATATCTCATTGTTTGACTGCGCAGGATGTCTGGAGAACTCTAAACACGCTCTATGGAAAATCTGACGACTGCTCAAAACCCCAGAATGTCAACTCTGATTCAGATCTGTGTTTAAAAGGAGAAACAGATGAATCAATCGAAGGAGATTCAACAGACGATGAGACAGGAAATTTTTCATACGAAGATTTAGTTTATATGTGTACCGATCTAACTAAAGCTGTTGACAAACTCCAATCTAGAAACAAATCTCTGAAATCTAAAAATCTTGAGTTGACCAGCAAAATTGATGATTTAGAATCACAACTTGAACACTTTAAAAATTCCTCAAATTCAGATTGTAAAAATTGTTTGAAATTGAAAACCAATCTTGTTCATCTCAATAAAAATATTCAAAAGTTTGAAAAAGAAATTCTGATCTTAAAAGAGAACAAGATTGAGTTATCAAGTTTGAATAATTGTTTACAAAAAGAATTTGAAATCTTTAAGACAGATATATATTCCAAATTTGAAATTGCTGAAAAGGAGAATTTGTTGAAATCCGATTTGATTTTGAAAGAACTGGAAAACGAGATTGAAAAATCCAAGAAATTTGGGTTTAAAAAACAAAAACTTTTTGAATCTGAGATTGTTGAGTTCCAAACCAAAATCAATTTGCTTAAAGAAGAAAATTTGGTTTTGAAATCTGACTTTGAAAAATATAAGATCACTGAAAATCGTGGTTCAGATTTATTGAAAGAAAACGGTGATCTCAAAACAAAACTTCAACAACTTGAAACAACCTTGGCAAAATTTTCAAACAGTGAAAAATCTTTAAATATGTTGTTGAAAAATCAATTTTCTTCAGGAAATAGAATTGGACTTGGTTTTGGAAAATCTGAGTTATTTGAAAAGAAAAGTTCAAACGATTTTAAAAATCCTCTAAGCAGCTTTGAAAAGAATGAACTTGAAAATCTGAACTTTGAAAATTCCAAAGGTTTTTTGAAACAAAAACAAAATGAAAAATTGTTTTATAATAAACCATTTAAACATATCTGGATCCCAAAAGGAAATAAAACGAATTCAGTTAACTTCAAACAGATTTGGGTTCCAAAAGGTACAAAGGTAAATTTAGATGGTTTGTTATATAGACAGGTTTGGGTACCAAAAGTGGTAAACACATATCAGAGTGGTTTTACAAATTTTGTTGGACCACTCGATCCTTTAAACTGTTAGGTACCAAAGGAGGCTGAGGAACTGCTATGCTGAAAAGAGATTGATTTCAAGTTGCTCTATATTTCTGTATTCTTTACAGTACCTCGGCCAAGACTGATGAGTCAGAGATTCTGGTTTACACTGATTTCAGGTATGATCTCTGAACTTGTCCTTGTAAATATTCTCGTTTTTTTTAATCTCTTGTTTATTTCTTCTTCTATCTCTCTTCTGTTTATTTTCTTTGTCTGTTTGATTTGTCACTGTCATATCATTTTAACTTCTTGGGCTTCCTTAACTTCTAATTGCAGTAATCATGATCTTCTGGAAACTTTCTTTATTTGAATAGAATTCTGATGTGTTAATTATTTCCAGATCTTGATTTTAATCTTGTAAATATCTGTAATTGTTTTGAAGTTTATTTTCTAATCTTTGAATTCATAACAGTGTTGATGCATTCTTGTCATATCTTGAACATTGTTAACTTGAATTCTAAATTTTTTTTTAAGATCTGAAAGTTTAATGGAATTTCACACACCGCTGCTGTTTTGAGTTTCTTCCAATTCATTTTGGAACCGCTTAAAATATTATACTCATTACAGTACACTCTGTTATTAATCAGTTGTGATAATTTCAGAAATTTTCAGATTGGCTTGGATATTTTGAATTGTCTTGAATTACAGTGATACATCTAGAAAATCATCTTATATTCATGATCATTTTATGGTTGAAATCTATTTGTTTGAAATCATCTGAAATACTTGATATTCTGAATCTCACATATCTCTTAAATTTGAAATTATCAATATTGTGTGACTGATTCATTATATCTCAAAACTTGACATTGATTCAAGTGATTTCAAATAAATTATTTATTTAAGGATCATGAATATCTCTTAATTATTTGATGTAAATGATCTAAAATCACTCTTAGAAATTTTGTGAAAAATTCCTTTGAAAATCTGGTCTTGAAATTCACTCCTATTTCATGATTATTTGATCTAATTATTTGTTTGTTTAAAATCATTTGAAATTATTGATTTATTGAATCTCACACATATCTCAAATCAAAAATTTATAATCTGGTGTGATTGATTCATTAAATTCTGATATTTTCATATTCCTCAAATGATTTCAAGTAAACAGTATTTTAATCATTAGATCATGAATCATCATATGTGGCCATCATCTTGACAAGTATGATTTGAAACTATGTTCTGTGCTGCTCCGATACTGATTCGACAATTTTTTTTATGACTGTTTGCTTTGGTAAATACAACTTGCTGCTATGATAATCTTGTAAAATTTGTGAGTCTTGTCTGCTTTGGCTTTATGTTTGGGATACTCTTGTTAGTCACCTATGTCATGTTAAAATCCTCAAGATTGAAACACCAAGTGGTATCAGTTTAGATGTGCTGATTTTTTTTTTCATCATGTATATATTTTTAAACCCCTCATTTCATATATAAATCTGTATAAATCCCTCTTGTAATTGTTTTTTCAATTTTAAAATTATTTATTGATTATTCATTCAGAAATTGAAATCAGTGTCGAAATCGAACTGTATCTATAGTTCATCAAAATTATTTTTAGATTTTGAAATTGTGATGAATTGGGACTGCAATATATTTCACAACAAGAGGAGATTTTTTCTTTAATTTTCATGATTGTTGAACATTTATTATAATGTCTTTGAACTGGCAAATTATTTCACGACCATCTTCATTATCTTTCATCATTCTGCCATCCATGATAAATTTTTTTTAATGTGGAGAGTTTAATATTTTTAAAAATCACCTTGAACAAACAGTGAAAATAGTTGTGATGGAATTGTGGTTATGCTATTTTTCAGAATTAGTGTCAATTGAAAATTTTCAATAATCCCGGTACAGTTGGTCATATTTCATAATATAATTAATTTAGAAATTTATTTCACAGTCCATTTCTGTACCTATCACATTTCTATCATTCATATTGGTTGTATATACTGGGGAGTAGTTTTTTTTCCTTTAAATGCTGAAAATAATAAATATAATTAATATATAAGTATGTCTCTAACCTCATTTAAAAATCCAAGCTCTGGTCATGCATGGTTAAGAGACAACTTATAATTTAAGCTGCAACTGAGCTCATTTAAAAATCCAAGCTCTGGTTATGCGTGGTCAGTGTGCTCTTAAATAAAAATAAAAGAAAAAGGAATAATGTGCTATAAATAGAAATAATTTTTGAAATTCTCCTCTGAGTATAAAAGCCAGTCTATCAATCCATCTTCTATTCTGTGAAATATGTTGAAATTTTATGACGTATTATGATTTATTGATTGATGGGTATTGGGATTTGAGATTATTCGATCTTGTCACTTAAGTTGAACTATTGATTATAGTCCAAATCCATCACTGTTTCTGTTCTTTATTTATAAAAATCCTTTGAAAATAATTGGAAATGAATTGTTTTAAAACTCTCCCCATTTTATATAAAATTCATCGTAAATCCCTCATTCTCTACAATGTGAGATATGCCACCAGTTCTTAGTTTATTATGATTTTTGTTTGACTAATTGAGATTTATGATGACCATTCCTCCTCTTAAGCTGAAATTATATTTTTTAGTCATTTTTCATCGATATTTTAAATTCTATATCCTTTTGATGATAACAAAAGGGGGAGAATGGATTAAATTTTGACTTATGAGTGAATATTTTATAAATATTTTAATTTTGAGAATTCTGAATCCTTTTACATTCTTTTCACTCATGCACAGTTATAGGGGGAGTTTCTGTTGTAGGGGGAGCTAATAAATAGGGGGAGTTCAGAATTCACTGTCAAACACATTTATTGTAATCAAAATCTTTTATTTGTTTGTCATCATCAAAAGGGGGAGATTGTTGTATATAACGCAGTTGTATACACAATTATATGATTTTTGTTTGATGATAACAAACAAATATATATTATTATAAATGTGTTTGTTATTGTAATGTTTTATATATACAACACAGATAGGAATATAATATTTGAATTGAATATTATATTTCTAACATTCAAACAGTACAACTCTGTATAACTCCACTATTTAAACATTCACTGTATATTGTACTTGTATATAAACAGAATATAATAGACAAGTTCGTTTGACAACAATAAAATGATATTTTATTTCAATCAAATTTGTTTATTACATATATCTGTACAATTCTCTCACAGCTCCTCAGTACAGTTCATTCATTGTCACTCAGTCATACATACACACAACATATACACAGTTACATTTCATATATATCCATTTTCACTTGTATATACAGACTCATACATTCATTGACACCACACACTGTCTTCTTATCCTCAGCTTTCAGTCCAGTCATCCCCGCTTACCTGTCACACATGAAACAGAAACACACAGTATACTGCAATAGAAATAATACTGAATATATGCAAATATAAATTTTGTTTTTTAGAATTTTATTTGCCTCAGATTTCTGGTGTGTTTCTCATCATTTTTCTTGACTTGATCTGAATTATAAAACCATCAATTTGTGTCTAGACAGCTTGTGATATTCACAGTGATACACTGTAAATACCACAAGGTAGACAGTATGTATAAAAAGTGCAGGGACAGAAAAATTTGTCTGATGGCTGCATATACACACATGTATAAAATATACATATGTGTACTGCCTCGCCAATCAGTGTGCAGCTGAGGAGGAGCCACGGGGACCATCTCGACTCAGTGCAACACTCAAGCAATAAAACAAAAGTCAACACATCTCAAAGTACAAAACAAAGTGGTCGAGTCGGCTCAACGTGAGTGGTCGAGCACAAACACAACATGTCAAAATGGTCGAGCTCAATACAAGTGGCAAGGTAGTACAAGTCTTGTGATCAAAACAGTAATGAAGTTGTCAAGCAACAATGTCAAAACAGCAAATGCAGTATGCACATAAAACAAGAATGGACATGTAATGATGGACAGCAAAAGGCAGATCAGCCCAAAACTGTTTGTTAGTGTGCAATACAGTATGAAACAAAGCAATGTATTTCAAAGTGAAAGGATCATAGCAGCAAACTCTAGCAAGTGTAAACTGTGTACATCAAGGTGCACAGCATTGTCAAAAGAGGCAAGCATGGAGCATAGTGGATCATAGCAGCTCTACAAGACCAAATGATCAAGTTCAGCAACATGCAAGATGAATGGATCAAGTTCAAACAGGTCAGATTTCTAAATATGGCAAGAAAACAGTTTTCAAGAAGCAAGAGAGTGGTGCAAGTGGAGCAGCATGCTCAAGAAATGGTGCAACATGGATGGTGCAGTTCACAAATGAATGATACATAGTGATACAGTGGTACACTTTCATTATCACAAACTCATGAAGCATGGACAAGAAGTAATCAAGCTCAAGTGTGTGTGTGTGCACAGCCTAAGTAAATCAAGATCAGTAAGCAATTTCGAGCACAACAGTTCAATCATAAATGGGTGCAAGTAAGGGGATGTAAAGCAACATGCAGAATCATTGAGGACAAGGCAGCATGGTAGCACTTACAAAAGTAAATGTGACATAGCATGGTCAAAGCAGCGTGAACTACAATGGACAACACATGGAATTCAGTAAAGCAAGTTCAAGTACAAGAAATCAGCAAGTAATATACAAAACAGGAAATGGTTCATTTTCAAAATATATGTAAGTAGCATGATCAAAGCAGTGGAGACCAGCTAAATACACTATTACAGCTCAAATACAGTTGTGCACAAGTTTATATATGTACAAGCATGAGTCAAGGATTTGCATATGGGACAAAGTCGATTATTTCCTGAAATAAACATAAACATCTCGGCATGATTTTCAATCAACAAAGAACTTGCTCATGTCATTTTTTTTTGGCAACTGGTTTAAGGAAATTTGAAACTGCAAACCAAAGTAAAGGTTCTTTCCAGTTTTGAAATGCAAGAGAATTATTTAATTCGATTTCCAGAAATGCATGAATCTAGGAAATTAAGTGACAGCAAGATATTTCCAGTAACAATACTCAAGGGACCACAGTTTTGAATTTATTCCAGAAATATGAATTTTGTTTCGGGTTCAAACTTATATCAATCAGCCAAATCAAAAGAGGAAACATGTAAATCAGGCCAAATCTTTTTATTCCAGAAATCATGTCTGAATCCATCAGAGCAATTAACAGCAAATCAGTCAAGCCAACTTTATCAAGGGACAATTTCAAACTCATTTAATTCGAGAATTCAAAAAGGGAAGCCAATACAAATCAGGGACCATTTTTTCAATCGAGGAAAGCCACAGCAAATCAGATCAAAGTCAATTACACGAAATCAGAGTAATTAGGATTTTTTTATAATCCTATTTATACACGCATATCATCACAGGCAGTAATAACCATCGAAAACCCGAGCATCGAATCCAAAAACAATAGATTTCAAGTATAAAGAAATTTCAGAAAACTCACCTTTTTTACAGAGATTCGATCTGCCTCCAAATCGATCGAGAGAGAGCAAATCAAAACCATTGGAGAAACCTGGAAGAACCCGACAGCAATTTCGTCAAGCCATCGATTTGATTTGGGAACAAAAGCAGGAAACCCTAGAATAATCGTGGCCGCCATTTTTTTTGCCAGAGAAAAAGGATCGGGCAAATGGGAGTGCAATGGGCTTAAGAATGGGCCAGCCATGTTTTAAGTTTTCAAAGGGGATGACCCTTCTTAGTTGAACTCCTTTATTCTTTTTCACTTGGGTTTCTTTTGTTTTTTTTTATTGTATTTTAATCTTTGTTTTGTAAATCGAATCAAAGCAGTTCTAGTGTCTGTAAAATACTAGAATATCAGTCAGGGTGTTGACTGTCAGTTTTAGAATCTGTAAAATCTGGGTTACGGATTACGGGGTGTAATTCGGGGAAATCTGATCGAGGGGATATCGATCAGTCTAGGGGTTTGAGCGTAGGGTTAGAATAGGAGCAGGGTTTGCGAGTGTACATGGTCTTGTATGCGGGAGCTGTTCTATCACCTAGTAGAAACCTTAGAAATGCAGCAGTAGGCAGGGTTTTGCCGAAGCTGGGTATATCTGTGTGTGATTTATTTTCTGTATTTCTGTTTCTGCTATATTCTGTGATCTGTTTATTATTTTAATATCCTGTCAGTTAATCAATTCTGTTTAAAAACTGTGAAAAACCCTATTCACCCCCCCTCTAGGGTTATTATAGATCCAACAGCTTCACTACTAACTACTCTGCACTATTACTAGTAAAATCAAGATGGGATGATCCCTTCCGCTAACCATAATAACGATAACGATGGTGGTAGTTTCGTGTATTCCTAGCTGCTGTCATAGGTGCCCCCTTCTCCTATCTCAACTAGTCGTACCCACTACCCTCCTACTATAAATTGGTAGGTTTAGGGCATACGTCCGGGTATACCCTAACCACTACCCTAATCGATCGTCTCCCTACTCTGTAGATACCCTGTGCTGGTCCCACAACTAGGGGGTATCACTTCCCTAAAGTGGCAACTCAAGATGTGCACAGTTATACCTACTGGTGTCACGGTCGTCTTGTCCCCCCTCTGCCCGGCCCATGCACACACATGTCCCCGGTCGGTTTGCGCCGCCCACACCATCCGTCTCGTTTTGGATCTCTTACAATCAATCAGCAAGCGTGCCCCTTCCCCGCCTAGTACAGAGTTCTTTACTTTGATACCCCTCCGGGTTACTGACTGAAGTGGGTCCTACACAACATGATACAAGCTCTCCCCTATGTCTTGTATCCCCACTAGGTTTTCTACTGACTATGTATACCCTAAGGTGTCTTTAATTACATAGCCCTCAATCAGTTATGCGTACCTATAGGTGTCTTTAATACATAACCCCTATTCTACCTATCGGTTATGCGTACCTATAGGTGTCTTTAATACATAACTCTATCTATTCCCATTAGTTATGCGTACCCCTAAGGGTGTCTTTAAAACATAACTTTACTATTTTGCCCCGGTTATGTATACCATTAGGTGTCTTTAATTACATAACCCTTCTTATCCGGTTAAGTTTGTGGGCCTATATATATTAATATTACCCACCTACCCATCAGTTGTACTTAACCCTCCCACTGATATAATCCTATTTATTTAATGGTTAAGTTTGTAGGCCTATATATATTAATATTACCCACCTACCCATCAGTTGTACTTAACCCACCCACAATCCGATTCGTTTTACTTAACCCTAACTTATGTCTACCATCATACAGTCCATATGTATTAAGTTAGGTTAAATAGTCTTTAATTAGCATTAATTAATTATTGAGACACCTAATCGTATTTCACATGCCACCCAAGGCACCCACTTAACCCCTCATGTCCCACTACATGTTTATCTGGTTAAGTGTTTCTTAATTCATTAGGACCGTAACCTTATAAAGACCTCCCACATTAAACTGGCATTTGTGGCAGCTGGATTTGCCGGGCGGGTCTGGGCAGTCTTACACCACAAAAGAGCCTAATCTCGTGTCTTTACAACTGTCACACATTTAATTTATTCCTAAGACCTCCCACATTAGACCGGCATTTGTGGCAGTTGGATTTGCCGGGCGGGTCCGAGCAGTCTTACACGACAAAAGAGCCTAACCTCGTGTCTTAGACGATTAATTACACAAGATTAATTATTACTCAATTTGAATTAATCTCCCTATTAAAATTATCAATCAATTCCAAATTTAACTATGGCCATAATTGACTCAATTATGTCCATCTATTTATGGTATGTAAAATCATACCAATTTCATCACAAATTTATTTTATGCCATTTAAGGCATTTATGCCAATTCTCAATATTAAATCTTCAGACTTCAATTGCTTAAACATTCCTCTTTTGATTAATTAAGTTAATTAATTAATCATTTCCTCTTTATATGTGTCAATACCTATCTTATTAACAATTTGAATTTCCTATCCATAAATGGTCATATTCAAATTATACCATTTTTACCCAATTTTACCCATGTCATAATAGGTAATTATTTATATGTTTCCCTACTAGAATCATGTGTCCAATTTACATAATCACTATGCCTATTACAAATTCCCCTTTTTCCCCGTTTCTTAACTAGCGTAACCGTTTGCGTTTTTGGCGTCATTGAGGCTACAAGGTAGCCTCGCCATAACAATAAAATAAAGGGAATGACAAGGTGATCGTTTCAGTACAATTTTGGCATAAGCATGACAACTAGGGAAAATGACATGATAACTTCGCATATAATTATGATTCACCATATAATTAACAACTTGCATAGATTCATGATTTTGCGACATAACAACTTGCATATGTTCATGAATTAACAACATAATTAACAACTAACATAAGTTCATGATTCACAACATAACAACTTGCATAGGTGACATGCATAGGTTCATGAATTAACAACATAATTAACAACTCACATAGATTCATGATTTACAACATGTTTAACAACTTGCATAACATAACAACTTGCATAGTTTCATGAATAATAACTTGCATAGGTTCATGAATAATAACTTGTATAGGTGACTTCTATGATCTCATAACAATTTGCATAGGTTCATGATAACGACTTGCATAGATTCATGAATTCATCACACAATAACTTACATAATTTCATGATCAACAATAACAATAAACTTGCATAATTTCATGATCCACAACAACAATAAACTTGCGTAACTACAAACAACATATACCCAAATCATAGTCTACCACGATTCACTTTTATTTATTTAAACCTAAAAGTGACTAGGACTCACCGAAAAAGGGGACTTGAGTTCTGGATCTGAATTCTGTAATTGATTAGCGTTCCCTTTTTGTAGACAATTTCGTTGTTGTATTTTTAGGCTTGATTTGAATTGAATTGTTGTCTTTAATTTGCTTTCTTCCTCTCTAATTGGTGGCGGCTATTCTGGGTTGCTAGGTGATGGCATGGAGGCCATGAATCTAATTTTATTTTGATTTTAGGGTTTGAGTCTACATGTCTTCTTATAGAGTTTAGGATTAGTTTAAGCCGTCCGATCAACCCAGAATTAATCCCAGCCAATCAGAGCAGATCAGAAACCCTAATGAGTCAGCACACAGTCATAAACAGGTCACCACACAAATCTTCCCGGGGGTGGGGGGGGTGGGGGGGGCAGGTCGACCTGGCCCTGGCGGGAATTTTCCCGCCTAGACCATCTGACTCTGAATTTTGAATTTTCGAAATCTGTTTTGAATTTTCTGAAACTTCCAATGGCCATAACTTCTTCATACGAAGTCCAATTCACGCAAACTCGGACTCTATCTCAACTAGAATTCCGAGACGAACACAATGGCGCAACCCGTTTCCCTTAATTCTCACATTTAGAATTAAGTATTCTTTAATTCGTTACCATTAATATTAAAATTACGGGGTGTTACACACTCTGACGTTGAATTTAGTAAAATAATATTTATTTTTCATTTTTAAATAAAGAATATTTAATTATTTAAATATTATTTATTTATTCAAAGTAACGAATCAAAATTATAGTTTAAAGTCGAATATTTTGGAACCAGGGAATATAATGCTATCGTTATAATCAATATTTTCCGTAAAAGAAGTGGATTCGTAAACCGAATCCGAGAGTTGCATAAGCAATGATTTGATAAGAAATTAAGAAATGGGATTATGGAAATTAGAAATTGACTAGAGGATAGTTAAGTTGAACGACTTTCTGAGTATCGATCTGATGTCGGTTTCGGCCTTCGGGGTTGATACTTAGGAAATTGTTCTCTGACTAGTTTACTGTTACTGACTAATGGATGTGAAAGAGTAATGGTGCATGAATAAGAAATGGAAATGTTTTTTGATGTAAATAAGAAATATTTTATGGATTATAGAAAATAAATAGTTTATAATAGATGGAAATGTTTTCCAAGAATCGTGACAGGATTAACGGGGTTTGAGGAATATTTGGGCAGAGGTATTTAAGAGAAATTGGGAAATGAAATAATTATTGATAAATCTATTTAAAGGGGCTCAATGCCCTTAATAATGCATGGATGAATTTGTAACAAAATATGATTATATCTATAGATAAACAAGTGTAACAATTTCAACACCCTTTAAATTGTCTATCGTATGGGAATTGCATATAAAATTGTTGACAACCCTATTTGTGCAACCAGAAAGGGGCAAGACTACTACAAGTATTACCTTACATGAATACGCATGTGTATTTATATGTGGGCATATGCTTATACATCATAATAAAATTTCATATAATTTTTATAGATGTACGAAGTTGAATCTCTCCCAATAACAACCATCTTTGCCAATGGTAAAAATTAGCCGAGGTTGTCTTCTTGAAGGAAAGATGAGACATTTTGCATATTTGATCAATTATAGCTAATGGTCGAACATTTCATCCGTTATTTCCATCAATGATATCATGAGGTTTATTATCTTAATTTTTGTTTGTATATGGACTTACAAATTTTTAGATATTACGACAATTCAACTTTATTGTAAAATGGGTGAACCTATCTAAATATGAATTGGAAAAGGCCAGACTAATAATGATAACATGATCATAATTCTCTTATATGTTGTATATATTGTCGTTTCCTGCAATAAAGGTTTCGAATCATTGTTGAAAAATTAAATGTGAAAATTAGTGAGCTGAAGCACCTACAATATATAAGCATTATATCTATATGCGTCTCATGTTGTTTTTTTTATAATAGGTTAATTGATGTTTACTATAAGCACTATATTTCTCATTTTTATAATTTGTTGGTTTAATTAATGAATTAAAGCAAAAAAATGCACAAAGATTAATTTTCACATTATAGCCAAAATATCATTGGAATTCATGTATAGTAGTATGTTATTTTGTGAATAATTTCGGATAATGTAATTGATGCAATTGCCTTTGACTACAATTTAGTGGTTGCCTGAGCTAAAAATATTTGCATGCATCTTCTCACCGCCAAAGAATATATTTTAGAGCCAGCAATATTTCCGTCGATAATGAACACAATTGCTTACAGCATTTGGCCCAATAATATATAGCAACAATCACGCGCCAACGGACTTAATGTAAATTTTTGCTATAAATTATAGACTTTCCCCTACCGTTCATTCTCATTGCTGAAGTTGCATTATATCTTTTTTGCTTAACTTTTTAATTGTAATCTCATTAGACTTCTAATACTAAGCCTTGCTTTTGAAATTTATCTAATTTTTTCCTTCATCTCATCTTATTATGCAACGATTTTAAGGTTTTTGACCCAATACAGATTCCAGAATTTACTAATATGTAGCAATTTAAAACATTCTTTGGGTTTGAGGCATGAATTATGGTGAATTACATAAGTTTCATACCCAAATTTAGAAATAAACTAACATGTTTTCCATTAGCATACATAAAGTGACTCAAACTAGCATAGGTTCATCCATAATGTAAAGGACATACATTTTTCATAGTTTTCACACATATATAACTAAATTTGCCAACAAAAACTTATACGATGAACTCAGCATGTAGAAGAGATTCATTTAATTATAGGATAAAAGTAGGAAGGTAAAGAAAATCAACTTATATTTGGGTAAGAGTAAGAAGACAAATCCTTTTATGCACTTTAAACCAATCGTCTTCAGATAAGTGGTTGATGCTTTCACCATTGCAATTTTATTGTCATGTTCTTTCTAGATTAGACGAATAGAAATAATATTAAGTGTGGGATATTTTTATGTATGTATCCAGGCGCATAGCTGAGATTTGAACCCTTCCTAACATAGTCTAAAAATTTTACATTAGAAAGGTTCAAAAATTTACATGAGATTAGACAAAACTAAAGCTCTGAAACTACATTTTGTTTAAGTATACAAATAGGATTACCAAAATTGATTTTTTTGAGGGAAAGGGAATAAGTAAAATATAATCGTGTTTCAGATTAATTTTAAAACAGCAGCATAGCAGTTGTAGACTATTTCACATGAAAAAAAACATAAATACTAATATTTGGATTTATTCATTCTGTTTAATATAGAAATGATGAATGTTTGGTTGAACCCCTCACCAGAAATAATTTGCTTCCTAACACATTACCTCCATTATTCTACTACTAATATAGCAATGTTGATAGTTGTGAGGACATAAGGCTGAAGGTATCACATACTCTAAATGATGCATGTGTATAGAACTTCAAGTAACGTTTGAAGGAATTTTCAAATCTTATGGTTTTACATTAACGAATTACCTAACCTCAACGGAGTAGATATTTGACTAATTGCATCATCCAATGGTAGAAAAGAATGATTCTGCTGAGTATTTATAGCCACGAATGTAAGAAAACCAACATTAAACATTTGTCCACAATCATGGGAATTCAGTCTTAATCTAGATCTACAAATAGATGGGATTCAAAGTCAATTCTTCAGTAAAATGCATAAATTTCATCGCTGCTTGTGGTTTTGGTTTTTTCTGTATTTACCCATTGTTTCTGTACTTAAACTCAACATATTAAAATCTAATTTCACTGATTCATCCATACATCTTTTCAAATAGAAAATAATAATAATTATGGCACAATTAAAGTTATAATAGGTTGAAGAAAATTAACAGAAATGCAGTTTTAGTTTGCATGCTACAACATCATAGAATGAGTTCAACTTCAACTCTCTTGCCTTTGTGTCAGCTTCCAATTATTATTTGCTAACAATTGACATGTATGCATGAAAATTGAAGTACTAAAAAAGATATAGACTTCAATAATTACTCAGGTTTATGGTTACACATTGCAAAATTAACACATGTCGATTGGATCATAAGCACACTTTTTATATAGAAATAATGAATATTCATATTTATGCTTACTATAGAGTAGTAACAGACCTTATTTACTACAATAAGGAACCTCATGATCAATATTTGTGACACCTAATCAGCTGAACAAATTTATTTATAGATAATAAGTAAATGATTAATATTTTGGAGTATCAGTTTAGGTTAGTAGACGATGATTTCAAATGTAGATGAATAAAATATATTTTAGGTAACACTTGATTACTGCCAAATATCAAAATTTTGATCCAGTAATATTTTCATCGACAGCAAGTACAACTGCTAACAACATTTAACCAATAATGCGCAGGAACAATCAAATGATAGCAGTCTGAATGTAAGATCTGCTTTGAATTCTATTTTCAAAGGTTTTGTCTAATGCTTCCCAACTCACCGATCGTTTTTCGGCATCTGCAACTTTAACTACTTCAGATTGTTGCTTCGTAACTCGCAATATGCATTTCAACATTCAGCTATTTTTATTTTTTGCTTTCCTGTACTCCTGTAATTTATGTGCACAGATACGGACCTAATGTTTTGTCATATATGCCTATTCTTTCATGTTTATCCTCTACAATTATATTTTCCTCTACTGTGTGTTTATAGAGTGGATATGGCACAAACTTTATTGTTATTTCATACGTTTATATTCCTAGCTGGGTGATTACATAAGAAACGCATGGATTTCATGCCAAGTAACTGCCTTTTTCGTGGATGAAAATGACGTAGCTGCTGTGTTTTCCCAAGCAGTTTTAGACTACTTATTCACATATCATATGTACCATTTTTCACGTTGTTTCAATAGAACGCTAGACATGGACTTTGATTTTAGTATTACTGTTATAGAATTTCGGATATAATTATGAATTATTTTGTACTATCAATCCATTTATTTATTTGTGCGCCCGTGCATGTGTATATATACACATAATTTAAAAGTATTGTAAGCTAATTTTTAGAAAATAAAATATTCAAATCTGATTATGGACCATACAACAGTAGGATCGTTTTCCCTGAGGACCATGTAGCACACATCACTATATATAATATTAATAGAAGCATAAATATCTTTGCAATAATTATTTAACACTGATAATTTATCTTTGATAATGAATTCTTATCATGCATGGTTATATTACACTCAAAATTATATGATTACAATAAAAAAAAAATTAATAGTTATTACAGTGACATCTACTTTGCATGCAATATAGTTCAAACACAGTAATACATGTTACTATTTAACTTACTAATCATTGTATGCAACTCGACTACAAATGTGCCTTGCCAAAAAACTTGACTACAAATGTAAATGAATTTAAAAAATTTTGTTTACTCTTATTGTAAGGGGTTAGTTATACTCCATGTGCATACCATAGAATTATCTCTTTATTTTTGTAAAATTATGTTCACTTGGAAGTACTGAATTTTGCGCTCTACTTTCCTCGCTAATCGCTCATATTATAAACTTACAATTATGTGTATTAAGCTGATTGTGCAAGTTGATTCACATCTGCATTGCTGACTCATTAGTTAAAGAAAAAAAAGGCTTATTTATTTCCTGTGTAAGAATTTTGATGTGTACTTGCTTCCTGACAACTTCTCGCTCCCAATGCTTCATAATGGATAATAGGAGGTGTTACTTCTATTTTTTTGTTTGCTCTTATTGTGCTTTATATATTTTTACATTAAATTACGTCTAAAAATAAAACTTCGAGTTGCAAAATCCTAACTCGATTACTCTTTTAAATAACAATTCATGCATTTATGGTTTATCCATTTTCTGGGTTGTTATACAGTTTCTGTAATGTTTTGAGACACGGTAAGGAATTCGCTTTCACACTTTTTAAGCTTTACATCTGCAGATGGCATTAAAAAGCCTTAATATAGATACATGTATCATCATTAATGAAAATAAATTCAATTTTCTCTGTAAAATGGGTCTTACTGTGTAGTTTTTTATTCTAAACAACATGTAAAATAACAAAAAAAGGATGGATTTCTGGCTAGGAGCGAATGGGTCCATCCAGAACCAATTGGAAACAACTAAAAAGTACTTAATTTTGTTAAACCTTCAAGACTTTAAACTATACATTGTTGGTTTGATGATACACCTATAAGCATGATAACAAAATATGCATGTATCTTTTAAAAAAAATTCCAAGTAGCTCTTGATGTTGTGGGGAAAAATATTATGCAGATGGATGGAATAAGGTTAACTTCTAAAAATCAAGTGCCTTTGACAAAGCTACCTTGCAATTATGACATTATATGTAGTTTTCATGTTTCATCAATCGATATAACTTTATGTAAGAAAGTGCATTTGACAAGGCTAACTTCTTACCCACAGTAATTTATGATTTTGTAAAAAGAATTAGGATACGACAAACAACAAAATATGAATAATAATGTACGTTCATTTTTGAACTTTTAAAAGCTTGAATACCTATAATGTAGCATTACTTCTCATCGTTCACTATAAAGTAATGATAAATTAATTTCAAAATGCACTTTCTAGCTATTCCAAAATTATACGAGTAATATTGCCAGCCCCGTGTGCGAAGCACGGGTTCGTACTTGTATATATATATATATATATATATATATATATATATATATATATATATATATGGGAGGGTTCCGTGTGAAAACCCGTAACTTCCCCGTAAAAGAAAGCGACGGATAGTTCGAGAACAAACCACAACAGAACGCATATAAAAGAACATTTCATTGTATATTACAACAATGCATCAGATTACAAGAATATACAGAGTATGAATGATTATTACACAGAAATATCAGAGATTTAAATTACATTTAAATACATAGCAGCGGAAAATAATAAAATACACAACTAGAAGGAGATATACGGATACAAAGCTTTCTGGATATCGTTCCAGCTGTAAACCAGGATCCTGTGAATATAAATCTGCAAAAAACCAAAACTACTAGCTGCCCGTGTCAAAATAAGGGCACCCAGAGTTTAGGTTAAAACAATAAACTCCAGGTCAGTCATGTGACTGGTGTGAGAACTAAAACAGTTATTAATCTTTATTTTAAATCATTAGGTAAATCAAGGGACCACGCCGTATAACACGGAACGGGTTTCCTCCCAAGAATACCAGTGCATAAAACAAACATCGCAATGCTAAATAAAGAAAAATGAAGCTGTTATAAGACCCAGGTCCCATCACACAATGCAACGCAGTCGAGGATAGGGTTTTCCCTTATAACAGCCAAAGAATGCTTGATACGTTTAAAACAAATCATTTGATACTATTTTAAGTGCATAGTGTATAAAACAACTTCAAATCATAAGTATCAATCATAGGCGGCATAAGCGCCCCATCCCACTATGTCGCCATGCTAGGTTCTACAAATAAAACCGTAAATGTCACGTATTTGGAAATTGGATTTCCGTCTATGAACCGAGGCAAAAGATAGTCCTCAACCGATTCGAGACAATCTAGCCCATGTCTCCAGAACAGCCGCAACTGCCCCTTGGATCGTCAGGGCCGGTCCACCGATGTGGATTATAGTGCCTGAACAATACGTCTCTCCGCCCTTTGGGGCGTAAATGAGCCAACTAAATGACTCCATCGGTTCGAGAACGACCGATCAATCCGAGGCGCCTCGCAACAGCAACAACCACATAAGTCAAACTCGTCAGGGCGTGTAAAACCACTGACGCCACTTCTAGCTAGAAAGAAACGCATGCCCTCCCTGAGGTCCGTCTCCCGTTTTTGGTTCATACCGGGTGTGAAACACGCGAAGTAACCGTTACACAAAGCTACGCCACAAAGGCCTTGCTTTGATCATCACCACAAGACTTTGCTTTTCACAGAAGCCTCGATCAATTGCCACTTAGGCATGCCACACAGGCAATTCACTCCATGCGTTTGATATCCATCAATATATAACCTCTGAGCTCGTACGTCTCAGAGAAGGGCGTTAAGCAAGAGAATAAATTCTCCGCCGCCAAACAGATATATATTTAATAGAAATCAATCACACAGACTAAAATCCAATGTCAGACACACAGTCCATTTACAAGTCCGTTCTGGGTCTGAACGAAACCGGAGGCACCTAGTACCCCGCATATCCATCGATCTCCAAGTACGTCTGGACGATCACCAACTGTTTCCATCTTCTTGGGTGTACAGCCCAATCAAGATCATCAATAATTATCCAAACGTCATGAAGACTTCCGGTCTTCGACCACCGTCTTCATCTTCGACTTATCGTCGTATCAGTTATTCAGAATGGGATAAACCCGGTCTTTCCGAATAACTCGCGTATATTTAAATAAGTGTTACACAAACACAACATACGCCTCATTCCAATTCATCAGTCACTAACCGTAAATTAATCAAGAGAATAATTCCCCAAATATTAACCCCGAAGGCCGAAACCAACATCAGATCAATATTCAGAAAACCATTCTGCTTGGCTAACCGACAGTTAGTTTCTAAATTTCACATTCATAGGGAAAGGTTCCCATTAATTTTATCCAAGATAAATTTCTTGAATTTATTCTTTATTCTATTCTTTTGAATTTCGATTCAACTAGCCGGGATTAACGAAACTTACCGAAGTAATCATTTGTTTTAATTTCCCAATCCCAACCTATTTATCCCATGAAGTAAAACTGGTAATACTTCATATCTAACACCACAGTGTTATCGGTAAATTCACTTACCATTTCACGTTCAAATCTAATTAAAGATTTAACTATCGCCTGAAGCAAAAGTGGTGATACTCCATTTCGATTATTTCAATCTAATTAAAGATTCATTAAAACTCCACTTAGTTTTAATCTTCGACTGGGTTAAAGAATCAGTGTCATTTAAAACACGGTTCACGATAAACCCAAAATCACATTCCATTAATTATTGGGTTAAAGAACGAGTGTTATTTAAAACACTGTTCACGATAAACCCAAAAATCAATATCAATTCAATTCCAATTAAACATTATTTAATTGGTACACTTCATTAAATATAAATAAAAAGATTTAATCATTTCTCAACTGGGTTCAAGAACAGTGTTAGTGAAGACACCATTCACGACAAACCCAAATCACATTTGATATTCAATATAAGGCTCTGAATAGAAAATATATCGGCTTACATTCAATATCAAATTCTACGATTAACAAATGTCGTATTGGAAATAACGATACAAATATATATCTTTCAAATTTCCATAACAACACCTGTATAATCACGAATTCCAACATCGAAATATTCCGAAGACAATTTCGATTCAAATCCACTCCAATGCGATCATTGGATATTCTGGTTATTTTTAAAACCCTTTTCTAATTCAATTTATTTATTTAAAAATAAATAGAATTTTAATTCTAGTTCAAAACTAGTTCATTTCGATAAAAATCTATTTTTATCTTTTCAAATATGGAGTTTTTCATCCCAATTCTTCTCAAATCATTTCTTATGATTTTACACAAATTATTACTATTTTTAATAATTTTATCAAGGCCCGTACAGTCGATTTCCATCAATGGCCATCGAACTGCACTTACAGCGACCTTTTTCGAATTTGATTTGGACGTATCTCCAAATCCAACCGTTAGATTTCTAATTTCTAATATTCGTTAGAAAGCTCTTTTCGATACGAACCCAACGGTTCAGGTTTTAGGAGAATCCGACGGTCGGATCTCCCGTAATGTTAGTTTGAAATAAATGGTCGAAATTCACGAACTGCCGCGGCGCGGCGCGTTCTATTCAGGCCATTATATTATATATATAATATATATAATATATACTTCGTCGATTTCTATTTAAAACGAATTATATAAATAGTTTTAAAATCGTTTCAAAAGCAATTTCAACTTTCTTTTCAATTCAAATCAAAATTGAATTCTTCTTTATAAATTCGTTTTAAAATTCATTTCTATTCAATTCAAATTTCAATTCAATTCAATTTGCTTTAAATTCAATTCGAATTCGAAGTCGTTTTCAATTCATTTCATTTCGAAATCGTTTTCAAAATCGATATAAATATCGATCACGTCAAAATGGCGTCAATCTAATCAACACGGCTTCATAAACTTCTATTTTCAAATATTCTATTTCAAATATTTCTTTTTCAAAATAGTTGTTATTATCAAAATATTTCGTTCAACACATGACCAATCTCAATGAATGAGTACTGTCAACACATGAACCTTTATTTTATATTGATAAAGATATAAATTTTATTACTAAAATATTTCGTTCAACGCATGACCAATCTCAATGGATGAGTACTGTCAACACATGAACTTTTATTTTATAATATTCTTTATTTTTCAAATTGGAATGAGGCCCAATCAATTACCATATAAAGTTAATTATATGGATTTTTATACAACACATGTATATAATAGCATTGAAAATAATCAACCATCAACCAAAGTGCACTACACTGTATAAGCATCAAACATAGATATTCAACGCTTATAACAGCCTGTCAATCAATCGATCGACATATTTAATCAATCGGGATGAGTGAACTTCAAATTTCATCCCAACACCCGTGTGGGGTTTCAAACAATCAAACACAGATTTTATTTGTGCAGTTGGGCGATGTGTAAAATTTATCGACCCAATCAATATCCTTCAAATGGGTGTACATAAACAAACCGTCTGGTTTATAAATGAATATTTATTCACTTCACGTTAAAAATTATATTTTTAACGATAAAACATTTTATTCAACCTATGAATATTCTATTCGGTTCATTTATTCAATAAAATGATATTTTTATTTTTCTAACATATTTTAGAAAATTTCGGCGGCATAACGGCACGATACTAGAAACGGGACGAGGCCTAGCCTTATCCCCGGTCTAGTGAAGGCCCACGCCATTCACACATCAATCAAAATCACCAAACAACCAAATTCAAATCATATAACTAATTACTCAACCAAACAATTTAACAATCAAGCCATCCATGGTCTGTGGATGACGGGTGTCGGGTGCTACTAAACACCGTCTACATCCTAGTATATATATATATAACTAGAAAAAGAATTTTGAGTGAGAAGTTCTCACCGAAAGCTATCCAAACATCTTGACTCTTCTTTGATATAAATCTTCTTCGTTCTCGCCTTTTGGTTACCTTCGTTGTCCGCTTTCACTACCTATGTAAAAATCGAATTTTTACTTCGCTATTCCATATATAATAATCATATTTTTATTTCACGCCTTATATAAAAATCATATTTTTATTCCGAAGTTCAACATATAAAATCATATTTTTAACTATCGAATAATCATTTCCTACATACGATAAAGATCTTATTTTATCTACACTACTTTATATTTTAAAAGCAAAGACATTTTATTTTTCAAAGCAAAGACATTTTATTTTTCAAAGCAAAGACATTTTATTTTTCAAAGCAAAGACATTTTATTTTTCAAAGCAAATACATTTTATTTTTCAAAGCAAATACATTTTTTTTTTTAAACCATGTATATGTTAAATAAAAGAATCAGTAAAATTAAATAAAGAAATAAACCTTTCCCTGCCAATCGTTCACTACCAGGAACTGAAATGAACCACGCTCGCAAGAAGGGATCCACCGCCGCACGCAACCCCATGCGCCAGCCCACCATCCAACGCCATCACCATGAAGTCGCTCGTGCCCTCTCTTACCACCATCGACGCCTTGGAATTCGATCAACCCTAGCTCCCTCAACCTCAGTTCGAACGCAGCCCATTCCCGAGCAAATTCCGGTCGACAGGAAGCCTTATCCCCGATCATGACCGTCGATCATGTACAGCTCAGAGAGCTCTTTGGTTTTGTAATTATAAGTTTGAATTTCATTTATCGAATTAGGAGAAAATTGGGTGCGATTTCTTGATGATTTCAGCTGTTATTTTCAAGTGGAGGCGCTGCGGAAGCTTTGACCACGGTCAAGGGTTTTGACCCCTTTTTAATGTGCCTTTATATTTATATTATAATAATTAATTCCAAAAATTATCTCGATACGATAACGAACTCCAAATCAAACCCAACAACTGTCGTCCCTAGCGTTTTACCTCCATCCCGGACACAATGGGATATGTTTCGTTAGCCATTTCGACTGTTACAGTCAGTTATTCTTCAAATTAAAGTATAAAACATTGAATTTCAGTTTTAAACGTACATTTTAATTTGCCGGGGGCACATACTAACTTTAAAAATTGCAGAAAAATATTTTCTAGCTTCGCATTGACGATACGGTCCTAACAAAACTAGTTTCGTCGAATTCTGAGGCTGTTGGAAAAATGGCCATTTTCCGGTCGATTAAAATCAACTGAAACTGGTCAAACACGTTTTCCTTTGCCACGCTCACATATTGATTCGAAAAATTATGAAATTTGGAATCTAGCAATAACTTAACCTCACGGACCCAACAAAAGTGGTTTCGTCGAAATCCGAGGTCGTTTGCAAAATGTCCATTTTTAAGGGCCTGAATTCCATAGCGACTATTCAGAATTTTCAACTGGACATATCTTTCGATCCCCGCTATGAAATCTCGATTCTTCGGATTCAATAGAAAGATATCATCAATTAGATCCCATGATTTTTGGTTTCACTAAAATCCAGATTGTTTTGCACCCGGTACTTTCAATTGAAGTTTGAAATCGAATTATCGAACTATCGCGCCATTTTCAATTCTATTTATAATTATATATAAATATTTATATTCTAACGACGACGTATATAATATATACGTTCGAATTATATTTATAATAAATTTCTCGTCGATTTTATTTAAAATAATCTATTTTAAATATTCAAAATTCGTTAAAATGGCCAAAATAAAAATTTCAAACTGGCTCGCATTTTCGGGTTGTTACAATCTCCCCCACTTAAAACTTTTCGTCCCCGAAAAGGAACAAAGTCGAAAGTGGTTTGATTAATCAACTCTACGTTCGATCTGGCTTCCGTTCTCCAACTTTTCAGTTTCTGAGAATTTTCTAAAATTTCAAAAATTTGGCTAACTCCCTAAATTTTCGAAAAATTTCGCCATAACCTCCCCTGCACCGGGAGCATCGGGGAATTTCAAATAGCTTCCCCGGTCCTTCAGATCTCAAAAAGAAAAAGAAAAAGCCAAGCGGCTAGCCAATAGGCCCATAAAATCATCATTACCCAAACAAAACAGTAAATTATGTAGTAAACATGTACCTATTTGTCGGGCAAACAAATTTTATTCTTCGGCTCTAGCCTCCTTGCTATGACCTATTCAAAGATATATATGTATATGCAAGCAAATGCGACCAATTTCCAATACAGTTCAATATGTGATTCAATTAGGCTAAATGGCTAAAAATTAGCAAACAAATAAACAAACAACACAAACATCAATCAATTAGTGAATTAGAGTTTCAAATTCATAATTTTGATACATAGTCAAAAATCAGATTTTTGATGCCAAATCACAACAATAGGCCCTATCTAATTTTGGTTCTCACACCAGCCTAATGGAAATATATAGAAAATCACACCTTCGAAACACGAATATAAATACTGATGATGTGGCCATATCATCAGAATTATCCCCGGGTGTCTAGAATGTGACTCTATATCTATCCAGTATATTAAAATTTCAAATACACGTGAATCAGACGTATACGCAAAATCTTTATATACTGGACTGTCCAACTCAATATAAATAGATAATCAAATACGAATAATTGATTTAAATTTTCAGAACAAAAATTGTTTTTATTTGAAAAATATACTATTCACACTCGTTCTAGGACTCTACTGATCCTATCTCTAACGAGTCATTCTCGTTGGATATTACTAATCCAATATATGATGAATTCTTTCGTACGGTTCTAATGTGCCTTGTTCTCTGAGCTTTGTAAACCAAGGCTCTGATACCAACTGTGAAAACCCGTAACTTCCCCGTAAAAGAAAGCGACGGATAGTTCGAGAACAAACCACAACAGAACGCATATAAAAGAACATTTCATTGTATATTACAACAATGCATCAGATTACAAGAATATACAGAGTATGAATGAATATTACACAGAAATATCAGAGATTTAAATTACATTTAAATACATAGCAGCGGAAAATAATAAAATACACAACTAGAAGGAGATATACGGATACAAAGCTTTCCGGATATCGTTCCAGCTGTAAACCAGGATCCTGTGAATATAAATCTGCAAAAAACCAAAACTACTAGCTGCCCGTGTCAAAATAAGGGCACCCAGAGTTTAGGTTAAAACAATAAACTCCAGGTCAGTCATGTGACTGGTGTGAGAACTAAAACAGTTATTAATCTTTATTTTAAATCATTAGGTAAATCAAGGGACCACGCCGTATAACACGGAACGGGTTTCCTCCCAAGAATACCAGTGCATAAAACAAACAGCGCAATGCTAAATAAAGAAAAATGAAGCTGTTATAAGACCCAGGTCCCATCACACAATGCAACGCAGTCGAGGATAGGGTTTTCCCTTATAACAGCCAAAGAATGCTTGATACGTTTAAAACAAATCATTTGATACTATTTTAAGTGCATAGTGTATAAAACAACTTCAAATCATAAGTATCAATCATAGGCGGCATAAGCGCCCCATCCCACTATGTCGCCATACTAGGTTCTACAAATAAAACCGCAAATGTCACGTATTTGGAAATTGGATTTCCGTCTATGAACCGAGGCAAAAGATAGTCCTCAACCGATTCGAGACAATCTAGCCCATGTCTCCAGAACAGCCGCAACTGCCCCTTGGATCGTCAGGGCCGGTCCACCGATGTGGATTATAGTGCCTGAACAATACGTCTCTCCGCCCTTTGGGGCGTAAATGAGCCAACTAAATGACTCCATCGGTTCGAGAACGACCGATCAATCTGAGGCGCCTCGCAACAGCAACAACCACATAAGTCAAACTCGTCAGGGCGTGTAAAACCACTGACGCCACTTCTAGCTAGAAAGAAACGCATGCCCTCCCTGAGGTCCGTCTCCCGTTTTTGGTTCATACCGGGTGTGAAACACGCGAAGTAACCGTTACACAAAGCTACGCCACAAAGGCCTTGCTTTGATCATCACCACAAGACTTTGCTTTTCACAGAAGCCTCGATCAATTGCCACTTAGGCATGCCACATAGGCAATTCACTCCATGCGTTTGATATCCATCAATATATAACCCCTGAGCTCGTACGTCTCAGAGAAGGGCGTTAAGCAAGAGAATAAATTCTCCGCCGCCAAACAGATATATATTTAATAGAAATCAATCACACAGACTAAAATCCAATGTCAGACACACAGTCCATTTACAAGTCCGTTCTGGGTCTGAACGAAACCGGAGGCACCTAGTACCCCGCATATCCATCGATCTCCAAGTACGTCTGGACGATCACCAACTGTTTCCATCTTCTTGGGTGTACAGCCCAATCAAGATCATCAATAATTATCCAAACGTCATGAAGACTTCCGGTCTTCGACCACCGTCTTCATCTTCGACTTATCGTCATATCAGTTATTCAGAATGGGATAAACCCGGTCTTTCCGAATAACTCGCGTATATTTAAATAAGTGTTACACAAACACAACATACGCCTCATTCCAATTCATCAGTCACTAACCGTAAATTAATCAAGAGAATAATTCCCCAAATATTAACCCCGAAGGCCGAAACCAACATCAGATCAATATCCAGAAAACCATTCTGCTTGGCTAACCGACAGTTAGTTTCTAAATTTCACATTCATAGGGAAAGGTTCCCATCAATTTTATCCAAGATAAATTTCTTGAATTTATTCTTTATTCTATTCTTTTGAATTTCGATTCAACTAGCCGGGATTAACGAAACTTACCGAAGTAATCATTTGTTTTAATTTCCCAATCCCAACCTATTTATCCCATGAAGTAAAACTGGTAATACTTCATATCTAACACCACAGTGTTATCGGTAAATTCACTTACCATTTCACGTTCAAATCTAATTAAAGATTTAACTATCGCCTGGAGCAAAACTGGTGATACTCCATTTCGATTATTTCAATCTAATTAAAGATTCATTAAAACTCCACTTAGTTTTAATCTTCGACTGGGTTAAAGAATCAGTGTCATTTAAAACACGGTTCACGATAAACCCAAAATCACATTCCATTAATTATTGGGTTAAAGAACGAGTGTTATTTAAAACACTGTTCACGATAAACCCAAAAATCAATATCAATTCAATTCCAATTAAACATTATTTAATTGGTACACTTCATTAAATCTAAATAAAAAGATTTAATCATTTCTCAACTGGGTTCAAGAACAGTGTTAGTGAAGACACCATTCACGACAAACCCAAATCACATTTGATATTCAATATAAGGCTCTGAATAGAAAATATATCGGCTTACATTCAATATCAAATTCTACGATTAACAAATGTCGTATTGGAAATAACGATACAAATATATATCTTTCAAATTTCCATAACAACACCTGTATAATCACGAATTCCAACATCGAAATATTCCGAAGACAATTTCGATTCAAATCCACTCCAATGCGATCATTGGATATTCTAGTTATTTTTAAAACCCTTTTCTAATTCAATTTATTTATTTAAAAATAAATAGAATTTTAATTCTAGTTCAAAACTAGTTAATTTCGATAAAAATCTATTTTTATCTTTTCAAATATGGAGTTTTTCATCCCAATTCTTCTCAAATCATTTCTTATGATTTTACACAAATTATTACTATTTTTAATAATTTTATCAAGGCCCGTACAGTCGATTTCCATCAATGGCCATCGAACTGCACTTACAGCGACCTTTTTCGAATTTGATTTGGACGTATCTCCAAATCCAACCGTTAGATTTCTAATTTCTAATATTCGTTAGAAAGCTCTTTTCGATACGAACCCAACGGTTCAGGTTTTAGAAGAATCCGACGGTCGGATCTCCCATAATGTTCGTTTGAAATAAATGGTCGAAATTCACGAACTGCCGCGGCGCGGCGCGTTCTATTCAGGCCATTATTATATATATATATAATATATATAATATATACTTCGTCGATTTCTATTTAAAACGAATTATATAAATAGTTTTAAAATCGTTTCAAAAGCAATTTCAACTTTCTTTTCAATTCAAATCAAAATTGAATTCTTCTTTATAAATTCGTTTTAAAATTCATTTCTATTCAATTCAAATTTCAATTCAATTTGAATTCAATTCAATTTGCTTTAAATTCAATTCGAATTCGAAGTCGTTTTCAATTCATTTCATTTCGAAATCGTTTTCAAAATCGATATAAATATCGATCACGTCAAAATGGCGTCAATCTAATCAACACGGCTTCATAAACTTCTATTTTCAAATATTCTATTTCAAATATTTCTTTTTCAAAATAGTTGTTATTATCAAAATATTTCGTTCAACACATGACCAATCTCAATGAATGAGTACTGTCAACACATGAACCTTTATTTTATATTGATAAAGATATAAATTTTATTACTAAAATATTTCGTTCAACGCATGACCAATCTCAATGGATGAGTACTGTCAACACATGAACTTTTATTTTATAATATTCTTTATTTTTCAAATTGGAATGAGGCCCAATCAATTACCATATAAAGTTAATTATATGGATTTTTATACAACACATGTATATAATAGCATTGAAAATAATCAACCATCAACCAAAGTGCACTACACTGTATAAGCATCAAACATAGATATTCAACGCTTATAACAGCCTGTCAATCAATCGATCGACATATTTAATCAATCGGGATGAGTGAACTTCAAATTTCATCCCAACACCCGTGTGGGGTTTCAAACAATCAAACACAGATTTTATTTGTGCAGTTGGGCGATGTGTAAAATTTATCGACCCAATCAATATCCTTCAAATGGGTGTACATAAACAAACCGTCTGGTTTATAAATGAATATTTATTCACTTCACGTTAAAAATTATATTTTTAACGATAAAACATTTTATTCAACCTATGAATATTCTATTCGGTTCATTTATTCAATAAAATGATATTTTTATTTTTCTAACATATTTTAGAAAATTTCGGCGGCATAACGGCACGATACTAGAAACGGGACGAGGCCTAGCCTTATCCCCGGTCTAGTGAAGGCCCACGCCATTCACACATCAATCAAAATCACCAAACAACCAAATTCAAATCAAATCATATAACTAATTACTCAACCAAACAATTTAACAATCAAGCCATCCATGGTCTGTGGATGACGGGTGTCGGGTGCTACTAAACACCGTCTACATCCTAGTATATATATATAACTAGAAAAAGAATTTTGAGTGAGAAGTTCTCACCGAAAGCTATCCAAACATCTTGACTCTTCTTTGATATAAATCTTCTTCGTTCTCGCCTTTTGGTTACCTTCGTTGTCCGCTTTCACTACCTATGTAAAAATCGAATTTTTACTTCGCTATTCCATATATAATAATCATATTTTTATTTCACGCCTTATATAAAAATCATATTTTTATTCCGAAGTTCAACATATAAAATCATATTTTTAACTATCGAATAATCATTTCCTACATACGATAAAGATCTTATTTTATCTACACTACTTTATATTTTAAAAGCAAAGACATTTTATTTTTCAAAGCAAAGACATTTTATTTTTCAAAGCAAAGACATTTTATTTTTCAAAGCAAATACATTTTATTTTTCAAAGCAAATACATTTTATTTTTATTTTTTTAAAAAACCATGTATATGTTAAATAAAAGAATCAGTAAAATTAAATAAAGAAATAAACCTTTCCCTGCCAATCGTTCACTACCAGGAACTGAAATGAACCACGCTCGCAAGAAGGGATCCACCGCCGCACGCAACCCCATGCGCCAGCCCACCATCCAACGCCATCACCATGAAGTCGCTCGTGCCCTCTCTTACGACCATCGACGCCTTGGAATTCGATCAACCCTAGCTCCCTCAACCTCAGTTCGAACGCAGCCCATTCCCGAGCAAATTCCGGTCGACAGGTAGCCTTATCCCCGATCATGACCGTCGATCATGTACAGCTCAGAGAGCTCTTTGGTTTTGTAATTATAAGTTTGAATTTCATTTATCGAATTAGGAGAAAATTGGGTGCGATTTCTTGATGATTTCAGCTGTTATTTTCAAGTGGAGGCGCTGCGGAAGCTTTGACCACGGTCAAGGGTTTTGACCCCTTTTTAATGTGCCTTTATATTTATATTATAATAATTAATTCCAAAAATTATCTCGATACGATAACGAACTCCAAATCAAACCCAACAACTGTCGTCCCTAGCGTTTTACCTCCATCCCGGACACAATGGGATATGTTTCGTTAGCCATTTCGACTGTTACAGTCAGTTATTCTTCAAATTAAAGTATAAAACATTGAATTTCAGTTTTAAACGTACATTTTAATTTGCCGGGGGCACATACTAACTTTAAAAATTGCAGAAAAATATTTTCTAGCTTCGCATTGACGATACGGTCCTAACAAAACTAGTTTCGTCGAATTCTGAGGCTGTTGGAAAAGTGGCCATTTTCCAGTCGATTAAAATCAACTGAAACTGGTCAAACACGTTTTCCTTTGCCACGCTCACATATTGATTCGAAAAATTATGAAATTTGGAATCTAGCAATAACTTAACCTCACGGACCCAACAAAAGTGGTTTCGTCGAAATCCGAGGTCGTTTGCAAAATGTCCATTTTTAAGGGCCTGAATTCCATAGCGACTATTCAGAATTTTCAACTGGACATATCTTTCGATCCCCGCTATGAAATCTCGATTCTTCGGATTCAATAGAAAGATATCATCAATTAGATCCCATGATTTTTGGTTTCACTAAAATCCGGATTGTTTTGCACCCGGTACTTTCAATTGAAGTTTGAAATCGAATTATCGAACTACCGCGCCATTTTCAATTCTATTTATAATTATATATAAATATTTATATTCTAACGACGACGTATATAATATATACGTTCGAATTATATTTATAATAAATTTCTCGTCGATTTTATTTAAAATAATCTATTTTAAATATTCAAAATTCGTTAAAATGGCCAAAATAAAAATTTCAAACTGGCTCGCATTTTCGGGTTGTTACATTCCGCTACACCTCTTATATTGCACGTGAACTCTCCCCCTTAATCTCCACCACCCATTTCTCCACTCATTCTCTCTCTTTCCAAAGAAATAATATTGAAATGGGAAGAGAGAGAATGAGTGGGCAAATGAGTGATGGAGATTAAGGGGGGACTTCACATGCAATATAAGAGGTGTAGCTATAAATTATATATATATATTATATAAATTATACAGATATAAATAAGCGCAACTGCATACATCAAAACCGTATATCTATCATGCATTATATAAACACCCCAAACCCAATTTTGTAACTATATATATATATATATATATATATATATATATATATATATATATATATATATATATATATATATATATATATCAACATATCATAAAAATACACACACCGAAAATTATATATGTAATATAAATTACACTTATATAATCATTTAAACAAAAATGAAATTTCCAAATAAATAAAATTCTAAGCGTCCCACATATATATATATATATATATATATATATACATATATATACATATATATATATATATATATATATATATACATACACACTCACATGAAAAGACACGGACTCACACACTATACGCATAACACACACCAAAAATATAAACACACACGGGTCAAACTGACCCATATAAATCATTAACTCACACACGCAAAAACCAATAACTCACACACACAAACACCATTATACTCACACAGCACAAACAATACACACCCAAATACACCGACTCACGCCTCAAATTCCCCACACACCAGGACTGAAA
Organism: Allium sativum; assembly: GCA_030737875.1. Lineage (NCBI taxonomy): Eukaryota > Viridiplantae > Streptophyta > Magnoliopsida > Asparagales > Amaryllidaceae > Allium > Allium sativum. Next base: position 1,008,057,884 of record CM060916.1, read on the forward strand.
TGAGAAAAGAGCGACGCGGGTTTCAGGTGGGGTTCGGCAGCAGGTTTGGGGTCAGCCGGGTTCAGTGAAGCAAAGGGCTCGACAGCTTCTGATGGACTTGGGTTGTCGGCTGCAGTCTAGGTAAGGGAAGCTCGGCTGTTGGTGCTCGACTGGTGGAGTTCGGCAGCCAGGTGGTGGGCGGCGTCAGCTACGAAGGTCAGAGGCAAACTGAGCAGGGTAGTGCGGTTCAGGGGAGTCGACGTACGGAGAGGCTATAGGAGGAGCTCGGGACTCGGGGCTCGGAGTAGGGGGGCGGATCGCGATTGAGATGGGTTATCGGAAGATGGAGGTCACGAAAGGTGATATGTATAAAATATGGAGCAACTGTTTGGAAAATGATGTGGCCACACGATTCCCTTATTTTATATATATATGAAGTTGTACACGAGGCAATACCCTGAAATGAAATGATGTATGGGGGAACAAACACTTTGGAAAAGAAATTAGGAATGACACAGTTTTCTTTGAAAACGTATGCGAGTAAATGGACAGAGAAACAAAGAGTTTCCAACGAATGGAACCAAAATGAATGTTTCAAATTTAAATAAACCAGCAAACGAATGGTTTTGCAGCCAAAAAAACGAATAGTTTGAATAATAAAATGAACAAACAGCTTTAAACTATGTAACAAACAGTAAAAATTCAAAAGGTGAACGAACAGTTTTGTAACCCTTATCGAATGATTTTGAAAATATAAAATGAACAGTTAAATAAATAAATAAATATATATATATATATATATATATATATATATATATATATATATAATAACGAATGATATATGTATATATATAACAAACGGTTTGAAAAATAAAAAAAGAAACAAACGTTCATATCAAGATAAAATGAATGGTTTTAATTTGAATAGACGGTGAACGGATTCAGCAAGATATAAGTCAAATGGTGTTGCGGTAACGACGATCAATACAAACGACTGATCTACAAAAGAAATGTATTTGAAATGAAATCAAAAGTGTAATTTTATAGATATCGAAAATAAATATCGAATAAAATGCGAACTAAATTTTTAATATAAAATCCTAAATAAATTAAATTTAAATAAAAAATAAAATAGTTATCTCAAATAAATACAACCAGATTGTGTTTTAAATGAACAAAATACAAAAGAAATCAAAATTTAAATTAAATAATTATATAAAATACACTTATAAATTCAGGTTGTTACAATCTCCCCTACTCAAAACTTTTCGCCCCCGAAAATGAAAGAGGTAGGGAAATAGTAATAATTATATATTTAAGATCAAAGAGTTCATATTTATATATACAAATTTAGAATATATATAAATTAAAAGTTAAAATATTTTCAAACATTTCAAAATAGTTTTAAGTATTCACTCGACGTCTCGATTGGCAATATATAGGTACCCCACTTTCGAAACCTGAAAATAAATATCGATGATACCGCGGTCATCACCAAAATTATCTTCAAGCGACTAGAGTGTGACTCTATATCTATCTAACACATATAGTATTTAATATACACATTGATCAGGCGTATACTCAAATCACTAAGTATTCCATACGTTAATTTTAACGTCAAATAAATACTCAATACATTTTAGTATATATAAAAACAAAATATATACTAATTTCCAAATCATATATTGTAAATAATATATCAAATCATTAAAATTTCAAGTAGGGAAAAATTTGTATCTCTCCCCCACTCATTTATTTATTAAAAATTTAGCTTCAATCCCTAATAATATACTAACAATATTATTATTAAATCAAATAGATAAAAATATTATTCTATATTATATCAAAATAATTTCAGATACATGTTATAAATATTCAAACTTATAAACTTGCTTAGTTCCATAATTTAACGTGTATATATACATATATATATATACACACTTCACAAATTAAAATCATTATAAACCCATTTGAATTTATAAATTCCTATATATATAGATACATAAATACTATTATAGATTTCAACTACTATAAAATTATTTTCTTACAAAATCTACATATTTAAATCTTATATAAAATATAAACATCAAATCCTTTCAAAATATTGGTATTACCAAAGAAAAATATTATTTTCAACTTTACATCTTCCAAAATATATATTAGAATTTCAATATAATATCAAGAGAATTATAATACTTATTCAAACCAATGTTTAGATAGGAATGGACTCCCTAGAAGACTTACACTCTCCTACTTCTTACCATGTTATGGACAAGGATAAGTCATAAAATTCAAGTTAAAAGTTGAACGAACGAATGAACCTAATCAAAGAGGATCTACAAAGAAAGATGGATTCAAATGGAAAGGAAATTTCAGAAGAAGATTTATATATCAAACAAAATTTTATATCCAAAAATATTTGTATAAAAATCATTTAAAAACTATTTATTCTTTAAAAATAAGTCTCTCTCAAGAACGATTCCGCGATCGATTCTACTGATTCTAGGGTATCACTACCCTATCTCTAATGAGCTTTTACCCCATAGGCTAAAGCTTTAATAAACCAAAGCTATGATACCACATGTAACGACCCACCATTTTGACCATTCTGAATCGAAATGAAAACGCCCAAAACAACAGATTGTTATTAGCTTCTAGGGTAAATAGAATAAATCACAGAATCACAGACACAGATATAAAGTAAAATAACATCTCGCAGCGGAAAATAAATAATACAATAGTAGTTCATGAAGCTACTAAATAAAATTTTACATCAGAGTTTACATAAATAATACAGCGGAAGTCTAATTCTATGATTTTCAGATACATAAATAAAAGATAACTATATAATCTGAAATGACAAGAATAGCTGGAACTAGATCAACTGAACAGGTAGATACAGGTGAGTAAATCCAATATAAACTCCAACTCCGAAAGTGAATCTCAAAAGCTGTAATAATCGATTTGACCCAAGCAATAATGCAAAACAAAACAACTCGGATCAGGACTAACATTCTCATGGAAGTAAATCAACTCAAATGAAATGTTCGATGAAACGCAATCAGTAAATTAGAGGATGTTTGGGATTACCATCCTCTAAGGATCCGTCAAACTAATACTATATAGTATAATACGCTATATACAATAGTGCCTATCAGTAAAGTAAAATATCAAAATAGCGTAAGCGGGATTACCATTATTACTCTTACACCATTTATATATTCCCGTAGTATATACAGTACCATAATTCCTCCGTAAACTGGAGGGCTATCATAGGGCACTCCATATAAAACAGTACAAAACAAAATCGTAGTGGGCTCGTGTAACGCATGTGACAAGGCACGCAAGGAATGCCAGGTGGATTCACCGTTTGCTTAGCCAAACTGGTGGTAATGCATAGCAGCTACTACCACCCACCTCGATACACACTCCCATAATCAACAGGGCCCAAATCGAATCTCAAGAGTAACAGAATAATATCGAAGAAGTGTGCTTGATAGGAGGTATGACCTCACTTGGTCCGTGCGTAGCTCCTGTTTTAGCCACATCAAGCTGACTCAAGGTAGTCAGGGTCTCGTAATTAATATGAAATAAAATAAAATAGAGTCATTCGCTAAATCATCCCCTTCATTATAGAACTCCACCGCGTATACAATTGTTAAAGTGGTTTTCGGTATTGGTAGAGAGTATGACAATAGGCGATCCCAGTCTCTTTAACAACCAATCGTTTACATTTTTCACACCGTGACCATTATTTTATAAATCACTTTACAAAATAGTTTATATGAAATCTCATATTCGAATTTGAAATCAAATTTAAATATCTAACTTCGAATATATTCAATTTTGAAAACAACTCATTTATATCGCTTAATCACATCGATTTCGAAAACATATCGAAAAGAACTCAAAATATAGGATAAATAATACTATATATTTACTTTCTACTTTATATAGTTTTAGAAAAATATTCGCATAACGATATCAATCCAAATCCGACATATATTTAAGTTATACCTTAAATATCTAAATTTTCGTTTTAAACCAATTACCAAAACATTTAACTTCGATAATATTTTGGTTTGGTTTATACTCGTCAAAACTCGAGTTCAAACATTTAAATGATTCAATTCTTACTTTTATAAATCGTTTCAAATCGATTTATTTAAATCAAACACTTTGGTTCGAATTCGAAATATACGATTCAAATAAAAAAACTTACATTTCAAATTAAACAATTATATCGTACTATATAATTCAGGTCATAAGTTCGAAATTGTTATTTATAATTTCAAACAATTCCTAAAATATGGTATTACCCCTTTAAAGCATTTGATTTAGTCGATTTATAAAATCCAACGCTTAGCTTCAAATCCCATTTTAAATAATTTGATTCTAACTTTTTTTTTCCAGATTAAAACAAATCATATATTTCAATCTCAGCAAAACGTGCCATATTCCGTAACTCAAGTCATGTAATTCATAACTTATAAATTCCCAATGGTCTCAAAATAATTATTTAGAGTTTCAAGCAATTATAAGATATTTTTATAAATTTGGCTTATACAACTTCTTAATTCATACTGAATCGATTATATAATCAATTCCATAAAATTATCGAATTCATTTCGTATCAATTATAGATCCAAATAAAAATCAATTTACACAATTCAAGATTGTTTCTTCTAAAAATTCAAAATAAATATTCAAATTCGCATTCAGTTGATTTACAATCAAATTCATTTCATCCAATTATTAAATTTGGAAATTCAAATTCAAAACATTTTCATAATTCAAGTTCATCTCCTATGAGTTCAAATCAATTTGAATCCAAATTCATATCTTATATCGGTTCATTTGTTAAATCAAGTATTGTTATATAACTTTAAGTATTTAAACTTGAATTCAAATCGTGGAAATCTTAACTTATCCATCTTCAGTTTATTATTAAAGTTTATAAAATATATATAAGAAAATTTATTTTGAAAATGGGTATATATATATAATTTTATAAAATTATAAAATAAATTTAGAATATAAATTATAAACATATATAAGTTAAACTAATATAAAATAAATTTAAATAAATATTTATTATAATAAAATAAAAATAAAATATTTATATGAAATAAATTATATGTTTTAAAATAAATAATATTATAGTAAAAATCTTTAAAACACATTTAAATCTATATTTACTCATAAAATCATTTTAAAACATATCATTTAGATGCGCACACATAATTGGTGGTGACCTCCACTGTTCATCCACTTCACTATACCCCATCTCCTCAGTTTAACTCAGCTTCTCTGTCCGCTCACCCCCGAGCACGGTCATCTTCTCAGTTCATCTCTTCCTCTTCACCATTAGATACAGACTCACTACCGGTTCATCACTTCCCTACCTGTACGTTGACTTTCAAACTCAAAGCAAGCTGTCGTATCCTATTGATCAACCGTCGCTTACTTACGCCCAAGTTGCGGCATCAAGAGCCAAGCTTCCACCTGTTCTCCCTAACCCACCTGTCAAACGGCGAAGAATCCTTCCAGCCTTCAGGTCGAACAGGGAGACGTTGAATTTTTTGAATTCGGAGAGGCGCTGTCTGAAGTGCGCTGATCGAGGACACGTAACTAAAACATGCAGAAATGCGGTGATATGTTATAATTGCTCTCTCTTTGGGCATGCAAGCTTGCATGGTCCCAATAAAAAGCTACCACCCTCTCGAGCAAAAGAGGCTGATTGGATGCGCCACCATACAATTCAAACAACGAATCAACGGGAGCCAGAGTACCTGCAATTTCAGAAGAAAGGGGCACAACGGTCTTCTCATAACTTAAATTGTAATTATAACTCTAATATAATTAAACCCAAGCTCAAACTCAAACTGTAACAACCCGGAAATCCGAGCCAATTTAAAAATTTTATTTTGACAATTTTAGCGAATTTTGATTATTTAAAATGAATTATTTTAAATAAAACGACGAGAAATTTATTTTGAATAGAAATAGAACGTATATATTTATATAGATCAACGTTAGAATATAAATAATTATTTTCAACTATAAAAGGAATTGAAAATGGCGCGGTAGTTTGAAAATTCGATTTCAAAGTTCAAATGAATGTACAGGATTCAGAATAAAACGGATATTAGTGAAACCAAAAATATTAGAATCTATTTGAGAATATATTTCCAATGAATCCAAAAAATTGAAATTTCATAGCGGGAATCAATAGTTATGCCCAGTTGAAATTTCAGAATAGTCGCTATGGAATTCTGGCCCTTAAAAATGGAAATTTTGCAAATGACCTCGGTTTTTGACGAAACCACTTTTGTTGGATCCGTGATGTCAAATTATTGCTAGGTTTCAAAATTCATAATTTTTCGAATCAATATGTGAGCGTGGCAAAGGAAAACGAGTTTGACCAGTTTCAGTTGATTTTAATCGACTGGAAAATGGCCATTTTTCAAACGGTCTCAGAATTTGACGAAATTAGTTTTGTTAGGACTGCATCATCAATACGAAACTAGAAATAAATTTTGTAGAATTTTTAGAGTCTGTATGTGGCCCCGATAAATTGAAATGTACGTTTAAAATTGAATATACAGATTTATATTTTGATTTTGACGGAAACTGATCGTAACAGCCGAATCAGCTTACGATACATATCCCATTATGCTCGGAATGGGGGTAATTAGCTATGGATGACAGGCGATGAGTCTCGTTTAGAGGTCGAAATAAAAAGTTGCTTTTTTGAATATAAAAATAATAAAATAATTAAAATATTATATAATCTCCTACCCCACCCTTCCCTCCTATTCAAAGTCAAACCCGATTTCTTAAAACAGAAATTAAAAAAAAGGGAACCACGAGGGCTCCCCGTCGTTCTCTCTCCGTCGCCGCCTCTGGCGAGCGTGCCCCCTCCAGCCGCTGCTCCGGCGATTGCCCCCTTCGTTCGCTCGCACTCCCTCTCCTCTAAAGCCCTCCCCCCCCCAAAAAAATCGAACGTGAACCCCAAACCCCCCTTCTGAAATGCGACCGCCCAGACCCGGGTCGAGCACCGCAGCCAACGACCCCACCTCCGCCGCCCACACCCTCTGTCGCGACACCAGCAGCGAAAACCATCCCCCTCCTTCAATTAAAGGTAAATCTATATTTTTCATTATTTCATTTGTTTCTTAGAGGGAAAAATTTAGGATTTTCAATGATGAAAAGGCTAGATTTTTATTCGTAAAAAGTTTAGATTTTTATTTTTAAAGTTTAGATTTTTATCATTCAAAAAAGATTTGATTTTTAAAATATGAACATCACGATAAAGATTCGATTTTTATAATGTTTTCATAACGATAAAAATTTGATTTTTATGTATGAAGTAGCAACTTAAAAATATGATTTTTATATTGAAGAAGAGTAAATTTTTAAAATAGAAAAGGCGATATTTTTTAAATATATAGGCGAAAGGAGAATAGAATTTTTAACGAAAGGAAAATATAATTTTTAGCGAGGGGGAAATATAATTCTTATAATGAAGTAGCGGTAGAAAAAAATATAATTTTTATATAGGAAGAAGCGTTGTAAAAATATATGAAAAAAGAAATAAAAATATAATTTTTATATAGTATAGATAATAAAAATATGATTTTTATATAGTATAGATAATAAAAATATGATTTTTATATTGTATAGATAGTAAAAGTTTGAATCTTTATACAGTTGAAATGGTAAAGTAAAAAATGAGATTTTTATATAGGAAGTAACGAAATAAAAATATTATCTTTATAATGTAAACATCGTGTTAAGGATGTGATTTTTACACATATGGCTTTGAAGTAGAAATATAATTTTATCATATGATTTTTATATAATAGAAAATATAAAAATGTGATTTTTATATATGTAGCGAATACGGACGACGGAAGTGACAAAAGGCGAGCACGGCGAAGACTTCCTACATATGAAGAGTCGCGGTGTTTGGTTAAGCTTATCGGTGAGAACTCCTCACTTTTATTTCTATTTCTAGTTTGAAATATATACTAGGATGCAGACGCTGCTTAGCAGCACCTGACACTCGTCGTCCACAGACCATGGATGACTAGTTTGTTTGATTGTTGTGTTGTGAAATTTGATTGTGTGATGTGGAATGGAATAAAATATTTTATAGTGGAAAATATTTTATAGTTAAAATTATGATTTTTAACTGGTATATAAAATAAATAGTAATAAACAAATCAGACGATTTGTTTATATACACTAATTTGACTGATATTGATTGGGACGGTAAATTTTACACATCGCCCAACCGCACCAATATAAATCTGTGTTTGTTGATTTGAAACCCCACACGGGTATTGGGATGATATTTGACGTACACTAATCCCGATTGTTTAGTTGTATGTCAATCGATGGGTTGACAGACTATGTAAGTGTTAATTATTTATATTTAATGCTTATGTGGTTGTGTGGTGCACTCTGGATGATGGTTGATTATTTATCGTTGCTATTATATACATGTTTTGTAGAAAATCCATATAATTAACATTATATGTTAATTGATTGAGCCTCATTACAATTTAGAAAATAAATTCATGTGTTGAATTGAAAATAAATTCATGTGTTGAATAGAAAATAAATTCATTTGTTGAATAGGAAATAAATTCATGTGTTGAATAGGAAATAAATTCATGTGTTGAATTGAAAATAAATTCATGTGTTGAATTGAAAATATATTCATATGTTGAATAGAATAAACATTCATGTGTTGAATAAAAGCCGTGTTGATTAGATTGACGCCATTTTGACTGAACGATATTTATATCGATTTTATTCATTTTTATAATGAATATAGAAAAAGGAATTGATTTCAAAATATAAAGTTTTGAAAATATAATCATTTGTATATCGATGATGTGGAATATTCAATTTTGATTCGAAATTGAATATGAAGTTGAAATATTTTGAAAACGAATTTAAAACGATTTATAAAATACGTTTTAAAAGGAAATCGACGAAATATATATAATATATATATTATATATATAATGGCCTAAATAGAACGCACCGCGCCGCGGCAGTTCGCGAATTTCGACCATTGATTTCGAATGGATATTACGGGAGATCCGACCATCGGATTCTCCTAAAACTGGAACCATTGGGTTCGTATCGAAAAGAGCTTTCTAACGAATGTTAGTGATTTGAAATCTAACGGTTGGATTTGGAATTATGTCCAAATCAAATTTGGAAAAGGTCGCTGTAAGTGCAGTTCGATGGCCGTTGATGGAAATCGACTGTACGGCCCTTGATAAAATTATTAAAATAGTAATAATTTATGTTAAATCATAAGAAATGATTTGTGAAGAATTGGGATGAAAATCTCCATATTTGAAAAGATAAAAATAGATTTTTATCGAAATGAACTAGTTTTCAACTAGAATTATAATCCCATTTATTTTTAAAATAAATAAAGTGGATTTGAAATGGTTTTGAAAATAACCAGACTTTCCAATATATAAAGTGGAAATGGATTTGAATCGAAATTGTCTTTGGAGTATTTCGATGTTGGATTTCGTGATGACACAGATATTGTTATGGGAATTTGAAAGATATATTTATATCGTTATTTCCAATGCGATATTTGTTGGTCGTAGAATTTGATATTGAATATAAGCCGATATATTTTCTATTCAGAGCCTTGTATTTAATATCAAATGTGATTTGGGTTTACCGTGAACGGTGTTTTAAATAACATTTGTTCTTTAACCCGATAATTAATGGAATGTGATTTTGGGTTTATCGTGAACCGTGTTTTAGATGACATTGGTTCTTTAACTCAGTTAAAGACAGGATATTGATTTTTGGGAAGATTAAAACTAAGTGGAGTTTTAATGAATCTTTAATTAGATTGAAGTGATCGAGAATGGAGTATCACCAGTTTTGCTCCAGGCGATAGTTAAATCCTTAATTAGATTTGAACGTGAAATGGTAATTAAATTTACCGATAACACCGTGGTGTTAGATATGAAGTATGACCAGTTTTACTTCATGGGATGAATAGGTTGGGATTGGGAAATAAAATAAATGATTACTGCGGTGTGGTTCGCTAATCCCGACTAATTTGAATTGATATTTAAAGGAAGATTAAAGAATAAATTTAAAGAATTTATCTTTGATAAAATTAATGGGAACAATTCCCAAAATATAAGAATATTTGAATAAAAGAATATGCTAAATTGGAATGAGGCGTATTTTGTGTTTGTGTAACACTCGTTTGTTATATACGCGAGTTATTCAGAAAGACCGGGTTTATCCCATTCTGAATAACTGATTCGACGTGGTGTCGAGGATGAAGACGGTGGTCGAAGACCGGAGGTCTTCACATCGTTTGGGTGATTACTGATGATCTTGATTGGGTTGTACACCCAAGAGGAGGGAATCAGTTGGTGATCGTCCAGACGTACTTGGAGATCGATGGATATGCGAGGTACAATGTGCCTCCGGTTTCGTTCAGACCCAGAACGAACTTGTAAATGGACTGTGTGTCTGACATTGGATTTTATTCTGTGTTATTGATTTCTATTAAATATATATCTGTTTGGCGGCGGAGAATTTATTTTCTTGCTTAACGCCCTTCTCTGAGACGTACGAGCTCAGGGGTTATATATTGATGGATATCAATCGCATGGAGTGAATTGCCTGTGTGGCATGCCTAAGTGGCAATTGATCAAGGTTTCTGTTGAAAAGCAAAATCTTGTGGTTGATGATCAAAGCACCGCCTGTGTGGCATAACTTTGTGTAACGTTGATTCGCGAGCCTCACACCCCGGTTGTGAACCAGAAACGGGAGAGGACATCAGGGAGGGCATGCGTTTCCTTCTAGCTAGAAGTGGTGTCAGCGGTTTTACATGCCCTGACGAGTTTGACTTATGTGGTTGTTGCTGTTGCGAGACGCCTCAAATATATCGGTGATTGTGTGGAGCCGATGGAGTCATTGGACTCATTGACACCCCAAAGGGTGGGGAAACGCAGTGTTCAGGCATTTTAATCCACATCGGTGGACCGACCCTGACGATCCAAGGGACGACGCGTTCTGTTCCTGAGACACGGGCTAGAGTGTCTCGAATTCGGTAGAGGACTATCTTTTGCCTTGGTTCACAGATAGAAATCCAACTTCCAATACGTGACATGTGCGGTTTTGATTGTAGAGCCTAGTATTGGCGACATGATATATGGTACCCATGCCGTCTATGATTAATATTTATGATTGAAATTGTTTGGACACTATACACTTACAGTAATAATAAAAGATGAAATTTAGCGTATCAAGGTAAAACCTTATCCTCCGGCATGTGTCGCATTGTGTGATGGGAAATGGGTCTTATAATAGCTTCATTGTTCTTTATTTAGCATTGCGCTGTTGTTTTATGCACTGGTGTTCTTGGGAGGAAACTCGTTCCTTGTTATACGGCGTGGTCCCTTGATTTAACTAACTTTAAAATAAAGATTAATAACTGTTTTAGTTCTCACACCAGTCGCATAACTGACCTGGAGTTTATTGTTTTAACCTAAACTCTGGGTGCCCTTATTTTCGAAACGGGCAGCTAGTAGTTGGGTTTTGCAGATTTATATCCACAGGATCCTGGTTTACAGCTGGAACGATACTCGAAAAGCTCTGTATCCGTGTATTACTTCTAGTTGTGCTTTGTATTATTTTTCCGCTGCTATGTATTAAGATGTAATTGAAATCTCTGATATTTGTGATGTATATTATTTATTCATACTCTGTATATTCTTGTATTCTGATGTAATTGTTGTAATATACAATGAAATGTTCTTCTGCTTGTGTCCCGATGTGGCTTGTTCTCAATTCAATCCGTGCTTTCCTTCATGGGGAAGTACGGGTCGTTTCATCGTGGTATCAGAGCTTTTGTTTACAAAGCTCGAGAACAAGACACATTAGAACCATACGAAAGAATTCATCAGATATTGGATTAGTAATATCCAATAAGAGTGACTCGTTAGAGATAGGATCAGTAGTATCCTAGAACGAGTGTGAAGAGTATATTTTTGAAATATAAAAAGAAAAACAAATTTTGTTTTGAAATTTAAATCGTTTTATACCTATTTGAATAATTTATTTTAAATTGATTTGGACAATCTAGTATATGAAGATTTTGCATATACGCCTAGCTAGCATGTATACGAAGTCCCAAATATACTGGGTAGATATAGAATCGCACTCTAGTAGCCCGAAGATGTTCTGATGGTGGTTTGAAACATCATCAGCATTTATGTTCGAGCTTCGAAAGTGAGATATGTATATATATATATTTCCATTAGACTGGTGTGAGAACCAAAGCTAGATAGGGCCTATTGTTGTGATTTGGCATCAAAAATCTGATTTTTGGGCTATGTATCAAAGTTAAGAATTTGAAAAGCTAATCAACTAATTGATTGCTGATTGTGTTGTTTGATTAATTAAATGTTGAACCTTTAACCCAATTGAACCAAATAGTGGATTGTATTGAAAATTAGTCGCATTTGCATGCATATACATGTACTTACATTGAACAGGTCATAGCAAGGAGGCTAGAGAAGAGGAATAAAATTGTTTGCCCGACAAATAGGTACATGTTTATTGTATTTCTTGGGTTTTTGATGATTTTATGAGCCGATTGGCTAGCCGCTTAGCTGTTTCTTTTTCTTTTTGGATTGACGAGGGCCATGGGAGGCTATCTGAAATATCCCGAAGCTCCCGGTGCAGGGGAGGTTATGGCGAAATTTTTCGAAAATTTAGGGTGTTAGCCAAAATTTTGAAAAATTTGAAAAGTTCTTAGAAACTGAAAAGTTGAAGAACTTAAGCCGTAATGAAAATAATGAAAGTTGAGTTGATTTGTAAAACAACTTTCGGCTTCGTTCCTTTTCGGGGACGAAAAGTTTTAAGTGGGAGAGATTGTAATAACCCGGAAATCCGAGCCAATTTAAAATTTTTATTTTGGCAATTTTAGCGAATTTTGATTAATTATTTTAAATAAAACGACGAGAAATTTATTTTGAATAGAAATAGAACGCATATATTTATATAGATCGACGTTAGAATATAAATAATTATTTTTAATTACAAAAGTAATTGAAAATGGCGCGGTAGTTTGAAAATTCGATTTCAAATTACAAATGAATGTACAGGATTCAGAATAAAACGGATTTTAGTGAAACCAAAAATATTAGAATCTATTTGAGAATATCTTTCCAACGAATCTGAAAATTGAAATTTCATAGCGGGAATCAATAGTTATGCCCAGTTGAAATTTCAGAATAGTCGCTACGGAATTCTGGCCCTTAAAAATGGAAATTTTGCAAATGACCTCTGTTTTTGACGAAACCACTTTTGTTGGATCCGTGTTGTAAAATTATTGCTAGGTTTCAAAATTCGTAATTTTTTGAATCAATATGTGAGCGTGGCAACGGAAAACGCATTTGACGAGTTTCAGTTGATTTTAATCGACTGGAAAATGACCATTTTTCAAACGGTCTCAGAATTTGACGAAATTAGTTTTGTTAGGATCGTATCATCAATACGAAGCTAGAAATAATTTTTCTAGAATTTTTAGAGTCTGTATGTGGCCCCGGTAAATTGAAATGTACGTTTAAAATTGAATAAACAGATTTATATTTTGATTTTGATGGAAACTGATCGTAACAGCCGAATCAGATTACGATACATATCCCATTGTGTTCGGAATGGGGGTAATTAGCTATGGACGACAGGCGGTGGGTCTCGTTTAGAGGCCGAAATAAAAAGTTGCTTTTTTGAATATAAAAATAATAAAATTATTAAAATATTATATAATCTCCTACCCCACCCTTCCCTCCTATTCAAAGTCAAACCCCATTTCTCAAAACAGAAATTAAAAAAAAGGGAACCACGAGGGCTCCCCGCCGTTCTCTCTCCGTCGCCGCCTCTGGCGAGCGTGCCCCCCTCCAGCCGCTGCTCCGGCGATTGCCCCCTTCGTTTGCTCGCACTCCCTTTCCTCTAAAGCCCCCCCCCCCAAATTGAATGTGAACCCCAAACCACCCAAAACCCCCCTTCTGAAACGCGACCGCCCAGACCCGGGTCGAGCACCGCAGTCAACGACCCCACCTCCGACGCCTGCACCCCCTGCCACGACACCAGCAGAGAAACCCATCCCCCCTCCTTCAATTAAAGGTAAATCTATATTTTTCATTATTTCATTTGTCTCTTAGAGGGAAAAAATAAGATTTTCAACGATGAAAAGGCTAGATTTCTATTTTTAAAAAGTTTAGATTTTTACTGTTTAAAGTTTAGATTTTTATCATTAAAAAAAGATTTGATTTTTAAAATATGAACATCACGATAAAGATTCGATTTTTATAATGTTTTCATAACGATAAAAATTTGATTTTTATGTATGAAGTAGCAACTTAAAAATATGTTTTTTATATTGAAGAAGAGTAGATTTTTAAAATAGAAGAGTAGATTTTTAAAATAGAAAAGGCGATATTTTTTAAATAGAAAAGGCGAAAAGAGAATAGAATTTTTAACGAAAGGAAAATATAATTTTTAGCGAGGGGGAAATATAATTCTTATAATGAAGTAGCGGTAGAAAAAAATTTAATTTTTATATAGGAAGAAGCGTTGTAAAAATATTTGAAAAAAGAAATAAAAATATGATTTTTATATAGTATAGATAATAAAAATATGATTTTTATATAGTATAGATAATAAAAATATGATTTTTATATTATTTAGATAGTAAAAGTTTGAATCTTTATATAGTTGAAATGGTAAAGTAAAAATGAGATTTTTATATAGGAAGTAACGAAATAAAAATATTATCTTTATAATGTAAACATCGTGTTAAGGATGTGATTTTTAAACATATGGCTTTGAAGTAGAAATATAATTTTATCATATGATTTTTATATAATAGAAAATATAAAAATGTGATTTTTATATATGTAGCGAATACGGACGACGAAAGTGACAAAAGGCGAGCACGGCGAAGACTTCCTACATATGAAGAGTCGCGGTGTTTGGTTAAGCTTATCGGTGAGAACTCCTCACTTTTATTTTTATTTCTAGTTTGAAATATATACTAGGATGCAGACGGTGCTTAGCAGCACCTGACACCCGTCGTCCACGGAACATGGATGACTTGTTTGTTTGATTGCTGTGTTGTGAAATTTGATTGTGTGATGTGGAATGGAATAAAATATTTTATAGTGGAAAATACTTTATAGTTAAAATTATTATTTTTAACATGTATATAAAATAAATAGTAATAAACAAATCGAACGATTTGTTTATATACACTGATTTGAATGATATTGATTGGGACAATAAATTTTACACATCGCCCAACTGCACCAATAAAAATCTGTGTTTGTTGATTTGAAACCCCACACGGGTATTGGGATGATATTTGACGTACACTAATCCCGACTGTTTAGTTGTATGTCAATCGATGGGTTGACAGACTGTGTAAGCGTTAATTATTTATATTTAATGCTTATGCAGTTGTGTGGTGCACTCTGGATGATGGTTGATTATTTATCGTTGCTATTATATACATGTGTTGTAGAAAATCCATATAATTAACATTATATGGTAATTGATTGGGCCTCATTCCAATTTAGAAAATAAATTCATGTGTTGAATTGAAAATAAATTCATGTGTTGAATAGGAAATAAATTCATGTGTTGAATAGGAAATAAATTCATGTGTTGAATTGAAAATAAATTCATGTGTTGAATTGAAAATATATTCATGTGTTGAATAGAATAAACATTCATGTGTTGAATTAAAGCCGTGTTGATTAAATTGACGCCATTTTGACGTGAACGATATTTATATCGATTTTATTCATTTTTATAATGAATATAGAAAAAGGAATTGATTTCAAAATATAAAGTTATGAAAATATTATCATTTG
This sequence comes from Allium sativum, assembly GCA_030737875.1. Taxonomy (NCBI): domain Eukaryota; kingdom Viridiplantae; phylum Streptophyta; class Magnoliopsida; order Asparagales; family Amaryllidaceae; genus Allium; species Allium sativum. The sequence continues at coordinate 1,008,073,810 of CM060916.1, forward strand.
TATATCGATGATGTGGAATATTCAATTTTGATTCGAAATTGAAAATGAAGTAGAAATCCTTTTGAAAACGAATTTAAAATGATTTATAAAATACTTTTTAAAAGAAAATCGATGAAATATATATAATATATTATATATATATATAATGGCCTGAATAGAACGCGCCGCACCGCGGCAGTTCGCGAATTTCGACCATTGATTTCGAATGGATATTACGGGAGATCCGACTGTCGGATTCTTCTAAAACCGGAACCGTTGGGTTCGTTTCGAAAAGAGCTTTCTAACGAATGTTAGTGATTTGAAATCTAATGGTTGGATTTGGAATTATGTCCAAATCAAAATTGGAAACGGTCACTGTAAGTGCAGTTCGATGGCCGTTGATGGAAATCGACTGTACGGCCCTTGATAAAATTATTAAAAATAGTAATAATTTGTGTAAAATCATAAGAAATGATTTGTGAAGAAGTGGGATGAAAATCTCCATATTTGAAAAGATAAAAATAGATTTTTATCGAAATGAACTAGTTTTGAACTAGAATTGTAATGCCATTTATTTTTAAAATAAATAAAGTGGATTTGAAATGGTTTTGAAAATAACCAGAATTTCCAATATATAAAGTGGAAATGGATTTGAATCGAAATTGTCTTTGGAATATTTCGATGTTGGATTTCATGATGATACAGATATTTTTATGGGAATTTGAAAGATATATTTATATCGTTATTTCCAATACGATATTTATTGGTCGTAGAATTTGATATTGAATATAAGCCGATATATTTTCTATTCAGAGCCTTGTATTTAATCTCAAATGTGATTTGGGTTTATCGTGAACGGTGTTTTAAATAACATTTGTTCTTTAACCCGATAATTAATGGAATGTGATTTTGGGTTTATCGTGAACCGTGTTTTAGATGACATTGGTTCTTTAACTCAGTTAAAGACAGGATATTGATTTTTGGGAAGATTAAAACTAAGTGGAGTTTTAATGAATCTTTAATTAGATTGAAGTGATCGAGAATGGAGTATCACCAGTTTTGCTCCAGGCGATAGTTAAATCTTTAATTAGATTTGAACGTGAAATGGTAATTAAATTTACCAATAACACCGTGGTGTTAGATATGAAGTATGACCAGTTGTACTTCATGGAATGAATAGGTTGGGATTGGGAAATAAAATAATTGATTACTGCGGTGTGGTTCGCTAATCCCGACTAATTTGAATTGATATTCAAAGAAGATTAAAGAATAAATTTAAAGAATTTATCTTTGATAAAATTAATGGGAACCATTCCCAAAATATAAGAATATTTGAATAATAGAATATTCTGAATTGGAATGAGGCGTATGTTGTGTTTGTGTAACACTTGTTTATTATGTACGCGAGTTATTCAGAAAGACCGGGCTTATCCCATTCTGAATAACTGATTCGACGTGGTTTCGAGGATGAAGACGGTGGTCGAAGACCGGAGGTCTTCATATCGTTTGGGTGATTACTGATGATTGGGCTGTACACCCAAGAGGAGGGAATCAGGTGGTGATCGTCCAGACGTACTTGGAGATCGATGGATATGCGAGGTACAAGGTGCCTCCAGTTTCGTTCAGACCCAGAACGCACTTGTAAATGGACTGTGTGTCTGACATTGGATTTTATTCTGCATGATTGATTTTATTAAATATATATCTGTTTGGCAGCGGAGAATTTATTCTCTTGCTTAACGCCCTTCTCTGAGACGTACGAGCTCATGGGTTATATATTGATGGATATCAGTCGCATGGAGTGAATTGCCTGTGTGGCATGCCTAAGTGGCAATTGATCAAGGTTTCTGTTGAAAAGCAAAATCTTGTGGTTGATGATCAAAGCACCGCATGTGTGGCATAGCTTTGTGTAACATTGATTCGCGAGCCTCGCACCCCGGTTGTGAACCAGAAACAGGAGAGGACATCAGGGAGGGCATGCGTTTCCTTCTAGCTAGAAGTGGCATCAATGGTTTTACACGCCCTGAAGAGTTTGACTTATATGGCTGTTGCTGTTGCGAGGTGTCTCGAATATATCGGTGACTGTGTGGAGCCGATGGAGTCATTGGACTCATTGACACCCCCAAAGGGGGGGGAAACGCAGTGTTCAGGCATTTTAATCCACATCGGTGGACCGGCCCTGACGATCCAATGGACGATGCGTTTTTTTCCTGAGACACGGGCTAGAGCGTCTCGAATTCGGTAGAGGACTATCTTTTGCCTTGGTTCACAGATGGAAATCCAACTTCCAATATGTGACATGTGCGGTTTTGATTGTAGAGCCTAGTATTGGCGACATGATATATGGTACCCATGCCGTCTATGATTAATATTTATGATTGAAATTGTTTGGACACTATACACTTATAGTAATAATAAAAGATGAAATTTAGTGTATCAAGGTAAAACCCTATCCTCCGGCTTGTATTGCATTGTGTGATGGGACCTGGGTCTTATAATAGCTTCATTGTTCTTTATTTAGCATTGCGCTGTTGTTTTATGCACTGGTGTTCTTGGGAGGAAACCCGTTCTGTGTTATACGGCGTGGTCCCTTGATTTACCTAACTTTAAAATAAAGATTAATAACGGTTTAAGTTCTCACACCAGTCACATGACTGACCTGGAGTTTATTGTTTTAACCTAAACTCTAGGTGCCCTTATTTTCGACACGGGCAGCTAATAGTTGGGTTTTGCAGATTTATATACACAGGATCCTGGTTTACAGCTGGAACGATAATCGGAAAGCTCTGTATCCATGTATTACTTCTAATTGTGCTTTGTATTATTTTTCCGCTGCTATGTATTTAGATGTAATTTAAATCTCCGATATTTGTGATGTATATTATTTATTCATACTCTGTATATTCTTGTATTCTGATGTAATTGTTGTAATATACAATGAAATGTTCTTCTGTTTGTGTCCCGATGTGGCTTGTTCTCAATTCAATCCATGCTTTCCTTCATGGGCAAGTTCGGGTCATTTCACAAACCTCCTCTCATTTCAAACGAAAATTCTTCACTATCTCTTTCTCCTTCACCTAAACGTAATAAAAAATTTCCAATTTTTAGAGAAATGGCAGACACGTATCTCTATCTCACTACGACTACCATAGATGGCCTTTGGTCTATTGAGATGATCTCTAATGCACTCAAGTCAACTTTTGGTCAAGAATATGAATGGCCGTTCTGGCACATCACAGATAACTCCTTTCTCATTTGCTTCCCCAACTCCGCCATTAAAAATCATGCCTTGCATCTGAAAATATTAACGAAAGAAAACGGTGTTGTACTCTTACAACAAGCAACAACTCTTGAAGAAAATCCTGAACCCCTCCTCGAAAATGCGTACTGGGCTAAAATCAGTGGTTTCCCAGAATTTTTCAAAGATGACTCTGACACTATCAGGGAAGCCTTAAAGTCGATGGGAAGATTCATTCACATAGACTCTTGCGATTGGTCCTATGTCGACCATCGTTTCCTTTTTGTTAAGATGCAATTCTTCGAAGGTATTACAACTCCATGTACGTTCATTTCTTATATAAACAACCATGCAGTGAAGCTCAAGATCAATCGTGGACACATAAACACCCTTGCCAGCGCCCAGAAACACTCCTACTCGGAATCAACTATGACTATGATGGCCACATCTTTCAACCCTTAGCTCAGCATCCAGATTGTATGGAGGAGGACAGATTTGATGTGATAAATGACAAGGCTTTAAGACAAGTGCCCCTGGTGCCCAACATCCAGCCACAAGACCTTACTTTGGTGGATTACAACAAGGAAGACAACACTGTGCCTAGACGGGATCCAATGGCGGATCTGGACCTTTCTGTTCCTTTGCACTAGCAGCTGCCAACTCATCAGGAACATCAGGAGCCAGCTGAACAAGAAGGCCAAGGTTCATCTTCCCCTCGCTTCTCCTCGTCAGCTATCAGGAGAAGTGCAAGACTCAACAGGGCTCGCTCGCTGCCTCCAGGATCTTCGGGTAGCTATTTTGAACCAGTCATTTTTTCTTCTGCTAATAAAGTGTTAAATAAAAAATTGACAAAATACATGGGGGTGTGTTTGCATGACAAATATTATTCTGCCATGCAAGCTCTAGAACAACATCATTCTAACCTTTCTAAATGAAAATTGTCACATGGAATATTAGAGGGTTGGGGGACCCCACAAAAAATCATGTTGTGATATTTTATTTTTGCAAGAAACAAAAACCTCTAATCCAACCAATTCTCTCATTCGTACACTTTGTGGTCCCTTCTCATCTGGCTGGACATACGTGGATGCTGTTGACACTCGTGGTGGTTTAATCACTGCGTGGAATGAGCACGTGTGGGTTTTTGAACAATCTTTATCTCATTCTTCTATTCTACACGTTTCCCTTCGTCATATTCCTTCTAACACCGTTTTCCATTTCACTAATGTGTATACACCTAATGATCATCATAGTAGAGCTGAAACATGGCAACATTGTCATAACTTATCACAAAATATAAATGAACCTTGGATAATTGGTGGTGACTTCAACACAACTCGTACAATTGATGATCGCAATTCAGGCATCTTATCCTCTGATACTTCTCTTTTTAATGCATTTATTCAATCTTGTTCACTTATCGAACCACCTATCAATAACCGCCGTTTTACATGGTCAAGTAGAAGAGAAACTCCATCATTATCTAAACTTGATCGTTTCTTCTTCAATCTCACCTGGGATGACCACTTTTTGTTGACCTTGGTCAACGGTCTTGCCACTACCATTCCTGACCACTACCCAGTTCTTCTTGACACCTACTCAAACACTCCACCAAAGCGGCCATTCAGATTTGAACGCCTCTGGCTATTAGAACATCTTTTGATGACTTTATCAAACTCAACTGGGATCAACTTCCATCACACCATTCTGCCATGGTTAGAATTGTTAGCAAGCTTCGATCTCTTCGTAAATTGATTCAACCATGGGCTGAGCATGTTTGGAACTCCTTAAAAAGTCGTATTTCATCCACACAAGATGCCATTCTTAATCTCAATATCATTGAAAAGCTTCGACCTTTATCTGATTCCAAATGACACAAATTGAAAGAACATGAAGCAGAACTAGACAGACTAATTAAATTAGAGGAAATTGGATGGAAACAAAGATCCAAAGCGAAATGGATTAAAGATGGGGACAAAAACACTGCATATTTTCATAGAATTGCCAATTGTCATAGACACTCCTCATATCCCTGAAATTGTTCACAATAACACTAACTTCACTAACTCTAAGGATATTTGCCAATAGTTTACAGAAACATCCTTGGTTCATCTCCAACCCCCCTCTCCAAAAATTGACTGGCATTGTTTATACCCGAACCTAGCCCCCATCAACGTTGATCATCCTTTCTCAGAAGAGGAAATATTGAATGCTGTTAAGGATATGGATGATGATAAGGTCCCTGGACCTGATGGTTTTGGCCTATCTTTCTTTAAACACTTTTGGCCCAATCTAAAATAAGACATCATTGACATGTGTTCAGAATTCTACTCAAACCCCTCATCAGTCGCAAAATTGAATTATGCCAACATTATCCTCATTCCAAAACATTCTAGCGCTAACACTGTCTCCTCCTTTAGGCCTATTAGTTTTCTCAATACAACCTTCAAAATCATCACTAAAATTCTATCTAACAGACTTCAACAACACATTAACTCTCTTGTAGGTAATGAACAATCAGCTTTCATCTCTGGTAGAAATATCCTTGACTGTGTAGCAGCTACCCAAGAAGTAATCTCTCATTCTCATTTCTCTAGCACCCCTGGTGTCCTTCTTAAACATGATTTTTCAAAAGCCTTTGATTCAGTCAATTGGCAATTCATTTTATCCCTCATGATACACAGGGGCTTCCCATTAAGGTGGCATAACTGGATCAAAGAAATTTTGCACACTAGCCTTTCTACTGTCTTTATCAATGGGGAATATGGTGGCAAAATAAAATCTAAAAGAGGCTTAAGACAGGGGGATCCTCTCTCTCCTCTCATTTTTGTTTTAATAGCTGATGTCTTTAATCAAATGGTGAAACAAGCCCTATCTCATAACATTCTTTCTGGTATTCCAATCCCAAATTCTGAAATTTTCACAACTAATTTGCAATTTGCTGATGACACAATTTTTTTCACCACCCCCCCCCCCAAAAAAAAACATTCACTGTCTCAAAGTTCTTCTCTACTCATTTGAAATGATTTCAGGACTCTCAATTAATTTTAACAAAAGCTCCATTATTATGCTTGGTAATTGTTCTCACCTGGGTCCTGTTATAGCTGATTGCTTTAATTGCAAACTTGATTCATTCCCAATTAATTATCTAGGTATTCCTTTCCGTCCCTCTAAACTCCATAAAACAGATTGGCAATCACTTATTTCTAAGATTGAAAGTAGGCTTTCAAACTGGAAAGCAAATTCATTGTCCTCTGTTGGTCGTCTTGCTCTTGTTAAGCACGTCCTCTCATCATTACCAACTTATTGGATGTCATTCCACAAACTCCCTAATTGGGTTATTAAGAGAATTGATTCAATTCGTAGTACATTCCTTTGGAATGGGAGTAACCTGAAAAAGCTCATCAACTGGAAAACTGTTTGTCTCCCAACTAACCATGGGGGTCTTGGTGTTCTGAACCTCTCGACCTTTAATATTGCACTGCTTGCTAAATGGCTATGGCGAACCCTTTTGCCTGGTCAATTCATTTGGAAAGACTGGATCTTGAATCGTTTGTACAATTCAAACCCATTCATCATCCTCCACTTCAGGCATGATGCCAGACCCTCACCATTCTGGAAGGGAATTTTATCCACCATAACGAGAGTTAAATTTCTTTTTCTGTTAAAATTGGTAATGGGGAATCTTGCCTCTTTTGGTTGGATATTTGGAAAGAACAGATCCCACTTCACTCTCTTCTTCCCATCCTTGTATCATCCAACCAAAATAGCGTACTCACGTTAGCAGGGGCCCAAGAACTTAGCCAAATGGGCTTTTACGCTGAAACTTTTCTGGGTTTTGTATCCCTAAATGAAATTAATTCAATGGATCAAATTCTCAGCTCTACTCATCTATTACCAGAACCAGACTCATTCGTTTGGGCTTTAGGCTCATCCATTCTCGGTTGCATCCTGTTACAAATTCTTAATCCATCCTGGACGAAGCTTCTCCTTCTCGAGAATTTGGAAATGCCACTTACCCCCCCTCCCTCGCATTATTTTCTTTCAATGGCTTCTCATACATAATCGTATTAATACCAGAGACAGGCTTCATTGCTTCAATATCAATATCGACCCCATATGTGTGTTGTGCAAACAAAATAATGAATCCATTTCACATCTCTTCTTCGACTGTGAATTCTCATATACAGTGTGGGCTGCAATCAGTTCTTTCATCCTTGGCTTCATCCCATCTATCAATTCATTCTTCGAATACTGGCAGCACTTCCCCCTTGACCCCTTAATGGATTCTTTAGTGGCTTTTTTTTCATGGTGTATTTGGTTAGAGCGTAATGCAATCATCTTTGGCAGACCCTCGAAACTCATGATGGGTACTTGTTATCATATCCTGCATCTCTTCGACTCATGGACAGGAACAAATAGGCATGCACACTTCAGGCTTTCTCTTCCAATGCCCCAGTCTCCCGGCTCACAAGAAAGCAGCTCCTTCTTTCCTCGTTGATCCAGGCGTAGCTGCTTAATATTACATATGATGTATTTTGGTTGCATACCTTTATCTTATGCTTAGTTTTCTATGATGTACATATTTAGATCAGTACTTGTATCACTTTTATTGACCGACTGGGTCTAGACCTTTTTTCCACTGGTTGGGCTTGTCAACCAGTTTATATTATTATCTACTATGATTTCGCGTAACCGGCTGTGAAGTATCACGCTACACACCCGTCTTCCTAAAAAAACATATCATTTGAAATTTACAATATTAAGTTTAATATAAATATAAAATATTAAGTTATATTTTTGAAAAAAATTAAATTTTCTAAATCTGTTTACTTCGAAAACATGACCAACGGTGTTCGTATATTGTTTACTACCCAGTGGTCAAATGATACGGATATTTATCGTTTAAACCCGTAATTTATAAAAGTTATGCGGGTCTATCATTTCAACCCGCGATCCCAAATTAAGTAAAAATCGTTCAAGTCTATCATTTCAACCCATAATGATGTTTCTCTAATCTAATGTCCGTTCGGGTATGTATCATTTCAACCCTTAGTGATTTTTCCTAAACTAGGGGTATCAACAATCTCATAGCAACAAGTATAGCATACATATCATCAGTGCAACTATGTGTCATATGAATATCGTGTCACATATGAAATGTGCATATATATATATATATATCAAATCAAACAATTTCTATCAGCAATCCTATACATTTCATAATAGTTCATTTAGTTGATCTAACATCCATGAAATAATGTGAGTCAGGTGTGAGATAAACTCACCTGTCAAAGCACGGAAATGGAGACAACAGACGAATTTGATACATAAAGAGATGACAACATACAGGCATGATTCAGAATGAATTCAGCTTGATAATCAACTCAATATTCATTTATTTATTTTGAGAGGAAGCTATGGATTTTTCACAATGGATCGGTACGGTACAGGGTTTTCGGATGGTTTTTTTCGAGCTCTAACACAAAACAAATAAATGCAACAATTTTTTTAAAAAATATTATAATATATATATACATATATAATTAAAATTCGATGCATACCATATATATATATATGATATAAATTATACAGATATAAATAAGCGCAACTACATACATCAAAACCATATATCTATCATGAATTATATAAACAACCCAAACCTAATTTTGTAACTATATATATATATATATTCATTATAAATTACGCATATTAACATACCATAAAAATACACACACCAAAAACTATATATATATAATATAAATTACACTTATATAAACATTTAAACAAAAATGAAATTTCCAAACAAATAAATTTCAAAGCGTTTCACATATATATATATATATACACTCACGTAAAAAGACATGCACTCACACACTACACGCATAATACATACACCAAAATTATAAACACACACGGATCGAACTAACCCATATAAATCATTAACTCACACACGCAAAAAACAATAACTCACACACACAAACACCATTATACTCACATAGCACAAACAATACACACCCAAATACACAGACTCATGCCTCAAATTCCCCACACACCAAGACTGAAATGAGAAAAGAGCAATGCGGGTTTCGGGTGGGGTTCGGTAGCGGGTTTGGGGTCAGCTGGGTTCGATGAAGCAAAGGGCTCGACAGCTTCTGATGGGCTTGGATTGTCGGCTTCAGTCGAGGTAAGGGGAGCTCGGCTGTTGGTGCTCGACTGGTGGAGTTCAGCAGTCAGGTGGTGGGCGACGTCACCTACAAAGGCCGGAGGCAAACTGAGCAAGGTAGTGCAGTTCAGGGGAGGCAAAACTTGGGTCAGGACCTGACGGTGGAGACTGCCGGAAGGGGGGTCGACACATGAAGAGGCTATAGGAGGAGCTCGGATTTTGGAAGATGGAGGTCACGAAAGGTGATGTATGTAAAATATAAAGCAACTATTTGGAAAATGATGAGGCCACACGATTCCCTTTTATATATATATATATGAAGTTGTACATGAGGCAATACCCTGAAATGAAATGGTGTATGGGGAATAGACACTTTGGAAAAGAAAATGGGAATGACACAGTTTTCTTTCAAAACGTATGCGAGTAAATGGAAAGAGAAACGAAGAGTTGCCAACAAATGGAAGCAACATGAATGTTTCAAATTTAAATAAACCAGCAAACAAATGGTTTTGCAACGAAAAAACCGAATAGTTTGAATAATAAAATGAACAAACAGCTTTAAACTATGTAACGAACAGTAAAAAATCAGAAGGTGAACGAACAGTTTTGTAACCCTTATCGAATGATTTTGAAAATATAAAATGAATAGTTAAATATATATATATAATAACGAACAATATATATATAACAAATGGTTTGAAAAATAAAATAAAAAGAAATGAATGTTCATTATAAAATAAAATGAATGGTTCTAATTTGAATAGACGGTGAATGGATTAAGCAATATATAAGTCAAATGGTGTTGCGGTAATGACGATCAATACAAAGGACTGATCTACAAAAGAAATATATTTGGAATGAAATGAAAAGTGTAATTTTATAGATATCGAAAATAAATATCAAATAAAATGTGAACTAAATGTTTAATATAAAATCCTAAATAAATTAAATTTAAATAAAAAATCAAATTAGTTATCTCAAATAAATACAATTAGATTGTGTTTTAAATGAACAAAATACAAAAGAAACCAAAATTTAAATTAAATAATTATATAAAATACACTTATAAATTCGGGTTGTTACAATGATAACCAATGATCTTTGAAAATCAGTCATCATGTCAACCCTTTAGAACCCAAGAAAACCTTCATGCCTTTGTAGTGAACTTTTGTAGTTGTCCTATCTAGATTTTAGAACTATTTTTGGTTATTTGGAAACAAGCTATCTATGTTTGTACCTAATTTTTGAAATTTAATAATTTTATTAAGCACGAATGGTTCCAGATAGCTCAACACTAGAATTTTAGCTTTAAATGTCCATATTAAGAATGTGTATCATAAACATTATAGCCAATGGTTTTTGAAGATTACTCATCTTATCAATCCTTAAGACCCTTTTCATGCTTTTATCACAATATTTTTATTATTAGAATTTTGGTGATACAATATTTCCAAAATGAAATAGATTTTAGAGATATTCTCGGTATATTGGTTACCCCTTTTGTTCATAAAAGAAATGGAAATGAATATTAAAGAGATAGGGATTTTGGAGATATTCACTATATATTTGTTATCATATTTTGTGAAAGAAGAAACGAAAATAAATCATATTAGGATAGAATTGATTGACAGAGAAAAAATAATGTTATCAATCAATTATATGACAAGAAAATTAATGCAAATGATATGTATATTATTCTTCCAAGAATTGATTTACATAAATCAATTACTTCATCCCCAAGTAATTCTTCTTTATATAAAGAGAGCCATAGAGAATATTAATCTTATCATCTCTTATGTCATCTCTTCTTTCATTTCTTTGCTCTACTGTATACTCTGTAATCTCTTAAATATTAATAAAATCTCTTCTCCATTAAAGTGGATGTACACTATCTCACGATAGTGGAACCACTATAGATATTGTGTATTCTCTCTTGTTTTCAATTTTTTCTGTGGTCTATGATTGATAATTATTTGAATCTGTTTGTTTTATCACATCATTGCAGGATCTTATTTAAATTTTTCCACTGAAAGGGATTGATCACCCCTTACAACTGGTATCAGAGTTAGATTAGCAAAGAAGGTGTTTGATAGAATGACAAAAGGAGAATAAAATAGTAAAAATAGTACTTTAGAGGTCAATCCAGTGCCGATAGTTGCTTCACATGTCAGAGGTTCCTATGTGGCTTTAGAACCATAGTTGACGATAGAGAAATGGAACGATAAAGGAGATTTTGAAAAGTGGCAATGGATGATGAAAGCAGTTTTGAGAAGAAATCATGTTTATAGAGTAGTATTGATACGGAGACATTGCCTACTGATATTTAATTAGTAGAATTAGAGGAGACAGAAGAATGGTCTTTTACTATCCTTTAACTTGCCATGGGAAAGAATGTAATTTTTAAAATTAGTCAGAAAAAAACATCCAAAGTCATTTGGAAGAAGTTGGAGGATCTCTACATGAAGAAATCCCTAACTAACGACTGATCCTATTGAAGATCTTATTCACTTGTAAGGTGAAGGAATGTTTTTCAATTAAGACACACTTGAGTGTGCTTGATGACCTGTTGATGTAGATGAAGTCGGTTGAGTTGAAAGTTGATGAAAAGTAGAAAACAATGGTTCTGTTGTGTTCGCTTCTAGAGCGATACACTAGTTTTGCTAACAGCCTTATCTATGGCAGAGATACATTGAAACTAGATGATGTGAAGACAGGTTTGCTCAGTGAAGAGTTGAGAGATCACATGAAAGGTTTGAGTGTTGGTGATAGTAGTGGAGGAATTAGCAGTAGTTCATGTTTATTTATTGAGAGAGGCTATGCAGTTAAATCCCCACTAAAGCCTCGCAATATCACCTATATAGCCCATAGCACTCTTCACCCACAATGCTATTTCAATTTAGCATTGATGAACAGTAGACCCACTTTTAGCCCCGCTATTTTCCGTTGCATCCGCTAAATCAAGGTTTTTTAGCATCCGCTTTAGGAATATTAATATATAGAGCTTGATTTGACTAGTTATCTTTTTAAGAAATTCAATAAAATTAGCGTAAAGGGCAAAACTTAAGGCGTAAGTGTCTAATATATGGTAACAATCAATTACACCTATCAAATTTAGCATGCATAATTATGATATTTGGTATTTGTTATATAATATTAATTGATATTAGTTTCTTGTACATATATAATATGAGAAAGATGATTAATTATTTTTCAAATATTTGGTTTTGCATCTGATGAACCTTTTTGCACCTCCGCTCCTCGTTATTTCCCTGCTTTATCCCCACTACAGGTTTTTGCACTTCTGGCGCTTTAGAACTGCTAAGCACTTTAACTGTACAGGAGAGAGGTAGAGAAAAAAATAAAGTGGAGAATTATAGGGGGCATTCCAATTATAGGAAGCCTCATTGGCGGAGTAAATCTAAAGATAGGAGGAGACCGGGCCATTGGAGAAGAGATTGTCCAGATTTGAGAAAAAGAACGATGGTTCTTCATCTATTGCGATGGAGAAGGATGGTAGTGATTTGTTGATAGCGGTTGTATCAGGCGTTGTAGACCACTGGATTTTAGATTTTGAGCGTCATTCCAAATGACTCCTAATAAGGATTATTTTTCTTCCTTCGATGCCAAAGAGTGAAATTCTTATAGGGAATGTTGCTACATGTAAGTCTATGTGAGTTGGTTCAATTCACATTTTTATGTATGATGGGGTTGTTCGCACACTTTTAGATGTTCATTATGTCTCAGGTCTTCGGAAGTCATTGATTTCATTAGGCCAATTGACATCATTGGGATGCAAGATAACCATTGTCAGAGATGGTTTGAGAGTTTCTAGAGAAACACTTTTTATTGATGAAGGTTGTTATGGTATGAAATCTGTATTTGTTAATGGGCACCACTGTTCATGGAGAATTATGTGTTGGAGTCGATAGTTCTAAAAGCTTGGATGCTACCAAGCTTTGGCATATGAGATTAGGTCATACTTTGGAGAAGAACTTAGAGTTGCTTCGTAAGAAATAAAAGATCATGGGAGAAATCTACAACAAGTTAAACTTTTGTAAGAAGTATGTATTGGCAAAGCAAACCATGGTTTCTTTTGGTGACTGTAGCACCCTACGTCCATTAATGTCACTCTCAATGGGAATGCATTAACTTTCATGGAGTTATTGGTGAATGGAACAGAATATAACAAAACAGATACATATATTGGTACTTGAAAATTTTAAAAACAACTTTTATTACAGCGGAGAAATAGTTTGATTACAACAACATCACAAACCAACAGAAAAACCGAGTACACTTAGTAACCATCTTGACAAATTGTTTTCTGAGTACATAAAATAAAAAGCATAACCCCAACAAAAGTAGCCATAAAAGAGATGAGCTGAACTTTACTTTCAGCAATCCAAGCACTTCCAAAAGAGAGAGAAAGATCCTGATCAAGTTCCACTAGTACTAGTCCCACCTTGAGAACCTAGGGGGAGGGGGGAAGGAAGAAAAGAGGCGAAAACAAAGGGGGTCAGACATAAAGTCTGGAGAGTACCATAACTTTAACGATATAATTATTAAAGTAATTAGGATAAGGCATAAACGGGTAAAACAAGGAATGACTGTGAAACAAGTAGGCAAGGCAAAACAAACAGGAGGAATATTCTGGCATTAATCTCGCTCCCAATCACTATAGTATAATTACTCTACTGCACCATTACTAGTCACTCTAAAAATCGATCCCGCCTACTGAACAAAATAATAATAATGGTAGTTTCGTGTACCCCTAGTTGTCTTCATAGGTGCCGCCTGCTCCTATCTCCACTAGTTGTACCTACTACCCTCCGCATTCTAATTACAACATTTATTCATAATATGGTAGTTGGACTCCTAGCTGTCTTCATAGGTATCGTCTGCTCTTATCTCCGCTAGTCGTACCCACTACCTTCCCCATTCGATCGGCTCCCTAACTCATAGATACCTGTGCTGGTCCCACAGTGGGGTGTATCACTCCCCAAAGTGGCAACCCGATACCACTAAAGATGCACAGCTTATATCTATATGATGCAACAACGTCTTACCTACCAGCCCGGGCCCATGCACATGACCCCGTTGGATTTGCGTTGCCACCGTTAACCCGCTTTGACCTCTTACGATCAAACCGTGTAAGCGTGTCCCGTCCTCGATCTTACTCGAGCTCACAAAGATACTTAATAGGCTACCGATTTGAAATGGGTCCCCCATGCTTGACACAAGCTTTCCACCTATGCTTGGTCCCCACTAGAATTTTCCACTTAACCCCTTCTTATTCATGTCTTCTTACATGTTTCAATTTGGTTAAGTGTCTCTAATCGTATTTCACATGTCTCCCATGTCCTCCACTTAACCCCCATGTCCCACCACATGTTTATCTGAGTTAAGTGTTAATGATTATATCCCACATGTCACCCATGTTACCCACTTATCAAATCAGCATGTGTTATTGGTTAAGCTTGTCTTAACCTTATCCGCTTATCAGATCAATATATACATATTTGGTTAAGCTGGTCTTAACCCTATCCACTTATATATTATTGGCTAAGTTGGTCTTAAACCTATCCACGTATCAGATCAATATGTATTATTGGTTAAGTTTGCCTTAACCCTATCCACTTATCAGATTAATATATGTATTATTGGTTAAGCTAGACTTAACCCTACCTACTTATCAGATTATTGGTTAAGCTGGTCCTAACCCTATCCACTTATATATTATTGGTTAAGCTGGTCTTAACCCTACCTACTTATCAGATTATTGGTTAAGCTGGTCTTAACCTTATCCACTTATCAGATTATTGGTTAAGCTGGTCTTAACCCTATCCACTTATCATGTTATGTATCATATATAAATATATATATATATCATATAACATGTTTAACTTAATTTATGATTAAGTATATCTTAATTCACAAATACGTTGGTTAAGAGAATAACTCCCTAAGTATTAACCCGGATGACCGAAATCAACATTAGATTGATACTCAGAGAATTACTCCACACAACCAAACTTTTTTTTTTGTCATTCGTATTCGTCTTTGATTAGCATTAATTAATTATTAATGCACATACCTCCCACCTTAAGTCGATTGCTTGTGGCCGCTGGATAAGTCGGGCGGTTCCGGGCAGACTTCTACAACAAGCCAGACTTAACCTCGTGTCTAGGAATCTTTTAATTATGTCTTTAACCTCTCACATTAGACTACAGTTTGTGGTTGTTTGATGTGCCGGGCAGGTCCGGGCAGTCTTATACCCCAAACGAGTCTAACCTTGTGTCTTAGGCGTTTATTACGCATTTAATTTATGCCTTTGACCTCTCACATTAGACTACCTTTTGTGGTTACTGGATTTGCCGGACGGGTCCAGGCAGTCTTACACCACAAACGAGTCTAACCTCGTGTCTTAGGCATTTATTATTAAATATTATTATTCGACCCCAATTTGAATTAATATCTCCATTTCAAATTGTTAATAACTTCCAAATTAATTTATGTCCATAATTGTCACCTAAATTATGTCCATAATTTCTATGCATATAAAATAGGCCAATTAATGTCCCAAATTTATTATATGCTTTTAAGCTTTTTTTTATGCCAATTCACAATATTAATATTTAATATTTTCCCATTGCCCCCACGTCGTTCGCACGTTTAATATGAAATATGTTAGACCCGCAAATAGTCTAACTCATAAAAAGGAAAGAAACATCACAACTTGCATAACACATAAAAATAGATCTAACTTCCGAATAGGAATTATAACATAAATTCGCATAGCCAATAATTTGCATAGACAATGGTCATACAGAATCATATATTTGCATAAACTACCATGGATCTAAATATAGATCTAAACATGAAATTGTGAACTTGCATATATAAATTTTGGGTCTCACTTAACTTGCATATGTGAATATAATTTTTACCCAAAAATGTGAATATAGTTTTTCACCTAAACTTGCATATGGATTTCTACAACTTGCATATGAATTTACCACATGTTTTTGCATATAAACTAGCATATGTATATACTTGATTCACACATATAAACTTGTGTACAATTCACATATAGACTTGCATAAGATTCATATTCAAACTAACATACAATTTAACATCCCAAACTTGCATAAAATTCACATACGAATTAGCATATGATATAACATCCAAACTTGCATAAGATTCACATATGATTTAACATCCCAAACTTGCATAAGATTCACATATAAATTAACATTCCAAACTTGCATAAGATTTACATATAAATTAACATATGATTTAACATCCCAAACTTGCATAAAATTCACATGTGATTTAACATCCCAAACTTGCATAAAATTCACATGTGATTTAACATCCCAAACTTGCATAAAATTCACATATGAATTAACATATGATTTAACATCCCAAACTTGCATAGAATTCACATATAAAATGAATCAAGTTAAATATGAAATAGATCTACCAACATAAGATAACAAAGTTAAACACATCATGTGATTCAATAGACATGTTCTCATAATCCAATTACAACCCATCATAATTAATTTATTAATTATATTGTGAAAGAAATAGTACTCACAAAGATAGGTTAAAAAAGAGAATGATTTGTTCGTCATTTGAGTTGGAATTCTGACTTGCTAAATCCTAAGCTTTAGGAAGGAGAACTATCCTAGTAGCAGCATGGTGGCCATGAGACAAATTTTGTTTTGATTTAGGGTTTGAGTCTAAGCACTCCTTTTATAGAAGTTTGAATCAACCTAAGACGTTAGATTATCATAGGAACTACCCCAACCATCCATGACTAGATAGAGTTATCTAGAACAGCGACATCAGCCCTAATGACTTAGCACAGAGTCAGAAATCGTCACATTTCAGATCTGCCCCACGGGGGAGGGTAGGTCGACCCCAGGTCGACCTGTATATAGGGAGGTCGACCCCCTGGTCAACCTGGCCTGGGGTAGGTCGACCTGCCTTGGTATTTAATTTTATGAATTGTTTTATACAAATTTCTGAAAGTTCTGAGGGCCATAACTTCTTCATACGATGTCCGATTTTCGAAAACTTGGACTCTATTCCAAGCAGAATTTCGAGACGAACGCAATGGCGTAACCCGTTTCCCTTAATTCTCACTTTAACAATTAAGTATTCTTAAATTTGTTAATTTTAATATTTAAAATTATGGGGTTTTACATTCTACCCTCCTTAAAGTATTTCGCCCCCAAAATCTCCAAGTTAAGGAGAATGTATATCCTACCATCCAATCATCCATCTACTCAACCATCAAAACAGACATCCATTGTCCTTTCAAGGTTTCTAATATTGTATGAACATATGGAAAAAGTGTGTGTATATGTTCCTTATCCAATGCAAAATCAGGCGGTCTACTGATTCAATTGACCTCCTTAATGCAAATCATGATAGTGCCATGCGTCCATAATGTATGCGAAAGAATCCTAACGATACATATTATTTCTACATGTGAGCACAACCGTTCATCAAAATGCAGCATCCATATGATAACACAACCATTATACATCCATTAATTAAATATGCACACATATTTATATGCAATATGAAAGCGACTGAGCCGATCTAGTGCCTAATGTGTGTGTACATTCATCCATGAGCAACCAGTAGCAACCACTTGCTTCCATTTGCATCCACCAAACATAACATGTCTCAAACACATGTTTACAACCATAGGGTTTTTCCTAACTAAAGATCAAAGATATCATCGCAAAGACATACTAAATGATAGGACAAGTATCAACAAAGCGGTAGAAAAAGGAGAAGTTAAAAATCTCGTCTTCCGTTTCTCAAGTCGCGTCTCCTTGATCATCTCCCCATTCCACTTTGACCAATTTGACCTCTCTGTTGCGTAGCTCTAATACCTTCATCCCAAGGATGCATGTAGGAGCTCGTCTAATCGTGGCATCTCACTCTACTTCCACTTCCCTAAGCATGCTCGGCTACACTGCTTCCGCGGTATCTTGTAACACTTCCGCAAATGCGATACGTGAAACATGCCATGAACATCACTAAGCTCGTTGCCTCTTCTCATTTCCCTCCAAAATCTAGGATACATAACCTCAAAAGATCTTTAAGGATTCTATTCACCCCTCTTTGTCCGTCCATCCGTCTGTGGATGATAATCGATACTCGTACTCGCCGCCTTTTGCATATCACCTTTTCCTCTTGCACTGAAAACTGCTCCAAGCCATGTCCCGCAAGCACCGGTATACACTGTGAATGGCTTACTACCATCTGGCAAAACTAAAACTAGAGCTATCATCAAAACCCTCTTCAAACGTTGGAAAGCATCGTCACAGTCAACATCCCAATCAAAAGTCAAGTTCTTCTTCGTTAACCGAGTAAGTGGGGCTGATATCTTCGCGAAGTCCTTAATGAACTTCCTATAATAGCCCGCCAGTCCTAAAAAGCTTCTTACTTCTGTTGAGTTCTTATGAATCTTCCAATTTTGGATTGCCACCACCTTTGCGGGATCCACAGCTATCCCCATTCCGAAATTCTCCTTCTTATGAACCCCTTCAAGCAACTCTCTCACTTGCTTACTGAGTTCTCCTCTCTCTCTCGGAGCCATGTGGTGTACTGGTAATGCAACTGGAATTGCATTATCTATTAGGTATATACGAAAGTCTATCTTGCGCCTCGGGGGTAAACCCCGAACTTCATCGAAGACGTCACCATATTCACAAACCACACGAACAAATTCCAAATCATCATTGGATGCATCAAGAGATTCTAGGTAGCTAAGCATCACCGGACTTCTAGGGTCACAAGAAATATCAAGGGTCTCTCCACAACGAGTCAACAATCTAACTACCCTTCTTTCATAGTCTAGGATGGCACCGTATCTGGCTAGCCAATCCATGCCTAAAATCAAGCCATAGCCCAAGAAGCCAAGAACGAAGGCGTTGCATTCAAACCGAACGCCCAAGATAGACATTCTCAAATCCCGACAAATCATCAAAAGATGAGCCGAACCACCAATAGGATTTGAGACTACTATAGGATCCATAACTAGACTAGTATTTAGGTGCAGTGTTTTCAACTGACAAAGCAGATACAAACGAGCGTGAAGTGCCAGAATTCAAACAAGGTTCGAACAGGATGATCAAAAAAAAAACCGAACTTCCAACCAAGATATTTCTACCTCTATCAGGTATGCCAGCCGTGAGGGAACATGTCTGCCCTCTATAAGATCCTGTACTTTGCCCTTACCTTTGCCTTTTACTTCTTTGGACGATCCTAATAAGATGTCCTGTTTCTCCGTAACGATAACAACTAGTCTTCTTCTTCTTTCTAACGTCTTTATTTAAGTAGTCAGGTATTTCACAAGTGTGGCCCTTCCTTTTCTCTTGGCCCCTTGTTATTCTTACCACCTTTCTTTGGATCTACTTTCTTATCGTGTGTACTATCGATGTCTCTCCTGCACATTCCCCATTCGTGACCTCCTACCAAAATGATGTTTCGTCCTTCATTAACCAAGTGGCTAATTGAACCTTCCTCCCATCGTCCATCTTAAAGGCACCAACAAGTCCTCTGCTTCCTTCTAGCTTTGACAAACGTCCCAGTCCCATGAAGCGATTTTCTGCCCATCTACGGAGGTTCTTACATATCTTAGAAAAAGCGTCTATACGTGGAGGGAGAAATTCAAAAAAAGGGAAACAGGAAGAGATTCAAAATGGAGAACCGAAGGAAAGATATATGGCTCTTAGGGGTTACGTTTTTAAAACAAACTTTTCTCTTGAAAATACTCTCCTTAAAACATACTTTTTGAAAGTATTTCTTTATAAAATGCTTTTGAAAAACAGTTTTTCAAAATCTCTTATTTTTTCGTTAACCTTCAGCTCTGATGCCACGTGTAACACCCCACGTCCATTAACGTCACTCTCAATGGGAATGCATTAACTTTCATGGAGTATTATTGGTGAATAGACCAGAATATAACAAGACAGATACATATATTGGTACTTGAAAATTTTCAAAATAACTTTTATTGCAGCGGAGAAATAGTTTGATTACAACAACATCACAAACCAACAGAAAAACCAAGTACACTTAGTAACCATCTTGACAAATTATTTTCTGAGTACAGAAAATAAAAAGCATAACCCCAACATAAGTAGCCATAAAAGAGATGAGTTGAACAATACTTTCAGCAATCCAAGCACTTCCAAAAGAGAGAGAAAGATCCTGATCAAGCTCCACTAGTACTAGTCCCACCCTGAGAACCTGGGGGGAAAGGAAGAAAAGAGGCGAAAACAAAGGGGGTCAGACATAAAGTCTGGCGAGTACCATAACTTTAACGATATAATTATTAAAGTAATTAGGATAAGGCATAAAATGGTAAAACAAGGAATGACTGTGAAACAAATGGGCAAGGCAAAACAAAAGGAGGAATATTCTGGCGTTAATCTCGCTCCCAATCACTATAGGATAATTACTTTACTGCACCATTACTAGTCACTCTAAAAATCGATCCCGCCTACTGAACAAAATAATAATAATAATGGTAGTTTCGTGTACCCCTAGTTGTCTTCATGGGTGCCTCCTGCTCCTATCTCCATTAGTTGTACCCACTACCCTCCCCATTATAATTACAACATTTATTCATAATATGGTAGTTGGACTCCTAGTTGTCTTCATAGGCTCTGCCTGCTCCTATCTCCGCTAGTCGTACCCACTACCTTCCCCATTCGATCGGCTCCCTAACTCGCAGATACCCGTGTTGGTCCCACAGTGGGGTGTATCACTCCCCAAAGTGGCAACCCGATACCACTAAAGATGACGGCTTATATCTACACGATGCAACAACGTCTTAACTACCAGTCCGGGCCCACACACGCACATGACGCCGTTGGGCTTGTGTTGCCACCGTTAACCCGTTTTGACCTCTTACGATCAAACCCAGTAAGCGTGTCTCGTCCTCGATCTAACTAGAGCGCACAAAGATACTTAATGGGTTACTGGTTTGAAATGGGTCCCCTATTCTTGACACAAGCTTTCCACCTATGCTTGGTCCCCACTAGAATTTTCCACTTAACCCCTTCTTATTCATGTCTTCTTACATGTTTCAGTTTGATTAAGTGTCTCTAATCGTATTTCACATGTCTCCCATGTCATCCACTTAACCCCATGTCCCACCGCATGTTTATCTTGGTTAAGTGTTAATGATTATATCCCACATGTCACCCATGTTACCCACTTATCAAAATCAACATGTGTTATTGGTTAAGCTTGTCTTAACCTTATCCGCTTATCAGATCAATATATACATATTTGGTTAAGCTGTTCTTAACCCTATCCACTTATATATTATTGGCTAAGTTGGTCTTAACCCCATCCACTTATCAGATCAATATGTATTATTGGTTAAGTTTGGCTTAACCCTATCCGCTTATCAGATTAATATATATATTATTGGTTAAGCTAGACTTAACCCTACCTACTTATCATATTATTGGTTAAGCTGGCTTAACCCTATCCATTTATATATTATTGGTTAAGCTGGTCTTAACCCTACCTACTTATCAGATTATTGGTTAAACTTGTCTTAACCTTATCCACTTATCAGATTATTGGTTAAGCTGGTCTTAACCCTATCCACTTATCATGTTATGTATCATATATATATATATATATATCATATAACATGTTTTGCTTAATTTATGATTAAGTACATCTTAATTCACAAATACGAATAACTCCCTAAGTATCAACCCCGAAGACCGAAATCAACATCAGATTGGTACTCAGAGAATTACTCCACTCAACCAAACTTTTGTTTGTCATTCATATTTGTCTTTGATCAGCATTAAATAATTATTAATGCACAGACATCCCACATTAAGTCGATTGCTTGTGGCCGCTGGATATGCCGAGCGGTTCCGGGCAGACTTCCGCCACAAGCCAGACTTAACCTCGTGTCTAAGCATCTTTTAATTATGCCTTTGACCTCTCACATTAGACTACCGTTTGTGGTTGTTGGATGTGTCGGGCGGGTCCGGGCAGTCTTATACCACAAACGAGTCTAACCTCATGTTTTAGGCATTTATTACGCATTTAATTTATGCCTTTGACCTCTCACATTAGACTATCGTTTGTGGTTGCTGGATTTGCCAGGCGGGTCCGGGCATTCTTACACCACAAACGAGTCTAACCTCGTGTCTTAGACATTTATTATTAAATATTATTATTTGACCCCAATTTGAATTAATATCTCCATTTCAAATTGTCAATAACTTCCAAATTAATCTATGTCCATAATTGTCACCTAAATTATGTCCATAATTTCTATGCATATAAATTAGGCCAATTAATGTTTCAAATTTATTATATGCTTTTAAGCCATTTTTATGCCAATTCACAATATTAATATTTAATATTTTCCCATTGCCCCCACGTCGTTTGCACATTTAATATGAAATATGTTAGACCCGCAAATAGTCTAACTCATAAAAAGAAAAGAAACATCACAACTTGCATAGCACATAAAAATAGATCTAACTTGCAAATAGGAATTATAACATAAATTCTCATAGCCAATAATTTGCATAGACAATGGTCATATAGAATCATATATTTGCATAAACTACCATGGATCTAAATATAGATCTAAACATGAAATTGTGAACTTGCATATATAAATTATGTGTAACGTCCCGTATTTTTGGCCATCAAATACTTTATTTAATTTATTATTTTTAAATATTATATTTGGGATAGTAATGGATTTTTAATATTTAAATCGTTATTTATAACGAAGTTTGAATGATATATGGTTATATAATTATAAATCGAGCACGAAATGGCGCTGCAGTTCGTAATAATGAGTTCTGAACTTTAATTGAATATACAGGATCCAATATAAGTCGGATTTCTGTGAAACAAGAAACGTTGAAACCACGTTGATGATAATTTTCATATGAAAGAGAAAAATTCAAATTTCGTGCTATAATTTTCAAGTTATGGCCAAATCAAAATTTAAAATAGTCGCTGTGAAAATCGTTATTTAAATATAGGTCGTTAAAATAGCCGTTTTGCAAACGGACTCAGATTTCGACGAAATCAGTTTCATTGGGACCGTATCGTTAAATTATTGTACGGTGTTGAATGGCATGGCAAACCGATGTCGTATGTGGCCACAGTAGTCGTAAACGCCCGATCAATTTCTATAGCACGTAATTAATTTAATAAAGGGATATTCGAGTGTAACTTGAGCAAACGATCGAATTAAGCCACGAAACTAGTTCCGTTGAGTTCGTATCGTCGATTATAGTCAAGATAGGTATATAGTTTGTTATTTATAGAGACCGGGTAATTTGGCGTCTAAAATGGCATTGCGGTGCGCGTAAAAATAGCCTACTGGGGAAACAGTCTCAGAATGCGACGAAACTGGTGCCGTTGGGTTCGTATTGAAGAATTATTTTAGGATCTCAAGGTTTCAAGTTGATTTGATTTATCTGGTGATCGTGAAAAAATTAAACGCGTGTTTATTTCTTATAAGGGAATTTTTTTTCAAACGACCTCGGAATTCGACGAAACTTGTTCCATTGGGTCCGGAATACCTTTTTGCACCAAGATTAGCTTTTTTATCAGTAAACGAAAATCGTTTGTAGTGGTTTCTGCGTGTTACTTTGCAGTGAAGCTTCAATAATATTATTAAATTCTAAACCTACCCTACGTACTCTTCCTTCTCAGCTACACTTCTACCCATCCGAAATATCTTCTTCCAATTGAAATGAAAATTCATTCAGCTATAAGAGATGAACAGCTACCCTACGTTTCTTCTCCCATCTTCCCAAATCAGTATAAGGTCACTGCACATGACACCCTAAGTGTTGTCTCAAATCACGCAACAACCGATGGAAAAGAAATTACACGCTGAAAATACATAACCTCCTATATCTGATTCTCCCCTATCCTATTTTATACGGCCTATTGTTTCTTGCCGTGGGTGCCAAGGTGTTGTTCATGTATAAATATCTGCATACTTTCTTTCCTTTCTTCATTTTTGGTGGATAAAAACAGAATTTCTCTACATACATCTATTAATTCAACCTCCTCTGCTATGTATACATTACTTCCTGAACTCTCCTCTACAAAACATAAACCGCATGCATAACGAAGATGCCAACAATATAACCCAACGCTCCATTTCAAAACAAAACAACATTCCTTTGAACGCCTGTAGCCTCTTAGAAACAGTGTCAACAACACATTTGGGAGGAAGGGTGGCGTTCAAAAGAGACATACAGCAAAGTAAAAGGTTTGGAAAGGGTAGTTATGGACCAATGGGGGATGCAGCTAGGAGTTGGCGGTGGAAGTGGTGCTATATTTCGGACCTGGAATGGGGATGGGACGGGTGTCAGACCGACGATGGTGGAGTTTCCAGCGATGGCGGCGGTTCAGAGGTGATCGACGGCGGCAAGAAAGGTGGCGCAGTGTTGTTTCACGGGTTTGGTGATTAAAGAAACTGGAGGAGCGGCTTTAAGTGTTTCGTGGGTGAAGAAGTGCTGTAGCAAACAGAGGCGGTCAGTTTTAGTGGGCTTGGCTGATGTGGTAAGGCCCAAACTAAGTAGTTATATAAAGTTTTGTTTAAATTACTAGACATAGGAAAGTTTTAAACGTTGCGACAGATTAGTATGTGCATATGTACCGGCCTGCTGTCCAAAACAAGGGAAAAGAGGCAGGCAAGATCAGCCGACTATGTTTTTAAAAGCGAAAAGTAATTAAACATTAACGAATATGGTTAAAGAATAAACAATTATAATTAAAACGTATATCTATATTATTGTATAACTTTTCATTTCATAAACAGAATTGGATCAAATCAATTGCGCTGGGATCATATGGCGGAACTCTATAGTCTATTGAATTATTTTGGACAAGATTAGAACTACTGAAATGATTGGTTGAATTAAACATAGGTTTAATTTAACTTAGGAACCGAACCATTTTAGCGACAATGGAAAATCAAGGTGAGTTAAACTCACTCAGTTTTCCCGTTTATATTTTATATAAATTGGGTTTTTATTTTGTGTGCTCTGCTTGCCAATGGTTGACTGTTTGCTAATTATATATTTGTAGGTTGATTTAACTGAAGAAATTAAACCGTCGTTTAATTTCAGTGAAATACCAAATTGTTATTCTAACGATTGATTCCAATAAAGGTAATTTACCTTGTTGGTCACGTTTATAAAATAAACGTGTTTAATTGGTTGAATTGCTTGTGGTTGGATAAAATGGTCGTTATTTATTATTATCAGTTAAATGGTTGAATGATCTGATTTGAGGTAACCAGTTTGTATACAGGGAAGAACAGGTTGGAGGGATCCAACCGGATTCCTCAAATATATTATTTGTTTTCATATTATCATATATGAAATGTCATGATTGGGTAATTGATTTTGGTAGTGACCATTGACTGAAAATTTAACCTCTGTTTGGGTTTAACCAATGGGCAGTATTGGTTGGGTAATCGACAGTAAATGGCCTAAAAGTAAATTATTTTATTTATATCGATTTACCGTCAGGTAAATCGATTGAACTGAAGTTATAAAATTTACTTTATAAATAAAGATAGATTTTGAAATATATAATTTGAATAAAAACTTATTTAAAGGGAAATAGATATTTGTGTTTATAATTAAGTGTAAATTGATTTTATAAAGTCGAATCTGATGTTAATCAGATTTGAAAATGTGAGGATAAGGAAAATTAACCTAACGGTCAAATTTGGATAATTGTGTTGTTGAGAAAGAATTTAATGGAATTATTTAAATTAATTGATTTTGTTTTTAATTAATTTAAAGGGAGAACGAGATGGGAGTTTGTAAAAGAAGTGTACCATAAGATTTGATAACAAATCCGAATTATAAAATGACTTGGTTTAAAGAGGTCAAGTTAAAAGTGATGTGTATAAAGAAATTTCTTAATTATTGAATTAAGAAAGAACAGGAATATCTGAGAAAAGGATTTTCCAAGTGTAAGAAGGTTTTATGAAACCATATTTGAATAAAATAGTAGAATGGGATTTATACTGATATTGGAATATAGTATCGGTTTGGATTAGAACTCGTATTTACCTTAAGATATGAACGTTGTTGATCAAGTCTGAGAGGTAATTAAAATACCCCAACTTGAACGACTTCAGGATTATCTGAGGGTGATATTAGTTGTAATGGTGAAATTGGTTAGTAAAATTTATTATTCCATTAGCGAAATAATAACGCAACATTTTTGGTAAAAATTTGGAATATATATATATATATACACACTAAGGGTTCCAAAGTAAAAAGGGAATCGTGGAAAACGATATTATCGAACTAGAAGGAAATGTAAAGTTGAATTCTATTCTATAATAATAAGCATGGATCGCCATTCCAAGTAATGAAATAAACGATATTTCATAATGTTGTTTTACGTGTAATAATTTAAATCGATTTCCAATATTGAGTAATAATGTAACGAATGTTTTGAAAGTGAAAAATAGGAAAATGGATATGTAAAAGATGAATTTGTTTAAAGTATAATCTATGTTAAATAAGAAGAGTAAAGTTATATTTATAATATCGAAATATTTAAGAGTTTAAATTTACATTTGTTTTAATTAAAAGGCCAAGTGGGGCTGAATGCTGAACCAGTAAACTCTTTAGGTTATCATGATTGAAATACTGTTTATTTTGATAGTTAAATCACCGACTATCAAATCTGTCCAATACGATTGTTGGTATGAAAAGACCGGGATCGAACTTAGGTTCGAAAACCATTCCGACCAACAAATACGTGAAGATATCAGAAGACGGTCGAGATGGAGCATTGAAGACCATGGACTTCATAAGCGGAAGGGTTACTTATAATCTCTAGCTTAGCGGCCCGAGATAAACTGTGGTTCTGTCGTGGTTGGAATCTACGGGTTGCAAGGACTTCTCGCTACTGATCCATGGGGTGATTCCTATATGATATGCAGTAGGAGAGTACCTTCGGTTCATCCTGTTCCTGGATGACTTGTATGGACGGATGTCTGACAGAGTATTTCCAAAAGGATCGCGTACGTTGATTTCTTCAACGTGCCATGGTTGGTTAGCTCTCAACTTGAGTATTTTTGTGGACGTCAATTAGTGATATAATCTGGCGGATTTGACGATGTGGCATTCAAATTGAATGTTGATCGGATGTTTCAAAGGAAATTCAAACCTCAAGCCTCACAGTCGGGAAATGACAAAAATCGGGCAGGCAGCATGGCTATGTGGGTCGCTCCCATTAGGGTGTATAATCACCTATCTAGAGAAATTCCTATTGCTTCTTTAATATATTTCGATGCTGTCCCTTTTCGGGAAACGGTGGTTTGAGCCCAATCGTTGGTGATATACATTCGATACACTCAAGCGAAATGAGTGGTCGGTCATGTGAAGGCGGGGTTGCAAGACGTTCTTGTTGAACCCAGTGTATTCGCCTCTAGAGATACACTATCGGCAGGTGGTCCCATACCTTGTCAAGGTCAGAATCCAATCTCCAATAAGCGCCCGCGGTTTTGATTGTATACTATATATGTGGAGCGTGTGATGCAAGCGTTCCACTAGATTGTTATTTACTTGTATGTAGACATTATTATAATATCAGAAAGATATTGATTTCAAAAATGATTCGGGTTATTGTAAGGTAAAAACCGTCCGTTTTTATGTGTGGATTTGGTCTTACGATTATCCTTCTCTTTCGAAAAGATTTTGACTTTAAAATCAACTTGTGTGATTCCCCTTAATACTGTGCGAGTTTTACTCACTCTGGTTCACCAGACTGACCCGGTGTTTTGTAAATGCTCGGGTTAGCCCGGGGTGTACATGTTCAGGTTATCGAATGCTGTGAAGAGACGAGTTGGAAGAGTCCAGACGTATGATATTATTCCGTTGTGTGTTGTATATGGGAACAGGTCATTATAACTGTCCCATTGTGTGATGTACTCTGATATTGTAAGTATTTTTAAAAGCTCTCAATAAAGATATTTCTATATTATATTTTGTTCCGCTGCGATGTGAGACTCTGATTTTGTGTTGTGGTGTTCTTCTTCTTCTATTCTAATATTTCTTTCTTTCTTATCTCACCCTCTAAATTCTTTCTAATAACGTTCCAGTGTTTTCGGTATTTGGAAGGTCGGCATGAGTTACGGTAAGGGTATTTATGTCGATTTCTGGAGCCGAAAATCCCTGGGTCGTTACATTATGGGTCTCACTTAACTTGCATATGTGAATATAATTTTTACCCAAAAATGTGAACATAGTTTTCACCTAAACTTGCATATGGATTTCTACAACTTGCATATGAATTTACCACATGTTTTTGCATATACACTAGCATATGTATATACTTGATTCACACATATAAACTTGTGTACAATTCACATATAGACTTGCATAAGATTCATATTCAAACTAACATACAATTTAACATCCCAAACTTGCATAAAATTCACATACGAATTAGCATATGATATAACATCCAAACTTGCATAAGATTCACATATGAATTAACATATGATTTAACATCCCAAACTTGCATAAGATTCACATATAAATTAACATATGATTTAACATCCCAAACATGCATAAGATTCACATATAAATTAACATATGATTTAACATCCCAAACTTGCATAAAATTCACATATGATTTAACATCCCAAACTTGCATAAAATTCACATATGATTTAACATCCCAAACTTGCATAAAATTCACATATGAATTAACATATGATTTAACATCCCAAACTTGCATAAAATTCACATATAAAATGGATCAAGTTAAATATGAAATAGATCTACCAACATAAGATAACAAAGTTAAACACATCACGTGATTCAACAGACATGTTCTCATAATTCAATTACAACCCATCATAATTGATTTATTAATTATATTGTGAAAGAAATAGTACTTACAAAGATAGGTTAGAAAAGAGAATGATTTGTTCGTCATTTGAGTTGGAATTCTGACTTGCTAAATCCTAAGTTTTAGGAAGGATAACTATCCTAGCAGCAACATGGTGGCCATGAGATAAATTTTGTTTTGATTTAGGGTTTGAGTCTAGGCACTCTTTGTATAGAAGTTTGAATCAACGTAAGCCGTTAGATTATCATAGGAACAATCCCAACCATCCATGACTAGATAGAGTTATCTAGAACAGCCACATCAGCCCTAATGACTCAGCACAGAGTCAGAAATCGTCACATTTCAGATCTGCCCGGGTGGGGGGGTAGGTCGACCCCAGGTCGACCTGTATATAGGGAGGTCGACCCCCTGGTCAACCTGGCCTGGGGTAGGTTGACCCCCAGGTCGACCTGCCTTGATATTTAATTTTCTAAATTGTTTTATATAAATTTCTAAAAGTTCCGAGGGCCATAACTTCTTCATACGAAGTCCGATTTTCGAAAACTTGGACTCTATTCATAGCAGAATTTCGAGACAAACGCAATGGCGTAACCCGTTTTCCTTAATTCTCATATTAATAATTAAGTATTCTTAAATTTTTTTAATTTTAATATTTAAAATTACGGGGTGTTACAGTGATGGTATGCATACTTCTAAAACGATATTTGATTGGGTGCATTCAGATGTTTGGGGGCCATACCCTAGAGTTTCCATTGGTGATGTTTCATTCATTGATGACTAGCGCAAGGTTTGGGTGCATGTATTGAAAGCGAAGTCAGAAATATTTGAGAAGGTTTGGTTAGCTCTTGTTGAGAACCAAACATGAGAGAAATTGAAGATTCTTAGATCCAACAAATTGTCTCCAAATAGTTCCTCGATTATTGTAGATAACGCGGTATTAGAAGATATTTTACTACACTTGGTGATTCGCAATCCAATGGGATTGCTAAGAGGATGAATAGGGCCCTACTTAAGGAGGCTAGTTGCTTGATATTGACTGCGGGTATGTCTAAGCAATTTTGGGATGAAGCTATTTCGACTGCAGCATATATTATTAATCTAATTCCGTGCTCATCCATTGGTGGGAAGATTCCACAGGAGTTATGGAAAGGAAAATGTACTTTATTAAGTTATTTTCGTACATTTGGTTTTCCAGTTTATGTTCATAATGTAGGAATTGATAAGTTGGAGTCTAGGGCCTCCAAATGTGTTTTTTTGTTACACAGATGGAATAAAAGGATATAGGATTTGGAATTCTAATACAAAGAAAGTTACACATTCCAAACATGCGACTTTTGATGAGTCAACAATGTTTAAACCTTTGGAAGGTTTATCAGATGGTTCATGTTCAGTTGATGAGAAGTCTGAAAAGACCAAGATTTCTAGTTTTCAGACCCAAAGTAGAGTTATTACTATTGGTAATTGTGACAAAGTAGTTGATGATACATCACATGATAGTCCATAGGTTTCCTCTAGTAATGATGGATATGGTCATGAAGCTAGAAAGGATTCAGCTCAAGGTGGAGCTCAAGGAGAGTCGACCGATAGCCATTCAGGCTAGGTAGAGACCAAAGAGAGCTCCAATTAGATATGGAGATTGGCAGTATCCAAATTTGAGCCTTGATAATCAGTTTGAGTATGCTTTGCATGTAATTCATGATAAACCTTTGAGCCTTAAAGAATCCATGAAGTCGAGTGATAACTCGAAGTGGAATTGCTCTATGGATGAGAAGATACAGTCTTTGTAAAAGAACAAGACTTTGGATTTGGTACCACTACCTCAAGGAAGACGAGCCATAGGTTGCAAGTGGGTGTTTAAGGTGAAAGATGATGGTAGATACAAGGTAAGATTAGTAGCGAAAAGGTTTTCATAATGAAAGGGGTTGGAGTATAATGAAAAATTTTCTCCAGTTGTTAGGCAAACTTCAATTCGATTCCTACATGCATTAGTTGTTGACGATTTGGTGTTAGAACAACTTGACGTAAAAACCGCTTTGTTGTATGGTGGCTTAGAGGAAACCATTTACATGAAGCAGCCAGAAAGATTTATTGTAGATGGAAAGTCGGATTGAGTATGTAGGTTGAAGAAATCTCTTTATGGTCTAAACATTCTCTTAGACAGTGGTACAAAAGGTTTGATTCTTTTATGCTTTCACATGGTTTTAATCGTAGTACTAAAGATGCATGTGTTTATTTTAAGCATTTATGAAATAGTAATTGGTTGTACTTGCTTTTGTATGTGGATGATATGTTGATAGCTTCTAAGGATAAAGCTGAAATTGATGAGTTGAAGCCAAAATTAAAAGAGGAATTCGAAATAAAAAACCATGGAAAAGCAAAGAAAATTTTGGGAATGGAAATCCAAAGAAATAGAAAGCTTCGAAATTTGAGAAGGAATATATCCATAAGGTTCTTGCTCAATTTAGCATGGATGGAGCAAAGGCTATCCGTACACCATGCCTTTGCATATACGGCTTTCTAACATAGGCTCCGATCTCAGAAAAGGACAAGGCCTACATAAAAAGGTGCCTTATACAAGTGCAATGTGTATCTTGATGTATGTTGTAGTGTGCACTAGGCCGAACATTGCTCATGATGTTGGATTAGCTAGTAGACATATGGGAAATCCAGCAAAATCGCATTGCAAGGCAATAAAGTGTATTTTTAGATATCTCAGAGGAACATCAGATTATGGACTCTTTTTTATGGCAGAAATAAAGATTTTCAACTTGGTCGGATTTTTTGATTTAGACTATGTCGAATATAGAGACAGAAGGAAGTCAACCTCAGGCTATGTGTTCACTCTTGGAGGAACATCTATTGGTTAGAGAACGAGGCTGCAATCTACTACAAAGGCAGAGTTAATAGCTGCAGTTGAGGCAGCTAAGGAGGCACTTTATTTGAAGAGGTTGTTGTGTAATTTGGGGGTCGTACAAGATAATTGTTTGGTGAATTGTGACAGTCAGAGTGCAATTCATTTAGCTGAAAATCTTGCTTTCAGCTCTAGGACAAAGCATATAAAGGTATAGTGACTTTCCTTATCTCTATGAATTTGGAGAAGTTAGTTCGTCTTCAGAAGGTTCGCACAGATGACAACACAGTGGATATGTTTACGAAGGCATTGCCCGTTACTAAGTTCGAGCATTGCCCGAACTTGATTCACTTGATGAAGTACTATGTGCCATATGGTGGCATGATGGGGAAGAAAGTGACTTGGTTGATTATGCTACTAATCACCCTATTAAGCCTGATTATGCTGTTATTCATCTTTCAAACCTAATCCCGAAATGGGTTATGGGCCTAGCTGCTGATCACCCTATTAAGCCTGATTATGCTGTTTTCATCTTTCAAACCTTATTTCAGCATATCTCCCAAACGATAAGTCCATTTGATTAATGTGACCACTCTACGGAAAGGTAAACCATCGTCTGAATCCAATGGAAGTGGTTTAAGTTCAAAACTCCTTACCAATCAAAAGTTAAAGGTGAAACAAGATTCACTAGAGGCAAAACGGTCGTTTAAAATTTGGCAAAAATCATGAATGTGGAAAATGACCCCAATAGTCGTTTCCCAAAGTTACACAACCATATGACTTCGTATGAAAATAAAATAAATATTCTATGATCCTCCGATACGTAGAATGTGGGTCGTTACACTCCCCCCTCCCTCCTCTCTTAAGAAATTTCGCCCCCGAAATTCCTTAACCAAAACATACTATAGTGCTCCGCATGCCTATCAGCCATTTACAAACAATCAAACATACATAATAACAAAACAAGCCTATCCTAGCATGCGGTTTACTAACAAGGAAGTAACTATATTGCGATTAAAATCTTACCAAGTAAAGATCTCTGGATATGACCCCTTATGCTCTCCTCGGTTTCCCAAGTACAGTCATTCTCATTATCACCCCACTGGACCTTAACCAGTTTCACCGTCTTCCTCCGGAGCTGCTTCTTATTGTGTCCGATAATACGAACTAGTATGCGATTTCCAACTGCCTCGGGTTCTATCTCGATATCATTCAACTGATCTGGTAAAATTGTCATATCAAAATCATGCACAAACTTCCTTAACTGGGAAACATGGAATATGTTGTGCACTCCCGCCATCTTGTCAGGTAATCCCACTCTATATGCTAAATTCCCAACTTGTTCGAGAATTGAAAATGGACCAACAAATCTTGGTGCCAATTTACGTCTCCTACCAAATCGAATCACGCTCTTCAACGGAGAAATCTTGACGAATACCAAGTCGCCAACGGAGAATTTCAAATCTCATCGTCTTTTATCAGCATAGCTCTTCTGCCTATCTTAGGCAGCCTTCATTCGCTGTTGAATAACCTTGATCTTATCTGAAGTTTCTCTTATTACATCTGGGCCAAGCACAAACTTCTCACTAGTTTCCAACCAACATGATGGTGAGTTGCACGGTCTTCCGTACAAAGCTTCAAATGGAGCCATACCAATACGGGATTGATAACTATTATTATATGCGAACTCAACCAGATGCAAACGGTCATCCCATGAACCCCCAAAATCCAATATGCAAGCTCTCGGGAGATCCTCTAATACATGATTCACCCTCTCTGTTTGACCGTCGGTTTAAGGATGGTACGCGGTATTGAGATGTAATTCTGGCCCTAAAGCCTCTTCTAAGCTCTTCCAAAACCAACTAGTAAACAATGGATCTCGGTCACTCACAATATCTTTAGTTACTCCACGAAATTTCACTACCCACTTCATATACAGTTCTGCTAACTTAGCTATCGTTCTATTCGACTTGACCAGTATAAACCTTGCACTTTTGGTCAATCGATCGACAATTACCCAAATGCTATCATGACCCGATCTACTCCTTAGTAAACCATTGATGAAATCCATTGAGACTTCTTACCATTTCCATTCGAGAATTTCCAGCGGTTATAACTAACCACTAGGCTTCTTTTGCTCAGCTTTAACTAACTAGTTGTTCATGCACTTGGATATAAACTTCCCAACGTCTCTCTTCATCCCTTCCCAGTAGTAGGTCTGCTTCATGTCTCGATACATTTTGTTACCACCGGGTTGTATAGCCAGCTTTGAGTGATGACGTTCTCTAAGCACTTCATTTCTCAATTCATTTACGCTGGGTACAACCAGCCTCTCATTCCTTCGAAGCCATCCTTCTCGATCAAGTCCATACTTGTTCATTCTCTTGCCGTTGATACCCATCTCTACCTTGTAGATAACTTCCAATAGATTAGAATCGTCCCTCTGACTAGAACCAATCCGCTCAATCAAAGTCGATCTGATCGTCAAACTTGCTAACATCTCTGGATCTAACTCACACTTAGATATGAAATCATATCCCCGTGATATACTCCAGCTGCTTCCATTCCAGAAACATAGCCCCCAAACCGGCATGTCTCCTACTCAATGCATCAGTTACTGCATTTCCCTTCCCGGGTGTCTATGCGATATTGAAATCATATGAAGCCAAGAACTCTAACCATCTCTGCTGACAAAGAATTAAATCCTTTTGAGAGAAAAGATATTTTAAAGACTTATGATTGGTAAACAACTCGAATCTTTCTCTCCGAAGAGATAATGTCTCTACATCTTTAATGCCAACACGATCGCTGCCAATTCCAAATCATGGGTAGGATATCTTTTCTCATGCGGTTTCAGTTGCCGACTAGCATAAGCTACAACCCTACCTCCTTGCATCAGTACAACACCTAGTCCGGTACCACAGGCATCTGTGTATACCATCATCTCTTTGTTCCCCTTAGGAATAACTAACACAGGTGCACACTTCAACTTTTCTTTTAACTCTTAAATGCATACTCGCACCTTCCATCCCAGACGAAAGCTTGATTCTTCTTGGTCAACTGAGTTAACGATGCCGCTATCTTTGGAGAAATCTTGGATAAACTTATGATAATATCCAGCTAACCCCAAGAAACTTCTCATGTCTGTTGCATTCTTGGGTGTCCATTCTTGCACCGTAGCCACCTTCGCAGGATCCACGGCAATACCATTCTTTGAAACAACATGGCCAAAGAACCTCACCTCCCTCCTCCAGAAGTGACACTTGGAAAATTTTGCTTTCAATTGGTGTTTCCTCAACACCTCCATCACTGTCCTCAAATGTTCCTTGTGTTCTTCCTCTATCCTTGAGTAAACCAAGATGTCGTCCACGAACACAAGAACAAACTTATTTAATTGATCCCTTAAAACCCTATTTATAAGATCCACAAAATATGCGGGTGCATTGGTCAACCTGAATGGCATGACCAACCACTCGTAAAATCCAGACAACATCCGAAATGTCGTTTTAGGTATACTCTCAGCTGCTACCCCGAGCTGATGAAAACTTGTCGCGAGATCCAACTGGGAAAACACTCTTGCTCCATTCAGTTGATCAAACAAATCATCTATCCGTGGAAGGGGATACTTATTCTTCCTAGTTACCTTGTTCAACTCATGGTAGTCCACACATAAGCGAAGGGAACCATTGGCCTTGATAGCAAATACAACTGGTACTCCCCACTCGGAAACACTTCTTCGGATAAATCCCTTCTTCAAAAGATCGCATACTTGTACCTCGAGCTTTCGCTGCTCCCTTGGCGCTATACGACGAAGTGGCATCACTACACGTTTGGCATCTTTCCCTAAATCGAACTGAAACTCGATCTCTTGGTGTGGTGGAAGTCTGGTCACTTCCTCGAAGATGTCCGGATACTCGCCAGCAATAGGCACATCTGATAACTCATTATGCGAGATGTCGAGGGAATTTAAAAAACTATCCATCACCCCAGCACTAGGTAGGCAACCCAATACCACCCTCCGCCCATCATCAGCTTTAATGGTCACCGAAGATCCCTCACAATCTACCACTACCCCGTATCGTTTAGAGCCAATCAACTCCCAAAATAATGCCAAACCCAGTAAAGCCCAAAACAAAGCAATCACAAAAAACATACATTCATGACTCGATAAGACCAAATTACAACAAATCATACAAAGGCTAGTCGAACCACCGACTGAGTTTGTCACAACTAAAGGTCTATCGACAATCTCGGGTTCCAATTCCAACCTATCTACCAAGTCAATAGATACAACGGAATGGGAAGCCCCGGTATAAAATAATACTCGAATAGGAACATCATAAATGGAAAGCATACCTTGAATAACGACACCTTTTCCTTTCTCCGCCGCAGTTGGGGCATTCGACGAAGGAACGACGCTGATAGCATATGCTTTCACAATCTACTTCTCCTTAGGGGGTTGTTGACATTTATCATTGTGATGTCCCACTTGACCACAATTGAAGCACTTCCTGTCCGCTGGCTTTGCTCGACAATCTCTGGCATAGTGGCCCTTCTTTCCACAGCTAAAGCACTCAATATCTTTCTTATCCTTCTTTTTCTGACCATCCTTGGTTTGGTTCTGTTTCCTCTTGTTTTGGGAATTCTTCTTGCCTTCACCACTTGCCTGCGGTTTCGGCTCCTCTGCAGACGTAACAGCGACCTCAGTCTTTGGCTTAGGGTAAAGGCTCTCTGACCTCAATGCCTTTCCCACAATAGATTAGAACGTCTCATCGATATGGTTTATAAGTCTTTCCCCTAAGTACTTATCTAGGCCAGTTATAAACTTCTCATTCTTCTTCTCAGCGGTATTAATAAGCGATAATCCATATTTCGATAAGATATCAAATTTAGCAATATATTCCGAGACTGCCCTACCATTCTGCTTAAACTCCAAAAATTTCCTGAATAATTCTGATTTCTGAGCAGTTGGAATAAATTTGTCACTGAAGCGAGTCTTACACTGATTCCAAGTAATTTGATCCTCAGGGGTAGCCGCTTTAATGGCATTCCACCAACTCATAGCCCGTCCTTGAAGCTAATGTGATGCTAACTTTCTCTTCATTGCATCATCGATCCTCAAGTCCTCGAAGATGCGCTCACAACTATCAAGCCAATCTTGAACATCCCTAGCCGATTCCATTCCATGGAACGACTTCCCACCAAGACTAGTATAATCCTTATTAAGCTTGGCAAAATCGACTCTAGGCGCCTACACTACTGCATCACCACCGTTAGCAGCATTAGAAACTACTCCTTGAGCATCCCTAATCATCTCTCGCATGAAGGCAGTAAACATCATCCTTATAAGGGACATTCTCATTGTTGGCTCCTGAACCCGTACTCC
Source organism: Allium sativum (assembly GCA_030737875.1). Lineage (NCBI taxonomy): Eukaryota > Viridiplantae > Streptophyta > Magnoliopsida > Asparagales > Amaryllidaceae > Allium > Allium sativum. The sequence continues at coordinate 1,008,111,362 of CM060916.1, forward strand.
TTGTATTTCGGCTCATCACTCAATCTGTAAATAGAAAACGATTAACCATCTCCTTAGTGGTGCCCGTGTAGTGCGACTTCATCCTTAGATATACTAATAGTGTGTGTATATATATAGTTTTTGAAAACCAAAATATCACAAATACATGCTCTTATATACGTATATTATCTCTCCTTAATGTCTTCTCCTAGGTTAACTATGCAACCTAGGCTTTTATACCAAGTGTGACGGCCTCCCCGCACCATCAGACATTTCCTTTGGAATGCGTTGTGCCAATGCTCGACTGGCATGGGACGATCGTCAAAAGAAAAGGGTTTAAAACGATGAACTATAAAAAACATGTAGTATATCTCACAACACATGGAATAAAATATAGTAATAACATAACTTGACATAAAATAGGCGAGACAGTGCATAAGCTGAAAACTAAACCATCATAGCAGCATAATCCAAAATACAGCTTATGATCCAAACCATTATTACAACTTCAAAATACCGTCTCTATAAAGGGAATAAAAGAGGTACACTATTAATGCCCAAAGCAATGACCAGCAAAAACATAGGGAGAATATATGTATACAGTACGTGGAAGCCTCCTGCTCATCTACGGACAGCTACTCGTGCATAACCACATAATCTGTCTCTAGTCTGCCGTTTAGGAGCACCTAGAGTAATAAGAAGAGACATAAAACTCTGGGTCAGACAAAAGTCTAGTATGAGCGATAGCAAATGTATACCACTAAATAGAGCAATAACAAGTATAAGAAATCATACCTGGCCTGGACCTGCAACCAAAGAGTAAGAACAACAAGATGTACAATACTTTAAGGCAACACTAACTTATAGTGTAAAAGTGGGAGTGTGCGTGTCATGGTGATAACAATCATCAAACATAGAAATCATTCTCACTTCTCTCACTCAGTGCGTAAACCATAGATATCCACCGCTTTAATCACCAGGTCCATTGGGCCCATGACGGAGTCCAACTCTGTACAACTATCGCTACGACCACTTTACCCTTTGGAGACCTGATGGAGTCCAAATCCATACAACCTCTGACCCCACTGCACTAGTTCATAGTCAATACCCCCTCCCTTAATAGTGAACCAAAGTTACATATATTGATAACCCCTTTGCACGCGTCCCGCAGTAAAGCCCAACTCTTGAAGTTAACTCATTGGCTACCTTTTGGATCCTGAGTAATAACTTCCCATTTGGACTTCCTTTGCATCTCGGATTTTGGTCGAATTGGAACTGGTCTTTAGAAAACTCATCACATAGAAGTAGAAGCACGCATCCGGTTTGATTTGGATATATGGTGCTTAAGTTCCCTGTTCGGTTTGGCTCGGCCTCATTTGTTCGGTTTGGTTCGGATATAAGGGTTCCAAATCCTCCGTTCGGTTCGGTCCTCCTGATCCGGTTCGGTCTTCTGATTCGGTTCAGTGCCCCGATCCGATCCCATGCTAAGCTCCAGTCCACTCTGCTCTAACTTGATCCAACTCCAGTTCCATTCCACTTCGATCTGAGCTAGGCCTTGCTTGTTGCCCTTGCATTTGCACGCTGCTGAAGATGCCACCACTCCGGTTCGGTTCGGTCCATCCGGTCCGATCCAAACATGATCCCTGCAAAATTTCCAACAAGCTATCTTTCGTCCATTCTCGCCATACGACGGCGTTTTCAACCATTCTAACTTTACTAAACAATCATAAAACATCCCAAATAATAGTAACAACATATAAGTTCAATCAAAAAGATCAAAACATCAATTACATTGGTTATTTTAGGTCAAACATACCCAAATCCATGTTTTTTCCCCTGATTATGTTTAACCATACGATTGGCAAACTTAATCCAAATTAACCCAAATTTATACCAACAACATAAAATAATATTTTAGAATTTATGCATACTTTTCCATATTTTTCTGAGTCATAATTTCGTTAATTATCACTGATCAGCCCTAATTAGTCATAGTTAGTAAATAACATGCTAATCACTCACCTTAGCCACAAATGAATGTTAGGTCTGAAACCTATATTGATTTGGCATGGATTCTGTAACGTCCCGCATTTTTATCTGTTTGTATTTGAATATTTAAATCAGTTTAAATATTGAATTCAAATAATAAGTGGATTTATATATTAACTAAAACAAAGTTGAACGTATAAAAATATATCTTAAATATAATCGAGCTTATAATGTCGCCGCAGTTCGTAATATAACGTTCTGAACTTCAATTGAGTGTATAGGACTCATTATTTGTCGGATTTCTTTGAAATAAGAAACGTTGGAATCCGTTAAACTATATCTTTCTAACAGAAGCGAAAAATCAAGATTTGGAATTATAGATTGCAAGTTATATCCAAATCAAATTTTCAAATAGTCGTTATAGAATCGTTCATCGACCGTAATGGTTTATTGGATATAAATAGATATCGATTTCGAATTTGGACAAGATTCTTTTAAGACATAGTGATAATTTAATTTTTAGAATTTTACAGTAATTTTTAAATAATTAAATAAGCAACTTTTTATTGGAGTATTTTGCACCCTATTTCAATATTTTGGGGTTTCACAGTATAAGCGGATCTACTGATATTATTATATTTTTGGGATCGTGGCACCTCGCAGGATACAACTGTATTTTTATTTCTGTTCATAACAGTTCATAAATGAATGACTTGACGATAATGCAACTATATGAATGAATACCCGGCTCAAAAACTAAAGATAGGGCAACTACATACTTATGTTTCTTTCAACTGAGTTTCTAATCAACACCCGACCTAAGAATAATTGCCTAGCCTTTTTCAAATTTCTCAGCTTTCTTATATGTATTTTATGTTTTCAATTGTCTTGTCTGAGACCTTAAAGTTGAAGAAAAATATGTACAAATTATGGCATCCACGTTGCGCAGACCATACCCGGTTTTGATGCACATGATATCTTGGGAATTTAACACAACAATATAAAATCTAAATAAAATCCTATAAAGACTAAACCAAATCCATGTATCATCTCGGTCATTTCTTTTCGAAATCTTTGAGAATTTCGCTACCTTATCTTGGATACGATTTATTTGGTCAAAGGTGTGAGTTGTACTTGGGTTTGTCTCCCTTTCTAACGTGTAAAACCAAATCAAAGTCTTTTGTTTTGATTATTTAATTTAGCCAAGATTTACTTAAGGTATCATGCCATGTTACTTTTGTCAGAATTATTAAATTCGCACGTTACTTTGGCTTATCTTCTGATAGTTATATCATCCCAACTAATTAAAAATAGCACTTGAGTCAAAGTTTTCTTCTATATTAAGGCAAATACTATCATTTCTTCTGGTTGGAGAAAGCTAACAGTGAAAACCTATCCTATAAGCTACAACATATCTTATCCCTTAGTTTCTAAGTAAATTCTGTTGTACGTGCTGAGACTGGACTTGCTAACCATACCTTAGCTACTGCCCTATTACTTAATAACCAAGGAAATATAATATATAAATATGTGGAGCTACTCGTTCATTTTACCAGTGCGAAAAATGGTGGTTTGACCATTGAAATAGAAAGAAAAATCGTCCACTAGAAAATATATAAGAAAAAAAAACGAAAAAAAGAACGAGCATGGAAATGATTTACTAGAGAGAAAGGAATATGCCGGGCGCATGAAAATAAAGGAAAGAAAAACGTTAGCATGGAAGGAAAAGGAGTTTGAAGAGGAGGGCATTAATATGGGTGTGAAGAGTATTCAAAAAGAAGAAGAAGAGAGTGTAAAAGGGGATAGTAGCAAACATATGTAGTGGGAGAAACCATCGTGTTGAGTGAAACGTGAAGTTGAGGGTGTAAACAGTGGTTGACGTGGGTCACTGCGAGAAGCTAATGGTTTTCATTTGTATAATTAAAAAAGTAGAAGAGTAGAACTAGAATGGGAAGTGCAGACGTGTGGGAGCTAGAGTGTTGCGAGTCTGGTTTACACGGTCATACGAAGGGTGTGCCAGTGAAAAGTAAATGGTGGATGAGAGGGGTACAGGAGCGGATGTTGTCAGATGAGAGAAGAAGATGAAGTGTTGTGTGGCGCCATCTCTTTGTTTACGTGACATATATAAATGCTTGAATCCTTTTTGTTGTGGAAGGAGAGAATATTGGGGAGAGGGGACTGCTGAGTTTGGGTCAGGTTGAGTGGTATTATGTAAGGTGCATGGCGCATGAAAATGGGAGACTTTGGTGTGATAATTGCACGCAAGGGGACTGATGTGTAATGACTGCACTGGAACGCGAGGTAGGAGAATACATGATAGGGGGTAGCGTTAGTCGTTTTGGTCTGAAGTGAGCTTATAAAGGTCTTGCGAATGCGTGTCGGTTTCGATATCATGGAGTTGTAGCGTGCCACTTACATACAGGAGTTCGGTATGGGGTGGTTGAATTTTCGTGAGCAGATATGGAGAGTACGAGCTGAGGTATATATTTTAGTCCGGTAGTCAGGAAATGTTCTAGACGTGAGCACATATTGTTAACATGAGCCTGTTGCGGAGGATAGCCATACCGTGAGCGACTTGCTGAGGCGAATGGTGGGTTTAGGAAAATCGCGCAAGAGGAAGTTGCGGGAGTATTGGGGAGGAGATTTTAATGGTTAAATTGGTTTAGAAAATCATCCAAGGTGGAGGAAGAACGGATGACTCGGAGTAGTGTAAATGGATGGCGCATGTCTTTATAAGGAGTGGAATAGCAAGCAGAGGAGCTTGGAAGTGCTGAGAATACTGGTGATTTCATTAATGGGAATAGACGTAACTGCATGGATCAAGATGATGTGATGTATGGAAGAGTTGAACGCATGGTTTAACCGGCTGATGCAAATCGTTATTTAACGATTAACGCGCAAAGGTGAATAAATTCACTAACTCGGATCTATTTCAAAATATTATAATTATATTTTAATGTTGGTTGAGTGTTGTGTGATGGTCGTTTAGGTAGATTACAATTAAATTGGTTGAAATAAATACATCGTTGCATATGTATACATCATTGGTTGGATACTGATCCCATCGATTTGAATATTCCCTAGTATGGAATTAGTGGTAATTGTGTTGACTAACATCTATGGATGCAGGGAACCGGTTGGAGGAATCCAACCGGATTCCTCAACATTTATATGTACTGTTTGTTTTATATTACTTATATATGCGGTATTTGAACCCAAATGACATTGAAAAACCCTGTGTGGATATTGATGTTGAATGGAAATTCAACGTTATTTTGATTAAATCAATAAACGATATTGATTAAGAAAATGGCAACAGTCGACCATAAACCCATCTTTTTGTCAAGAAGTTGATTGGCCGTCAGGCAAGTCAATGAAGTTAAGTTATAAAAATTATATTTTTATAATTAAAGCAATATTTTTAGGTTAATTTTATTAATCTAATGGTAAGGAGTAATTACGATCAGTAACAAATTAACTGATAATTTGAAGTTGACTAAATCAACCGTTTTATTGGAAATTGATTATTAGATTAATCAGTCTTCAATTTATTTAATGATAATTACCTAGAAATTAATTTTTCAAAATTAATAAGATTTTTTATTAATAACCTTGCCATTTAACGGAGTTTAAAATAATTATTGAACTAAAATAGTTAGTTAGTGATCAACAACCAATCTAGTTTAAATTAATAATAAAGTAAATTCTTTTACTTCAAAAATAATGAGGTTAATTATTTAATTAAAGTAATGGTTCTTAAATGGAATTCATTTAAAGATGGTATTGAGTTGTAATAAGATGATACTTAAATTAAGTATAATGATTCAAATAAATGTAAACCATTAGAAGTCAAAGAACGTTAATGGATTTTGGAAAAGGAGTTATAAATGGAATGGTATAAGGAAGATGAGCAAAATAGTTAATGATTAATGTAAATAATTATAAACAACCGAGTTTTTAAAGATATGGTGTCATAAAACCATTTTTCAAATGAAACAAGAAAACACGGTTTGATGGATATTATAAGTAATATAGAGTTAGAGTTACATATTTATATCTATTCTAAGATAAGAATGTTGTCGATCAAGGCCTGGGAGGTAAATAAAATACCCCAACTTGATCGGTTTCACTATTATCTAAGAATGGTATCAGTTTGTAACGGGAAGAAATGTTAAGATTAGTTATAAAAGGGATATTGCAGCGTATAGCAAGTTCTTGAACTATAACGATAAAATAACGTTGTTGACCAGGCTTAAGTGTGACTGTGATGTCAAGATTAATTATAAAGAGGAATATTACAAGGTATGACAAGTTTTTGAACTATAACGGTAAATTAGCATTGTTGACCAAGCTTAAGCGTGATTTTTATATATAGTAGTAGTCCCTAGGGAATGAAAACAGTTTGGTTTGAAATCAGCTTATTCTAAAGTAATAAATAACGATGTTGTCCAAAGAAATATAAGAATGATTTTAGAAAGAGAAATTGAAGAATCGTTTCCGAAACGATGACATCATTTTGATGTTTGAAATATGATTAGAACTAAATAACACTATTAGGAATTGGAACTTTAATTCAACGATGTCGCATGTATTAAGTAAATTATTTTAGGAGTTATAATCTGATAGGATAGTTAATGTTTAATTTAAACCAATGAATTATAATAGGATGTGTATTCAATATTTAGTTATAAACTTGATATTGATTTAACAAGAAGTCGACTTAGAAACAAAGTTTAAAAAGTGGAATAGGAATCTAAGATTATGAAGAGATTTCGGTAAACAAGTTAAGGGTATGTATTATGTGAATAAAGAGTTATCTGATAAAGGGGTTTAGATTTCCATAATAGGGAGGATATTCACATTTAAAATGAATAATGTTTTAAAGGTGAACGTTTAGCAGATTAAAAAATTTATAATGAAATTGGAAATATTTTTCCAATGTAGATAGGGTATATTATCTATGTATAGAAAATAAAGAATGGAAATGTTTCGAACGTTAATAACGTATATTTTCTGAATCATGGGAGAATAAGAGTTTATAATAATTGGGAATGTTTTCCAACAAGTGTGAAAATGCTAAAATGGGATTTGAGAAATATCTAGTAAGATATGGTAATTCGAATAATAAAAATGAATGTTAAATAAAAAGTTCCCGTGGTTGTGTAATGTTTTAGTTGTATATTTGTATGAATATTGTTTTTACTTCGATAGTTAAATAACCGGCTATCGAAGTGTTTTGACCATCGTTGTCAATACGGAGAGACCGGTTGGATATATTATCTGAAAACCATTCCGTATAGGCATAAATGCTGCGAATTAGATTATGCCGACGACAATTGAAGACGGAGTGAAATGCAAGGGTCGTTCTATTCCAGAATTGTGTTTTCTGTTTTTCCAGTCCCAGGACAACTTGTACGGACGAGTGTCTGATAGAGTATACCTAACAAATCACGTATGGTTGATCTCTTAAAGGTATTACGTCTGGTGGCGGAGGAATTCGTTCCTCTTAGCTTTTTATACCCGTGATATTTTTGGAAATTGATTAGTGAATTGACGGGTTTGACGATGTGGCGTTCAAAGTGAATGGTGATCAGATGTTCTGAAGATAGATGTAGCCTCTAGCCTCACAACCAGGAAGTAACAAAAGTTGGGCTAGGCAGCTTGGCTAGTTGGGTCATCCCCAAGCAGGGTGAATTATCACAAATCTAGAGAAAATTCATATTTGTTCTTCTTGTTCAATTCTGTATCTTCGGATTACGGTTGGATGGCCAACAACCGTAGGTGGCAATATATTTGATACACTCAAGCTAAATGAGTGGTCGGTCATGTGTGGTCAGGTTGCAAGACGTTCTTGTTGAAGCCCAGTGTATACCCTCTAGAATACACTAATCGGAAGGTGCTTCCGTACCTTTCCTGTAGGAATCCAATCTCCAATAAGCGCCCTGCAGTTTTTGATTTATACTATATATATGTGGAGCGTGAGATTCAAGCGTTCTTCTACTTGGATATTTATTTGTTTGGACACTATCATAATATCACTGGATTTTGATATCAAGTGTTTTGGGTTATAGTAAGGTAAAAACCGTCCGTGTTTATGTGTGGGTTGGTCTCACTATAATCTTTTTGTTTCAAAAGAATTTTCGAAGTTAAACAGTATGGTTGGAATTTACTCACACCTGTCCCATGACTAACCCAGAATTTATTTGTTTGTGTTTTCCCTAAACTCTTGGGTGCCCAAATTTGTACGAGCAGTCAAGTGTTTCAGGCTTTGCAGATTCACTTGGAGGAGCTCGAAGCAGAAGGCTTCATCATTAGTATTTAGAAATTATTTCCACTGTGATATGATGTATTATACTCTGATAACGGTATGTATATACAATACAAATTTGTATTTCAAAGTTATGTTATATTATACATTTTATCCGTTCCGCCGTGAGTTTCGTGTTTACTTTGATTCTATTCAGTTGTATTCTTCTTCTATTCAATTAGTTCTATCTTATCTTTCTCACCCTCTATCTTCTTTCTATTAATGATCTGAATTTTCGTGCACTTTGAGTTGAATGTGTAGGATATTAGTCAGCTCAAATTGGTATGGATTTTCGGGCTATTACAGTTGGTATCAGAGCTGAAGGTTAAGTGATTACCTTGGCTCTATGGCGTGACTCAATAGAAATGGGGTTAGTAATACCTTAGATTGAGTTTGAGTGTATATATATGAGCGCGTATTTGTAAATTAATATAAAAACTGTTTTATATTGTGTTGACTGGTCAGTCGAGTGGTTTATAAATTCTGGTCGAAACAGTAATGCAAACTGTGTCGATAGGTGTTTCTAAACTCTTGAACAGAGTAATTCGACATAGTATGTTTTGAAAAAAGTTAAATGAAATAATTTCCCAAAATATATTTTGATATAAAAAGGAGTATATATCTTGAGATTATTATAGTGTTGATCGTTATTATGATCGAATAAGATTTACAATTGAGTTAGTTATATAAATAACCAATCGAAATATTATATGAGTATAATATGCAAAATCAGATGAACTAAATCTGAATTTAAAACTAGGATTGAATTAAAACACTGGAAGCTTGGAAAAGAGTTGGAAATAATATTTGAATTAAATATATGGGAATTTTAAAATCCTGGGAGATTTGATTGTTTTCCAAGTGCTGTGAAAGATATCTTGAAGTAATTTTCAATTAAAAGTGTTTGAAAATAAATTTCAATATTGATATAATATTGAACTCACTTCGATCACTGGAAATTTACCCTAATGATGAACCATGGCATCATAAGTGAAATTTTCGAGTTTTTAAGTGATGGATTACTACCAAAGATTTTGTTTTTGAATTATTCGGAGGAAACAAGTTGTCAAAAAATCAAATATTTTGAATAATATGTGATTTCAAACTGATTTGAAATAAATCCCAGGAATTTGAATTCTGAAATAAAGATTTAACTTATCGAGTTAAAATGGTGAAAGTGGAACTTAAACTAAGATAAACAAAATTGGACTGAATTTGGAACGATCCAAAATGGAAATTGTAAAAGAGAAATATTGAAGATTCGAGTTATTAAAATGAATTGATTCTTGGAGAATAAGAATCGAATTTTGAATTTGGAGATGAAGATAACTTATTTGAGAAATAAATCAGTAAATGGAATTGGAGTTGAATTAGAAATTTGGCTTAGTAAAAGCAAAAGAGTGGTTCGAGAATGGATTGATGGGAGATCGACCAAGGATGCTTGGATATTTGTTAAAGTGATAGCAAATGGCAGAGATAGAGTTAAATGCCAACAAAAAGGTACATGTTTACATTATATTCGAGTATGAGGATTTTTTTTTTTTTTTGAAAAGTCGCTTGGCTGTTTGTTTTCCTTTGGGTTTGGAGAAGGCCCAGAGAGGCGAGTTGTAGTAATACCGACTGAGCCATGCAGAGAAGATGCTGGCGGAATTCTCCAAAAATTTAAGCTATTAGGAAATTTTTAGGATTTCTGAAAGTATTCGTTAATATGAAGGAATTAATATTTTAATTAGATTTAATCGGTTCTATTGAAACTGAATTTAAGAAATTAAATACAAGATTTTAACCTGGTTATAATATGGATTGTAGCGTTTTCCCTACCTTAGTAATTTCGAGGACGAAATTCTTTTATGGGGGAAGGAATGTAACGTCCCGCATTTTTATCGGTTTGTATTTGAATATTTAAATCAGTTTAAATATTAAATTCATATAATAAGTGGATTTATATATTAATTAAAACGAAGTTGAACGTATAAAAAAAAATATTAAATATAATCGAGCTTATAATGTCGCGGCAGTTCGTAATTTAATATTCCGAACTTCAACTGAGTGTATAGGACTCGTTATTTGTCGGATTTCTTCGAAACAAGAAATGTTGGAATCCGTTAAACTATATCTTTCTAACAGAAGTGAAAAATCAAGATTTGGCGTTATAGATTGCGAGTTATATCCAAATCAAAATTTCAAATAGCCGCTATAGAATCGTTCATCGACCACGGTTTATTGGATATAACTATATATCGGTTTTGAATTTGGACAAGATTCTTTTGAGACGTAGTGATAATTTAATTTTTAGAATTTTATTGTAATTTTTAAATAATTAAATAAGCAACTTTTTATTGGAGTATTTTGCATCCTATATCAATATTTTGGGGTTTCACATTATAAGAGGATCCATCAATATTATTATATTCTTGTGATCGTGGCACCTCGCAGGATACAACTGTATTTTTATTTCTGTTCATAACAGTTCAGAAATGAACAACTTGACGATAACACAACTATATACATGAATACCCGGCTCAAAAACTAAATATAGGGCAACTACATACCTATGTTTCTTTCAACTGAGTTTCTAATCAACACCCGACCTAAGAATAAATGCCTAGCCTTTGTCAAATTTCTCAGCTTTATCATATGTATTTTATGTTTTCAATTGTCTTGTTTGAGACCTTGGCGTTGAAGAAAAATATGTACAAATTATGGCATCCACATTGCGCAGACCATACCCGGTTTTAATGCACATGATATCTTGGGAATTTAACACAACAATATATAAGCTAAATAAAATCCTTTAAAGACTAAACCAAATCCCTGTATCATCTCGATCATTTCTTTTCGAAATCTTTGAGAATTTCGCTACCTTATCTTGGATACGATTTATTTGGCCAAAGGTGTGAGTTGTACTTGGGTTTGTCTCCCTTTCCAATGTGTAAAACTAAATCAAAGTCTTTTGTTTTGATTATTTAATTTGATCAGGATTTACTTAAGGTATCATGCCATGTTACTTTTGTCAGGATTATTAAATTTGCACGTTACTTTGGCTTATCTTCTGACAGTTATATCATCCCAACTAATAATTAAAAATAGCACTTGAGTCAAAGTTTTCTTCTATATTAAGGCAAAGACTTTCATTTCTTCTGGTTGGAGAAAGCTAACAGTGAAACCTATCCTATAAGCTACAGCATATCTTATACCTTAGTTTCTAAGTAAATTCTTTTGTACGTGCTGAGAATGAACTTGCCAACCATAACTTAGCTACTAACCTATTACTTAATAACCAAGGAAATATAATCTATAAATATGTGGAGCTACTCGTTCATTTTACCAGTGCGAAAAATGGTGGTTTGACCATTGAAATAGAAAGAAAAATCATCCACTAGAAAATATATAAGAAAAAAAAGGAGCACGGAAATGATTTACTGGAGAGAAAGGAATATACTGGGCGCATGAAAATAAAGGAAAGAAAAACGTTAGCATGGAAGGAAAAGGAGTTTGAAGAGGAGGGCATTAATATGGGTGTGAAGAGTATTCAAAAAGAAGAAGAAGAAGAGAGTGTAAAAGGGGACAGTAACAAACATATGTAGTGGGAGAAACCATCATGTTGAGGGAAACGTGAAGTTGAGGGTGTAAACAGTGGTTGACATGGGTCACTGCGAGAAGCTGATGGTTTTCGTTTGTATAGTTAAAACAGTAGAAGAGTAGAACTAGAATGGGAAGTGCGGACATATGGGAGCTAGAGTGTTGCGAGTCTGGTTTACATGGTCATACGGAAGGTGTGCAAGTGAAAGTAAATAGCGGATGAGAGGGGTACAAGAGCGGATGTTGTCAGATAAGAGAAGAAGTTGAAGTGTTGGGTGGCGCCACCTCTTTGTTTACGTGACATATATAGATGCTTGAGTCCTTTTTGTTGTGGAAGGAGAGAACATTGGGGAGAGGGGACTGCTGAGTTTGGGTCAGGTTGAGTGGTATTATGTAAGGTGCATGGCGCATGAAAATAGGAGACTTTGGTGGGATAATTGTGCGCAAGGGGACTGATGCATAATGAATGCACTGGAACGCGAGGTAGGAGAACACATGGTGGGGGTAGCGTTCGTCTTTTTGGTCTGAAGCGAGCTTACAAAGGGTCTTGCGAATGGGTGTCGGTTCCGATATCAAGAAGTTGTAGCGTGCCACTTACATATAGGAGTTCGGTATGGGGTGGTTGAATTTTCGTGAGCACAAAAGGAGAGTAAGAGCTGAAGTATATATTTTAGTTCGGTAGTCAGGAAATATTCTGGACGTGAGCACATATTGTTAACAGGAGCCTGTTGCAGAGGATAGCCATATCATGACCGAGTTGCTGAGGCGAACGGTGGGTTCATGGAAATCGCGCAGGAGGAAGTTGTGTGAGTATTGGGGAGGAGATTTTAATGGTTAAATTGGTTTAGAAAATCATCCAAGGTGGAGGAAAAACGGATGACTCGGAGTAGTGTAAATGGATGGCGCATGTCTTTGGGAGGAGTGGAATAACAAGCAGAGGAGCTTGGAAGTGCTGAGAATACTGGTGACTTCAGTAATGGAAAGTGTCGTAACCGCATGGATCAAGATGATGTGATGTATGGAAGAGTTGAATGCATGGTTTAACCGACTGATGCAAATCATTATTTAACAGTTAACGCGCAAAGGTGAGTAAATTCACTAACTCTGATCTATTTTAAAATATTATAATTATATTTTAATGTTGGTTGAATGCTGTGTGATGGTCGTTTAGGTAGATTACAATTAAATTGGTTGAAATATATACATCGTTGCATATGTACACATCATTGGTTGGATACTAATCCCATCGGTTTGAATATTCCCTAGTATGGAATTAGTGGTAATTGTGTTGACTAACATATATGATGCAGGGAACTAGGGGTGGCAATTAGACCTGACCCGATGGACACAAACCCGACCCGTCGGGTCTCGGTTCTGGGCGGGCCGGGTTTTGTCGGTTCTAAACTAAACATTTCAAAAATCTGGACCCGACCCGACCTTCAGTTCGGGTCGGGTCTGGTCGAAGCTCGGGTCGGGTCGGGTCGGTTCGGGTCTTGTTGAATAATAACACTAAAAATACGTATATTTCAATACTTTTTGGTCGGGTCTTTCGGGTCGGGTCTATGCGGGTTGGGTTTGATCGGGTCCTGATGGTATTTTTCATCACCTAGACCCGACCCGAGACCCATCGGGTTCGGTTCGGGTTCGGGTCTTTTTGGTTTGGTTCGGGTTTTAGGTTCTCGGTTCTAATTGCTAGCCCTACAGGGAACCGGTTGGAGGAATCCAACCGGATTCCCCAAAATTTATATGTACTATTAGTTTTATATTATTTATATACGCGCTGTTTGAACCTAAATGTCATTGAAAAACCCTGTGTGGATATTGATTTTGAATGGAAATTCAACGTTATTTTGATTAAATCAATAAACGATATCGATTAAGAAAATGGCAACAGTCGACCATAAACCCATCTTTTTGTCAAGAAGTTGATTGGCCGTCAGGCAAGTCAATGAAGTTAAGTTATAAAAATTATATTTTTATAATTAAAGCAATATTTTTAGGTTAATTTTATAAATCTAATGGTAAGGAGTAATTACGATCAGTAACAAATTAACTGATAATTTGAAGTTGACTAAATCAACCGTTTTATTGGAAATTGATTATTAGATTAATCAGTCTTCAATTTATTTAATGATAATTACTTAGAAATTAGTTGTTCAAAATTAATAAGATTTTTTATTAATAACCTTGCCATTTAACGGAGTTCAAAATAATTATTAAACTAAAATAGTTAGTTAGTGATCAACAACCAATCTAGTTTAAATTAATAATGAAGTAAATTCATTTACTTCAGAAATAGTGAGGTTAATTATTTAATTAAAGTAATGGTTCTTAAATGAATTTCATTTAAAGATGGTATTGATTTGTAATAAGATGATACTTAAATTAAGTATAATGATTCAAATAAATGTAAACCGTCAGAAGACAAAGAACGTTAATGGATTTTGGAAAAGGAATTATAAATGGAACGGTATAAGGAAGATGAGGCAAAGAGTTAATGATTAATGTAAATAATTATAAACAACAGAGTTTTTAAAGATATGGTGTCATAAAACCATTTTTCAAATGAAACAAGAAAACACGGTTTGATGGATATTATAAGTAATATAGAGTTAGAGTTACATATTTATATCTATTCTAAGATAAGAATGTTGTTGATCAAGGTCTGGGAGGTAAATAAAATACCCTAACTTGACCGGTTTCACTATTATCTAAGAATGGTATCAGTTTGTAATGGAAAGAAATGTCAATATTAGTTATAAAAGGGATATTGCAGCGTATAGCAAGTTTTTGAATTATAACGAAAAAATAACGTTGTTGACCAGGCTTAAGTGTGACTGTGATGTTGAGATATGTTATAAAGAGGAATATTACAGCGTATGAGAAGTTTTTGAACTATAACGGTAAATTAGCGTTATTGACCAAGCTTAAGCGTCATTTTTATATATAGCACTACTCCCAAGGGAATGAAAACAGTTTGGTTTGAAATCCACTTATTCTAAAGTAATAAATAATGATGTTGTCCAAAGAAATATAAGAACGAGTTTAGAAAGAGAAATTGGAGAATCGTTTCAGAAACGATGACATCATTTCGATGTTGGAAATATAATTAGAACTAAATAACACTATTAGGAATTGGAACTTTAATTCGACGATGTCGAATGTATTATGTAAATTATTTTAGGAATTATAATCTGATAGGATAGTTAATGTTTAGTTTAAACCAATGAATTATAATAAGATATGTAATCAATATTTAGTTATAAACTTGATATTGATTTAACAAGAAGTCGACTTAGAAACAGAGTTTATAAAGTGGAATGGGAAACTATGATTATGAAGAGATTTCGGTAAACAAGTTAAGGGTAAGTATTATGTGAATAAAGAGTTATCTGATAAAGGGGTTCAGATTTCCATAATAGGGAGGATATTCACATTTAAAATGAATAATGTTTTAAAGGTGAACGTTTAGCAGACTAAAATGTTTATAATGAAATTGGAAATATTTTTCAAATGTAGATAGGGTATATTATCCAAGTATAGAAAATAAAGAATGGAAATGTTTCGAACGTTAATAATGTATATTTTCTGAAACATGGGAGAATAAGAGTTTATAATAATTGGGAATGTTTTCCAAAAAGTGTGAAAAGGCTAAAACGGGATTTGTGAAATATCCGGTAAGATATGCGAATTCGAATAATAAAAACGAATATTAAATAAAAAGTGCCTGTGGTTGTGTGATGTTTTAGTTATACATTTGAATGAATGTTGTTTTTACTTCGATAGTTAAATAACCGACTATCGAAGTGTTTTGACCATCGTTGTCAATACGGAGAGACCGGTTGGATATATTATCTAAAAACCACTCCGTATAGGCATAAGCGCTGCAAGTTAGATTATGTCGAAGACAATTGAAGACGGAGTGAAATGCAAGGGTCGTTCTGTTCCAGAATGGTGTTTTCTGTTTGTCCAGTCCCAAGACAACTTGTATGAACGAGTGTCTGACAGAGTATACCTAACAAATCGCGTATGGTTGATCTCTTAAAGGTATTACGTCTGGTGGCGGAAGAATTTGTTCCTCTTAGCTTTTTATACCCGTGATATTTTTGGAAATCGATTGGTGAATTTACGGGTTTGACGATGTGGCATTCAAAGTGAATGGTGATCATATGTTCTGAAGATAGACGTAGCCTCTAGCCTCACAACCAGGAAGTAACAAAAGTTGGGCTAGGCAGCATGGCTAGTTGGGTCATCCCCAAGCAGGGTGTATTGTCACCGATCTAGAGAAAATTCATTTTTGTTCTTCTTTTTCGATTCTATATCTTCGGATTACGGTTGGATGACCAACAACCATGGGTGGCAATATATTCGATACACTCGTGCCAAATGAGTGGTCGGTCATGTGTGGCCGGGTCGCAAGACGTTCTTGTTGAACCCCAGTGTATACCCTCTAGAGTACACTGATCGGAAGGTGCTCCCATACCTTGTGTGTTGGAATCCAATCTCCAATACGCGTCTTGCGGTTTTTGATTTTATAATATATATATATATATATATATATGTGTGTGTGTGTGTGTGTGTGTGTGTGTGTGTGTGTGTGTGGAGCGTGAGATGCAAGCGTTCTTATACTTGGATATTTATTTGTTTAGACACTATCATAATATCACTGGATTTTGATATCAAAGTGTTTTGGGTTATAGTAAGGTAAAAACCTCCGTGTTTATGTGTGGGTTGGTCTTACTATTATCTTTTTGTTTCAATAGAATTTTCAAACTTAAACAGTACGGTTGGAATTTACTCACACCAATCCCATGACTGGCCCAGAATTTATTTGTTTGTGTTTTCCCTAAACTCTTGTGTGCCCAAATTTGTACGGGCAGTCAAGTGTTTCAGGCTTTGCAGAATCACTTGGAGGAGCTCGAAGCAGAAGGCTTCACCATTCGTATTTAGAGATTATTTCCGTTGTGATATGATGTATTGTACTCTGATAATGGTATGTATATACAATATAAATTTGTATTTCAAAGTTGTGTTATATAATACATTTTATCCATTCCGCTGTGAGTTTCGTGTTACTTTGATTCTGATCAGTTGTATTCTTCTTCTATTCTATTAGTTCTATCTTATCTTTCTCACCCTCTATCTTCTTTCTATTAATGATCTGAATTTTCGTGCACTTTGAGTTGAATGTGTAGGATATTAGTTAGCTCAAATTGGTACGGATTTTCGGGCCGTTACAGATTCCTATGTAGTGTAGCAGCTCTATTTCGATTTTGATGCTAATCCGTCTTGATTTGATGTAGATTTGTTTAATATGTGATTAGAAAGTGATTAGAGAGAGATTTGGAAGATGGAGGCCATTACTACGATTAGGGAAATATTTGTGGCGGCTGGAAAAATGAAAAGAAACCATTCTCTAACTCCTTTCAGCCCTCCCATAACCCTAATTCCGAGATGGGTTATGGGCCAAGCTGCTAATCACCCTATTAAGCCCGATTATGTTGTTTTTAATCTTCCAAACCTTATTTCAGCCATATCTCCCAAACGGTTAGTCTATTTGATTAATGTGACCACTCTGCGGAAAGGTAAACCATCATTTGAATCCAATGAGAGTGGTTTCAGGTCAAAACTCCTTACCAATCAAAAGTTATATGTGAAACAAGATTCTTCAAGGGCAAAACGATCATTTAAAATTTGGCAAAAATCATGAATGTTGGAAATGACCCCAATAGGCTTTTCCCAATGTTACACGACCATATGACTTCGTATGAAAATAAAATAAATATTCTACGATCCTCCGATACGTAGAATGCGGGTCATTACAATATTGATCACCCCTTTTGTACATGACAGAAATGGGAAGGTATATTAAAGAGATAGGGATTTTGGAGATATTTGCCATATATTTGTGTCATACTTTACGAAAGAAGAAACGAAAAGAAATCATATTAGGATAGAATTGATTGACGGAGAAAAGGGAATGATATCAATCAATTATATGACAAGAAAATTAATGCGAATGTTATGTATATTATTCTTCCATGAATTGATTTATTTACATAAATCAATTACTTCATTCCCAAGTAATTCTTCCCTATATAAAGAGATCCATAAAAAATGTTAATCTCATCATGTTTTATGTCATTTCTTCATTTTTTTGCTCTACTGTAATACTATGTAATCTCTTAATATCAATAAACCTCTTCCCCATTAAAGTGGACGTACACTTTCTCACGATAGTGGAACCATTATAAATTTGTGTGTTCTATCTTGTTTTCAATTTTTTTTCTGTGGTTTGTGATTGATAATTATTTGAATCTGTTTGTTCTATCACATCATTACAAGATCTTATTTAAGTTTTTCCATTGAAAGGGATTGATCACTCGTTACATTTATAATTGTTCTTTCCTCTTCTCTTTATCCTCACAATTCAGTTGTTCAGATTTAATTCAAATGAATTATATATTTGACCAGCTACTTTTATATCATACTATACACAAAATTTGATGTTTAGATGAAGTTGATATCATGACAATTCTCACTTCATAATTTGAGTTGAGATGAATTTGTGTATGAACTTGAAACATTTTGAATTTTTGATAATGCTATTTTACAACTTTTCTACTTTAATGTTTTGTGTATTGTTTCATGTTATCAATCTTAGTTTAACATTTGCAATCATTTTTTATGGATACTTTAGATTGACACAGCTAAATTAAAATTGTGTGGCTTACTGTATCTCTAAAATGTATATTTTGGAATATGTGCTCAACTGTTTAAATGAAGTTTTTGTTTATACTAATTTTTCATTGTTTATTTCTTCTATATTTAATTTCCCAATTTAATGGTTCATGTGACCATGCAAGTAACTTGTAAGTAAATAAAGTATTTGGCCACCAAAGCTTAAATATCTTATGATATAAAACCTTTCTATTTAATGAGTTTAATGTACTGTAGCTTTGACCCCAGAACTGAATTGATAGGTATCACTACAACAAAAGTATCATTCTACGACACTGATTTTGTAACAGTTCCCCAAAGTGTTGTAAAAAGAGTAGATTTTTCATAACATTTGGTATGAAAAATGTTGTAGTAGATTTTTCCAAACAACGTTCTATGTACAAATGTTGTAAAATAAAAGATACCTACAATGTTCTTCTAAGCTGTCATAGAAAACAACTTTTAACAATGACTTTTTTGTATTGTATTATATTAACCTTTTCATGACGTATATGTAATGATGCTGAAATATGCAAATAACACAATATTTTTTTAACATTGTAAATTTAGTTGTTCAATAATATTTATCAAAAGTTTTGAATTTAGTGTTAAACAACACCAAAAATAGTGGTGAATTCTATTTATTTTGTTTTTCATAACATTTGGATAATGTTATCACAATTCATATTTAGGATAATGTTTATTTTACATTGTTAGTAACATTATATTTAACAACTTTTGATTGATACTGTTGATTTTAATAGTTACACCAATAGATTAATAACATTATCATAAGCATGTTTTATAACTTCTAAATTGCATTGTTAAATGTCATAACAAGACAACAAAACATAGATGTTATAAGAAAATCAAAATGTGTTACTACCTTAACTTGTTGTTGTACTTTTTTGTACCACGAAAAAGGTTTTGTTAATGTCATAAAATAATTTTCGTTTAATAATACTTTTTTGACACTCTCCTTTTCTATTCACAACTTTTTAGTCACATTGCCTCTCTTAAGCTCAATTTATATAATTTCTAACTTAAATCCAGTTTGAAAACTAACTTACATAAAAGTTCGGTTCATGTCAGTAATGACACACCCAATTCCTCGAAAGCTCTGGTCAATTCTTTAAACTGCAAATTAACCAACTTTCAATTTAATTATTTGAGCGTAACTCTTACATATATGTAAAGAACGTTTCATGTCACTCCTATTTGAAAGCACCCCAATTGCACTATGTTTTCAGCCATTCGCTTACATTTAGATATTGTATGAATGGAAGAAAGAGTTAGTTGATGGAGAGAGAAACGGTGATATGCAGTTGAAATCATGTGGCATGTTGCACTATTTAAGTTGCACTATTATTGTTTAATTCGCTAAGTTTGTCTCTCTCCACAAACAGCAAGAGTTCTGGCAGTGGTTTCGAAATAAACGCAATCAGTTGGAGTTCCAGAAAACCATGGTTGATGAAAACATAGCAAATGCATGTGTTTTCTGACACATAGGAAATGTTGATGCCACTAAGGTCAGTACGAGTTTGTTCACACCCAAATAAGTGGTGTGAACATAACTCCCTCCCCTGATTGGTGGAAATCAGGGGGACCCATATGGGCCCCCCTGATTTCCACCAATCAGGGGCCGGAGTTTTGTTCACACCACTTTTTTGGTGTGAACAAACTCGCTCACTAAGGTTGCTGAATTCTGAATATTGTCAAAGATTACATCGAACCAACTAAAAGGAACGATGCAAACCGACACTATTAACCGGAAAAGATAAAAGGAAGAAAACTTATTTTTCTGGACACGCTAAATAATTACTCACAATCACATACAAGCAGAATTGAGAACGTCGCCTTTCTAAAAAGACTGTATCACTTGTAGAAACAAGATTCTATTGAAAAGATTTTTGTTTAAAAAAAAAAAAAAAAGTGGCCATGCCAGCTGGATCAAAATCAAATGAACATAAGATGCATGTCTTACAAGACGAACACATATAAAAACTGAACTCAAAACCATGGCACAAAACCACAGCAACACAGTACCCTAATTAACATAAGGGGTACATGTATAGCATAATTCATTCATATGCAAACACAACTAAATTAGCTTGGTTTTCTCGTGTATTATGGCCAGCACGTATCACTTCATCCACTAGAAGCAGCTGGGATGTAATTACAGGTCCTGGCTTCTCTGCGTTCTGATTCAAACCCACAGCGTTTCCTCTGTCATGCTCGCCGGTTGGAGATACGATGACAACTTGAGTATCAAGGCCATAGTTTTCTGCAAGAGTCTTACGCCAAAGATTATCACCTAATATTCCAATACCTTTCAAAAGTTTGTAATTGAACAGTAACCATATCAAATTCACTCAAACCTTATAATATCCAACAACTTATTCTTGAGTAAAAACTGAAACACGAGCAGTTAAATATATCATCATAAAAGCATCCAGTTGTTCAATACCCAGCAGACAACCATAATTACATTTTCATGTCCGTATTGAACTTATCTAACTCATTTATGTTCATGCATGTACATATAAATACATGGAAAAGACAGTTTTTTAATAGGATCTCTTATTAACGATTTCTGTCCTCTTCGAACCTGCCTTTTTTGTTGCACCCAACCGAGCCCTATCCGTAGAATAGTTCCTTCCAATTTGTTACACTGCCTTGCTTTTCAGAGTATCTCAAGATTGGTCTCCATGCACTTCAGGTTGTTGTTTACAAACCTACCGGAATGCTTGCTTTGATATGCTGGATTGCTTACTGTTTGGATAGCCCGTCAACGGATTTGAGAACAGAGAAAACATAAATTAAGATTATAAACAGCCGATATTGTACATGCAATGTTTGGCTTCATGGTATGCAAGTTCCACGCAATCTGATGCCCAGTATATGACATTAACTTCAACAGCTTGTCCACATCATTTTTATTCCCACTCAGAATACTGTAAATGTTACTGATCATTAATTCAAATCAATACAAGTAAATAATTTTGTTTACAAAAATAAAACATCACATATAATTTGATAGGGATTCAAACAGCAAAGCATAAATTGAGAGGACCATCATTAAATTGGTCACTTTCCCTACATAGGCGAGAAAAATAGTCTAATGCATCATTTTAAAAAAAAAAAACATAAACTGGCCACCCTTCATCATAACTACCAAGCATCATCTTGTGTTCCATTATTTCCATAGCTGTAATAATAGACTATAATATATGAGCTTTTGTTTGTACAGGAAGGAAAAAGGGAACAAAACTGCTACAACTATTACAACCTATCTTGAAGTTTGGATGGCAATATTTAATCCGAAAGATCATGGACAAGACAAGCAATAATCAGTAATGACTGTTAAAATTGAATCGTACAAAGTAGCAAGCGCAGTGGGAACTCATATCAGCAAAAGCCTATATCCATGTTGCTATTTACGTAAAGAAAAGTCCAATTAGGTGTGACTTCAGCGTGCCATAAATTGATTTAAATGTGAGATAAGAAACGGAATAGCATCTCCTTGATTTTATTAGAAACATATATGCAATAATGTAATACCCGATTCACGTTTGCGCGCATTCAAAAGGACAAGCACCAGCAAATTGAAGATCATCCACTGTAAGCGGCTCCACACTATCATAAAGATATTCAAACAATATGTTATGATGAATAACACTAAAAGAAATGCATAAAAACAGTAAATCACAGTATAATATACAATAAAAAGGACAGTAAATCTATACGCTATATGCAGATGTCGTTGCATGTATAACAATACCATCAATGATCTTACAGGTGACGTAGCGAATTGAAAGGTTACCCTAATCAGGAAAATATCTACAACCGGCAGTATTCATATTTGTATTGCATTAAACGCGTCAAGCGCATATTCTGATAGATGCTTGAGGGCAAGCACACACCTTTTAAGCATGAATCAATTAAGATTTCAAAATTAACTAAGATTTCAAATAGAAATAACTTTACATAGTCTTGGTAAATTTTCACAGTTTTTTTTTTACGCCTCGATATGTTCCCAAAGGATAACTTCAATTTTAATATTGGTGCTATTATTTTATTTCAAGACTTCTTGACACAATTTAGTTGCTAACTCAGCTTTTTGGTGCAGGTACAATTTGAAGACAAAAAGAATTGAAGCATGAACTAAAAAAAAAAAAAAGCTTCTTTATGTGCTACGTAATAAATGCTTCTTTTTGCCTGAGTTTCAAATATTAGTACTTTTTCATCTTATATTATTTAGTTTATGTCTCAATATATTGCTTTATTCTCAGCTACATGACGCTTTTGTCATAAAAGATGAATCCGAAGCCATTCCTATTACATGGACACTTGATGGAGTGAAAAGCTACTTTGACGGTTTTGAGAAAAAATGAAAGTGATTATGTTACTGTTTGCTAACACTGCAAATTGACACTTTGCAATCCCATACTTGAAGGTTGAAATCTCAGATGTCAAAACACCCAGCATAACTAAATAGAATTTCAAGGCTAACTAAAGAGAATTTCACTTTTGTAAAGGTGTTGGAGGTGATGAAGAGCCAAGTCTCTGTAGAAGGTATTTTCTAGGTAATCCTTTTTCCTATGAAGTTTCACTCACTTATTCAACTTAAATATATATCAATATGCAGTGTCCTTTGGGGTCGAGCTGTTAGTTCGTGTACTAGTTGACAGCATTCATCCTTCTAAGAATTCTTTCTGACTTGACAGATAAGCATACTGAGTATCAAATACAAACAATTTAACACATATGCTTTTCTTATAAAATTTGCAGAGTGATCCTCGAATTGAGGAGAGCACTCGACATTATTCATTGATATACTAGAAGCAAAAGCTGCCACTGAAATTGGCAGCCAATGAAACATAAGCTAAAATGTGTTAGAAATCAAGTTTTCTAGATATTGAAACATATGTATATCAATAGACTGATGATCCACACAAAACCATGGTAGCTAATAATGCATACCAATAAACTACATTTACAATACAAATATGATAGCGTAACCTAAGGAGAAGAATTACTACATGTATACGATAATTCTATACATACACCATAAACAACATTATCTACACCATAAATATTTTAAAAAAAAAAAAGTTAAGACAAAAATGCCCCTGCTTAATAAAAAATTAATGTCAATATTAGAGAATAAAGTATGTATGATACATAGACCCTCTTAATCTGCATTGTATATACTCAGTATGGTTTTCCATAATACAGCTAAAACTTCATTGCATTACTCATTAAATTACATTTGAACTCCATTCAACCATGAAATCCTATTGATAAAATGACAACTGATGTTCATGCATACTCTATTTAACATTTTCACTTCAAATTCTACAAAACAAGAAAATTCTAAGGTATAATACTACTGCGAATATGATTTCTAGAGTACTAACTTCCATCTATCTTTTACATTAATTAACTCACGTTAAATTAGACACTAAATTTTTAATTCTTGAATATTTTGATATTGAAATTTTAAACATGAGTTTCGATACATAAATAATTAAAGAAGTCTAAATTATATTTGAAGTATTCATTTATAATTTTTAAAAGTGAACTTGAACATCTTGAAGAATAGGCTACTTAATTTGAGTAATGCATGAGAGAGATAGTAAAATTGGATTGTTTTTTTTTTTTTTAAGTGAAGGGTAACTTTATAATGTACGTTGTATGTTAACTGTTAAGTAACATAATGGTGTATTTAATTTTGGCAAATTTTTTGGTGTATGTATAGTGCATTACAGTGTATTAATAGAATTACCCAAATATATAAATGGACAAACACAGAAAGTCCCTTTATTGAGAATTTAGTTAGATAAAATGATGAGGAATGCAGAGCTGGTGGAGTAGACTACGCACAGTGTGAACTAAAGCATATTTGAAATGCTTTATCAAGGGGGTATATACTTGAGCTTATTGATTAATATAAGCACCACAGTAGGTAAGCTGCGGATGGATCCCTAAACTAATTTGTATAGCATGAAGTGATGAGTCTACATGACTACAGAGCACCTTAACTTTGCATGTTGCGAATAGGTTGCAAGTTAGAGCCACGTATGTGGCCTTAACTACATACATGGGAAGATAACATCACTAGAATGTGGATAGGTGCTATTGTTGCTTGAAAAAAGGGTTTAGTGCACTGAAGTAAGTATATTGCAAGTTGCAATGGTGTAAAAAAATCTCAATGCTGCTGATGATGAGAAGCTATTATCATTGCCCTACGAGGAGTAACTTACTAGATGGACAGAATCATGGTTAAAATTGAGGAATAGCAGCACAAACTTGAGGTAATTTTTGGATCAGTTTTTTTTTTTTTTTTAACCTTAACTTTTCCATTTCATTTTCTAGACGTTTTCTTTTGCAATTTATCTTATGTTAACAGCAATTAGCGGAGAACTTATTTAATTCCAATCATCAAATAAGCAACTTATAAAAACTTCATCTCCTCTCTAGTTTATGATAATTTGTTGGAGAATTTAGGTGTTTGTAGCGAACACTTTTCCGCCTGATATAACTCTTTTTTTCTTTTTTCTTTTTTCCATTTTTGTCTTCCTCCTAACCGCTGGCAAAGAAAATCTTACTTGTATACAACTGTTTGATGCTAACCTGTAGTATTATCAATTAAACAATGCAAGTAATGAAGATTGAGAAAGCCTTACCCAATTCAACAAAAAAAATCCTCTTAGTAGAATCCTTCTTGTCTGTTTCACCTCAGTGCAGTTAAACTTACCTACATTATTTGTCTTCAGTACTCTAGAATCTAAAGCCACGTAAACAGAATTTGAAAACATATACAAATCAAAATATAAGGGAATTCATGAGCAAATATGAATTATCTTTCCTATATAACATATAATTCATAAAATAGTACAACCAAATCTCGAGCATATTCGAAAGATCTATTTGGCGCTCTGTTGGGAAATTACGCAGATTTCCTTATGATTATATTTATGGAGAAAAGAAATGAAATGTAGAATGGTAAGAGACACACAAATTTGATAACGGAGTTCGGCCAATTATGCCTACGTCTCCGGGCTGCTGCAGATCTTTTATTTCAGAGAATATTACAAAGTGATTACACAAAACACTTTTCACTTAACACTCGTTCTCACTCTAAGCTTGCTCGCTACTTTACTTCTTGTTGAATATGAGATTAGGATGAGATATCAAGTTATGAAGAAGAAGGAAGTATTTATATAAGGTGAGAAATGGTTGTTGGGGGTTGGTGGCTTGGTTGGTGGCCCGGTTGGTGGTGGTAGGTGGTCGCCCATGTTTATTGTATGGGTTGTTGGTTGCACATGTAACAACCATTCTAACAATCTCCCACTTGAAGACTGATTTCAATCCGTCTTCACACCTTGATCGATGCAACAGCCATTCTGCTCTTTTTACTCTAGCAGACCAACTGAAGTTGAACACAACTTCAGTTTATCGATAGTTACCGTCTTTGTCAACATATCTGATGGATTCTTGCTTCCTTCGATCTTCTCCAGTATTAACACATCATCTTCTAGTAGAGATCTGATGAAAAGTGATAACGAAGTCCGATATGTTTGGTTCTGGAATGAAATGCTGAATTCTTCGCCAAATGTATTGCACTTTGACTATCACTGTATAAAACATTCATTTCCTGTTTGAATCCCAGCTCAGTTAACAAACCTTGAAGCCATATCATCTCTTTACTAGCTTCGGTGATTGCTACATACTCAGCTTCTGTAGTGGATAAAGTGACAATCTTCTGTACCTGTGACATCCAACTAACAGCTGTAGTTCCAATCGTGAATACATAACCTGTAGTACTTCTTCGATGATCGACTTCGCCTCCAAAGTCTGCATCTACATAGCCTTGAGTTTTAACCTGCCCTTTACCAAAGTACAAAGAGTTATGTACGGTACCTCGTAGATATCTCAAAATCCACTTGACTGCTTCCCAATGAGCTTTCCCTGGATTTGACATGAACCTGCTAACAACTCCCACTGCATGGCCAATGTCTGGTCTCGTACAGACCATGGCATACATTAAGCTTCCAATAGCCGAGGAATAAGGAACACCATTCATGAAATTTCTTTCTTCCTCGGTTTGCGGGGACTGATCCTTGGATAGGCGAAAGTGACTGGCCAATGGTGTACTGACTGGCTTAGCATCGTCCATGTTGAATCTCTGCAAAACACGATTGATATAATCTGCTTGAGATAGCTGCAAGAGTCCTTTCTGCTTATCTCTAGTGATTTGCATTCCAAGAATCTTCTTTGCTGGGCCTAAGTCTTTCATGTCAAACTCCTTTGACAGTTGCTGCTTCAACCTTCTGATATCGTCCATATTTGATCCTGCTACTAACATGTCATCAACATAAAGCAGTAAAATGGTATAACTAGACTTATATCGCTTGAAGTAGCAACAATGATCAGCATTGCACTTCTGGAACTCTTCCTTGTGCATGAATCCATCAAACTTTTTGTACCATTGTCTTGGGGCTTGTTTCAGGCCATACAAGCTTTTCTTTAGTCTGCACACCATGTTCTTCCTCCCTTTCTCGAAGAATCCTTCTGGTTGGTGCATGTATATCTCCTCATCCAAGTCTCCATGAAGAAATGCGGTCTTCACATCTAACTGTTCAAGATGAAGGTCTTCAATAGCAACAATACTTAATACTGACCTGATAGTATTGAGCTTCACAACGGGAGAAAAAATGTCAGTGTAGTCCACTCCTTCCTTCTGTTGGAATCCTTTGACAACTAGTCGAGCTTTGTATCTCTTGGCACCATCGTGCTCCTCTTTCACGCGATACACCCATTTATTGTGAAGTGTCTTCTTTCCTATGGGCAACTCAACTAGTTCCCATGTCTGGTTGGAGATAAGAGACTTCATCTCATCTTCCATGGCAAGCTCCCACTTACTAGCATCTTCAGTCTGAGATGCTTCATCATAGCATTCAGGTTCCCCTGCATCAGTCAGCAACAAATAATTCATGTATCTTTTGTTAGGTACATGAGGTCGAGAAGATCTTCTCAATCCAGGAACAGGAGTAGGATGTTGTAGTGTGTCAGACTGGTCCACACTACTCAGATCAACGATTTCATCAGGCTGAGCACTTTCTATAGTCGGTCCTGTGATGAGACTATCTGGAATATCGTTTGCATCTGCAAATACTGACTCACTCTGCTTTGAGTCGTTGACTTCTGTTTTGTGTCTGTCTTTGTACATTACTCTTTCGTTAAAGATCACATCTCGGCTACGAATCACCTTCTTGTTTTCATCGTCCCAAATGCGGTAACCAAACTCATTTTCGCCATAGCCGATGAGAGTGCATTTCTTGGATTTGGGATCAAGTTTATTTCTGCCTTGATCACTAATATGCACATATGCTAAACAACCGAAAACTTTTAGATGTGATAGTTTTACCTCCTTACCACTCCATAACTCTTCTGGTATTTTGTGCTCTAATGGAACTGAAGGACCTCTGTTGATTAAATAAGCTGCTGTGTTGACTGCTTCTGCCCAGAACTGCTTTGGTAGACCTGACTGTATACGAATGCTTCTGGCTCTTTCTGTCAACGTTCGATTCATACGCTCAGCTACACCATTGTGTTGAGGCGTACCCGGCACGGTTCTCTGCATTTTGATCCCGTGCTCATAACAGAACTGCTTGAATCTGGTGTCTTCATATTCACCTCCATTGTCAGTTCTAAGCTTTTTGATCTTTAGATTTGTCTCATTTTCAACCATAGCTTTCCATATCCTGAAAGCCTCGAACACTTCAGATTTATGCCTTAAAAAATAAACCCATACCTTTCGCGAGTGATCATCGATGAAAGTAACGAAGTAATGCTTTCCACCGATGGATGAGATGGTCGTTGGCCCCCAAACATCGGAATGAACAAGCTCCAGCTTTTCCTTCTTTGGGGTTTTACCACTTATTTGAAAGCTGACTCTCTTCTGCTTTCCAAATATGCAATTTTCGCACATGCCTATTTCCACTGACTGTAGACCTGAAAGTTTCCCCTTCGAGTGCATAATCTTCATTCCCTTTTCACTCATATGGCCTAGCCTCTGGTGCCATATGTTGGAATTTTCGTTGCTGGCTGCAACAGTGATCGAACATCGCGCTCCTGATGTCATGTAAAGAGTACCACTCTTTTTGCCTTGAGCAATCGTCATTGCACCCTTCGAAATTTTCCAGTCATCACCATGGAAGGTCGTAGTATAGCCTTCACTAGCTAATTGTCCTACGGAGATCAAATTCTTTCTCAAGTCTGGTATGTGTCTGACATCCTTTAGCTCCCAAACTGACGCGTTCAGCTTAATCTTCACAGAACCTTTACCAACAATATCACAAGGTTGATCGTCACCAAGATATACCTTTCCAAGATTTCCAGAGGCGTAGCTTTCGAAGAATTCTTTCTGCGAAGTGGCATGAAACGATGCTCCAGAGTCTAGCACCCAAGACTCTTCCTTGCTCTCCAAAGAGCATATCAACGCTTCATCTCCTCCTGAGGTAGAAGTAACATTTGCCTCTGTCTTCGCCTCATGATCCTTTGGTGCACTTCTGCATTGATTTTTGTAGTGCCCGGTCTTGCCGCAGTTCCAACACTCAATGGTCTTTGAGCCGTTGGGATTTCTGGATTTAGATCTCCAGTCCTTCGACCTACCACGGTAGTTCGATTTGCTACGTCCATTTCCTCGTGTTGAATTTCTTCCTCTTGATTGTGTATGCAAAATTGAAAAATTTGATGACTCACCAGAATCTCTTCGCCGGATCTCTTCACTGAGAACCATATCACGAATATCATCAAATTTTAACTTATTGCTTCCCGATGAGCTACTCACTGCTGTGACAGTAGCGTTCCAACTTTCTGGCAGGGAAGACAAAAGTATCAACGCGCGTACTTCTTCGTCAAACTCAATTTCAACTGAACTTAACTGAGTAGTAACTGTATTCAGTTCATTGAGATGTTGAGCTACCGATGCACCTTCTGTCATCCGCAAATTGAACAATCGCCTCATCAAATGAACTTTGTTAGAGGCCGACGGCTTCTCATACATACTGGAGAGAGCCGCCATAAGACCTGCCGTGGTCTTTTCCTTTGCTATGTTGAAAGCAACATTGCGAGATAACGTCAATCGAATAACTCCAAGAGCTTGTCTATCAAGAAGAGCCCAATCTTCATCCTTCATATTCTCGGGCTTCTTTTCTGAGAGAGGTTGATAAAGCCTTTTCTGATACAGATAATCTTCAATCTGCATTTTCCAAAAGCCAAAGTCGGCTCCGTCAAACTTCTCGATTTTCACCTTTCCTTCATCTGCCGCCATCGCTCCCACTCGAATTTAATTTCTTTTCTAACAAATTATGGCTCTGATACCAGTTGTTGAGAAATTACGCAGATTTCCTTATGATTATATTTGTGGAGAAAAGAAATGAAATGTAGAATGGTAAGAGACACACAAATTTGATAACGGAGTTCGGCCAATTATGCCTACGTCTCCGGGCTGCTGCAGATCTTTTATTTCGGAGAATATTACAAAGTGATTACACAAAACATTTTTCACTCAACACTCGTTCTCACTCTAAGCTTGCTCGCTCCTTTACTTCTTGTTGAATATGAGATTGGGATGAGATGTCAAGTTATGAAGAAGAAGGAAGTATTTATAAGGTGAGAAATGGTTGGTGGGGGGTTGGTGGCTTGGTTGGTGGCCCGGTTGGTGGTGGTAGGTGGCCGCCCATGTTTATTGTATGGGTTGTTGGTTGCACATGTAACAACCATTCTAACACAGTGCTCTAATAAGATCTGCCTTGAACTTAGTGAAATGTTACATGCTAGGTTCTTAAACTAAGTTTGGCCAAAAGAAATAGAGTTTTGGCTTTTAGCAATAAACTTAATTGGAGTCGTACGTGTTGTAGATCATCGGATGGACGAAATATATATATATATATATATATATATATATATATATATATATATATATAACACAATCAGTTACCATGGAGGGTTGCTAATTGATGAAAGGTATCCACAATTATCAGGTTTTCATTGGATAGCTAATTTGCAATACCATGGCGATTTAGATGGTTGGCATGGGGAATAAAGTCTGAAATCGTTTGTAACATACTTTTACATATCTACTTATGTGACAGCATCCAGGTTCAACGCTAATATGGTGATAATGGAAATTTTAGTTAGTGTCAACTGGAGGGATTATTTAGCCAATCTTAGTTTCGTCCCTGTCAATTGGAGGGATTATTTAGCACAACTCTGCTGCCTTTTGATTACTTTATTTAGTGTTGATATTCCAGCTATCCACTTCACATTGCTGCGTTAGACTTGGGTACAATTTTGGCATACATCATCATTCCAGCACATGTGCCTTCTCTAGCTATGCTTTCAGGTACTCTTTTACCAACCATGCTAGAACGACCGGGACTGAGTAATCACGGATGACGTGGAACGAAGATAAACGGTGAAGATTAAGAAATGAAGGCTACAATTCAGACGGAAAAATAGGAGGAGACCACTTTCTATTTCTGCTTTTGGTGTAATTCACCGGGTATGCATGTGGTTGAAACAGCAATCCCTTCTTTTACGTACTGATATCTTTGGTGTGATGCATGCATGTTGTTTTCCTATGCTTCTTTTTTGCTACTCACGCAGAGACTTGTCTGAGTTTTCTCCACTGTCTGATAATGCACTTTCAGCCTTTTCCTGTTTTAACTATGTCAAATTGCCTCAAGTATTTCCATTAAAATATGCCCTGTCATTCCGCAAATGGTGAAAAAATGGGGTCTGGCACAGTTTCGGTCAAAACCGGGCCTCAAGAGCTCAGGGTGCGTTTGGTTTAAAATGAGTTTTGGGTTTTTAGTTTTCATAATTAATTACAAAACATTAAAGATATGGAAGGAGGAATGGTAGAATGAAAGGAAGATGGAGGGGACCGCGGAGGGGATGTATCAATCATGGAAGGAAGAGTTGGTCTCCATGTTTCTCTCATTTCTGAAAACATGAAAAATAGATAAAAGTTGTTTTTTATTTTGTGTGTTAACTTTGTTTTCTAAAATGTTTGTTTTATATGATACACATGGGTTGTGCACTTCTTTGTATAGATGAAAACCCAAAACTTAAAATGCTAAACCAAACACTACCTCAGTTTCGCTCAAATCGAGCTTGGATCAGTTTTGAAATTGAGCCTCAAGAGCTGAGTTTAAGTGAGCCTCAAGAGCTGAGTTCCAAAACTGAGCCTGAATAAATTTGGTACAAACTAAGTCTCTAAAGCCCAGATTTGTAGAAACTGAGCATGGCTTAGTTTCGCGTATCTGAACTTGCCTAGACTGAGCCTGCCTCAGTACCGAAATTGAGCCCAGTTTTAAAACGGAGCCTGTGAGCCTGGTTACCATTTTTCTTTCTCTATTTTTTTTTTTTTTTTATCTTCATTTTCATTTTTAATTTGTGTCTTTTTGAATGTTTAGGCTTTAATTGAAGCTGCAACGCAAAGAGAATGAATATAAGAAATGGAGAATGGAGATGCGACACAAGAATGATCATTATACATTGTCTAAGTTGGTTGATGGAGGTTTTGTAATTTAGATGGAATGTCGCGTTAATGTCACGTTGTTACTTGTAAGCTTGTCGATATTTTGTAGTAGCAAGTATGGAGTTTTCACACATTGAACATTGTATGATTTCACATTAAATATTTAATATATTTGGTGTTCTTTTTTTAAATTTGGTGGTATGTTAGTTTTGCAATTTGGCTACAAGTTTTCTACAGCTATAAATTTGTATAGTTGGACTGAAATAATACTTGTAGTACTATAAGATTTTTTTTATTAAATATGGTTTATCTATGCCAAATTAGGAGGAATCATTAACAGATATAACCATTAGAAATATAAAATTTCATAGCGGTTGTAACTATAGAACAAAAGAATGTTCCGACATCTATAAATGTTAAAAGAACGGGAATAACAATTATAACTGCTGAAACTATAGAGTTACCCAATAGTTATAACTGTTGGAAGTACAAATTTAACAACAGTTTAACTGTCGAAAGTACAAAATCTAGCAACAGTTATAACTGTTGGAAGTTGAAACTGTTCTAACGGTTATAACTGTTGGAAGTTCAGAATGTCCCAATGGTTATAACAGTTGGAAGTTCAATCGTTCCCAATCATTATAATTGTTGGTAAATACGTTACAAAATTTACCACGTACCTTTACCAACATTTATAACTGTTAGTAATTTGATTTTTAACAATTATAACTGTTACAAAATGACAATTCTGGTGTTGTGCTGGTTAAACAGTTGAAAACTCATATGCAGCATGCCATTTTTTCACATGGCTTCTTTTCATTTTCGAGACTATATATAGATTTATTTTTGTTTTAAATTTCAAATGTCATGCTTATTTATTATTACATTTGGAAAAATGATCTAAATTAAAAAAAAATATTTATATAATTGTGTATATAGTAACAATAGCCTAAAGCAATAACCTCACTTGAAATTGAACAAATTTTTGCATATTTATGTATATAAAAGCCTTTAAAGTAAACGATGATGATATAGCAATTATTTTCTCTTATTCCTATCACTATAGAATTATCAATGTATTTATACTTTATACTCTATCCTTTAATTATCTGATCGATAACTCTTTATGTCTTTCATCACATGTTTAAGACATAATCTCTTTTGCGAATAATATTTATTTGGATGTTAATAGTTTTGATTCAGAAATCTATTGGTTTTACTCCAAAAATATAGCATACCATATATTCCTAGTGCGTTTAGAACATTACAGAATGGCAAATAGATTAATTATGAGTATAGGTGTACTTTGACTCATTATCCTTTCCATCAATTAAAGGACATGAACTAATAGAAAATATTGATTACACAAAACCACAAACTCATAAAACTTAACATGAAAAATACAATGAAGTTAACTGAAATTTATAAAAGAACATGGTAAATTAGTGCAAATATTTCTGGTTTGAGGTTGACGAACTAATCAAGAAAATTTATTAGCTAAACACTATTGTTCAAATTCATACATAAATAATAAAATAATAAATACTAAAGCAGCATAAATTCTAAAAACAATTAATGCCTTTGAAGGAACAGAAATATAGAGCACAAAAGAGAAAAGCGGCAATGTTGGTCAGTTAGAAGGTATGATAGTGCAAATTAAAGTTACCTGAATTTGTATAATCTGGAATATGTAATAAATTACCATTTATATCCTTTAATTTCAATGTGTATAAATGCTAATAAACAAAAATAAATACATTTATATGCATACACTACAAGAAAAATATGATTTCACAACACTGAATAAATGTAATTAATGTATTTTAACAACATTTATCATAATGTTGTTATATCCATAGTTGTGAAAGTTGGGGTCCCTTTTACAACAATTACATAATTGTTGTACAAAACGTTGTAGAAAAGTCGATTATAACAAAATACAAATATAGTGGAAACACCAAAAAATGAATAAGAAAGTATTTACCACGTTTTGTAAATGTTAAGAGATAGCCAAACACAACATATTCCAAATATTTTGACAAGCTTTTTTGTAATATTGTTTAGATGCTGTAATATCTACTTTGTCAATGATTTCCATATGTTGTAACTTAATTTCTACAACTTTATTCTTCCGTTGTAAAACCATCATTCACATCTTTTAGTAAAAGTTGTGCAATACTTTTCTACAACTATTTTAAAATGTAATATTTTATATTTTAATCATATTTAATAAGTGTTGTAAATATAGGTAGACAACATTGTTTAAATGTTAACCAAACATCATTTGCATCATTTAATTAAAATTGCAGAATGAAGTTTGTACAACTTTTTTTAGTCATTATATTTTGCATCACAATTACGCATGCGAATCATTGTAAATAAATATTCTACAGCATTGCTTTTACGTAACTAAAATTAATTCGCACCAAAAACGTTGTGCATAAACAACATACAATTAATGTCAAACATTGTACATATATTATGCCAACAATTCTCACATTTTATATTTTATGTTTCAACAATAATATATATATATATACACACACACACACATATATATATATATATATATATATATATACATACATAATAAGTTTATTATCATCACAAAACGCTATTAAACATCCAACCACAACTGGACATCGTACATTAAAAACGTATGATGCACGAAAAATTTGATTAACTAGTTAAATATCAATGAGAAAACTAGTACAAGACACATATAACAAACTAATTATATATTAACAAGAAAAAACATTACATGAGTCATTACATAGCATTGTGGGGTAAGGAAAACATACAGTTCAAAGGAGAATCAAAATGTTATTTAGAACCAGAATGTAATTGCTTCGAACGAAAATATGATGGCAGCAAAAGTCCTCTTCCTAGAAGTACCTTTACTCCTGCATTATCTACAACATAAAAATTTAATTACACACTGATTAGTTTAATATCATTGGATAATAACAAAAGGGTAGATAAACTATAACTAGTTTAAAAGTTTAATAACTCTATAATTACACACTGATTAGTGTGGACACATTATATATTTTAATTAATTATCTTTAGTTTTTTTTAGCATTACATGCACCCTACCGGATTATGTAAAAATTATCTCGGTTAAACGATTTTAAGGGTGATATCAGTCTACTGCAGTTATATGATTTGAACATTTCTCTTAAACTTGGAAACCAACATAACTGAAGGCATTTTGCCTTAATATAATCACAGACATTCAGATGAGCTTCTTCTACCTTTGGTAAGTTTCTATACCATTTCTTCTATAAAATTTGTTTGAGATTTGTCTTGTTAATGTCATCATGTGAACTTCTTAATGTAGAAAAGTTGAAGCTTAAGGGGTAACTCTGCTAACTGGGAAGACCGATTAAATTAAGCAAAAGGGATAGCAAGAAGGATTTAACTAATGAAAAAATCAATCCTTTTTTAACTTATATTTTACTGACATAATAATTACGGAATACTGATATAAGCGTATCTTTGACAAGAACCATCACCATTGAAATTGAAGCCACGCGAGTCATCCTCATTGTCAGTGCATGTCTGCAAATTTGGAATAAAACAGCTGATACGATATTGATATAGGTTCTCAGCTTCTACAAAGGTATAACTGGATGCAAAGCGTTCATGTATCTCTGTCAACAGAAACAATGGTTAGAAATATCACCAATAAGCGATTTATCAACATTATTGGGTTGTTACTAAAAAAGGAAAATAAAACAAAACTTACTTTTGAGAATGTATAGACCTGGTTTACCAATATAAAAGGGATGAAATTAGGTTACTGCAACTACACATTGTACGAATGAAATCATTTATAATGCTGACAGGAAGCATTTATTAAGTACAGCTGCAAAGCACCTAATTTAGTATATTCATACTTTGAAAGCACTAAAATAAAACCGATATCAAACCATCCTTCCATTCTCCAACTACAGCTGGTTTGCCGAAGAAAAAGAAAAACTGAATCCATTCCATTATGAAGAAGATTATAATAACAAGAGCAGAAACCTGAAAAGGTTAGGAGGAAAAGCCCTTTCACTCAAATCCGTTGCTAATGCAAAATCCAGAAACTCTGGCTACAATCCTTCGCTTATTAAAAAACAAATGGAATTCTACAAAACATGCCAAATATGTGAGCAAGTTCAAGAAATCGATAAAGCGTGAATGTCAGACAGGTGATTCTGCCGCATTAATGATCCTTCAGTGTATAAAGGATGAAGAAATTGAAACAAGGACAAAAGCAGTCAAGAAGAAACTGAGTTTAAAAGCTTTAAGCGAAGAATTTGAGAAGAAGCAAGTGGAAGCGGAGAGAGCAAGGTTGGAAAGAGAAGCAAAAATAAAAGAAAAAAAAACGAAGAAAGGGCAAAAGCTGAAGCCAAGCGCAGGGCTCAAAGAGAGAACATGTTCAAAAGGACGCGATCGGGTCAACCTGTCATGAAGTACATAATCCAGCATATGTTAGAAGGTTTACTTAATGAATCTAAACCTTAATATTTTCTTAGGTCTAGAATATTATATGATAGCATATTGTTTTTGGGACTGTTGCTAACTGTATCCATTCCAGAATTATATGTAGTGTAACACTAACCTATATCTTACTGTAGTTGCATTTGATTTGATATGATGCATTTGCTTTCCAAATTTTGGTTTCTGAAGTGAACGAGGGAACCATGAACCAAAAAACCAAAAAAAAAAACAAAAAACAAAAAATCTCTATATGGTTAGATTTATCTCTAAGAAACTTATAAATCGTCTGTAATTGATAATACCATCATTGTCTGGTTGTTATTAAAATTATCTTTATAATCTAATTATGACATTGTAGTATACTTCCTAGTCATTAGTTGTTCTTGTTACCTTTAGAACATTGATCGCGTCTTAATATCAAGGGGTTAATGTCATGGCAACCCACTAGGCATTTAAGGTAATTAATACTGCAGACATATCATATGATCAACTATGTCATGGGTGCTTAGATCATCAATCAATAAAGTATTTTTTACATTAAATGATCTTATCTGATTATGATATTGACATGACAATGTACTATAAGTCTCTATGGCAGGATTTACATAGGTAATTACGACGTATTAGTTACTAAGGCACCCTTGAGTTATAGAACTACTTTTGGTAATTGCGGTTTAATGGATTGCACATCTAGTACTGGTGTATTGTATCCAATACTGCTTGGCTGTTTAAACAACAATTTAGAAATTGTTAGTTAACGCTTTGTGCAATTTCTAATGGTTATTCTAGAAACAACAAGATGAATTTTTTGCCTTTAGGAGAAAAAAAATTCAAAGAAACAGAGAGCCTAACTGAAACTCCATGACATTCAATCAAATTTGAAGACAGCTTGAAAGCAATAGGGCTATGAGGTAGGGAGGCAAGTTTTAAGGATATTTTTTTGGTAGCTTGGGTTATATATAAAACTAGTGAAATTAAAATGATTCCCCATTTTAATGGTTAGCTGATACATCTGAATTCTATAATTTTGTTCAACTAGTAGAGGTAACGGACATTGTTTAAGGGACACCAGCTTTGCATAACACACAGGTGCGCTTTGTAATGATTAGCGCAACTATCGGACAAAACTTAACATTGTTATCTTAGCAGTTAGCACACATGATGAAGGCTCTGCACGGTTGAACTGTGGTATGTAATAAAATTACCAAATTAAATGATGTAACCATACTGCTGTCAGTCAGAATTTGTAGAGATCCACCATGTAGTAAACATGTAAATTAAAGTATCACACAGAAGTCATGGTCATCGCTAGTACTGTTATTAATTAAAGTACTATAAGACAATATGAGCTTTCAGGTTGTGCGTTCAGATTTATACTAAGACCAATCCATTAAATTTAATTCAAATGTTCATACAAGTCACTTTAAAATTTCTGCCATTCATATATTTGGATATGAGATTAGGATGTAACCATACTGCTGCCAGTCATCGCTAGTACTGTTATTAATTGAATGCGCGCAAATGTTCATACAAGTCACTTTAAAATTTCTGCCATTCAAATGTTCATACAAGTCACTTTAAAATTTCTGCCATGAATGCCCCATTCAAATGTTCATAACAGTACTAGCGATGACTGGCAGCAGTATGGTTACATCCTAATCTCATATCCAAATATATGAATGGCAGAAATTTTAAAGTGACTTGTATGAACATTTGAATTAAATTTAATGGATTGGTCTTAGTATAAATCTGAACGCACAACCTGAAAGCTCATATTGTCTTATAGTACTTTAATTAATAACAGTACTAGCGATGACCATGACTTCTGTGTGATACTTTAATTTACATGTTTACTACATGGTGGATCTCTACAAATTCTGACTGACAGCAGTATGGTTACATCATTTAATTTGGTAATTTTATTACATACCACAGTTCAACCGTGCAGAGCCTTCATCATGTGTGCTAACTGCTAAGATAACAATGTTAAGTTTTGTCCGATAGTTGCGCTAATCATTACAAAGCGCACCTGTGTGTTATGCAAAGCTGGTGTCCCTTAAACAATGTCCGTTACCTCTACTAGTTGAACAAAATTATAGAATTCAGATGTATCAGCTAACCATTAAAATGGGGAATCATTTTAATTTCACTAGTTTTATATATAACCCAAGCTACCAAAAAAATATCCTTAAAACTTGCCTCCCTACCTCATAGCCCTATTGCTTTCAAGCTGTCTTCAAATTTGATTGAATGTCATGGAGTTTCAGTTAGGCTCTCTGTTTCTTTGAATTTTTTTTCTCCTAAAGGCAAAAAATTCATCTTGTTGTTTCTAGAATAACCATTAGAAATTGCACAAAGCGTTAACTAACAATTTCTAAATTGTTGTTTAAACAGCCAAGCAGTATTGGATACAATACACCAGTACTAGCTGTGCAATCCATTAAACCGCAATTACCAAAAGTAGTTCTATAACTCAAGGGTGCCTTAGTAACTAATACGTCGTAATTACCTATGTAAATCCTGCCATAGAGACTTATAGTACATTGTCATGTCAATATCATAATCAGATAAGATCATTTAATGTAAAAAATACTTTATTGATTGATGATCTAAGCACCCATGACATAGTTGATCATATGATATGTCTGCAGTATTAATTACCTTAAATGCCTAGTGGGTTGCCATGACATTAACCCCTTGATATTAAGACGCGATCAATGTTCTAAAGGTAACAAGAACAACTAATGACTAGGAAGTATACTACAATGTCATAATTAGATTATAAAGATAATTTTAATAACAACCAGACAATGATGGTATTATCAATTACAGACGATTTATAAGTTTCTTAGAGATAAATCTAACCATATAGAGATTTTTTGTTTTTTGTTTTTTTTTTGGTTTTTTGGTTCATGGTTCCCTCGTTCACTTCAGAAACCAAAATTTGGAAAGCAAATGCATCATATCAAATCAAATGCAACTACAGTAAGATATAGGTTAGTGTTACACTACATATAATTCTGGAATGGATACAATTAGCAACAGTCCCAAAAACAATATGCTATCATATAATATTCTAGACCTAAGAAAATATTAAGGTTTAGATTCATTAAGTAAACCTTCTAACATATGCTGGATTATGTACTTTATGACAGGTTGACCCGATCGCGTCCTTTTGAACATGTTCTCTCTTTGAGCCCTGCGCTTGGCTTCAGCTTTTGCCCTTTCTTCGTTTTTTTTTCTTTTATTTTTGCTTCTCTTTCCAACCTTGCTCTCTCCGCTTCCACTTGCTTCTTCTCAAATTCTTCGCTTAAAGCTTTTAAACTCAGTTTCTTCTTGACTGCTTTTGTCCTTGTTTCAATTTCTTCATCCTTTATA
The DNA here is from genome assembly GCA_030737875.1 of Allium sativum. Taxonomy (NCBI): domain Eukaryota; kingdom Viridiplantae; phylum Streptophyta; class Magnoliopsida; order Asparagales; family Amaryllidaceae; genus Allium; species Allium sativum. Next base: position 1,008,151,360 of record CM060916.1, read on the forward strand.
CACTGAAGGATCATTAATGCGGCAGAATCACCTGTCTGACATTCACGCTTTATCGATTTCTTGAACTTGCTCACATATTTGGCATGTTTTGTAGAATTCCATTTGTTTTTTAATAAGCGAAGGATTGTAGCCAGAGTTTCTGGATTTTGCATTAGCAACGGATTTGAGTGAAAGGGCTTTTCCTCCTAACCTTTTCAGGTTTCTGCTCTTGTTATTATAATCTTCTTCATAATGGAATGGATTCAGTTTTTCTTTTTCTTCGGCAAACCAGCTGTAGTTGGAGAATGGAAGGATGGTTTGATATCGGTTTTATTTTAGTGCTTTCAAAGTATGAATATACTAAATTAGGTGCTTTGCAGCTGTACTTAATAAATGCTTCCTGTCAGCATTATAAATGATTTCATTCGTACAATGTGTAGTTGCAGTAACCTAATTTCATCCCTTTTATATTGGTAAACCAGGTCTATACATTCTCAAAAGTAAGTTTTGTTTTATTTTCCTTTTTTAGTAACAACCCAATAATGTTGATAAATCGCTTATTGGTGATATTTCTAACCATTGTTTCTGTTGACAGAGATACATGAACGCTTTGCATCCAGTTATACCTTTGTAGAAGCTGAGAACCTATATCAATATCGTATCAGCTGTTTTATTCCAAATTTGCAGACATGCACTGACAATGAGGATGACTCGCGTGGCTTCAATTTCAATGGTGATGGTTCTTGTCAAAGATACGCTTATATCAGTATTCCGTAATTATTATGTCAGTAAAATATAAGTTAAAAAAGGATTGATTTTTTCATTAGTTAAATCCTTCTTGCTATCCCTTTTGCTTAATTTAATCGGTCTTCCCAGTTAGCAGAGTTACCCCTTAAGCTTCAACTTTTCTACATTAAGAAGTTCACATGATGACATTAACAAGACAAATCTCAAACAAATTTTATAGAAGAAATGGTATAGAAACTTACCAAAGGTAGAAGAAGCTCATCTGAATGTCTGTGATTATATTAAGGCAAAATGCCTTCAGTTATGTTGGTTTCCAAGTTTAAGAGAAATGTTCAAATCATATAACTGCAGTAGACTGATATCACCCTTAAAATCGTTTAACCGAGATAATTTTTACATAATCCGGTAGGGTGCATGTAATGCTAAAAAAAACTAAAGATAATTAATTAAAATATATAATGTGTCCACACTAATCAGTGTGTAATTATAGAGTTATTAAACTTTTAAACTAGTTATAGTTTATCTACCCTTTTGTTATTATCCAATGATATTAAACTAATCAGTGTGTAATTAAATTTTTATGTTGTAGATAATGCAGGAGTAAAGGTACTTCTAGGAAGAGGACTTTTGCTGCCATCATATTTTCGTTCGAAGCAATTACATTCTGGTTCTAAATAACATTTTGATTCTCCTTTGAACTGTATGTTTTCCTTACCCCACAATGCTATGTAATGACTCATGTAATGTTTTTTCTTGTTAATATATAATTAGTTTGTTATATGTGTCTTGTACTAGTTTTCTCATTGATATTTAACTAGTTAATCAAATTTTTCGTGCATCATACGTTTTTAATGTACGATGTCCAGTTGTGGTTGGATGTTTAATAGCGTTTTGTGATGATAATAAACTTATTATGTATGTATATATATATATATATATATATATATATATATATGTGTGTGTGTGTGTGTATATATATATATATTATTGTTGAAACATAAAATATAAAATGTGAGAATTGTTGGCATAATATATGTACAATGTTTGACATTAATTGTATGTTGTTTATGCACAACGTTTTTGGTGCGAATTAATTTTAGTTACGTAAAAGCAATGCTGTAGAATATTTATTTACAATGATTCGCATGCGTAATTGTGATGCAAAATATAATGACTAAAAAAAGTTGTACAAACTTCATTCTGCAATTTTAATTAAATGATGCAAATGATGTTTGGTTAACATTTAAACAATGTTGTCTACCTATATTTACAACACTTATTAAATATGATTAAAATATAAAATATTACATTTTAAAATAGTTGTAGAAAAGTATTGCACAACTTTTACTAAAAGATGTGAATGATGGTTTTACAACGGAAGAATAAAGTTGTAGAAATTAAGTTACAACAAATGGAAATCATTGACAAAGTAGATATTACAGCATCTAAACAATATTACAAAAAAGCTTGTCAAAATATTTGGAATATGTTGTGTTTGGCTATCTCTTAACATTTACAAAACGTGGTAAATACTTTCTTATTCATTTTTTGGTGTTTCCACTATATTTGTATTTTGTTATAATCGACTTTTCTACAACGTTTTGTACAACAATTATGTAATTGTTGTAAAAGGGACCCCAACTTTCACAACTATGGATATAACAACATTATGATAAATGTTGTTAAAATACATTAATTACATTTATTCAGTGTTGTGAAATCATATTTTTCTTGTAGTGTATGCATATAAATGTATTTATTTTTGTTTATTAGCATTTATACACATTGAAATTAAAGGATATAAATGGTAATTTATTACATATTCCAGATTATACAAATTCAGGTAACTTTAATTTGCACTATCATACCTTCTAACTGACCAACATTGCCGCTTTTCTCTTTTGTGCTCTATATTTCTGTTCCTTCAAAGGCATTAATTGTTTTTAGAATTTATGCTGCTTTAGTATTTATTATTTTATTATTTATGTATGAATTTGAACAATAGTGTTTAGCTAATAAATTTTCTTGATTAGTTCGTCAACCTCAAACCAGAAATATTTGCACTAATTTACCATGTTCTTTTATAAATTTCAGTTAACTTCATTGTATTTTTCATGTTAAGTTTTATGAGTTTGTGGTTTTGTGTAATCAATATTTTCTATTAGTTCATGTCCTTTAATTGATGGAAAGGATAATGAGTCAAAGTACACCTATACTCATAATTAATCTATTTGCCATTCTGTAATGTTCTAAACGCACTAGGAATATATGGTATGCTATATTTTTGGAGTAAAACCAATAGATTTCTGAATCAAAACTATTAACATCCAAATAAATATTATTCGCAAAAGAGATTATGTCTTAAACATGTGATGAAAGACATAAAGAGTTATCGATCAGATAATTAAAGGATAGAGTATAAAGTATAAATACATTGATAATTCTATAGTGATAGGAATAAGAGAAAATAATTGCTATATCATCATCGTTTACTTTAAAGGCTTTTATATACATAAATATGCAAAAATTTGTTCAATTTCAAGTGAGGTTATTGCTTTAGGCTATTGTTACTATATACACAATTATATAAATATTTTTTTTTAATTTAGATCATTTTTCCAAATGTAATAATAAATAAGCATGACATTTGAAATTTAAAACAAAAATAAATCTATATATAGTCTCGAAAATGAAAAGAAGCCATGTGAAAAAATGGCATGCTGCATATGAGTTTTCAACTGTTTAACCAGCACAACACCAGAATTGTCATTTTGTAACAGTTATAATTGTTAAAAATCAAATTACTAACAGTTATAAATGTTGGTAAAGGTACGTGGTAAATTTTGTAACGTATTTACCAACAATTATAATGATTGGGAACGATTGAACTTCCAACTGTTATAACCATTGGGACATTCTGAACTTCCAACAGTTATAACCGTTAGAACAGTTTCAACTTCCAACAGTTATAACTGTTGCTAGATTTTGTACTTTCGACAGTTAAACTGTTGTTAAATTTGTACTTCCAACAGTTATAACTATTGGGTAACTCTATAGTTTCAGCAGTTATAATTGTTATTCCCGTTCTTTTAACATTTATAGATGTCGGAACATTCTTTTGTTCTATAGTTACAACCGCTATGAAATTTTATATTTCTAATGGTTATATCTGTTAATGATTCCTCCTAATTTGGCATAGATAAACCATATTTAATAAAAAAATCTTATAGTACTACAAGTATTATTTCAGTCCAACTATACAAATTTATAGCTGTAGAAAACTTGTAGCCAAATTGCAAAACTAACATACCACCAAATTTAAAAAAAGAACACCAAATATATTAAATATTTAATGTGAAATCATACAATGTTCAATGTGTGAAAACTCCATACTTGCTACTACAAAATATCGACAAGCTTACAAGTAACAACGTGACATTAACGCGACATTCCATCTAAATTACAAAACCTCCATCAACCAACTTAGACAATGTATAATGATCATTCTTGTGTCGCATCTCCATTCTCCATTTCTTATATTCATTCTCTTTGCGTTGCAGCTTCAATTAAAGCCTAAACATTCAAAAAGACACAAATTAAAAATGAAAATGAAGATAAAAAAAAAAAAAAAAATAGAGAAAGAAAAATGGTAACCAGGCTCACAGGCTCCGTTTTAAAACTGGGCTCAATTTCGGTACTGAGGCAGGCTCAGTCTAGGCAAGTTCAGATACGCGAAACTAAGCCATGCTCAGTTTCTACAAATCTGGGCTTTAGAGACTTAGTTTGTACCAAATTTATTCAGGCTCAGTTTTGGAACTCAGCTCTTGAGGCTCACTTAAACTCAGCTCTTGAGGCTCAATTTCAAAACTGATCCAAGCTCGATTTGAGCGAAACTGAGGTAGTGTTTGGTTTAGCATTTTAAGTTTTGGGTTTTCATCTATACAAAGAAGTGCACAACCCATGTGTATCATATAAAACAAACATTTTAGAAAACAAAGTTAACACACAAAATAAAAAACAACTTTTATCTATTTTTCATGTTTTCAGAAATGAGAGAAACATGGAGACCAACTCTTCCTTCCATGATTGATACATCCCCTCCGCGGTCCCCTCCATCTTCCTTTCATTCTACCATTCCTCCTTCCATACCTTTAATGTTTTGTAATTAATTATGAAAACTAAAAACCCAAAACTCATTTTAAACCAAACGCACCCTGAGCTCTTGAGGCCCGGTTTTGACCGAAACTGTGCCAGACCCCATTTTTTCACCATTTGCGGAATGACAGGGCATATTTTAATGGAAATACTTGAGGCAATTTGACATAGTTAAAACAGGAAAAGGCTGAAAGTGCATTATCAGACAGTGGAGAAAACTCAGACAAGTCTCTGCGTGAGTAGCAAAAAAGAAGCATAGGAAAACAACATGCATGCATCACACCAAAGATATCAGTACGTAAAAGAAGGGATTGCTGTTTCAACCACCTGCATACCCGGTGAATTACACCAAAAGCAGAAATAGAAAGTGGTCTCCTCCTATTTTTCCGTCTGAATTGTAGCCTTCATTTCTTAATCTTCACCGTTTATCTTCGTTCCACGTCATCCGTGATTACTCAGTCCCGGTCGTTCTAGCATGGTTGGTAAAAGAGTACCTGAAAGCATAGCTAGAGAAGGCACATGTGCTGGAATGATGATGTATGCCAAAATTGTACCCAAGTCTAACGCAGCAATGTGAAGTGGATAGCTGGAATATCAACACTAAATAAAGTAATCAAAAGGCAGCAGAGTTGTGCTAAATAATCCCTCCAATTGACAGGGACGAAACTAAGATTGGCTAAATAATCCCTCCAGTTGACACTAACTAAAATTTCCATTATCACCATATTAGCGTTGAACCTGGATGCTGTCACATAAGTAGATATGTAAAAGTATGTTACAAACGATTTCAGACTTTATTCCCCATGCCAACCATCTAAATCGCCATGGTATTGCAAATTAGCTATCCAATGAAAACCTGATAATTGTGGATACCTTTCATCAATTAGCAACCCTCCATGGTAACTGATTGTGTTATATATATATATATATTTCGTCCATCCGATGATCTACAACACGTACGACTCCAATTAAGTTTATTGCTAAAAGCCAAAACTCTATTTCTTTTGGCCAAACTTAGTTTAAGAACCTAGCATGTAACATTTCACTAAGTTCAAGGCAGATCTTATTAGAGCACTGTGTTAGAATGGTTGTTACATGTGCAACCAACAACCCATACAATAAACATGGGCGGCCACCTACCACCACCAACCGGGCCACCAACCAAGCCACCAACCCCCCACCAACCATTTCTCACCTTATAAATACTTCCTTCTTCTTCATAACTTGACATCTCATCCCAATCTCATATTCAACAAGAAGTAAAGGAGCGAGCAAGCTTAGAGTGAGAACGAGTGTTGAGTGAAAAATGTTTTGTGTAATCACTTTGTAATATTCTCCGAAATAAAAGATCTGCAGCAGCCCGGAGACGTAGGCATAATTGGCCGAACTCCGTTATCAAATTTGTGTGTCTCTTACCATTCTACATTTCATTTCTTTTCTCCACAAATATAATCATAAGGAAATCTGCGTAATTTCTCAACAACTGGTATCAGAGCCATAATTTGTTAGAAAAGAAATTAAATTCGAGTGGGAGCGATGGCGGCAGATGAAGGAAAGGTGAAAATCGAGAAGTTTGACGGAGCCGACTTTGGCTTTTGGAAAATGCAGATTGAAGATTATCCGTATCAGAAAAGGCTTTATCAACCTCTCTCAGAAAAGAAGCCCGAGAATATGAAGGATGAAGATTGGGCTCTTCTTGATAGACAAGCTCTTGGAGTTATTCGATTGACGTTATCTCGCAATGTTGCTTTCAACATAGCAAAGGAAAAGACCACGGCAGGTCTTATGGCGGCTCTCTCCAGTATGTATGAGAAGCCGTCGGCCTCTAACAAAGTTCATTTGATGAGGCGATTGTTCAATTTGCGGATGACAGAAGGTGCATCGGTAGCTCAACATCTCAATGAACTGAATACAGTTACTACTCAGTTAAGTTCAGTTGAAATTGAGTTTGACGAAGAAGTACGCGCGTTGATACTTTTGTCTTCCCTGCCAGAAAGTTGGAACGCTACTGTCACAGCAGTGAGTAGCTCATCGGGAAGCAATAAGTTAAAATTTGATGATATTCGTGATATGGTTCTCAGTGAAGAGATCCGGCGAAGAGATTCTGGTGAGTCATCAAATTTTTCAATTTTGCATACACAATCAAGAGGAAGAAATTCAACACGAGGAAATGGACGTAGCAAATCGAACTACCGTGGTAGGTCGAAGGACTGGAGATCTAAATCCAGAAATCCCAACGGCTCAAAGACCATTGAGTGTTGGAACTGCGGCAAGACCGGGCACTACAAAAATCAATGCAGAAGTGCACCAAAGGATCATGAGGCGAAGACAGAGGCAAATGTTACTTCTACCTCAGGAGGAGATGAAGCGTTGATATGCTCTTTGGAGAGCAAGGAAGAGTCTTGGGTGCTAGACTCTGGAGCATCGTTTCATGCCACTTCGCAGAAAGAATTCTTCGAAAGCTACGCCTCTGGAAATCTTGGAAAGGTATATCTTGGTGACGATCAACCTTGTGATATTGTTGGTAAAGGTTCTGTGAAGATTAAGCTGAACGCGTCAGTTTGGGAGCTAAAGGATGTCAGACACATACCAGACTTGAGAAAGAATTTGATCTCCGTAGGACAATTAGCTAGTGAAGGCTATACTACGACCTTCCATGGTGATGACTGGAAAATTTCGAAGGGTGCAATGACGATTGCTCAAGGCAAAAAGAGTGGTACTCTTTACATGACATCAGGAGCGCGATGTTCGATCACTGTTGCAGCCAGCAACGAAAATTCCAACATATGGCACCAGAGGCTAGGCCATATGAGTGAAAAGGGAATGAAGATTATGCACTCGAAGGGGAAACTTCCAGGTCTACAGTCAGTGGAAATAGGCATGTGCGAAAATTGCATATTTGGAAAGCAGAAGAGAGTCAGCTTTCAAATAAGTGGTAAAACCCCAAAGAAGGAAAAGCTGGAGCTTGTTCATTCCGATGTTTGGGGGCCAACGACCATCTCATCCATCGGTGGAAAGCATTACTTCGTTACTTTCATCGATGATCACTCGCGAAAGGTATGGGTTTATTTTTTAAGGCATAAATCTGAAGTGTTCGAGGCTTTCAGGATATGGAAAGCTATGGTTGAAAATGAGACAAATCTAAAGATCAAAAAGCTTAGAACTGACAATGGAGGTGAATATGAAGACACCAGATTCAAGCAGTTCTGTTATGAGCACGGGATCAAAATGCAGAGAACCGTGCCGGGTACGCCTCAACACAATGGTGTAGCTGAGCGTATGAATCGAACGTTGACAGAAAGAGCCAGAAGCATTCGTATACAGTCAGGTCTACCAAAGCAGTTCTGGGCAGAAGCAGTCAACACAGCAGCTTATTTGATCAACAGAGGTCCTTCAGTTCCATTAGAGCACAAAATACCAGAAGAGTTATGGAGTGGTAAGGAGGTAAAACTATCACATCTAAAAGTTTTCGGTTGTTTAGCGTATGTGCATATTAGTGATCAAGGCAGAAATAAACTTGATCCCAAATCCAAGAAATGCACTCTCATCGGCTATGGCGAAAATGAGTTTGGTTACCGCATTTGGGACGATGAAAACAAGAAGGTGATTCGTAGCCGAGATGTGATCTTTAACGAAAGAGTAATGTACAAAGACAGACACAAAACAGAAGTCAACGACTCAAAGCAGAGTGAGTCAGTATTTGCAGATGCAAACGATATTCCAGATAGTCTCATCACAGGACCGACTATAGAAAGTGCTCAGCCTGATGAAATCGTTGATCTGAGTAGTGTGGACCAGTCTGACACACTACAACATCCTACTCCTGTTCCTGGATTGAGAAGATCTTCTCGACCTCATGTACCTAACAAAAGATACATGAATTATTTGTTGCTGACTGATGCAGGGGAACCTGAATGCTATGATGAAGCATCTCAGACTGAAGATGCTAGTAAGTGGGAGCTTGCCATGGAAGATGAGATGAAGTCTCTTATCTCCAACCAGACATGGGAACTAGTTGAGTTGCCCATAGGAAAGAAGACACTTCACAATAAATGGGTGTATCGCGTGAAAGAGGAGCACGATGGTGCCAAGAGATACAAAGCTCGACTAGTTGTCAAAGGATTCCAACAGAAGGAAGGAGTGGACTACACTGACATTTTTTCTCCCGTTGTGAAGCTCAATACTATCAGGTCAGTATTAAGTATTGTTGCTATTGAAGACCTTCATCTTGAACAGTTAGATGTGAAGACCGCATTTCTTCATGGAGACTTGGATGAGGAGATATACATGCACCAACCAGAAGGATTCTTCGAGAAAGGGAGGAAGAACATGGTGTGCAGACTAAAGAAAAGCTTGTATGGCCTGAAACAAGCCCCAAGACAATGGTACAAAAAGTTTGATGGATTCATGCACAAGGAAGAGTTCCAGAAGTGCAATGCTGATCATTGTTGCTACTTCAAGCGATATAAGTCTAGTTATACCATTTTACTGCTTTATGTTGATGACATGTTAGTAGCAGGATCAAATATGGACGATATCAGAAGGTTGAAGCAGCAACTGTCAAAGGAGTTTGACATGAAAGACTTAGGCCCAGCAAAGAAGATTCTTGGAATGCAAATCACTAGAGATAAGCAGAAAGGACTCTTGCAGCTATCTCAAGCAGATTATATCAATCGTGTTTTGCAGAGATTCAACATGGACGATGCTAAGCCAGTCAGTACACCATTGGCCAGTCACTTTCGCCTATCCAAGGATCAGTCCCCGCAAACCGAGGAAGAAAGAAATTTCATGAATGGTGTTCCTTATTCCTCGGCTATTGGAAGCTTAATGTATGCCATGGTCTGTACGAGACCAGACATTGGCCATGCAGTGGGAGTTGTTAGCAGGTTCATGTCAAATCCAGGGAAAGCTCATTGGGAAGCAGTCAAGTGGATTTTGAGATATCTACGAGGTACCGTACATAACTCTTTGTACTTTGGTAAAGGGCAGGTTAAAACTCAAGGCTATGTAGATGCAGACTTTGGAGGCGAAGTCGATCATCGAAGAAGTACTACAGGTTATGTATTCACGATTGGAACTACAGCTGTTAGTTGGATGTCACAGGTACAGAAGATTGTCACTTTATCCACTACAGAAGCTGAGTATGTAGCAATCACCGAAGCTAGTAAAGAGATGATATGGCTTTAAGGTTTGTTAACTGAGCTGGGATTCAAACAGGAAATGAATGTTTTATACAGTGATAGTCAAAGTGCAATACATTTGGCGAAGAATTTAGCATTTCATTCCAGAACCAAACATATCGGACTTCGTTATCACTTCATCAGATCTCTACTAGAAGATGATGTGTTAATACTGGAGAAGATCGAAGGAAGCAAGAATCCATCAGATATGTTGACAAAGACGGTAACTATCGATAAACTGAAGTTGTGTTCAACTTCAGTTGGTCTGCTAGAGTAAAAAGAGCAGAATGGCTGTTGCATCGATCAAGGTGTGAAGACGGATTGAAATCAGTCTTCAAGTGGGAGATTGTTAGAATGGTTGTTACATGTGCAACCAACAACCCATACAATAAACATGGGCGGCCACCTACCACCACCAACCGGGCCACCAACCAAGCCACCAACCCCCCACCAACCATTTCTCACCTTATAAATACTTCCTTCTTCTTCATAACTTGACATCTCATCCCAATCTCATATTCAACAAGAAGTAAAGGAGCGAGCAAGCTTAGAGTGAGAACGAGTGTTGAGTGAAAAGTGTTTTGTGTAATCACTTTGTAATATTCTCCGAAATAAAAGATCTGCAGCAGCCCGGAGACGTAGGCATAATTGGCCGAACTCCGTTATCAAATTTGTGTGTCTCTTACCATTCTACATTTCATTTCTTTTCTCCACAAATATAATCATAAGGAAATCTGCGTAATTTCCCAACACACTGTGTGGATTCAAAGCGGTGATCCGCAATATTTGAGCGTGAGTTTGCCTCACTCTTCCAGCAGTGAATGGGGAAACAACGCTTATATTAAAAAAAAAAATCACTAAAAGGCAAACAGAACGCCGTTTAGTGAATTAATTTTTTTTTTTTTAGTTAAATGGGGTTCAGAAACCCGTTCATATGTTAAACGGTTTTTTAAACCCCGTTTAACGATCGCCACTCCAAAATAAAAACGTCGACAATCTCAACTTTTTCCTCTTCCTCACACTTGAATTCACTCTGCTAGAGCGCGATGAAGTTGAGAAAAAGTGTGAATCCTCCCACTTTTCCTCCGAACTCACAACACTTTGGGTATGCCCTTACAAATACCGGAGCAGCTGCCACAATTAAAGTACAGTATTTCACGTTTACCAATAAAAAGAAGTCCAATACTCCATATATCTTGTGTGTTTTGATAACTATTTTAGGCTTAGAAACTTGCATGTTATTTGAACAAAAATATTTGCTTCTCAGCAGGCATGACATATTATCACACTAGTAATTACATAACTCCATTTTTCCATCAAATATCCAACATATCAAATTTGCGCTTATAAAGAATTAATATCGATGTCCAGTAAAAAAAATTGCTTGCTAATTACAAAGCTTAACAAAACTACCCTGTAAAAGCGAGCCCATCATGTTTTCGGTGTTAAAAAGCTTGATAAGATCACGTCAAGCAGGTGCAATTCTCTTGTGTAAACAGGATGTTCACGATTGAACCATTCCTTTGAATTGTGCAATTCTATTGTGTAACTAGGAACTACACATTTTAAGGTATTACATATTTATGCTGTGATAGTATAGAAAAGACATGATTCCAGGCAGCAATAATTTGCAGGAAGCAAAAATTAAAAGGAGAACAGGAAAACAGTAAATGTCCACCCAGCTCCACCAGATAAACTAATCATGTTATACCCTTGAGAAAGGTCATTCAACTAAGATAAATAATCCAAAGAATTTGATAATTTTGAAGCAATAAAATGATCAGGGAATTATAGTTTTCTAACAAACAAGTTAAAAAATTTAACTTATCTAACAGACTATTGTAAATTACAACATTTTCACCTATCTAACAAATTACACCTCTAAGAGTGTGTATGTGCGCGCGCTTGGTTTTTGTAATTTGAATGGGTATTTAGGTTTTACTTTTTATATCGTTTTAAAATAGGATCCACTCTTTGCTCATCTCTTAAGTGGTGTTCTCTACCATGTCAATAATTGGTGTAACTGTAAACCAGTAATTGCTTATTTATTTTTCATAAAACTGAGTGTAAAATTCTAAATGAATGTGCAGTAGATGCATATATATATATATATATATATATATATATATATATATATATATATGAGGAGCGTTCTGCTACATCTTTTATATTGCATGTGAACTCTTCCCCTTAATCTCCACCACTCATTCTCTCTCTTTCCATTTCAATATTATTTCTTAGTGGAAAGAGAGAGAATGAGTGGTGGAGATTAAGGGGGAGAGTTCACGTGCAATATAAAAGGTGTAGCGGAACCCTCCTCTTATATATATATATATATATATATATATATATATATATATGAGATAGGATCAAGAGCACCCCCAAATAGTGCAGCACCCCTTTAGCCCCCTGATTTCCACCACATATTCTGGTTTCTCTCTCCTCCCACTAACTCTATTTCCCTCCACTAACTTATTTAACAATAAATATTAGGCTCTGGTTGAGATGCGAAAGGGGTGCTAAGAAAATGGGGTGCCCTGGAACGTGCCTATATATATATGTATATATATGTGTGTGTGTGTATATATATATATATATATATATATGTATATGTCCAATCGAAGATTTTTTAATCATATTAGAGCTTTGATAGACCAAATGGTAATCTACTGTTTAAATTAAACGAAATTGAGACTGAAGCCATAAACTATTTTTCTACAATGTTCGACAATTCAAATTCAGCTTTTTTTCCCAACTTCCATCCTATTTCCACTGTTAATGAGCAAGGACATCAATTCTTATTAAAGAATGTTGAATTAACAAAAATCAGATAAGCTCTTTTTTCTATTCGTTATGATTCTGGTCTTGAACTAGTTGGAATGAGTGCTAAATTTCTCAAAGTCCACTAAGACTCAATCAAAACTAATTTACTGGAAGCCATTTCTGATATATTTAATTCATGTAAACAAACTAAATCGTTAAATCATACGTTTATCATATTGATACCAAAGAAGGAGAGACCGTCTGAAATTGCTCATTATAGACCAATATCATGTTGCAATGTCTATTACAAAATTTTCTCAAAAGTTTTGCGCAATAGACTAAAGCCATTTCTAATATTATAAAATCAAAGTGCTTTTATAAAGGATATTATATAATATATATATATATATATGAGATAATATCCTTTTGCCTCATGAAATATTGCGTGATTTTAAGAAAAAAAGGTATACCAAAGTTGTCTGTTAAAGTAGAATTAAAAAAAGCCAATGATACAGTCAATAGGGAATTTATTTGTTTCATTATGGAAAAAAATGAATTTCCCTACACATTTTGTAAATTTGGTCTATGAATGTATGTCAACTGCAACCTTTTCTATTATAATTCAAGGCGTTCCAAGGGGTTTTAGTACATCTTCAAGGGGTATTAGGCAGGGGGACCCTTTGTCTCCATATTTGTTTGCTATAGCCATGTAGTATAATTTTTTTTTGGTTTAATGGATGAAGCTACATAGTGTAAAGCATTTCAGCCTAGTTCACATACTCAGCCTATTATCTCTCATTTTTATATGCAAATGACTTGATGATTTTTGGCAAGTCAATCTATACATAATGCGTACTCTTTGAAGATGATATTTCAAAAGCTTAGTTTATATGCTGGGTTAAATGTAAATGCATCACAGACTAAGGTTTTTTCAGTTCATCAGCTAACAATTCCACAGAAATACTGAATATTTTGGGCTTTGATCAAGGTGAGTCGCCTATCAAATATCTTGGATGCCTCTATCCTCTAATTATCTTCATTATTAAGAATGTAATTCCTTGATTCAAAAAGTTCAAAATAAAATTCAAGGATGGGAAACTAAGCTTCCTAGTTTTGCTGGAAGAGGAGAATTAATCAATTCTATTTTAACACCTATCATACTATATTGGCTTTTTATATACCAAATCCCATAATACACTCTAGATAAGTTACAATCTCTTCGTGTTGGTTTTTTCTGGGGAGGTACATCTCATAAAGTATCATGGGAATCTTTGTGTAAACCAAAAGCAGAAGGGGGAATTGGCTAGAAAAAACATTTGATCTGAAAAAAGTAGCTTGTACTAAATTGCTTTGAAATTTTCTATCAAATTCTTCGTTGTGGAGAAAATGGGTTCATAATAGATATTGTAAGAAAAATCATTTTTGGTTTATGGCAATTGACAACAATGCTTCTAGTACATGGAAATAACTGCTTAAACTACGAACTAATTCAAAGCAACTATTCAATAAAATCATTTCTAGAGGAGAGGATACTTACTTGTGGTTTGAACCTTGGATTAATTGTCAATGTATGGTTGATTTGTTAGGATATGACAGCCTACACTTGATCACCAATGCTGAACAGAAGGTTAGCTCAATCATAAGAAATGAAGCTTTTCAACCTGACATACATCCTGCTGCAAGAGAATTAATAAATGAAATCAATTCTATATCTACCCATTCTACTTCAAATCATGATGTGTATGAATGGTGTGAAGGGGTTTGCTTTTCTTTCCACAAAGCCAGGGAATATACAAGGTCTCATTAAGTGCTTAATCCTATTTTTTTGGTTATTTGGCATAAGTAGGATAATGGCCTTCATTTCTTACCATGCAAATTTAGGAAGGTTGAATACTAAAGACAGGATCCATCATTTCGGCAATGTAACAAATATCATGTGCCCTCTATGTGGTAGTCATCCATAATCGATTCAACATATGTTCTTTCAGTGTGGTTTCTTTATCTTTCATTTGGTTATCTCTTCAGCAGAAACTATCTCTTCCCATCAATACTCATTCAGACTTTAAAGCAAAAGCCAAAGCAATTTACTTTATCTGGAGAGAAAGGAATATGAGGGTTTTCCAAACCCCAAGCACCCATTCAACTGTCACTTTAACGAAGATTGAACGAGAAATTGTGTTTTTAGTTTGAAACAATGGCAGTAAATCATCTCGAAACAGGAGAAATGAACAGCTTTTGGAATGGTAGGTTATTGAATTGAATGATACTGGTTAGTTGTTGAAGCAGAGGTTTGAATTTTGAAGGGGCAGAAGATATGGTATAAGTTTGGGTCTTTGTTTTTGGGTCGGGCAGATGGACTTTTGAAGAGTGAAATTTTACTTTCTTTTATGTTTTGTTGTATTTTGATTTCTATTTCTTTTTTAATGATGCTTTATCTCGCTTGTATGCCAAATTTATAATTATTCTTTTTTCCTATAAGGCGCCTATCTAGGTTAGGGGAATTACAGGATTTTGACGAGGCTTATAAAGGAAGGTTTTAATTGGTTTTGCAATAAAGAGAACCAATCTTGAGAGAGAGAGAGAGAGAGAGAATATATGATGATCGCTGACACTATTATAACGTAGTTGTACAGTAATATATCAACGTGTTAAGCTTAAATTCCAAGACAAATATGTGGACATACCTAGTTCATAGATAAGCAATCAAACATGAACAGTCAGGACATCCTATAAGCCATAAAACAAGAGTATATTCTTTTGGATTTCTCTCTAAAGTTGTGAAATAGTAAAATAGTTTTGCACCATTCACCTCGCCAACATTTACGTACCTGGTCCTTTTTACACATCAAACTCAACCAAAGATTAATATATTTAAAAATTAAAAGAATGCCATTCATGATTTAAAGAATTATTGTCTTTGACTATAGTTAGAAATTCAATATTCAATAAATTGCATCTTGTATTCGATAACCATAATTTCAATGCCAGTCATTTCATATGGTGTAGCAATAGATGTGATATGTCATTAAAAAGGATAACTAGTTTGAATTAAATGTTTTCCTAACATTTCACAAAATCTTAATAATACTAGCTATATATAATAAAAACCTTAACTTCATAAATTTAGGCCTTAAGCTTACAAATGTGTTTGTTGGGTTATTTGAAAGTCAAAATTAGAACATGGTTACATTTTTTTGCATGCAGATTAGCAAGGGTCTTACAAGAATTTTGATGTTAAAGTAGCATCCGAAATTTCCTCTAGTTTCCATATGGTTGTTTGGCTAAAATAATCAATTTATGTTACAAAAAACGTTAATGTTAAACCATCAGCGCATCATCTGTTTAATTATTATCTGGAATGTAGAAGTAGAGCTGACAACTTTTGATCTTTCTCTAAACAGAATCAGTGAATACATCTTCATATGCTGCACCTAGTGTAGGTATGTTACTAAGTTACTCTTGTTTCAGTAATTAGTTAATTTTTATCAGTATGCGTGTTACATTGAATTCATATACCTGCTCAGATTATTTGTATAGCCATCAATGTACTATTACAATATACTATATCACAAGCTTGCATGCTCCTTTAATTTCAGTATAAAATTTACAAACTACATAATTTGATAGTTACAAGTAAAACATCTTCATATCTATTAATCACGTGACAAACTTCTATATGCTAAAATCTAAAACTCAATAAAAGCTCTTTAGAATCTCATTGCATGTTGTTTGTATATCAGTGTGAATGCTTAATAATGCAAAACCTTTTTACGAAAACAGTATAATTTTGCCAGCTGCTAAGTAAAAATACCATAAATAATCTCCATAACTGAAACCAACAATATCTACCTATTTTGGTAACAAAAAACCTTGTGATGCAAAATTAAAATTTAGTAACTTGATAATCGCATTATCTTTTTCCTTCATGTTTACAAAAAGGTCATCAGGTGAATTCTCCCAAACTTTGCGCTAGTAAACATTTACGTACTCACTATATCTAACATTTAAACATAATTATCGATAAAATGTTTAACGTTTCACTCTGTAAATAGTGCTATTTCAGTAGTCAACTAATCAAGTTGAGAAATGAATGAATTATTTCTATGGCCATGACGACGATTTGATTTCTGTGTTAGAAATGTGTGTATATATATATATATATATATATATAAACCATTCGCATGGTATCAACTAATTATAATATTCACTGCTTTGTTGAAGCGTCTAGACTACTTACATAACTAGTAATTAGGACGATTAACATGAATGGATATTAAATGCATAATGAACTCTGTATAAATCATCATATGTTAAATCATCGGTGCTATGTTGGCATCATGTTATCGCCTAAAATTAGTACGTAATTCGAGCTTCCGAATTTTGTGATGATATAAACCGAAAGGAGATTAAACAATTGATTTGTTTCCTTTACAGAAAACGTGCAGACGCATAATGAATTGGAGATTATGGTTGAATATAATATTACTCTAATATATGTGTAACATAGTTAATGTTGTGTAGAAGTTTGGCATATAAACTATATGCACGGCTATGAGGACATATATTAGCAGGGGCATAGCCAGGAATTATAGAGTGGGGGTGCCAAAAAAATTCTTCAATAATTCTTGACATGAAATGACTTTTAATGATGCATAGACATATACTTGTGTAAGTTCGTTAGAAAATAAGCTAGAGACTATGGAAATTCTTCAGTAATTGCTGGAAAATGATTGAAGTTTGCTCAAAATGCAAAATCTTATTTTTAGTTCATGGTGATGTTTGGGAACATAGATTTGAAAAGCTCAGTGAGAAGCACATCTCTATAAATCTAGTAAACTGAGGACATGCATATATAATAATGAAAGTGGAAGATTACACTTGTGGAAGCCACTTTAAAACGGATCTAAGCATGTTAATATACCTTGGCTAATCATTTGTGAATGCCACTTTAAATGACACAAAGTAATGTTGCTTATTTATCAACCTTTAGAAATGACCGTACCCTTGTTCTGTTACAACTTCAGCATGAAACACACATATTAGGAACTGGGCTATTTAAATTATGAATCATTGGCTATTCTATTAGAATTACAATGAACTAGCAGAACCATGCATAGAAATTAAACCTGGAGCAACATTCTATTATTCAATGCATTTTACATGCTAAAAGCAGTAAAGAAAAAAATACATTAAAGGAATGAAATATCAGTAAAACGATAGAAGAAAACATGTTGTGCATCTTAGGACTAAATGTGCAGAAAAACAAAGAAACATGAAAATTAATCATAACAAAGACAATGCAGAACTGCTCACATTTTGGCAAAGCAAACTAAATGAAGAAATAAAGCAACAAGTTATAGATTTACAACACATCATGTGTTACACATGGCTGATGATTTTTTTGGGTTCAAATATAGAACCTTGGGGGGGCCATGACCCCCATTGGTCTCCAAAGGGCAACGCCCCTGTATATTAGGAAGCTTCTTTGTATAAATTTTTGTAAATTGCTACTTTCTTTTATGTGGAAGACTTAGAGGTATACAATTGCTTTTATATGTTTAGTCATCATTTGATCTTAGCACCTTCAATACAAACAATAATAACAAGAATCTAATCAAAACTAATTTATTTAATTAATAGTGTACTTAGACTTGCTTTTGGACTTACATATTAAAAATAATCATGTTAAACATTCAATATATGGTCAGGTGTGAAAGGATTGTTTACATCGTTTGGAAATCACCTTATTATATGTGAAATAACTATTATTATTTTATTTATTATCTATAGCCATGGCTAAATGGAGAAAAGTTTGTGTCTTCTCGAAATATGGAAATTTTGAAAATCAATGCAACCATCATATTTATGTCAACATAAACATATTGTTCTACCACATTAGAAAAATTTGTTTTGGCATAAAGTCGAAACAGAAAAATACCCTAAGGACAAAGTGAACAAAACATTGTTCCATAAGGACAAAAGGGCAAAATTTTGTCCATAAGGACAAGTGTTAATGTAAAAGAGGAATTATAGTAGGCCCCTGAATTCCTTCATTTACACTAAATTTTGTCCTTCAGAGTAAAAATTTGCCCCCTTATCCTTATGAAATAATTTTTTGTTTTTTTGTCCTTGAGGGTAAAAACCCAAGTAGAAATTGGTTTATAAGATTATTGTTCAAGCTATTTAATCGAAAATCGATGATTTCCTATGTATATAACAAATCACAAAAACACTGTAATAATTTGATTTCTGTATAGATTTAAGGTTGTCATGTATGTGTGTCATTAGCTGTAATTCAAACACATAACATGGGAGATAATTCAACGAAATTAAAATAGAAGAAATTTCCTTGGGTTGTAATCTAAATATAAAATAAAAATCTATGCAAGCTAACCTAGAATCATAATGGGTGAACTATACAGAAATCAGGGAAAATTGAACAAATACAAAAGTTTATACCACTAAAACAAAAAACACATTTCACAATAGGCAAAATCTGTTGCAATATGCCTATTGCAACAGGCAAGCGCTCGTCTGTATAGCCGGAGTTGTAAAAGTCGGTCCCTTTTTGCAACGGTTATTTCCTGTTGCGGTAGACTTTTTTGCAACAGGCTTTTGCTGTTGCAATAGACCATTTTGCAACAGTATATGCCCGTTGCAATAGATTCATAAATCTGTAAAAAAAAAATACAGCTTATATATTCTATTAAATGTATTCATTTTAGTAATAGTGTATATCACAGAATGAAATAAACAAATAAAATTTTTATTTTAACAAAGTTTTAGTAGTACAAACAATTACAACGAATTTTTTTACAGTTTTCATACACCATTCATGTATAACAATTTCTTCTCTCACACAACACATTTTTTCGAAAAGAGTATTTTCTAATCATATTTCTACTCTATTATACATATACTATAACAAGAGAATAAATATCATCAGTTCACTAAAACAAATCTGCAGTTCATGCACCAAGTTTGTTGTCGATCATGAACATGCACATGCCTATCCAGGAATATGTATGTCATTCTAGCGAACTCTACATCAAATAAAAACTTAGAACTTACACACTACAACAAAAACACCATATTACAACTGTAATTTTACAACAGTCAGAAAATGACAGTTGTAAAAAAGGTTTTTTACAACGGTATTTTTCAAAAAGTTGTAATAACCTTATTTTCAACAACTCTTATATTTCTGCAGTTGTAATAGATGTCTATTACAACTTTTCTTCTTTATCTGTTGTAATAAATGCCTATTTTTACAACTATTTTATTGCTATTTATAATAAATGTCTATTACAATCTTTCTTTTTTCAGTTGTAATGTATGTCTACTTTAAACAAGTATTTTTTGTTAGTTGTTATAAAAGTCTATTACAAAGTTTTTTGTTTGTCTGTTTTAATAATTAATTAATTATTTTAATACTTACTATTTAAATAATTGATTAAAAATAGTAATCACCGTTAAATAATAGTTAATTGAGAATATAAAATAATTTATATTAGTAATTAATATTCATTAATTAATACAATAAAAAATTAATTACTATTTTATAATTAATATTAAATTATAACATAGAATTAAAAAATTAATATTAACTAAGAAGTAATATTTAGTACTTTAGTAAAAAATTAGTTTTCAAGAAATTCATATTATATTTAATATAAATTTTTACTTATTAATTATAACTTATAATATTCATTTATCATTTTTTCGCTATAAACCAAGAAAAATTTCAACTCTCACGTGATATGCGGTAGGAAACTTAAGCGCAGGGAACTTAGGCGGGAAGTCTAAAAACTTTGGCTCTAAAATGTAACTCACGTGATATATTTTCACTCTCACACAGGCGGCTTCATGTCTTCTTCTCTAAATCAATCGTTGCCCATAAATCAAAATCGAATCTCTTCCTCCCCTCGAACCAAATGAAGTTCCGCCTCAATAAATCAAAATCGAATCGCCTTTCCGCCTAATCTACAAACCAAACCGGTACAGAGCGGGGGAAGCAACCGCTTAGGGCCGCAAATAAGCTAGGGCACCAAACCGCTACAGAGCGGAAAAAAACCCATCGTTACTCTCAAACTCCAGTTGTCGGCGAGCGAGCAAATCTCCATCTAGGCGCGACGATCCAGTGAGCGAATCTTCCTTGTATGGTTCTCAGTTTACATTTCTGCCCGATATTTAATTGTGGAGGTTCTGAGTTGTTTGCAGTCTCAATTTAATATAGTAATTTCCTTGTATGGTGCACTCAGATCTGGGAAATGAAATTAGAACAGCCTATTTGGTACTGTATGGTGCACTTAGATCTGTAATTTTGTTACTTTTTGTTTTGAAACTATGTAATAGATAATTAGTGTCTAGGCTTATTTATGCAGGCCGTACGAGACAGCAATTAGGATTGGTAATATACAAGCTTATTACAGTTTTCCTATCGGTCCCGAAGAATATGCTCAAGCAAACCTCAAGTTTGGCCTAGTTGAAGTTGTTTATGAGTGGACAAAGGTATAACCAACTCAAAAACAGGTTTTTTTTCTTCTTCTATATTACGTGTTCTGATTTTGAAATAAACTAAAATAAACATACATTCCCTTTGTTGCACATACTCAGAAAACAAGGTAAAATTGATATAATAATTAAATTTAAAACGTGTGATTTTCTAGGGAACTGCATTTGCCGATATATGTAATCTAACTGATATCCCTGAAGGTTTGATAGTGAGGACAATCTGCTGTATTTGTTCAAGTTATTAACTGATTGCTCTTTAATTATAAAACTTGTTTATTCAGTATAATTTACCCATGCTTAAGAAAAGTGCATAACTAACTCTTGCTATCAAATTGTTTCATGTGTGAATGGGAATGCAGCTATATTGCTTGATAAGTTAGATAAATCACATTCCTTTCCGTTTCTTTCTATAATCAAAGAAGTGATTAATTTACTAATATTTATGAATAAGCTGCCGACTTCAGCTTTCTGAACAAAACCTAATTTATGTACTGACCTTTAATTTTTGCAGTGGCGGTGTTAATTCGAAGACACGGTGGGTTATTCAAATCAATGGGCCTCTATTGTACATGTCCTAAGTCATCTGTTGACATTTTGACTGAAAAATTTATATAAGTATGTTACTTTTGAAGAAATCTACAACATATGTCTTGCTGTTAAATCATGTCATTTCTACAAATCTCTGTGGGAATATCGTATAGTGTTGAATCACATTGGCTTTTTTTATAGAATATTTATCCTTGTCTTGCCAGCTTCTAATATTTATTTATAGAAATATTGGTTGGATATAGAGGAACAGAGAATTTTGGGTACATGTGATTAACTCTCGTTAAACCTAAACTTGTATATAAAAAGTATCCAATGTAAAATTGTAGTAGTAAAGAACAAGCTTTTTGATAGCTGTTCTACAGGACTCTTAGAGTTAAACCGTATATTTCATGTCTTCACCAATACAGTATTCTAATTGCTTCATAACATTTCTATGTATTTTATTCTGAAGTTCTTCTGTTAAACCCCACATTAACTTGTCTTAACAATTAGCAAGCATGAAAGCGTGATACACCGCAGCTTCAGCTATTGCACAATTTTGATGGGTATTTAGACTCAGATAAGGGTTCATTTTATTTTATTATTTGATCACAGTAATATTTATTTCGCAGACTTGGCAAGAGCCACATCAGCATCAGACATTGATTACCCAGAAGGTTCTAGAAACGACAACCCTAAGTTAACTGTTCTCCAGCAACATGTCTCCTTCGATCGAAACAAAGATGGGATTATTTATCCCTGGGAAACTTATTCAGGTTCAATATTTTATCTCAAACTACATTCTGCAGACTTGCAATGCATACATTTTGTGTTCTTTTCATTCTGAAATGAAGTGATCTAAATTTTGAGTATCAGAATGCAGAGCTATTGGTTTCAATTGCTTTCTCTGTTCATAGCTTTTATAATCAATGGGTCTATGAGCTACCCAACTCTCCCAGTAAGTGCTCCATATATAAGTAGCAGTAGACATAAAGAAAACATTATTAACATTTGCCTTATATGAAGCTAAAATGACAATTGATATAGAGTTGGATACCATCGCCCTTGTTTCCTATATACATACACAATATACACAAAACCAAGCATGGAAGTGACTCTGGGACCTATGATACAGAGGGAAGGTAAGATATTGACTTGCTGTACATAAGACCATTTAAAAAAGTCAGTTTTTCAACCTAATCACAAAGACATATGAACATGGTTGCATTATTAAACAGGCTTATGCCGTTTCATTTTGAAAACATTTTCAGCAAGTATGCACATGAATATCCAGATAAGTTATCCTTGATGGAGGTACTGCAGATGCTCAGTAGCATTCGATTAACGTATGATTTCCACGGATGGTAGGTGTGTTAAATCTTGTAAATATTTTATACTTTCTTGTTTTGTTTATTTTTAGTTTATGCATATGTCTTTGTGATCATGTCTGTGTAGGATAGCATCCACATATGAATGGTTGATGTTGTACGTGCTTGCAAAAGATGAAGAAGGCTATCTTTCAAAAGAAATGGTTAGGCGTTGCTTTGATGGCAGCTTGTTTGAGTACTGTGAGCAGCAGAGGATCGCCTATAAAAAGATGATGTTGGAGGTGGCAGCGGCTGCTGCTGCTTCTTCCTCTTCCTTGCAAGTGTTTGAATCATGTATTGTTTTCAGCTTGTTTGAATCATTGACTGAAAAATTTATAGGTTCATCCAAAATTAAGTCCATCGGGTCATATTTATTTATAGAAATATTAACATTGAATGCTGCATAGTTTCTGTTACATTTTATGGCCTAGGTTACTTCATACTTTAATATACTTTGTTCTTATTGCTTAATATATTACTTTATATAGTTTAATTCAAGAACACCTGCAGCATTGCGAGAAAATCTCAAATTCATTGGAAGTCAACTCAAGAATGAAGACCATTGCAAGACCAGCAGCATTGCGAGCAAATCTCAATTTCGTTATGTTTGTATTACTCCTAGTGATGTATATTTATGAAAGATGACTTCAAGTCGTTTGGATTTTGGAGTTTTGGATAATGAACTTTGTATTTGCTTTATGTACTTGAGATACTTGTATGATTTATAAAAAAATGATGAGAGTTTGAAAATTCTAATATATTGTTTTGATTCATGTTTTAAGTTAGTTTGATATATTTAGTTTTGTGGATAATATTCTAAAATGAATTCTTTTATTAGCAATATGTATATAATTTGTTCATATATTACAAATGTAAAATAATACTTTTAATAAAATATTTTACAACAGTTATAAATAGTTGTAATAAAGTTTATTACAACGGTGGAAAACAGTGGTAAAATATACATTTTATAACAGTGTTGCAACGGTGCAAAAAAGTTGTAAAAGATATTAGTCTATTACAACTTCTTAATAGACGACGGTTGCTCCACCGTTGTAAAAAGTCTATTACAACTGTTTTCCACCGTTGTAATATGGTCAGTTTGTTGTAGTGACAACACCTTCTGTGCTTCCTTGCAACCCATTGATGTGTAATACTGCATAATCCAAAAAAATTAACTGACTCGTTTCAACAAATCTATGATGCTTTCTAAACAAAAAATGAAAGTAAATTACCTGTCGGGGACCAAAATCAATTGCAGTTTACAGGTAATGTATTGCTAAAATGTTAAAAAAATTGAACTTCAGTGCTCTATGAGTTAAGTATCTTCCTCTAGATGTATCATTAAAGCTAAAAGAAGATATAAGAGTGCACCGTACACATGTATTTAATCCAACAATAACCTGACCATGATACAACAGTTTACAAATGAACTTTATTGAGGATGTACTTGAAAATTTTCAACTGCGGCCATCATGTTCTTTGAGAAGAGATTAAAAACTGCACTGGAAAAAGCAAATAATTTTAGCCCACTAGGCTTATTAGAAAGAAAAAAATATAGTTAAATTATGATAGAAATGTTCACTCTTAAAAAAGAGGTGGAACTAGGCCTCAAAAATCCAAGCCAACCAACCCAAGACCCATTGCACAATACTATACATAAACAAAACTAAAAATAAAATTTAAGTACAAGTCATATGGCCAAGAAGATGCACATCACCTATAAGTCTAGTGCATATAACCCACAAGAAAAATGAGAAATACACATAAAAGTACATTTCTGTCATCATTTTCATCAAATGGCAAAAGGGGAAAATAACACATTATAATCTTACCATGCAGTGATCAAGTAAATTTGAAAGAGATCCACCATCAGCAATCTTGGGAAGCATAATCTAAAGTGTAGTTAAATGATTATCTGATGCATAGCCCCCTGAAAAGTAGGCCACCATCATAGTTATCTTCATTTCCAAACAAGTCATTGTTAAATATAACACGATATTGAT
Organism: Allium sativum; assembly: GCA_030737875.1. Taxonomy (NCBI): domain Eukaryota; kingdom Viridiplantae; phylum Streptophyta; class Magnoliopsida; order Asparagales; family Amaryllidaceae; genus Allium; species Allium sativum. The sequence continues at coordinate 1,008,176,599 of CM060916.1, forward strand.
TAACAACTTCAAAAAGGCGTGTCCTATAGCAATTTATCATTCCTTTTAAATATTCATATACATTTCGCTAGTCTAAGTCATCAAGTAAACCAGAAAGCACATAAGTTCTAGCGTAATGGTATGGCACATAAGTCATCAAGTCATATACAATAAAAAGGTGAAAGGGCATCATTACATGACTTTTCTATCAACAACATTCTAGCGTAATGGTATGGCAGTCAACATAAGTTCGATCCGTCAGCACATAATTCAAACTAACCAAAATGCTAATTGCACCATTCATATATTCAACATTTGGATACCCTGATCATGCCTTTTTTTCTCTTCCTTTTGATGGAATTATATGGATGAAACAAGTTACCAAGTAAATATATTTGTACGGTAAATGTTATTTATTTATTGATGAAAGAAATTGAAAGTAACACAGGCAAACCATGTGTATATGCTTCATTATGCTTTGTCATGTTTTGAGAACATGGGTATCGTCTGGCTGCATATATGTTTGGATAACACGGAATGCTCTTGATTTCAGAATTCATGTGCATACATATGGGTAAATTGCTACTACGTCACACTGGTTTATTCAGGTCTTCCTATGTAGACATGTTCTAAAGAGTAGCAGACATGTTCTAAACCATGGATAACAATACATAGCTAGACTTATACAAGGTTGAGGTTTTGTACCTTGGACAGGTAGTTTGCGGGAAACTGCTAAACATTATAATTTATGATTTGTTCAAAAAAAAAAAAGTTTATCCAATTCAAAATTTAATAATAAGATGATTTATTTTATACATACACAATATTAATAATAGCCCATGTTATTTAGCGCTATTTTCAGTCTCCTAACGTTAGCCCCACAAGCTTGTATTTGTTCTTTACTCCATCCTATTGCATGGATAAGATATATATCTAATGAAAAACTTGAAGTGATATTTAGAATTATAAGTAATATAAAGAAAATGAGGATATTGATTTTAGCACCCTAATACAAATAATAAATATAATGCTAATGTAAAAAAAAAAAAAATAGTACCTCCATGGCAGCAACATTGCAAATCAAAAGAGTACAGAGCAACAAATGCTGCTCTCGCATGATCTGTTTGGTTTAGGTTTTAGTTTTACTTGATACAGAGCAACAAATGATGCTAGCATCGAGAACCGAAAGCTCATCAACAACACCAACAAGGATGTGACTACCTTCGACGCAAGGCCAAGCCAAAGGAGCAAAAGCCAACGTAACAGAAATAGGAGACTGACTTAGGATATCATCATTAGGAATTGAGTTCGGTGTTCCAAATGAAGTCAAATCGTGCAACAAGTTTGCAAGGGGTTAGTTGAAGATAGATCATGAACCAAGGCAGGCAGCTGCTTAGGATCGAAATGCCCGGACTCCTCCTCGGACTAGTCAGAAAGAGAATGGGCAGCGTAAGCGCGTCCAGATCTGGGGATTGACTTTAGCAACGAGCGATTCAAGGAAGCATATAATCTCGGTTTAGTTTTTCGGTACTTGGCCATGGGAAGAAAAAAGGGGGGAAGATGGAGAAAGCCAAGCAAAACAGAGCGATGGTGATTAAGGCAGGAAGGCGAAAGCAAGAGATGAGGCACAAGAATATCACTAGAACACACTCACCATTATTTGAATAATAATACGTTTTTGTGAAATTAGGAGAGAACTAACGGCTTGGATTTAGATTTAGAATGAGAAATTGGGAAAGGCAGGTGAATTCGAAAAAACAAACGAAGCGGGCACGAAGTTAGTGCGAAGCGATAATGAAATTTTGAAGACTCGCCTTTTAATTTTCGTTATAAGTGCGCAACGGTTCCAAAAATTTATATCCCGGACTTTTGCTGAGCAACTAAAAATTAAGTTTGTTATAAAATTAAATTTCAAAAGAACATTTAAGGGGAGTTATTAAATAAATCTAATTAATTGTTACAACCAAAATTATCTTAGCACAGGCCAACGATGAAGGGAAGTTGAATGAATATAAGGAAAGGATGAAGAATTCGAGAGAAACACAGTTCGACACCCCCTCTGAAAAGAAAGGGCCCGAAGCCTACAGAGCACCATCAAAGATTTATCCGACATGGTCTACCCGACAAGAATTAACCTACTTAACGCCAACATATCAAAGGAAGAAGAGTATCGGGTCAGTGCATAAAGATGGTCTGTGACCGACTCTTGAAAAAGGGCTCCATAAACAACGAAGGGGTTACCTTCTTAAGTAATGTAGATATCACCGGAATCTACGTTCCGGTGAACCAAACCGGAAGGCTAAACCAAGACTCCAGTAAGGATACAGGCTACTCGAACTAATCCAGTTAGTACATGAACCATCAACGGTTCCAAATCAGCGGATGTACACGTACATCGTGAGGGTAGGATCCTCTGAGTACCCACGATAAAGCCGAAAGCCTACATCCGAAAACTTATGCCGGAGGACCAACACTTGGAGGCATCCACCGAGAAGTCCAGAACGCCTCTATAATCCGTCTCGGCAACAAGCTCATTTCCACCTTGGGGAGGCCCAATTCACCCGGGACCCTCGATTCGAAGACCGTAACCGGCACGACGAGGATAGCCAATAGCCAGATGCCCGAGACCAAGGGAAAAAGCGGCCGATAGGACTCCATTCAGGCCCAATAACCTGTTGATAGAAGGACCCCAGATTCACTATAAATAGAACCCCAGGAGCTTCATGAAAGGGAACGCACTTTTTATTTCTCAATTTAGTTCTTTTCTTCTCAAGAGGAGAAAATTATCAATTCTTGTAATATACTACAAATTATGAATGGAGAATTCCAGGTCTCATACATCTTGCGATTCGATAATCTTGTTGTGCCATAATGATGAAATAGAGAGTTAACACTAACCTTTCTGATGAGGAGATCAATCAAGGCGCCCCGGCTATGGAGGAAGAGGGAATTGTGGAAACACGAAGTCCCCTTTCTCCTCGCCCTAAGGGTCCGCCATGATTGGTCCATATTCTCATGTTGAGCTTAACGCTTCCCGTACATTGATGTAAGGAGATCATCTACGAATTCCTAACCTGATCTCTATCATGATTTGAGCCCCTCTCTTGAGTGGATCTGACACGGAAAGGATCATCGGAGTTAACGAATATTGCGATGCCTTCATCCTTGAACTCAAGGGAAACGTTAGCCTGTTTTCTTCTTACTGGAGTACATAATGTCATCGTCATGGCTTAGAAAATCATCAATTCCATGAATCTTAACGATATCAAGTTAAATAACTTTCCCAAGATCAAGTCGAAATACCATCGTGCAATATGCGCGATGTTCACCCTTCGGGAGCAAGATAAACGACCATTAGGTTTAAAAATTCTGAAGCCTCGGGAAAGGCGATTAAGCTTAGAATCACAGGCCTAAGATTATATCCCGGTGACACTGAGTCATGACGATGTCAAATCCCACGAACGCACGCCTTATATACTGTAATCCGAGTGTTGACGAAAAATGTCGTTAACATTATTAATGAATAATAAATATTAGTTATTAAACTAGCGTTAATTATAAACTGTTTAACAGTATTTATTTTTTAAAATACCAAAAATTGGATATAATCATCAATTATAATTATTAAGGTAAAAATATAATTATTGCAACTGATCGGAAAAGATAGTTGTTAAAAATATGTTTATTTCATTTGGTAAGAAAGGATGATTGCTAAAAGTTCGTTTATTGCAACTGTCATATGCCACCAGTATATAATATTATTTGTTAATAATTATATTCATAGATTATAATTAGTGGTTATTAGTCATTTATTACTAGTTATACATTGTTTATAAATTATAAAAAGTGTTTATATTTTTTATTAATAATTAATGGTTAAAATTATTCGTTAATAAGTAAACTAATTATTAAACTATGATAAATATTAATTACTAATATATTATATTACTAAAATATTAAATATTAACTTATTAAATTAAGTACATATTAACTATTAGACATTAATTTTAATTATTTGTTTTTCACAACTGGTAGAGAAGAGCAGTTGCTAAAAATATATTTTCGCAAGTGGTGGGGAAGAGCAATTGCTAAAGATATTAGTAGTATCTATTTAAAATTAATCATTAAAAAACGATACTTATTTTTAGTGATTTTCGCAACTTCTTTACCGGTTGCAAAAAAAAATACATTTATTGCAAGTGGCAAAAACAATTGCTAAATTTATATATTCGCAAGTGGCTTGGAACCGCAGTTGCAAATAATATGTTTATTGCAACTGTTATGGAAGCACAGTTGTTAAAAGTGTGTTTTTGCAATAGGAAGGGAAGCGCAATTGCTAAAAATATGATTTTCGCAACAAAAAAAGGTCAATTGCTAAATCTTATTTATTGCAACTGCTATAATAAGTCTGTTGCTAAATATCATTTATTGCAATTATCATTTATCGCCTGTTGCAAATACCTAGTTGCATTAGGGTATTTTTCTTGTAGTGTGCCTCTTGTTTGGAAGAATTATGCGAGCCTGATGCTTTAGTTAACTTTAAAGATTCTGCCAATGTATTTCGTCCAAAAATAAAAATCTTGGGAGACAAAAATAACTTCAATTGGACTCGACTATATAAAAATAGTGATCATCAGAATCCTTGACAATACGTGATTAATTAAAAGCTGAACGAAAAAAGTTCAAAGTACAACTACTTGGATCGAACTTTGAACAATAGTAAAAAAAACTAGATTTTTATCGGATGAGTCAGAGGCTAAAATAACAAAGCAGTTGTGATGAAAACAAGGCGGAGCAAAGAAAAAATGAGACGGTTTCCAAGTGAGGCGGAAGCTATTCTGAACAAGGCGAAAGCCATTTTTGAATGAGATGCAGATAGTAACCCCAGAAAGAGGGGAAGAATGATGAAGTAGGAAGAACAAAAGTGTTAGAAGTGGGATTAAAGAAAATAAAAGTAAAATTACGCTCGCATCTATACCATTTTTTCTATTTTACAAAATTTCCAACTGGTATAATGGTTATAACTGTGGTAACTCGTCATAACGAAAATAACTGTTAGCAAACTGTAATGGTTATAACTGTTATAAATAAAAAGCATTATGAAATGACATATGTGGTATTGTGTAAATAAATTTATAAAATAAAATTTTGAATGTGTGTTTGGTTCCTCATTCAATGCAATTATTTCCTATAACTACATTCTTTACTACATTATACTTATTTTTTGGTTGTAGCTTTTGTAACTTGCTACAATTTTTTTTAACTTAATACCAATCGTCAATCAAGTATATTATTTATAGTATTTACTTATTATTTTTTAGGTATCAATATAATTTGATTAAATGGAAAAAGTACAACTTCGTGAATTCTATTCAAGTTAAATTGTAACACCGAAGGTGTTTTTGGTTTTCATATAATGAATATTGTATGTCCTTATAGAAGGTTGGCTAAAATTAACATAATGCTAATAAAGTCATATATATATATATATATATATATATATATATATTAATAGACCATGCAAATGTACATGTTAAATTTAGGCGAATCAAATCTGTTAATAAGGAGATATTAATTGATTCTCATAATCAAGCCAAATCGGGAAGATAATATATTAATACGGAGAATGTATATTCTTTATTTAAGAAATCAATCAAATATTGGTATAGGTGCAAACAAATAAAAATATGCTAGATTTGTGGTGGAAATAAATCAAGGAAATTTGAAAATATTTCATCCTTAGTTTCAAAGCATTCTTCACCCTTTATCCTATATATATGCAGACATTTACTCATATTTTTAACACATAATATAAGAAAGCTCTCCATATTATATCTTCAATAAGATCCCTATTTTTGTATCTATTATAAGGTGAGAAATTTGTATTGAGTGTTGTTGGTTTCTTCTTATATTGTACTACCTCCTTTTGAAGTGAAGAAATAAAAGGTTGTTGGACCCGAGGACGTAGGCATAGCCGAACCTCGTTCTACTAGTGTGTTCTTTCCCTTTTCAATTTTTGTTTTTCTCTATAATTTGAGCCATTTGATTTTATTTATTATCATTGTTGGATTGACATTATTGAGATTATCGACAGGCTAGATTATTAGATGTTCTATTTACGCTGCCTACATCACTGATTTTTCACTACAGTTTAGTATCGGAGCTTGTGCTCTGTTCAAAGACTATTTCAGTTATATCTAATTCCATAAAGAATAACAATGGTAGAAGCGCTACAAAATATGGAGTTTCTAGATTTGATGGAAAGGAGGATTTTGGTACATGGAAAATGAAGATGGAAGCGGTGTTAAGGAAAGAGATGACATTTAAGGTTGTCTCAGATCCAGATAATTTGAAGAATTTAACACCTGAAGATATAGAAGAATTGGACAAGGATGCTCTTACTACCTTTCAACTTAGCCTTTTCTAATGAAGTACATAGAGAGTTTCTTATGTGAAAACTGCTAAGTAATTATGTGATGCTCTTCAGAGAAAGTTCTACGACAAGTCTCTCACAAACCGTATCATCATACAACAGCAACTTTATTCATTCAAGATGAAGCCTGGAACCGATGTATTTGCTCATAGGATGCCTTTTACACACTTGTCATGAAACTTAGAGCAGTTATGTAAAGATTGAGGAAGAAGCACAAGTTGTTATTTTTTTTATGTTCTTTGCTTGTAGAGTATAACACTTTTGTTAACTCTATGATCTATATGTGTTATCCAGTTGCTTAGAGGATGCGACGACAAGTTTACATAATGGGATGTTGAGGGGGAGTTAGCAAACATGAGCATGTAGAATGATTCTGAAAGCCTTGTTACATAAAGGGGAAGAAGTAAGAGTAGACCCAAATATATATGGTGGAAATAGAGCTAAGTCCAGATCTCAGTCAAGGAGAGTTCGCAAGGGAGTTTTTCATTATTGTAGAATACCTAGACATTATATTGCAATTTTCCCTAAGTTGGAGAATAAAATCAAAGTTGTTCCCTAACAGGCTTTAGCTTCTACAGTGGAGACATCAGATTCGGAGAGAGATCCTGACATTTTTACAACTTCTACCTCTTCTATGAAAAGTATTATGTGGATTATTGACTCAGAAGCATCCTATCACATGACACCTGATAGACACTCTTTTTCCACTTATCGTCAATTTGATGGAGAAGAGTTTCCCATGGAAAATGCTTCTTACTGCATGGTTGGTACCATAATAGTAAAAAATCAAGATGTTTGGTGGTGTTGTTAGTACTTTGTGTGATGTCAGGCATGTCCCTGATTTGAGGCGTAGTTTGATCTCCATTGGAGCATTGTGCGGTTTTGTCTTAAAGTGTGTAATAGAAAAGGATCCATTAAAAATTACAAATGTCTCACTGATAGTAATGAAAATGGTAAAAGCTAGAAATCTATATTTGTTAAGGGGTACAACTATTGTTGCTGAGTCTACTTTGGTTGTTGATTCTGATTCTACCAGATTGTGGCATTTTCATATGGAACACATTGGAGAAGCAGTTTGGAAGTACTAAGAAAGTGAGGTTTGATTGATGGTGTTCATCATTCAAAATTTGGCTTTCGTGAAGGATGTGTACTTGGAAAGCAGACGAAAGTTTCTTTTGGAAGTGCGGAGCATAATTTTAAAGATGTTTTAGAGTATGTTCACATAAATATTTGGGGAACTGCACCATGTCTATCTTTTGGAGGAGCCAGGTATTTTGTTTCATTTGTTAATGATTTTTCTAGAAAGATATGGGTTTACTTTATGAAGTCCAAAAACGAAAATTTTGATAGATTTCAAAGTTGGAAATCTCTTATTGAGAAGTAGCCTGGAAAGAAAGTGAAGGTTTTTCGTTTAGATAATGGTGGTGAATTCATTTCTCAAAAATTCATCAAATTTTGTGAATCCGAGGGAATCAAAAGAGACACTACACCACACCAAGTGGACCCTTAGTCAAATGGATTAGCACAGAGAATGAATCAGACTTTGTTGGAAAGAACTCATTGCTTACGTCTAAATGCGGGAATAAAGAAGTGATTTTGGTCAGAAGCATTATCTACGGTGGTTTTTTTATCACCTGCACATCTTCTACTACCATAGATATGAAGATTCCTGAAGAAGTATGGAAGGGAGAGTCTGTTTCATATTCATTTCTCAAAATGTTTAGTTGTCCACCGTATGTGCATGAGAGCAAAGGGAAGTTCGATCCAAGATCGTGCAAGGGTATTTTTCTTGACTATAGGAAAAGAGTTAAGGATTATAGGCTGTGACGTCCTACTATCCGGAAGATTGTTACTAGCAGGCATGTTACATTTGATGAGAAGGTGGCTATGTTGAAGGGGGAGCCTTCTTCCTCTGTTAATGATAATGTTGAGAGGACAAATTCAAAATACCAAACACAAGGTAGATCATTAAAGTTGCATACATACGAGTAACAATGGTGATTCTGATGACACCGTGGTTGATAAGGAGAGGATATAGGATCAATCTCAAGGTGGAGCTCAAATTCAAACTTGATCAACCAGAGAGAAGAAAAGACTTACATAGCTTGATGATTTTGTGGGATTAAGTATTGAAGACATTAACTTTGATAACATGCAACTTAAGCATTAGCCATATTTCATGATGAACCTAGAGACTATAGAGATGCCATTAGTTCAGTTGATAGTTCCAGTTGGTTAGTAGCAATGAAGGAGGATATTGAGTCTTTACACAAAAATCACACTTTGGATTTAGTGCCACTTCCTTCCGTCCAGAGATAAATCGGGTGTAAATGGATCTATAAGGTGAAAGACGGCAGCAAAGGTGACTTAAGGTACAAGGAAAGATTAGTGGAAAAGGGTTATGTTCAGAAGAAAAGTGTAGAGTTCTATAATATTTTTCTGTAGTTGTTAGACACACTTCCATTCGCATTCTTTTGGGATTGGTTGCTCACTTCGACATGGAGTTGGAACAATTAGATGTCAAGATAGCATTCTTTCATGGTGACCTTGAGGAGGACATTGACCTACAACGGCCAGAGGGGCTCATTGACAGTAGCATGCCTAGTCATGTTTGTAAACTTAACAAATCTCTTTATGGTTTAAATCAGTCTCCTAGACAGTGGTATAAGAAATTTGTAAAGTTTATGATCTCATAAGGTTACTTTAGAAGCTTTAAGGACCAATTTATCTATTTTAAGAAAGGTAATGATGACATTGTCTATTTGTAACTTTATGTTGATAGCTTTTAAGAGCATGAATAGAATTGCAAATTTGAAGATGGAGCACAACTTGGAGTTTGAGATGAAAGATTTGGGAAATGCATAGAGAATTCCAGGACTGGAGATTCGTAAGGATAGAAAGAAAAGAGTTTTGAGGCTCACTCAAACTTAATATATCAGGAAAGTCCTATTTGGATTCGGTATGGAGAATGCTCAACGGGTGGCTACTCCATTAGGCTCTCAATTTAAGCTATCCAGAGATATGTGTCCCACATCGAATGAAGACAAAAGGGATATGTGTAATATTCTTTACTCTAGTGCGGTTGGAAGCCTTACGTATGCTATGGTATGCACAAGGTCTGATTTAGCTCATGCAGTTGGTGTTGTTAGCAGATACATGTCTAACCCAGGAAAGGCTCATTGGCAAGCAATAAAGTGGTTTCTAAGATATTTTAGATGCATTTCAGACATTGACCTATTGTTTGGAGGTAGTAACATAACTCCAAAGGGTTATTGTGATTCAGATTATGCTGTGGATAGAGATGGTATGAAATTGATTTTTGGCTATGTTTATACACTTGGCATAGTCCCGATTTCTTGGAGATCCAAGCTACAATCCATTGTAGCTTTATCAACTATAGAGGCATAACTCATTTATATTTGGAAGCGACTAAGGAAGCACTGTATTTGTTGTAGCTTTTGGATGATTTATTAATGATGTAGAAGACCGTGGAGTTGTTTTCAAATAGTTAGAGCGTCATTAATCTTGTGGAAAATCAAGCCTGCAACTCACAAACAAAGCACATTGATGTTAGGATTTTCTTTCTCATGCTTAAAGAAGAGAACAATAAGATAAAGTTGTCGAAGATTCACACAAATGACAACCCAGCTGATATGCTGACAAAGTCAGTTCCAAAGGACAATTTGAGCATTGCTCAAACTTGATTGGTGTGGTACGAACTACTTAGCGCCATAGGAGCTGACCCAATAACCAAATTTTGTTGATTGATGTACATACTTAAATCGAGGTGGAGTGTTAAATTTGGGCGATTTAATTCTATTAATCAGGAGATATTAATTGATTCTCATAATCAAGTCAAATCGGGAAGATAATATATTAATATGGAGAAGGTATATTCTTGATTTATGTAATCAATCAAATATTGGTATAGGTGGAAACAAATACAAATATGCTATATTTAGTGGTGGAACCAAATCAAGGAAATCTGAAAATATTTCATCCTTATCTTCAAAGCATTCTTCATCCTTCTTCCTATATATTTGCAGACATTTACTCATATTTTCAACGCATAAGATAAGAAAGCTCTTCATATTATATCTTCAATAAGAAACCTATTTCTATATCTATTATAAGGCGAGAAATTTGTATTGAGTGTTGTGTGTTTCTTCTCATATTATACTAGCTCCTCTTGAAGTGAAGAAATAAAAGGTTGGTCCGAGGACATAGGTATAGCCGAAACTCGTTATATTTGTGTGTTCTTTCCCTTTTCTATTTTTAGTTTTCTCTATAATTTGAGCCATTTGATTTCCTTTATTATGTTTGTTGGATTAACATTGTTGAGATTGTCAACAGGCTAGATTATTGGGTGTTCTGTTTCCATTGCCCAAATCTCTGATTTTTCACTACAGTACAACCTATCAACACTTCCTGTCGTTGGAGCTTATCTTATGTGTAGTATGATTGCGTTGATTGTAAAAAGGTCAAATAACAGAAAGGCTCATGGACAAAATGAAAAATCTGATAATATATATGAATAGGAATAGACTTGGAAGAGACATGCGCGATCAAAATAAAGGGCATGTGTACTTGCACCATGGGAGATTATATACATAAGCTTCTATTTTTCAAGATATAGTTGTGTTAATTTTTGCTAGGTAAGTGGACAAATGTTGTATTCTTAGTTTCCTAGATTTTTTATTCAAATGATTTTATTTTTTTGGTTGATTGCTAGAAGATTTCTCAAAATTTGTACAAACCAAACATTGAAAATGTTCCATGTTTCAAGGGTGCTCTTCAAAATATATTCACCAAACTGTAAGTTTTACTACATTTGTGAAACTATGCATATCCTTGATTTGAGAAATAACCAACATTTTGCATGCATTTAGGTTTTATTTTCATGAACAAATTAGGAATCTAGTAATAGTAAGGAAATTATATGATTTTACTTTCCATTCTTCTCAACCAATAAATATATAAAAGTAGGCAATCAAGCTACATAAAGAATTTTTCTTACCTGGGGAAGTCATCATGGAACAAGGAAACGTCGTTCATGAATAATATTTCGTCCTCCGTGATGCATATTAAATGATTATGCTTTAGATTCTTAATTTTATTAATTCAGTTCCATGATTATCTCATATTAAAACATTTTCAGGAGGGTGTTGAAATTGGTGAAGATGGCACTGAGGAAAACATATTACTACCGAACCAAATAGCTCATTTTATAAGCTACCACTTTAATTGTTTTGTACAGATGAAGTAGGATAAATGACCTCTGTTTAAATATTTAAGGTAGTGAATCTAGTAATTTGATACGTTCATTCTAATTTATCAAATTTGATTATAAAATTTTGACAAGCAATTTTTTGTTGTTCAAAATAGATTATTATTTTACAACCTATAATGTAAACACATATGAGTTAAATTTTATATAATTTATTATTTATTTACCTTATATGTAAACGCTTATCTATGTTCAAACTTATAATGTGCACCATTATATAATATACATATCTCAATATGGGTTCGCACTTCAATGTAAATAAATAAAACACTTATGTCCGCTCTAGAACTTCTAATTTCAAGTTTGCTTCAAATAATTATAATTGTATAAAATGACTAGCAACATTGTCTTCTTGGTTGTACTTTAAATTGCATTGTGTAGGCATAAGAATAACGTAAATTACATATTTTTTAAGCTAAGCATTTGCTCATAACCATTTGTTGAGTAGGTGTTCTTTGATCTTCATGCAATATTGCATCTGTTCTATTGAGAAAATCTTTATATTTTAAAATTCGGAAATCCAAAAATAAAATCACTTTGTCGAAAAGTTTATCGATGCCCTGAATTATTTTCCTAATGGTTAATTAGAAGACATAGTATGTGATCTACGAATCTGATATTGTGACCAATTAATATGATATGTATGAAAATTAGGCATAAAAATGTTTTAGGTTTTTATTTCAGCTTAAGTTTTTTTTATTTTCAACACTCATTGTTAGCATGAAGAGATGCATGTGTTTGATTTTGTAAAACTTCATGGTTAATCCACTACAAGAAAACACTTCAATTTTCTACGTAAAATTTCCTACGCCAGAAGGCAGGGAGTAGGGATGACATAGGAAAAATGTAGAAAAAGATAATGGCATAGGAAAAACATAGCAATTTACCTACGCATTTCCTATGCCAAATTCAATTTGCAGAAAAATAACCGTGGTGTAGAAAAGACGTAAAAAATTATCTACGTAAAAATTTATGGCATGGGAAAGACGTAGAAAGTTTCCTATGACATTTCCACGTCTTTGTAAATTTCTACAAATCTAGATTGGCGTAGGAAAGACATAGATTTTTTTTTTTTTTACATCATCCCTTCGACTTATGGTTGCGGTAAGCGTTTTCTGTGCATTTCCTATATTCATAGAATACTCATACATAACACAATAATAAATAATATATTATCACCTCTTTCTTTTATTTAATTTTAGCATATATCTTGTTTTGATTTCGTAACCATCTATCAAAAATAAAAAGCTAGAAAATAGTACTCATTTTCCCTTTTATTAAATATAGTTTCATAAATCATAAATATTAATTTTATTTTATACTAATTACTTTATAATGTATTTAATTGATTAATACTTGAAATTTTTAGTAAATTTTGTTTGTGTTTTATACAATTTCAATGATATAATATTGCTATTTTTTTTCCAACCGAATAATATTCAAAGTAATTCTATACAAAATATATTTATTATTTCAAAATTCAACCCCCGATATAATAGCCATGTAATTTAAATACCACTTCGTTCACAAATAGTCGGACACATTTTAATATTTTTGATTTTGAACCCACCGAGTGATTTTCGATAAATAGTTAAGGGAAATTCTACAGGGACACAAAATTTTGACATAAATGGTGACACAATTAACTTGCATCACTGGATCACCCCATGATATACACACGTCCATATAAAAACAAAAAGATCGAACGGTTGAGGTTTTGTGTCTCTCTATTTGTGTCAAATTTTGTGTTCAAATAGCCGCCATAAATAGTTAATAATCAATTGTGCTAAAAGCCTGAGGTAGAAAGCACTTCAGTTTTCTACGCCTTTCCTATGACATGGTGCGGGGCGTAGGAACGACGTAGAAAATGTTGGCAAAGAGCTTTGTAGTGCACATATGGCAATCCGACCCACTTCCCCAAACCAACATCCAACCATTTATTTAACATTAAAATCGACGATTTATGTTTCTGATTTACATAATATTCTCTGATTCGATAATTTATAGGACCAAATGCCAGCTGTCCATTATAATTAAATAACCTAAATCCCCAAATCTGATCAACAAATAATTCGTCGTCTACATCTGGAATTACCACCAAGATCGTCTTTGCGGTTGATGGAGAAAACGTCATCTTTCATCTATTAGAGAAATGGGTAGCTGCCATTTGTGCCATCGACGTCGAAGTAACCACCATAAAATCGCTAGCGTAATACTCGTGTTTGCCGGCAGGCGGTAACCTGAAATTACTACCGGAGTTTAACCGTGGCCTACTTTTTGTTGTCAGGTGATTTGTGGTTGCTCCTTGTTCCTTTCGTTATGCACTTCATTGATTGAAGAGTTTTTATGAACTCATATTATTCTTCTATTCGTTTGTGCTATTCGGACCTTCCTTTTGGTGAACTTTGTCATTATTCATGTTTACTCCATCATTTATATCCATGGATCTAAATATATATCTCCTTTCATTCGTCCTATATTGGATTCTGATTTTGTCAAAAGTATACTGTTGTAGTTCTGGCATCCTTATTTCTAAAAATCACACTATAATGCATTCTTGTATTCTTCGTGTACTTTGATTTTAGTATAATTCTTTAGTGCAGCGAGCATCTAAACTGGTAGTTTGTTGTAGTTTACAGTTCCCTTTACTTGTCCATACTGGAAGTTATTGCAAGAACACATTAGGCTCAAGTTCTAATCCATTTAATGATAACCCAAGTAATGAAGAAATCAAATGTGATGATAACATATTAAGAGATGAGGGGGGCAGTAAAAAAACTGATGAAGTAAATGGCTCAGTCCCCAGCAACGTTAGAACGGATTGTTATAGAAAAAGTGGGACAGGAAGAGGGCATAAATGAAGATGGACCTTCAAAAATTTTCCAAGGCGCAAAAAGAAGAAAGGCAGGAAACATGAAGAGATTTAAACCGGATTTGGCTACTGATTCTAATGTACATGAAAATGGTGAAGAGCGTAAGGTTAATATTGGTGTGAAAAATCATTATATTACCAAGATTCTGAAGGCAGTTGAGTATCATGCTGTAGTCATTAATGATGAGCAGCAGGTTTCCATTAATTTTGAATTTGTTCAGAAATTCTCAATAAATTTTCCAGTCAACTTTAGTTGAATGTAACATGAAGTTTTTATAATTTTCTTATGCATCTTTTCTGACGTTGTGCACTCATTTTGTGTGTTCCTAATCTCTAGCGACACTATTTACTTCATTGAATGGTACAGGTTACCATGAGTGCCAAGGATGAGGGATAAGTTGTATACCGATGCAATCCTTGTCCCGGAAACCTCATTTTTCATGTGATCAACGGGACTATAAAAAGGGAGAACCAAATTTTCTTTGTGAAGAGGTCTAGCATATTTATGGGAAAAAATGGAACTGGTGGTAATCCTTTATTTCCTAACTCTTTTTTGATAAGAAAACCAATAATGAGTCAGAAACAAGTCTATTTAGTTTTTGTATTATTGCATGTATGCATGTGTTTCTGTATGTTTATAGTTTGTTATAAGATCTTTTGTATGTATGATGAAATTTGCATATAGCCCAAATGGTATACATTATCGTCCATAAGAGTAACATTAAATTGACAGTGACTTCCAAATAGCCATATAAAAGTATCCCTGATGATGTTAAGAAAGTGATGTTTTAGGAATTCTTGGTAAAATAATTTAATTGGTTAAAATGATGAAATTGATGCAATATTTGATGAAATGCAGAGATATAAAGATGCCACTTAGAGCATCAACAATGAAGAAGCATTGATTAAAACAAAGCTGAAGGAAAAGGTGGAGGTCAAGATGGACAAATTCAAATGCTAAAAAAGCAGTATGAACAACTTTATGAGATGTTTCGACAGCGGTCTGATGAAGAGTCAAATGATCATCATGAGAATTAATTTCTTATTTATAGCGACATTTTATAAAATGTCATGTATCATGAACACACTATTGTATGGTTTAGATGTATGAGACTTCGATTAATGTTACGTTGGCTCTGTAAATATTGATTCGATATTTGAAATTAATTGATGGTGAATGATTTGGTTTAATTTCTTTTACTGGAACTGATATAAATAAGAAATAAGTCTATTTGATTTTTGTTTAATATGATGAAATAGAATATGATGATAATATATCAAAATTACTTTAGAAAAGACGTATGGTGGGCGTAGGAAAGACGTAGGTAATTTATAGAAAAAATGGCGTAGGTAAGACGTAGGAAAATGGATGGCGTGGAGAAGACGTAGGAAAATGCTAGACGTAAATACGTCGTAGGGAAATCATAGGAAGACCATAACGTAGGAAAAAGGTAGGTAAATAATGACGTAGATATGGCGTAGGAAACACCCTCGCGGATGGCGTAGGTAAGACGTGAGAATATTATTACCTATGCAGGTTTTAGTCACGCCAATATTGGCACAAGTGTTGCGTAAGTACTGCATTTACCTACGTCTCGCCTACGTCATTTTGGCGTAGGTAAAACTGCAGTTTTCTTACATTTATTAGGTATTTGATCCTTTGATTGATTCAGTATATAACCAACAACTGTTGGCTAATATTGAAAAATTGTTTTTATACCTAAAAATTGCATGGATGCTACAGATAATTATGAATACTTTTGCTACTTTTACATATATGCTAAATGGAAATTGGAAAAATAGTAGAGTTATAACATTTGATTTCCTTGCATTTCTTAATTCAGTGCTTTTAAAAAACAGAGGGAATTCAATTTTTGGTTGTTTCATGTGTTTTCATTTTTTATTTCATTCTTTATTTGCAATAACTTTGCATGAAGAATCATAAAATAGCTTTGACTCCCAGCTGTCTTATTCACTTATTTTCTTAAATGCTACAGGTATTGATGACTGCCATTATTTTTTTTGTAAATACCTTTATTGTTTAGCTTTCATGTTGAATTTTTGTATGTACTTAACATATCGTTAGGACAGTACCTTCCCAGAAAAGGAAATAAAAATGGGGAAAGACTGGGCTAGTTGAAGCACTAACTATGTTAGAAAATTTATGCTTAAAAATTATGAATAAATCGCCGATTGGTTAAGAAAAAAGAAAATGAAAACACTAGAAAGTTGGAAAATCATTTACCAACATTTACTGAATGGAGATGCCAAATAAATTCTAACTGAAATCATTTGAGTTAGTACAATGAATCAATGCAAGACAAAAATTAGGAAGGATCGCTAACTCAAGAAATTTAAATAGTCTCAATTTTTGTTGTCTTGTAAATATATACAAGTATTCAATCTTTTTTAAAGCCACAAAGCTCAAATAAATTGGTTTGAAAATGGCATTAATCTAACCAGCCTCTTAACTTTTGGGCATTATAAATGAGTAGAGAATTCTTTTATTACCAGGATGAAATGAAGAAAACTAAAAGACAAGGGATCAAACAATCATATAGAAGGAAATAATGGCGAAGGTGGTATAACATATAAACATTTGAGTTTTAACAATAAAGAATAATACGAAGGAAAGAAACTATGATAAAAAGGATGTCTCTGTTTATAATGTTGTAGACCGTTACCACTGTTAGTTTTTAATTCCTCTCTCCCACCCCTAAATAGTTCGACCGAAGGAAAACCAATATATAATGTCCCTAAAATATTTATACAAGATGCACTATCTATTTTGAAAGGTTTGATGTTAGTGCTTTTAGAAGATGCATTATTAAAGGAAGTATGCTTTCTGCCAATCAAATGGATGTACATATGAGATTATAGTTACAGGTTTTCATTATTATGGTGCATTATTAAAGGCAGTATGCTTTCTACCAATCAAATGGATTTACATATGAGATTATGGTTACAGATTTTGGATTATTAGCCTTCAGTAACCACACGTCAGTGCTCTTCTCATTTGCTGTATAATGTGAATGGTTCAGATTGGCAGCAATTTAAATTAAGCTTTTTTGCTGGAATAATATTGACCTTCAAATCTATGTTCCCAATGAGTTACATCTAGAAGAGCCCGATATGAAGATGTAGCAATTTTATCGTTTCATCAGTTACAGCAGGCACAACATTTGTTACGCAATTTTTGTACCATCAGTGATAAAATTGAAAATATCCGCCGCACTATAGGCCAAGCTGGGAGGTGGACCAAAGCAGCCTAGCTGAGAAGCAAATATGGAAATCTGAGGTGGACAGTGTTGGGAAACAATGGCTGAGCCGTGGACTAGGTCGCTTTCTTGAAGACGATTCGGCGATCTGGTCGATGGTGCAAAGCAGTTCGTTCTCTATCACTGTCGCCTCTAGGATAAAAAAACCTCTACAATTAATAACTGATTCGCTTGCACAACAAATCAGTGCAGATTTGCACTTTCAAATAAAATTTAACTGCTCGTTCTAATTATGTTTTAGAAGAAAAATTTATAATGGTAGAGGAAGAAGAAGATATAACAGAAAAATAAAAAAGTATCATCTATTTTTCTGAGGAAACTGATAGTATAATTTGTGGAGGAGTCGGTTCAGATCTGAAAAAAGGATCTCTATTTTACCAAGTCAAAATAAAACTAGGTCGAAAAAAGCAAGGTATTTTAAATCATAAAATATTAGTGTCAACACCGCCAAAGCCCAAGCTTAAGCCCACGCCCGAGTCATTCATACACTTATTCAATTTTTTTAATAATTCACCTTATAAAATAAACCCTTTTTCCAACAATCCCCCACTTGAATTTTTTAAAAATATTTTCCGAACAGTTTCTAAAAATATAAGATTGTGCATAAACAAAGGTGTCATCCGACTTAAACCTTTGCATAGTGGATAAGATTCAGTTTTTACTAGAGTAACACGAGGTCTTGAACTCTATTCCTGACATCAGACCACACACAATCTTTTCTATAGTGCAATCAAATAAGTCGTGCATTTATGGCCATGCACGTGTATCCTAGTTTAGTGAACGCTCTAGAAATTTTGCCCAAACTCCATATGGAACGGCCACATTTCCACGTTCACAAAGGTGGGTCTATCAAGAGAACTCCTGAAGGTAGGTACTCCACTCCAAATAGAGTATGGTTCTCATTAAGAGTTTCTATTAACTCATCCTCTAATCACTTCAGCAATACATGCTTCTTAATATATAGATTTAGCATGTTCATCTACTATTACAACACAACTTGTTGTTACCCATTGAACCTAGTTCTTGGGATCTCCAGTCATTTAGGTCGGGTTACCATTATGCGTGATTCCACAATCTCAGGGCAATAGTCCCATTCTTTTAGATTCATTACGGACTTTCTTTCTGGTCAGTCCTTTCGTCAAAGGATCTGCCAAATTCTCATCACTTCATATGTGATGTTCTCTAATAATACTGTTCATACGACTGTCATTTCTTACTGTTGTACTATTGGTTCTTTTCTTCTTTCAATAGTCGTCAAATTTTTCATCACTATATATGTGATGTTCTTTTACATTATTATGCTTACGACTGTCGTTTTCTACCGTTGTAATAATGGTTCTATACTTTTTGCAATAGCCGCGGTACTATCGCAATCGATTACACAACTGGTGTCAGTTTTTCCATATGGGAATCTCAACTAGCAGATTTCTTTCGTTCTCTGCTTCTTCACTAACCGTGGCTAGGCTATTATCTTAGTCTCTATAGTAGACTGAGCCAAAATAGTCTATTTCTTGGGTTTCCAAGAGACAGCTTCTCCAGCGATGCTAAATATGTAGCTACTAGTCATTTTAGAGTCATCAGATAAAGTATTCCTGTCTGTATCAGAATATCCTTCAAGTACAACTGAAAACGTTTCACAATGTAATCCAAGTTTCATAGTTTATTTTAGGTATCTTATGACCCTCTCAATAGCATGTTAATGCTCTATACTAGATCTACTGGTAAACTTGCACAATAATCCCACGACATAAGCAATGTCGGGTCTAGTACAATCAGTGGCATCTCGAAGGCTTCCAATGATGCTCGCATAAACAGACTGTCTTACACCTGTACCAGTGTTCTTAAATAACTTTACACCGGGATCATATGGTGTACATGCGGGTTTACAGTTAAAGTAATTGTATAATTTTAGAGTCTTTTCAATTTAATGAGATTGATCCAAAGAAAATCCCCTTTTAGACCTAGTAATCTTAATACCAAGGATTACATTCATCTCACCTAGATCTTTCTTATCCAAATTGGCACTTAATAAAAATTTGACTAAGTTTATGGCATGAATATTTGACCCAAAAATGAGTAGGTCATCTACAAAAAGACATATAATAGTACAAATGTCATTCTCATATTTGTAATAAATGTAGTTGTCACTTTCATTAACTTTAAACCATGTGAAATGATTAAGTTATCAATTTTTTCATGTCATTGTTTAGGTGTTTGTTTTAAACCATATAATGATTTATCTAATTTGCAATTTTTATGTTCTTGACCAAGTACTACAAATCCTTCAGGCTGGTCCATATAAATTTTTTCGTCTAATTCACCGTCTTAAAAAACGGTTTTAACATCCATTTGGTGTATTGATAAATTATGAATTGAAGCAAGTGAGATTAATACCCGAATGGATGTAATTTTATTTACAGGTGAAAAAATATTGAAGAAATCTATATTTTCTCTTTGCTTAAAACCTTTAGCTATTAATTGTGCTTTATATTTATCAACAGTGCCATCCGGTTTTAAATTTCTTTTTAAGTACTCATTTACAACCTATAGATTTACAACCGGGGGGTAAATCTACCAAATGCCAAGTCTTATTGGATTCCAAAGAACCCATCTCATCATTTATAGCCTCTTGCCAAAAATCAGCATCTAAAGAAGATAAGGCCTCTTGGAGGTTTATGGGATCCTCCTCAATATTAAAGGCACAAAAAATCGAACCAAAATCTTTTACGGTTCTTGCTCTTTTACTTCTTCTAGGTTCAGTTTCTGAATTCTCATTAAGTTCTGTTCGAATAGGCATACTTGAAGTGCCCCCACTATTCCTTAATTTAAAAGAAAATTTTGTTCCATAAAAATCAGCATCATTTGATTCAATTATGTTATGTGCATTTAGGTCATAAAATCTGTATGCTTTGCTATTAATAGCGTAGCCTATAAATACACATTCATATGCTCTACTTGCCAATTTTATTCTCTTAGGGTCTGGAATGCGTACGTATGATACACAACCCCAAGTTCTAAAGTATGAGACATTGGGTTTATAATTCTTTAAAATTTCATAAGGTGAAATTTTATTCTTAGATTTGGGGATTCTATTCAGAACATAGCATATGGTTAATAATATATCCCCTCACCATTGTTTTGCTACACAAAAATTTAATAAAATGGCAATTACTAATTCGGTGAAGATCCTATTTTTTTCAGCTTTACTGTTCATTTCAAGTGAATAAGATGCAGTTCTCTCATGTACTATATCATGCAATTTATAAAAAATCCTGAATAGAACGAGATTCATATTCTATTCCTCTATCACTATGAAATCTCTTAATTTTCTTATTTGCTTGACCCTCAATTTCATTTTTGAACGTTTTAAACATGTCAAATGATTCACATCTTTCAGAATCACTGTCTTTCCAGAGGTAAACTTTATTTCCACATAGGTGAAATCAGAACAATTATCCCTGCAACTTTAATTGCGTGAGAATCTCTCAACAACATATTTTGATCATCAACAGCCGTGTATGTAGTGAACATATCACGATCATAGTAGACAAAGCAATAAGCACCAGTGTCTACCCACCAACCCTTTGATCCACCAACAAGGTGAATCTCAATAATCATAGTTGTAAGTAGGGATGAGCAATATTCGGTTCAAGCCGAATTAACCGACCAAACCGGTTCATTTCGGTCGGTTCGGTTTTAAAACTAAATCGGTTTGAATTCGGTTTGTAAAATTAATTTTTTTTGGTTATCGGTTTAACCGAATTAACCGAAGTTTTAATTTATTATTTAATTTTACAATATTGTAGTGCTTTATATAACTAGACTAACTATATAATACAATGATATTTGTTGCAAATAATTAAATCTTATCATAAACATAAATTTTACTATGTAAAATATCTCTAAACATGAATTTATGTTTTACCTTGAGTAAATTCATCATTTGAAACTTAATGCATTCTTCATGTTCGGTTAAATCGATTACCGACCGAATTAACCGAAATTAATTCGGTTCGGATCGGTTCGGTTTGAAAAAAAAATCGATTTCAATTCGGTTTGAGTTTTTTTAGCTTCAAACAAACCGAACCGACCGAACGCTCACCCCTAGCCGTAAGAGGCTCATCAGTCAGGTTTGCCTGCGGTGCAGGGCCTGGTCTGTTCCGACACTTTCGTGCCATATGACCTGGTTTTCCACAGTTATAACATTAAAAAAAACTGTCCATAATCACTTCTTTGGGTTGATCGCTGCTGTCCTTTATGGTTTTCTTATGGCTTCCCATTTTGTTCTCTACTGACCAGCTGTGTTGGCTTACTATTGGTTAAAATGTCAATATGTTTGACATTTTATATTTTTGTTATAGAAAAGTATACGTAAACTCAGAGACTAACATAAGTGAATCACGAAAAATTATTATTCCCTGCATTTTACTTATCAATCTTAATGGTTATTTAGAACTCAGTCTTATTTCGACTTAAGCCAGAAAAATCAAAGTTTGCATAAGCACTCTTTACGCTTGGTTTTTCCATGCAATATTCATTTACATGTTCTGAGAGAGTGATACGCACGTTAGACTAAGTGCGTTATACGTTCATGCACTGATACTTCAATAAAAAATAGCTGCCAAAAATTCCTTATCAACACTCACTTTACCAAAGAGTGTCATTTTGCTGCTGGCACCATTCACTTTTATGACCTAATTAATCAATGCCAAATTTCAACAAAATCTATGTTATTATTCCGACAGTTTCTTGAAAGTGGGCTGATGTGCATGTTAATCCATTTTATCAAGATTTGATAGTCATTCTAAATTTAGAATGGAGTAAATGGACAAAACAGAAGAGAACTAATAGCTAAGCAACCCTGTAATAAAATGGGTAACGCCCTTACCAACCTGGACATAAACCACATTACCAATCTCTACATTATTTTATCGGTTTATGCTAACTTCCTCAAGTTTACAGAAGAACCTCAAATTAACGATTTTACTTTCTAAAGCACAAAAAAAAGGAATCATTGAATCAATACTTAGCTGTTAGGAGGTCCACTGATGGTTAAGACTGATGCTAATTTTGCTATGACCCAGCGATCGATAAGCTTCTTGATTTGGATTTCTTACTTTCCCAAAATGCCTGATGCTGACTTACATTATTTCCGCCATAGATCTGGTTATGGTTTCTCGTCCATGTTTTATGTTTTCAATTCATCTCCATTTATCGGATCTATGCCATACTCAAGCGCCGGTTCCACTTCTACAGGGAATGAAACTCCTGCAACTCGATTAAGCGAAAACCTAAAAGAGATCAATCGCCAAAGCCGCAGGGTGTATAATCGCGTTAGCTTGACTCTCCTGAATCATGGCAGCTGTCAGGTCTTAGCCTTGAGAATAACGACACAACGTCATCACTCCAAGCCATTGTTTGATGAAACATCGTCTTCAAATTGTTGAGAAACAATGGCTGAGTCGCAGACTAGGTCGCTTTCTTGTAGACGATTCGGCGATATAGTCGATGGTGCAAAACAGTTCGTTCTCTATCACCGTCACCTCTAGGATAAAACAGCCTCTACAATTAATAACTGATTCGCTTGCACAACAAATCAGTGCCGATTTGCACTTTCAAATAAAATTTAACTGCTCGTTCTAATTTTGTTTTGGAAGAAAAATTTATAATGGTGGAGGAAAAAGAAGATATAACAGAAAAGTAAAAAAAAATCATTTATTTTTTTAGGAAACGTGATAATATAAATATAATTGTGGAGGAGTATTCAGATTTGAAAAAATGGATCTCTATTTTACCAATTCAAAATAAAACTGGGTCAGAAAAAGCAAGGTATTTTAAATCATAAAATATAAGTGTTTACACCGCCAAAGCCCAGGCCCGAGCCATTCATACACTTATTCAATTTTTTTAATAATTTACCTTATAAAATAAACAATTTTTCCAACAGACAGAGGCACTGCAGAAGCTATCAGGTGGACGTTGTTGCGAATAAGTTGCAGAGCTTTGAAAAACTAATCTGTTGAAGAGGTTGCATGCATCTAAAGAAAGTATGGTGTAACAACCCGTATTTTCAATAACCTGTTATAACGTAAATCGAGGCAGAACTTAATTCTAAAATCTGAATCAAGGGAAACGGGAAATGCCATTGCGTTCGTCTCGGAAAAATACGCGAAATAGAGTCCGAGTTTTCGAAAATCGGAGTCCGTATGACCCGATTAAGGCCCAACGAAGTTTTCAGAAAAATTCAAAGTAAAAACAGATTTCAAATTCAAGTTTGAATTTGGGAATTTAGGGCAGTTGGGCGCAGGCGGAAAAATTCCCGCCAGAGCACCCAAGTCGACAGCCCTGTCGACTTGGGAGTCGACTTGGTTGGACCCAAGTCGACAGCCCTGTCGACTTGGCTGTCGACTTGGCTCAGCCGGGCAGTTTTGCCTGGTGCACCATTTTGGGGTTGTGTTGAGTTTGGGGGCCAGATTCGGTTTTAAGGGCTGAGATTGGAATTAGGGTTTAATCCTAAGGCTAGAACTAATCCTAATCTCTATAAATAAGGCCCTAACCTAACCCTAAATCATCATTATTCATTCAAGTAACTAAACTATGGCAAAATCATTCCTCTCATGACCTCCACTCTCTTCATAAAATTTCTAAGTTATTTCTATGAGAGATTTTCCATGCATACAAGTGTTTTCAAGCTTGTATGAGCATCATTAGCTTGCATTCAAGTCAAGTTTCCATGTTTACATCATAAAGCAAGGGTTTTGATCATTTTGGCTCAAGGGTTTTTCTATTAGAGCCTACATTTTGGGTCTATTTGATTGCATAAGGGCTTTGTCATATTTTTGTGTCTTCATAAGCATTGTAAGCCCTATTCTACTTTCATACTTAAATTCTAAAGTTAAATGTATGATATGCAAGTTTGCCATGATATGCAAGTTTACTATGTCATGTTATGCAAGTTTGATATGTTATGATATGCAAGTTAATCATGTTATGTTATGCAAGTTTGCCATGTTATGATATGCAAGTTAATCATGTTATGTTATGCAAGTTTGCCATGTTATGATATGCAAGTTAATCATGTTATGTTATGCAAGTTTGCCATGTTATGATATGCAAGTTTATCATGTTATGATATGCAAGTTTATATGCAAGTTTGCCATGTATGTTATGCAAGTTTGGGATGATCATTTTGTTCATGTTATCATGTTATGCAAGCTTATCTTGAGCATATGAACATAAAGCTTCAAGCTTTATGCTAAAGGTTGCATTTTGGCAACATGTAAGTTATCATATATCTTATGATAACTTGCATGTGAGGCTAAATGCGAACCTATGGCCATTTCTACATGTCATTTATCACCATGTATCACCAATATGCTAAGTTTGGTTTTATGCATGCTTTTGAGGCCTAAAAATGTAATATGCAAGTATATGAACATATGTACATTTCATATGCCACCATGTTAAACTTGTGGCTTCAACACCTTTATGTCATGATTATGCCAAGTTCCCTCTTTCTATCCTTTATGCGCTATTGCGATATGTAAGCGATGGGATTGCGTTTGGGGTTGGGTAAACTTAAAAGACATAAAAACATAAGATTGGGAATTTACCTATTAAGTTAGGTCTACCCATTGGGAATTTACCTATTAAGTTAGGTTTACCCAAATGCTTGAAAATTTGTAATATGTTTTGGAAACATGATGGACATGACACTTAGAGAAGATAAGTGTGACCAACTCGAGGTTGGGTTGAGTTTGTAGCGTAAAACTACCCGGAACCGACCGGCTTAACTAGTTGCTACAAACAATAGGACCCAATGTGAGAAGTTGGTCATGTGGTACCTTGAACCCGAGGTTAGACCAAGTTGTGGTGTAAAGCTACCCGGACCCGCCCGGCTTAACTAGTAACCACAACAAGGTCTAATGTGAGAGGTTAAGGCACATTAAATTAATTAATGCCTCATGATTAGGGTTAAGTCATGGTACACTTAATACTTAACCAATTTGGGCTTGGTAGATTAATCAGGGTTAAGTCGTGAACCCATCGTTACACTTAACCAAGTTAATCCATGATTAGTAAAGGGGTTAAACCGTACTTAACCCACTAGAAAAATCCTAGCAATGGGGGTCCACTCCAGCAGTAATCCCAAGTTTGTATCATTAAGGCCCTAGGGACTAGGCTAGGGAGGGAGCACGATTACTGGACTTGAGGTAAGTGACCAAAAGCGACGGCAGAAGGGTACGCCGGTGTAGTTCCGGGCGGACTATGGTCGTGCACACAGTCCGAAGCCGGGGAAAACATGCACGGGTACCAGTAGATCGAGACTGTGCACTCATGTTTATGGTGTCCAGGGGTTGACACCCTAGGGCTTGATACACCCGACGGGAGACCCTGCACAGTCTGACTACAATTATGTTTGGGCCGTATTGACACCAACACGTGACGAGTTAGGCTTAGGGAGCCGATCGATTAGACCGTTTGGTTGGACCTCGAATTGGGGTCACTTCATGTTATTGGGCCAAAGCTTGGGCCAAGGGATCAATACTTGTTTATTCAAGTCATGTTAGTTTGCTAGTACACCTGTGGTGCAAAAACCTTAAACCTGATTATGCGATGACACCTTTATCTACCTTGTTAGTTAATCATCATGCTAGTATGTTGTTATCCTTATGTTCATCCCTGCTTCTCATGCCAGTTAACTTTATCAGTTTACATTGATTGTAGTAGGGCTTACTCAGTCTTTTTGACTGACCTGTTTTCCTTTCGCCTCTTTTCTTCCGTTTCCCCCCAAGGTTCTCAGGGTGGGAATATTGGAGCTTAGCTTGGATTTCTGATCGCTTGCTTGTGGGATTTTAGCTCATGTACGGTCTTGACATGAAGCTAGCTATGGTTATCACTTATTTTGGGGATAGTACTTATGTATTTCAGTTTTTCAGTGATGTTGTTTTATCTAGACTTGTGTATTTGGAAAGTTGACATTATGTTGTACCAGACTTGTTTTGAAATGGTTTGAAATCTTCCGCTATTTTACTTATCTTATTTACTCTGTTTACATATATACATATGTTCTTGTTCTGCCTTGATATATCATTATGCATGTTTACCCGGTACAAACGCCCCTCCAAAGTCAGAGTGCTTGCAAGAGCCACACTGGCGGAGGTGGGGTGTTACATTTGGTATCAGAGCATATGGTTTACGAGAAGGAACAAAAAGGTTTTTAAAAACTTTTGGAAAACTATTTTCAAAACCAAGTATAAAGTATTTTCCAAAGAAAAGTCTAGTTTGTTTTAAAGGCTATTCCCCAAAAAGCCATTAGCAAAATTCCTTTGTTTTTCTCCATTCTGAATCTGTCCTTTTTTCTTCGTTTTCAGTATGGCCGATAACTTTGCTATTCCGGAGGGAGTACACGTACCTGTTTGGTATAGGAGACTTTTGGAGGCTAGGGCGACCGAAGCCGGCCCCGCAGATGTTCCTCCTCCTCCTCCGGTAGTTAATGTTCCTCCTCCTCCTGTCGCTGAGGTTCCTCTTCCCCCTCCTCCTCAGCATCCACAAGAGGATTTCGCGGAGATTTGCAAAGACTTTAAGGCGATGAGTTGCAAGAATTTCATTGGAACCGAGACTTTTGTAGAGGCCAGGAATTGGTTGAAAGAAACGGAAGATCTTTTTGCCTTCTTTGATATAGATGACCGTAGGAAGGTTTTATTAGCAGTATGGTTGCTAAAGGAAGAAGCTGCACGTTGGTGGGTGGTCACCACCGCTACTAGGCCAATTGAGACTTGGGATGATTTTCGGGGAAAGTTTGGACTAAGGTTCCTATCACTGAAGCAAGGGGACATGACTATTAGGGAATACATAGATAAGTTTAATCAACTGGCTCGGGTCGGTTTAGACTTGGTTAACACAGCTCAGAAGAAGGCCCTATACTTTGCTCTAGGATTAAACGAGCCATTACATGGTTTGGCCATATCTCATATACCCTTGGGGGCAACTTTCGAGAGCTTAGTGAATATGGCCCTACTCAATGAAGAGAATAGGAGTGACAAGAAGGAGATCAAGATGAATGATACTCAAGCCAAGAAGACTGATTCCCAGAGGAAAGGAAATCAGGGTAATCCAAGTGGTCAGAGCAGTCAAGGCAATAAGAACAAGAACAAGAGTCAAGGCAACAAGGGGAACAACAACAAGGGCAATAACGACAAAAAGAAGTGCCATTATTGCGGTTCAGTTGGGCATCTTATTAAGGATTGTAAGAAGAGGAAAAGGAAGAGTGGTGAATGCTATCGTTGTGGTGAGTTGGGACACTTCACTAGGGATTGCCCGAAGATGCAAGGGCAAGGCCAGGGTCAGACTCAGCGTGCTGGACCTTCAGGAAGGCAAGTTCATGCTCTCAATACCGCTCCAGTTCCCGATCGAGGTAGTATTTCTGTTGAGAGCCTTGTATATATTTCTGATTTTCCAGTTCGTACCTTGTTTGATTCTGGTGCATTGCATAGCTTTATCTCATCTGATCTTGTTGATAGTTTGCACCTAAGTACTAGTCTAGTTTATGATCCCGTGTGTGTTTCAAATCCAATTGGGGTTTACGCCCATTTGTCTATTATCTACGTGGATTTGAAAACTTCTATCTTGAGTGTAGAGTTCTTGTGTGATGCTTATATTCTCGGTTTCATGGGGTATGGGTTGATTTTGGGCATGGATTGGTTGTCCAGTTTTGGAGCCATTCTTGATTTTTGAGCATAGGGTTGAGAGGCTCATGACTCGCCTCGGTAATACCCTAAAAATTTCTAGTAACCCTATGAGTCCCGTCATGTTGTGTTATCTTGAATCCCTCAACTCGTCTATCGATAGTTTGCAATCGGTGAGGGTGGTCCGAGAATATCCTGATATCTTGGGTGAAGTGAAGGGGGTTACCCCTAAGCGAGAGATTGATTTCCGCATTTATCTGGTGTATAATGCAAAGCCAGTTTCTTTGCCCGTTCGGCACATAGCTCCGCGTGAAAGGCGGGAGCTAAGTAAGCAAGTGAAGGAGGTTCTTGAGAAGAACTTCATTAGACGAAGTATATCTGAATGGGGAGCGCCTGTAGTATTTACTACCAAGGCAGATGGTTCTCTTCGACTTTGTGTTGATTATCGTGAGAATAGACAACCATTACCAAGGATCGATGATTTGTTTGATCAGCTTGTAGGAACATCTATTTTCTCTTGATCTTGCTACTGGATTCCATCAGCTTAGAGTAGCTGAGGATAGTATAGACAAAACTGCGTTCAGAACTCCAGATGGATTCTTAGAATGGCTGGTCATGCCATTTGGTTTGACTAATGCACCCGCCTACTGCGTGGACTTGATGAGTAGGGTGTCTAGGGAGTTCCTGAACGAGTTTGTGGTAGTCTTTGTAGACGATATCCTGACTTTCTTAAAGAACGAGGAAGAACATGCTAGACATCTCAAGGAGGTGATGGATACGCTTAGAGCGCATCAGTTGAAAGCCAAGTCCTCCAAATGTCATTTTGGAGAAAAGGAGTTAGATTTCTTGGGCACATAGTTTCTAAGCAAGGCTTAGCGGTGGATCCCGCTAAAGTGGTCGCGGTTCAAAACCGGAAAGCTCCGACGAGGACAATTGAAGTAAGAAGCTTTCTCGGTTTAATTAGTTAGTTAGCGTCCCTTGAGTTTAGACCTACCCTTCTGGATCAAGTAGGGACTTCACAGAAAGAAGACCCGCAGTTAGTCGAGATCATGGACAAGTTGATTCGAGGCGAGATGTTAAGACACCTCGCTATAGATGGCAAGGGATGGCTAAGACGCAATGAGAGAAAGAAGGCTCTTGAAGGTGTACATCACTCGAGGAGGTGGCCGAGTTTGTCCCAAGGTGCATGTTGTGCCAACAGGCTAAGGCCGAGTCATAAAAAGCCAGGTGGGCTATTACATCCATTGGAGGTCCCCGCAATGGAAGTAGTAAAGCGGTTGCACGAGGTTCCCTAAAGTATAGTTAGTAACCAGGACTCAATCTTCACTAGCCAGTTTTGGGATAGTCTACGGGAGGTCATGGGCAAGCAACTGAATCTAAGTACGGCCTATCATTCGCAGGCGGATGGTTCATTTCGTTCAAGCATGAGATATAGAAAATCATGTTAGTAAGAGCAATTGGCAACGAGGGTTGGTATTTTCAAGAAAAGTTCTACTACGTGGAATACTTTATAGTAAGTAAACGAGATCCAGGATTCACTAGTGAATTTTGGAGAGCTTGCATGAAACCATGAGGTCATAGTTATAAGCCAAGAATGATAGAAGAGTAAGTGAAAGAGGAAGACGAGAGGCGACAATGAAATGGGTTCCAACTCATATTTGGAAATAAGAGTTAAGAAGCTAAGAAATCATGAGATAAAAGACGGTCAAAGCATAGTGGAGTCAAGCTCAAGGAAACGTGACTTAGAAGATTGAAGGCTGGATACGCGCATCATATCCTTTTTATATCCTTGATCCTTGTTTTCCTGTGGAACTTACTTGCATGTTATCTTTTTACGTATATCCTCTCGGTCCTATTTTTGTCGGGAGGTACGACTTATTGGCTAGTAATACATGTCAGGGTTAGGAAGGGATTTCTTGTAATCTGAAAGGAGTATATCCTGCTTATCTTCCCGATCTCTTTGTAGCATATCTTTTGCTATCCATGTTTGTCTTGATTATCTAGTTTATCGTGTTAATCTTGTCATGAGAACCTTAGGTAGAAGCCTTTTGGATGAAACATGTGTTTGAAACATGTTATGCTTGATGGTTGCAAGTGGTTGCAAGTGGTTACTCGTGGATGCATTATACACATTAGGCACTAGATCGGCTCACACACTCCTCATATTGCATATGCATGAGTGTTTACGCTTATTCATGGATGAAAATTTTTGTGTTATCACATGGATGTTGCATATGGATGTATGTTATGTGCACACATATAGATGTTATACATTATGTTAGGAATTGCATACATATGGATTCATTTCACTAACATAATTTGCATTGATGATATTTGCATTAGATAAGTACATATACACACACCTTTGCATATGTTCATACAACATTTAGAATCTTGTAAGGACAATGATTGCTCGTGGATGATGTTTTGAGTAGATGGATGTTGGATGGTAGGATACGTTCTTCCTAACTTGAAGATTTCGGGGACGAAATCCTTTAAGGAGGGGAGAATGTAACAACCCGTATTTTCAATAACCTGTTATAACGTAAATCGAGGCAGAATTTAATTCTAAAATCTGAATCAAGGAAAACGGGCAATGCCATTGCGTTCGTCTCGGAAAAATACGCGAAATAGAGTCCGAGTTTTCGAAAATCGGAGTCCGTATAACCCGATTAAGGCCCAACGAAGTTTTCAGAAAAATTCAAAGTAAAAACAGATTTCAAATTCAAGTTTGAATTTGGGAATTTAGGGCAGTTGGGCGCAGGCGGGAAAATTCCCGCCAGAGCACCCAAGTCGACAGCCCTGTCGACTTGGGAGTCGACTTGGTTGGACCCAAGTCGACAGCCCTGTCGACTTGGCTGTCGACTTGGCTCAGCCGGGCAGTTTTGCCTGGTGCACCATTTTGGGGTTGTGTTGAGTTTGGGGGACATATTCGGTTTTAAGGGCTGAGATTGGAATTAGGGTTTAATCCTAAGGCTAGAACTAATCCTAATCTCTATAAATAAGGCCCTAACCTAACCCTAAATCATCATTATTCATTCAAGTAACTAAACTATGGCAAAATCATTCCTCTCATGGCCTCCACTCTCTTCATAAAATTTCTAAGTTATTTCTATGAGAGATTTTCCATGCATACAAGTGTTTTCAAGCTTGTATGAGCATCATTAGCTTGCATTCAAGTCAAGTTTCCATGTTTACATCATAAAGCAAGGGTTTTGATCATTTTGGCTCAAGGGTTTTTCTATTAGAGCTTGCATTTTGGGTCTATTTGATTGCATAAGGGCTTTGTCATATTTTTGTGTCTTCATAAGCATTGTAAGCCCTATTCTACTTTCATACTTAAATTCTAAAGTTAAATGTATGATATGCAAGTTTGCCATGATATGCAAGTTTACTATGTCATGTTATGCAAGTTTGATATGTTATGATATGCAAGTTAATCATGTTATGTTATGCAAGTTTGCCATGTTATGATATGCAAGTTAATCATGTTATGTTATGCAAGTTTGCCATGTTATGATATGCAAGTTAATCATGTTATGTTATGCAAGTTTGCCATGTTATGATATGCAAGTTTATCATGTTATGATATGCAAGTTTAAATGCAAGTTTGCCATGTATGTTATGCAAGTTTGGGATGATCATTTTGTTCATGTTATCATGTTATGCAAGCTTATCTTGAGCATATGAACATAAAGCTTCAAGCTTTATGCTAAAGGTTGCATTTTGGCAACATGTAAGTTATCATATCTCTTATGATAACTTGCATGTGAGGCTAAATGCGAACCTATGGCCATTTCTACATGTCATTTATCACCATGTATCACCAATATGCTAAGTTTGGTTTTATGCATGCTTTTGAGGCCTAAAAATGTAATATGCAAGTATATGAACATATGTACATTTCATATGCCACCATGTTAAACTTGTGGCTTCAACACCTTTATGTCATGATTATGCCAAGTTCCCTCTTTCTATCCTTTATGCGCTATTGCGATATGTAAGCGATGGGATTGCGTTTGGGGTTGGGTAAACTTAAAAGACATAAAAACATAAGATTGGGAATTTACCTATTAAGTTAGGTCTACCCATTGGGAATTTACCTATTAAGTTAGGTTTACCCAAATGCTTGAAAATTTGTAATATGTTTTGGAAACATGATGGACATGACACTTAGAGAAGATAAGTGTGACCAACTCGAGGTTGGGTTGAGTTTGTAGCGTAAAACTACCCGGAACCGACCGGCTTAACTAGTTGCTACAAACAATAGGACCCAATGTGAGAAGTTGGTCATGTGGTACCTTGAACCCGAGGTTAGACCAAGTTGTGGTGTAAAGCTACCCGGACCCGCCCGACTTAACTAGTAACCACAACAAGGTCTAATGTGAGAGGTTAAGGCACATTAAATTAATTAATGCCTCATGATTAGGGTTAAGTCATGGTCCACTTAATACTTAACCAATTTGGGCTTGGTAGATTAATCAGGGTTAAGTCGTGAACCCATCGTTACACTTAACCAAGTTAATCCATGATTAGTAAAGGGGTTAAACCGTACTTAACCCACTAGAAAAATCCTAGCAATGGGGGTCCACTCCAGCAGTAATCCCAAGTTTGTATCATTAAGGCCCTAGGGACTAGGCTAGGGAGGGAGCACGATTACTGGACTTGAGGTAAGTGACCAAAAGCGACGGCAGAAGGGTACGCCGGTGTAGTTCCGGGCGGACTATGGTCGTGCACACAGTCCGAAGTCGGGGAAAACATGCACGGGTACCAGTAGATCGAGACTGTGCGCTCATGTTTATGGTGTCCAGGGGTTGACACCCTAGGGCTTGATACACCCGACGGGAGACCCTGCACAGTCTGACTACAATTATGTTTGGGCCGTATTGACACCAACACGTGACGAGTTAGGCTTAGGGAGCCGATCGATTAGACCGTTTGGTTGGACCTCGAATTGGGGTCACTTCATGTTATTGGGCCAAAGCTTGGGCCAAGGGATCAATACTTGTTTATTCAAGTCATGTTAGTTTGCTAGTACACCTGTGGTGCAAAAACCTTAAACCTGATTATGCGATGACACCTTTATCTACCTTGTTAGTTAATCATCATGCTAGTATGTTGTTATCCTTATGTTCATCCCTGCTTCTCATGCCAGTTAACTTTATCAGTTTACATTGATTGTAGTAGGGCTTACTCAGTCTTTTTGACTGACCTGTTTTCCTTTCGCCTCTTTTCTTCCGTTCCCCCCCCCCCCCAGGTTCTCAGGGTGGGAATATTGGAGCTTAGCTTGGATTTCTGATCGCTTGCTTGTGGGATTTTAGCTCATGTACGGTCTTGACATGAAACTAGTTATGGTTATCACTTATTTTGGGGATAGTACTTATGTATTTCAGTTTTTCAGTGATGTTGTTTTATCTAGACTTGTGTATTTGGAAAGTTGACATTATGTTGTACCAGACTTGTTTTGAAATGGTTTGAAATCTTCCGTTGTTTTACTTATCTTATTTACTCTGTTTACATATATACATATGTTCTTGTTCTGCCTTGATATATCATTATGCATGTTTACCCAGTACAAACGCCCCTCCAAAGTCAGAGTGCTTGCAAGAGCCACACTGGCGGAGGTGGGGTGTTACATATGGAGTCTGAACTAAATCAAGCTTGAATGCAGGCTGAGGGTCGAGGGGGTACTGATATACTAAAGTGCTCGATAATTGATGTGCTGAAGTTGTTGCTGATGAGTTGAAGATGAAACGCAGAAAAAAATTGATGTGTTGAACAGGGGCGTAGCCAGGAATTATACGGTGGGGTGCCATTTTTTATTTTTATTTTGAAAAAATTACTTATAGGTTTTGTTGACATTGATAGTAAACATGTAAATCAAACATACTTTACTACCAAATTCATCCACACATTAGTCAGCAACAAATCTCCAAATGGAACTTAATAGAACAGGTAGAGAAAAACAATGTCATTGTGGTGCTCTAATGTAACAACCCGAAAAATGCGAGCCAATTTAAAAATTTTATTTTGGCAATTTTAGCGAATTTTGATTATTTTAAATGAATTATTTTAAATAATAACGACGATAAATTTATTTTGAATAGAATTAGAACGTATATATTTATATAGATCGTCGTTAGAATATAAATAATTTATTTATAATTATAAAAGGAATTGAAAATGGCGCGGTAGTTCGATAATTCGTTTTCAAACTTCAAATGAATGTACCGGTTGCAAAATAAACCGGATTTTATTGAAACCAAAAATATTAGAATCTATTTGATAATATCTTTCCAACGAATCCGAAAAACTGAAATTTCATAGCGGAAATCAAAAGATACGTCCAGTTGAAAATTCAGAATAGTCGCTATAGTTGGTATCAGAGCTTTGGTTTACAGAGCTCGAGAACAAGACACATTAGAACCGAACGAAAGAATTCATCAGATATTGGATTAGTAATATCCAATTAGAATGACTCGTTAGAGATAGGATCAGTAGTATCCTAGAACGAGTGTGAAGAGTATATTTTTCAAATGAAAACAATATTGTTTTGAAGATTTAAACCTTATTCAACGTATTTGAATATTTTATTTGTATTGATTTGGACAATCGAGTATATAATGATTTCGCGTATACGCGTCATGAACGTATATTCGAAGTTTTAATATACTGGATGGATATAGAATCACATTCTAGACACCCGGGAATGATTCTGATGATGGTGCATCATCATCAGTATTCATATTCGAGTATCGAAAGTGAGATATCTATATATTTCCATTAGACTGGTGTGAGAACCAAAATTTACTTAGGATTATTTGTTGTGATTTGGCATCAAAAATATGATTTTCTGTATATATATATATATATCAAATTATGAATTTGAAATGATAATCCACTAATTGATTGATGGTTGTGTTGTTTGTCTATTTGTTTGAAATTTTGAACCATTACGCCTAATAGAATCAAATATTGAATTGTTTGAAAATTAGTCGCAAATGCATGCATATACATGTACTTACATTGAACAGGTCATAGCAAGGAGGCTAGAGAAGAAGAATAAAATTGTTTGCCCGACAAATAGGTACATGTTTACCATAATTTATTGTTTTGTTTGGGTGATGATGATTTTATGAGCCGATTGGCTTTTTCTTTTTCTTTTTGATTGAAGAAGGCCATGGGAGGCTATATGAAATATCCCGAAGTCCCCGGTGCATGGGAGGTTATGGCGAAATTTTTCGAAAATTTAGGGTGTTAGCCAAATTTTTGAAAAAATTGAAAAGTTCTTAAAAACTGAAAAGTTGAAGAACTTAAGCCGTAATGAAAATAATGGAAGTTGAGTTGATTTGTTAAACAACTTTCGGCTTCGTTTCTTTTCGGGGACGAAAAGTTTTAAGTGGGGGAGAATGTAACAACCTGGAAAATGCGAGCCAATTTAAAAAAATTATTTTGGCAATTTTAGCGAATTTTGATTATTTTAAATGAATTATTTTAAATAATAACGACGAGAAATTTATTTTGAATAGAATTAGAACGTATATATTTATATAGATCGCCGTTAGAATATAAATAATTTATTTATAATTATAAAAGGAATTGAAAATGGCGCGGTAGTTCGATAATTCGATTTCAAACTTCAAATGAATGTACCGGTTGCAAAATAAACCGGATTTTAGTGAAACAAAAAATATTAGAATCTATTTGATAATATCTTTTCAACGAATCCGAAAAATCGAAATTTCATAGCGGGAATCAAAAGATACGTCCAGTTGAAAATTCAGAATAGTCGCTATGGAATTCAGGCCCTTTAAAATGGAAATTTTGCAAACGACCTCGGTTTTCGACGAAACCACTTTTGTTGGATCCGTGATGTCAAATTATATTGCCAGGTTCCAAAATTCGTAATTTTTCGAATCAATATGTGAGCGTGGCAAAGGAAAACGCGTTTGACCAGTTTCAGTTGATTTTAATCGACTGAAAAATGGCCATTTTTCAAACGGTCTCGGAATTTGATGAAACTAATTTTGTTAGGACCGTATCGTCAATACGAAGCTAGAAAATATTTTTTTGGAATTTTTCGAGTTAGTATGTGGTCCCGGTAATTTAAAATGTACATTCAAATTGAATATATACTGATTTATATTTTGATTTTGACGAAAATTGATCGTAACAGCCGAATTGGCCTACGAAACACATCCTATTGTGTTCGGAATGGGGGTAATTAGCTAGAGGCAGCAGTTGTTGGGTTTGATTTGGGGTTCGTATCGTTGAACAGGTATTTTGGATTCAAAAGAATTAAATTAAATATAAATAATAATATGTAAATTTACATACAGCCCCCCTACTTTCTTTCTCTCTCCCCGACTTTGTTTCTGAGATAAATAAAATAGAACGAAGCCCTGGCCTCGACGTCCGCCGCCCCAGGCGATGGCCGCGCCACCGCGTGCCGACCTGCTCTTCCCCCCTCCTCCGCAAGTGACCTCCTCCTTCTCTCTCCTTCCTCCCTTCTCTCCCCTACGCTCGCAACCCAAAACCCGATAACCCCCAATCTACACACAACCACCACCGTGGGTTCCCCTGCGCCTGGCGCTGCCCCTACCACCACCCGTGCCTGAAGCCGCCCCTTCTCCTCCACCATGGCGTGCAAACTTGACAGCCCCCCCTCTCGATCAATTACTGTGAGCTTTTTTTTTATTCTTATTATTTAATCTATTTAGTTAGATTAATTTAAAAAAAATCTGATTTTGATTTTGTGTTTATAAAAAAAAACTTATGAAGTTCATCTATAAAAAGGAACAATCTTTAATATGTAAAAGGAATGGATCTTCTTATGTAAAAAAAAGTTTATTGTTTTATATATGAAAAATTTATATTTTTATATATAAAAAGTTTATGGTTTATATATGAAAAGTTTATAGTTTTATATATGAATAACTAGAGAAAGGTTTTCATTTTTAATCATATGAAAGCGAGGCGAAAGAAGAAAAGAGACGATTTTTTATTAGAAAAAAAGATATGATTTTCGTGTATAAAAAAGGTGATCTTTGAAATCAAAAAGATTGGATCTTTGGTTATATAAAAACACGATCTTCAGTTATTTAAAAATACGATCTTTGTACATAGAAAAAGACATGATTTATTTTTAAATGAAAAAGAAGAGATTTATATCATAGCAAAGAAACGATTTTTAATAAGGTAAAAATATATTTTTTATCAAGTAGAGATTATAAAAATATGATTGCTATATAGTAGAGATAATCAAAAATATGATTTTTATATACTAGAGAATATAAAAATGTGATTTTTATATATGTAGTGAACACGGATGACGAAAGTGACAAAAGGCGAGCACGGCGAAGAGTTCCTACATAAGAAGAGTCGCGACGTTTGGTTAAGCTTATCTGTGAGAACTTCTAACCTTTTAATTTCTTTTTCTAGTTATAAATATATACTAGGATGCAGACGGTGCTTAGCAGCACCCGACACCCATCGTCCACAGACCATGGACGGTTTGTTTGTTTGACTGATGTGTTGTGAAAATTGTTTGTGATGTTGATGTGAAATAGATAATAAAATATATTCATGTGTTGAAATAAATTAATTATCGTTAGAAATATAATTTTTAACGTGAATATGAATATAGTGAATGTGAATAAATAAATATTCATTTACAAACCGGACGGTTTGTTTATGTACACTTATTTGAAGGACATTGATTGGGACGATAAATTTTACACATCGCCCAACTGCTTAAATAATATTCAGTGTTTGTTGATTTGAAACCCCACACGGGTGTTGGGATGATATTTGGCGTACACTAATCCCGATTATTTAATAATATGTCGATCGATTGGTCGACAGGCTGTGTAAGCATTAATTATTTATATTTAATGCTTATGCAGTTGTGTAGTGCACTTTAGATGATGGTTGATTGTTTATCGTTGCTATTATATACATGTGTTGGGTGGAATCCATATAATTAACATTATATGGTAATTGATTGGGCCTCATTCCAATTGGGAAAATAAAGAATATTAGAATATAAAAATAGTCATGTGTTGACGATGTTCATGTGTTGAAACTATTCATGTGTTGAGTAAAATATTTTAACAATAAAATTTACATCTTTATCATATTTAAAATTAGAATCTACTTTACGGTTGGAGTCTAATTAAAAATCAAACGATAGATACCATAATTTTGTAAAATATATTACATAACAAGAATAGTCAGGTGTTGACAGTACTCATGTGTTGAGATTAGTCATGTGTTGAAAGAAATATAGATTCATGTGTTGTATAGAATAAATATTCATTTGTTGAATAGAATAACTAATTTATTGAAATATATAAAGTCGTGTTGATTAGAGTTGCGCTATTTTGACGTGAACGATAATTATATCGATTATATTCGTTTTTATAATGAATATAGAAAAGGTAGTGATTTCAAAATATAACGTTTTGAAAATATTATCATTTATATAGTAATGATATGAAATATTCAATTTTGATTTGAAATTGAATATAGAGTTGAAATGGTTTTGAAAACGAATTTAAAATGATTTATAAAATTCGTTTTAAAAGGAAATCGACGAAATATATAATATATATAATACATATATTATATATATAATGGCCTGAATAGAACGCGCCGCGCTGCGGCAGTTCGTAAATTTCGACCATTGACTTCGAATTGACGTTGCGGGAGATCCGACCGTCGGATTCTCCTAAAACCGGAACCGTTGGGTTCGTATCGAAAAGAGATTTCTAACGAATATTAGAAATTTGAAATCTAACGGTTGGATTTGGAATTATGTCCAAATCAAATTAGGAAATGGTCGCTATAAGTGCAGTTCGATGGCCGTTGATGGAAATCGACTATACTGGCCTTGATAAAATTATTAAAAATATCAATAATTAGTGTAGAATCATAAGAAATGATTTGAAAAGAACTGGGATGAAAAATTCCACATTTGAAAGGATAAAAATACATTTTTATCGAAATGAACTAGTTTTGAACTAGAATTAAAATCAATTTATTTTTGAAATAAATAAATTGAATTTGAAAGTGGTTTTAAAAATAATCAGAATTTCCAATAATTGAATTGGAAGTGGATTTGAATTGAAATTGTCTTTGGAATATTTCGATGTTGGATTCCGTGATTATACAGATATTTTATTGGAATTTGGAAGATATATTAATATCGTTATTTCCAATACGATATTTGTTGGTTTTCAGAATTTGATATTGAATATAAGCCGGTATATTTTCTATTCAGAGCCTTGTATTTAATATCAAATGTGATTTGGGTTTGTCGTGAATCGTGTTTTAGGTGACATTGGTTCTTTAACCCAGTTAAAGACAAGATATTGATTTTTGAGAAGATTAAAACTAAGTGGAGTTTTAATGAATCTGTAATTAAATTGAAATGTGAATTGATAATTTAAATTATCAAAATTGGAAAGTGATCGAGAATGGAGTATCACCAGTCTTACTCCAAAGCGATAGTTAAATCTTTAATTAGATTTGAACGTGAAATGGTAATTAACTTTACCGATAACACCGTGGTGTTAGATATGGAGTATTACCAGTTTTGCTCCATGGGATGAATAGGTTGGGATTGAGAAATAAAATAAATAATTACTTCGGTGTGGTTCGCTAATCCCGACTAGTTTGGAAAACCATAATACGGTTTGAAATGATATCCAAAGGAAGATTAAAGAATAAATTTAGAAGAATTTATCTTTAATAAAATTATTGGGAACCTTTCCCTAAGAATGTG
The DNA here is from genome assembly GCA_030737875.1 of Allium sativum. NCBI lineage: Eukaryota > Viridiplantae > Streptophyta > Magnoliopsida > Asparagales > Amaryllidaceae > Allium > Allium sativum. The sequence goes on from CM060916.1 coordinate 1,008,216,921, forward strand.
AAAATTTGAATAAAAGAATATCCTGAATTGGAATGAGGCGTATGTTGTGTTTGTGTGACACGTGTTTATTATATACGCGGGTTATTCGGAAAGGCCGGGTTTATACCCATTCTGAATAACCGATTCGACGATAAGTCGAAGATGAAGACGGTGGTTGAAGACCGGAAGTCTTCACATCGTTTGGATGATTACTGATGATCTTGATTGGGCTGTACACCCAAGAGGAGGGAATCAGTTGGTGATCGTCTAGACGTACTTGGAGATTGATGGATATGCGAGGAAAGTGCCTCCGATTTCGTTCAGACCCAGAACGAACTTGTAAATGGACTGTGTGTCTGACATTGGATTTTATTCTGTGTTGGTTGATCTCTATTAAATATACATCTGTTTGGCGGCGGAGAATTTATTCTCTTGCTTAACGCCCTTCTCTGAGAAGTATGAGCTCAGAGGTTGTATATCGATGGACATCAGTCGCATGGAGTGAATTGCCTGTGTGGCACGCCTAAGTGGCAAATGATCAAGGCTTCTGTTGAAAAGCAAAGTCTTGTGGTTGACGATCAAAGCACGGCCTGTGTGGCGCAGCTTTGTGTATAGCGTGAATTCGCGAGCCTCACACCTCGGTATGAGTCAAAAACGGGATAGTGGCTGCAGGGAGGGCACGACGTTTCTTTCTAGCTAGTGGTGGTGTCAGTGCTTAAACTGGCTGGCATTTATATACTTTTCACCTATGTGGTTGTTGGAATGGGAGGCGCCTGGATATAGGTCTGTTAGGACCGGGAAACGTGTGCTCAGGAATTGTTAATCCTCAAAAGTAAGAGAGGACCGACCCTGAAGATCCAAGGATCATAGTGGGGTCCTGAGACATTTGCTAGAGTGTCTCGAACGGAGAGGAGCTTGCCCCTTGCCTCGACTCATGACGAAAATCCAATTTCCAATACGTGATATTTCGGTTTTATTTGCTAGAGTGTCATTAATGCCGTCTATGATTGATATTTATGATTGAAATTGTTTTGACACTATACATTTATTATAGTATCAAATAATGTGTTTTTAACGTATCAAGCATGCTTTGGCTATTATAAGGTAAAAACCCTATCCTCCGGCTTGCGTTGCATTGTGTGATGGGACCTGGGTCTTATAATAGCTTCATTTTTCTTTATTTAGCATTGCGCTGTTTGTTTTATGCACTGGTATTCTTGGGAGGAAACCCGTTCCGTGTTATACGGCGTGGTCCCTTGATTTGTCGAACTTTCAAATAAAGATTAATAACTGTTTTAGTTCTCACACCAGTCACATGACTGACCTGGAGTTTATTGTTTTAACCTAAACTCTGGTGCCTTATTTTCGACATGGGCAGCTAGTAGTTTGGGTTTTGTAGATCTATTTCCACAGGATCCTGATTTACAGCTGGAACGATGCTCGGAAAGCTCTGTATCCGTGTATTACTTTCAGTTATGTTTTGTATTATTTTTCCGCTGCGATGTATTTAATATAACTTAAATCTCTGATATTTCTGTGTAACATTTATTCATACTTTGTATATTCTTGTATTCTGATGGAATTGTTGTAATATACAATGAAATGTTCTCTTGTTTGCGTTCTAATTTGTCTTGTTCTCAAAACGATCAGGGGTTTCGAACGGTCTTGGTCGGTTTAACGATCGATTCGGATCGAGCGGAATTCCTTGTCGCTACATCTAATTTGATATTTGGATGATTTTGTTAAGGCATTCTTATTTGGAAATTTCAGAACATTGTTTGGACCATTTTGCAAGGCTCTTTGGGACTGCATGGGAAGTTCCAGTACCATATTTGCAGAACTTTTTACCGCACCGAGATAACGTTTCATGCCTCAAATTTCATATTTTGCAATCGGTCCTTTTATATAACCAAATTCCGTCTGGAATTCATTTCTGATGCAATATTTTTGTAGATAGACTCATTAATTAAAAAACACACAGAATACTCCAAATGGTGCAGTAAAATATCATCCCGAATAAAAATACGCCGCTGCTAGGAAATTATCAATTTAATTACATATACGTTTGTTATACAACACATTTAAGTGACCAGATTGCAGGAACTATGAGTTAACCAAAATGAGGAAGCATGCTCATCTAAATTGTGTTTAATATTTTGTTTAAAATCAAAATCTTGGGGGTGCCATGGCCCCCACTGGTCTCCACTGTGTTACGCACCTGTCTATATAATGTGGATAGTTTAGACTTTTGAAAACATTTTACAAGTAACATGTACCGTACATGCATGTAATAGCACCAAGATTTTCAATAGTGACCATGTCTGTTTTTCTTTCGAGCAAATTCGAAAGGAAAAAAAAAGGTTAATTGTAATTGAGCTGAATCGAATAGAGACCTAAGATGATTCCGTTAACGCCCAAGCCCAAATTGATTAAGCCCAAAACCTGCTTAGATTTCTTTCTACTTAGCGATTAAACCCAATACCCGTTCGTTCTATCAAAAAGATCTCCCTGCCTAATGTCTAAATCCCGCATTCTCCTTTATCAATCCATGCCCTAATTATTTTAATCGAAGACAAAAATTGCGTTCATAGAAAAAGGAGTCGCGATCATCAATCAATGTGAGGAGGAGAGACGCAAACCCAAATCTGGGTCGACGATGGCAGTAGAGGGGAGTAGCATACGCCAGCAGAGATAGGAAGATTTCAGGACATTAGAGATGCACCAGCAACGCTAGGGCTGTGGGGTGACGCGGTGTTGATATCGTTGAGCACGATTGGCTATGATCTGATCAAAGAGAGGCGACTTCTAGGGTTTCGAGGTTGGTTTCATAAGGGACGTGCTATCAGGTGAAGTAGATTTCTGCCGGTGGCTGATGCTATTTTGGACTGGGTCTTGCTTGCGTTGAAGGCGACCTGTTGCAAGATGATCGATGATTTGATAAATCGGACGTCGTTTCAGTGAGTTATTGTTAATCGATGATGATTTGGTTTTTTTGGATGATATTTGAAATTGTTGGAAAAGCGGTGAATAAACTAAGATATGCGAATTTGAAGTAAATAAATTATTTTAAAGATAACTAGTTAATTTCAAAATAATTTCTTATTTACTAGAAGATGTTTGAATAAATATGAAAGAGGATTGGTTTTGAAAATATGTAGATGTGATGATTTTGAAGATTGTGAATTAAAATTTGTTTGGTAATTGACAGGTTTTGAAATAAAAGAAATGAAGATTTAATAGTCACATTTATTTAATACAGAAAGATAGTGTCAAAGACGAAATTATGGGCTTTTTCACCCGTAAGGACGACCTGCTGCAATTTTATTGTAAATGACAAAACATCGTATTTTAGGTATTAGTTTTATAGGGTGCATGATATCAGAATTTGACTACCAGATTTTAAGTATTAGTTTTACAGTATGTATGGTATTAGAATTTAACTATCAGTTTTTAAGTATCGGTTTTACAGTGTATATAAAATTAGTTTTACAGTGTATTATCCTTATGAATAAAATTTTGATGGTTTGTCCTTAAGCTTAAAAAAATTATGAAATTTGTTCTTTACAATAAAATCCTCTATATAAAGATAAAGGAAGGGTAGATATGAAATGATATTTGAAAAAATTATTTCCCAGAAAGTAACGAGTAATGTAAATTTTAATAAATGAGAAGTTATAATATGATATTTTGAATAAATTGTAAAGTGAATGCAAATTGTTTATTTATTAAATAAAAGTATCAATTATAGAAATGAAATTATAAATAAAATAAATAGGAAAATAGTGTGAAAGACAAAATTCATCAATTTTTGGCCTTAAGGACATGTTCTCAAATTTTTAGCGAGAATGACAAAATTTTCAATTAAATATACCATAAGGACAAAAATTCGGTGAGAACGACAATGTACATAGTATTAGTTTTGCATAACTTTTCCATATAATTATACCGTGTGTGTATATATATATATATATATATATATATTATATGTTGTCCTTATGACCAAATTTTGCAGAGCTTGTCGTTGAGGTTAAAAGGTTAGAAAGTTTGTCCTTTAAAATAAAATAAAGTGGATTTGTATAGTATAATGTTATTATTGAAATAAAATTTTAGTTTAATGGATTTATATCTTTAAAACAAAATTTTGAGAATACATTTAGGTTTCAAATAATGATTTTAAAGTGGTATATTTGGATTTGATTATATTTTGAAGCGATAATTTCTTGGGATTTGATATTTTGAAGACATTTAGGAAATATAAATTTCTATTTGGTGTTTTCATGTTATTAAAGAAGAATTTTGAAGTGAAAATATTTTAAGGTCTTTAAATTTATTAAGGTTCATTGTAACCAAATAAGTTGTTTTGAAATATGGATTCGAGAATGACAAAAGAATCAATAAAAATTTTTTTTAAAAAAAAGAGAAGTAAATGAATAAAATAGATTTTTTGAAAATAACTTTTGAATGAAATATTTTGTAAACGAGGGAAATAAAATTGAGGTAACTTACATTGAAATGAAAATCTTCAACACACTATGGGTCAATTAAAAATAACATATCAGTGGGTGTATGGATGATGGTTAATTTGTGTGCGACGAACGAGATGAAGTAAAATTACAAGGTGTCAGTTATAGAATAATGAAAAATGGAATGTTGAACTAAAAAGTGATTAAGTGAGAGAGAACTGTTGAATATAACAATATGATTTTTGTTTGATGATAACAAACATATATTGTACTATATAAATGTGTTTGTATTCTACTATTCTATATTTCATCTCATACATAAATAAATATTTATTTTGAATAAAATGCTATTGCACAAAATTTAATATTCATACAATGTTTTTATTCAAATGAATATTTTATTTCAACATTTGAAATAATACAAACTTTTGACTCCAATATTGTACATTTCATTGTTATATAACATTATTGTACAAATTCACATTTACATTGATTCCTCACTACAACACTCATTTTACTCAGTTACATATTCAATTTCATGTACAGACTCATACACACAATAACACAATTTGTCTTCTTCTAACAACAGAAAAGGACTAGGTTTGGAAAGACGCAGAACAATGTGAACGATAATGCTAAGGGTAGAAGTGTCTTTCCTAAGTGTGTGAAATGTGGAGAAATTGGACATAGTTTTGAAAATTATAAGAATAGAACAACAGAAAATTTACTCAAATTTGGATTCCTTAGAATTTGGCAAACAATTATCATAACTATTGGAGCATAAACAAAAATGTAAAACAGATTTGGGTTCCAAAAGGTTCTTTTATCCATAATGCTTCAGTCACCGATACTCTTGGACCTAAGAGCTTCTCTGGATCATTTTCTTCTCTTATTGTGTATGTTGGCATGCTAAGGAGCAACAAAAATGGTATTTTGACCCAGGTTACTCTAGACATATGACAGGTGATAAGTCACTATTTCTTATCCTAGAAAAATATAAAGGTGGGAGTGTAACATTGGGCGACAGTATCAAGTGTAAGATTATTAGTAAAGGTAAAGTAGGTAACCGTACTTTTACTTTAACTGATGTTTTATACATTAATATTTTACATTACAATCTCTTCTCTATAAGCCAACTATGTGATAAAGGTATGAATGTGGTCTTTGATAGTGAGATTTGCAAAATCATGAAACATCCACTGGTAACATTGTTTTCACAGGCAAAAGAAAAAGAAATGTTTACACACTTTTATTTGAAGATCTAACTCTTTCTAGATGTTTGGTAGCTACAGAAGAAGAGACCGTTTTGTGACATAGGCGACTACACATGTTAGTATGAGTCTCTTGGAAAAACTGGAAACAAAAGAGCTTATTAGAGGTATACAACATCAAAAAATTAAAAATAATAAAGTGTGCAAAGCATGTTCCATGAGAAAATTTAATCGTTCATCATTCCATCCGAAATTTATTGTTAGCACTTTTCGAGCTTTTGAGCTAATCCATATGGACTTGTTTGGACCAAACGATATTGCAAGCTTAAATGGAAACGTTATTATTAATTATTGGTCTAATCATAACTCTACTCATTACATAACAAGAAGTATTAATTGCCTCTACTCAGAAAGTTAGAGGCAATTATACTCACTCAACATGGATCTGGCCAATTCTTGTAAAGTACGATTTTTCCTTTCGACTACTCCATTTTGTTGAGGCGTTCGAGTGGTAGAAAATTCGTATTTAAAATCGTTCTCTTCACAAAACCGTTCAAAGTCTAAATTTTCAAATTCACCTCCATGATCACTTCTCTAAGTTTTAGTTGAAATACATTTTCATTTTGAACAAGATTTGAAAACTTTGAAAAATAATCAAAAGTTTTAGACTTTTTGGCTAGAAAATAAACCCATGTGAATCTAGAATAATCATCAACCAATGCATAACAATAACATTTTCCATTTAAGTTTGCAATATCGTTTGGTCCAAACAAGTCCATGTGGGTTAACTCAAGAGCTCGAGAAGTGCTAACGATATTTTTCGAAAAGAAAGATGAACGACTAAATTTGCTGATGGAACATGCTTTACTGACTTTATTATTTTAAATTTTTGATGTGGTAGACCTCTACCAAGCTCTTTAGTTTTCAATATTTCCAAGAGACCCATACTAGCATGTGCTAGTCTCCTATGCCACAAAACTGTATCTTCTTCTGTGGTTACCAAACATCTAGAAAGCATTAGATCTCAAATAAAAGCATGTAAACATTTCCTTTTCTTTTGCCTATGAAAACAATGTTACCAGTGGATGTTTCAATGATTTTGCAAACCTCACTATCAAAGACCACATTCATACCTTTATCACACAGTTGGCTTATAGAGATGAGATTGCGATGTCAATTTTCAACGTATAAACAGTTAAAGTAAAATACGGTCACTTATTTTACCTTTACCAATAATCTTATACTTGCTATTGTCGCCCAATGTTATACTCTCACCTTTATATTTTCTATGCTAAGGAACAGTGACTTGTCACCTGTCATATGTCTAGAGCAACCCGAGTCCAAATACCATTTTTGTTGCTTCTTTGCCCGCCAACACATCTACACAAGAAGAGAAGAAAATGATCCAAAGAATCTCTTAGGTTCAAGAGTATCGGTGACTGAAGCATTATGTATGATAGAACCATTTTGAACCCAGATTTGTTTTGCATTTTTATTTGTGTTCCAATAGTTATGATAATTGCTTGCCAAATTATTAAGAATCTAAACTTGAGTAAATTTTTTGTTGCTGTTCCTATTCTTACAATTTTCAAAACTGTGTCCAATTTCTCCACATTTCACACACTTAGGTAAGACACTCCTACCCTTAGCATTGTCTTTCACATTTTTCTGTGTCTTTCCAAAACCTATTCCCTTTCTATTGTTAGCGAACAACTGATTTCCTAATATTTTAAAAGATGTTTCACCTATTAGAAACTTACTTAGAGTAATCTCAAGATCTTGGACTTTTGTTTTAAGTGTTGTGTTCTCAGTCACAAGTGAGATGCATCCAATTTTTTTGTTCCATTTTACTGTGTATGTTTCTGTGATAGGTATACAAGTGACCAGACTAGATCTGAAGCAGTAGAAGACAAAATGTTTTATTGTGTGTATGAGTCTGTACATGAAACTAAATATTTAACTGACTGAAATGAGTTTTGTAGTGAGAAATTTGTTGTATATTACGTTGTTATATACGCAATTATATGAATTTTGTTTGATGATAACAACCAAATATATTTTATCATTAAATGTGTTTGTAATTGTACTGGTATACTACATAACAGACAGGAATATAATATTTCTATTTAAATAAAATATAACTGTACAGAAATTTAAATATTCACACAGTATTTTATTTGAATAGAATATTTTATTTCAATATTTAAACAGTACAGATTTACAACTCCACTATTTGGATATACATCACTGATATACTTTTCAATACATTCAATTTTAGTACACAGTTCCTCTCTACAGCACTCACACTCAGTTATACATACATTAACTCATATACACAATTTCATACTATTCTTGTCTTCAATTTTCTGTCTTCACAGCATCTTCATTGTCAATCCAGTCATCATCTGCTTACTTGTCACATGTAACACATACACACAGTACATTGCATTAGAAATAAAATCGAAAACATGCAGATATAAATTTTATTTCTAAAATTTTATTTGCCTCAGAATCTTGGTGTGTTTCTCATCATTTTTCATGACTTGATCTGATTCATCTATGTCTAGACAGCTTGTGGTATTCACAGTGAAACACTGTAAATACCACAAGGCAGACAGTTTGTATATGTACGGACAAGAAAATTTACTGAATGGCTGCATATACACACATGTATAAATATACACGTGTGCACTGCCTCGCCAATCAGCGAGCAACTGAGGAGTAGCCACGAGGGCCATCTCAACTCAGTGCATATGAATATGGTCGAGAGTGTGAACAATTCAAATGCAGCATACATGTTCAAGCTGCCCAAAACAAAACAAACAAGCTTTTTTGGAATGCATGTCAAACAATAAACGAGTGTATAACATGATTGTACATAAGAATGGTCGAGGAAATTTGGCACAACAATGGATGGTGCAAGGCTCAACTGTGCAAGTTCAAAAGCAAGTGTCACAACAAGTCAGGGTGATCATGGCAGTCAAAGGGTTAAGGCAGCATCGTGCATTTGTTCAAGAACAGTAAATGTGGGTAAATCAAGCCATAGTGAAAGCATTTCAGTGAGCAAACAAGACCAGAAACAGACAACATGTTTGAGGCTCAAGTGCAGCCACTATGATCAAAACATGAAGCAACACTGGTGCACACATATGTATTGGCAAGTAAATATGGTGCGACAAGTAGAAATGTAAACTCAAATGAACACATGCGCAATATACAAATGGCACAAGTAAACCAAGGGTGCATACAAAATGGTGGAACTCAAGTACAAGTGATATGTGAAACTGAATGGATATATAAGCATGGTGTAAGAAAAATAAATTGGTTCCAGTGAATACACATGTACACAAGACCATCGTGCCAGGAGATAAATATATATATGTGTATAGTGCCAAATCACAAAGCTGAAGACAGTAGCCAAAATACAAGTGTGAACATGTCAACAACAAGATATGGTGCAGTAGGGTGAGGCATATACATCAAAACAGGTTCACGGCAAAACAGTAAATGCTTTCCAGTGATTCAAATGAAAGTAATCTTGCATAGCAGTTTAAACATGGAAGTGATTTAGCAGCAATTTTTTCAAGTGCAACAAGAATGTTGAAGTAGGGAGCATACATGGGTGAAACTGTGTGTTCATGCAAGAAGCATACAGAACAGTGCTAATTCATGAAGATGAAAACAGTTCAAGTGCAAAAGAATCTTTTTCGGAGAGATCAATGTGACATATTAAATTCTCTTTTGAGAAGTGATTTATTTTCAGAAATGACTCAGAATGCAAGGCCTACAATCAAGCAAGGAAAAAAAAGAAGTTTTTTTTTTCTTTAAAAATGTTTCCAGAAATATATGAACATTTTTGGCAAGAAATCTTTTAATTGGTTTCCAGTTTTTCACAGGGATGATTCAACATTCACAATAAAATCATTCAAGGAAATTTAAATCGAGAAATTCAATCAGTCAAGGCCATTCATATTTCCAGATTTATATCAATGAATTCACGACAGATTTTATATCAAGGGAATCATTTCATTCAAGGCAGCAAAATCTGCAAAAGAAGATTAATGGCAACAAATCCAGTATAAATCATGCAAGGGAAGTTTTTCAAGCAGGCCACAAATATCAAGTTCATTCAAAGTCGAGAAATTCAAGGTCAATCAAAAAGGGAAAGCAACAACAAATCAGTCGAGCCAGTATATTGAAATCAGAGTAATCTAAGGATTATGTAATCCTATAAGTAACACCTTTTACATCATTGGCTAAAATCATCGAAACCACAAAATCAACTCAAGAGAAAATCATTTCAAATCAGAAGTTACGTACCAGAGTTTCGATCGCCACAATTCTCAAATCAGAGAACAATCGACTGAAGAAGAAAGGCGCCAGAGATGGAAGCAACTCGAGAATCAATTTTCATCAACTAAGCACATCAATTTGGGAATTCATATGAAAACCCTAGGGAGCCGCCATGTTTGATTTCCACAAAGCAAAGTGAACGGGCTAAATTAAGCAAGGGTGCAACTCAATACAAAATGGTCGACCCTTTTTTGAGGGGGGGGGGTTTAAATGTGTTTTGAACTAGGGTTTCTATTGTTTTAATTTTGTATTTTGTTTTGTATTTGTAAATCAGTCGAACAGTTTCTAGAGTCTATAAAATTCTAGGGTTCCAGCTAGGGGATTAACTAGCAGTTTCTAGAGTCTGTAAAATATAGGTGGTTTCCTGATTTCGTCTATAAAACAAGGCAGTTTACCTGAGTCAGTAAAACTAGGGGAAATGTGATCCAGGGAATTAGATCAGTCTAGGGTTTTTAGCGTAGGATTAGAATAGGAGCGAGGGGTTCGCGAGTTTACATGGTCTTGTAAGCGGGATCTGTTCTATTACCTTGTAGAAACCTTAGGAATACAGCAGTAGGCAGGATTTTGCAGAAGCTGGGTATATCTTTTGTCATTTACATTTCTGCATTTATTTTCTGCTGCATTCTGTGATCTGATATTTTTTAATATCTTGCTTAATTTTCAATAAACCCTTTTCATCCCCTTCTAAGGTTAATCTAGATCCAACAAGTAGTATCAGAGCTGGTATAAGGTAACAGCATGATAGGGGGTTCTCGCTCTATGATCATGTGGCGAAGTATTGACTCTTGCCCCTACATGCCCGTGGGTGGTTGTCTGTGTCGAGAGGCAGGACCTGAAACCAGTTTCTGAGGTATCTTTGGTGTCCACCGGGGTGGTTAAAATACCTCGTAAATATAGACGCCAAGTGGTATCAGAGCCTGGTAATTTCGATTAACTCCAGGGTCATGTCTCCTAGTTGTCAATTCTTTGAGAGTCAGTCCAGTCACATTCCAAACATTTTTGATGGTACAGATTTTTTTAAATTGGAAATCAGAAATGAAATCCTGTTTAAAATCTGTTAATATTAAATATTGCGATATTGTTAATAATGGAGATAATTTAATAGATAGGAATAATAATGCTCATGCTATGCGTATTCTTTATTCTTATCTTAATAATAATCAGCTTGATCTTATCTCCCATTGTTTGAGTGCGCAGGAAATCTGGAGAACTCTCAACGCGCTGTATGGTAAATCTGACAACTGCTCAAAACCCTCAAAGGCTAATTCAAGCTCAGAATTATGCTTATCAGGATATACAGATGATGATTTCGACGTTGGATATTTTTCACATGATGTTTTAATTCGTCGTTGTGAAGATCTAACTAAAACTATTGATAAGCTCCAACGGAAAAATAAACTTGTAAAATCTAAAAAATTTGTGTTGACTCGTGAAAACAATATCTTGAAATTAAAGCTTGAAAACTCCGATTGCAAAAATTGTATGAATTTGAAAACTGTTTTGGCTCACTATAATGAAAACTTCAGAAAGCTTGATAATGAATTTTTGATTTTAAAAAATCATAAGGATGAGCTAATTTGTAAAAACAATGCTTTGCAAAAGGAGTTGGGTAAGACTAATTTCAAACATAAAATTTTTGAAAAGGAAAATTTACTAAAAAATGAGTCTGTTTTGAAAGAGCTTGAGAATGAAATTGAAAAATTCAAGAATTTAGAAAAACTTGAGTTTGAAAAGCAAAAACGATTTGATCTTGAAATTTTAGAGTCTAAGGTCAAAATTGAAAAGCTTGAAACTGAGAATTCGGCCTTAAAACAAAATGATTTTGAGGAGAGAGAAATTTTGACCAGCTGTTGTTTAGAACTAATAAATGAAAATGATTTTTTGAAATCCAAAATCAACGGTCTTGAACTGAGTTTTAAACGTTTCTCAATCGGAGGTAAATCCTTGAATAAGTTATTGAAAAATCATTTTTCTTCTGGAAATAAGCATGGTCTCGGTTTTGGGAAAAACTAAAACTCTGGAAAACGGAATTCAAATGGTTTTGAAAATCCATCAAACATCTTTGAAAAGAATTGATTTGAAAATTTGAACTCTGATAATTTCAAAGGATTTTTAAACCATGAACGAGATGAGATTTTGTTTGATAACAATCCATTTAAACATTCTTGGATCCCGAAAGAAAATAAAACATTTTTCACTAAATTCAAACAGGTTTGGGTTCCTAAGGGTACAAAAGTAAATTTGGATGGACTATTATACAAACCGGCTTGGGTACCAAAACCTACGAATACAATTGGTAGTGGTTTTACAATTTTTGTTAGACCACTCGATCCCTTAAACAGTTAGGTGCCAAGGGTTGGCTGAGGAACGACAATCTCGAAGAATCAAGTTAGCTTCATTTCAACATCAATGCCTATTGACATACGTTCCTCAGCCATGACTGTTGAGTTGAGATCCACAACACTTACTGAAAATTTGGTATGATCTCTAAACTTAGCTTTGTTAATAAATTTTTTCTTTGTTTATTTCTCCTTCTACCGCTTCTATTTTTTTTAATTTTTTTTCTAGTTTGTTTTGTCACTGCCATATATTTTTGTTTCTTTCTGAACTTTCTTAACTTCCAATTGCAAAATTCTTGATTTTCTGGAAATTCGCTTCATTTGAATAAAACTCTGATGTTTTAATCATTTCCAGATTTGAATTTAAATCTGTAATTATCTGCAATTGTCTTGAAGTTTATTTTTTATCCATGAATTCCTAACAGTGCTGAAGCGTTCGTGTCATATCTTGAACACTGTTAATTTTGAATTTTAAATTTTTTGAAGATCTGAAATATTAATGAGATTTCACACCTCTGCTATTTGAGTTTCTTCTGATTCATTTTGGAAAGACTTGAAAATTTATAGTCATTACAGCACTCTACTATTTGTCAGTTGTGATAATCTCATTGGTTTTCAGATTGGCTTGAATATTTTGAATTGTCTTGATTACAGTGATACATCTTGAAATTCATCTTTATTCGTGATCATTATGGTTGAAATTTATTTATTTGAAATCATATGAAATTCTTGGTATTTTGAATCTCACACACCTCTTAAATCTGAAATTATCAATCTTGTGTGACTGATTCATTATTTCTCAAAACTTAACATTGATTCAAGTGATTTTAAATAAATTATTTCTTAATTTTTGGATCATGAATTATATCTCATACCTGATGTAAATGATCTGAAATTACTCTCGTACTTGTCAAAAATATTTGTGAAAATTTCTTTGAAATTCTAGTCTTAAAACTTACTATTATTTCATGATTATTTGATTTGAATATCTGTTTGTTTAAAATCATTTGAAATTATTGATTTATTGAATCACACACATGTCTTGGATCTGAAATTTATAATCTGTTGTGATTGATTCATTGAATCTTGATATCTTCATATTCCATCAAATGAATTAAAATAAACGGTATTTTTAATCTTGGATCATGAATCATCTTATGTGACTGTCATCCTGACAAGTCTGCTTTGGGACTGTTTGTTGTGCTCTGATATTGCTTTTGAAAAATATTTTCAAATATCTTCTTGTTTCTGACTGCTGTTTTGATAGATGAAATTAATTTGATTGTTTTGTTTGTGATTTTTGCTTGGGCTATGAGATTAAAATTCTACTGTTTGAGTTATCCTTGTTTGTCTCCAGTGTCATGTTAAAATCCTCATTAATAGAGACATCAAGTGATATCAGTTTAGAAGTGCTGAATTTTTTTGTATATTTTTTTAATCCCTCTTGTCTTGTATAGATCCTCATATCCCTGTTGTAATTGATTTTCAATTTTAAAATTATTTATTGATTATTCATTCAGAAATTAAAATCAATATCCAAGTTGAATAGTATTTATAATTCATCAAAATTATTATCAGAATTTAAAATTGTGATGAGCTATGACTGCAGTATATTTCACAACAAGAGAAGATTTTATTTAGATTTTCATGATGGTTGAACAATTATTATAGTATCTTTGAATTGGCAATTATTTCACGACCATCTCCTTTATCTATCATTATTCTTCCATCCATTAAAATTTTATATTAATGTGGAGAGTTAATATGTTTTAAAATCATCTTAATAAACAGTGAAAATATTTGTGATGGAAATGTGGTTATATCATTATTCAGAATTAGTGATAATTGAAAATTTTCAATGATCTTGGTACACTTGAGCATATTTCATAATATTATTAATTTAGAAATTTATTTCACAGACCATTTATGTACCTATCACATTTCTATCATCCATATTGGTTTTATATACTGAGGAGTTTTTCATTTTGGATCTGAAAATAATAAAATATTCATAAGTGTTTCTCTAACCTCATTTAAAAATCCAAGCTCTGGTTATGCATGGTTATGAGATTACTTATATTTAAGCTGCAGCTAATCCCATTTAAAAATCCAAGCTCTGGTTATGCGGGGTCAGTGTGCTCTTAAATAAAAAGAAATGAAAAAGGAATAATTTGAATAAATAATTTATTTTAATGAATTTCACCTTGGTGTGTGAAAACCAGCCTATCAATCCATTTTATAATCTGTGAAATGTGTTAATATCTTATGAAGTGTTATGATTTGTTAATTGATAGCTATTGGGATTTGAGATTATTCGATTTTGTCACTTAAATTGAATTTATAATTATAGTCCAAATCCATCACTGTATTTGTGTCTCATTCTTGAAAATTGTATTGAAAAAAAATATGTAAATCATGTTTAAGCTCTCCCCATTTATATAAATTTCATCGTAAATCCGTCACTCTCTACAATGTGAAATATGCCACCTGTTCTCAGAATATTATGATTTTTGTTTGACTGATTGAGATTTATGATGATCGTTCTTCCTCTTAAGCTGATATTGTATTTGTTAGTCATTTTTCATCTATATTTTAAATTCTAAATCCTTTTGATGATAACAAAAGGGGGAGAATGGGTTGAGATTTTGATTTATGTGTGAATATTTTATAAATATTTTTAATTTTGAAAATTCATTTAATTTACATTTCTTTCCACTCATGCACAGTTACAGGGGGAGTTTGGTTGTAGGGGGAGCTTTCAAATGGGCGGAATTCAGTTCTTCACTCTCAAACACATTTATTGGATTCAAAATCTTAATATTTGTTTGTCATCATCAAAAGGGGGAGATTGTTGTATATAACGGTGTTATATACACAATTATATGATTTTTGTTTGATGATAACAACCAAACATATTTTATTATTAAATGTGTTTGTAACTATACTGGTTTACTACACAACAGATAGGAATATAATATTTCTATTTAAATAAAATACAACTGTATGGAAATTTAAATATTCACACAGTATTTTATTTGAATAGAATATTTTATTTCAATTTTTAAATAGTACAGATTTACAACTCCACTATTTGTATATACATCACAGATATACATTTCAATACATACAATTTCAGTACACAGTTCCTCTCTACAACACTCACACTTAGTTATACAGACATTAACTCATATACACAATTTCACATTGTTCTTGTCTTCAATCTTCTGTCATCACAGCATCCTCACTATCAGTTCAGTCATCATCTGCTTACCTGTCACGTGAAACACACACACAGAACACTGCAATAGAGTTAAAATTGAAAACATGCAAATATAAATTTTATTTTTACAATTTTATTTGCCTCATAATTTTGGTGTGTTTCTCATCATTTTTCATGATTTGATTTGATTCATCTATGTCAAGACAGCTTGTGATATTCACAGTGAAACACTGTAAATACCACAAGGAAGACAATTTGTATATGTACAGAGGCAAGAAAATTTACTGAATGGCTGCATATACACACATGTATAAAAATACACGTGTGCACTGCCTCGCCAATCAGCGAGCAACCGAGGAGAAGCTACGAGGACCATCTCAACTCAGTGCATATGAATATGGTCCAGAGTGTGAACAATTCAAATGCAGCATACATGTTCAAGCTGCCTAAAACAAAACAAACAAGCTTTTTTGGAATGCATGTCAAACCATAAGCGAGTGTGTAGCATGATTATACACAAGAATGGCCGAGCAAATTTGGCACAACAATGGATGGTGCAAGGCTCACCTGTGCAAGTTCAAAAGCAAGTGCCACAACAAGTCAGGGTGATCATGGCAGTCAAAAGGTTAAGACAACATCGTGCATTTGTTCAAGAACAGTAAACATGGGTAAGAGCAAACAAGACCAAACAAGACCAAAAACAGACAACATGTTCAAGGATCAAGTGCAGCCACTAAGATCAAAACATGAAGCAACAGTGGTGCACAAATAGGTATTGGCAAGTAAATATGGTGTGGCAAGTAGAAATGTTATCTCAAATGAACACATGCACAATATACAGATGGCACAAGTAAACTAAGCGTGCATACACAATGGTGGAACTCAAATACAAATGATCTGTGAAACTGAATGCATATATAAGCATGGTGCAAGAAAAGCAAATTGGTTCCAGTGAATACACATGTACACAAGACCATCATGCCAGGAGATAAATGTATGTGTGTATTGTGCCAAATCACAAAGCTGAAGACAGCAGCCAAAATACAAGTTTGAACATGTCAACAACAAGGTATGGTGCAGCAGGGTGAGGCATATACATCAAAACAGGTTCACGGCAAAACAGTAAATGCTTTCCAGTGATTCAAATGAAAGTAATCTTGCATAGCAGTTTAAACATGGAAGTGATTTAGCATCAGTTTTTTCTAGTGCAACAAGAATGTTGAAGTAGGGAGCATACATGGGTGAAACTGTGTGTTCATGCAAGAAGCATACAGAACAGTGCTAATTCATAAAGATGGAAACTGTTTAAGTGCAAGAGAATCTTTTTCGGAGAGATCAATGTGACATATTAAATTCTCTTCTGAGAAGTGATTTATTTTCAGAAATGACTTAGAATTCAAGGCCTACAATCAAGCAAGGAAAAAAAAGAAGTTTTTTTTTCTTTAAAAATGTTTCTAGAAATATATGAACAATTTTGGCAAGAAATCTTTTAATTGGTTTCCAGTTTTTCACAGGGACGATTTAGCATTCATAATAAAATCATTCAAGGAAATTTAAATCGAGAAATTCAACTAGGCAAGGCCATTCATATTTCCAGATATATATCAATGAATTCACGGCAGTTTTTATATCAAGGGAATCATTTCATTCAAGGCAGCAAAATCTACATAAGGAGATTAATGGCAACAAATCCAATATAAATCACGCAAGGGAAGTTTTTCAAGCGGGCCACAAATATCAAGTTCATTCAAAGTTGAGAAATTCAAGGTCAATCAAAAAGGGAAAGCAACAACAAATCAGTCGAGCCAGTATATTGAAATCAGAGTAATCTAAGGATTATGTAATCCTATAAGTAACACCGTTTACATAAGGTGGATACCCAGTGCCAAAGGCTCCTGTACTCAAGCGCGAGGACTTCCCAGGTCAATCTCCTATCCTGGTACTATTCACGGCTTTTCGGGCACTAGGGGTGGTCAGTTAGCTAAAATCATCGAAACCACAAAATCAACTCAAGAGAAAATTGTTTCAAATCAGAAGTTACATACTAGAGTTTCGATCGCCACAATTCTCAAATCAGAGAACAATCGATTAAAGAAGAAAGGCTCCAGAGATTAAAGCAACTCGAGAATCAATTTCCATCAATTAAGCACATTGATTTGGGAATTCGTATGAGAACCCTAGGGAGCCACCATGTTTGATTTCCACAGAGCAAAGTGAATGGGCTAAATTAAGCAAGGGTGCAACTCAATACAAAATGGCCAGCCTATTTTTGAGGGGAGTTTAAATGTGTTTTAAATTAGGGTTTCTATTGTTTTAATTTTGTATTTGGTTTTGTATTTGAAAATCAGTCGAATAGTTTCTAGAGTCCATAAAATTCTAGGGGATCCAGTTAGGGGAATAACTAGCAGTTTCAAGAGTCTGTAAAATCTAGGTGGTTTCCTTGTTTCGTCT
This sequence comes from Allium sativum, assembly GCA_030737875.1. Taxonomy (NCBI): domain Eukaryota; kingdom Viridiplantae; phylum Streptophyta; class Magnoliopsida; order Asparagales; family Amaryllidaceae; genus Allium; species Allium sativum. The sequence continues at coordinate 1,008,234,937 of CM060916.1, forward strand.
ATAGAACTAGGCAGTTTACTGGGGTCTGTAAAACTAGGGGAAATCTGATCTAGGGGATTAGACCAGCCAAGGGTTTTGAGCGTAGGATTAGAATAGGAGCGAGGGGTTCGCGAGTTTACATGGTGTTGTAAGCGGGATCTGTTCTATTACCTAGTAGAAACCTTAGGAATGCAACAGTAGGTAGGATTTTGCCGAAGCTGGGTATATCTTGTGTCATTTACCTTTCTGCATTCATTTTCTACTGCATTTTGTGATCTAATATTTTTTAATATCTTGCTTAATTTTCAATAAACCATATTCACCATCCCTCTAGGGTTAATCTATATCCAATAAAATCAACGTAAATGTGAATTTGTACGGTAGTGTTATATAACAGTGAAATGTACTATAACGGAGTCAAAAGTTTGTACTATTTCAAATGTTGAAATAAAATATTTATTTGAATAAAAACACTGTTTGAATATTAAATTTTGTGCAATAACATTTTATTCAAAATAAATATTTATTTCTGTATGTGATGAAATATACAATAGTACAGATATAGAAACATTTATACAATAAAATATATGTTTCTTATCATAAAACAAAAAGCATATTGTTATATTCGACAATCTCCCCTTTTTGATGATGACAAACATACACAAAGAGTTTGAATGTGATAAACGTGTTTAAATATGAAATATAGTAATACTCCTATTTGTATGCTCCCCTATAACTGAACTCCCATAATATATGTGCATATGAGTGAGTTTAAAAAAATGAATTTCCAATATTAAAAATATTTTTGAATTATTCACTCATCATTAAAAATCTTAACCATTTTCCCTCTCTTGTTATCATCAAAAGGATAATCGAAATCGAAATAGTGATGAATATAGAATAGAAATATAAATTCAAACTAAGAGAGAATATATATCGTAAACCTCATTTAATCAAACAAAAATCGTAATATTCTTCAAATTAGAAGCAAGTTTCACATTTCAGAATGATGGATTTACGATGGATTTTATAAAATGAAGAGAGTTATAAATCCTTAGATATACGAATATGAATTCCAAAAAAATTAAAAAATAAGCACAAAATAATCATGGATTTGGAATAATTATAAATTCAAATCGAGAGACAAAATCGAATATCGCAAATCCAAAAAATAATCAAACAAAAAATCATAATATTTCATAAAATAGTAACACATTTCACATTTCAGAGATTGATTGAAAGGTCGGTTTTTCATAATAGGGATGATTTCATATATTTATTTATTTTCATTTCCTTTTCTTTTTATTTCCTTCCTTTTTTTAAGAGCTCACTAACGATGCATAACTATAAAGATTTTTAAATGAGGTTAGTAGTAACTTAAATGATAAGTAAGCTCCAACCATGCATGACCGCAAAAGTTTTTTAAATAAAATTAGAGAAACACTTATTGTATAAAAATCTCCTCATTATATAAAACCATAATGGATGATAGAAATATGGTAAGGATAGAGACGGTCGTGAAATAAATCACTAGATTTAACCATATTATGAAATATATTCAACCATACCAAGATTTTTGAAGGTTTTCAGCTCTCTCTTATTCTTAAAAATAATATAGTCACATTTCTATCACAAATTTTTCAAAAACTGCACTTTCCTTAATGGTTTCCAAAAAAATGGTTTGACTTGTCAGAAAATGAATCATAGAACAAAACATCTAAGAATATTTTAAATGAAATGTAGAATGGTTAATCAATTTCTATAATTCCCAAATCTTAGCGTTATTTGAAAAATCTATCTTGAGGAAGGAGGTTTGTAAAAATGTCAGCAAGTTGAGATTCTGTTGGAATAAATTCAATGCAAATGGTCTTTCTACAAATGTGATCTCTAATGAAATTTTGCTCACATCAATGTGTTTTTTGCGTGAATGAGTCCTCGTATTTTAGAGTATTTGGATGTCATTGTTATATTCTTAACACAGGAGATCAACTTGGAAAATTTGAATCAAAAGCCGATGAAGGAATTTTCATGGGTTACTCTTCGTGGATTAAAACTTATAGAGTATTCAATTAGCAATCAAAAACAATTGTTGAAACTATTAATGTGAAGTTTGATTAATCAGACTTGGAGATGGTTTGTCGAAAGGAAAAAGATGATGGTGTTGTGAAAGAAAGCGAAAAGGAAAGTAATGAAATTGAAGCTCTTAGTAACGAGGTCACAAAAGCAACAGTTGAAGCTAAAAAGTTGAAATTCAGACCTAATCATCCTCCAGAATTGGTCATTGGAACTCCAATGGCAGGTGTTTGCACTCGTTCTTCTCTTAATAAGAATGCTTGTGCTTTTAGCATCCACAATGCTTTTGTTTCTGAAATTGAACCAAGTTCTTATGATGTTGCTCTTAATGATGAATTTTGGATTTTAGCTATGCAAGATGAACTTAACCAATTTGAGAGGAATAGGGTTTGGAAATTAGTTCCTAAGCCAAATGACTATCCGATTGTTGGAACTAAATGGGTGTTTAAAAATAAACTTGATGAATTTGGAAATGTAATTAGAAACAAAGCTAGGTTGGTCGCAGATAGATATAATCAAATAGAAGGCATTGATTTTGATGGAACATTTTCCTCAGTTGCTAGGTTAGAAGCAATTAGAAATTTGCTAAGTTTTACATGTTTTAATGGTTTCAAACTTAAACAAATGGATGTAAAGAGCGCCTTTCTAAATGGAGAGCCAAAAGAAGAAGATTTTGTTGAACAACCCCCAGGCTTTGAAAGTCACGAGTTTTCAAATCATGTGTATAAACTTGAAAAAGCATTATATGGTCTTAAGCAAGCTCGAAGAGTTTGGTATAACTGTCTTTGTACATATCTTTTGGAAAATGGTTTTAAAAAGGGATGTACTGACACAACTTTGTTTCAATTATATGATGTGTGTGTATAGATATTTTTTAATATAAACTAATAGTGAAACGAGGAGTAGCGTATGCACACGACTAGATCAAGGAACCAGTGCACATGCAAATACATATGACATATGTAACATGAACAAGCAACAAGGTGAAATAAAACTCTAGTGACCAAGTGTACTTCAAAATACACATGAAAAAGTCAAGGAAGAAAGCACACAATGACATAGCACAGGACAACATGCATCAATAAACATGTTTCAGGAGGACTACATTAAAGTAGATGAACATGCAGAGCTTTAGGAAAACAATCACAGTGGAGCAGCAAAGAAAGTTTTCTTGTTCTAATGGTTACAAAAGTCAATGCAATTTCTTTGAATAAAATTGACTGGTTAAAAAATTGGGAAAGAACTTAATTTTCATTCTTGGCAAATGTAAAATAGGCAAGAAAAATGTTTGGACAAAATACTTCAATTACGCAAGTGTCTATTGGATTATTCAAAATTGCCAGAAATCACAGTTGATTGAAGATAACAATTTATTTCCAAATTCACACTGATGTAAACTCGGCAGAATTCATAAACGGAAATTATGCAAAAATTTATCCACATGTTCAAAGGGTTCGTTTTTGGGCAAGGATGAATTTTTGATTCCAAAACATTCCAGAAAATTGTAAGAGCAAATTTTGGGCAAGAAATTCAATCAAACATTTCCAAAATTGATGGGTAGCACGCAATATCAACACGACAAGTCATCATATGAAATCAGAGACAGTCAAGGATTTCAAAACCCTATAAAAGCACCTATTCATCATAGGCATGGTATCGAAAAACCAAACAATTCATTCAAGCAAAGGGAAATTAAAATCATAGTAACTCACAAGGTTTTCGATCATCAGCAAGGCCAAATCAGGCGACCAGAAATTAATTGCAAATCGAAGCCATCACTGAATCGGTTACACCAGGTATCAGGATTCGTGATTTGGAGCAGATAACAAAACCCTAATATTACAAAGGGTCAGCCATCAAAAGGTAAGGGGGAAGCTTATATCGCAAGTCACAAAATAAAAGGAAGCCATCTTTTCTTTGAGCTATTAAACAATTCTAGGGTTTTTTTTTAATTTGTTTTAAGTCGTTTCAACTTTGTAAACTGATCTATGGTTTTCTAGCTTTCTTTAAACTAGGGTTCTAGTCATAGGATTTATAGTTAGGGAAAATATGATCCAGGGGTTTGAGATCAGTATAGGGTTTTGAGCGTAGGATTATAATAATCGCGAGTGTGCAGATGTTGTATGCGGGATACTGTTTTTAATACCTAGTAGAAACCTTGGGGAATGCAGCAGTAGGCAAGGGTTTGCCAAAGCTGGGTAAATTCTGTATCGTTTATTTTCTGCATTTATTTTTTCCGTTGTGATTTATGCGGTGATAGTATTTATATTTCGCAAAACTACAATAAACCCTGGTCACCCCTTTTTAGGGCTAATTTAGATCCTACAAGTACTAATAAGCAAAGCGGAATTGATTGACATGTCGACTATATGATTATAATTCAAGGGGTGATATGGAACGCTCAAGCAATGCTAATTTTTGGAACAATCCTTAGTCTAAGAGAGGGTGCTTTTTTATCAAATTGTATGTCGTGTCAACTTGTAAATCTAACTGGAATTCCAAGGGAAGAAAAGGTTAAAAACTGCATCACCCATGCAAAACTTTATTTACCATACTCAAGCAACCTAGAGTCCTTTGGTACGAGCGTAACACAATTTTATATGACACTAAACTCAAAGGCACAATAGTTTGGAATGATGTAGGGCGGCTTCATCAACACCACTAGGACCCGGTTGGTGTTCATCAGTCAAGAAAGAACTATTTGCTTCTTTCTTTTACTGACGTAATTGATTCTCCCTTCCAAATAAGTCTGAGAACATTAGGCCAAGCGGAATCAACAAATTAGCCGTACTCACTCTACTCATGTTCACTCATGTTCTTGCGATCGTGCCTATTACTTACCCAAAGTGCTAAATTGGGAATGACTGTTCATTTTAGTCGCTACACACCTTTATACAAAGAAAGCCTAATATGATGCCATCAGGGAAGCTGCTAAGTTTACTACTATTGGTCGTAAGACGTAAGGAAACAATATGGTATCCTCATATCACATAAAGAAGCGGATACGAATGCTTAGTTTGGCATAGTTGGCAGTAATGAAAAGAAGATTCCCAACCAAACGTGTCTTCGCATCCAACCACCAAGTAAATCCCCCTATGTAGCATAGGATAGGCTGGATTCCTATATAGCCACTCATGTGGTACTTCATCCTACGATTCATAAAGATCCATATGTCTAGATATCTTCATATACATCTAGTAAAGAAAGAGTAGAAGCCTTCACTGCTCAAGGCCCTTTCCAATAACTTTGCACTATCGAATTTTGCATGGTCGAAGAGGATCTGGCAGCATCATTCTCTAGTTGAAAACTCGCTTGTTTGGAAGGTTCTTTGAAATGCGGTTCACACAAGGAAGAACTTGGTTGTTTGGAACATTTCAATTCAACTGGCCAGTGTATTCTACAACCAAGAGGAGAAGGAGGTCCAATACTTGTTTTTCTTCTGCCCTTACACCCGCGAGATCTGGAATAAGCTTATGGTCATTTTTGGAAGGTTTAATGTTCACCAACTTAGTCCGACTGAGTTGGAGATCATCTACAAGGTGTTGCAAAGGAAAATAGAGAGTCAAGCTTCAAATTTGAAGAATGCGTTACTTGGCCTTGGCCTACCTGAATTTAGGTTGTGTTTTTCTATTTTTTTTCCCTTTTATTTTTTCCTGTTCCCCCTTTATTCATCCTTTGCCCATCTTTTGGCTTGTAACCGTTCAAATATTCAATAAACTGGAAGGGACCAATCAATCTCGCTAGCATTCCAAAAAAACAAAAAAAGTACATTATAAGACAATATTATCTAATATTATTCAACATTATAAGCCAATATTATCTGGTAGTTTATTGGGAACTTAGTTTTTGATATTTGGTCGTTGGTGAATTATTCAACATTATAAGCCAATATTATCTGATATTATTCAAATTTCTAGTTTGACATGTGAGGCAATTTACAAAATTATTGAATTTAGAGTGGAAATATAATTATCTCAGTTTTTGAGTGAGAGGTATATGATGTCCCAACAAGGATCTGATGGCCAGAAGTACATTTCACATTACAAGGAAAGGGTTTTTCTAACAGTTATTACTATTACTAATTAACTTTGTAACAATTATAGTCGTTACTATAACATACGTGACAAACTGTTGTCATGAATATTGTAACGATTATAACCGTTATAAAAGGTGCATATTATAACGGTTACTACCGGTACAAAATAATTATTCTATAACACATAACCATTAGTACTGAAAAGTTTATAACACTTATAACCATTACAAAAATTATTTTTATAACAGCAATTACTGTTTCAAATATGAAATATGTAACAGTTATTACTGTTAGTATGTAAAACTAACTATTTCATACAATAATTTGCTAACTGTTATAACTGTTACAAACGTGAATATTATACTAAGCCTGCAGTAGGTAATTCGTTTAAACAAGTAACAATCATAATATGTTCCAACTAATTTCATAAAACATACACCACTAAGAATATACAACATATAATATAACAATATCTCAAAGCAAATACAACATATCACAATTTGTATCATGAAGAAAATTTCATTTCGACTAACATCACAATTTAACATACAACTATTCATCATCCATAATGAATATCAAATGACATCTAAGTACCATAATTTAGCATACAACCATTACAAAAAACACAACTGATAAATGGGCTAAATTTCAAACCCACCATCGACAAGATCAGATAGTGTATGTATACCATTTTGGGGAGCGTCAAAAATTAACGCATTCGGATCCAATAGCACGACAAAATCAGATAGTGTAATAGCACAACAATAGCTTCTTCTTTTATCATCTCCAAAAACTTCAATAATGGGATCTTTCTCAAAATTATATAGACTTAGAGTTTCATCGCCACCTTCTGCTCTTTGTCTTGCTTCTGCTGGTTCAACCAAAGCCTGCAATGTTCAACAAATATAATAATATGTGTCAAAACATGAAAACAAGCATTTTATAACATGATGAGGACATCAGTACTAAATGAAACATCGCTCGGCTCAGTTTCAAACTAAGCGTACGTGGATTAGTTTTACTGAGCCACTAGGCTCTAAGTTAAAACTAAGCCTAATGGCTCAGATTTTACTAAGCCTATTGACTCAGTTAAAACTTAGCCAATTTGGCTTAGTAAATACTGACTGCGTTAAATTGACTCAGTAAAAGCTGAGCAAATCGGCTCAGTTAATACTGACTACGCCATCATGGCTCATTTAAACTGAGCCAATTTGGCTCAGTTTTAACTGACTGAGCCAATTGGCCCAGTTTTAATTGATTGGGCCATGATGGCTTAGTTAGTATTATGATATGCTAATACTAAATTGTATCTATGTTAATCAGTCACGTAGTATGCAGTTATCCTTGGGATATGTACACTTTAGTCACTGAGTATTATGATTTAAATTCAAAAGGAAATATTAATATTAAAAATACATTTTACATAACGATAATGGTTTATAACGAGGTTCGAAAAACCACTCATTATATGCAAAAACTGCTACCGCCAGCACTTGAGGATTAGCTCCTACAAATGTTTCTAATATGTACAAGAAAAGCACATAGAATTCTTAATATCTACAAGAGAATCCTTTACCTCTTTCAAAAAAAAGCACATGGAGTTTAAACTGAGCATGTTAGGCTCAGTAAAACTGAGCCACTAGGCTCAGTTTAAACTGCGCTTCAAATATGCAACAAGGAAAAAAAATCCTTTAATTAGAAATAATGTAATGTAGTTCCAATGGACATAATCACCGTGTGTGTTATGCAGAATCATCTATGGTTGCATATATATGTCTGCTATGCTTTATGGATTTTAGAAATTCAATTATTTGTTTATTTTCCATTTAAACATTTTGAGGTTCATAGATATATGGAAGTGTAAGGACTTTGAAGCATGAAAAAACATCAATTTTCTACAAATTTTATTTGATTGCTCCACTACATATGCTAATGAAAATAGTGGTTGTTATAGAGACCAAAACAATGACAAACTATGTAGAAATGAAATTGATAACCTTCAGTCATCTAGCAAAAATATTAGCTTGAAAATTTTGTGTTTGGCATTCATTAAACAGTGAACTTGATGCAGCATAATTAACACATTCAATATCGAAGTGGTTTTGATCTGCACAATGATATTTATTTGCTAATATTGTTATCAAAGACAAAACAGTAAATTTAAAATTTAACAATTGTCAGCCCATTTCCATTATTCTCACTAATGGATATAAATTTCAAAACCATGTAATTGTGTTAAATTTTTACGTAAGTACATTTCTTTTTTTTTTTAGTTCAAAGTTTGGTGCAACATATGCTATACAAAAACGTTTTAGGCATAACTCTTGTGTTCTTGACTCTCTCATGCTATACTTGTGTCAAAGACATAATAAAACATGAGACGCAATGAAATCAAACATCATATTGACACTTATACCAATTTATGAGATGCATGGTTATATATTAATGTGAAATGTTGAAGCAGTTACAATAAAAGAAAAACTATAAATTCACATGTGTATTGTACCCACTGTTTCAAATATTGCGAATATCGCCCGAGATTTCCTCTGAGATTTCGTTTTGGTCTCGTTCTGAAACGAAACAACAAATATCACTCTAAATCTCCTTTCAAATATATTGGTCGAGATATTGCAATATCGAACAAGACGAAATACTAGAATATCGTCCGAGATCTTAGTTTTTTTGGTTAAATTTAAATTTGTGCCTGAACAAGAGCAATAATTAAAAAATTCGAGTCTAGCCATGATATCCTTTTGCTATTTTACATTTTGCATGTTAAATGACCATATTGTATGTTCATATATGTTCTACAATGCTTATGATTTTCATTTTCGTCTTTTTTACATGCATGTTACCTATGAAATTATGTATTTTATTGTCTGTTTATGCAAAGAATAATAATGTTTTGGATCCTTTTAATGTCTTATGTCTGACAATATTTTTATTTTAAGCATATTACGATTTAGTGTATGAATGATCTTTCGCAAAATAAAGAATAATAATGTTATTTTGCAATTAAAGTTTAAGTTGTTGTGTTTTTAATAGCATTCATAAAAATCATTTTGTAAAAATATCATTTTTTTAACATATCATGTACCCCGAGATTGTTCCGATTTGAACTTTCAGACCTGAGATGGAAATCCGAGATGAACCCTCGGGTTAGACCCATCTCATCCAAGGTTTCTCCCGATACGAGATCAAGTCTATAAAATCCCTGAGACGAAACGCGACCGATATCCGAGATTTAAAATCTTGATTGTACCCATGCAATGATCCTTGACTCCACGAATGATATTGGTGAGTTTCAAAGCGTTGAGTAAACATATGATTTCATGGGTACGTCATTACTTTCGGGAAAACAGAATTGTGCAAACACTTAACATTGAGGCAAATTATAAAACTCGCTACAATTACCAAGCTAAAATCATCAAAAAAATAGTAACCATTCTAAATATGTGAACATTATACTGATTTGATTTCTGAGAATATTTCAGAAGAAATTCGGGTACAAACTATTGTCCAAATTGTCAACTATAATCATAACCGGTTACTCGGAATGATAAGAAAAGAATCAAAGGTATAGAATTGACAACAATTACCAAGAATCAAAGGCATGGGAAAACGAATCTAGCAAGTAAAATAATAATGTGATTTGTAAATGGTAATCGTGGCTCAGGGTTAGTAACTGTAAAGACAGCAAGTAAAATACTAAGCATGGAATGTACATTGTTGTCATGTCTATCACACATAATATTTGTTTTGGTAACAAACATAATGCACTTCTTGATATAGTTTATGTGATCACTTCATGCAGTAAAAAAAATGATTCTTTGTGGATACATACTTGATACAGTATGTATAGAGAATGAGTAAATGAAATATCGTTTGCAAAAATATCTACATTCATTGACAGAAGATGGGTAAAGGTAGCATGGTGTAAATAATTTCATCTCCTAACAAATGAGACATTCATAAAGAATGAACTAGGTAGCACACACTTTATTTGTTAAAAAGGATGTGTATGTAGTTGTACCTATATGTGTTTTAGCAGCAAAAGGGCAGAAGCAGTGCCATACAAAATGAGGGCAGCAGCAAAAAAAGTAATAATGCATGGCATAACCAGTCTGAAAGAACAACAGTATGTTCAATAACTATATGTGATTACACACAGTGAAAATGTTGAATGGTATAATGAGAAAAAATTGCATCAAGAAGTTAGTTATACTGTGAACCAAATTATTATGTTTCGTATAAAAAAATTATGCAAACGATAAGTAGATAGGTAGGTATTGGACAGAAAGTTGTACCATCCAGAAAATTAAAAAACCTAGAGGTTTACGATTTCTAATTATCAACCAAGAAAGGGGAAAAAGATTGATGTATAATAATCTGTAAGAATGCGGCAAGTAATTATAACTATATAGAGTACATGCTTACAACAGGAACCTACTAAATTAGTGAATGGTAATAAATTGATCAACTACAATATTAGACAGTCCAAACTACATTCATAATTAAGAAACATTGACATAGGTAATTAAAAGATAAGATAGTAAGTTTACCAATGCGAGAGTAGAAACCATATCTTCTACCTTCTGACCTATTAGAGTTTCAGGGTTTTTTTAATCAAAAGCCATTGTAGACCACTATGTCAACATTCAAATGATACCTAGTTTAATTTATACAGTCATAATGACAGGTCGATGTTAAAAGTTCAATCAAAGGTCGGAGATTTAGTCAAATGTTACCTATTTTTTAGATGTTTAGTCGTGTTGTCGTAGCTGGAGCAAAAGTAGTTAGTTCCATCTAAGTAAATCGTTGATTTACAAAGTATGCTTTAAAGATAGCTCCATGGAGAAAAAAATCAAGATGGTTTCACGAGTGACATATATTAATCCTAATTAGAAATCATTTCCCCTATTAGTAATTTACCTGTACATATAAGAATAATTCATATTAAATTTGTTCCCAAATGATTCTGCCTCCATGGCTACAATACCAATATACCATATCAAATTGCTTTTTAAGGTGGTCTTGGTGTTGCATCCATGTAGAGGAAAATTTCATATATAGCACTTAATTCGTTGAAAACATAAACCAAAAAGAAGTTTGGGAATACCAAATTTATCATATGTACATAAGAGCACACTGAATGTGTTGATGAAAATAAAGATGCAATCGTACATCTTGACATGTTGAGTGCTAGAATTTGTGATACAGTATTTCCATTTGCAGAAGATTTGGAAGATATTATTGATTATGGTGATAGAATCTTTCCAATTAGAGAAGATTTGGGAAGTATTGTTAATTTGAGTAATATAATATTTCCAACTGCAGAAGTTTTGGAAGATATCAGAAATTTATTGCATCTTTTGCAAAATTAGGCAGAGCAATAAATTACCTACATAAGTGGAAGGATTTGAAGAAGGTTTCTTTTTGGGATAGTGAAGTAAGGAATTAATTCCCTAATTGGTTGGTTAAACAAGGAAGCCTGTCAGGAGAATTGGAGAATTATTAGGCATAGATTTATATCATAAATCAATTACTTCAAACCCAAGCATTAATCCTTATATAAGGATAGGGATTAGGTGAATGTATTATCATCTCCAAAATGTGAGGTGTATCATCTCTAGAAGTTCTTCTACTTCCCTACTATTAGTCTTGTAATTTTTCTTATTGAGAAAAGTAATAAAATCTCCTCTCCCCAAGTGGACGTACACTAAAAAGACGTTAGTGGAACCACTGTAAACCTCTTGTGTTATTTATTTTATTACTAGATCTGTGATTGCTTTGCTGGTGACTATCTGTTGTTTGTTTTGCCTCACCATCAATCAGTTCCTATTTGTTTTTTTCCGCAACATTGAGAATCACAACTATCCCATCATTTTACACTTTACGTGTTGAGAATCACAGCTATCCCATCATTTTACACTTTACATGTTGAAAATCACAGCTTTTCCAATCATATATCTTGTGGTAAACCTACATTTTTAGGCATCTTCAAAGTTTTATATAATGCATAACATTATATAATGTGTGTGCACATACACACAAAAAACACGCATCCTAATTAGACAAAATATGATACAAGACCTTATTCCATAGATTTCCATGCAAATCCACCCCATTTGTACACACACAGTTGTTCCATGGTCAATAATTATTGGTTATTATAAACAATTTCAGGTAGTTACCTCAAAAAATACTGTTGTCGTGCATCCTTCATCTCTAGTATATATCTTTATGGGCTATCAAACACATTGACCAAAACAATTACGATTAGGTCGGATGTTCGAACTGCTAGCACATACATTACATAAAAATGCCAATTAATGTATTACATACCCCAAATAATCTCTCCAGCTTAATACTAGATGCATAGGATACTTGGGTTTTAAAAAGACACTTAACAGAACCTATCTTGTTCTTTGTTTCACAAGTAGGCATTTTCAGTACATGAACATAAATTTTTGGGAATTGCACTGAATTTTTAGAGCTACACAGTTAGAAATCAAACAAAAATACATAGATATGATTTCTTCAGGATTCAAGATAATCTTCATTGTACTTCATTTAATTTGGGCAATCATAATGTATTCTAAATTATATTCCTAATTGGAAGGTAAATTAAAAGGCTTAGCAGTTGTCTTAAGATGAATTTTCAAAGTAATTTTTATGACTTGACTTTACTAAATGCTTCAAAAGATATCACTCATGTTTGGATGCATGTAGTAACAGTAAATAACTCATAGGAACGACTATAACTATGCTATCAGATTTCAACCCCAAAATTAGATTGGTTTATACATTACAAGAAAACTTGTATATAGCGGCAGATTTTTAGCAGCGGAAAATTCCATCGCAAATTAGCGATGAATTTTCGTGGACTTTGTGAGGGATGATATTTTGGATTTTATATGTCAACTTATTTTAAATTATTATTGTCGAATCTAATTTCTGTCACTAAATCATTGGAAATTGCAACACTTTACCATCATAAAAAACTTAATGCTAAATTCCGTTGTAGATGGAAGCTGTTTACCATCGTCAAAATTTTGACGCTATTTTTGCAGCAGTTTTTCAAGAGATTTGAAAAGGACTTTAATTTTTATTATTTATAAAATGTTTTACATTTGTGTTTTTACATAGTAGTTAATAAGTAAATATAAATTTTATAAAATTAATGTTAATTATTTATTAATAATAAATAATAAATAATTACTATTAAAAGTAAATAATATTCAATAGTTAGTATTGATTAATTATTAATTACTGTAAAATATAAATAAGAGGTAATAATAATTAATAAAATAGATTAATATAATTAATAAAATAGATTAATATAATTAATAAAATAGATTAATACACAATTAATAATCACAAAAATAAATAATTACTATTAATAGTAAATAAAGTTCAATAGCTAGTATTGATTAATTGATAATTATTAAATAATTAAGAGGTCATAAATATTAATTAATAGTATAGATTAATAATTAATCTTTAATAATCAACGATTAATAAGTAATTTTTAATGATTAAGAAGTATGTGGTTATCCATAAAACTAGTGTTTTACACATGCGTTGCACACGATAATATTATAAAATATAGATTTTAAAATTTTATGTAACAACCCGGAAAATCAGAACCAATTTAAAAATTTTATTTTGGCAATTCTGATGAATTTTGAATATTTAAAATGAATTATTTTAAATAATGACGATGAGAAATTTATTTTTAATAGAATTAGAACGTATATATTTATTTGAATCGACGTTAGAATATAAATATTTATTTTTAATTATAAAAGGAATTGAAAATGGCGCGGTAGTTTGAGAATTAGATTTCAAATTTTTAATGAATGTACAAGATTAAAAAAAACCGGATTTTAGCAAAACCAAAAATATTAGAATCTATTTGAGAATATCTTTCCAATGAATCCGAAAATTTGAAATTTCATAGCGGGAATAAAAAGTTATGCCCAGTTGAAAATTCAGAATAGTCGTTGAGGAATTTTGGCCCTTAAAAATGGAAATTTTGCAAACGACCTCCGTTTTCGACGAAACCACTTTTGCTGGATTCGGGACGTCAATTTATTGCCAGATTCCAAAATTCGTAATTTTTGGAATTAATATGTGAGCGGGGCGAAAGAAAACGTGTTTCGACAACTTAAGCCAATTTGGATCGACCAGAAAATGGCCATTTTTCATACTGTCTCCAAATTTGATGAACTTAGTTTTGTTAGAACCGTATCGTCAATACGAAGCTAGAAAATATTTTTCGGGAATTTGTAGAGTCCGTATGTGGCCCCGGTAAACTGGAATGTGCGTTCAAATTCAATATATATAGATTTATTTTTTGATTTTGATGGAAAACCGATCGAAATAGCCAAACTGGCTTACGATACATATCCCATTGTGTTCGGAATGGTGGTAGTTAGCTAGGGACGACAGTCAGTGGGTTCGATTTTGAGGTCGAAATAAAAAGTTGCTTTTTGGGATAACTAAATAATAATAAAATAAATTCTAAAACCCTAGGAACTTGGTCAAACCCTTGTTCTTATCTCCCATGGTCAAACTCCCCCAGCCCCCATCGTTCAAAACCGATGATATAAAATAAAAAAGAAAAAAACGATCGCGTCGCCGACCCCGAGCTCGCGCCACAATCACCGGAGGTGCTCCCTCGCCGACGATGACCTCTCCGCCTCCAACCAGTACCCTCCTCCGCGTCGAGCCCCACAAGCCAGCGTACAAACCCCCGTACCCCCTTAAATCGATCGCCGCCGCTACCCTGGGCCCCCTCGCAGGTGATGCCACCAGTGGCCACGCCCTCCTCCTCCTCCACAGCTCGCCGCGCCCCTCCCCTAAAGACCAACGTGAGTTTTTCCTTTTTTAGTTTGCATTGCTTTAAAAATTCTGAATTTTGAATGAAATAACTAAAGAAAAGTTTATATCTTTAATAACATAAAGATATGACTTCTATTTATTTAAAGATTATATTTTTTATATTTAAAAAGGTTAAGGTTTTCATATTAGAAAGGATTAGATTTTTAGTAACAAAAAGATTACATTTTTATAAAGCGAAAAGATTGGGTTTTTTATTTAAGAAAAGGTTTGATTTTTATTTGTGAAAGGGTAGGATTTTGAAAATGAAAAAGGTAAGATTTTTAAATAAATAAAGAAGAGATTTTTAGTCAGATAAAGAAATGATTTATATATATATAAAAATATAATTTTTATAAAGAAGAGAAGAATATAAAAATACGATGTTTATTATGATGTTAGCAAAATATAAATATTATTTTTATTATATGAATAACGTTATAAAAATATAATCTTTACATATGAAGTAGCGTTAGAAAGATATGATTTTGATTTACAAAATAAATTGGATTTTTATATATGAAGTACTGATGTAAAAATGTGATTTTAAATATATAATCATCATAATAAAAATGTGATTTTTACTATGAACAGCGGGAAAAGGTTGCATGGAATTTCGGACAAATCTGAATCGTTCAGAAATAAAGAATGGAGGAGTGGAACCCGAAGGTGAGAACTTCTCACTTTAATTTTATTTTCTAGTTAAAATATATACTAGGATGCAGGCGGTGCTTAGCAACACCCGACACCTGTCGTCCACAAACCATGGTCGACTTGTTTGTTTGTTTGATTGTGTTGTTAAATTGATCGTGCGATGTTGAATGGAATGAAATATTTTATAGTTAAAAATATAATTTTTACGTGTATATGAAATAAATAAATATTCATAAACAAATCGGACGATTTGTTTATGTGCACACATTTAGCTGATATTGATTGGGACGATAAATTTTACACATCGCCCAACTACACAAATAAAATTCATTATTTGTTGATTGAAACCCCACACGGGTATTGGAATGATATATGGCATACACTAGTCCAAATAATTAGTCGTATGTCGATCAATTGATTGACAGGCTGTATGAGTGTTGAACATTTATATTTAATGCTTATACAGTGTAGAATGTACTTTGGATGATGGTTGATTGTTTATCGTTGTTATTGTGTACATGTGTGCATGAAATCCATATAAATCAAATTATATGGTAATTGACTATGTCTGATTCCAGTTCAGAAAGAATGAATATTTTGAAATAAAGAATATTTTAAAATAATGAATATTTTAAAATAATATTCGGTAATAGATCAAAATTTGGTTTTGATGTCCGATTTGGAATGGACAGGAAAATATTTAAATATATCAAGCCGGGTTGATTTGATCGACGCCATTTTGATGTGAACGATATTTATATCGATTTTATTCATTTTTATAATGAATATCGAAAAGGAAATGATTTTGAAATCTAATGTTTTGAAAATACTATCATTTATATATTGATGATACAGAATATTCAATTTTGATTTGAAATTGAATATGAAGTTGAAATCGTTTTGAAAACAAATTTAAAATGATTTATAAAATACGTTTTAAAGGGAAATCGACGAAATATATAATATATATATATATATATTATATATAGATAATGGCCTGAATAGAACGCGCCGTGTTGCGGTAGTTCGTGAATTTCGACCATGGACTTCGAACGGACATTACGGGAGATCCGACCGTCGGATTCTCCTAAAACCAGAACCGTTGGGTTCGTGTCGAAAAGAGCTTTCTAACAAATATGAGAAATTTGAAATCTAACAGTTGGATTTGTAATTATGTCCAAATCAAATTTGGAAAAGGTCGATGTAAGTGAAATTTGATGGCCGTTTATGGAAATCGGCTGTACAGGCCTTGATAAAATTATTTAAAATATCAATAATTTGTGTAAAATCACATTAAATGATTTGGAAAGAATTGGGATGATATATTTTTATCGAAATGAACTAGTTTTGAAATAGAATAATAAATCCAATATTTTAAAATAAATAAATTGGATTTGAAATGGTTTTAAAAATAACCAGGATTTCCAATATATGAATTGGAATGGATTTGAATCAAAATTATGCTTGGAATATTTCGATATTTGATTTCGTGATTATACGAATATTGTGGAGGAATTTGGAAGATATATATATCGTTATTCCAATACGATATTTGTTGGTTTCATAATTCGATATTGAATATAAGCCGATATATTTTCTATTCAGAGCCTTGTATTTAATATCAAATAAGATTTTGGGTTTGTCATGAATGGTATCTTTTATAATACTGTTCTTAAACCTAATGGAGTTAGGAAAATCAGAAACTGACTGGAAATTAGCTAAGTTGAATGGTTTCTTGGGTATTGATGTGATGTTGGTCTCGGCCTTCGGGGTTAATACTTAGGGAACTGCTCTCCTACTAATTTACGGTTAGAGACTGATGTGATTTTGGGTTTGTTGTGAACTGTGTTTTAACGACATTCGTTCTTTAACCCGCTTTAACGACATTTGTTCTTTAACCCGCTTTACAGTGAAATGTGATTTGGAATTTATAAATCTTTTTATTAAGATTTAACGGGAATTTTCCAAAGTAAAGTTTTCCAATTTAATATATTTAATTGTAATTGAATGGAAATTGATCTTTGGGTTTATCATGAACGATGTTTTAAATAACACTTGTTCTTTAACCTGATTAACAATGGTATGAGATTTTGGGTTGTCGTGAATGGTATCTTTAATAATACTGTTCTTAGGCCCAACGGAGTTAAGAAAAACAGAAACTAACTGCAGATTAGTTAAGTTGAATCGTTTCCTGGGTATTGATCTGATGTTGGTTTCGGCCTTTGGGGTTAATACTTAGGGAATTGTTCACTTGCTAATTTACGGTTAAAGACTAATGGAATGGAACGTGATTTTGGGTTTATTGTGAACCGTGTTGGTTCTTTAACCCAGTTAAAGACAGGATATGATTTGCCAAGTTAAACAATCGTTAATATTGATTTTTGGGAGGATTAAAAGCAAGTGGAGTTTTAATGCATCTTTAATTAGATTGAAATGATATCCAAAGGAAGATTAAAGAATAAATCTAAAGAATTTATCTTTGATAAAATTAATGGGAACCTTTCCCAAAGTATAAGAATATTTGAACAAAGGAATATTCTGGATTGGAATGAGGCGTATGTTGTGTTTTTAGAGAACTTGTTTATTATATAAGCGAGTTATTCAGAAAAACCAGGTTTATCCCATTCTGAATAACTGATTCGACGATGTGTCGAGGATGAAGTCGGTGGTTGAAGACCGGAGGTCTTCACATCGTTTGGATGATTACTGATGTCTTGATTTGGGCTGTACACCTGAGACAAGGTAATAAGTGGTGATCGTCCAGACGTACTTGGAGATCAACGGATATGCAAGGGCCTCTCCCCTGTATTGGACATATGGCGGAGGAATAAGGTGCCTCCGGTTTCGTTCAGACCCAGAACGAACTTGTAAATGGATGTGTGTCTCACTACACCAAAACAACAAATTTGGCACATCGGGATGTAGAGATTTAATACGGCTTTAAGCCGTATCAAATTTGATACGGCTCTTAACCATATCAAATTTTCTTTGCTACACCTCTACCGATCCACACCTCCCCCAACCTTTAAAATCTAACCGTAGATCGCCAATGGTTCGGATCGCTTCGTACGACAAGGCTTTGAGCCGTATCATTTTTTCCAAGCTCATTTTATTTTTCCGTTCCTTCCCCAGTTTTGTTTCGGCCGAAATAAAAAAAACTTTCCAAACCAAAAAAAATGGCGTCCCTCCCCTTTCTCCAAATCAAAACCGCTTCCCAAACCACTTCATTCTCTTTTCATCCACATCATCAGCCATAGACGTTAGCTTTTTCTCGTTCCCTCTTTTCCTCTTCAATGGTGACCAACCCCAAAACAAATTAGGGTTTTTCTGCTGAAACAAATCGCGGCGCCTAGATTCTCGAATTAGTTCTTTTGATTTGCTTCGGGTTCTCGTTGCTTTCTTGTCCACTGAAGTGGGATGCTGGCAATCGAAATCTTGTGAGTTCTTTAAATTGATTATTTAGTGCTTTCAAGTTTTCTTTGTTGTTCGATTTCGATAAATGCCTGTGATGAAGTAGATGAAACGACTTTGAAAAGAATTCGTGATTTTGTTACAAAAGTGTACAAATATGACTTTGAAATGTTCGATTTCCATAAATTCCTGTGATAAAGAATGTGTGATTTTGTTGCCTTGAATTGGATGAAACGATTTGCGTGATATGTGATTTTTTACCTTGAACACACACATGATTTACCCCCTTTTCTGCCATGATTAATGCGGTGAAATCTTAGTTGTTTCCTGGAATGAAAATAGCTTGATTGATTTGCTAATTTCCTGAACCTGCCCTGACTTGCCATGTCAATATTCATGTGAATATATATATGCATTCATATATATATATATGACTCGCAGTAGTATGTGCCCTGGCTCTTTACATTCTTCATATATGTGCTTCAATTAAAATCTATATACTATATAATACTATATAATGATCTCTTATCTCAAGAGAATTGTAAAGTCAATTTGATATTCCTTATTTAAGTTTGCAATAAATTCGAAATCAATAACCTATTGTATAATATGACATAACTAAAAATACATCACTTGATAGAGTTTTTCTTGAGTTTTATAAAGCAGGTGAACTTTGTTTACCCGTGGCTCTACCTTTCCCTAATTTCCCTAACTTCCAGGATTGAATTCAATCTTGATATCTTAATCTCATTGTTTGAATCTCTTTTTTCAAGCTGTTCTAATCATCGATAGGGTTTGAAGATGATGAAGGCTTTGCTGTAGTCGAAGAATTATTCTCACCAATCTGTTTCTTAAAATGAGGTCAATGGAAGAAGCCGAAGGAGTGGTGAAGCACGTATTAATGGCGAAGTTCCAGGACGAGGTCAGTCCTGTTAGACGTAATGAACTTATTAGAGGTATGCTGCTGTTCGATTGAGGTATGTCAATGACCAACGTGGATAGATGTTATGGCACCATATATACTTGGATTGTAATTTTTCCTGCTTAGCATCCTTTAAGGACATCGTATAAAAATGTATGGTTTTGAATAATCAGAGACTGGTCGGTCCTTTGGTAAATTGAGATCAAGTGTGGTAGGAAAATCATTCATTTAAAATTGGCATCAACAGATTATTGGATCCATCTTCATTTTAGTTAATAAACTGTTATGAATCCATGGTTTATGCAATACTCGTCGCTTGTTAACATTAATATAGGCACGCTGTAGAGCTGCTAGCGTGCTGTCACATTTACTGAAGAACAATTATCGAACCATATATGTTTTCCCAACGAATGGCCATTTATTAATGTTTAACATCTTTTTAGGGATATAAACATATCGAATAAGTAAATTATATGGTTCTTAATAATCAGAGACTGATCAGTCATTTGGTGAATAAAAAAAATGGTAAAGCTTGAATTTTACAGTAGCATCAAAGGTTTATTCGATCCATCATCATATTGGTTAACAACCTATTTTGAATATATTTGTATATGAAAATATTAATTTCTTGTTGACTTTAATACAGACATGCTGTCAAAACTCGACTCAGTATGCAACTATGTTGCAAACTCGACTCAGTTTGCAACTGAAGTTGCAAACTAAGTTAATGGTTAATATGCATACTGTTTGAATAACATTATGGACCAATAGGTTTTCATTACTTATGTTAATATGCATACCGCTTTATAGTCTGTTTTTTCTTTTGAACTTTGCAATAGGTCCTAAAAGCGGACGACAACGCAAAGACTCGCCTGGAATGGTATGCAATCAATGTTGCAGCAAAAAACTAAAAAGGTTTGCACATTTATGTTGCAGTTTCAGGTACAATGCTTAGCATGTTTTCATTTTTCCATTTTGATATAAATATAAATGGCTTTTTTGAGCATTGAGATGATCAATTAGCAGGTTTGCTTTGGTTGAATGGCTCTTTCATGTTTCCATTTACATCTCATTTTTTTGGGCCATATTCTAAGCAGGTTTTTCATCTCATTTTTTTAGTCATATTCTAAGCAGGTTTATAACTTTGTAACTCAGGTAATGGAGCGAATTCGGAATGCAGATTTCAGCATATTCAGATTCAAATTGTGGGAATTTTATACCCAGTCTGTAAAGACCTGTTTACATACATGAAACATATGTGCATCCCCCTTTCATGGGAGCATTCTGTATTTGTGTTAAAATTCTGTATTCGCGAACTCAGTTTTGAACTGAGTTTATAAACTCAGTTTTAAAACTTAGTTCTGAACTGAGTTCGCAAACTGAGTTTATAAACTCAGTTTTGAACTGAGTTTGCGAACTCAGTTCTGAACTGAGTTCGCAAACTCAGATCGAAACTGAGTTCGCAAACTCAGTTTTGAACTGAGTTTATAAACTCAGTTTTGAACTGAGTTTGCGAATGAGTTCCAACCCTGTTGCCTTCCTATGATTTGGAAGTTCTCAGGTCTACACGTCTTCGTAAATATACCGAGGTAAACTATATATGTTCTGAAATTTAACTTACTACAATTTAAAATAGGTAAAATTGTCGTTGAAACTGTTGCATTTCCAGTGGTTTAATGATGTTCTTAATACTGAATCTTCACCAAATGCGAGGATGCTCTGAATCTCCTTTCAGTAGTCTTTGATTGCAAAGTATGTCTGTCTTTTCCTATGCATATTTTTTCCATAAGCATTAATCTCATTTAGTTTAGTTTTTACAATTTTACTAATACAAATTATTATAACATATATCATGTTTATCTACGTGGTTTATTTATACCAGACTGCAGAGATAATATTGCCGGAGCTGCAAGAAATGTGAACTGCCCATATAGTTTCAATTGGCTCTGAAACTCTGTGTTCCTTGAACCCTTATGGTGAATATGGACAATGTGTAATGAAATAGAAGGGAGAAAACTACCCAGATTAAATGCACTTAAAGAAGTCAATCCAAGAGACTCTTCTATGGAAGTAGCCCTCATATATATTTCTACCGATTCTGGCGTAAAAATGCTCGAAGACAAAGCTTTGGAATATTATTGCACATCTGGATGCACATTAGAACTTGCTGAACAAAGAGGAGAGCAACCTTATCAGCAAAGAGTCAGAACTCAGAACAATTTTGTTGTTAATCCTTTGGCTGGTATTGGTTCTAGTTCACGGAGAGGACACTGAATTCTTGCGAAGCTGAATGATAATCAAAAGAATGTAACTGCTGAATCAGCTATATCAGTTATGGATTTTAAATCTACTCGCGGAGGCTACACCATTCTTCCTTCAAGGTATCTTTGTGTTGCAGATATGTGCATTATATATACAAGTTTTTCTTCTTTGATTTTAAATTGTTGATATATGAGTGAACTTATATTTAATGCTTAAGTTATGTCCTATATCTGATAATATGGACCGACAAAGCTAATAGAAATGCGTCCCAAGTGCATACTGAGGAAGTACTAGATTATTATTTTCTTATCAGATGTGGTATTACGGAAAATAGTTTTCTGGTAAGTCTCACTGAGAAACATATGGTACCTTAGTCTCACTGAGAAACATATACTACATCACTGTATATTATATGTATATTATATTAATACTGGGTACTTAAATGTCTTGAATTCCAATGCATGCACAAACTTAGATCATGTGAGTCATTGACAATTGAAAACTGTACGCATTTGCAGCGCCATAAATATGAAGTATGGGCACCTGTTATCAAGAATGTAACAATTTTTACATATTATTTTACATGAATATGGAGCTGCTAGAGAGTTTCTTTTATTAACAAAGTGGTGAATGGTGGGGACTGAATTTTTGAGCTTAAGCCTCAAGCTGAGAAACGATGGAATGAATGATATTGGCGAGTTTTCCGTCGAATGGTGTTAATTGGTAAACCTTCCTATTCTGATTCTACTGATGTCACGACTCAGTTGAAACTGATCTTTACGACTCAGTTTCACTGAGCGTCGGCTCAGGTGAAACTGAGCTTTACGGCTCAGTTGAAACTGAGTGTAAGGCTCAGTTTCACTGAGTCGAAAGTTTCGGCGAAACTGAGCCTTACGCTCAACGAAACTGAGCCGTAAAGCTCAGTTTCACCTGAGCCTTATGGGTTAGTTTCGCTTCTTACGTTTGATGTATCGTTATGGAAGCCTTTTATGTTTGATTATGCTTCTTATCTAATTTCTCATTTTATGTACATTACATGACTTGTTGTTGTGGAGACGAAACTAAACTGATGCTTGTTATTTTAATTTCTTTTCAGGCTTTGGAATAAGCATGAGTTGCATGGGCTCGACAACTGCAGTTTTGTTGTGTTCTTTTTTTTAGAGCAAGAACTGTGAATATTATGCTTTTTTATATATTGTGTTATTTGGTTTGTATTAACTGAAGTTATGGTTTATGTATTAATCGAATTATGATCAGCGTATCTTATTTATATATTGTTATATGGGTGCAGCGTATCTTCTTTGTTGTCTATATATATATATATATATATATATATATATATATATATATATATATCAATGGGTGTAGTGTTTTTGTATATTGCATATATGATATACCAATTTTGATACGGTTAAAAGCCGTATTTAATTCGTTGATAGCATTGTAGGAATGATGCATTAAACACGGTTTTAAGCCGTATCAGTATAGCAGTTTAATACGGTTTTAAGCCGTATCAATTTAGAAGTTTGATACGGTTTTAAGCCGTATCAAAATCATAAATTGATACGGTTTAAAACCGTATCAAATTACCAATTTGATACGGTTTTAAGCCGTATCAAATTATTATTTTGATACGGCTTAAAACCGTATCAAAGCAATAAGGACGCCATTTTTTGATATGGCTTATAACCGTATCAAATCGATTTTGATACGGCCATGAGCACTGCCAAATTGGCATTTTTTAAAATAATATTCAGTAATAGATCAAAATTTGGTTTTGATGTCCGATTTGGAATGGACAGGAAAATATTTAAATATATCAAGCCGGGTTGATTTGATCGACGCCATTTTGACGTGAACGATATTTATATCGATTTTATTCATTTTTATAATGAATATCGAAAAGGAAATGATTTTGAAATCTAATGTTTTGAAAATACTATCATTTATATATTGATGATATAGAATATTCAATTTTGATTTGAAATTGAATATGAAGTTGAAATCGTTTTGAAAACAAATTTAAAATGATTTATAAAATACGTTTTAAAGGGAAATCGACGAAATATATAATATATATATATATATATATTATATAGATAATGGCCTGAATAGAACGCGCCGTGTTGCGGTAGTTCGTGAATTTCGACCATGGACTTCGAACGGACATTACGGGAGATCCGACCGTCGGATTCTCCTAAAACCAGAACCATTGGGTTCGTGTCGAAAAGAGCTTTCTAAAAAATATGAGAAATTTGAAATCTAACTGTTGGATTTGTAATTATGTCCAAATCAAATTTGGAAAAGGTCGATGTAAGTGAAATTTGATGGCCGTTTATGGAAATCGGCTGTACAGGCCTTGATAAAATTATTAAAAATATCAATAATTTGTGTAAAATCACATTAAATGATTTGGAAAGAATTGGGATGATATATTTTATCGAAATGAACTAGTTTTGAAATAGAATAATAAATCCAATATTTTAAAATAAATAAATTGGATTTGAAATGGTTTTAAAAATAATCAGGATTTCCAATATATGAATTGGAATGGATTTGAATCAAAATTATGCTTGGAATATTTCGATATTTGATTTCGTGATTATACGAATATTGTGGAGGAATTTGGAAGATATATATATCGTTATTCCAATACGATATTTGTTGGTTTCATAATTCGATATTGAATATAAGCCGATATATTTTCTATTCAGAGCCTTGTATTTAATATCAAATAAGATTTTGGGTTTGTCATGAATGGTATCTTTTATAATACTGTTCTTAAACCTAATGGAGTTAGGAAAATCAGAAACTGACTGGAAATTAGCTAAGTTGAATGGTTTCTTGGGTATTGATGTGATGTTGGTCTCGGCCTTCGGGGTTAATACTTAGGGAACTGCTCTCCTACTAATTTACGGTTAGAGACTGATGTGATTTTGGGTTTGTTGTGAACTGTGTTTTAACGACATTCGTTCTTTAACCCGCTTTAACGACATTTGTTCTTTAACCCGCTTTACAGTGAAATGTGATTTGGAATTTATAAATCTTTTTATTAAGATTTAACGGGAATTTTCCAAAGTAAAGTTTTCCAATTTAATATATTTAATTGTAATTGAATGGAAATTGATCTTTGGGTTTATCGTGAACGATGTTTTAAATAACACTTGTTCTTTAACCTGATTAACAATGGTATGAGATTTTGGGTTGTCGTGAATGGTATCTTTAATAATACTGTTCTTAGGCCCAACGGAGTTAAGAAAAACAGAAACTAACTGCAGATTAGTTAAGTTGAATCGTTTCCTGGGTATTGATCTGATGTTGGTTTCGGCCTTTGGGGTTAATACTTAGGGAATTGTTCACTTGCTAATTTACGGTTAAAGGCTAATGGAATGGAACGTGATTTTGGGTTTATTGTGAACCGTGTTGGTTCTTTAACCCAGTTAAAGACAGGATATGATTTGCCAAGTTAAACAATCGTTAATATTGATTTTTGGGAGGATTAAAAGCAAGTGGAGTTTTAATGCATCTTTAATTAGATTGAAATGATATCCAAAGGAAGATTAAAGAATAAATCTAAAGAATTTATCTTTGATAAAATTAATGGGAACCTTTCCCAAAGTATAAGAATATTTGAACAAAGGAATATTCTGGATTGGAATGAGGCGTATGTTGTGTTTTTAGAGAACTTGTTTATTATATAAGCGAGTTATTCAGAAAAACCAGGTTTATCCCATTCTGAATAACTGATTCGACGATGTGTCGAGGATGAAGTCGGTGGTTGAAGACCGGAGGTCTTCACATCGTTTGGATGATTACTAATGTCTTGATTTGGGTTGTACACCTGAGACAAGGTAATAAGTGGTGATCGTCCAGACGTACTTGGAGATCGACGGATATGCAAGGGCCTCTCCCCTGTATTGGACATATGGCGGAGGAATAAGGTGCCTCCGGTTTCGTTCAGACCCAGAACGAACTTGTAAATGGATGTGTGTCTGACATCGGATTTTATTCTGTGTGATTGATAGACATCGGTTGCATAACGTGGATTGCCTGTGTGGCATGCTGAGATGCAAATGATCAAGGCTTCTATTGAAAATCAGGGTCTTGTGGTTGATGATCAAAGCATGGCCTTTGTGGCATAACTTTGTGTAGCGTTAATTCGCGAGTCTCACACCCCGGTATGAACTAGAAACGGGAGAAGGACCTCAGGGAAATGGACATATGCTGGTTTCTATCTAGGAGTGGTGTTTTGGGTTTTACACGCCCGGACATTTTACTTATGTGGATGATGGATAGCGAGGCGCCTCGGTTATATCGGTCGATCCGGGGTCGATGGAGTCATTTGGCTCATTTATTCCCCGTAGGGCAGACTAGCATATCGTTTACGGTATTTTTAATCCACTCCGTGTGGACCGACCCTAACGATCCAAGGGCCCACCTGAGTCTGGGTCCTGAGGCTCAGGCTAGAGAGTCAGTGGTAAGGACGATCCTTTGCCTTGGTTCGCAGATGGAAATCCAACTTCCAATACGTGACAATTGCGGTTTTGATTGTAGAGCCTAATATTGGCGACATGATATATGGTACCCATGCCGCCTAGGATTAATACATTTATACTTGAAGTCGTTTTATACACTATGCACTTATAATAGCATCAAATAATATGTTTAAAACGTACCAAGCATGTTTGGCTATTATAAGGGAAAACCCTATCCTCTGGCTTGCGTTGCATTATGTGATGGGACCTGGGTCTTATAATAGCTTCATTTTTCCAAAAAGCATTGCACAGTTTTGTTATATGCACTGGTATTCTTGGGAGGAAACTCGTTCCGTGTTATACGGCGTGGTCCCTTGATATATCTGATTTAAAGTAAAGTTATAAATAACTATTTTAGTTCTCACACCAGTCACATGACTAACTTGGAGTTTATTGTTTTAACCTAAACTCTGGGTGCCCTTATTTTCCACACGGGCAGCTAGTAGTTTTGGTTTTGTAGATTTATATTCATGGGATCCTGGTTTATAGCTGGAATGATATTCGGAAAGCTCTGTATCCATTTATCTTTTTCATTTTTGTTTTGTATTATTTTATGCTGCTATATAATGTATTGTAATCTCTGATATTTTTCTGATGTGTAATATTTATTCATACTCTGTATATTCTTATATTCTAATGAAATTGTTGTAATAAGAAATGAAATGTTCTTCTGTTTGTGTTTTGATTCGTCTTGTCCTCAACTCAATCCGGGCATTCCTTCACGGGGGAGTTCGGGTCGCTTCAGGTGGTATCAGAGCTTTGGTTTACAGAGCTCGAGAATAAGACACATTAGAACCAAACGAAAGAATTCATCATAGATTGGATTAGTAATATCCAATGGGAATGACTCGTTAGAGATAGGATCAGTAGTATCCTAGAATGAGTGTGAAGAGTATTATTTTTATAAATAAAAATGAAAACAAAGTTTGTTTTGAAAATTTAAATCGTATTATACGTATTTGAATATTTTATTTGTATTGAATTTGGACAATCCAATATATAAATATTTTGCATATACGCCTTGCAAACGTACATTTGAAGTTTTGATATACTGGACAGATATAGAATCACACTCTAGTCGCCCGAAGATGATTCTGATGATTGACTAGTCGTCATCAGAGTTTATGTTCGAGTTTCGAAAGTGGGATATCTATATGATTCCAATTGACTGGTGTGAGAACCAAAACTAGATAGGGTTTGTTGTTGTGAATTGGCATCAAAAACATGATTTTCTGTATATGAATCAAAATTATGAATTTGAAACATTAATTCACAAAAATGATTGATGGTTGTGTTGTATGATTATTTGTTATCGAATAAAACCATTATGTGAAAGAATGGTGCATATAACCAAATTATATCAAATATTGAACTGTATAGAAAATTGTTTGGAAATGCATACACGTACATATATATGTGTGAACAGGTCATTGCAAGGAGGCTAGAGCAGAGGAATAAAATTGTTTGCCCGACAAATAGGTACATGTTTGTTGTATTTCTTGGGTTTGGATGATTTTATGAGCCGATTGGCTAGCCGCTTGGCTGTTTCTTTTTCTTTTTGGATTGGAGAGGCCTATATGGCAATTTCAGGATTTTCCTGGTGCTCCCGTACAGGGAGGTTATGGCGAAATTTTTCGAAAATTTAGGGTGTTAGCCAAATTTTTAAAGAATTGGAAAGTTCTTAGAAACTGAAAAGTTGAGGAACTTAAGCCATAATGGAAATAATGAAAGTTGAGTAGGTTGGTTAAACAACTTTCAGCTCTGTTCCATTTCGAGGACGAAAGGATTTTAAGTGGGGGAGATTGTAACAACCCGGAAAATCGGAACCAATTTAAAATTTTTATTTTGGCAATTTTGATGAATTTTGAATATTTGAAATGAATTATTTTAAATAATGACGACGAGAAATTTATTTTGAATAGAATTAGAATATATTTATTTGAATCGACGTTAGAATATAAATATTTATTTTTAATCATAAAAGGGATTGAAAATGGCGCGGTAGTTTGAGAATTCGATTTCAAATTTTGAATGAATGTACAGGATTCAAAATAAACCGGATTTTAGCGAAACCAAAATTATTAGAATCTATTTAAGAATATCTTTCAAATGAATCCGAAAAATTGAAATTTCATAGCGGGAATAAAAAGCTATTCCCAGTTGAAAATTCAGAATAGTCGCTATGGAATTTTGGCCCTTAAAAATGGAAATTTTATAAACGACCTCCGTTTTCGACGAAACCAGTTTTTTTGGATCTGGGATGTCAAGTTATTGCTAGATTCCAAAATTCGTAATTTTTGGAATTAATATGTGAACGTGGCGAAAGAAAACGTATTTTGACAACTTCAGTCAATTTGGATCGACCAGAAAATGACCATTTTTCAAACGGTCTCCAAATTTGACGAAATTAGTTTTGTTAGAACCGTATCGTCAATACGAAGCTAGAAAATATTTTTCGGTAATTTGTAGAGTCCGTATGTGGCCCCGATAAATTGGAATGTGCGTTCAAATTCAATATATAGATTTATATTTTGATTTTGACGGAAATCGATCGAAACAGACAAACTGGCTTACGATACATATCCTATTGTGTTTGTAATGGGGGTAATTAGCTAGGGACGACAGTTGGTGGGTTCGATTTCGAGGTCGAAATAAAAAGTTGCTTTTTGGGATAATTAAATAATAATAATAAAATAAATTCTAAAACCCTAGGACCTTGGTCAAACCCTTGTTCTTATCTCCCGTGGTCAAACCCACCCCCCAGCCCCCATCGTTCAAAACCGACGATACAAAATAAAAAATAAAAAAACGATCGCGTCGCCGAGCCCGCGCCACCGCCACCGGAGGTGCTCCCTCGCCGACGTGACCTCTCCGCCTTCACCATGTAACCTCCTCCGCGTCGAGCCCCACAAGCCAGCGTACAAACCCCTGTACCCCCCCTTAAATCGATCGCCGTCGCTACCTTTGGCCCCCTCGAAGGTGACGCCACCAGTGGCCACGCCCTCCTCCCCCTCCACAGCTCGTCGCGCCCCTCCCTTTGAAGACCACCGTGTGTTTTTCCTTTTTTGTTTGCATTGCTTTAAAAATTCTGAATTTTGAATGAAATAATTAAAGGAAAGTTTATATTTTTAATAACATAAAGATATGACTTCTATTTATTTAAAGATAATATTTTCTATAGTTAAAAAGTTTAAGATTTTCATATTAAAAAGGATTAGATTTTTAGTAACAAAAAGATTACATTTTTATAAAGCGAAAAGATTGGATTTTTATTTAAGAAAAGGTTTGATTTTTATTTGTGAAAAGGGTAGGATTTTGAAAATGAAAAAAGGTAAGATTTTTAAATAAATAAAGAAGAGATTTTTAGTTAGATAAAGAAATGATTTTTATATATATAAAAATATAATTTTTGTCATGAAGAGAATTATATAAAAATATAATTTTTATCAAGAAGAGAAGAATATAAAAATACGATTTTTATTATGATGTTAGCAAAATAAAAATATGGTTTTTATTATATAAATAACGTTATAAAAATATAATCTTTACATCTGCAGTAACGTTAGAAAAATATGATTTTGATTTATAAAATAAATTGGATTTTTATATTTGAAGTAGCGATGTAAAAATGTGATTTTAAATATATAATCATCATAATAAAAATTTGATTTTTACTATGAACAGCGGGAAAAGGTCGCATTGGAATTTCGGTCAAATCTGGACAGTTCAGAAATAAAGAATGGAGGAGTGGAACCCGAAGGTGAGAACTTCTCACTTTAATTTTATTTTCTAGTTAAAATACATACTAGGATACAGACAGTGCTTAGCAGCACCCAACACCCATCGTCTACAAACCATGGTCGACTTGTTTGTTTGTTTGATTGTGTTGTGAAATTGATTGTGTGATGTCGAATGGAATGAAATATTTTATAGTTAAAAATATAATTTTTAACATGTACATGAAATAAATAAATATTCATAAACAAATCGGATGATTTGTTTATGTGCACACATTTGACTGATATTGATTAGGATGATAAATTTTACACATCGCCCAACTGCACAAATAAAATTCATTATTTGTTGATTGAAACCCCGCACGGGTATTGGGATGATATATGACATACACTAGCCCCAATAATTAGCCGCATGTCGATCGATTGATTGATAGGCTGTATGAGCGCTGAATATTTATATTTAATGCTTATACAGTGTAGAATGCACTTTAGATGATGGCTGATTGTTTATCGTTGTTGTGTACATGTGTGCATGAAATCCATATAAATCAAATTATATGGTAATTGACTGTGTCTGATTCCAGTTCAGAAAGAATGAATATTTTGAAATAATGAATATTTTAAAATAATGAATATTTTAAAATAATATTCAGTAATAGATCAAAATTTGGTTTTGATGTCCAATTTGGGATGAACACGAAAATATTTAAATATATCAAACCGGATTGATTAGATCGACGCCATTTTGACGTGAACGATATTTATATCGATTTCATTCATTTTTATAATGAATATCGAAAAGGAAATGATTTCGAAATCTAATATTTTGAAAATACTATCATTTATATGTCGACGATATTGAATATTCAATTTTGATTTGAAATTGAATATGAAGTTGAAATCGTTTTGAAAACAAATTTAAAATGATTTATAAAATACGTTTAAAGGTAAATCGACGATATATATATATATATATAATATATATATATATAATGGCCTGAATAGAACGCGTCGTGCTGCGGTAGTTCGCGAATTTCGACCATTGATTTCAAACGGACATTACGGGAGATCCGACCGCCGAATTCTCCTAAAACTGGAACCTTTGGGTTCGAGTCGAAAAGATCTTTCTAACGAATATGAGAGATTTGAAATCTGACAGTTGGATTTTGAGTTATTTCCAAATCAAATTTGGAGAAGGTCGCTGTAAGTGTAGTTCGATGGCCATTTATGGAAATCGACTATACGAGCCTTGATAAAATTGTTAAAAATATCAATAATTTGTGTAAAATCATATTAAATGATTTGGAAAAAATTGGGATGAAAAATCCTGTATTTGAAAAGATAAAAATATATTTTTATCGAAATGAACTAGTTTTTAAATAGAATAATAAATCCAATAATTTTAAAATAAATAAATTGGATTTGAAATGGTTTTAAAAATAACCAGATTTCCAATATATGAATTGGAATGGATTTGAATCAAAATTTTGCCCGGAATATTTCTGTATTGGATTTCGTGATTGTACGAATAATGTGGAGGAATTTGGAAGATATATATATCGTTATTCCAATACGATATTTGTTGATTTCAGAATTTGATATTGAATATAAGCCGATATATTTTCTATTCAGAGACTTGTATTTAATATCAAATGAGATTTTGGGTTTGTCGTGAATTATCTTTAATAATACTATTCTTAAACCCAATTGAGTTAGGAAAATTAGAAACTGACTGGAGATTAGCTAAGTTGAATGGTTTCCTGGGTATTGATCTGATGTTGGTCTCGTCTTTGGGGTTAATACTTAGGGAACTGTTCTCTTACTAATTTACGGTTAGAGACTGATGTGATTTTGGGTTTGTTGTGAACTGTGATTTAACGACATTCGTTCTTTAACCCGCTTTACAGTGAAATGTGATTTGGAATTTATAAACCTTTTTATTAAGATTTAACGGAAATTTTCCAAAGTAAAGTTTTCCAATTTAATATATTTAATTGGAATTGAATGGAAATTGATCTTCGGGTTTATTGTGAACGATGTTTTAAATAACACTTGTTCTTTAACCCGATTAACAATGGAATGAGATTTTGGGTTGTCGTGAATGGTATCTTTAATAATACTGTTCTTAGGCACAACGGAGTTAAGAAAATCAGGAACTAGCTGGAGATTAGTTAAGTTGAATGGTTTCCTAGGTATTGATCTGATGTTGGTTTCGGCCTTCGGGGTTAATACTTAGGGAATTGTTCACTTGCTAATTTACGGTTAAAGGCTGATGGAATGGAATGTGATTTTGGGTTTATCGTGAACCGTGTTGGTTCTTTAACCCAGTTAAAGACAGGATATGATTTGCCAAGTTAAACAATCGTTAATATTGATTTTTGGGAAGATTAAAACCAAGTGGAGTTTTAATGCATCTTTAATTAGATTGAAATGATATCCAAAGGAAGATTAAAGAATAAATCTAAAGAATTTATCTTTGATAAAATTAATGGGAACCTTTCCCAAACTATAAGAATATTTGAACAAAGGAATATTCTGGATTGGAATGAGGCATATATTGTGTTTTTCAGATTTATACTCACGGACAACTAGTAGTTTTGGTTTTGCAGATTTATACTCACGGGATCCTGGTTTACAGCTGGAATGATATTCTGAAAGCTCTATATCCGTTTATCTCTTTCAATTGTGTTTTGTATTATTTTCCGCTGCTATGTAATGTATTGTAATCTCTGATATTTTTCTAATGTGTAATATTTATTCATACTCTGTATATTCTTGTATTCTGATGAAATAGTTGTAATAAGCAATGAAATGTTCTTCTGATTGTGTTCTAATTCGTCTTGTCCTCAACTCAATCCGGGCTTTCTTTCACGGGGGTGTTCGGGTCGCTTCATTTTAATATTAAAATTGAAACTTTAATATACAACACACGATGAATTTGGAAAAATAAATATAATATAAATTATTATTGTTGTTGTTGTTGTTTATACATGATAGTGTTTGTAATTTATACTTCTTTGAAGGAAAACAATAATTTTATTATGCTTACTGCTATGAGCAAGAATTCTAGTTGATATTGACATATTATAATTTTTTTAGATGAATTAGATAATTTTATCTAGCTTATTTCTTTCATATGCTAAATTTAAAATTATGTAACTAGCGAAAATATATTGACTTAAGAATAAATAATTTGAATAAATTCAGGAGGATTTTATAAAAAAGATTACAGAGATTTTAATGTGGAGTTATTCGAAGTTAAAAATAGAATTTTTTAATGTTGTGTATGATAAAATTATTGTTGTGTACATGAATGGTTATAGTTAATTTACAAATTAATCTTGTTATTATTGTTGGGGAGTGTTAAAGGGACTCCACATTTGGTTAAGGGGAGGATCAATCTTAATTTGGTCAATAATTGTTATGGGGGGTACAAAATAAATTTGCCTCCCCTTAAACATATAAATTAAAATACTGATATTAACCTCATTTAATCCTCATTAATAAAAATCATAAAACCTAAATCTTAATTAATACTTGCAATTTAACGCTGCACGTAAAAATACAAAATGAATATAATTAATGTAATGGAGACAGAAGAAAATTTCATGGAAGATCGGAAGACATCAGATCATATAATTAAATGTAATTTCATATTGGAATTGATATGTTCAATTTAAATTAATTGCAAAAAAAAAATTTGATCTAACATGTTGCATATTATATATTCTTGTTTATTTTGTCAACACGTTTTTTCCTTTTTTTAAATTTTCGGAAGCACGCGTTTGTAATTTAAGTTAAATTTAGTATGTTAGATTTTAACACAAGTGACGAGCTAGGGGCACTTAGGTCTTCTTTTATTTTTCTTCTAAAATAATCTAGACCCCCCTTAACAAAATAAATTTAAGTTGGAGTCCCCTTAAAATTATCCCCCCTTAACCAAATTTGGAGTCCCTTTAACGATCCCCTTATTGTTTATGTATATAAATATATGTATGTGATCTATATAACTATATAGTTAAACACATTTTTTTTATTGTCGTTTCTATTAGTATATATATGCATACATATATGACTAATATATAGATTATTAAAATAATTTAAATTTGATATTTCGTAAGCAATTTAAATACATGGATGTAAACAGGAAAGATTAGGAAATAGTCGACGAAGTTGTGCAAAACTATAAACATGTCAAAATAGGGATATTTAAAGTTAAAAAATAGAATTCAACAATGCATATAAATTAATTGACATAAATGAATAATAAATTAGTTATGGTAATGCTATTGATGTAAAAAAATTATGATATCTGAAATATATATCTTTATATTAAAATGAAAAATCCATTTAACTGCTTTTTTTAACATTAATGTGATATACAAATTGGAATCATCTCACTTGAGGATTTATCAAATGAATTAATGAATGTTTATTAATTAAATTTATTCTTATAAATTAAAAAGAAGATTACGTGATTAATTAGAAAGTTATTAATGTAAATGTACAAAATTATGTGACATCGAGATGATTTTTGTAAGCAATCGTAGAAATTTCAAAATATAGATTAATAATTAAACTTTAATAATCAACGATTAATAAATAATTTTTAACGATTAAGAAGTAAAATTATCCATAATTAATTATTAGCAATCAACAAATCTTTACTAATAATGTCTTTTCTTTTATTGTGGTGAAGCTTTTTCACTGTTCCACGATAGCCCTTCACACTCAATAAAAAGAACCAGTTAAACTCGAGGTCAGATCCATCTTTTTCCCTCTTATTTCCTCTAACCCACTAATCTGACATAAAACAACTGGAACTGTTGGATTCTTATCTCCTCTAATCTACGGTATCCACCCATTCGATTGATAGGGTTTTTCTCCTGTAAACCGAAGGCAGCCACCTATTCGATTGATAGTACTCTCTAGAGAGTACTATGCAAAAACCATGATTTTCAAGGTATACTACATAGAAGAATCTATATACTACAAAGCCACTTTATTAGTACTAGTGACTTTATGTGCACTAGTAAATTAGTGTAAATAACCTCATGGTATACTACATAGAACTTTCACTATACTACATCAACCACTTTATTTACACTAATTTCCTAGTATTAATAAACTAGTAAATTTAATAGCTATTAACAAATTTAAGAGGTTATTTACACTAATTTACTAGTGCACATAAAGTCACTAGTACTAATAAAGTGGCTTTGTAGTATATAGATTCTTCTATGTAGTATACCTTGAAAATCATGGTTTTTGTATAGTACTCTCTATGATCTTGATTGGGCTGTACATCCAAAATGAGGGAATCAGTTGGTGATCGTCCAGACGCACTTAGAGATCGATGGATATGCGAGGAAAGCGCCTCCGGTTTCGTTCAGACCCAGAACAAACTTGTAAATGGATTGTGTTTCTGACATTGGATTTTATTTTGTGTTGATTGATCTCTATTAAATATACATCTGTTTGGCGGCGGAGAATTTACTCTCTTGCTTAACGCCCTTCTCTGAGACGTACGAGCTCAGAGGTTGTATATCGATGGACATCAGTCGCATGGAGTGAATTTCCTGTGTGGCACACCTAAGTGGCAGATGATCAAGGCTTTTGTTGAAAAGCAAAGTCTTGTGGTTGATGATCAAAGCACGGCCTGTGTGGCGCAACTTTGTGTATAACGTGAATTCGCGAGCCTCACACCTCGGTATGAGTCAAAAACGGGATACGGACCGTTGGGAGAACACGATGTTTCTTTCTAGCTATGGGTGATGTCAGTGACCTACCAGCCCTGACATTTATATACTTTTTACATGTGTGGATGTTGGAATGCGAGGCGCCTCGAATATAGGTCTGTTAGGACCGGGAAACGTGTGTTCAGGAATTGCTAATCCTCAAAAGTAAGAGAGGACCGGCCCAACCGATTCCAAGGATCGCTGTGTGTGGTCCTGAGACATTTGCTAGAGTGTCTCGAACGGAGAGGAGATTGCCCCTTGCCTCGACTCATGACGGAAATCCAATTTCCAATACGTGATATTGCGGTTTTATTTGTAGAGCCTAGTATGACGACATGATATATGGTACCCATGCCGGCTATGATTGATATTTATGATTGAAATTGTTTTGAAACTATACACTTATAGTAATATCAAAATGACTTGTTTTAAACGTACCAAGCATGTTTGGCTATTATAAGGGAAAACCCTATCCTCTGGCTTGTGTTGCATTGTGTGATGGGACCTGGGTCTTATAATAGCTTCATTTTTCCAAAAAGCGTTGCGCTGTTTTGTTATATGCACTAGTGTTCTTGGGAGGAAACCCGTTCCGTGTTATACGGCGTGATCCCTTGAATTACTCTATTTTAAAGTAAAGTTTTAAATAACTGTTTTAGCTCTCACACTAGTCACATGACTGACCTGGAGTTTATTGTTTTAATCTAAACTCTGGGTGCCCTTATTTTCGACACGGGCAGCTAGTAGTTGGGTTTTTGCAGATTTACATTCACAGGATCCTGGTTTACAGCTGGAACGATACTCGGAAAGCTCTGTATTCGTGTATTACTTCTAGTTGTGTCTTGTATTATTTTCCGCTGCGATGTATTTAAATGTAAGTTAAATCTCTGATATTTTCTGTGTAATATTTATTCATACTCTGTATATTCTTGTATTCTGATGGAATTGTTGTAATATACAATGAAATGCTATTCTGTTTGCGTTCCAATGTGTGTGTTTTCTCAAGGCAATTCAGGCTTTCCTTACCGAGGAAGTTCAGATCGCTACAATAGGTAAATTATAATCACAACAAAAGATAATATGTTTTCTTGTAGCTATTCAGGTGTATTGATTTTGAATGTCAAACCAAAAAGTTATAACCCTTCTACAAGGTACAACATGTCCAAAAGCAGTAGTATGTTCAACAAAAAATAAATATATTTCAACAGAAAGCAGTAACAACTTCTATCCAAAAGGAAAAAAAATAAGCATGAAAAATGCCCTAAAATTTTTAGGCATGGAGGTACCATGCAAATTGAGCAAATCGAGCGGACAAACTAAAGGATAAGATCCTACAAAAGGACCACCTCCCTGAAGGTACCTTGAAACTACATTGTAGCATAGTACTATAATTTTAATACATACACTAGTGAAGTTATAAGACTAGTACTTGGAAAAACCCCATCGAGACACCGGAATTAATATTCCAAAGGGCCATCTATTTAGAACTTGTATTGCTTGCCTTACAGTGATACTAAGTCTATTAACAAATGATCAAACTACCATTGCCAATCAGAAGGCACAATCGCTATGCTCTAAGTATACTTTAAAATTTTACTTCTATATAGTCTAGTGGATATCGATATCCATTACTAAGATCTACGAATTATTCTTAAGGCATAGTGATAGCATCCATATGACACAAGACCAAATTTTAACTTATCTAAAAGTAATATGTAGAATCATTTATAGTGAAACATTTATAAAGTTAATGTCACCTGGAACAACATCAAGCATGCTGTTGTTTTTTGATGCTTTTTCCCAGAATTTCCCAAATTTTCCAGTCGTTTCACATAATTTTAAACTTTATCAGTTTAGTATTTACTAAAATGATTTCAAATCACCACAAACCACAGATAATGAGAGGGGATAACCAGTATTTTGAACTGCTCTTGCAGTTGCTGACTATAGAAGAAAAACAAGATACGGTAATATAGATACAATGGCAAGATGGATATAAAACAAATGAACACGAAAAACAAAAAGATGTGGGAAGGCATTTTTTTTTAATCTTCACCGAATATTTTCGACACTATGTTAAGAAAATCACAAGTTTATCTCTTTATCAAATCATACAGCTAAAAAGAAAATTCAATAGAAAAGAAAACGCAGATACTAGCCAAAAGGAAGAAAACGCATATGATTTGGAAATAATTTCTTCTTCTTTTTCAAAAGCATTTTATTCCAATCAAAATTTCAAAAGCAAACACTTCCTAATCCTCTTCTTTTTGCAGATTTCTTCTCTGTGATCGCGAAATTGGAACCCAACTCGAAATTCATCACAAGTTTAACACCTTGTGCAAAATCAACCACTTACTCAACAACCCTAGCAATCAGCGTCAAACTTGTGAAAACAAAAATTATTACCCGACAATAACACAGCTTAGTTCACGGTATCTTTAGGAATCTACTCTTTCCCCCTCATACCTCCGTCCAGTGCTCTTATTATTGATGGAACGACATGCTCGTCTTTGGTTTGGAGGTGGAAATCAATTCAGTGCTTGAAATTGGAGTATGTTAGTGCCTCGGGTTTTGATATGGTTGAAGAAATTTTTGGGGAATAGTCAAAGAGAACGGATCAGAAGAAATAAAGGATTTTTAGGAGATCCGGTTTGACATCGCAGAATAAGTCTACGAAGACAAGTATCGGCGGATGTTTGACGAAGAAATTAAGAGGAAGGGCCTGTTTAGAAGCAGGGAGACGCGGAAGGGAAGGAGCGGAGCGAAGAAAGTGGCATGTTACTTGGCTTCAGAGAAATCCATTTTGGCTAGTGGCAGTAAGCAAACCTCTCTAACGGTTGGTTTGATAAAAGATGAGCCACGTAAATGGGACAACAAATAGATATTATGCTACAAGATGATTCGTTAACGGCAGTCATGGGCATAGCCACTTCATGTATGAACGAAGGCCAAGATGAAAACCTTGTTGCCTAGAAACTTATAGGTAATTGGCTATGTTACATGTACCAAGTAAAATATGTTGGCTGTACATCTGTGTATGACGCTTTTGGAAAATATGTGTTTGGCACCATTTTGATAAGCACAGTCGTTCAAGTGTTAAAGATGCTTCAACTTGATGTAGAGAATATTAAAAATTTAAATTCTATTTTAGGGGACTTAAACTACGTGTCATGTAGCATGTTACATGCACCTAAACTAGTATATAACTACCTAGCACCCAATATTCAAAAGAGGTTTACTGTGGAGAACTGAATTTTAGAATAAATTAAAATAGTGGTGCCAATTGAAATGGTTAGTGGATAATGATCCGGAATTCATGGGAGATTTTATTCATAAATAGCACTACCAAATTGACAAACATCAACATAGAGAATACAGTTGAGGTTTTAAGAAACTCACATTTCATTATCATGCACAGTCAAATACAGGTAGTCACTAAAAAATCGATATGGCTTATTTCTTTTGGGAATTGTTAAATGACCAAATATGAAACTGATGCAAATCTGACACAAAATTCTATTAGTTATTCAATAAAGGCATGGTTTCTAGAATAAGCACAAACTTGAGGGCTAATCTTTGGGACAATCGGATGGAAAAACTACAAATGATAAATCAGATTTTCGCAGTGATTGTGATGTGTAACGGTTGTGATGCACGATGCATGCAATGGATGTTTGATTATATTGTTTGATGTGAGCTATGGTTGTCAATGTATGTTACATGATATCCTGTAGACATTTTGGGGTGTGATGTTTAGGGGTGTAAATCGATCGGACCGAACGGATGTGTGTTCAGTTTCTGTCCTAAAAAAATTCGAACTAAACACGGACCGGACCAAATTTTTTCTCGGACAAATTTTGTTTATCCTAATTCGTTTCCTAAATAAAATCGGTCGGACACGAACGGACTAGGTCGGACTCGGTCGGACATGGCTATTTATATAACATTTTATACATTTTATTAGATTTTCTCTCAATTATAAGCCGATTTTCAAGTAATTCGAACGAACTCGGACGAGCCCGGACCGGACATGATTTTTTCTCGTACAAATCTTGTTGTCCTAACTTGTGTCCTGAATGAAAATCGGACGGATTCGGACGGACGTACTTCGGTCATGAACATGAACGAACGTCGAACATTCGGACAAAATTCACTACCCTAGTGATGTAATGTTGTTGTGAGATGTGTTGTAGATGATATTATATTTCTTGATTATACCATGCTAATATTAATACCTTGAGGTATCATTTATGTTCTTACCATTGAACTAGAGTTAGTCTGACCCTTTTCTAGTTTATACGATACTAGGGGCAATTCAAAATATTTCAAGTTCGTGAAAGGTGACTAAACTTCCTTATTGGGTTTGGTCAGAAATTATAGTTGCAATGGTACTAAGAATTGTTTTGCATGTATAATATGATATTAAGATGTATATACTACACTCATGTATATTGATTACTATATTTGAGTAGTGAATTATACTTTTACCACTGTGATGATTAGTTTGGGTTCTCAGTGATTTTTTTTTGTATTGTGGTCATCCTTTTCTTAGGCACCACACATGTTTTTACTTTGTACGAAGACCATTTACTTCAAGATGAGGTGATTTTTACATTACATGACATATTCAATGTTAATCTAAAGGAATGTTCACATATATTTCATCCATATTGCCAAGCTTCCCATGTTACTTTAAATTATTACTCATAATATCTTCGGTAATATGGGTATAGCGGCAGTGTGTAACATTTTGGTATTAGAGAGAAGGCTTAGAACAATATAGAGTATAAGTGACTAGAGTCTTGTGATTAAATGAGACTTAGACTTCCTATCGCTGAGGCATGAGATAGATGATTATTTATACAGTAGAAATATGTAATGATTATAGTTTTTTTTTCAAAAATTGGAAACTATATACCAAAAAAAGGAGAGAAATCATCTTTCTCCAGTGGCCTACAAAAGCAGCTTGATGGTTTGCATGGTGGACACTAAACTGTGGGAAAAACCAGCTCAACAGACTAGGCCACAGTACATAAGCAAATAAAAAAAAGTGAAAATTAGGCATACATGCCTAAAACAAAACTTAATTAGGCTCACATCTGATCTAACTTCTCTTGTAAATTAGGTCCCTATTTTTAAAAACCATATAAAAAATATATAAAAATCACGAAATTCATTATTAAATAAAACATGTTCACGCCAAAAAAATCAGGTGGAAAAACAATCGATAAACAAGTCAAAATAAAAAAAATACACAAAACAGCGGAATATGCAGTAAAATGCATGAAAACATGCACATATTTCAAATATTTGCATACATGATTGCACATATTGCCATGCCCTCGGCCTTTCAATGCATTACTGCATACAAGTATGCAGCTATTCTGAATAACAGCATATTTGAATGCAAATATTCAGTAGGTTTGCGGTTTTTTTGGCATGTGTACTTAAATAGTTGCATACATGTATGCAACTATTAGTAATAGTTGCATACATGTATGCAACTTTTTTTTATTGATTTGCGTGGACTAAGGGGAATAATTCCAGATTTTAGAATTTTTTTTAATACAAAAGCGCATTTTTTTTGTGAAAAAATGGAAGAGGCGAAGTGGAAGGAGGTGGAAGGCAGAAGGGACAAAAATTATTAAGCGGCAGCTCAAAAAGAGGGGGCGGAAACGAATGGGAAACTTTGTCCCTTTTTTCTTATTCCGCCTTTTCCTTATATTTTAAAAAAAAGCGCTACAATGTAAAAAAAAAAAAAATCTAGAATCTGGAAATATTAACAGAAGTTCACGGAAATTAAAAAAAAACTTGCATACATGAATGCAACTATTTGAAATACTTGCACATATGTATGCATGTATTGCATGTAAAAATATGAAGCGAAAATTTTGCTTGAAGATTGTTGCACCCTTGTATGCAAGAATCTGTTTACCTTGCATACATGTATGCAAAAAAATAAACGCAAATTCAACATTTGAAATACTTGCATAGATGAATGCAAGTACTGCAAATATGTGCATGATTTGATGCAAATTACTGCATTTTTCGCTATTTTATTGTATTTTTTTTATTTTGATGCATTTTTTTATTTTTTTTATGATCTGTTTCTTTGGGTGAGTACATGTTTGATTTAAATACGAATTTTCGTGATTTTTTTATATATTTTTTCTTTTGTTTTTAGTGTATTTTTGAAAAATAGGGACCAAATTTACATGAAAAATTGGATCAGATGTGAGCCTAATTTTGAAACTTAATAGGGACTTATGTCAGACGGACCCTAAAAAAATCTAGACAATACAGATGCCAACAAGAAACATACGGGTAACATGATCCAACATGCCAATAGAAGAAAACCTCGGCTCGGAGAGAGCCAGCGGAACGGCTTTAACAAGCTAGGAACTGTCAATTGCCATAATAAGCACCCTTCCTACCTGAAAAGCCATGCCATCTCAAGCTCCTTTGTCCAACCTTTCAGGTTCCAAGCGAACCAAGCTAGCCTCAGTTGCCATCATCCACCTAGAAAAAAAAGGTCACAGATACACCTGCACACACACCCAACATACATACCCAAAAATCAGCCCATCCCCTCACAGGGTCTTGAACCCACAGAAATGGAAAAGGCACGAGAAAAGATAACGAAGCGGAGTTGAGGTATCCAGGAAATGGCCTACCTCTAAAAGTGAAATGAATATCGGTTGACACTTTCTGAATGATAGGACCCGAAAGCATGGTTGATTCGTCGAACGCTGCCTTGTTTTGAACACACCAAAGATGCTTACAGATGAGACAAGGAATGACGTAAAGGAACAAAGTGGAGATCCTTGCCTTGACCGCTTGCCTACTAGGAGCGAAGGGAACAAAGAAGAGAAGGATGGAAAGTGGAGGCACCTACCAAAATCCCAAAGTGATCCAAGACCGCTTAGCAATCGCCTTCCGGAAGTAAATGCGAGAGTGTTTCTAAAGACTCGGACCTATAACAATTGCAGTAGACCCAAAGTGATGTCAATTCTCATGAGGTTATCATTCGGTGGAAGGCCATCATAAAGAACATTCCATATAAGAATGGATACCTAGGAAGAAGGCGCTTATCCAAATGAGAGAGAAAGGACCGTCATTCCAGGGAAAACCGCAAATATGCCTGTCTGAAATAGACTTGATTGACTACATGCATTTCCATGTCCCATTGGCGTACGATAGGATCCCGGTGAAGTCAGTGGGAAGCAGTCTCCTGTGCTTAGCATGGAGAAACCAAGCCCATAAAGAGTCGTTGGATCTGAAGCGTGCCCAAACTTTATAAGCATAAGCCAGCTTACACACATACTGTGGCCAACACAACCCCATACCACCTTCGCACCTTAGGAGGCATATGGTATCCATGGGAAACCCAATGATGTCTCCTGCCATCATCTCTACTTCCCCAAAAGAAGGA
Source organism: Allium sativum (assembly GCA_030737875.1). Lineage (NCBI taxonomy): Eukaryota > Viridiplantae > Streptophyta > Magnoliopsida > Asparagales > Amaryllidaceae > Allium > Allium sativum. The sequence goes on from CM060916.1 coordinate 1,008,278,596, forward strand.
AGAAGCTATCGACTTATAGGATCGGAAATGTAACAAACCGTCTTTTTGCCCGGTTCTCGTTGGTAATTAAACGAACTTAAACTGTTCATAAAGGTGGATTGTTATGGGTACTAACATATATTGAACAAAATAACAGAACTTTTCATATCATAATACAATATTACATCAAAGTTAAGTGGAATATCAGAGTTACGACATATTTATGTATTTTTGTATTTAGTAATGGTTCAAAACATAAATTGTCCAATCCCTTTTAGATTCATAATTAGAGTTCCATACTTTGATTAAAACCGTAATTCAATTTTGTTGGAACCTTAATACAGTCTTACCAATTTTGTTTATTCTTTACAACTCACAAATGGTCTTTCTTTTTAAATAATAGTACCAAGTGTATTAATGAAATCAATGTTTCACTATGCAACTCAAATACCTTTCCCAATTTAATTTCAAAGCTTATGGAACAACCGTTTATGTAACCCAATTGGTGCTTAAAATCAAATTTTCTTTTTAAATAAATTTCATAACTTATTTAATTGATGTCAAGCTTACAAATGGTCATAAAAGTAATGGAACCAAGTATTATTTTTCTTAATAACCGATGTTAGTAAAATAACTCAAATCATTCTTTTAATTTATATCAAAGTTTATGAACAATAAGGAACCAAACATATAATAAAACCATTGTTTAGTTATGCGACTCAAATCAACTTTTAATAATTAAATTTTAAAGCCTATGGATGCCTATAAAATTAATCATTTACGTGTAACACAAAAATTAAGTTTTTAGTTAGATTTCCAAACTTGTTTCAACTTTAAAAGTCCAAAATAATTTTAAAACATTTCCAAAGTCATTTTTTTCTTTATAAAAAAGCATTTAATCATTCATTACCTAGATTTCAAATTATTTAACAATCTAAATTCAAAATTTAAATTTCGTTTATTATATTAAAAATCGTTATTCACATAAGATGGAGGCTTAAACTGACTGCCCATATATTCCACAATTGTAATGTATGTGTGATGTAACAAGATCAATCTATACAAACATATTTATCCATTAATATGACAACAATCAAACAATTTATAAAACGGTGCATAGGCGTTACGTTAAATAACGCTTAGCGTTTGGTGGTCCTAGCTACAAACATCCATCGCATGCAACAATAACCATTAACACATCAACTGAATATGCTTATAAACAAATTGTATCTAACCACTAATTAAAATTAATCACTCCAATTTAATTAAAATTTATTAAATTAAAGTTCTCACCAAATATTGCTTTCCAAGTTGTTCACCGTTAAACCGCATCCGTATCAACTGTCAACCATTAGAATAATGAACTCCTACGACTACACGGACAACGCGCGCACTGACTTCTTTGTAGCTACCACGTATGCTAACTCTCAAAGCAGTGAAGTAATAGGGAAGATGCGATCTTTAAGAAAAGGAAGGGAAGAGGGTCACTGTATATATGAGAGGAAGCGGTTCAAATTGTAGTATTTAGGGAAGAAAAGTCCTTTAGAAATTTAAAAAGAATGATGAGGGAATTGTTGTGAAGGACCAATGAAGAAGGAGGTACCTCCTTTTTATAGTGAAAGGAAAGGAACAAAAAGCAGAAGGAATATCACAAATCTTTACACTGATATGGGAAGATTTTAAGCTAGATTTAATCATATATTTGTTGCCTGCCATATGTAACAACCAGAAAACTTTGGAACCAATTTAAAAATTTTATTTTAGAAATTTTAATGAATTTGAATGTTTAAAATGATTTATTTTAAATAATAACGACTAAAAATTTATTTTAATCAAAGTTAAAATGAATAAATTTAATTTAATTATATAACGAGCCTGAAATGGCACGGCAGTTTGAAAATTCGATTTTAAATTTCAACTGAATGTGCATGATTCAAGGTAAATCAGAATTGAGCGAAACAGGAAATATTTAAATCTGTTTGACAATATCTTTCTAACGAATGTAAGAAACTGAAATTTCACTTTATAAATTATAAGTTATGTCCGGTTAAAATTTCAGAAAAGTCACTGTAGAATTTATATATATTTTAATATAAGGGTAATTTTGGCACAGGGCCCTGTTAAGTTTCAAAATTAGGTTCACAACCAGTCTTAAACTTATTGTAAATTAGGTCCCTATTTTTCTATTTAGAAAAACTGCATACATTTCTGCAACAATTCATCAGCATTAGTTCAACTTTATTTGTATACATGTATGCAACAATTCAGAATATTTGCATACATTTATGCAAATATTCGTTCAAAATAGTTGCATGCATGTATGCAAATTTTTTGAATATTTGTATGCATGTATGCAACTATTCTGATGAATATTTGCATACATGTATGCAATTATTCATTCAGAATAGTTGCATATATGTATGGAAAAATTTAGAATATTTGCATACATGTATGCAAATATTCATTAGAATAGTTGAAATAAACTAGTTAATCAATAAAAATTACACTTTTATTGAATGTATGATACGCTAGAACAATGCCTAGTGGGAATAAATTAGTTATCAATAAAGGGTTTTGAAGTCATTGAGCGAGTTATATATATATATTATATATATATATAGATTAAAATTAAATAAATCACGCGCAGTAGTTTGCGTTTCGGAACCGTCGGGTTTTCCCCAAACTGGAACTATTAGGACCGCTTTGGGAAGATCTTTCCGATGATATAAATTTTGTTAAAATCCAACAGTTAGATTTCGAGAAAGTGTAAATCAAATTTGGGTAAAAACAGCGCAAGGGCCGCATAGCGACCTGAAGCGTCGTTAAATTAATCGAGCTATTTTTATATAAATAAAAATAGCAATAAATCGGTATTAATAATATTAACGATATAAAATGGTTTCAAATTATATATATACGACAATCATTTGAAAAGACCGAATTCAATCTCATTTCAAATGATTATACGACGATTTAAATCGAAGATATTGAAGACGGTGATTGAAGACCGACGATTTTCACATCGAATGGACGACTACTGATGCCCGGCATTGGGTAGCTCCCAGTAAAGGGTTAATATTGGTAGTTTGTCCGGACGTACTTGTTGATTGTCTGAATAAGCGAGCACTTCTCTTTCGTATTGGACAAACGAGACGATGAATAAGGTGACTCCGGTTTCGTTCAGACCCAGAACGGACTTGTAAATGGATTGTTTGACATTGGATTTCATTCCATGTAAATTTAATTGATTTCTATTTAATATATATCTGTTTGGTAGCGGAGAATTTATTCTCTTGCTTAACACTCTCTGAGGGTATATATTGGTTGTTTTTTATCGCATGGCGTGGATTGTCAATGTGGCACACCAAGATGCAAATGATCAAGGCTTTTGTTGAAAAGCAGGGCCTTGTGGTTGATGATCAAAGCATAGCCTATTTAGGCGTAGCTTTGTCTATTGCGTGACTTCGCGAACCTCACACCCCGGTATGAGTCAAAAACGTGATCAAGACTGCAGAGAGTGCACACGTTTCTTTCTAGCTAGAAGTGGTGTTAGGGTTTTACAAGGTCCGACATTTTTTTACTTATTTGGATGATGGATAATGAGGTACCTCGGATTTATAGGTCGATAGTGGCCATATTATAGATTCAATAGGACCGGAAAGCATGTGTTCAGGTATAATTAATCCACTAAAGTATTTGTGGACCGACCCTGAAGATCCAAGGGTTGCCCGTAGGTGTGATCCTGAGGCATTTGCTATAGTGTCTCGAATCGGAGAGGACGATCCCTAGCCTCGACTCCTGATGGAAACCCAATTTCCAATACGACACCATACGGTTTTGATTGTATAACTAGTATGGCGACATAGTATATGGTAGCTATGCCGTCTAGGATTGATACATTTACTTTGAAGTATTTTAAAACTGATTAGACACTAATAAAAATATTATAATATTATTTTCTACGTATCAAGCATGTTTGATCATTATAAGGTAAAACTCTATCCTCTGGTTTGCGTTGCATTGTGTGATGGGACTTGAGTCTTATAATGATTTCATCTTTCTAAAAAGCATTGTGTTGTTTTTAAATAAAAGATTTATTTAATTTATGTAATGGCAGTCCAATGGAGTAAGCCCGTTCCGCGTTAGCAGCGTGGTCCTGAAATTAGCCTTATTATTAGGTAAGTTAAGTTAGAATTCTCATACCACTCCCATGACTGACCCGTAGTTTGTTTCACTTTACAAACTCGGGTGCCCTCTTTTCCACGGGCAGTCAAGTAGTTTATTTTGTAGATATATTGAGCAGGATTCTGTTTTGAAGCTTAAAGTTGTGTCCAGAGCATTGATAGACTTCCACTGTATAAGTTATTTTTTCCGCTGTACTGTATTAAATTTACTGTAAATTTATTCTTCCGCTGTTGTATTATATTCGATGTACTCTGATATTATGTACTCTGATGTAACATTATTGTAATGTTTATTAAAGTCTTCTGTTGTTGTTCTGATGTATTGTATTCCCAAAGTTAAAGTATTCCAAGATTTCCAACTTTTGGGTCAGAACTGTGCGGTTTATGGTCGATTCACAAGGTGGGAATTTCGGGTCTTTACACTATATCTCCTTAAAGGGAGGAAAACTTTATTTGTTCCTTAGAAACGGTATGCTAGGCTAAAACGTGAACTGACCAACAACGTTATTTACGTTATTTCAAAATGTTATAAATTCAACCATTATACACCGTAAATTAAATTCAAATGTTAACGCCAAATATGCGCATTTATTTCACAATTTATTGCTTTTCTTTTTATTATGCATTCCTTAAATAAATAAGGGTTTGATTATAGTTTGATTACATTGCTTGTATTATAAATAGTCCTGTCATGAAATAAATTTAGCGGCTTATTTAAAATAATATTAATCGCCATTTATATTAAACTTCAATTTGAAATTTCCAACGACAAAAATTTCCTTTCTTCAAAGTTAAATTACATATAAAGTTAAAACATTCTCTATTAGTAAAACGTTCATATTAAGAATTTAAATTCACAGAAAAATCCGTATATATTTAGAGCTTAATTTAGTCCGTTATATTAAAACTAGGAATTCTTAAGCTACATCACAACTGTTATATTAATTACTTTGTAGAGAAGTATGATTTTAGAATATATTTTATATTTCATTATTGTTTTCATCCAATCTATGACAAAACAAATTTGAATATACCATTTAAAAACGGTAATAAATGGATATATTTTAAAACCTATTAATTGACATGTGTCAATCAAATTTATTACATGCACAATTAAACCTTTGCCATATATAAAATTAAAGACATTTTTGTGTATACATATATAAGATAATTCGAATTTTTACTAATTAATTGCAAGATATGCAGTTCACCTTTCCATAATATATAAAGTTAATAAAATAGAAATCATCCACAAATATCTAATAAGCAGAATATATTGACAATTAATGCACAATTGATTGCTATCTATGCAATTAATTCTCATTAGTAAAAGCATTAAATATAGAATTTGGACCTTACATATTAGGTTCAAAATAAATAAAGTACAATTCTAAGCCATAAACCAAATATAGATATTTAATTTAAACGCCAAATATTGATTTAAACTAAGATTATATTTACAAATGTAATTTCATTTCTAAAATTGAATACTACGTTCAAAATAAAGTCCATGTTCCATTTTGGATTTCAAATAAAAGCATACATTTTCCTTAAACCGAAATACACGATTAATATAAAATTTATGAAATTACAAAATTAATACGGTAATACTTCTTGTTTTAAAAATGTTTACAAATCCACGGACAAAGTTTATTCAAATATCGTTCAAAATAGACAATGTTCCAAATATAAATATTTATTTTGCGCTAAATCTTAATTTAATTTATATTTTTAAATGTCAAATTTTCTAGGTCATTACAATCTCCCCCATTTAAAACTTTTCATCCTCGAAAAGAAGAGCTGTATAATTTTGCTTAAGTAAAATAAATATTACTTATAAAATTAATGGTTTACAAATACGCTCTCTCGACAAAATATTCTAGAATCTCATTCTAACGCATTTCTAACCCTATCTCTAATGAGATACTATAAGTCTGATGACTTCTATCTTTTTGTTCAAACATGTTGTACCCTATACACACCCTATGGCCTTGTATAACCAGAGCTCTAATACCACTCCGTAACAACCTGTCTTTTTGCCCGGTTCTCACCGGTAATTAAACCAACTTAAACCGCTCATAAAGGCGGACTGCTATGAGTACTAACATATATTGAACAAAATAACAGAACTTTTCATATCATAATACAATATTACACCAGAGTTACACGGAATATCAGAGTTATAACATATATACGTATTTATGTATTTAGTAACGGTTCAAAACACAAATTGTCCAATCCCTTTTAGATTAATAATTAGAGTTCCATACTTTAATTAAAAGCATAATTTCAATTTTGTTGGAACCTTAGTATAATATTACCAAATTTGTTTATTGTTTACAACTCACAAATGGTCTTTCTTTTTAAATAATAGTACCAAATGTATTAATAAAATCAATGTTTCATTATGCAACTCAAATACCTTTCCCAATTTAATTTCAAAGCTTATGGAACAACCGTTTATGTAACCCAATTGGTATTCAAAATCAAATTTTCTTTTTAAATAAATTTCAAAACTTGTTTAATTGTTGTCAAGCTTACAAATGGTCATAAAAGTAATGGAACCAAGTGTTATTTTTTTAATAACCGATGTTAGTAAAATAACTCAAATCATTCTTCTAATTATATTTCAAAGTTCATGAATAACAGGGAACCAAACATATAATAAAACCAATGTTTAGTTTTGCGACTCAAATCAACTTTTAATAATTAAATTTTAAAGCTATGGATGGCTATAAAACTAATCATTTACATGTAACTCAAAATTAAAATTAAGTTTTTAGTTAGATTTCCAAACTTGTTTCAACTTTAAAAGTCCAAAATAAATTTAAAACATTTCCAAAATCATTTTTTTCTTTATGAAAAAGAATTTAATCATTCGTTACTTAGATTTCAAATTATTTAACAATTTAATTCAAAAATTAACTTTTAAATTTCATTTATTATATTAATAATCGTTATTCACATAAGAAGGAGGCTTAAACAGACTACCATTTATTCCACAACTGTAATGTGTGTGTGATGTAAAAAGATTAATCTATACGAACACAAGTTATCCATCAACATGGCAACAATCAAACAATTTATAAAACGGTGCGCAGGCATTACATTAAATAACGCTTAGTGTTTGGTGTGTCCTAGCTACAAACATCCATCGCATGCAGCAACAACCATTAACACATCAACTGAATATGCTTACAAACAAATTATATCTAACCACTAATTAAAATTAATTACTCTAATTAAATTAAAATTTATTAAATTAAAGTTATCACCAAATATTGCTTTCCAAATTGTTCACAGTTAAACTGCTTCTGTATCAACTGCCAACCATTATAATAATGAAATCGTACGACTTCACGGACACGCGCGCATCGTCTTCCTTTAGCTACCGCGTATGCCAACTCTCAAAGCAGTGAAGTAATAAGGGAAATGCGATCTTTAAGAAAAGGAAGGGAAGAGGATCATTGTATATATGAGAGGAAGGGGTTCAAATTGTAATATTTAGGGAAAAAATGTCCTCCAGAAATTTAAAGAGAATGAGGAGAGAATTGTTGTGAAGGACCAACAAAGAAGGAAGTACGTCCTTTTTATAGTGAAATAAAAGGAACAAAAAGCAGAAGGAATATCACAATCTTTGCACTGATATGGTAAGATTTTAGGCTAAATTTAATCATATATTTGTTGCCCGTCATATCTTCTTAAAAGGAGGAAAACTTTATTTGTTCCTTAGAAACGGTATGCTAGGCTAAAACGTGAACTAACCAACAAAGTTATTTACGTTATTTCATAACGTTATAAATTCAACCATTATACACTGTAAATTAAATTCAAATGTTAACGCCAAGTATGCGCATTTATTTCACAATTTATTGCTTTTCTTTTTATTACGCATTCCTTATATAAATAAGGGTTAGATTCTAGTTTGATTACACCGCTTGTATTATAAATAGTCCTGTCATGAAATAAACTTAGTGGTTTATTTAAAATAATATTAATCACTATTTATATTAAATTTCAATTTGAAATTTCCAACGACAAAAATTTCCTTTCTTCAAAGTTAAATTACATATAAAGTTAAAACATTCTCTACTTGCAAAACGTTCATATTAAGAATTTAAATTCACAAAAAATCCATGTATATTTAGAGCTTAATTTAGTCTGTTATATCAAAACTAGGAATTCTTTGGCCACATCACAACCGCTATATTAATTATTTTGTAGAGAAGTAAGATTTTAGAATGTATTTTATATGTTCATTATTGTTTTCATCCAATTTATGACAAAACAAATTTGAATATACCATTTAAAAAGGTAATAAATGGATATATTTTAAAACCTATTAATTTACATACGTGTCAATCAAATTTCTTACATGCACAATTAAACATTTTCCTTATACAAAATTAAAGTCATTTCTATGTATACATATATAAGATAACTCGAATTTATACTAATTAATTGCAAGATATGCAGTAAACCTTTCCATAATATATAAAGTTAATAAAATAGAAATCATCCATAAATATCTAATAAGTAGAATATATTGACAATTAATGCACTATTGATTGCTAATCTATGCAATTAATTCTTATTAGCAAAAGCATTAAATATAGAATTTGGACCTCACATATTAGGTTCAAAATAAATAAAGTTCAATTGTAAGCCGTAAACCAAATATAGATATTTAATTTAAACACCAAATCTTGATTTAAACTAAGATTATATTTACAAATGTAATTTCATTTCTAAAATTTAATACTACGTTCAAAATAAAGTTCCATGTTCCATTTTGGATTTCAAATAAAAGCATACATTTTCCTCAAACCGAAATACACGATTAATATTAAATTTATGACATTACAAAATTAATACGGTAATACTTCTTGTTTTAAAAATGTTTACAAATCCACGGACAAAGTTTATTCAAATATCGTTCAAAATAGATAAAATTCCAAATATAAATATCTATTTTGCGCTAAATCTTAATTTAATTTATATTTTTTAAATGTCATATTTTCTAGGTCGTTACAATCTCCCTCACTTAAAACTTTTCATACTCGAAAAGGAGAGTTGTATAATTTTGCTTAAGTAAAATAAATATTACTTATAAAATTAATGGTTTACAAATACGCTCTCTCGACGAAATATTCCAGAATCCCATTCTAAGGCATTTCTAACACTATCTCTAATGATATACAATAACTCTGATGAGTTCTATCTTTTGTTCAAATATGTCGTACCCCATAGCTTTGTATAACCAAAGCTCTAATACCACTCTGTAACAACAAGCCTTTTAGCCCGGTTCTCGTCGGTAATTAAACCAACTTAAACCGTTTGTAAAGGCGGATTGTTATGGGTACTAACATACATTGAATAAAATAACAGAACTTTTCATATCATAATACAATATTACATCAGAGTTACACGGAATATCAGGGTTACAAGATATACACTTATTTATGTATTTAGTAACAGTTCAAAACATAAATTGTCCAATCCCTTTTAGATCCATAATTAGAGTTCCCTACTTTGATTAAAACCGTAATTTCAATTTCATTGGAACTTTAATATAATCTTACCAAAAAAATTATTGTTTACAACTCACAAATGGTCTTTCTTTTTAAATAATAGTACCAAGTGTACTAATAAAATCAATGTTTCGTTAAGCAACTCAAATACCTTTCCCAATTTAGTTTCAAAGCTTATGGAACAACCGTTTATGTAACCCAATTGGTACTCAAAATCAAAATTTCTTTTTAAATAAATTTCAATTGATGTCAAGCTTACAAATGGTCATAAAAGTAATGGAACCTAGTATTATTTTTCTTAATAACCGGTGTTAGTAAAATAACTCAAATCATTCTTCTAATTATATTTCAAAGTTTATGAACAACAAGGAACCAGACATATAATAAAACCAATGTTTAGTTATGCGACTCAAATCAACTTTTAATAATAAAATTTTAAACCTATGGATGGCTAAACAAATCATGTACATGTAACTAAAAAATTAAGTTTTTAGTTAGATTTCCAAACTTGTTTCAACTGTAAAAGTCCAAAATAATTTTAAAGCATTTCGAAAGTCTTTTTTTCTTTATGAAAAAGAATTTAATTTTTCGTTACTTAGATTTCAAATTATTTAACAATTTAATTCAAAAAATAACTTTTAAATTTCATTTATTATATTAAAAATTGTTATTCACATAAGAAGGAGGCTTAAACTGACTACCCATATATTCCATAACTATAATGTGTGTGTGATGTAACAAGATCAATCTATAGGAACACAAGTTATCCGTCAATATGGCAACAATCAAACAATTTATAAAACGGTACGCAGACGTTACGCTAAATAACACTTAGTGTTTGGTGTGTCCTAGCTACCCACATCCATCGCACGCAACAACAACCATTAACACATCAATTGAATATGCTTATAAACAAAATATATCTAACCACCAATTAAAATTAATTACTCTAATTAATTTAAAATTTATTAAATTAAAGTTCTCACCAAATATTGATTTCTATATTGTTCACCGTTAAATTGCTTCCGTATCAACTGCCAACCATTAGAATAATGAACTCGTGCGACTTCGCGGACGACGCACGCACCGTCTTCTTTGTAGCTATTGCGTATGCCAACTCTCAAAGCAGTGCAATAATAGGGAAGATGCGATCTTTAAGAAAAGAAAGGGAAGAGGGTCACTGTATATATGAGAGGAAGAGGTTCAAATTGTAGTATTTGGGGAAAAAATGTCCTTCATAAATTTAAAGAGAATGAGGAGAGAATTGTTGTGAAGGACCAACGAAGAAGGAGGTACGTTCTTTTTATAGTGAAAGAAAAGAAACAAAAAGTAGAAGGTATATCACAAATCTTTGCACTGATATGGCCTGATTATAGGCTAGATTTAATCATATATTTGTTGCCTGTCATATCTACTTAAAAGGAGGAAAACTATATTTGTTCCTTAGAAACGGTATGCTAGGCTAGAATGTGAACTATCCAACAGCGTTATTACGTTATTCCATAATGTTATAAATTCAAACGTTATACATTGTAAATTAAATTCAAATGTTAATGCCAAATATGCGCATTTATTTCACAATTTTTTGCTTTCCTCTTTATTATGCATTCCTTATATAAATAAGGGTTAGCTTCTAGTTTGATTACACCGCTTGTATTATAAACAGTTCTGTCATGGAATAAATTTAGCGGTTTATTTAAAACAATATTAATCACTATTTATATTAAACTTCAATTTGAAATTGCCAACGATAAAAATTTCCTTTCTTCAAAATTAAATTACATATAAAGTTAAAACGTTCTTTATTACCAAAACGTTCATGTTAAGAATTTAAATTCACAAAAAAATCTGTATATATTTAGAGCTTAATTTAGTCCGTTATATTAAACTAGGGATTCTTAAGCTACATCACAACCGCTATATTAATTACTTTGTGAAGAAGTAAGATTTTAGAATGTATTTTATATGTTCATTATTGTTTTCATCCAATCTTTGACAAAACAAGTTTGAATATACCAATTAAAAATGGTAATAAATGGATATATTTTGAATCCTATTAATTGACATATATGTCAATCAAATTTCTTACATGCACAATTACACGTTTGCCATATATAAAATTAAAGACATTTCTATGTATACATATATAAGATAATTCGAGTTTATACTAATTAATTGCAAGATATGCAGTTAACCTTCCCATAATGTATAAATTTAATAAAATAGAAATTATCCATAAATTTCTAATAAGTCGAATATATTGACAATTAATGCACAGTTGATTGCTAATCTATGCAATTAATTCTTATTAGCAAAAGCATTAAATATAGAATTTGGACCTTACATATTAGGTTCAAAATAAATAAAGTTCAATTCTAAGCCGAAAACCAAATATAGATATTTAATTTAAATGCCAAATCTTGATTAAACTAAGATTATATTTACAAATGTAATTTAATTTCTAAAATTGAATACTACGCTCAAAATAAAGGTTCAAGTTCCATTTTGGATTTCTAATAATAGCATACATTTTCCTTAAACCGAAATACACAATTAATATTAAATTTATGAAATTACAAAATTAATACGGTGTAATACTTCTTGTTTTAAAAATGTTTATAAATCCAAGGATAAAGTTACTTAAATATCATTCAAAATAGATAAAATTCCAAATATAGACAGGATTAATTGACAGGAATAATCCGAAGTTTAACGTGTCTTCCCATAATAATCTCAAGTTTGAATTATTTTTAAATAATCCCAAGTTTGGGGGGTCCCTTCCTATATTGATCTTGATTACCCGGTCACCTGTTTAGTCAGTTTCCACCTATCGTCTAACACAAACCTTGTTACCTTTCTTCTTCTACAGCGTTTTCTAGTACGCCATATCTTGAAGAAAATAAAATAAAAAATGTCACCTTAGAAAAGAACACGACCCCACTGTTCACCCAAATTTTAACGAACCCATCTCCCTGCCAACGTTAACAGCTACACCGCCCCTCTCCTGCGTGATCATCAGTTTCAAGCTTCTCTCTTTTTTTTTTATTCAGCGAGGTACACCAACGCAAGCCTTCAATTCAAGAAATAATTTATATCTCAACCACACCATTAACTTTTAGACAAAATGTTGAACTGATAAAATGAAGGGGGTGATGAGCTTGACCAATGGCCAGAGCAGTAAGTGGTGTAGCCGCCTGAGGCGGCCAAGAAGGGAGAATTAACTAGATTTGGTTCGTGCATGTTTTCCGGTGATAGGCAGTGTCGAGGTCGGTGAGCTGGTCAAAGGTGGAGGAAGGAGAAAGCACAAACAACAATGCCCTCCAAACTTTTGGCACCAATGCTCCAAAACAACCACAACGCACATCCAGCCTTGAGCTTCCTATCATGCTCCTAACCGACCATCAAAGTGTTGTCTACACGATGAAATTTAACCCTTTCGGGACTGTAATTTCCTTCGGATCCCACGACAAGGATATTTTCCTATGGTATGTGCATGGTGACTGCAAGAACTTCTGCATGTATATTTGCTAGTAGTGTATAATTTTCTGCACTGAAGGGTTCAAGTTCAAACAAGGGACACAGGTTCTTCCAAAATCATGAACACCAAGACTAGAAATCATCGAATTCCATGACACAACGTCCTTCCTACAATTCATCATGAACACATTTTTCGAATCCGAAGCACAACCAAGATTTGCTTAATAATCAATAAGTGTCGTCAAAACATGCACATTGGACTCAGAAGAAGTAAACATTAGGAGCGAAGGAAGTGACTGAGAAGAAGTAAACATTGGGACTGAGAAAAAGTAGATTCAAAATCACCATTTCCGCTGTAAACAGTCGTGATGGACGATTTGCTTGGATGAACTATAGGTCGAGTATTCAAGAGAGTAGATCCAAACGTCCATGGGAGATTTGGGCGAAGGAGGTATATCCAAGAAAAATAGATATGCCGAATGATAGTGAACAAGCCCTAGATCTAGGAAAATCAAAAGGGGTTTATGTGAGGTGCTTACGGGAAAAGAATAGTAACAGAGAAATCTAAGGAAGATGGAAAGGAGATGGATTTTGAGAAGCGAGGAGGCGAGGAAAAGAAACGATGGCGTGGAACCCAAACTTGAGAAGCGAGAAGGTGGAGAAGACACGTGAAGCAGAGAAAGCTTAAAACTGGCTATAATAAGTCACCGGGTAATCGGGATCAATATGGAAAGGGGCCCTCCAAACTTGGGATTATTTAAAAATAATCCAAACTTGAAATTATTATGGGAAGGCGCATTAAACTTTGGATTAGTCCTGTCAATTAATCCATATAAATATTTATTTTGTGCTAAATCTTAATTTAATTTATATTTTTCAATGTCAAATTTTCTAGGTCGTTACAGGAAAAAGGACGTAATAGGTGTTATGGATGCAAATACACGAGAAGATCAAGCACAGACTTGATGAGAATTAACCTCCCAACTTAGGAAAGGACAAAGTTCCACTTGGTGAATTCTTCGTAGCTTTGTCAGTTGGGGGGTCAAAGAGAGGGTTAGGCTTACTGTAACATTCCTGAAATTTTGTCGGTTAATAAATCGAGATTTTGCCCATTTTAATATAAAATAAAAATGTCTCTAAAATTAGTGGTATAAATTTAAAAAGACTTATATGCAGTTTAATAGGACTAATAATAAAGTCAAGTTGTGTTAATGTTGTTTGTCGTTTAACCAGAATTTTCAAAGGTAGAATAGAAGTTGAAATATAGAGACATATATAAGCATAACCATTCTGTAACGCTTCAAACGCTACAAATAAGCGCTCCCAATACCATAGCAAAACATGTACACAAGTCAATGGTTTTTAAATATAAAGGCACATGGTTTTTGTCCTTGGCTCATGGTTTTGCATGGAAAATTAAGCTTAACCCCCTTGGAAAATTATGTTATGCCCCTACCTTCACTACTATAAATAACCCTCTTTCTCCTTCATTTTCATTTATCTTTATTCCTTCTTTTTCTACCTCCTTCTTACGCTAAGTCATGGCTTCAATGGCCTCCTAATTCCCTCCTTCTTCCTTCATTTTTTTTATCTCTCCCTTCCCTTTGCATTTCAGCCTCCCCTTTCCTTCTCTTCGCCACGAACTTCCACCTCCTCCTCCCTCTTCCATGCCACCACACCCTCCCTCCCACGGTCCTCCAACCCACCACCTCATCATCCTATCCACTCCACCCTACCTCGGCCTCAACCAACCTCCTCCACCACCTCCTCCAATAAAAAATAGAAATTATTGTTTAATATATATATATTTGTTGGGAAGACGGTGATGGTAATCAGTCAGTCCAGAATAGCTATAGGCGGTCCAATAGCCTGGAAAAAAAAATTGCCGTAGTGGGAACTCCAAGGTGGGAACTCGACACTAATATTTTTTTCAATTTTGATGTTGTGTGAATGGTTGTTAATTATGTGGTTGATTAGTAATAACTGAAGTGTAAGTGTTCATTGGCAAACGCTTATACATACACATGTATACACTGTTATATATGCTTGTGTGACGGATGAATGGTTGATTCGTAGTTGTTGTTAGTGATAGTATATGCACTACACTTGTTACACACACAGATATGAATTTATATGGGTATCGGATAAGTCTCGGAACAAGTCAGTATTGTAAATGAATATTTTATTCGTTTTAATGTAAGGTGAGATTTGAAAGTAGAAATATTGTTTGGAAATGGTTTTAAATGGTTTAAAATAGTTTATATAAATATATAATGGTTTTCTAAAGTATTTTGAAGTATTTCAGAATAATTTTTACACTAAGTCATATTACGGTCAAAATAGAACGTGTCGTGCAGTATTAATTCACGTTTTTGACCGCTAACTTTAAATAGTTATAACTTGAGCAATTTAATTCAAATTTTCCTGAAACTAGACAGATTTGGCTCCAAATCAAATAAGCTTTCAAGAAAATAAAAATAGATTTTCAATATGTAATTTTTAAGTTATGTCTAAAACAATTTTGGGAAAGGTCGTTGTAAGTGCAGTTCATTGACCATAACAGTAAACGGCTGTTGTCAATTATTTAAAAATTTGGAAAAAAATTGTAAAATCATAATTAATTATTTAAAAGTGATTTATGTTGAAATTATGAAATTTTGAGTATTATAATGGTTATTTTACTTAAACTAGCTAATGTCGGTATTTTAAAACACTTTTTGTAACGCTGTTTATTTCAATATTGAGTTTTAAAGGGATTTATCTTTACAAATATTTTCCAAACCTTAGTAAATGATTTCTAATGAGTACTAAAGTGTTTTAAATGATAATTTGAGTTTCCAAACACTGAATATGGGATGAGACTTGACTTGGTCTTGTATATCCACAAGGTTTTTAAAATTGCGCTTATTATTCTGAAAGACCAGGGTCAGAATTTGGATCTAAAAACCATTCCGGATAATAAAACGACGTTTGGAGCAAACAAGCATTGAATATGGTATGAAGACCGGGACCATTCTCAAATGGGTAGCTCCCATTTGAAGATGGATTTTATATCAGTTTAGTGGCAAGTATTCCAGATGTATTAGGAGGAATTTCGGATTTTGGTTTCATTCTCACCCAGAATGGACTTGTATAGATTGTGTCTCTGATATTGTAATTGACTACATATCACTGATATATATTAAATATATATCTGTTTAGTGGCGGAGAATTTATTCTTTTAGCTTAACACCCTTCTCTGAGACATATAAGCTTAGAGTTATATATTGATAGATATCAGTTATGCATGGTGAATGGACAATGTGTCATACTTAAGTGATGAGCTAGCAATGATCAAAGCATGGCTTATTGAAGTGTGGCTTTGTGTATAACGAAATCTCGACAAGCCTCATAGCCCGGTAATGGCCTAAAACATGATTGTGGTAGCAAGGCGATGTGGGTCGCGCCCATTAGGGTATGGTAATTACCTTCTAGATAAAAAGTGGTACCATGGTATGGAGCCCAATTATTTACTCATATGGAAATCTACATTATGTGGATGTTGGAAGCGAGCACTCGGTTTAAAGGTCGGTAACGGCCGGGAAATGTCATATTCGTGTTGCCATCTAGTAAAGTCAGCATATATAGATGGCCCGGTCTTGTGTCGCCGAGAAAGCATGAGTTGTTTTTTCACGAGTACATCCCTCTAAAGGTATTTCCTTCGCCAAGGAAGATCCTTTGCCTCGGTTATAATTGGCGTCCAGTTCTCCACTACGAGCCTGTACAGTTTTGATTGTATATCTATACGTCAACGTAATAAGATAGGGTATTATGTTGGCTAAGATTGATATATTTACTTTTGAAAGGGTATTTTCACACTATGCACCAATGTTAATATGAAAGAGGATTTTCGTGTATCAAAGCACTTTTTTGTTATCATAAGGACAAAACTCGCCCATGTGGTGTGCGCTTGCATTGTGTGATGTAGGACAAGCCTTATGATAGCTTCATTTTTCTAAAAAATCATTTGCGAATTTCTATGCATGGGTATTCACATGGGGTAAACTCGTTCCATGTTTAGCCACGTGGTCCAGTGAATTACCTAACTTTAAAATAAACCTAAAAACAACTATTTTAAGTTCTCACACCAGTCCCACGACTGACCTGGAGGTTACCGTTCCTTCACCTAAACTCTGGGTGCCCATAATTTTCCACACCGGTATCTGGTAGTTGAGCAATTACATATTGAAGCTGTCTGGAGCAATATAGGACTGGAGCTGAAGCTAGATTGGAGCTGGATCTGGATTGAAGAATTTTGACCCATTGTAGATATAGTTATTCCGCTTGTACTCTTATATGTACTATGATGTACAAACGTAAATAATGTAAATTATGGTGAGATAATAACTGTTCATTTTGTTTCTGTTCCGATGTGTTATTACCCATAACAGCCTGTCTTTGTGAACAGTTTTGAGTTGGGTTGATTACCAATTTAAAGCGGTCAAAAAGGCAAGTTGTTACACTTACGACCACGAGACATCTCAATACCAAAATAAGAAAGGGGAAGGGTGGTTGAGAAAAAAATAGAGATAAACGAAATCCATAAAACCTTAAGGGCCATAGATCTAGAAGGGACGAAGCAACTCTTCGAAGCATTGATCGTTTCCCCTGAGCATTGTTCGTAAAGATGAAGGAAGGAAAGAAGACAGCGCATAGAATGGCAATGGCCATCAGTGAAGGTCATAATGTCATCCGCAAAAGAAAGTGATGAAATAACTAGACAGCCGCAAGGAATAACAAAGGGTTTAATTTTCCCAGCGATCATAAGAGTGTGCTACCCACGGAAAAGCTCCTCAGCTGTAATAACAAAAAGTGATGGGAACAAAGGATTCCCATGTCTCAATCCCTTTCCCGATTGGATGAGACTTTAGCGTCTCTATTGATGAGAACTGAGAACCAACAATTGGAAATAAGACACTTGAAAAAATCAGCAAAAGGCTCGAGAAAACCAAAGGCCCGAAGAACACGAATAAGGAAAAAACCAAAAGCACATTATCAATGATCAACTAACCTTTGACAAAGCTAGCCTGAGAAGAAGATATAATGTGATCCAAAAGGGGTGCAATCTGGTTCACCAAAATCTTAGAGATGACTTTGTTCGAAAAATTGCAAAGACTTATCAGACGGAAATCAATATAGGACTTAGGATTTTTGATTTTCGGGATAAGCACAAGGTTAGTGGAAGTTCAACTCTTAGGGAGCGAATGAGCAGAAAAGAAATATAGAATTGTGAGTGAGAAATCCTAATTAATGACCTCCCAGGCAGAACGATAAAAGGTGTCATCGAAACCGTCGGGACTGCTCGCAATGTCCTGAATAAGAGAGAATACCATGGATCAGATTTCCTCTACCGAAGGGGGCAGTAAAGACTCGAAGCATCAGAAGAAAGAACAAGGCACGTGATATGGGAAAGTAAATGGGGATGGACTAATTAGCCAAGGGGCTCCGCATAAAAGACTGAAAATGGGTGATGATAGTCTCTTCCACCTCAACCGATGAAGAAGCCAAAGAGATCCGGTCAAAGAATATGATTAATAGCAAGGATTTTACTTTAAAATTTGCAAATATGATTTTAAGTACACTTCTTATTTTACTTTATTATTTCAACAATTATATTTTGACATGTAATTTTACAAATTATTAATCATCAGGTTATAACAACTTGACACTGAATATTAAAATATATTTTCACATTAAATATTGGTTGCTGATCCATATTTCATATTTTCAATATTCATTGGAATCATCAAAATATAATTTGCATACATAGGTTAGAATAAATTTCTTTATATTAAAGATGTTTAATTTATTCCGAGACACACATTCTTAAAAACTGCAAATTCTTTATTTTCATATTTTAAAATACCATACAAGTTAAACTCATATTTTATTCTACTTAGTTTTAAAAAATATAAAAAACACACTGGAAACTGTTTAGCCCGGGTATCCAAAACCAGGGTTGTTACAAGAATGAACCACCATAACATGGGAAACATGTCTCACATTATGTAGTTTATCCTTGGATGATTATGAACCTCAATAGCGTGGACCACCCATCATACATTACATATTTTTACCTTCGAACGACTACAAACCTTTTAATTTATTTTGATTCTTATTTCCCCGATAGGTTTCTAAGTTTAATTGGTATCTCCTAGTTTACCCCTACATTTACTCCCATTAGTGTCCTAATATGTTCGCACAATAACAACAACACAATATGGTTATCTATCGTTTCAATCATAAGCTTATAGCTTTCGATTATATGGATATAACATTCAAAATGATATTTGTGGTTCTCCACTGAAAGCATCATATAATTCAATGGGTGTGACACACTTGTCAACCTACAACCCCTTTCTATTTCCTCTATAAGTGTTAAATGAGATAAAATACATTACAATGATAAGTAAATCCCTATTAATAATATACAAACAAGTAAGCCAAACATGACTTATCGACATGAAAAGTGGAGATAAGCTATTGAGGGGAAAGCCTCAACCAGTTTGAAAAACAAGTTATAAAATTATCTCTGTCAACAATGTCGACACCGACAAGACATAGAGCCAATAGCCTCAAAACAATATGATGGCTTCTAAAAGTTCCTTGTCGACCACAACCATGTCCAAGGAAATTTTTAGAAAACAGGTTTGAAAGAAGGCTTGTCGACATAGATGATGATGCCAAGGGTTATGGAAGAGATAAGCTTCAAAATTTTACAAAACAAAGTCTAGAAAAGAACCATATCAACCACAACAGTGATGACAAAGGTAGAGGAGATAAGCCTCTAAGTATTTTATAAAACAAGTATGGAATAAGCCCTATCGACACAAAGGGCATCAACAAGATCTAAGGTGATAGTCTTGGTTTAGAAAGCAATGTAGAAAACAAGTTGAAAAAACGAACCCTTCGACAACATCTATGTGACATGAATGAAGGAAATAACTAATGTGCTTTATATGCAAATCTTGTCGACATCACCTATGTCGACATGACACAAAGGCGATAAGCCACAAAACAGACCTTGTCAGCATTGTCTGTGTCGAAAATCTACACAGACTATGAGCTTCAAAATTATTTTAGAGATCAAGTTGTTTATATTAGCTTAATCCTTTCAACCATGTCGAAAGGAACTAACGCAATAGCCTCAAGGTTTTAGTATAAAGTGAGGTTTGGAAAGAAAGCCCTTTCGACACTATCGAAAGGCATTTAGCCGATAGCCACAAAACTAAAAATAAAATAGGATTCAAAAAACATACCTTTCAACCTTTTTGAATGGCAATTATGCGTTAGCCTCTTATCTTTACAAAGTAAGTTTGGAAAGTAGACCCCTTTGATCTCATCAAAAGGTATGGAGGCGATAGTCTCATAGCTCAAAATTAAGTTTAGAAAATGGATCATCCTTTTGACCCTATCGCAATATATCGAGGCAATAACATGTTATCTTTTTATAAAACAAAGTTTATGAAATCATAATTCTTATATAGAGTAGCTTACTTGTAAAATGTGTATATTAGTGACCAATGCAATGCTGAAAGGGATAGTGGTGACAAACCTAGATGCCTCCTATAACATACTTTGTGGTATTCTAAGCATCAAGTACTTTATTGAAATAGGTGTATCAACCATGTCGAAAGGGAACTTTCAAATGATTTGGTAGGGTCTATCGGCCTAGTCAATGGCTAACATTAATTGAAAAGAAAATTGTTTTGTTTCCATATAAAGTAATGTTTTTTATCAACTCTATTACATTTTATCAAAACATCATCGGTTGTTAAAAAGTGGACTGAGTAAAACCCATAGTTTTCAAAAATTTAAATTTCCAAAACAGTGGAAACAAATAAATAAGGGAAAGTCTATTTAAACACAAAACATAGACACAATAAACCTCCACCATTAGATTGCCTCCTGATTTTCACCTCTCACATAAAGACAAACTGATTTGACGACTCAGATCTAATGTCTCCTCATTTATGTCTAATTTTTCGTGTAAATAACCGCCCTCAATACATAATCATTAGGGAGTTAACGTCTTAATTACTTTAAGTCTATCTAACTTAGGATATTCATATTAATTGATAAAGTTATGGGAAAAAAAAATCCTAAAATCTCACAGAATTTAGAGAATATCCTTCTCTATTATATATATACATATATATATATATATGTTTGTGTATTTCCTACTTTTCCCCTCTAATTATCTTTCATTACTCATATTTAGGTTGATTCATCACTATAGCCGAACCATATTAGTTAATCACGAATCTTACATAGTCATCTACTCTATTATTATTATTCAATTTATCTAATTAAATCTCTTAAATAACGTTTACTTAAAATTAAGGATGTTACATTTAATTAAAAAAGCCACTTGTTGGCTAGCTTTTTGACCAAGCCACCAAGGTTCACATACAAGAGGAAAATATGAAGCTTTACTCTTCTAACCCTTAAAACTTCGATCACGGTCACTCATCTATCATCGGATCGTGATACACCCCCGGATCGCTGCGCCCATATGCGATCCAATCCGCTTGCCTCGGCTCAATCTGATCCAAGCCCAGGAGACGAGGAGAAGGCCATGACCAAGTCTGACGATCCGCAAAGCCAGGATCTCGCGACACCTGTCCACAGCTGTCATATTGACCGATTCTTCATCAAGCGACGATCCGGTCCGAAATTCTCGAGATTAGCGCCACGTATGACCGCGATCCATTTGAAGAAATCAGCTATAAATAGCCCAGAGCATGGCAATTTTTAGGATCTTTTGGCAGTTTTAAGGATTGATTCCACCATTACTGTCATACCACTATTTCATACCAGATTTACTTCGAGATAACTGAGAGAAATCGTAATTGTAAGAGTGAGTTTGAGAGAAATCATTGGTTGTACTAGCATCCAAAGTATAATCAATAGCATATAAAGTGGACGTAGGCTCGTTAACGCCGAACCACTATAAACCGTGTGTGTTTTCTGCTTTTTTCTCATTTTTCAGTTATAATTCCCTACGTATCAGAATAATTTGGGTGTTAGAGCCAAATTTTGATCTAACACCACTCAACTTGTTTATATTAATACAAAACAACATATAAATTTCACTAATAACATCTTTGAAACTCAAACATGTTCTCTAGTTTGTTGATGTAAAATATTAAATACACCTAAAAAATAGATGTACCAATGTAAAAGATTCAGGAAAGATGCATGTTAAGCTAAAGCTATTTAAAGAGCTCCTTCTTCTTGAAACAAAAACAAATTGGCTAAATGGAGCATTAGCGTCAAAATTATAATAATCAAATGATATAGAAGTAGATTATATGTTAAGCAAATAATATTAACAAAGCAAGTTGAAAGGAATATTTCAATAAGATATAAGAAAATATAGAAAATGAATCTGATTATTGTCTGGGAAAGAATATATTAGTCATATGGTTAAATTTCATATTATTAATAGAAAACATCATGAATTACGGTTAAAATAATAAGAGATAATCCATACCAACTGCAGACATAGATGTAAATGGAAAGTAGTATGTTTCACGTGATGTTTTTTTTGTCAAAGCCAACCAGTTTTTAGGGTAACCGCAAACACCTTTTATTATAACTAACAATAAAAAAAAACTAGTATAGTACAGGTGATTATTAGTTCACAATCATCAATTAGGCTTTTAAGTGGATCATCCACCACTTACGGAGTTTATAATGTTCTGATCGCTCTATCTAATCAGGCTTACAGCACTGGAGCTAGCTAAATTACTAGGCTACTAACTACCACTCCACGCAGGAAGGATTTGACCTGTTGCATTACATACTACAAAAGGTAGTGATTTACTAGAGCAAATACCCTTACGTAGAACAGTGTAAAATGTATACAAATTACATGAGCACACAAAAACACGTGCAGATTACATACTACTATAGGAATAAAGCATGGTACTATGTGATTACACAACTGCAGCAGAAGATAACTTGAGCTTCACACCAACTGTTTGAGCACAAATTGCATTAAAGAACATGTGATTACAAGCAAAGAACGCAACAACCCAAAAGGTACTATCAGCATGCTTCAGTTGTCCTTACTTAGTGACTGGCACTGCTTAATAAAATGATATGGCTGAAAAGGCATTACACAGTAAGAAGTTTTAGAATACATATGGAAAGGAGGATTAGATGACCGAAAAGTGCTAGCTTCGTTGAGAGTAAGGCTTCACCTGTGGAGCTAACCGCATCTATGGAGATGACCTAGAACGACTAACCAATGAGACTAGAACAACTCACTGGACTGACAAGAAAGAAAACATAAGCCTAGACTTGCATCCAATTAAGCTTAGATAGTTCACCAGGAAAAAGAATGACCAATCACCAAACTGTGGCATTTTCCGTGCAAAGCATCACCATGGCGCCAAAGCAGCAGCAAAGGCAGATAAGACCAAGACCATTAAACTAGCAAGAGCCACCAAACTCCAAGAGTAATAAAACTAAACTCCACAACACAAGCCATACTTTCACCACAAACAATTCACAGTCCAGGTCCCTCAGGAGTAATACATTGAATAACTAGCCCCCATAAGTTCCATCCCAACCGAGAGGCAAGACGCGAGACATACAATGTGCCAGCAGTTGCTGCATAACACCACAAACACACCAAACACTACGTACTAGGAAAGCTGACACCATAATCCAGAAAACCAGATTCCACACCACAAACTGGCATCACAAACAATCATCTCAATGACCCAAAAACTCAAACTACTTGTTCGTTAAAAGCAATGCGAAAGCACAAAGTCGTGAGGTTACCAGAGGTACCACACTATAGTTCACCGTTCGTAAAGGTGACCATAGTATACCAGCAGAGGCCGCAGTGGAAGAACAGGGAAAACCGAATAGGGCCACCGCACACTGGGAAGTAGGTGTAATTTGTTAGTGAGGAAAATATCAGTGAAGTATTGAAGTGGTTTGTTGTACAAAAGATGAGCGTTGGCAGCTAGGGTTTAGATCCAAATAGATATGTTGAGAAACTTCAGTGAGCCCACGATGGCGAAAACAGAAATGGGAAGGTATAGAGAAGATAAGTTGAGATAGAAAGAAAAGGTAATATAAGAGAAAACGAATCGAAGGAGAAGAAAAGATGGCTTCTATCGCCATTAACAGGCTAACCAAAGCTCTCGAACCCTGTGTGTAAAAATTTGGCAAAGTCATCTAGTTTTTAAGGTGACCGCGAACATCTTTTATTATAACTAATAATAAAAAATCAGTCTAGTACAGGTAAATGTTAGTAGACAATTAGCTATTCGACTTTTAGGGCAGACCATCCACCACCTACTGAGTTTATAGTGTTCCGTCTATTTTACCTAGTCAGGTTTATGGCACCGGAGCTAGATAATTAACTAAATTATGATTAAATGCTCCACGCAGGGAAGTTATGACATATTACATTTTATATTACACTAGGTAGTGAATTACATTTTCATATACAATAAGTAAGCTGTATACAATTACATGGGTACAAGTTACATACTTCTACGACATACTGCAATTGATAAAGCAAGGTATGATATTAACAGCTGTCGTAGTAAATATCTCGAGCTCCACACCTTCTGTAGAGCATGGCTTCAGTGAAGAGTCCCATCAAAGGCACAAAATCTGCAATTAACCATAGTAGGAAGGAGAAGATAATCACCGTGCATCAAGCAAAGTCACATGTTGTGACGATCGCCCACAGCCTCTGCACTTAACAAGAGGAATAATGCGCTGAAAGGTGTGCCAAGCAGCTATGGACAATCATCAAGGTAGGTAAACATAAGCGAAACTTTTCGTAAAACTCACAGCGCAAGGATAAAATATAATATAACATATACAACAGGTAGAATTAGTGGAGCATCATATAACAAACTTCTAAAAAAAATTCACAACATTCTGAAAGGTTATCCACACATCATAGGAATATCAAAGTCTGTACATGAAGCCTCAATACAACACTCAGAGAGAACGGAAGAAAAAAAAACTAGATAGTAGTAAAATAATACGCCAACCTCCTGCTCACCTTCGCACAGCAGCATCGTCCTCACTAATCACCTTTCACCTGCTACCTAGTCTGCCCATCCACAACCGGATGAACAGCCCAAGGTAATAAGAGAAAAACATAAAACCTTGAGCCAAACAACAGTCTTAGCGAGCGATCAAAAAACTAACAAACATCAACGATAAAGTATATGAGAAGGGAGAGATAAACATACCAATCTACCCACAACACCAGAGAAGAACTCAACCTTATCTTCCCCACATCAGACAGTGATAGCCTTTACAACAACATTTCAACCACACATCCATGGAAACCAGAACACCCATTCAATCAGGGCAAAGCACTCATGACATCCAAATTATATATCTTACGTAAACCATTATAATCAAACTCAACATCACTTAAGAAAAAGCCCCACAGGCCTAAACCAATATCATACAAGCATCCAAGGAACATTTCCTTCGACGTTGGACAATCTACATGAGATGGTTTAAACACGGCAACTAATCAACCACGACAGACTTTGGCTATCACCGCCAATCCTACTTCGAAATCATCGTTAATCGTATGACGTCCAACCTTGCCACATGTCAAGGGCTAATGGTAACCCAAGTTCTAGCATAAACTCCATATGCCTTTCGACGATACGTATGTTTTTCCAAACTTGACAACTAGGCCTTTAAACGATACCCAGGGTACTTGACCTACAACCGGTCTTTTAGATGTTTCTATTATACCCCTGCTTCGAGTCTGCTAGAACTTACGATAACGATAATCTCTTGGCCTTTATATCTTTAAGTCGTCCAACCCGATGACTTTTCATGGCTCAAGCAACCTTCTTGAGCAACCATTATCCACCAACTCGCAACCTTTGAGTTGTTATCTCATTCGCTGTTCCACACCGATCAATGAACACCTTTGAACACTTCAACCCTTCCTACTTGAATTTACTTCGAAGTCACACCATCGCCAAGCCAAATTACATCACTGCGCTGCGGCGGGGTCATACCATTATCCACCATCATAGAGCCATATTTGCTTCAAATCTAGGTCGTACCCGAAAAATATAATTTTTCAGAAATAACCCTGTGCGATCGACCCATCTTCTTGCGATCGACCCATCTTCTTGAAGCACTGACCGACCAACATTCCTTAGAACACCGATCGGCCCCCTGGACACACACACCGATCGGTCCCCTGGACACGCACACATCGATCGGTCCCCTCGACACACCGATCAGTCCCCTGAAGCATACACATACCGATCCTTCCTCCTTACTACACCCACTGATCGGTCCTCTGACTGCACCCACCGATCGGTCCTCTGCCTGCACCCACCGATCAGTCCTCTTCTGGAGCACACCGATTGGTACTTCCCTAGCTTGTTCTCTAAGCCACTCCATGACCGATCCTTCCTGACCGATCGGTCCATTGTACAACCCTAATCCAACTCTAATTTCAACCAAAACATCGCGAAACGACTAATTCGACGAAACCAACCCATCCAATACATTCAATACAATCATAAGCATGTTATGGAACCACTAACATCATGAAAATGACAATTATCATCAAATTATGCAAATTTCACTAAAAACCATAATAAATGAACATACGATCTAAACTGCGGATCTAACTTGCATAAACATGTAAAATGGTATAAGAATTATCGGTTTTAAACATGCTAACTAGATCATAGGGTGATTCATAAGAAAATGGACTTGTCAAGGTATAGATCTATGTTAAAACACTTGAATTTTATGGAAAACATGATCAAACATTCATATACTTCACTGAATCCATGTGAGAGATATAAATCACTCACCGATTCTCCAAAACAAGCCAAAATCAATGAATTAAGATTCTAGACAACAAGCAATTCAAACCAACCCCCCTGATCGAATGAATTCCCACTTCAATTTAAGTAGATCTAGTCTCCAATGATGTAGATCTTCGATTTCCCTCTTTAGATTTTGATTTTTAATGGTCGAAAGGTGTTAGAGGAAGGAGGAACATAGGCTACCAAATGAGAGAATGGAGAAACTAAACCATTTCTCATACCTCCCACCCCCTATTTTTACCCTTCCACTAGCCCACTAATGCCTTCCCCAAATCAGCTTATTAAGGCTTCACAAGCCTGAACAGCCAATTGAAAAACCTTAAAATAACGATTCCTCCCAAACCGCTGAGCCATATCTTTAATGTAACCACTCTACGGAAAGGCAATCATCATTTCCTTTCCAATGGCATAGGTCTCACCACCTGATTCAACCCGAGTCAAAAGTTATGCCCTGTACAAGGCTGACAAGGGAAAAATGGTCGCAAACAAAATTGGTAAAAATTATCGACATGTCTCACATCCCCATTAGTAACATATCAAAATATGAGAATGATCTAACCCTCAGGGAATAAAATAAAAATATTTTACGATCTTCCGATACGTAAAATGCAAGCTATTACACGTGCAAGCACCAGTTTTGCTTAAATAACAGTGAACACAGTAGATCTAGTACACCACACTGTAGATAACTTAAACTTGCACCATGAATAACATAAATTGAACCGCAATGCATAGCTATGTACCAGTGTGTACAAGCATACACCACCATGAAAATGGCTAAAATCAGTGCACAAGCATCTCGTGTATAGCCGATAATCAGAGTGATGACCCAAACAACACCGGACACATAAAAACACAAGCAATCGATATCATTGCATAACAAAGAAATGATCCCCAAAGAGCCAAAAGGAAATGACCAAACACCTAAACAACACACATATCATCCAAAAGAAAAAAACAGACAAGATTGATCTACCAACAAGACGATACAAGGCAAACATTGAATACCCTAGCAGTCGATAAGTACCATCACATACCCAAGTCAGTGTCAAACTTCTATCCAAGTCCAGGACTACCAGTTGAAGAACACATAAAGCTAGCAATTACCTGAAATTGCCTAGGAACGAGAATATGTGGTTGTTAGTAGTGATTGATGGGAGATGCTGGCAGGGTAGAAGGGGTTGAGGAAAAAAGGGAATTTTGGAGCACAAATCCGAGTAACAGAAAAAGCTTAGATCTGAAGGAGTAAACATTAGGAACGACAGAACCACAACGCAGAGAGAAAACGAAGAATGGAATTTGTGGAGACGAGGGAGAGTATGATGAAAGCAGAGGAGAAAGAGTCACAAAAAGTGAGAGAAAAAAGAAAGGAAAGCTATCCTTTTCGCCATTAATAGTGGTTCCACACTCCCGAAGTTTTCACATGATGTTTCATAATCACATGATGTCAACATCTATTTAAAAAATCATAAGTTATCTTTGGCTTTCAAATAAAAAAGAAGGGTATATATATTAAACTATAAACTACAAACCATTAACTACTTCATGTTTTTAGAAATATATTAACAGGTTTTTCTATAGGCAATCTTGTACCGATAATTGTCTGTTGACATTTATTTAACTCTTGTCTCTCCTTTTTGTCCACCAGAGAATAAAACAAAAACATCGCTATTGTAATCATTGAAACAGTTGTACATAATGTTGTGATATATGAAATAATGAATTTTATAAGTTGGTAGTCTTATATCATAATATTTACTTATGTTTGTATGCTTTATAGTTAATAACATCAATAAGATATTTCATAAAAAAGAACATACCCAGATATATGAGAACGACTTTGGTTTAACATTGAGATAAAAACGAGAAAATCTCATAATCAAGGAAATAAATTTATAAATAATAAAATTGGCCAATGGTAAAAAGCATACCACGAGGGGATGATGTCATAAAAATAACTTGATTTCAAGAGGAAAGATGTACAACACAAAAGATTTATCAATTAGGTCAGTATCGGCAGGCATAGTGGTGATAGCAAAAGGATTTTATGTATGAAAGAAAACTTTTAGATTATTTGGTCGCAATCTTGGTTGAAAAATTAGTGACAGCGACATGTAGGTTGAAGTAGAAGATCCAGGTGACTGCTAAAAATGGGAAAAGAAAGAGCGAGTGTGCGCGAAAATGTCATGATGTTTATTTTCTAAATACACATGGCACCATTGAACTGTTATTCCTGAAAAAATGATAGGGGCATGCGAGCTTAGAAATCTATACTCACTAATAATAGTATAACATAAATTTTTTTCACCGACGACTTAAACGTTAACGTAAATGTACCGATTTGAATGAGAATCTAAAGCCCTAAAGGACTTAAATGTTAAATAAAAATATGTAATTAAGGACATAATAAGTTCTTTTGTTTTACTATTAATTGATAGACAAACAAATATAATAAATACTAGGGAATACACACACACACATATGTATGTATGTATGTATGTATATACACACACACTTACATATATGTATGTATGTATGCGTGTGTGTGTGTGTGTGTATAACAATTTAGCTTTGCTCAGATTTGAAATTGCTGCATTTAATCTGATTATCCATATAAATGGTGAGAGATAAAAATAAAATAAATTAGTTTGGCTAAGGCTCGAAATTCTGATATCTAAACTCTCACCATATATAAAAGAAATTGTAAAACAAAAACTCAAAAGAATACTAACAAAATGCCAAGTCAGCAGGGATGCGGTTGAGCTTTTATTATATATCTAATAGATTTTATGTTCTCAATTCCAACAGTGTAGCTATTATCATTGTATATTCGATGTACACGTGATATTTTAATGAAATCCAATAATGAAGCCATTTATTAGTTTATTCAGTGTATAAGTGATAATTTGAGCATTCATCTTATGTAAATTATCCTATTTAGGCATGTTAAGTGATACTTCCATATGAGAATAATGTTATACCTACATCTTTATCTTCTTTTTTTTTTTTTTAAGATATTACATATTTGTGCATGCAAACTGGTACACGAATATGAAATATTATATTTTTTGCAGGTAATTAACATTTCAAAAGATATATATATAGAAAAACTATTCTAATATAAAATTATTTTAATACCAACTGTTATAATAGTACAAAAAATAAATAAAATGTATGTTAGGAAATATTTTAAAGCGCTAAACACGCATCTACATGCCTCTATTATAAACAAGTATTCTAATAAAACAATAAATATGTACCGTTTGTTGTGATAAAATAGAAACTATATTTTTTACGAAAATCAAATGAATAATTTTGAATGTGAATTTTCATATTTACATTTGTATTCATTTTTTGCATATGATATATCCCTCCATTCTTGAAATAAGGATCCAAACATTTTAAAATTTTCCTAGTATACATTGGCAGACTCCGTTTGAATGTGTGACCAGCTTTGTGCATGACATTGGTTAGTCTTTCCTTGGTTTAGTAGAAAACCATTGCGATCAATTTTGATGAAGCGATTAGTTGAGCTATTGGCTTTGTCTTGCAAATGCGTACTTTGGTAATTAGACCGCTGACATTGATTTTTGAATAGGTTTTCCACATTGCACGAACAAATTTTGTAAATTTCACCATAAAAATACCGATTATAAATACCTTTCAAATGTGTCCAAATCATCTATTCTCAGGTCTTCGTGTCTCTAATAGCATCAACTGACTTGACTAATAATGCATTTCACAGAAAAAGTAATATATATTTTCAATCTATAATGAGATTTTTTGTACATAATATATAAAAGTATGTGAAAATTCCATTGAAGTGGATTAGGAGGTGCAAAATATTTAAATAAGAGAATTTGCCAGCCTTTCTAATATGTATGTTCTTCAACCAGAAGAAAATTGCATCGTTGGGGAAGTTAAAAGAAAAAAGATGACTCAAACCTGATAAAGAAAACATAAATAAAAAGTTACATGATATTTATGGGTCAGAGCAAGCAACATAAGTTTTAACATACATGATGTTTATGGATACTAGAACAAAAACATCAATGTCTTATTCACTGAAATTGTTTTAGGTAATACTGTAACATAAATAATAATGAATTATATAACTTGATAATCTAACATCATAATATGTACTTACGATTATATGGTTGATAGTTAATCACATCAATAAGATAATTCATGAAAAAGAACTTACCCAGATATATGAGATTGATTTTGGTTTAAGGTCGGTGGAAAATCTCAAAATCAAGAAAATAAATTTATGAATAAAAAAATTGACCGACGGTAACATGAGGGCATGTATAACAATAGAAATAACCCGACCTCAAGAGGCAAAAAGCATGACATAAAAGATTATTTATTAGGGTGGTATCGGGGGGGCTAGGTGGCGACAACAAAAGGGTTTTATGTATAAAAGAGAATCCTTACGCTATTCGGTCACGATCCTAGTTAAAAAAATAGTGGTAGTGACGTTTAAGTTAACAAAGAAGATCCAACCAATTGTTGAAAATGGGAAAAGTAAGAGAGATAACGTGCGGAAAGGTCATGATATTTTATTTTCTAAGTGCACATGACAGCATTGAATTGATCTTCGTGAAAAATGGGAAGGACACATTAGCTTAGGAATCAATACTCAATAATAATAATATATGATATATTTATTTCATTGATTAGTTGATTAATTGAACGCTAACGTGAATATACTCATTTGAATGAGAATTTATAGCTCTAAAGGACCTAAATGTTAAATCAAAATACATAGTTAGAAATAATATAATAAATGCTTTTATTTTACTATTAATTAATAGACACAAACAGATATAAGAAGTACTTTAAGAAAAACATGTACAAAATTAGCTTTACAAAGATTTGAACTTGTTACATTTGATCTCATTATTTGTATAAATGGTGTGAGATAAAAATAGAATAAACTAGTTTGATCGAGGCTCACACTAATGATATCTGAATTCTTATCATATATAAAAGAATTTGTGAAATAAAAAATTGAACAGAAGACTAACAGGATGCCAAGTCATGGGGATGTGATTGGGCTATTATTATATATGTAATATGTAATATATTTTATGTTTTCAAATCAATCAATGTAGCCATTTAACATTCTATATTCGATGTACAAGTGATATTTTGATTAAATCCATTAATAAAGCTATATATATATTCAATGTATAAGTGATACTTTGAATACTCAACATCATCAGCGTATAAGTGATACTTTGAATACTCAACATCATTGTAAATGCAAACAGGTACGATTATTAAATACTATCCTTTCCACGGGCAATTAACAATGCAAAAGATATAAAAAATATTAATATATTAATTATTTTGATACCAATTATTAAAATATACAAAAAAAATTATATTAGAAAATAGTTTTTAAGCGCTAAACATGCATCTATAGGCCTTTATTATAAACCATATATTATTTTGATAAAACAATAAATATGTATCAATCAGAGCCGGTCCTACACCTTGGGTTGCCCAAGGCAGATGGGCAACAATCAAAAAGTAGGAGGGAAAAAAAGTTGCCCCTGAGGATTGAACTTCAGAGCAGAAACACCCAGAGATACACAATTTGCATTCTTAACCAACTACACCAGACATTCCTTTGTTAAATTCAAGGTATATAAACTTATTCAAAATATAACTTTCAGTACCAATATCACCACCCACCACCTTGTTGCCCCCTTCATGGGGGGTTGCTCGAGGCTGGCGCCTGTTGGGCCTTGCCCTAGGGCCGGCACTGGTATCAATTGGTATAATAAGTAGAAATTATTGTCTCGGAAAAATCAAATGAATAATCTTTTATGTGGATCTTTTTACATTGACATTGCATTCATTTTTTGTATATCATATATTTGTTCGCTTTTTAAATACGGATGCATACAATCTACAAAATTTCCTGGTATGCTTTGATAGACTCCGTCTAAGCATGGAGTAATTTTATACATGACGTTAGCTTGTTCTTTAAGACCATTGCGATTAACTTTGACAGGTGAGCAGTTTGAGTTATTGCATTTTTCACGTGAATGCATACCTTGGTAATCAGACTACTAGCATTGATTTTTGAGTTGATGTTCCACGTTTCATGGACAAATTTGTAAATTTCTCTATAAAAATAATGATTATAAATATCTTTCTAATGTGACCACACCATGCACCCCTAAGTCTTCCTATTTCTCTTGTAGAACCAACTTACTTTACCAGGTAATGGTGCATATTTCTAAAAAATGTTTTCCTTTTGTGATGACGTTTAATGCGTAGAATGTATAAAATTATGTGAAATTACATCAAAGTAAAGTAGAGATGCAAAAGATCTAAATAAGAGAATTTGCCACATTTTACCATGCATGTTCTTCGACCAGAACAAAATTGCATCATTGGTGGAGTTTTGAAAATGGGCATATCAACGCAAATAAAAAAGTTACATGATATTCATGGGTTATAGAGCCAGTCCTAGGAGTGCTAGTAACTAAAGCAAAATGTGAAAATGAAGCCCTCATATTTTCAACGAAAATTTAAAGCGATTTTTTATTTTTATTTTTAAACTAACCAATTGGATCATAAATTTTTTACTCCAAGTTCACAAGAAAACATGGTTATTCATCAATAAATTATACGTTAATAAGGCAATAAAAATTAACTATCTGCCACCAAATAAATGGTAGTTATAAAATTATAAAGTATGTTAAATATGAATCAAAATACACCAGTTTTGAATTAAACCCTCTAAATCATCACAAAACGGTCAAAACTACAATTAATCCTTAAATTAATTTGACAACTAGCCTAAAATTAAAATAGAAGATCAAATATTTATTTGTAGTTTTGCACTGTTGTCTCCAGAAAATGGATTTTGATATGTTGTTTGCATAATTTTAGCTTATAAATCCAATAATGAAAATATGAAATTGAACGCATGATTGCTCATCTTCGAGTTATTCCCTAGCTACTACCATGCAGCGACTGTCGTGTCGTACCATGCATGATTTGCGAACTCAGCTGCTGAAATTGATGGCTAAAATCGATGAATCGACTCATTCGTTGATGGCCAACATCGATGACTCCGCTCGTGCTGTGTATCATGATTTGTTCGTCTATGGCCGAAGTTGATTTATTAAATCATGATTTGCAAATCACGGCGATTCTTTCATTTTTTTGGCTGCGTATCGATGAATTTTGGTGCTTTGGATCTTTTGAGGTCCAAAGTGGTTGTTTCTTCCACTTTGGTAAAGGGCCGGGTCTGATGGGTTAGAGCAAACAACACAAGTTTTTGACTTACAACACTGTCCTTAGTCACACTAGCTTTTCCTATTTTGGCTCTTAACCATCAAATTTATACACCTATTCTTATAATTTGGATGTGTATACCAAAGCCAAATGTCATCCACCATGACCCAAACATCATTATCAATCTTTCAACAAACTAAAAAAAAACATATCATCATTCCGAATAGAACAAAAAAAGGATTTTCAACCCTAGCTAAAATTTTATGTTAGCCAAAAATTCATTTTTTCGAACGCCGAATTAAAAATAAAAATATATCAATTAGATGGAATTGCAATTAACACATCTTCCCCGAATATAAACAGCATAAATACTGTGGGACCCAAGCCAAGCTGGTATCCAACAGTATATATGCAGGCCCAAAGACGCACGTAAGCCAGTCAAACTCCAGGCACCGTCCTCCTCCTTTCCCCAAACCCCTTTTTTTAACAATTTCAACCCCAATTTATCATAAATTAATCACCGATTAACCAATAAATTATTCCCTTCATTAACTAATCATTAGCTATGACCTCCATCCAACTGGAGGTGCATTAAACCATCCAGCCGCGTAATTAATAAATTAAATATCCGCACAATTACTTCAGAATCCGAGGGCCTTTCTACAAATTAGTCATCTTCCTCCTAACTGTAATTTCTATTTTTCGCCTCGTTCACGCGTTTTCCTCTCTATTAATACTGTCCCCTTCTCCATCGTTTCCTTAGCAGGCTCAATCTAAAATCAGCCTGCCCTATTTCTTCCCAGTCCTCCTCAAATCGACCCTAAACTTTATTTCACATCATCGGGCTGTTTGTTTAATTATAGTTATCACAATAAGGTCCAAATGAAGATGAAGATCAATTTGGAGGACGAGCTGTTTCCGTCCACTCCTGGCAAGGTGAAAATCGACCGCTCCCACCGTCAATTGTACCGGTGCTTCTCCTCCACCTCGACGATGTTTCTGTGGACGTTGTTCCTAATCGCCCTAACGGCTTCGTACCTCAGCTTCCAGTCGCTGGTCGACACCTCGTCGAAGTACTTCACCGCCTCCTGGGGTGGGCTCAACTGGGAGAAGCAGGTCCGCACCTCCGCCCTCCCGCGCCGCCCCTCCGGCATGTCCGTCCTCGTCACCGGAGCTGCGGGCTTCGTCGGATCCCACGTGTCCCTCGCTCTCAAGAAGCGCGGCGACGGCGTCGTCGGCGTGGACAACTTCAACTCCTACTACGACCCTTCCCTCAAAAAGGCCAGGAAAACCCTCCTCTCCTCCCACGGCATCTTCGTCATAGAAGCCGACATCAACGACGCTAAGCTCCTGGCCAAGCTCTTCGACGTCAATCAGTTCACCCACGTGATGCATCTAGCCGCCCAAGCCGGCGTCCGCTACGCCATCGAAAACCCATCCTCCTACGTCCACTCCAACATCGCCGGCCTAGTGACCCTACTAGAAGCCTGCAAATCAGCGGATCCGCAACCCGCTATCGTTTGGGCGTCCTCCTCGTCCGTCTACGGGTTAAACGACAAGGTCCCCTTCTCCGAGGAGGACCGTACGGACCAACCCGCTTCGCTCTACGCAGCGACGAAGAAAGCCGGGGAGGAGATCACCCACACTTACAATCACATCTACGGGTTATCAATCACCGGTCTGAGATTCTTCACCGTTTACGGGCCGTGGGGCAGACCCGACATGGCTTACTTCTCCTTCACCAGAAACATTCTGCAAGGGAAACCCATCACCGTTTACAGGGGCAAGAACCACGTGGACCTGGCCAGAGACTTCACCTACATCGACGACATCGTCAAGGGCTGTTTAGGATCGCTGGACACGGCGGAGAAGAGCACGGGCAGCGGGGGGAAGAAGAAGGGAACGGCGCAGTACAGGATATTCAACTTGGGCAACACTTCGCCTGTGACCGTGCCGAAGTTGGTGTCGATACTGGAGAAGTACTTGAAGGTGAAGGCGAAGAAGAACGTGGTGGAGATGCCTGGAAACGGAGACGTGCCGTTCACGCATGCGAACATCAGCCATGCGAGGAGTGAATTAGGGTACAAGCCGGTGACGAATTTGGAAGCGGGGTTGAAGAAGTTCGTGAAGTGGTACTTGTCGTATTACGGGTACGGAAGAGGAGGAGCGAGGAGATTGTAGGTTAATTTGAGTAATTAATGTAGTTTTTGGTTCGGGTTTGTGAAGAATTGAGACAAGCTTTTTTTTTTTGGATTATGTCTTAAATTATTCTTTTTGTTAAATGTATGGATATGGATGTAATTATTATTAGTATATGGTTAAAGAAATGTATTTTTGGTTAGTGTGATGAATTTGGGGGGAAATAAAGTGTTGAAAGAGGCAACTGAGTTATGGCACGTGATTGGCGTACTAAGCGACGGCCGTACTGGGCACGGAATCAAAGTTTGAAAGCAGGGGCCAGCTGTACGCGTTTTGTTTTTACACTTTTTATTGTATTTTTTTGCATGTGCCGACAAAGCCTTTTTCGAATTAAAAAAGCCGTTATGACAGCTATGCGGACTGATCCAGCATATCCTTCCATGCCTTTTTCTTTTATAAGGGTTTTAATAACGGATGCTGTATTTATCTATGATTTTGATATTTATATTTATTTTTAGGAAAAAAAAAAGAAGAAGAAGGAAAGTTTGGTTCAAATGAACGTCAGCAACTTAATACTTGCTGTATTTATAATGACACACTTGATCGTAGATTATGTAATTTTATAAAAAAAGCCAAAAATGTTATGCTACACAAAATATATTAGAAGCACCACTTGATTTACGATTTACTTATGTTGTGACTAGTTAAGGAAGAACTATGCATTCTATTCTAATACAATTGTTAATTCAATTGTAGATATTAGAAGTTATAACTTCTTTAATCGTTCACATGAACAATATCATGTAATTGATTTAGGATATGCACATCAAATTGGTTATTTACCGCCATATCATAATGTTAGATAACACAATTAATATGCAAATGTTTTAGTTACTAT
Organism: Allium sativum; assembly: GCA_030737875.1. Classification (NCBI taxonomy): domain Eukaryota; kingdom Viridiplantae; phylum Streptophyta; class Magnoliopsida; order Asparagales; family Amaryllidaceae; genus Allium; species Allium sativum. The sequence continues at coordinate 1,008,315,962 of CM060916.1, forward strand.
ATCATTATTTCGTATTACAATTAATATCCACTTGATTTACGGTTTACTTATGTTGTGACTGGTTAAGAAAGAACTATGCATTCTATTCTAATACAATTGTTAATTCAATTGTAGATATTAGAAGTTATAACTTCTTTAATCATTCACATGAACAATATCATGTAATTGATTTAGGATATGCACATCAAATTGGTTATTTACCGCCATATCATAATGTTAGATAACACAATTAATATGCAAATGTTTTAGTTACTATATCATTATTTCGTATTAGTCAATCAAATATCACACAATAAAACAAATAATCAATTAACCATAAATCAAATAAAGTAAATATTCAACCCAAATTCACCACTTCTATCTACAAATGCATACCCCATTCACCACACTACTTCGCTAAAATACTCCATTATCATTTGTTGCAAACACACCCTAAATTATCATCCACAAGTACATGTGAAATAGCACGATGGTGGCACGAGTAAGTCTATAAAAGATTTATATGTACTGTATATTTTTACATTGGCATTCGCTATTTGGGAAAATAGCAAAACACGGATGGTAACACGAAAGATAGAAGATGATTGGATCCTTTTGTTCTTATATGGAATGTAGAATTCATGAGATAATCCAATTTGACAGATATTAATTCATGGAACTCAATTGTGGATATTATTAGTTATAACTTTCTAATCTTCCACGCGGACAATATTATGTAGTTGATTTAGGATATGCACATCTAATTGGTTATTTATCACCACATCATAATGTTAGATAACATAATTAATTTGCATAGGTTTCAGTTTCTATATCATTATTTCGTATTAGTTAAATAATTATCACACAATAAAAATAATTAATTAATTAACTATAAATCAAATAAAGTAAATATTCGACTCAAATACCCTATTTCTATCCACAAATGCACATTGCTAGTTAGCCAAAATACTCTGTTATCAATTGTTGCAAATGCTTCATAAATTATCATCCACAAGTACATGTGAAATAGCACAACGGTGGGATAAGTAATTCTAAAATAGATTTATATATATTGTAATTTTTCACATTACATCCACTATTTGGGGAAATACAAAACGCAAACGGTAACACGAAGATAAAAGACGATTGGATCCTTTTGTTCTTATATGGATGGTGAAATTCAAAGGATATTCCAATGGTAGATATTAATCGTGTCATCAAATTGTATCTAAATAGCTTTTACATTTTCATTATTTTAAATTATAGTATGTTAGATAAAAAAAATATTTACAATATAAAAAAATTGAATAAAAAACTAAAAGAGGATGGAAAAACATTGTAAACTGTAATAACTATTAAACAAATTACTGTAATTGACCATAATATATTCATGTATTATTTATTTACGATAGTTGTTGATATTGTGTAATGGGTAAAACTAAATAACCATCAATAACATATGTCACTATAACCTGTCTACTTTAAACAAAATTGTATCTATACATAAACTTATGTAGTGTTGTAAACTATATAATGATACAAATTCATTAAAGAAAAGACCAAATGTTATTAAGTATATATATTGATACATTCATTTTACAATACGTAAGCTCCTTTATATAGGATTTGAAGTTTGGGATTGAACCTATCTCACGAAGTGTAGCTAAACAAAATATATAAAAAAATGTCACATTTTAGCAGATTCATTCTTTCGATACATTTAGTTTAACATTACTCGTTGAATATGCGCTTACAAAATTTTGAATGCTCTGATAACTTGAAATTGACCCTTTTGAAACATATACGATGATTACTCCCCCTTAATTGTATCATCCTTGCGTATATGTATAACCATTATATGTATTGTTGGTTTCCTGTGTAGAAACTTCTGTAAGAAAAAACCAATGAGAAAAAATAAGAAAATAAAAAGTGCGACTTATGAAATCATAGATTTAAAATGATAATTCTTATTAAGAGTTTCATACATCAAGATAAAAGTGCCTCATTAAAACCTTCTGAGAAAAACCCAATAGTGAAAATCTTAGTAAAAAAATAATAATACAGTAGTTAATGCCAAAAATGGCATCAAACCCAAATATAAATTAAAAAAGTCATCCTTTGTAGGTTATTTAAAATGATCAAGAACATATCCAGACATAAACAAATAAAATAAATGAAAAAGGAGAAAATATATAAGAGACACAAATTTATAGTGGTTCAATTGTTAAGTAGCCTTCATTCGCTTTATAATTTTCTTTGTTCCGCTTCTGCCAATTGCAAGTGTTTGATTATAATCAATCGAATATGAAAGAATCACAAGTATAAGAGATGACTATGGTAGATCATAATAACTCTTATGTGATTTTGTGCAAGAGAAGAAAGTTGAAGATAAAATAAGTAGAGTGATGGCAGGGAGAGATTATATACTTTTCATATTGGTGGTGATCTGATATTTATAAGTGTTTGGAGACAAGATGAACCGAGGTATTGTATTGGTAGGTTTGCATGTAAGGTAGGAAGGCATGACAGAAAACTCAGCATCATTAGAGCCAACATGATGGATCAGTACTGACTGTATCTAAATGATTTTTAGATCCTCAGAGTCGACACTAATACATTCGCGGTATTCACGTGTCGAACATCCAAGTAATGGAAAATCCACTCATTAAGGGTTAAAGAAAAATAAAACCGAATAGAATCTGATAAACACAGCGGATATCGTATAAATATAACAAGTATTTGCAGGCTAAAAGAACTTTTGTTTTATGTACATATAAATATCGGAGTGAACAACAAATACTAAACAGAATAGTTAGAACAACTTGTTTGAACTAACACAGATAACATTAAGAACACTAGTATAGTGGAAATAAGAATATATGAAAGTGCGTCTTGGCTCCAGCCCTTATCCTAAGCTCTAAGCAGCTAAACTAGTCTGCCAATTATGCTCGATCTAACTCGAGCGTCATCGTGGAATAATACCCAGGTTGGGCTGGAAAATAGCGTGAGAAAACTCAAGTAACAAGAAACTTTATTTCTTGTCAACTAATAAACCTTTTGAAAACAAAAAGTATTGTAACAACTCAAATTTTAACAAAATAATTAATTAATTAACTAATTGTTAATTTAAGAATAAGTTTAGAAATAATCAAGAATTGGGACATGGGGTTGCGCTATCAGGCCCGTTGTGGTTTTCTAGTTTGGATAGATTTTTCGTTTGCGTAAAACGGACTTAAAACGAACAAGTTACGATCAGTTGAAGTTTGAATTTAAACTAGAAATTTAAATATAAGTTAGAAAATGTAGATAATTAATTGAGCAAAATCAACGGAACAACTGAGGTGACCCAGCCCCAACTGGGGAGACCATGTGGTCGACTCACGACCCAAGTGGGTCGACCCAGTGTCGACACACCTAGGGATATAGGTCGACCCAATTAGAGTTGCCTAGCACGAGGCGTTGTCGCTGGTTTTCTCTGGAAGGTTCCTATTGACGTTGTTTTAAGCGTTGTGATTAAAAATCTAATAATCCTAAGGCTAAGATTTTCCTTCAACACTTATAAATTGACCTGTACTCCTCCCTTTTTCCATACACTTCTCTTTCTTCATTTTCTCAGCCTCCACATCATTTCTTCTCTAAAATAAAATATATTGTTGAGGAACAAATTCTGGAGTACCGTCCATTTGTAGATTTGAAGGATGGTTCTACTGAGGCCTTCTTGGATTTGCAATCTTTAGGTGAGTTTTTAGTAAATTTTAAATTTCTTTTGAGATTGGAACCAAAATTATAAAATAGTAGTTGGAATTGTTTTGGATATGAGTTATTCTCTATTCTTGATTTGGATTATACAGTTGTTCTAATTCTTTTCTGAATTCCTCTAAATTTTATTCAGAATCCATGTAATTTTCTATTCCAGATCTCTTTTCCCCTTTCTCCTTTCTTTCCTTCTGGATTTTTGCAGTTGCGCTAAACATATGCCTAAAAAGAGCATATGAATACGTTGAAACAGGCATGAACCAGTAAGCCTTATATTTTTGCGTTGGATTATTTTCCCCTTTTCTTTGTTTTGCGTTTGGGTTCGGAAATGAAATACATGAAATTGAGATATTAAAAGGTAAGGTTAAAAATATGAATATGTTCAAAAACTGCAAATTGAAAGGGATAATTGAAATAAAGGAAACTGGACTGAATAAATGCATATTTAATAGAATTGATAGAAATAGACTGTAATTGGGAATAATGACATAATTGTGAGAATTATAATGTAAGCATGCTTATTTGTAGACATATTAACCCTGGTAAGACCCAAAAATGGATTATAACACCAAAGGTACGCTAATGGTACTTCACCAATGTGGTAAAAGAATAAGTAGAGCCAAAATCGTTAAATGCAAGTAAAAGACAATGATTTTATAGTGGTTCGATCTTATGAAAGATCTACATCCACTTTAGCAACAATTTCCATTAACAATTCAGGAGTTATAGGTGTAGAATCTCTGAAAAATACATTCATCTTCTCTCTAACACTTAGATCTCACTTCAATCAAATCAAATCAGCGAAGAATCGAGTAGATCCCTCAAAATGCAAGGAAAATGACGGAGAATCTTCACTTTCTAAAATGCTTGAGCACTTTTGGTAGGACTCATGATGGATTCAATGCTTGATCTTTGCTTTGGAACGGTAGGTGGTGTTAGGATCACTTAGAACAGGAGAGGAAGCAATTTGGCAGCCCTTCTGGGTCACGGAAATCGGTCCCTAAATGTAGGGAAGCCATGTCCTATTTGTAGGAGAGCTTGAAGTGAAATGGTGAGCTGAAATGTGCATATGCAGGCTATGGGTCGGACATACAAGTAATTACAAAAATTCCACTGCCAGTTGTTGACAGTTGTGTCCAGCTGTCTTTATGGATCAATGTTCGATCAACCCACTAGGAGCTTGCTCGATCGACCCAAAGAGAGCATGTTCGTCCGGTCACAGAGAGCATGTTCGACCGACCCTTCTGGAAGTTCATGATTGACAGATCCTGTTGCACTACAATGTTCGACCCTGCTTATAACACTTGTTTGATCGACCCTTCTCGTTCGATCCTTACTTGTTTGACCCTTGCTTGTTCGATCCTACGATGCCCAAGTCCTCTACATTGTCCTAATGCATGTTCGATCCTGGATCGTTTGATCATGAGCGTTTGATCCTTATGGGTGTCCAATCTTTATGCTTGTTCGAGTGGCTTTATGACTTGAACCACATCTGTGCTCGACTCACATGTTCGATCCATTAATGAGTGCATGATTTTTATGGATTAACACTTGCCCCTCGAAGTTTGTAATTTTTGTAAAAAATTACGATCTTCGAAATATAGCATCATTTTTTAGATCGAAATGTGGTCCTATCACGGGTCGAGCGTTGAATTGGTTGTCATTGCATAAACCCGATAGAACAAATATTTTAAGTCAAACATTCAATTTGGGTCGAATAAGTTATTCGGATCGAATGAGCAATATTGGTCGAGCAAGCCATTTGGGTCGAACACGCATTTTGGGTTGAACATTCCCTCTGGATCGGACATTCATCATGGGTCGAACATGCCTATTCGTCTCCCACTCTTTTATATTACTTCAGCTCCTCACTTTTTTGTTTTGTTTATTTCCTCCTAAAAACTTGATTAATGGCGGCCGCTCCTTCCTCTTGAAATTCCAACACCTTAGTCTCCTCCTCTTTCGAAACAATTTAAGTTGAACCTCAAACCAACAATTAGTGGAGCTCATTCGAACTCGCAAGAAGACCGACCTGATTTCAATTCATTTTGAGGCAGCCATCACTCTTAAATTTGAGAAAATTTATTACTTGCAGGTGATTCTCATTTCTCCTTTGTGTAGTTTTTGGTCTGTAGAAGCATAGGATTCTGAAATGAAGTGTTTAGAACATGGTTTGAATACGAATTAGAGTTTTTTGGGCTGATGTTGTTGAGAATTGGGTGAACTTGACTGAATTTGGATCGAGAACATGTAACTGGATGTGTTTGTGGAGTTAAATAATCCAAAAACCATCAAGCTTGGATTTGCGCTTGATGCACACTAAGTGTTTGATTGAATGCCTACGCAGTGTATTTTTATTTGTTTTGTCAACTTTCTTGCACATTTGCACTCCATAGTCTTACTACCATACTTGTACTTATATTGTAGATAATTTGGAACTAAACTTTAGTAATGATTTGTTCACGTTGCATTATCCCAAGCCTCGTTCACACCGATGTACCATGTCCGACCCTCACGCAACTCGTCCGATTCGACCCACTTTGGTTTGAGCATGTCCGACCTGATTCAGGTTTGAGCATGCTCGACCCTATGGGATCGGTCATGTTCGACCAATTAAGGTTCGAGCTTGCTCGACCCTACTTGGATTCAAACATGTTCGACCCTGTGGGGTCGGTCATGTTTGCCTAGCTAAGGTTCGAACATGCTCGACCCTATTTGGTTTCAAACATGTTCGATTCTGTTTGCAGTTGTCTGAGTTGCTTGGGAACGATCATGCCTTTATTATTTGGTTGGAGCTTGTACTCTTCCTTCCGATGGTCCTCTTTAATCTTTGTGTAGGATGTCTACAAGGATTAGGGAGATCTCGAGCGAGAGTAGCTCTCGGAAACGCAATAGGTCGGACAAGCTCCCCGTGGCTGATACTCAGGCCACTTCTGATTCGCCTTCTTTGGCTACTTCCGTTGTTGCCCCAACCCCGACTGAACTTCAAACAATCATAGACATGCCTTGTTATACTCCCGGGCCGTGCAACCCTGAATTTGCTAAATGATTTAAGGGTTGGTGTCTACAGGGGTTGCACTTTGACCATTTTGACTTGGATACATATCCATCTGACAAATGGTCAGTCCCTGACGATCTTGATGTTCTAAAGAATCATTCACTGGCACAACTTGATGCTACTAGGGTTTGGATGGAGAAGCATTTTGACATTATTAGAGACTATTCTACGTGCAAACTGGGTGCCTGGAATACCTTTGCTTGTGATCTCCAAAGGCTAAATAGGGAGAACATCGAGCGCATCTCTACTTTAGAGAAGGACAAAGTGGCACTTATCCAGGCTCTCAAATCCCATGACAAGATTAATGCAGAATTAGCAAATCTTGAGGTCAAGACAGAACCAGCTGGTGCACTCCCTTCCTCTTATGCTTAGGTTGGGAAATGATCTTTGTTATTTCCTTTCATGCATTTATGCTTTTAGACCTATTGTATATGCGGGTGTCGGCCCTTGCTTACTACTCTTATGCTATTTTGTGTCTGGATACTCTGTGCTGAACTTGCAATGTTGTGACTTGCATTTGAGATGTTATGATGAAAATGCATTTTTCTTGTTGTACTTTAAGCTTTCATATTAGCTTTGTCGTACTTTGTTGCTTTGCGTTCCATGCTTGTATTCTTTTCATACTCACAACACAAAGAAGTTTTTTGCACTACAAATCATTTAGTTATTGCAAAAAATGATCTCGTGGTACTTTTGTAAACTGGTTTTTAAGTTGCAGCCACGAATCATTTATTAGATGGACTTATATGATCAATCTTGGTTTTGACTGGTGCAATTTTTTAAGCTTCTTTTCCGTGAATAGCCGCCTTTGTTCTTATCAAAGTATCTAAAGTTTTCAATTTTGCTTCAGTCATTTCAAGGTTCCATTTTGTTGGTCAAACTAGTCCTTGTTTGCTCTAGACCTTTAATGTAAGATTGTGACGAGTTTGTGGTATGTTTAAGTGAGCATTATTAAATTTCTTTAATGTGGTGGTAATGCCCCCATACCAAAATTTGTCACAAATTTTTTTAAAGGTTGGGCACGACACATGATTAAAGATTTCTGGTCTAGTCGATCCAACTCATAGGTTTTCGTGAGGATGAATTTCTATTTTTGTGCCCCAGCTTGAGATGTCTTATACTTTTAATATATTCAATCATATTTCTCGCTAACCTGGCAATCCAGGCCCTTCAGAGATTATATTTGAACACATGCCCCCGGGAGGTCTTTGGTTTAAAGACCCAGTGTATGTCGCAGTCAGACCATGTATTAATGGTACCGACGATGGACTGGGTGCCCCTCGGGGAGGTCTTTGGTTCAAAGACCCAGTGTTTTTATCGTAATCCAGCCATGTATCAATGGCGTCGACGATTGACTGGGTACCCTTTGGGGAGATCTTTGGTTTAAAGACCCAGTGTTTTTATCGTAATCCGGCCATGTATCAATGGCATCGACGATTAACTGGATGCCCCTCGGGGAGGTCTTTGGTTTAAAGACCCAGCGTTTTTATCGTAATCCAACCATGTATCAATAACGTCGACGATTGGCTGGGCGCCCCTGGGGAGGTCCTTGGTTTAAGATTGCATTGTTTCACGGGGCAGACGCCGGTTCATTTATCGGGTTTACCACGATTTGTTAGAACTAGGGCCTGGAACCTTGCAATTAAGAAGATGCCCCTTCCGTGAAACTCGCAGCTTTATTTGTAGCTTGAACGCTGCTTCATTTGACCGCTTAATTCCTGGTGTCCCTTCTTTGCGATGTTGTGCTTCACACCTTCGTATTTGTTGCAAATGATGTTTTGAGCATTGAGCAATGGGTACTAGAGCTATCCCAACCAGGATGTGCTGTAATGGTCATCAGGCTTTATTAGGTCATTGATGCGTTAGCGTTCTTTTAAGGGACCTGCAATCAAAATCGAATCTTAGCAAAGAATTTGCAAACGTATGATTTAGGCAAGTAAAGCAATTCCTTTCATTAATATGTATAAAGCTTGTAACACTATTGCATGGTATTTACAATGCATTATGTTTATTACTTCGTTAGAGCATGTGAAAGATATATTAAGCAAAGTAGTGACGGAGGTGTATGGTGTTCCATGCCCTCGGAAGTTGGATCCCATCCATTGTCTTTAGCTCGAATGTGCCGTCTGAGAATTTTTGACTTATCATATATGGTCCCTCCCAACTGGGTCTGAGTGCTCTAGTTCCTGTCATGATTCTTTTTAGAACAAGGTCCCCAACTTGGAAGGTTCTCTGTTTTAGTTTGGCATTGAAATGACGAGCTATTCTTCTTTGGTGTGCAATGACTCTGAGTTCTGCTTATATTCTTTTTTCCTCAAGCAAATCGAGTGCTTCGAGCTACAGTTTCTCATTCTCTTCTTGGCTGAAGTGGACTCTTCTATGAGTTGGAACCTCCAGCTTTACTGGAATCATAGCCTCGGATCCAAATGCAAGAGAGAATGAAATGTGCCCTTTCGCAGTTTTATAAGTGGTTCGATATTCCCATAGTGCAAGGGGAAGCTCGTCTACCCAACTACCTTTAGCTTTTTCGAGCCTCTTTTTAATGGTTGACTTCAAAATTTTGTTGATTGCTTTAACTTTCCCTTTGGCCTGCGAATGAGCAACAACTGCAAAACTCTTTTTAATCTTGTACTTGGTACAGAAATATAAGAATTCACCGCTCTGAAATTGAGTCTCATTATCGGTGATATTTTCTGTGGTACCCCAAACCTACAGATATTGTTCTTCAAGACAAAATTGATCTACTTCTTCGAAGTAATAGTAGCTAGTGGTTCAGCTTCATCCCATTTAGTGAAATAGTCAACTGCTACTATTGCATACTTCATATTTAATTTACTTGTAGGTAATGCCCCAATCAAATCTATGCCCCAGACGGCAAATGGCCATGAGATGACCATTTGAGTCAATTCAGTGGGAGGTGCCCTCGGAATTTTTGCAAATCTTTGGCATCTATCGCACTTTTTAACATAGGTCATCGCATCCAGGTTCACATCATGCCAAAAGTAGCCATATCGCAGAATTTTCCTGGCCAGTGTTTAACCGTCTATGTGACCCCCGCAATTACCCTCATGTAACTTTGTCAAGATCTCTTTGGATTCCACCTTGATTACACATCACAACAGTGGCATGGAGAATCCTCGTTTGTATAGTCCTCCGTCCTGGATAAGGTATAATGGAGCTTTGAGTAATACCTTCCTCCGTTTTTTTGGTTCCTTTGGAAGTGTTCCGTTGAGGATATATTCCTTGATCGGAGTCATCCAGGACATAGGCTCTTCAGCTATTCCATGATCCAATTGATATCCACCTCCTCATAGTGGGGATTTGAAAGGACTTCGACGAGTATTAAGCCCAACAACTGTGCATCTGAAGAACTAGCGTATTTAGCAAGAGAATCTGCCTTTGAGTTTTCTTCTCTATGAATGTGAGTTATAGTGTAGTGGTCGAGGTCGTTAAGAAGTTCCATGGCTTTGGTAAGATAAGAAGGAAGGTTTTCAACTTTAGTTTGGAATTCTTTCAGGACTTGACATACAACTAGTTGAGAATTGCTAAAAATTTGTAAGGTTTTAGATTTAGCTCCTTAGCCAATTTTAGCCCGGTTATCAATGCTTCATATTCGGCCTCATTATTTGTTGATGGTAATTCCAATCTTAAGGCGTAGCATAGAGAATGGTCGTCTGGAGTTTCCAAGACAATTCCGGCCCCTGAACAGTAATCATTTCTGGACCCATCAAAGTATAGCTTCCAACTAGTCATCGTTTCTGCTGGTTCCTCGGTTTCCTCTCCCCTGTCCATGAACTCGGCAATGAAATCCGCTAAAGCTTGCCCATTAATAGCTCTTCGAGGGTGATAAGTGATGTCGTATTGACTAAGCTCAATGTTCTACTTTAATAACCTTCCCGAAGTTTCTGGCCGAAAAAGAACTTGTCTTAGCGGTTGGTCGGTGAGAACTTTTATAGGATGGGATTGGAAATATGGTCTTAGTTTCTTTGAAGAAATGAGCAGACAATATGCAAGTTTTTCTAACTTTGGATAGTTTAATTCTGCCCTAGCGAGTCGTTTACTGATGTAATAAACCGGCCTTTGGACCTTGGCATCTTCCCGGATAAGCACGGTGCTTAAGGCATGTGATGAAACGACCAAGTACAGGAACAACTCCTCTCCATCTTTGGGTTTGGAAAGCATTAGCGGGGATTCCATGCGCTTAATCAACTCTTCAAAGGTCGTTTGACATTCTGGAGTCCATTGAAAATCTTTCTTTTCTTTCTTCAAAGCATCAAAAAGTGGAATGCACCGATCCGTTGCCTTAAAGATGAATCGGTTGAGCGCAGCTACTTTCCTATTCAAGCTTTGAATCTCTTTCTTTGTTCTTGGAGGGCGCATTTCCCGTGAGGCTGTGACTTGAGAAGGATTCACTTCAATGCCCCTAGCGTTGACCATGATCCCGAGAAATTTTCTTGACGAAACTCCAAATGAGCATTTAAGAGGATTTAACTTCATGCCATATTTTCTAAGGGTGTGAAACATTTCGGCTAGATTCTCCAGATGATCATCAGCTTTCTTAGATTTTACCAGCATATCATCTACATACACCTCCATTGTGTTCCCGATTTGGGGTTTGAACATGAAATTCACAAGGCGCTGGTACGTTGCTCCCGCATTTTTTAGTCCAAACGGCATGACTTTATAGCAATATAAGCCTCTATCTATTATTAAACTTGTGTTCTCTCCATATGGCTTATGCATTATGATCTGATTATACCCAGAGTATGCATCCATAAAGGATAACAATTCGTTATTTTTCACAAGGACCGGGTTGGAAACCCAATCGAGATATGTATATTCTCGTATAAAGTTATTTTTAAATAACCTGTCTACTTCTTCTTTCAATGCCATAGATCTTTCAAGTCCTTGAATTCGTCTCTTTTGCTTCACAGGAGTTAAGCTGGGATTGATATTCAACTTATGAGCAATTACATCAGGTGATATTCCGCACATGTCGGAATGCATCCACGTGAAAACATCTAAGTTTTCTTTTAGAAACAATATCAAATCTTTCTGCAATTTTAGGCCCAGCTGAGAATCTATTTTCAAGACCCAGTCTGGATCTTTATCATGTACCGGAATAGAGATTCTGACTTACATTTGAGATGTTATGATGAAAATGCATTTTGCTTGTTGTACTTTAAGTTTTCATATTAGCTTTGTCGTACTTTGTTGCTTTGCGTTCCATGCTTGTATTCTTTTCATACTCACAACACAAAGAAGTTTTTTGCACTACAAATCATTTTGTTATTGCAAAAATTGATCTTGTGGTACTTTTGTAAACTGGTTTTTCAGTTGCATCCACGAATCATTTATTAGATGGACTTATATGATCAATCTTGGTTTTGACTGGTGCAATTTTTTAAGCTTCTTTTCCGTGAATAGCCGCCTTTGTTCTTATCACAGTATCTACAGTTTTCAATTTTTCTTCAGTCGTTTCAAGGTTCCATTTTGTTGGTCAAACTAGTCCTTGTTTGCTCTAGACCTTTAATGTAAGATTGTGACGAGTTTGTGGTATGTTTAAGTGAGCATTATTAAATTTCTTTAATGTGGTGGTTATGCCCCCATACCAAATTTTGTCACAAATTTTTTTAAAGGTTGGGCACGACACATGATTAAAGATTTCTGGTCTAGTCGATCCAACTCATTGGTTTTCGTGAGGATGAATTTCTATTTTTGTGCCCCAGCTTGAGAGGTCTTATACTTTTAATATATTCAATCATATTTCTCGCTAACCTGGCAATCCAGGCCCTTCATATATTATATTTGAACACATGCCCCCTGGGAGGTCTTTGGTTTAAAGACCCAGTGTATGTCGCAGTTAGACCATGTATTAATGGTACCGACGATGGACTGGGTGCCCTTCGGGGAGGTCTTTGGTTCAAAGACCCAGTGTTTTTATCGTAATCCAGCCATGTATCAATGGCGTCGACGATTGACTGGGTACCCTTTGGGGAGATCTTTGGTTTAAAGACCCAGTGTTTTTATCGTAATCCGGCCATGTATCAATGGCATCGACGATTAACTGGACGCCCCTCGGGGAGGTCTTTGGTTTAAAGACCCAGTGTTTTTATCGTAATCCAACCATGTATCAATAACGTCGACGATTGGCTGGGTACCCCTGGGGAGGTCCTTGGTTTAAGATTGCATTGTTTCACGGGGCAGACGCCGGTTCATTTATCGGGTTTTCCACGATTTGTTAGAACTAGGGCCTGGAACCTTGCAATTAAGAAGATGCCCCTTCCGTGAAACTCGCAGCTTTATTTGTAGCTTGAACGCTGCTTCATTTGACCGCTTAATTCCTGGTGTCCCTTCTTTGCGATGTTGTGCTTCACACCTTCGTATTTGTTGCGAATGATGTTTTGATCATTGAGCAATGGGTACTAGAGCTATCCCAACCGGGATGTGCTGTAATGGTCATCAGGCTTTATTAGGTCATTGATGCGTTAGCGTTCTTTTAAGAGACCTGCAATCAAAATCGAATCTTAGCAAAGAATTTGCAAACGTATGATTTAGGCAAGTAAAGCAATTCCTTTCATTAATATGTATAAAGCTTGTAACACTATTGCATGGTATTTACAATGCATTATGTTTATTACTTCGTTAGAGCATGTGAAAGATATATTAAGCAAAGTAATGACGGAGGTGTATGGTGTTCCATGCCCTCGGAAGTTGGATCCCATCCATTGTCTTTAGCTCGAATGTGCCGTCTGAGAATTTTTGACTTATCATATATGGTCCCTCCCAACTGGGTCTGAGTGCTCTAGTTCCTGTCATGATTCTTTTTAGAACAAGGTCCCCAACTTGGAAGGTTCTCTGTTTTACTTTGGCATTGAAATGACGAGCTATTCTTCTTTGGTGTGCAATGACTCTGAGTTCTGCTTATATTCTTTTTTCCTCAAGCAAATCGAGTGCTTCGAGCTACAGTTTCTCATTCTCTTCTTGGCTGAAGTGGACTCTTCTATGAGTTGGAACCTCCAGCTTTACTGGAATCATAGCCTCGGATCCAAATGCAAGAGAGAATGAAATGTGCCCTTTCGCAGTTTTATAAGTGGTTCGATATTCCCATAGTGCAAGGGGAAGCTCGTCTACCCAACTACCTTTAGCTTTTTCGAGCCTCTTTTTAATGGTTGACTTCAAAATTTTGTTGATTGCTTCAACTTGCCCTTTGGCCTGCGAATGAGCAACAACTGCAAAACTCTTTTTAATCTTGTACTTGGTACAGAAATATAAGAATTCACCGCTCTGAAATTGAGTCTCATTATCCGTGATATTTTCTGTGGTACCCCAAACCTACAGATATTGTTCTTCAAGACAAAATTAATCTCCTTCTTCGAAGTAATAGTAGCTAGTGGTTCAGCTTCAGCCCATTTAGTGAAATAGTCAACTGCTACTATTGCATACTTCATATTTAATTTACTTGTAGGTAATGCCCCAATCAAATCTATGCCCCAGACGGCAAATGGCCATGGGATGATCATTTGAGTCAATTCAGTGGGAGGTGCCCTCGGAATTTTTGCAAATCTTTGGCATCTATCGCACTTTTTAACATAGGTCATCGCATCCAGGTTCACATCATGCCAAAAGTAGCCATATCGCAGAATTTTCTTGGCCAGTGTTTGACCGTCTATGTGACCCCCGCAATTACCCTCATGTAACTTTGTCAAGATCTCTTTGGATTCCACCTTGATTACACATCACAACAGTGGCATGGAGAATCCTCGTTTGTATAGTCCTCCGTCCTGGATAAGGTATAATGGAGCTTTGAGTAATACCTTCCTCCGTTTTTTTGGTTCCTTTGGAAGTGTTCCGTTGAGGATATATTCCTTGATCGAAGTCATCCAGGACATAGGCTCTTCAGCTATCTCCATGATCCAATTGATATCCACCTCCTCATAGTGGGGATTTGAAAGGACTTCGATGAGTATTAAGCCCAACAACTGTGCATCTGAAGAACTAGCGTATTTACCAAGAGAATCTGCCTTTGAGTTTTCTTCTCTATGAATGTGAGTTATAGTGTAGTGTCGAGGTCGTTAAGAAGTTCCATGGCTTTGGTAAGATAATAAGGAAGGTTTCCAACTTTAGTTTGGAATTCTTTCAGGACTTGACATACAACTAGTTGAGAATCGCTAAAAATTTGTAAGGTTTTAGATTTAGCTCCTTAGCCAATTTTAGCCCGGTTATCAATGCTTCATATTCGGCCTCATTATTTGTTGATGGTAATTCCAATCTTAAGGCGTAGCATAGAGAATGGTCGTCTGGAGTTTCCAAGACAATTCCGGTCCCTGAACAGTAATCATTTCTGGACCCATCAAAGTATAGCTTCCAACTAGTCATCGTTTCTGCTGGTTCCTCGGTTTCCTCTCCCCTGTCCATGAAATCGACAATGAAATCCGCTAAAGCTTGCCCATTAATAGCTCTTCGAGGGTGATAAGTGACGTCGTATTGACTAAGCTCGATGTTCTACTTTAATAACCTTCCCGAAGTTTCTGACCGAAAAAGAACTTGTCTTAGCGGTTGGTCGGTGAGAACTTTTATAGGATGTGATTGGAAATATGGTCTTAGTTTCTTTGAAGAAATGAGCAGACAATATGCAAGTTTTTCTAACTTTGGATAGTTTAATTCTGCCCTAGCGAGTCGTTTACTGATGTAATAAACCGGCCTTTGGACCTTGGCATCTTCCCGGATAAGCACGGTGCTTAAGGCATGTGATGAAACGACCAAGTACAGGAACGGCTCCTCTCCATCTTTGGGTTTGGAAAGCATTAGCGGGGATTCCATGTGCTTAATCAAATCTTCAAAGGTCGTTTGACATTTTGGAGTCCATTGAAAATCTTTCTTTTCTTTCTTCAAAGCATCAAAAAGTGGAATGCACCGATCCGTTGCCTTAAAGATGAATCGGTTGAGCGCAGCTACTTTCCTATTCAAGCTTTGAATCTCTTTCTTTGTTCTTGGAGGGCGCATTTCCCGTGAGGCTGTGACTTGAGAAGGATTCACTTCAATGCCCCTAGCGTTGACCATGATCCCGAGAAATTTCTTGACGAAACTCCATATGAGCATTTAAGAGGATTTAACTTCATGCCATATTTTCTAAGGGTGTGAAACATTTCGGCTAGATTCTCCAGATGATCATCAGCTTTCTTAGATTTTACCAGCACATCATCTACATACACCTCCATTGTGTTCCCGATTTGGGGTTTGAACATGAAATTCACAAGGCGCTGGTACGTTGCTCCCGCATTTTTTAGTCCAAACGGCATGACTTTATAGCAATATAAGCCTCTATCTATTATTAAACTTGTGTTCTCTTCATATGGCTTATGCATTATGATCTGATTATACCCAGAGTATCCATCCATAAAGGATAACAATTCGTGCCCCACCGTCGCATCGACGAGTTGATCAATCTTAGTTAATGGAAACCTATCTTTGGGACATGCCTTGTTAAGATCCGAGTAATCTATTCACACTCTCCATTTGCCGTTGGACTTTTTCACAAGGACCGGGTTGGAAACCCAATCGAGATATGTATATTCTCGTATAAAGTTATTTTTAAATAACCTGTCTACTTCTTCTTTCAATGCCATAGATCTTTCAAGTCCTTGAATTCGTCTCTATTGCTTCACAGGAGTTAAGCTGGGATTGATATTCAACTTATGAGCAATTACATCAGGTGATATTCCGCACATGTCGGAATGCGTCCACGTGAAAACATCTAAGTTTTCTTTTAGAAACAATATCAAATCTTTCTGCAATTTCAGGCCCAGCTGAGAATCTATTTTCAAGACCCAGTCTGGATCTTTATCATGTACCGGAATAGAGATTGTGACTTGCATTTGAGATGTTATGATGAAAATGCATTTTGCTTGTTGTACTTTAAGCTTTCATATTAGCTTTGTCGTACTTTGTTGCTTTGCGTTCCATGATTGTATTCTTTTCATAATCACAACACAAAGAAGTTTTTTGCACTACAAATCATTTTGTTATTGCAAAAAATGATCCCGTGGTACTTTTGTAAACTGGTTTTTCAGTTGCAGCCACGAATCATTTATTAGATGGACTTATATGATCAATCTTGGTTTTGACTGGTGCAATTTTTTAAGCTTCTTTTCCGTGAATAGCCGCCTTTGTTCTTATCACAGTATCTACAGTTTTCAATTTTGCTTCAGTCGTTTCAAGGTTCCATTTTGTTGGTCAAACTAGTCCTTGTTTGCTCTAGACCTTTAATGTAAGATTGTGACGAGTTTGTGGTATGTTTAAGTGAGCATTATTAAATTTCTTTAACGTGGTGGTTATGCCCCCATACCAAAATTTGTCACAAATTTTTTAAAAGGTTGGGCACGACACATGATTAAAGATTTCTGGTCTAGTCGATCCAACTCATAGGTTTTCGTGAGGATGAATTTCTATTTTTGTGCCCCAGCTTGAGAGGTCTTATACTTTTAATATATTCAATCATATTTCTCGCTAACCTGGCAATCCAGGCCCTTCAGAGATTATATTTGAACACATGCCCCCTGGGAGGTCTTTGGTTTAAAGACCCAGTGTATGTCGCAGTCAGACCATGTATTAATGGTACCGACGATGGACTGGGTGCCCCTCGGGGAGGTCTTTGGTTCAAAGACCCAGTGTTTTTATCGTAATCCAGCCATGTATCAATGGCGTCGACGATTGACTGGGTATCCTTTGGGGAGATCTTTGGTTTAAAGACCTAGTGTTTTTATCGTAATCCGGCCATGTATCAATGACATCGACGATTAACTGGACGCCCCTCGGGGAGGTCTTTGGTTTAAAGACCCAGCGTTTTTATCGTAATCCAACCATGTATCAATAACGTCGACGATTGGCTGGGCGCCCCTGGGGAGGTCCTTGGTTTAAGATTGCATTGTTTCACGGGGCAGACGCCGGTTCATTTATCGGGTTTACCACGATTTGTTAGAACTAGGGCCTGGAACCTTGCAATTAAGAAGATGCCCCTTCCGTGAAACTTGCAGCTTTATTTGTAGCTTGAACGCTGCTTCATTTGACCGCTTAATTCCTGGTGTCCCTTCTTTGCGATGTTGTGCTTCACACTTTCGTATTTGTTGCGAATGATGTTTTCAGCATTGAGCAATGGGTACTAGAGCTATCCCAACCGGGATGTGCTGTAATGGTCATCAGGCTTTATTAGGTCATTGATGCGTTAGCGTTCTTTTAAGGGACCTGCAGTCAAAATCGAATCTTAGCAAAGAATTTGCAAACGTATGATTTAGGCAAGTAAAGCAATTCCTTTCATTAATATGTATAAAGCTTGTAACACTATTGCATGGTATTTACAATGCATTATGTTTATTACTTCGTTAGAGCATGTGAAAGATATATTAAGCAAAGTAGTGACGGAGGTGTATGGTGTTCCATGCCCTCGGAAGTTGGATCCCATCCATTGTCTTTAGCTCGAATGTGCCGTCTGAGAATTTTTGACTTATCATATATGGTCCCTCCCAACTGGGTCTGAGTGCTCTAGTTCCTGTCATGATTCTTTTTAGAACAAGGTCCCCAACTTGGAAGGTTCTCTGTTTTACTTTGGCATTGAAATGACGAGCTATTCTTCTTTGGTGTGCAATGACTCTGAGTTCTGCTTATATTCTTTTTTCCTCAAGCAAATCGAGTGCTTCGAGCTACAGTTTCTCATTCTCTTCTTGGCTGAAGTGGACTCTTCTATGAGTTGGAACCTCCAGCTTTACTGGAATCATAGCCTCGGATCCAAATGCAAGAGAGAATGAAATGTGCCCTTTCGCAGTTTTATAAGTGGTTCGATATCCCATAGTGCAAGGGGAAGCTCGTCTACCCAACTACCTTTAGCTTTTTCGAGCCTCTTTTTAATGGTTGACTTCAAAATTTTGTTGATTGCTTCAACTTGCCCTTTGGCCTGCGAATGAGCAACAACTGCAAAACTCTTTTTAATCTTGTACTTGGTACAGAAATAAAAGAATTCACAGCTCTGAAATTGAGTCTCAATATCGGTGATATTTTCTGTGGTACCCCAAACCTACAGATATTGTTCTTCAAGACAAAATTGATCTCCTTCTTCGAAGTAATAGTAGCTAGTGGTTCAGCTTCAGCCCATTTAGTGAAATAGTCAACTGCTACTATTGCATACTTCATATTTAATTTACTTGTAGGTAATGCCCCAATCAAATCTATGCCCCAGACGGCAAATGGCCATGAGATGACCATTTGAGTCAATTCAGTGGGAGGTGCCCTCGGAATTTTTGCAAATCTTTGGCATCTATCGCACTTTTTAACATAGGTCATCACATCCAGGTTCACATCATGCCAAAAGTAGCCATATCGCAGAATTTTCTTGGCCAGTGTTTGACCGTCTATGTGACCCCCGCAATTACCCTCATGTAACTTTGTCAAGATCTCTTTGGATTCCACCTTGATTACACATCACAACAGTGGCATGGAGAATCCTCGTTTGTATAGTCCTCCGTCCTGGATAAGGTATAATGGAGCTTTGAGTAATACCTTCCTCCGTTTTTTTGGTTCCTTTGGAAGTGTTCCGTTGAGGATATATTCCTTGATCGGAGTCATCCAGGACATAGGCTCCTCAGCTATTCCATGATCCAATTGATATCCACCTCCTCATAGTGGGGATTTGAAAGGACTTCGACGAGTATTAAGCCCAACAACTGTGCATCTGAAGAACTAGCGTATTTAGCAAGAGAATCTGCCTTTGAGTTTTCTTCTCTATGAATGTGAGTTATAGTGTAGTGGTCGAGGTCGTTAAGAAGTTCCACGGCTTTGGTAAGATAAGAAGGAAGGTTTCCAACTTTAGTTTGGAATTCTTTCAGGACTTGACATACAACTAGTTGAGAATCGCTAAAAATTTGTAAGGTTTTAGATTTAGCTCCTTAGCCAATTTTAGCCCGGTTATCAATGCTTCATATTCGGCCTCATTATTTGTTGATGGTAATTCCAATCTTAAGGCGTAGCATAGAGAATGGTCGTCTGGAGTTTCCAAGACAATTCCGGCCCCTGAACAGTAATCATTTCTGGACCCATCAAAGTATAGCTTCCAACTAGTCATCGTTTCTGCTGGTTCCTCGGTTTCCTCTCCCCTGTCCATGAACTCGGCAATGAAATCTGCTAAAGCTTGCCCATTAATAGCTCTTCGAGGGTGATAAGTGACGTCGTATTGACTAAGCTCAATGTTCTACTTTAATAACCTTCCCGAAGTTTCTGGCCGAAAAAGAACTTGTCTTAGCGGTTGGTCGGTGAGAACTTTTATAGGATGGGATTGGAAATATGGTCTTAGTTTCTTTGAAGAAATGAGCAGACAATATGCAAGTTTTTCTAACTTTGGATAGTTTAATTCTGCCCTAGCGAGTCGTTTACTGATGTAATAAACCGGCCTTTGGACCTTGGCATCTTCCCGGATAAGCACGATGCTTAAGGCATGTGGTGAAACGACCAAGTATAGGAACAACTCCTCTCCATCTTTGGGTTTGGAAAGCATTAGCGAGATTCCATGCGCTTAATCAACTCTTCAAAGGTCGTTTGACATTCTGGAGTCCATTGAAAATCTTTCTTTTCTTTCTTCAAAGCATCAAAAAGTGGAATGCACCGATCCGTTGCCTTAAAGATGAATCGGTTGAGCGCAGCTACTTTCCTATTCAAGCTTTGAATCTCTTTCTTTGTTCTTGGAGGGCGCATTTCCCGTGAGGCTGTGACTTGAGAAGGATTCACTTCAATGCCCCTAGCGTTGACCATGATCCCGAGAAATTTTCTTGACGAAACTCCAAATAAGCATTTAAGAGGATTTAACTTCATGCCATATTTTCTAAGGGTGTGAAACATTTCGGCTAGATTCTCTAGATGATCATCAGCTTTCTTAGATTTTACCAGCATATCATCTACATACACCTCCATTGTGTTCCCGATTTGGGGTTTGAACATGAAATTCACAAGGCGCTGGTACGTTGCTCCCGCATTTTTTAGTCCAAACGGCATGACTTTATAGCAATATAAGCCTCTATCTATTATTAAACTTGTGTTCTCTTCATATGGCTTATGCATTATGATCTGATTATACCCAGAGTATGCATCCATAAAGGATAACAATTCGTTATTTTTCACAAGGACCGGGTTGGAAACCCAATCGAGATATGTATATTCTCGTATAAAGTTATTTTTAAATAACCTGTCTACTTCTTCTTTCAATGCCATAGATCTTTCAAGTCCTTGAATTCGTCTCTTTTGCTTCACAGGAGATAAGCTGGGATTGATATTCAACTTATGAGCAATTACATTAGGTGATATTCTGCACATGTCGGAATGCGTCCACGTGAAAACATCTAAGTTTTCTTTTAGAAACAATATCAAATCTTTCTGCAATTTTAGGCCCAGCTGAGAATCTATTTTCAAGACCCAGTCTGGATCTTTATCATGTACCGGAATAGAGATTGTGACTTGCATTTGAGATGTTATGATGAAAATGCATTTTGCTTGTTGTACTTTAAGTTTTCATATTAGCTTTGTCGTACTTTGTTGCTTTGCGTTCCATGCTTGTATTCTTTTCATACTCACAACACAAAGAAGTTTTTTGCACTACAAATCATTTTGTTATTGCAAAAAATGATCTTGTGGTACTTTTGTAAACTGGTTTTTCAGTTGCAGCCACGAATCATTTATTAGATGGACTTATATGATCAATCTTGGTTTTGACTGGTGCAATTTTTTAAGCTTCTTTTCCGTGAATAGCCGCCTTTGTTCTTATCACAGTATCTACAGTTTTCAATTTTGCTTCAGTCGTTTCAAGGTTCCATTTTGTTGGTCAAACTAGTCCTTGTTTGCTCTAGACCTTTAATGTAAGATTGTGACGAGTTTGTGGTATGTTTAAGTGAGCATTATTAAATTTCTTTAATGTGGTGGTTATGCCCCCATACCAAAATTTGTCACAAATTTTTTTAAAGGTTGGGCACGACACATGATTAAAGATTTCTGGTCTAGTCGATCCAACTCATAGGTTTTCGTGAGGATGAATTTCTATTTTTGTGCCCCAGCTTGAGAGGTCTTATACTTTTAATATATTCAATCATATTTCTCGCTAACCTGGCAATCCAGGCCCTTCAGAGATTATATTTGAACACATGCCCCCTGGGAGGTCTTTGGTTTAAAGACCCAGTGTATGTCGCAGTCAGACCATGTATTAATGGTACCGGCGATGGACTGGGTGCCCCTCGGGGAGTTCTTTGGTTCAAAGACCCAGTGTTTTTATCGTAATCCAGCCATGTATCAATGGCGTCGACGATTGACTGGGTACCCTTTGGGGAGATCTTTGGTTTAAAGACCCAGTGTTTTTATCGTAATCCGGCCATGTATCAATGGCATCGACGATTAACTGGACGCCCCTCGGGGAGGTCTTTGGTTTAAAGACCCAGCGTTTTTATCGTAATCCAACCATGTATCAATAACGTCGACGATTGGTTGGGCGCCCCTGGGGAGGTCCTTGGTTTAAGATTCAATTGTTTCACGGGGCAGACGCCGGTTCATTTATCGGGTTTTCCACGATTTGTTAGAACTAGGGCCTGGAACCTTGCAATTAAGAAGATGCCCCTTCCGTGAAACTCGCAGCATTATTTGTAGCTTGAACGCTGCTTCATTTGACCGCTTAATTCCTGATGTCCCTTCTTTGCGATGTTGTGCTTCACACTTTCGTATTTGTTGCGAATGATGTTTTGAGCATTGAGCAATGGGTACTAGAGCTATCCCAACCGGGATGTGCTGTAATGGTCATCAGGCTTTATTAGGTCATTGATGCGTTAGCGTTCTTTTAAGGGACCTGCAATCAAAATCGAATCTTAGCAAAGAATTTGCAAACGTATGATTTAGGCAAGTAAAGCAATTCCTTTCATTAATATGTATAAAGCTTGTAACACTATTGCATGGTATTTACAATGCATTATGTTTATTACTTCGTTAGAGCATGTGAAAGATATATTAAGCAAAGTAGTGACGGAGGTGTATGGTGTTCCATGCCCTCGGAAGTTGGATCCCATCCATTGTCTTTAGCTCGAATGTGCCGTCTGAGAATTTTTGACTTATCATATATGGTCCCTCCCAACTGGGTCTGAGTGCTCTAGTTCCTGTCATGATTCTTTTTAGAACAAGGTCCCCAACTTGGAAGGTTCTCTGTTTTACTTTGGCATTTAAATGACGAGCTATTCTTCTTTGGTGTGCAATGACTCTGAGTTCTGCTTATATTCTTTTTTCCTCAAGCAAATCGAGTGCTTCGAGCTACAGTTTCTCATTCTCTTCTTGGCTGAAGTGGACTCTTCTATGAGTTGGAACCTCCAGCTTTACTGGAATCATAGCCTCGGATCCAAATGCAAGAGAGAATGAAATGTGCCCTTTCGCAGTTTTATAAGTGGTTCGATATTCCCATAGTGCAAGGGGAAGCTCGTCTACCCAACTACCTTTAGCTTTTTCGAGCCTCTTTTTAATGGTTGACTTCAAAATTTTGTTGATTGCTTCAACTTGCCCTTTGGCCTGCGAATGAGCAACAACTGCAAAACTCTTTTTAATCTTGTACTTGGTACAGAAATATAAGAATTCACCGCTCTGAAATTGAGTCTCATTATCGGTGATATTTTCTGTGGTACCCCAAACCTACAGATATTGTTCCTCAAGACAAAATTGATCTCCTTCTTCGAAGTAATAGTAGCTAGTGGTTCAGCTTCAGCCCATTTAGTGAAATAGTCAACTGCTACTATTGCATACTTCATATTTAATTTACTTTTAGGTAATGCCCCTATCAAATCTATGCCCCAGACGGCAAATGGCCATGGGATGACCATTTGAGTCAATTCAGTGGGAGGTGCCCTCGGAATTTTTGCAAATCTTTGGCATCTATCGCACTTTTTAACATAGGTCATCGCATCCAGGTTCACATCATGCCAAAAGTAGCCATATCGCAGAATTTTCTTGGCCAGTGTTTGACCGTCTATGTGACCCCCGCAATTACCCTCATGTAACTTTGTCAAGATCTCTTTGGATTCCACCTTGATTACACATCACAACAGTAGCATGGAGAATCCTCGTTTGTATAGTCCTCCGTCCTGGATAAGGTATAATGGAGCTTTGAGTAATACCTTCCTCCGTTTTTTTGGTTCCTTTGGAAGTGTTCCGTTGAGGATATATTCCTTGATCGAAGTCATCCAGGACATAGGCTCTTCAGCTATCTCCATGATCCAATTGATATCCACCTCCTCATAGTGGGGATTTGAAAGGACTTCGACGAGTATTAAGCCCAACAACTGTGCATCTGAAGAACTAGCATATTTACCAAGAGAATCTGCCTTTGAGTTTTCTTCTCTATGAATGTGAGTTATAGTGTAGTGGTCGAGGTCGTTAAGAAGTTCCATGGCTTTGGTAAGATAAGAAGGAAGGTTTCCAACTTTAGTTTGGAATTCTTTCAGGACTTGACATACAACTAGTTGAGAATCGCTAAAAATTTGTAAGGTTTTAGATTTAGCTCCTTAGCCAATTTTAGCCCGGTTATCAATGCTTCATATTCGGCCTCATTATTTGTTGATGGTAATTCCAATCTTAAGGCGTAGCATAGAGAATGGTCGTCTGGAGTTTCCAAGACAATTCCGGCCCCTGAACAGTAATCATTTCTGGACCCATCAAAGTATAGCTTCCAACTAGTCATCGTTTCTGCTGGTTCCTCGGTTTCCTCTCCCCTGTCCATGAACTCGGCAATGAAATCCGCTAAAGCTTGCCCATTAATAGCTCTTCGAGGGTGATAAGTGACGTCGTATTGACTAAGCTCTATGTTCTACTTTAATAACCTTCCCGAAGTTTCTGGCCGAAAAAGAACTTGTCTTAGCGGTTGGTCGGTGAGAACTTTTATAGGATGGGATTGGAAATATGGTCTTAGTCTTTGAAGAAATGAGCAGACAATATGCAAGTTTTTCTAACTTTGGATAGTTTAATTCTGCCTTAGCGAGTCGTTTACTGATGTAATAAACCGGCCTTTGGACCTTGGCATCTTCCCGGATAAGCACGGTGCTTAAGGCATGTGATGAAACGACCAAGTACAGGAATAGCTCCACTCCATCTTTGGGTTTGGAAAGCATTAGCGGGGATTCCATGCGCTTAATCAACTCTTCAAAGGTCGTTTGACATTCTGGAGTCCATTGAAAATCTTTCTTTTCTTTCTTCAAAGCATCAAAAAGTGGAATGCACCGATCTGTTGCCTTAAAGATGAATCGGTTGAGCGCAGCTACTTTCCTATTCAAGCTTTGAATCTCTTTCTTTGTTCTTGGAGGGCGCATTTCCCGTGAGGCTGTGACTTGAGAAGGATTCACTTCAATGCCCCTAGCGTTGACCATGATCCCGAGAAATTTTCTTGACGAAACTCCAAATGAGCATTTAAGAGGATTTAACTTCATGCCATATTTTCTAAGGGTGTGAAACATTTCGGCTAGATTCTCCAGATGATCATCAGCTTTCTTAGATTTTACCAGCATATCATCTACATACACCTCCATTGTGTTCCCGATTTGGGGTTTGAACATGAAATTCACAAGGCGCTGGTACGTTGCTCCCGCATTTTTTAGTCCAAACGGCATGACTTTATAGCAATATAAGCCTCTATCTATTATTAAACTTGTGTTCTCTTCATATGGCTTATGCATTATGATCTGATTATACCCAGAGTATGCATCCATAAAGGATAACAATTCGTGCCCCACCGTCGCATCGACGAGTTGATCAATCTTAGTTAATGGAAACCTATCATTGGGACATGCCTTGTTAAGATCCGAGTAATCTATTCACACTCTCCATTTGCCGTTGAACTTTTTCACAAGGACCGGGTTTGAAACCCAATCGAGATATGTATATTCTCGTATAAAGTTATTTTTAAATAACCTGTCTACTTCTTCTTTCAATGCCATAGATCTTTCAAGTCCTTGAATTCGTCTCTTTTGCTTCACAGGAGTTAAGCTGGGATTGATATTCAACTTATGAGCAATTACATCAGGTGATATTCCGCACATGTCGGAATGCGTCCACGTGAAAACATCTAAGTTTTCTTTTAGAAACAATATCAAATCTTTCTGCAATTTTAGGCCCAGCTGAGAATCTATTTTCAAGACCCAGTCTGGATCTTTATCATGTACCGGAATAGAGATTGTGACTTGCATTTGAGATGTTATGATGAAAATGCATTTTGCTTGTTGTACTTTAAGCTTTCATATTATCTTTGTCGTACTTTGTTGCTTTGCGTTCCATGATTGTATTCTTTTCATACTCACAACACAAAGAAGTTTTTTGCACTACAAATCATTTTGTTATTGCAAAAAATGATCTCGTGGTACTTTTGTAAACTGGTTTTTCAGTTGCAGCCACGAATCATTTATTAGATGGACTTATATGATCAATCTTGGTTTTGACTGGTGCAATTTTTTAAGCTTCTTTTCCGTGAATAACCGCCTTTGTTCTTATCACAGTATCTACAGTTTTCAATTTTGCTTCAGTCGTTTCAAGGTTCCATTTTGTTGGTCAAACTAGTCCTTGTTTGCTCTAGACCTTTAATGTAAGATTGTGACGAGTTTGTGGTATGTTTAAGTGAGCATTATTAAATTTCTTTAATGTGGTGGTTATGCCCCCATACCAAAATTTGTCACAAATTTTTTAAAAGGTTGGGCACGACTCATGATTAAAGATTTCTGGTCTAGTCGATCCAACTCATAGGTTTTCGTGAGGATGAATTTCTATTTTTGTGCCCCAGCTTGAGAGGTCTTATACTTTTAATATATTCAATCATATTTCTCGCTAACCTGGCAATCCAGGCCCTTCAGAGATTATATTTGAACACATGCCCCCTGGGAGGTCTTTGGTTTAAAGACCCAGTGTATGTCGCAGTCAGACCATGTATTAATGGTACCGACGATGGACTGGGTGCCCCTCGGGGAGGTCTTTGGTTCAAAGACCCAGTGTTTTTATCGTAATCCAGCCATGTATCAATGGCGTCGACGATTGACTAGGTACCCTTTGGGGAGATCTTTGGTTTAAAGACCTAGTGTTTTTATCGTAATCCGGCCATGTATCAATGACATCGACGATTAACTGGATGCCCCTCGGCGAGGTCTTTGGTTTAAAGACCCATCGTTTTTATCGTAATCCAACCATGTATCAATAACGTCGACGGTTGGCTGGGCGCCCCTGGGGAGGTCCTTGGTTTAAGATTGCATTGTTTCACGGGGCAGACGCCGGTTCATTTATCGGGTTTACCACGATTTGTTAGAACTAGGGCCTGGAACCTTGCAATTAAGAAGATGCCCCTTCCGTGAAACTCGCAGCTTTATTTGTAGCTTGAACGCTGCTTCATTTGACCACTTAATTCCTGGTGTCCCTTCTTTGCGATGTTGTGCTTCACACCTTCGTATTTGTTGCGAATGATGTTTTGAGCATTGAGCAATGGGTACTAGAGCTATCCCAACCGGGATGTGCTGTAATGGTCATCAGGCTTTATTAGGTCATTGATGCGTTAGCGTTCTTTTAAGGGACCTGCAATCAAAATCGAATCTTAGCAAAGAATTTGCAAACGTATGATTTAGGCAAGTAAAGCAATTCCTTTCATTAATATGTATAAAGCTTGTAACACTATTGCATGGTATTTACAATGCATTATGTTTATTACTTCGTTAGAGCATGTGAAAGATATATTAAGCAAAGTAGTGACGGAGGTGTATGGTGTTCCATGCCCTCGGAAGTTGGATCCCATCCATTGTCTTTAGCTCGAATGTGCCGTCTGAGAATTTTTGACTTATCATATATGGTCCCTCCCAACTGGATCTGAGTGCTCTAGTTCCTGTCATGATTCTTTTTAGAACAAGGTCCCCAACTTGGAAGGTTCTCTGTTTTACTTTGGCATTGAAATGACGAGCTATTCTTCTTTGGTGTGCAATGACTCTGAGTTCTGCTTATATTCTTTTTTCCTCAAGCAAATCGAGTGCTTCGAGCTACAGTTTCTCATTCTCTTCTTGGCTGAAGTGGACTCTTCTATGAGTTGGAACCTCCAGCTTTACTGGAATCATAGCCTCGGATCCAAATGCAAGAGAGAATGAAATGTGCCCTTTCGCAGTTTTATAAGTGGTTCGATATTCCCATAGTGCAAGGGGAAGCTCGTCTACCCAACTACCTTTAGCTTTTTCGAGCCTCTTTTTAATGGTTGACTTCAAAATTTTGTTGATTGCTTCAACTTGCCCTTTGGCCTGCGAATGAGCAACAACTGCAAAACTCTTTTTAATCTTGTACTTGGTACAAAAATATAAGAATTCACCGCTCTGAAATTGAGTCTCATTATCGGTGATATTTTCTGTGGTACCCCAAACCTACAGATATTGTTCTTCAAGACAAAATTGATCTCCTTCTTCGAAGTAATAGTAGCTAGTGGTTCAGCTTCAGCCCATTTAGTGAAATAGTCAACTGCTACTATTGCATACTTCATATTTAATTTACTTGTATGTAATGCCCCAATCAAATCTATGCCCCAGACGGCAAATGGCCATGGGATGACCATTTGAGTCAATTCAGTGGGAGGTGCCCTCGGAATTTTTGCAAATCTTTGGCATCTATCGCACTTTTTAACATAGGTCATCGCATCCAGGTTCACATCATGCCAAAAGTAGCCATATCGCAGAATTTTCTTGGCCAGTGTTTGACCGTCTATGTGACCCCCGCAATTACCCTCATGTAACTTTGTCAAGATCTCTTTGGATTCCACCTTGATTACACATCACAACAGTGGCATGGAGAATCCTCGTTTGTATAGTCCTCCGTCCTGGATAAGGTATAATGGAGCTTTGAGTAATACCTTCCTCCGTTTTTTTGGTTCCTTTGGAAGTGTTCCGTTGAGGATATATTCCTTGATCGAAGTCATCCAGGACATAGGCTCTTCAGCTATCTCCATGATCCAATTGATATCCACCTCCTCATAGTGGGGATTTGAAAGGACTTCGACGAGTATTAAGCCCAACAACTGTGCATCTGAAGAACTAGCGTATTTACCAAGAGAATCTGCCTTTGAGTTTTCTTCTCTATGAATGTGAGTTATAGTGTAGTGGTCGAGGTCGTTAAGAAGTTCCATGGCTTTGGTAAGATAAGAAGGAAGGTTTCCAACTTTAGTTTGGAATTCTTTCAGGACTTGACATACAACTAGTTGAGAATCGCTAAAAATTTGTAAGGTTTTAGATTTAGCTCCTTAGCCAATTTTAGCCCGGTTATCAATGCTTCATATTCGGCGTCATTATTTGTTGATGGTAATTCCAATCTTAAGGCGTAGCATAGAGAATGGTCGTCTGGAGTTTCCAAGACAATTCCGGCCCCTGAACAGTAATCATTTCTGGACCCATCAGAGTATAGCTTCCAACTAGTCATCGTTTCTGTTGGTTCCTCGGTTTCCTCTCCCCTGTCCATGAACTCGGCAATGAAATCCGCTAAAGCTTGCCCATTAATAGCTCTTCGAGGGTGATAAGTGACGTCGTATTGACTAAGCTCAATGTTCTACTTTAATAACCTTCCCGAAGTTTCTGGCCGAAAAAGAACTTGTCTTAGCGGTTGGTCGGTGAGAACTTTTATAGGATGGGATTGGAAATATGGTCTTAGTTAATTTGAAGAAATGAGCAGACAATATGCAAGTTTTTCTAACTTTGGATAGTTTAATTCTGCCCTAGCGAGTCGTTTACTGATGTAATAAACCGGCCTTTGGACCTTGGCATCTTCCCGGATAAGCACGGTGCTTAAGGCATGTGATGAAACGACCAAGTACAGGAACAACTCCTCTCCATCTTTGGGTTTGGAAAGCATTAGCGGGGATTCCATGCGCTTAATCAACTCTTCAAAGGTCGTTTGACATTCTGGAGTCCATTGAAAATCTTTCTTTTCTTTCTTCAAAGCATCAAAAAGTGGAATGCACCGATCCGTTGCCTTAAAGATGAATCGGTTGAGCGCAGCTACTTTCCTATTCAAGCTTTGAATCTCTTTCTTTGTTCTTGGAGGGCGCATTTCCCGTGAGGCTGTGACTTGAGAAGGATTCACTTCAATGCCCCTAGCGTTGACCATGATCCCGAGAAATTTTCTTGACGAAACTCCAAATGAGCATTTAAGAGGATTTAACTTCATGCCATATTTTCTAAGGGTGTGAAACATTTCGGCTAGATTCTCCATATGATCATCAGCTTTCTTAGATTTTACCAGCATATCATCTACATACACCTCCATTGTGTTCCCGATTTGGGGTTTGAACATGAAATTCACAAGGCGCTGGTACGTTGCTCCCGCATTTTTTAGTCCAAACGGCATGACTTTATAGCAATATAAGCCTCTATCTATTATTAAACTTGTGTTCTCTTCATATGGCTTATGCATTATGATCTGATTATACCCAGAGTATGCATCCATAAAGGATAACAATTCGTGCCCCACCGTCGCATCGACGAGTTGATCAATCTTAGTTAATGGAAACCTATCTTTGGGACATGCCTTGTTAAGATCCGAGTAATCTATTCACACTCTCCATTTGCCGTTGGACTTTTTCACAAGGACCGGGTTGGAAACCCAATCGAGATATGTATATTCTCGTATAAAGTTATTTTTAAATAACCTGTCTACTTTTTCTTTCAATGCCATAGATCTTTCAAGTCCTTGAATTCGTCTCTTTTGCTTCACAGGAGTTAAGCTGGGATTGATATTCAACTTATGAGCAATTACATCAGGTGATATTCCGCACATGTCGGAATGCGTCCACGTGAAAACATCTAAGTTTTCTTTTAGAAACAATATCAAATCTTTTGGCAATTTTAGGCCCAGCTGAGAATCTATTTTCAAGACCCAGTCTGGATCTTTATCATGTACCGGAATAGAGATTGTGGCTTCAGCTGGCGCCACTCTGTTTACCCCCATACCAGCTTTTCTGGGATAAATCTCCTTATGAACTCCGCTATGCTCGCCAGTATGGGGGGCCCCGCCCTAATTGCTATAAGGGGGAGTCATGAATGCGGAGCGGAGGCTCCACATTCTTCTTCACTTCCTTCTTCCTCGCTTCGACAAGCTCAACCAGATAACACTCCCTTGCCACCTGTTGGTCACCTTCCACAATGCCAACTTCATTTTCGGTAGGGAATTTCATCGTCAGACACCACGGGGCCATTGTTATTGTAAATGCTGCCAGGGTTGGTCTTCCAAGGAAAGCATCGTATGCGGACAACTCATCGATTATGACAAAATCTTGCGTTAATGCAGCCTTCCGTTCTCCTTCTCCAAGTTCGACAAGAAGATTGATGATGCCAATTGGTCGAACGGCTTGCCTCGTAAATCCGTGGATTTTATTCTGACATGCTTTTACATTGTCCATGGAAATGTTCATCTTATTAAATGCATTAATGAAAAGGACATTAACGGATGCCCCACTGTCAACCAAGACTCCCTTGACGATGGCCGGACCCAAACCGATAGTAACTACCATTGGATCTACAGTTGGCGTTAGTAGTCCATCTGAGTCCATATCTTTGAACACAATATCATCCCACGGAGTTTTTGGCATTTTTGCCATCAAGGCTTCATTCATGGTCATGAGCTCTTCTCCTTTCGGCAGGTTCTTTACTTCATTAGTGTATTTCACAATGTCCCCCCAGCTTCTTCTAGTTGGGCGAGGCCCACCTGAAATGGTATTGATTATCAACCTTGGGATGACATCGACCGAAGCATTCTCATTCTGCCTAGGTTGCCCTGTAGACGTTCCTTGGCCTTGAGCAGTTCGAGTGTTCTGCGGGTTCTTTGCATACTGCTGAAGTCTTTTTTCCTTATCAGTTCCTCAATCAAGTTATTCAGGTGTTTGCACTCATTTGTATTGTGACCTGACTGGTTATGAAACCGGCAAAACCTTTCCTAATTTAATCGCAGCATCACCGATTTTCACTTGCTTCAATGTTGGGTACTCTTCAGTATCTTTGGTTGCCATAAAAATGTTCTCCATGGTGTCGTTCAAAGGGGTCAATTCTAAAATTTTAAAGAAGTGAAGTTTTTTGTTGGCTCGATTATTTCTTCCATCATTGCCCCTTTTCTGACTACCGGGATTCTTCTGGTCACCTTCTGCATCATTATTTTTCTTCTCGGGCTGTATGCTGCTTTCAGGAACATCTAGGATGGATCTTCATCCACACCTATATATTCCTTGGCTTTGTCAAACAATTCTTCAAGCGTACTTGGTTTCTTCTTCTTAATCCATCGTCCAAGCTTAGTCTTCTTGCTTATGGCTCCCTTAAAAGCCATTAAAACCAAACGAGGCTCATAGTTTCCAACTTTAGCTACAACAATGTTGAATCGGGTGAGAAAAGCCTTGATAGATTCTCCTGACCTTTGCACGAGTTCGTTCAACTCCATGATGTCCCGCACCTTTGTTGCTTGGAGCCTGAACTGCTTTCGGAATAGCTTGGCCAAGGTAGCAAAATCATCCATAGAAAACGTTGGGATCACTTGTCCCATTGTAGGCTTGAACTGTCAGAGGTTTGAACTTTTTTTGATATGGATCCATCTTGATCCTCTCCATAAGCGAGGTTTTGGTAGGAGCGAATCCCCAATCCTTCTCATCGTTTTGCTTTTTCAGACTTTTCTCCATTATCTTGCGAACCATTTATGATAGGCGCTCCTCCTCGTTGAACTGGTCCACAGGGTGGACGCCATCAACCTTACCGGATGTTTGCCTAAGAAAACGGTCATGGTTCGAATTCCGGGGCCCCGGGCCTCCTCCTTGGGGAGGTGCCCCTTTGGTGGTACCAAATGCTTGTCGAGAAGTTGCTTTATCGGAGCAGTTTCATGTAAGAGGCTTGGCTTCCTTTTGAGGGTCATTAGGATATGTGACCTCTTGGGCAGAATTTTCTTGATTTGGACTTGAAGAGGAAGAACTTGCATTTTCTGTATGATCCGCTTGAGTAGATTTAGCGCGAGCGGTATCCATAGCTACCTTTTCCATAGCGGCTTGCATGGCAAACATAGACTCAAGCTTCTTTATAATGGCATTGTTTGCAATGTCCATTTGACTTGTCAAGCCCGCAACAACTTCATTCAATTCTCCTCTTGTAATAGCTTCCCCAGTCTATGAAGTTTCACCAACTTCAAATTGGTTGGTGAGGGGAGTAGTTTCGTTGTTAACGGCATTGTCGATCTCTTCGATAGTCTTACTAGTACTCTTCCTTGATGGTTTACCCATGATTTCGGATAAGAACTTAAATTTGAAAGCAAGTTCGTTGATTGGCCTAGACCGAAGCCTCGTAGGATCTATGGCGAGAATGAACTTAGAACCTCAATGCAAGGCCTTCAACCTTGTGTGAGATAGTGTGAGAGAAGGAAGCACGAATCGGCCCCCACGGTGGGCGCCAAATGTTAAAACTCAAAATGATTAAAACACCAAAGGTACACTAATGTTACTTCACCAATGCGGTAAGGGAATAAGTAGAGCCAAAATCGTTAAACGCAAGTAAAAGACAACGATTTATAGTGGTTCGATCTTACGAAATATCTACATCCACTTTAGCAACAATTTCCATTAACAATTCAAGAGTTACAACTGTAGGGTCTCTCAAAAATACATTCATCTTCTCTCTAACACTTAGAACTCACTTCAATCAAATCAAATCAGCGAAGAATCAAGTAGATCCCTCAAAATGCAAGGAAAATAGCGGAGAATCTTTATTTCTAAAAAGCTTGAGCACTTTTTGGTAGGATTCATAATGGATTCAACGCTTGATCTTTGCTTTGGAATGGTAGGAGGTGTTAGAATCACTTAGAACAAGAGAGGAAGCAATTCGGCAGCCCTTCGGGGTCACGGAAATCGGTCCCTAAAAATAGGGAAGCCATGGCCTATTTATAGGAGAGCTTGGAGTGAATTGGTGAACTGAAATGTGCATATGCCGGCTATGAGTCGAACATACAAGTAATTACAGAAATGCCACTGCCAGCTGTTGACAGTTGTGTCCAGCCGTCTTTATGGATCAATGTTCGATCGACCCACTAGGAGCTTGTTTGATCGACTCGAAGAGAGCATGTTCTACCGGTCACAGAGAGCCTGTTCGATCGGCCCTTCTGGAAGTTCATGATTGACAGATCCTGTTGCACTACAATGTTCGACCTGCGTATGACACTTGTTCTACCGACCCTTGTCATTCGATCCTTACTTATTCGACCCTTGCTTGTTCAATCCTACGATGCCCAAGTCCTCTACGTTGTCCTAATGCCTATTCGACCCTGGATCGTTCGATCATGAGTGTTCGATCTTATGAGTGTTCAGTCTTTATGCTTGTTCGAGTGGCTTTATTACTTGAACCACATCTGTGCTCGAATCACATGTTCAATCCATTAATGGGTGCATGATTTTTATGGATTAACAAACCCAATACTCCTTGTTGTCGGATTTTAGCTCAATACTCCTTGTTGTTGGGATATAAACATGTTAATTTGTAGTAGGAACCCAATACTCCTTGTTATCAGGTTTTAAAGCTCAGTACTCCTTGTTGTCGGGCCTTTTGGACTTGAAAAAATAAATAAGCTCAGTACTCCTTGTTGTCGGGGTTAATAAAATAAATTGTTTTGAGGGCCAAATTAAGGGTTGGGGGATTTGAGCCAAGTTGTTTGGGATCCATTCCGTATAGCATACCCTAGTTATCATTTAGACTTCACTTGAGGTAAGGGCATACACCATGTTATGTTGTGGATCTAAGTTAGTCCAATTGAGAGGGTGTAAGTGTGTTTCCGGCGAGTCAGTGTGCATACTCTGCTTCAATTTGGGGACATAACACATTTTCACATCTATGGATAAAGTTATGTCAAATCGTTGATGGGCCAGGGCCTGATAAACTCAAACCCGTAGTGATATAGGTTATCCATTATTCGACGCAACCGATCATTTGAGTAGTACTTGGAATTTCTTTCTAATTTGTTCTATTTGTAGGAGTGAAAACAATCAACATTATTATCGAATAGCTTTGTATAGCATTTTTTTATTATACCTCTACTTTATTCTGTTCACTTTTAGTTATGCACAGATACTTATTCCTTTATTTATAGTAGACTACTGTTTTATTTATGTATCCCCTGCTATTAGTTGTGCTAGAAATTACTACAGCTCACCAGACTTTTTGTCTGATCCATTATCTCCTTTTTGTTCTTTCCTTTTTCTTCCTCCAAACTCCCAGGGAGGAAGTGGTTAGCTCGAATTGATCTTTTGACTTCTCTTGGAAGATTCTTTTGTATATGTACTGTTTATCTTATTTTCTTTCTGTGGTTTGCTTGTATTTTCTTTTGGCTATTTGGGGATAATTTTGTTTTGTACTCTGATATTTCTTCTGTGACTGAGATTGAGACATGGTACTTTTATGACACTAGTTTATCTAAAATGATTGAGAATGGTTAATGATTTAGTCACTTTAATATAAATTGTATTTTCTTCCGTCGTGAATTTATTCTTTATATCTTGTGAAATCTTAGTCTCTGTGATGAGTACTTGTCTTTATACCTACAACGCTCCGCATTTCTTAACGAGATTCTATGTTTGGATAGCATTAAGGGAGTGCAGAATGTTACATTTGGTACCAGAGCCTAAGGTTTCCAAGATCATAAAAATTTCTATTTTAAATAAGACATTTTGAAAGAAAAACTATTTTCAAAAGCTAGAAGTTAATTTTGTAAATTAAAATATATCTCCTCCAGTCAAAATTACAACATTCCTTTGATTCCTTAGAATTCTAAATTTCTTTCCTATCTTTTGTACAGTATGTCAGGAGCCTCTAATCTTCCTAAAGGCGTTCCTTTCCCTTGTTGGTTTCGTAGATATCTAGAAGCTACGATCCTGCTGAGGGACAATGACATGCACAGATTCTAGCACCTAATGTAGTGGTTCCTCCTAACCCACCCGCAGCTGTGAATTTCTCTAAGCTTTGTAAGGACTTCTTTAGTTTGGGCAGCAAGACTTTTCCGGGTACAGAGATATTTGTGGAGGCACGCACCTGGTTTAGAGAGACCGAGAGGTTTTTTGAGTTGTTGGAACTTGAGGATGGGACGAGGGTTCGACTTGCAACTTGGCAACTTAAGGAGGAGGCTTCATTTTGGTGGGAAACTGTAAAGGCCGAACGAAGGAATATAGATTGGGCTGGAATCAGAAATAGGTTTGGAAGGAAGTTTTAGTCACCTACTAATGAGGGAATGCAGTTGGAAAGGTTATCAAATTTGAAGCAAGGAGATATGTCACTAAAGAATACATCAACAGGCTTAACGAGTTATCTAGGTTTTGCATGGACTTGGTCAATATTGTACACATGAAGGCTGTTCAATTTGCAAGAGGGTTGAATCAACCTCTCCAAGGCTTGGCTATGACTCTCATTCCTACAGGAGCGACATATAAGGCTTTGATTAAGATGGCTTTGGTGCATAAGTATAAGAAAGAAGAAGTCAAGGAAGAGAAAAGTGAGGCTCCTAAGTTCTCTGGTCCTAAGAAAAAGTTTTGAAATAAAAAGACAAGAAGAGGCTAAGGTGAAATTCGCAAAAAAGACCAATCAAGGCTGAGATCAAGTGTCATGGTTGTGGGACGCTAAACATCTCATCAGGGACTGTAGAAGGATGAACGGAAAGTTCTATAGTTGTGGGCAGCCAGGATATCTGCGTAGGGCATGTCCACAGAAGACTGGACAGAGTGCTAGTACAGTAGCAGCATCAGCTCAGGTTCATGTATTGGAGGCAGCACCGACCAACAGTGGTGTTGATAGGGGAAGAAAAGTCTCTTTTGAAGGTTTGATCTCTGTCTCAGATTATCCTACTCATACACTTTTCGATTCGGTACATTCACATTTGTTTATTTCCAGTACTTTGGTTGACTGTTTGTACTTAGAAATCTCATTAGTTACTGATCCCATCGTAGTTTCTAACCTTATAGGTGGTTCGGCACACTTATCTATGATTTGTAGGGGTTTGAAAATTTCCATTTTGTGCGTAGAATTTGATTGTAATGCCTATATATTGGGATTTTCATGTTATAGGATGATTTTGGGATGGATTTGTTAGCCATGTAGGGGGTCGTACTTGACTGCGAGAGCAGGGTCATTCGTTTGAACACTTGTAGTGGTAGGACCCTAGAAATTTCTTGCGACCCACGAGGGGTAGTCATGTGAATTTTCTTTACTCCCTAAATTCATCTGTTGATATCTACTCGGTACCTGTTGTTTGTGAATATCCAGACGTATCTGAAGAGGTTAGAGATTGCCACTTAGGCAATCAATTGATTTTCAAATTTTTCTTGATGAGAACACAAAGCCTATGGTACTGCCGGTTCGGTATATAGCTCCGAGGGAACAGAAAGAGTTGAGCAAGCAAGTGGGTGAGCTTTTGGAGAAGGGTTGTATTAGGTGGAGTATTTATGAGTGGGGAGCACCAATTGTCTTCACCACTTGGGCCGATGGTTCCCTTCGTCTATGTGTAGATTACCGAGAATTGAATAAGCTCACAAAGAAGAATCTTTACCCACTCACTCAGATAGATGATTTATTCAATCATTTGGTAGCCACACCAGTATTTTCTCAGATTGATTTGGCTACTGGTTTTCATCAGTCGCACATGGTAGAGGATAGCATCGATAAGACGACATTCCAGACTCCTGATGGCTTCTTCGAGTGGTTGGTTATGCCTTTTGGGCTAACCAACGCACCCACATATTTTATGGATCCGATGAATAAGGTCTTCAGAGTCGTTCTGAATAAGTTCGTCATGGTTTTCATGGATGATATTTTGATCTTCTCAAGGAATGAGGATGAGCACACTCTACATTTAGGAGAGGTTCTCAATACTCTCTGAGCTCACCAGTTGAATGCAAAATTTTCCAAATGCCATTTTCGGAGGAAGGAGGTGCATTTCTTGGGGAATATGGTCTCTAAGGATGAGTTGGTTGTTGACCCTGCCAAGATAATAGCATTACAGGATTGGAGGATCGCCAATAACACAATTGAGGAAGGAGTTTTCTTCGCTTAGTGGGTTACTACAAAAAGTTCATTAAGGACTTCGCATGGATCTCATCACCATTAACCTGACTTACTAAGAAGAATCTGGCTTTCTCTTGGGATATTGATTGTGAGGATGCTTTCCATAGGCTGAAGATTGCTCTTACCAGTGCACCGGTTTTAACATTACCCGATGATCTAAGATGTTTATAGTATATAATAATGCTTGTGGGATAGGTCTAAGTGCAGTATTAATGCAAGAGGGTAGAGTAGTGTGCTACGGTAGTGGGCAACTAAGAGTTCATGAGAGAAATTACCCTGCACATGATTCGGAGTTAGCCGCCATAGTAGTTGCACTTAAGTATTGGAGACACTACCTACTAGGAGAAAGGTTCGAGCTTTTTACAGATTACTAGTCACTCAAGCATTTATTCTCTTAGAAGGATCTCGATTAGAGTCAACAGAAGTGGATGAAGTTCATGGCGTCATATGATTTTGATATTTATATACCACAGGCAAGGGGAACGTGGTGGATGATGCGTTGAGCATATAGAGAGAGACACTGAGTCCTTTTCTTGTTGAGTGGTAAAGCTTGGAGTATATAACCACCTTTGATTTTCGACTGTCTACATACTCCATACCAAGATTGTTGGCATCATTGGAGGTGAAATCTACTTTATTAGAGCAGATTGGAGCTAGACAAAGAGACATTTAATTACATATATTCTCAAATTAACATGAATGAACATTAAATTACGTATTTTCCCAAGTTAGCATGAATGAACATAAACATTCAATCACATATTTTTCCCAAATTAACATGAATGAACATAAACATTTAATCACATGTTTTTCCTAATTAACATGAATGAACATAAACATTTTAATCACATATTTTTCCCAAATTAAAATGAATGAACATAAATGTTTAATTAACATGAATGACAATTTTCCATATTCCTCAAATTAACATATCCTCTTTATCGTCAATTAACATAAGTGACAAATTACCATATTCCTCAATTTAACATATCTTCATTAACGTAAATAAGAGAAAAATAATCATATTCCTCAAATTAATATATCCTCTTTAGTGTCAATTAACATGAGTGAAAAATTAGCATAAACATATATACAAATTAAAGTCAATTACATAT
The DNA here is from genome assembly GCA_030737875.1 of Allium sativum. NCBI lineage: Eukaryota > Viridiplantae > Streptophyta > Magnoliopsida > Asparagales > Amaryllidaceae > Allium > Allium sativum. The sequence continues at coordinate 1,008,354,988 of CM060916.1, forward strand.
TTATCCTAATAATGCCATATTAATGTCAAATACATGTTTTCCAATCAACGTCATGTTCCCAAATTAATGTTAATTAACATAAATGGCAATTTAACATAACATATGTACAAATTAATGTCAATTACATGTTTTTCAATTAATGTCATACTAACATCTTTACAATCAATAACATGTTTACCAAGTTATGTTCACAAATCAACATCAAATACTGTGTTCTTACTATTCAATGCCATATTTAATGCCAAATACATATTTACAAATGACATTGCTTCTTAATATAAAATTAAGTTTAAGCTACCCATGTTTACATATTCTTCCTCTATAATAATCACAATTTACAATATTATTTCTAATATGTCGAATTTCCCTTTTTAATGTTATTTCATACTTTTCTAACTCAGTGCAATTCAAACGGTAGAGGCATAATACTACTCTAGCTAAAACAAACAACAGAAAGGGGAAAAAGAAGAGAGATGTACATAAAAACATATAATAATTGAAAATGAATAGGTAATTGACAGTAATTAAAATAACATATAAGAATAAACTTCTAAACATTTTTACTTTTCAAATCTAAAATATACTTACTATCAAAGTTCTTTTATTTAGAATACTACAACAACTATTGGATCTGTTTAACTTTAACTTAAAAGAAATATGAAAATTACAGTAATAATCACAATAGTTATTGTAGATTTAGAAAATCATTTAAATTAGTTGTTGTAGAAAAATTGGAATTGTTCTCTTTAATCTATATTTAGGCAACACCTCGGCATCTTCATATTTTTTAGTGTGCTGCTATTGACACCCTAGTTTCCTCTCCTGGCCACCAAAACTAAAAGCACCCCCATTTAATAACATTCTACCCTTCTGGCCACCGCAATATTAAAAAAACTTAAAACGGAGAGGCCACCGCAGTCTTCAAAAAAAAAAAAAAAAATTCTCCTTTCTCTCCTGTCACGTTGTTGATACTAATTCGAATGCAAAATATATGTAATATTTTCTTAATCACTAAAGCTGATTTTGTTTATTGATCGTTGGGCTTCTGAACGTGGTTTGACACAAAATTTCGGTTGTTTTCAACTGTGAAGACCAATGTATAACGAACATTAAAATGGAAATCCCATGTTCAGTTGCAAATAGGCAAAATCACCTTCGTCGTACGGTTGTTGACCACTGATGAAACCTTTCGCATATAAAAAGATTTTTTTTCCATGGTGCATAACCACCATTTACTAACTCCATTTTCGGTGAATAACTACCGAAGCCTTATTTTTTTTTCAGTCTCTTACAAACGAATTGGTGAAATATTCAAATATAAAAGTTAATAGTTCCTTTCGGCTGTTTACAACCGTTATTTTAATTTATATTTGGTAGTTGGTAATCGAATAGTGGGTTTACACTTCTAGGTGATTTGGTCGGTTGTGTACCACCATGAATGTGATTGTTTATCGGTCCCTTACCACCGAATGCTGATGAAATAGGTCGAGCAATTTGTATATTTCTGTTCGGCTGTGTGCATCCGAAATTTTGAATTACTCTTAGTAGTTGACGACTGAGTGAATAAATTGTGGTGGCCAGAAGTATGTAAAAAATAATCATGTCTATTAAATTTTTTAAGGTGGCCAAGGGAGGAAATTGAGGTGTGAATAGCAACATCGTATTTTTATTTAGAATTTAGCTTGGAGGAAGAAGAAATGATGAATGTTTGTGTGTAGAAAACAATGAGCCTGCTAGCCTATTTACAAATTACCTAGGATATCGATGCCAAATTATCATGTCTACAAGTCAGTGTCAATTAATATGTGATTCCAATATCAATGCCATGTCTACCCTATTACACCAACATTAACATGTTTTTTCCTATCTCAACATCAAATGAACATAAATGTCTAATTAACATTTTTCCAAATTAACATTAAATGAACATAAATAACTAATTGACATGTTTTTTTCCAAATTAATATTAAATGAACATAAATGTCTAATTGACATGTTTTTCCCAAATTAATATGAAATGAACATAGGTGACCTTTTCCTTAATTAAATTGAACAAAAATGACAAATTACATGTCTTCTCCAATTAACATATTCTCCATAACTAATGTCAATTAACATGAATGCCTAATTACCATGTTTCTCGAATTAACGTATCCTCCTTAATGTTAATTAACACGAATTACCATGTATCTCAAATTAATAGACTCTCTTGATGTCAATTAACATGAATGACAAATTACTATGTTCAACATCTACAAATTAATGTCAAATGCATGTTCACCAAGTCAATGCCATATTAATATGTATACAAATTAATGTCAAATACATGTTTACAAATAACGTGTCTTCTTAATATGAAATTAAGCTTAACCTATTCATATTTACATATTTTCCCTTTATAATAATTCCAATTTACAGTGCAAATTCTAATATGCCCAATATCCCTCTTTAACGTTATTTTATACTATTCCAAATCTATGCAACTCAAATGGTAAAGGCATAATAAGACCGTAAATAAAAAAAATGACAGAAAGGGGATAAGGAAGAAAGATTTACATATAAACAGACAATCATTGAAAATGAATTGGTAATTTAAAGAACAATAACATATAAGAATAAACTTATGAACACTATTAATTTTCTGATCCAATGTATATTTACTGCAAAATTCTTTTTATTTAGATTACTGCAACAACTATTGTATCTATTTAACTTTAACTTAGAACTAATATGAAAATCACAGTAACACTCACTTGATATTCATGTAGATCCAAAAAATTCCTTTGAAATAGTTATTGTTGAAGAAAAGCAAGAAGTATCCCTTCAATCTATGTATTGGTAGCAACCCGACATTTTCTAAATTTATTTAGAAATAACTTGGAGAAGGAAGAAGATGAAGATATGCTTGTGTGTAAGATATGTATGTTGAATGTTTTGTATTAACGTTCATTTATCAATTGCTTTTGCTAGCAATTTCTCTTATATATTGTTATTCTATTTGTGTTCATGATTTTTTTTGGATAATATATGTTTTCATTCCGTTACGATATCTTATCAATGTCTTTGTTTAGTGTTTTATTCCAATTTTAACTAACAACCTATCCTTAATGGTATTTAAAAGTAAAAGGATATCGTAAGATGCTTACTTTTAGGTATTATGATGAGCGGGTAGTTACAAAAGAAAAGATGGTTTTACATGGACCCACTCAAATATGGTAGGAGTAGATCCTAACGCCATGTGTCACACATTGGACATTGATGCGAACATAACACCGGTTTGGCAAAAGAGAAGGCAACTTGATATAGTTTGATCACTAGCTTTGAAAAAAGCAGTTAAGAGGTTACTGGAAAACGGAAGGCAAAATTTTATTCAATATGTCTAGCAATTCCAGTATTAGTCAAGAAACCTAATGGAAAATTGAGAACTTATGTTGATTACACAAAGTTAAACAGAACTTGTCCAAAAGATTGCTATGGTCTAATAAGGATTGGTCAACTTGTGGATGCAACTAGCATTCATCAACTCTTATTTTTTATAGTCTGTGTTCTGAAAACAATCAGAATCACATGCTTAAACTAGATTAAAAAAAAAAATACTAGTTTCACCTTTGGCTGAGGAACCTACTACAATAAGGTAATCCATTTTGATTAAAGAATACTGGAGCAACCTACCGAAGGTTAGAAAATCGAATGTTTTGTGATATGATAGTGAAGTCTAAGAAGGAGGCTAACCACTTAGCCAATTTAGGTGAAACCTTTGGTATGACGCGGAAATATTAAATGAAGCTTAATTCATAGAAATTCTCTTTTGGAATCCAATTCAAGATATTATTAGGGTGTTTCGTTTGCGCACGAGGAAATGAAGCCAATCGAGAACAAGTTAAATGTTCAGGGATATGGAAGAGCCCAACATAAGTAAAGATGCAATAAATCTATAGAAAAAGGCACCAGTATTAAACAGATTCATTTCAAGAGCAACTGGTAAGACAAGCACAGATAACCCTAATAGGTTATCGAGCAAACCCTAGTATAGACGAGGAAACAATAGAAAAGGAATCGATAGTATTAACATGATCGAAAGCACTTAGAGGAAAAGAAGATTTCGAAATAGCTCTTTTTGAAAGAGACACAAATTGTGCAAGTTTGTGATAGATATTGAATGCCCCAATCGTTAGATATTTATCCAATGGAGAATTATTAATCAACAAAAATGAAGCAAGAGGGTTAAACAATCAAACCCCTACTTTTGTTATTTTGGAAGAGATATTATACAAAAAAATATTCACTTCTCTGTCTATAATGTATGGACCCGCATTACAACTCCTTGTTTCCCCAAGACAAAGCACAACCCTACATATGCTCCAATCATCTCTAGTGTCGACTTTCAGTGGTAGAAAACTAGGTGCTCATAAACCATAACATCAAGAGACCTGGGAGTATGAAAAAACTTTTCTAAACATTCATGGACAAATTTTTCATTCATATGTGTTGAAATTGATGATTCAAATATTTGTGGAGAAGAAAAGATTGATTGTCAATCAAGAAATTAGCTTTATATGGAATAACTTGGGTGCCAAGTTTACTTGGAAGTCAAGAAAAATTGGGCATGAAATATACTTGGAGGTCAAGGAAACTTGGGCATGAAGTATACTTGGAGGTCAAGAAAACTTGGGTGCCAAGTTTACTTGGAGGACAAGAAAACTTCGGTGCTAAGTTTATTTGGAGGTCAAGAAATCCCTCTATATAAATAGAGAGGCTTGCTCATCTTTTGAATAACATGCCAATAGTGCTCTCTTCTTCATATCCTCAATAAGATCCCTATTTCGGTATAAATTATAGGGTGAGAAATATATTGAGTGTTTTTGTATTCCTCTCTTATGTACTCATTTCTTCAGTGAAATAAAGAATAGTTGTTGGGTCCGTGGACGTAGGCATGCCGAACCACGTTAAATCTTTGTGTCTTCTTATTCTCTTCTATTTTTGTTCTTTTGTTTGGTGATTATTTTTATTGAGTTAGTGGTTGATAACTAATCGACAAGCTAGATCTTGTATTTTGTATTGCTTCCGCATTTGTGTAATTTTTGCACAACAATATGTCCCTTTCCTATAACCATTCGGAGAACATATCTTAAAGGAAAAAAATCTACAGCACATAAAACCACAAAGTCCTCGGCATTTTGAGGCACTCCTTGACACATCCAAGTAGATAAACCCTTTAATACAATCCGTTTTGGCCTCAATAAAAGAAATCCTACAGGGGGAAGTCCTTTGTCCTCCTCGAGGAAAAGTCCTGGTACATTCAGACACCTCAAAAGGGAGTAAGTCCATGGCATATCCAAGGCACAATGCCTTTAGTGCCATACGCTTGGCCTCACTAAAGCATCTCTTAAGAGAAGAAAGTCCTTGATTGTCTCAAGGAAAAGCCTGTGCACATTTGGGAATCTTCTAAAGAGGGACACTCTTTGGCTTATCTAGGGTATAAGATTTATGAGACATCCTAATGATGCATCTCTTAGAAAAGGATAATAAATTCCAAATTACAACCAGACAAGAGCATATGGTCATCAATCAAAAAGAGATTTCAAATGTGAAACTGCTATTAATGGGCATAGATTTCTAGTCTTCCATTAGGCAATGAGTTTTTCTTCTTCTATTATTGAATACTGAACTTCTATTATTGGATTTTCAAACCTTTATTATTGGATTTCTGAAACTTTTGTCATTGGATTTCAGGACATTTATTATTCGATTTATGGTCTTTTGTTTTTCTAGTCTTTTATTATTTATTTCAGATATGAATTTCTAGTCTTCTAGTTTTCTTTTCTTCTATTATTATTCCTACATATGAATTTCGGTTTCTTTGGTTTCTTGATCTTTGATTATTAATGTCAGTTATGGATTTCTGGTCCTTTTGTTCACTGGTTTTCTATTATTACATCCATATGTGGACTTTGGTCTTTAGTTCTACTATTATAATTGCCAAATACAAGATTCTGGTGTTCTGGGTTTTTTGTCTTCTACTATTACCAGAAGTGATATTCTAGACCTCTTTAGTTTTCAAAATTTCTATTATTTCCATATATTGTCTTCAATTGTTCTATAGGAGATTCAAAACAGCTAGTCCTAATTATGATTATGATTTATGAAAATCCTAATTATAAATATTATACAAAAAAATATTCACTTCTAATGCTTTGGAGGAGTTCTTGTCTTCCTAATCTGGTCTTACTCTGTTTATTACCAAAGAATAAATCATCCACTTTGCGTTCCTTAGCTCCAAATGAGGTTTCATTCTTCCATTAGTAAAAAAAGTAACATCATACCACTTCGATCGAAAAAGTTGCATTGCTTCGCATCAAGTAGGTAGTGTTGTTACTCTGCATCTACTTTGTTTTCAGGAATAAGCTAGTCACCGACAAAGTGTAGGAAGGGCATTGATCTTCCCTTTACAGCCTAGAAGAATGGCATTGTCCCTGCCAAACCAACAAAATATGTCGTCACTTCAATTGTTTCACCTATTGGCAATGATAATAAATTTTCCTTGAAAGTATTCCACTTTGAACTCTACAGAAAGCCGGGAATCGATACAAATTGTTATATCGCGCACCTAATATGAAAGTTAATGTTGTTGCCCTCACAACCGCATGGCTTCTCCAAAATTGAGTATGAGTTTGCTTTGACTAATGAGGTCTCTTTGCTTACTCAGTTGAACGAGATCCGACCACCTAAAAGCTATGTGTCTAAGGAAATGCCACTACAACGTCTTGAACGTGTTCTCTGCTTTTCCATCTAGAGCTCAAAAAAGAGCTACAAAAGCAGGCTGAAACATATAAAGCTAACAAATGCATTCGAAGAGCATATGGCAAGACCGAAGCAATACAGTCGAAACCGACGGTGCTTTAAGCGAAGCAAGCCCATGCCTACACCTATATATAGAGGCGGGGTGCAATTTCTTAAGGGGGCCATCGCCGCAATCCCCCTCTTTTCATTTCTTCACCTTTTTCATTTTTATAACCATAAATAGAATTGCGGATAAATTCCATCCGGGATGTTGAAAATTACTTTATGCATATGAGAATTTGAACTATGGGCATACTTAGATTATTTTACTTGGAAATGGACTTGCATAGTGTATTTCCTCATTGTACTTCGAACAAATAGACTATTTCATATGTGCCTTTTGTTGATTCTGTTGTTAATTATGATTAAAATTCGCTCCAAGGCACGAAAGATTCGCTGTCTTTCAAGAATGTTTTTCCCTTTCTAAATCACAATGGGTTGATTGAAAACCTTCTTTCAGGATACAATGGAGATTATCTATGCAAGTTGTGATTACTTGCACAGATCAGAAGAAGCACTTAGAATTAATTTGATGATGTAGAAGATAGAGGAATTCGAGAAAGAGGATAAAAGTGAAGTCGTGATGTGGGAACGCTCTGTTATATAGGCGACGAAACATCCGTTCATCTGCAGGTGCGTCCGTTGGATTTAAACGGTAGTGATCGTTGTCTAACGGTCATTCCCATTGGCTGTTGAATTCGAATTCAACAGTACATAAAATATACCATTTCGGACGGGGCGCTGCCCCCTGGACCCCCACGACCTGACCGGGCAGGTCGAACCCTGTTAGCGGGGGCGTTGCACCTGCACCCCCACCTAGGGGGGTTGCCACCCCCCTGGACCCCCCCTCCGTAGGGGATCATATTCGACAAAGATTAAAAAACTTTCAACATTGCCCACCTTTTTTGTAACACCCCGCCTCCGCCAGGGTGGCTCATGCAAGCACTCTGACTTTGGAGGGGCGTTTGAATCAGGTAAACATGCATAATGATATATCAAGGCAGAACAAGAACATATGTATATATGTAAACAGAGTAAATAAGATAAGTAAAACAGCGGAAGATTTCAAACTATTTCAAAAACAAGTTTGGTACAACATAATGTCAACTTTCCAAATACACAAGTCTAGATAAAAACAACATCACTGAAAAACTGAAATACATAAGTACTATCCCCAAAATAAGTGATAACCATAGCTAGCTTCATGTCAAGACCGTACATGAGCTAAAATCCCACAAGCAAGCGATCAGAAATCCAAGCTAAGTTCCAATATTCCCACCCTGAGAACCTGGGGGGGGGGGGAACGGAAGAAAAGAGGTGAAAGAAAAACAGGTCAGTCAAAAAGACTGAGTAAGCCCTACTACAATCAATGTAAACTAATAAAGTTAACTGTTATGATGAAAGCTGAGATGAACATAAGGATAACTACATACTAGCATGATGATTAACTAACAAGGTAGATAAAGGTGTCATCGCATACTCAGGTTTAAGGTTTTTGCACCACAGGTGTACTAGCAAACTAACATGACTTGAATAAACAAGTATTGATCCCTTGGCCCAAGCTTTGGCCCAATAACATGAAGTGACCCTAATACGCGGTCCAACCAAACGATCTAATCGATCGGCTCCCTAAGCCTAACTCGTCACGTGTTGGTGTCAATGCGGCCCAAACATAATTGTAGTCAGACTGTGCAGGGTCTCCCGTCGGGTGTATCAAGCCCTAGGGTGTCAACCCCTGGACACCATAAACATGAGTGCACAGTCTCGATCTACTGGTACCCGTGCATGTTTTCCCCGGCTTCGGACTGTGTGCACGACCATAGTCCGCCCGGAACTACACCGGCGTACCCTTCTGCCGTCGCTTTTGGTCACTTACCTCAAGTCCAGTAATCGTGCTCCCTCCCTAGCCTAGACCCTAGGGTCTTAATGATACAAACTTGGGATTACTGCTGGAGTGGACCCCCATTGCTAGGATTTTTCTAGTGGGTTAAGTACGGTTTAACCCTCTTGCTAATCATGGATTAACCTGGTTAAGTGTAACGATGAGTTCACGACTTAACCCTGATTATTCTACCAAGCCCAAATTGGTTAAGTATTAAGTGGACCACGACTTAACCCTAATCACGAGGCATTAATTAATTTAATGCGCCTTAACCTCTCACATTAGACCTTGTTGTGGTTACTCGTTAAGCCGGGCGGGTCCGGGTAGCTTTACACCACAACTTGGTCTAACCTCGGGTTCAAGGTACAACATGACCAACTTCTCACATTGGGTCCTATTGTTTGTAGCAACTAGTTAAGCCGGTCGGTTCCGGGTAGGTTTACGCTACAAACTCAACCCAACCTCGAGTTGGTCACACTTATATTTTCTAAGTGTCATGTCCATCGTGTTTCCAAAACACATTACAAATTTTCAAGCAATTGGGTAGACCTAACTTAATAGGTAAATTCCCAATGGGTAGACCTAACTTAATAGGTAAATTCCCAATCTTATGTTTTTATGTCTTTTAAGTTTTACCCAACCCCAAACGCAATCCCATCGCTTACATATCGCACTGGCGCATAAAGGATAGAAAGAGGGAACTTGGCATAATCATGACATAAAGGTGTTGAAGCCACAAGTTCAACATGGTGGCATATGAAATGTACACATGTTCATATACTTGCATTAGGCCTCAAAAGCATGCATAAAACCAAACTTAGCATATTGGTGATACATGGTGATAAATGACATGTAGAAATGGCCATAAGTTCGCATTTAGCCTCACATGCAAGTTATCACAAGGGATATGATAACTTACATGTTGCCAAAATGCAACCTTTAGCATAAAGCTTGAAGCTTTATGTTCATAAACCCAAGATAAGCTTGCATAACATGATAACATGAACAAAATGATCAACCCAAACTTGCATAACATAACTTGCATATCTTATGGCAAACTTGCATATCAAACTTGCATAACGTAACATGATAAACTTGCATATCATAACATATCAAACTTGCATAACACAACATGATAAACTTGCGTATCATAACATATCAAACTTGCATAACATAACATGGTAAACTTGCATATCATAACATATCAAACTTGCATAACATAACATGATAAACTTGCATATCATAACATGACATACTTGCATAACATAACATGATGAACTTGCATATCATAACATATCAAACTTGCATAACATGACATAGTAAACTTGCATATCATGGCAAACTTGCATATCATACATTTAACTTTAGAGTTTAAGTATGAAAGTAGAATAGGGCTTACAATGCTTATGAAGACACAAAAATATGACAAAGCCCTTATGCAATCAAATAGACCCAAAATGCAAGCTCCAAAATGATCAAAACCCTTGCTTTATGATGTAAATATGAAAAACTTGACTTGAATGCAAGCTAATGATGATCATACAAGCTTGAAAACACTTGTATGCACGGAAAATCTCTCATAGAAATAATTTAGAAATTTTATGAAGAGAGTGGAGGCCATGAGAGGATTGATTTTGCCATAGTTTAGTTACTTGAATGAATAATGATGATTTAGGGTTAGGTTAGGGGCTTATTTATAGAGATTAGGACTAGTTCTAGCCTTAGGATTAAACCCTAGTTCCAATCTCAGCCCTTAAAACCGAATCTGGCCCCCAAACTCAACACAAACCCAAAATGGTGCACCAGGCAAAACTGCCCGGCTGGACCAAGTCGACAGCCAAGTCGACAGGGCTGTCGACTTGGGTCCAACCAAGTCGACTCCCAAGTCGACAGGGCTATCGACTTGGGTGCTCTGGCGGGAATTTTCCCGCCTAGCCCAATCTGCCCTAATTTCCAAATTCAAACTTGAATTTGAAATCTGTTTAGAAATTGAAATTTTCTGAAAACTTCGTTGGGTCTTAATCGGGTCATACGGACTCCGATTTTCGAAAACTCGGACTCTATTTCGCGTATTTTTCCGAGACGAACGCAATGGCATAGCCTGTTTCCCTTGATTCAGATTTATAAATTAAATTCTGCCTCGATTTACGTTATAACAGGTTATTGAAAATACGGGTTGTTACATTTTTTTCTTCAAAACTTCACCTATAAACCAATATCTTAAGCATCCTCATAGAAAACAGTACATATATGAAAGTAGCTTACGACTTTGAACTTTCACTTAGTGTAAACAACTCAAAGTTTGTCAAGGTGCTATGGTGAACGTGTCTTGAACCAAGGACCCTTTTTGTGACTTACCGGAGTCATCACACATACTAATTTCATAGCAAAGTGAAATTCTTTGTTCCTACGCGTTAATGGCCTTGCGTAATATCCTGATTTCATGAATGTTATAGAGACGGTCCAATCTCATAGAAAGCGGCCTAACTTTCTCATTCATATAGGTGGGTTTTAACTAAAGTGATTCTGCGAGTCACTCCTTTTTATAATTTAACCCATTAAGAATTTAGATCATCCTCAATCTTGCAGAATTTATACACTAGAGATTTTTCTTTTACAATGGGATCTTATTATTGTACTCTAATGTATCACCAATTTCATACTTCAACTTGTTTTACCCTTTAAACTTTGTCTGTTTTTCAAAACATAAGTAGGGTTCCTATTGAAGAATGAATTCACATAGACCTTAATCCCATTCCTATTGATGTTTTCGCAATCATCTCCCTATCCAGTCCTTTCGTCAAAGGATCTGCTAAATTATTCTTTGATTCAACATAGTCGACTGTAATTACTCCTCGTTTGAGTAATCCTTTAATAAATTGATGTCGAAGGCTAAGATGTCTTTGTTTACCATTGTAAGTCTTTTGTGCCACTTTGTACAAAGTAGCTTGACTATCGCAGTGTACTTTAATAGATGGAGTAGGTTTCATCCAAATCGGAATATCTATCAATAGCTCTCTTAGCCATTCAGCCTCTTTACATGCATCTGCAAGTGCTATAAATTCTACCAACATAGTTGAGTCAGAGATGCATGTTTGTTTCTTAGAACTCCATGATATGGAAGCCCCACCTATTGTGAATATCCATCCTGAAGTGGACTTAGAGTTAGATTCTATGTTGTTCCAACTTGCATCGCTGTAACCTTCAAGTACTGATGGTTCTCCTTTGAAAACCAAACCATGATTCATAGTCCATTTCAGATATCTTAGAACTCTTGGTATTGCATTCCAATGTTCTCTTCCTGGATTACTAGTGAATCGACACAAGATTCCTATAGCATATGCTATATCTGGTCTAGTGCAGTGCATGGCATACATAAGACTACCGATCACACTGGCATATTTCAACTGATCGTAACATCTACCAGTATTTTTCATTAATTTGACACTAGGATCGATGGGTGTTTTTGCCAAAGGGAGATCTAAGTGATTGTATTTCTTAAGAATACTTTCAATATAACGAGATTGTGTCAATAGGATTGACCCTTCTTTTCTCACTATTTTGATTCCTAAGATTACATTTGCTTCTCCCAAATCTTTCATGTCAAAATTAGACTCTAGAAACTTTTTAGTTTCTACTATACTTTCTATATTTGAACCAAATATTAGCATATCATCCACATACAAACAAACAATTACACATATTCCATCTTTGTATGTGGAGTATATACACTTGTCTGCTTCATTCACTTTGAACCCTTTTGACAGCATGACTTTATTAAATTTTTCATGCCATTGCATTGGAGCTTGTTTTAATCCGTAAAGAGATTTCAACAGTTTACAAACTTTCTTCTCTTGTCCGGATAAAACAAATCCCTCAGGTTGTTCCATATACACTTCTTCTTCCAAATCACCATTTAAAAATGCAGTTTTTACATCCATTTGATGAACAATTAAATTGTGAATTGAAGCGAGTGATAATAACAGACGTATCGAAGATATTCTTGCTACTGGAGCATATGTATCAAAGTAATCAATACCATGGCGCTGTTTATATCCTTTAGCAACCAACCTTGCTTTGTATTTATTAATTGAGCCATCGGCATTTAATTTTCTTTTGAAAATCCATTTGCTTCCTATTGGTTTTGATCCAGGTGGTAGATCAACCAAAGTCCAAGTTTGATTTGACAAGATAGAATTCATCTCATCTTTAATCGCATCTTTCCAAAAACTTGCATCACGACAAGTTACTGCTTCTGTATAAGTTTGTGGATCACCATCATTACTAAGAGTTATCTTAGTTTGGTTCGTGATTTTATTTAAATCTCCTTCGACCAAGTATGTCAAAAAATCTGGACCAAAATTCCTTTCAACCCTTTGTCTTTTGCTTTTGCGAGGTTCTGTGTCCAAACTTGGTGAAGTCGATTCTTTATGAATCTGTTTAGCAGTACCATGAATTTTGGCATTATCTTCTGAAGAAGATTTAAACATATACTCAAAAAATTCTGCATCGATTGATTCTATCACATCATTTGTTTCTAACTTCAGAAATCTATATGCAGAACTATTTTGTGCATATCCAACAAAGACACATTTATAAGTTTTGCTTCCTAACTTTGTCATTTCTGGGTGTGGTTTTCTTACATAAGCCAAACATCCCCATACTTTTAAACGACTAAGATTAGGTTTTCGATTATACCATAATTCATAAGGAGTTTTGCTAATTCTTTTCATAGCAACCCGGTTTAGGATATAACATGCACTTAAAAGTGCTTCTCCCTACCAACAATCAGATAAGCCAGAACTTAATAACATACAATTAACCATATTCATTAAAGTTCTATTTTTCCGTTCAGCAATACCATTAGATTCTGGTGAATATGGTGGTGTAAATTCATGGACTATCCCATTAGATTCACAGAACTCTAAAAGTTCTGTTGATTTATATTCACTACCTCTGTCGGATCTTAGTACTTTAATTTTACGATTTAATTGATTTTCAACTATTGCCTTATATTTAAGAAACTTGCTCAGAACTTCATCCTTACTTTTTAGTAAGTATATATAAGTATATTTTGAATAATCATCAATAAACGTTACAAAGTATTTGTTTCCTCCTCGTGAAACTTTACTATGTAAGTCTACAACATCAGTATGCACAAGTCCAAGCAATTCAGTTGTCCTACGTACGGATTTATGTGATTTGCAAGTTAATTTACCTTGCACACATATTTCACACTTATCAACATTCTCATTGTTGCATTTCGAAATAAGTCCTAGATTATGCATATTTCGAACAGAATTATAGTTAATATGGCCTAATCTACCATGCCATAAGGGTATAGATTCAACAACATAAGCAGAAACTGATTTTATTAAATTCATTTTGAACATTCCATTACATGAGTACCCTTTTCCAATAAATACATTATTCTTGGACATAACAAAACTGTCTGATTCAATGACTAACTTAAACCCTCCTTTGTTGAGACGATCTCCAGAAATCAGATTCTTCGTCATTTCTGGAACATGAAATACATCGGCCAAAGTGAGAATTTTCCCTGAAGTAAACTTCAGAGTAATATTCCCAGTACCAGCAACTTTGGCACGAACATCGTTACCCATTTTGACTTCTTTTACATCGCTTCATTCTTTATAAGTCTGAAACTATGACTTGTCATTACAGATATGAATGGTTGCACCTGTGTCTAACCACCATCCATCATCAACTGTAACAGAGTTGGCTTCCTCTACAACAGCGACCAATTTAGGTTCGTTTTCAGAATCAACAACGATGTTAACCTGTTTATTCTTTTCTTTCTCATCTCTTATGCGAATTCTGCATTCTCGAGCATAATGACCAGGTTTCTTACAGTAAAAGCAATCACCTTTGGGCTTCTTGGATTTCTCCTGTTTATTCCCTTTGGAATTATTTTTTCTTTTCTTCCCATTACTATGATTCTTAGAGATTTCTCCCTGAACCACATTTGCTTTTTCTGTCTCCTGATCTTCTTTCTTATCTCTCTTACGAGATTCTTCCTCAATACGTAAATGTCGTATGATGGATTCCAGAGGGTGTGTTTTTTCCTCATGCATCAGTTTCTTTTTGTAGCCATTCCAACTACTAGGCAATTTTGCAATTACAACTCCTACTTGAAATGCTTCAGGAAGTTCTATTTTTGCATCCTTTAGTTTACTAACAATCAAATTTAATTCGTGGGCTTGGGAAACAATATCAGCATCATCATTCATCTTATAATTAATATAATTACTTATTAGAAACTTCTGATTACTTGCCTCTTCAATGCGGTACTTGACATCCAGAGCCATCCAGAGAGCTTTTGCGCCATCTATAGTTCTGTGTGCACTGTATACTGAATCTGAAAGTGCATTAAGAATGTGCCCTCGACAAAGAAAGTCTTCATTCTTTCGCTTCTGCCTTAATTCCTTTAACTCCTTCTTTCGTTGTTCTGAATCTCCATCCTTTTCTTCAGGAATTGGTTCTAAATCATCACTTATTATATGGTTCAGACAATTGGTAGTAAGGAAGAACAGAATTGTTTCCTGCCATCGTGTAAAATTATTACCATCAAATCTTTCAAGGCGGGTGAGATCCTGATTCATTACTTGGAGTGATTGCGCTGTAATTCTGCTAAGCGACGAATCTTGAACAGAAGACATTCTTGAAACTGTTGTTAATTATGATTAAGATTCTCTCCAAGGCACAAAAGAATCGCTGTCTTTCAAGAATGTTTTCCCCTTTCTAAATCACAATGGGTTGATTGAAAACCTTTTTTCAGGATACAATGGAGATTATCTATGCAAGTTGTGATTACTTGCACAGATCAGAAGAAGCACTTAGAATTAATTTGATGATGTAGAAGATAGAGGAATTCGAGAAAGAGGATAAAAGTGAAGTCGTGATGTGGGAACGCTCTGTTATATAGGCGATGAAACATCCGTTCATCTGCAGGTGCATCCGTTGGATTTAAACGGTAGTGACCGTTGTCTAACGGTCATTCCCATTGGCTGTTGAATTCGAATTCAACAGTACATAAAATATACCGTTTCGGACAGGGCGCTGCCCCGCACCCCGCTGAGGGCACTGCCCCCTGAACCCCGCGACCTGACTGGGCAGGTCGAACCCCGTTAGCTGGGGCGTTGCACCCGCACTCCCACCTAGGGGGGTTGCCACCCCCCTGGACCCCCCTCCTTAGGGGATCATATTCGACAAAGGTTTTGGAAAAAACTTTCAATAGATTCGGCAGGAGACAATGAACTATAACCACCCCTTCCATCAGCAAGGCTAGTGGAAGGGATATGTCATATTACAATTGCCAAAGTTCATTCAAGTTATATGCCATGAACTCTCTGAACGAGTTAACATGATGTAAATAAATACATTTCATATCGGCCCTGTCTCAAATATAGTAAACCAAACTACCGGTATTTTTCCTTAAGGATGAAGTGAATGTGATGTATCATAGAGATGTTCTGCAAAGCACTCAAGTTGACATGAGCTTTAAGAGTGCATAGGTATCTTTTGTTCCATCTTGAATTTCCTCACTCTATACAAGCATGCCAAATGGAACTTCACAAATCATGGGAGTCAAAAGAATTAAATTTTCTCTTTGAACTACTATAAGTCTATGGACTCAATCCATAATGATTCAACACAAATTGAAGAACACAATTTTCTATGCATATAATTCTAGGATGTTAAAACATCTTTGGGTCAACATATATGTTACATTATATTTACCCTTCGTTTTGCGTTCATATAAATAGTTTTTTTAAATTCTTATATATATTACATGTTAAAAAATTCAACGATTTGTACCTTAATGGACATTGGTTTCCAATTGAATCAAAAATTGAGCCTAACTTGATGTGGCTTGTTACAATGGATCCCTCTTGAAATTTGGCATAAGGTCATCATGTGCCTGATCATTGATTGCAATGAACTACATGTCAACCACTTTGATTTTTGAACTAATATTATATGATGTTTTGTTTGAATCATCCCAAGATGTTTTATGTGCTCATTTCTTTTCTTGAATGAATTTATGCAGGGAAAGTTCATTGAGTGCTTCAAAATTTGGCAGTCCCATTCAAAATTTTCAACTTTATTATTTCTTAAGAATTTAACGAAATTTGCAATAATTGAAATGTTGGAACCACTACCAATTCTCCAGAGTTTATAGCTTTTCCTGTACTTTAAGAATTTTTTTTTTATTAATGTGATTTCAACAAAACACTTATCTGATCCTTAATTATATAACATAGATTTTTTTAAAATGATTTCTTCTTATTTTCTTGAGTTTCTTTGTTACTACAAAACCGTATTTTATAGCCAAATTATTTTAATCCCATTTATTAGAAAGCGAGTTAAACTGTT
Source organism: Allium sativum (assembly GCA_030737875.1). Taxonomy (NCBI): domain Eukaryota; kingdom Viridiplantae; phylum Streptophyta; class Magnoliopsida; order Asparagales; family Amaryllidaceae; genus Allium; species Allium sativum. The sequence continues at coordinate 1,008,372,107 of CM060916.1, forward strand.
TTTTTTTACTTGGTGCTCTTTAGTGAGATTCATTCCTGATTACACTAATACATATAACGTATCTTAAAATCAAGAAGAGATATTATAAATGGATTCATTCAGCTTCACATTCAAAAATTGAAACTGAGCAGTTACATGAATATCCTAGTTTATTTTACTTTATCAATGTCTTCATGAGTGTCTTAAAAGTCCTCAAAATTACATATGCACATTTGCAGATACAAAATACTAAACTTGTTCTTATTTAGAAAATAAAATAAAATATTCTTGACCTTCGATACAATAAAAAAAATGATTGTGAATAAGCCTTTCAGTGATGTGCTCTGATACCAAATTGAAAGATTGAAGAAAATTTTATTGCACAATTATTGTAATGGTTTGATACAATTCTAATTGTAATACAATAGGCATATATATGGAAGAATAGTAGCAACGACTAGTTTAATTTTCCCAAAAATGCAAGTATGCCTAAAATAAAATACTACAGCCAGAAAGCCCATTATGCTTGAGCACATATTGAAAGAAATAAAGAACAATGGAGGCAACACTGAAGAAAAGTTTTATTATTTCATAATTGTAATGAAGATTAATACAAATTGTATAGACTAGTATTCTCTATTTATAATAATGTAAAGTAGAATAAATGGTTCAGTCCATATACAAAACAAAAGGAAAGATGTAAAAATAGGCAAGTGCAGGTGACCATTGTACAGACTATATGCGGTAATACTTGATATTGAAATATATTGTACACGCAAGCTTTCCTTTTATCACATCTTTCCTAAATTGGTACAGGTCATCGTTTCATAGGCTATATGCAGTAATACTTGATATTGAAATATTATACACGCAAAATTTTCTTTTATCATATCTTTCCCTTATTACCATCCCTCGAATTAGGGTTATATTTTGCTGCCCTAATTTGCCGAGAAACATTCCATCTTTTACTTCGTATTTGTTTGCAATTATTCAATTCCAAGTGCTTCTCAAAGTCTATGAAAGTTTTCAGTTAAGAGTGATTTTGTTAGCATGTCAGCCCTCTGATAATAAGTTGGAATGTGATTCACTTGTAAATTCTTCTCTTGGACTTGCTCTCGAACAAAATAAATGTCGATTTCTATATGGTTAGTTCGATTATGCTGAATAGGATCTGCTATCATATAAATTGTACTTAAACTGTCGCACCAAATGATTGGATTCCTACTGGATGACAGTTTTAATTCCTTTAGTAGTGATTGTAACCATAACATTTCAACTGTAGTGCTAGCCACACTCCTATATTCTACCTCTGTGCTTAATCTTGAGATGGTTGTTTGCTTTTTGGAACACCAAGAAATAAGGCTTTCTCCTACATAAATGCAGTCACCTGAAATTGATTTTCTGTCATCTATATCTGTAGCCCAATCTGCATCTGAGTGGGCTGTAATGTTCAAAGTTTTGCTGCCTTTTAATGACATGCTAAAGTTGATTGTAGCCTTTAAATATCTAAGTATTCATTTAACTGCTGTTCAATGCGCACTTTTGGGTTCCTGCAAAAATTGAGAAACATTGTTAACACTGAAAGAAATATTAGGTCGTGTTATAGTAGCATATTGTAATGCTCCTACAACACTCTTGTATTGTTTAATGTTTAAAATAGCTTCCCCTATTCTTTGATAAATGCCGATCAGATATCATAGGAGTGAGTTGTCCATTTGCTTCATTCATGTTTGTTCTGTTCAGCAACTCTGTAATATACTTTTTTTTTTAGCAAAGGTGAATTTCTTTGTCTGATTTTTTCTTAACTTCTATTCCAAGAAAATAGGATAATTCACCCAAGTCTTTTATTGAGAACTGAAAGTTTAAGTAGTCTGCTAATTTTCTGATTTTAGTTTCACTACCGCCTGTGATAATTAAATCATCCACATATACTAATATTTAAGTAGTAGATGTTTCTCTGACTTTTGTGAATAATGATGTGTCTGATCTAGTAGGAACATATCCTAGTGTTGTTAAGCTTGCCTTGAGTCTTTCAAACCATACTCTGGGGGCTTGCTTTAGTCCATAAATAGCTCTATTTAATTTGCATACAAGTGTTGGATCATGTATGTAACCTTGTGGTTGTTGCATGAATATTTCTTCATGTAGATTCCCATTTAAAAATGCATTGTTGACATCTAACTTCTTGATTTTCCAATTGTTGCTCGGCTATGGTCAATATAGGTATGATAGTTGAGGGTTTCACAACTGGTGAAAAAATTTCATTGTAGTCAAAACCAAATTTTTGTGTGAACCCGTTTGCAACCAATCTTGCCTTGTATCTGTTAGTGGATCCATCTGGATTCTTTTTTAGTTTGTATACCTACTTGCAACCAATTATATTCTTATTGCTTGGTGGGTATATAAGTTCCCATGTATTGTTATTCATCAGTGCTTGATATTCTTCATCCATTTCTTTTCTCCACTCTGTATATTTGATTGCTTGTTGATAACTATTTGATTCTTCTTCATTAACTACTGCAGTGTAAACCTTTGGTTTAAATATGCCTCCTTTTGACCAGGTTATCATTGGATGTCCAATTTGAGGTTGTGGTTGTGGTTGTTGAGGTGGTAATTCATTTTATCTACTACTGATAAATTGATTAATGTCATTATTGGTCTTCTCTCCCATTGCTTCTAATTGTCTGTAATCTGATTATGTAGGTGGTTGAATGTCGTGGCTAGTTTGCTCTGGTAGATCATCACTAGTTTCATCATTACTGTGGTGGCCTTCTGAGTCACTACTAGCAGCTTTGTCATCATTCTCTTGTTGCCACATGTCAGTGATATTGTGAAGATCAGGTATACTAATCATTGGATTATATATTTTTGTTGTGGTTTGTATATATGATTAGCTATAAGGAAAAGTGTTTTCTTCAAAAATAACATGCCTGCTTGTAAATATTCTACCAGACTTGTCCATACATCTAGACCCTTTTTGATTATTGCAAAAGCCTATGAATGTAAAGGGTTTAAATCTATAATCAAGCTTGTCAGTATTATAAGGTCTTAAATAAGGAAAACATTGACAACCAAAGGTTTTCAGACTATTGTAATTGGGTTTTACATTAGATAACTTGTCAAGAGGAGTTGTATCTTTCAGCACTTTAGTGGACATTCTCTTTATTAGATATACAGTAGTGCTGAAAGCTTCAGGCCAAAATTTAAGTGGGAAAGATGCTTGAGCTAGTAATGTTAAACCTGATTCAACTTTGTATCTATGTTTTCTTTCTACTATACCATTCTGCTCAAAAGTGTAAGGGCATGTCACTCTGTGTATAGTGCCCTTATTTTTAAAATAATCGGCAAATGGTTTGTATTCTAATCCTCCATCTGGTTGTATAATTTTAGTTAAATCGTTTACTAGATTCTCAAACATTTTGATAAAATTTATGACAACATTTTTAGTTTTGGACTTAGTTTTTAAGAGATATATCCAAGTATACCTAGTATAAGCATCTACAAATGATATATAGTATTTATATCCATAATCTAGAAAATATTGGAGATGGACCCAAAAGATCTATAGTAATTAACTGGCCATATTTGGAATATTCAGTTATAGAATCAGAGAATGGTAATTTGTGGCTTTTTCCCACTTGACAATAAGTGCATACATAAGGTAATTTTGCAGAAATAAATTTTATTTTGTTATCATTAAGAATCTTGGTTATAATACTAGCACTAGGGTGGGAAAATTTATAATGTCATAAATCAATGGTGTTTCTAATATGGATTTCATTAGTAATATTAGTCAAATTACAACGTGGGTGATCATTGATAGTGGGTTTATAGTTGCTGAGATTGAATTCATAGAGTCCCTTCACAGCATTGCCCAGTAGAAAATTTTTCCTAGTTAGTATGTCTCTAACTGCACAATGCTTAAGGAAGAATTCAAAGTATACGTTATTATCCCTAGCAAATTGAAACACACTAATTAGGTTTTTCTTAATAGTGGGAACTCTTAATATGTAAAGATAGTTGCCTATTGCCAGTTATACTATCAGTACCAATATGTGAAATTTTAACACACTTACCATTGCCCATGCTTATAGTTTGATTACCTTTATATTCTTTGTTTCCAAGGTTCAGATTGTCCAGGTTGTTGGTAATACGATTGTTGGCTCCTGAATCTGGGTACATGAATCATCTTGAATATGCTTAGCTTTGGCTTGTTCATTCTGCTTTCTGGTAATGTCAGAATGATTATTTTCTCCTCCATGTGCTTGAGCAACATTTGCAGTATAGTTGGTGTTTCTTTGGCAGTTGTAGTTGCCTTGATTTGCTGAATAGTTTGAATTGTATCGAAATTAGCACTTGATGGCAATGTGGCCATTTTTCTCACAAATTTGGCACTTTGGTCGATTGTTGTTGCTGCTCCAGCGTCCTCTTCCTCTGCTACCTCTGCCTTTGGTGGTGAAGTTACCCCTTTGAAAGGTTTGTTCACTTCTACTATTATTATTTGCCTTTTTTTGTTACCATTGTTTTTGTCGACCGCATAATTGATATGAAGTCACTTTCTTGGGATTTATTGCTTTCAAGTCTAGCTTCATGAGCTAAAGGAATTGAATGTAATTCATCTAGAGAATTAAATTCCTTTTGTGAAGAGATTATAGCTTCGACAACCTCGTACTCTTCACTCAAGCCATTGAGTATTGTTAGAATTTGTTAAGATTCTTTCACTTTATGACCAGCTGCCTCTAACATGTCACAAACAGATTTGATTTTGCTCAAGTATTCTCTCATGGTGGTATTTGTTTCCTTGTCTTCTGTAACTGCCATTTATAAAACATTACTTTAGCTACTGACTGATTGTCGAAAGCTTTTCTATAGTTGTCCATATCTCATTAGCACTTTTGCAGCCAATTATTTGCGGCATTAGGCTTTGATTAATAGATGATAACAACCATGAACTGATTAAACGATCTTGCCTATGAAACTTCATGTATTCTTCGTTGTTGACAATTTTGTTCTCTTGATCAATGATAAATTTTGGGGGAACATATAAGGTGCCTATGATGAATCCTTCAAGGCCATACCCTTGAATTGTAGTTTCGATTTTTAGTTTCCACAGTAAGTAATTATTTTCATCCAATTGTACAGTAATTAGTTGTGATTGTGGACTAGTTACTGTTTTGGTGAGTTTTTCTACAGCTATTAGACTTTCGATAGTCCTGGTGGCATTATCAGAAGCTGATGAAGCAGTATCATTGGCTATGATGACCAACCAATGAATCAACCGTAAAGATGATCGGAACTCTTTCGAGTTGAAGAAGAGATGGATCGATGGCTCTTAAGCCTTAATAATGCTCCGATACCATGAAAGAAATAAAGAACAACGGAGGCAACATCGAAGAAAAGTTTTATTATTTCATAATTGTAATGAAGATTGATACAAATTGTGGTATCCTCTATTTATAATAATGTAAAGTAGAATAAGTGGTTAAGCGATGCGGGTATAATCTGATCGAATGGTTCGAATGGTGTAACTGCTTTATTATCCTCCCTCAATTCGATCTAGGGTTTCCCATTTTCAATTCTATCTTATAGCTCATATAATATTAGTATAATCTGATGGCTAGAAGTATAATCTGATGGCTAGAAGAATAAATGGTTAAATTATATGATGTTTTGTTTGAATCATCCCAAGATGTTTTATGTGCTCATTTCTTTTCTTGAATGAATTTATGCAGGGAAAGTTCATTGAGTGCTTCAAAATTTGGCAGTCCCATTCAAAATTTTCAACTTTATTATTTCTTAAGAATTTAACGAAATTTGCAATAATTGAAATGTTGGAACCACTACCAATTCTCCAGAGTTTATAGCTTTTCCTGTACTTTAAGAATTTTTTTTATTAATGTGATTTCAACAAAACAGTTATCTGATCCTTAATTATATAACATAGATTTTTTTAAAATGATTTCTTCTTATTTTCTTGAGTTTCTTTGTTACTACAAAACCGTATTTTATAGCCAAAATATTTTAATCCCATTTATTAGAAAGCGAGTTAAACTGTTTTTTTTACTTGGTGCTCTTTAGTGAGATTCATTCCTGATTACACTAATACATATAACGTATCTTAAAATCAAGAAGAGATATTATAAATGGATTCATTCAGCTTCACATTCAAAAATTGAAACTGAGCAGTTACATGAATATCCTAGTTTATTTTACTTTATCAATGTCTTCATGAGTGTCTTAAAAGTCCTCAAAATTACATATGCACATTTGCAGATACAAAATACTAAACTTGTTCTTATTTAGAAAATAAAATAAAATATTCTTGACCTTCGATACAATAAAAAAAATGATTGTGAATAAGCCTTTCAGTGATGTGCTCTGATACCAAATTGAAAGATTGAAGAAAATTTTATTGCACAATTATTGTAATGGTTTGATACAATTCTAATTGTAATACAATAGGCATATATATGGAAGAATAGTAGCAACGACTAGTATAATTTTCCCAAAAATGCAAGTATGCCTAAAATAAAATACTACAGCCAGAAAGCCCATTATGCTTGAGCACATATTGAAAGAAATAAAGAACAATGGAGGCAACACTGAAGAAAAGTTTTATTATTTCATAATTGTAATGAAGATTAATACAAATTGTATAGACTAGTATTCTCTATTTATAATAATGTAAAGTAGAATAAATGGTTCAGTCCATATACAAAACAAAAGGAAAGATGTAAAAATAGGCAAGTGCAGGTGACCATTGTACAGACTATATGCGGTAATACTTGATATTGAAATATATTGTACACGCAAGCTTTCCTTTTATCACATCTTTCCTAAATTGGTACAGGTCATCGTTTCATAGGCTATATGCAGTAATACCTGATATTGAAATATTATACACGCAAAATTTTCTTTTATCACATCTTTCCCTTATTACCATCCCTCGAATTAGGGTTATATTTTGCTGCCCTAATTTGCCGAGAAACATTCCATCTTTTACTTCGTATTTGTTTGCAATTATTCAATTCCAAGTGCTTCTCAAAGTCTATGAAAGTTTTCAGTTAAGAGTGATTTTGTTAGCATGTCAGCCCTCTGATAATAAGTTGGAATGTGATTCACTTGTAAATTCTTCTCTTGGACTTGCTCTCGAACAAAATAAATGTCGATTTCTATATGGTTAGTTCGATTATGCTGAATAGGATCTGCTGTCATATAAATTGTACTTAAACTGTCGCACCAAATGATTGGATTCCTACTGGATGACAGTTTTAATTCCTTTAGTAGTGATTGTAACCATAACATTTCAACTGTAGTGCTAGCCACACTCCTATATTCTACCTCTGTGCTTAATCTTGAGATGGTTGTTTGCTTTTTGGAACACCAAGAAATAAGGCTTTCTCCTACATAAATGCAGTCACCTGAAATTGATTTTCTGTCATCTATATCTGTAGCCCAATCTGCATCTGAGTGGGCTGTAATGTTCAAAGTTTTGCTGCCTTTTAATGACATGCTAAAGTTGATTGTAGCCTTTAAATATCTAAGTATTCATTTAACTGCTGTTCAATGCGCACTTTTGGGTTCCTGCAAAAATTGAGAAACATTGTTAACACTGAAAGAAATATTAGGTCGTGTTATAGTAGCATATTGTAATGCTCCTACAACACTCTTGTATTGTTTAATGTTTAAAATAGCTTCCCCTATTCTTTGATAAATGCCGATTAGATATCATAGGAGTGAGTTGTCCATTTGCTTCATTCATGTTTGTTCTGTTCAGCAACTCTGTAATATACTTTTTTTTTATAGCAAAGGTGAATTTCTTTGTCTGATTTTTTCTTAACTTCTATTCCAAGAAAATAGGATAATTCACCCAAGTCTTTTATTGAGAACTGAAAGTTTAAGTAGTCTGCTAATTTTCTGATTTTAGTTTCACTACCGCCTGTGATAATTAAATCATCCACATATACTAATATTTAAGTAGTAGATGTTTCTCTGACTTTTGTGAATAATGATGTGTCTGATCTAGTAGGAACATATCCTAGTGTTGTTAAGCTTGCCTTGAGTCTTTCAAACCATACTCTGGGGGCTTGCTTTAGTCCATAAATAGCTCTATTTAATTTGCATACAAGTGTTGGATCATGTATGTAACCTTGTGGTTGTTGCATGAATATTTCTTCATGTAGATTCCCATTTAAAAATGCATTGTTGACATCTAACTTCTTGATTTTCCAATTGTTGCTCGGCTATGGTCAATATAGGTATGATAGTTGAGGGTTTCACAACTGGTGAAAAAATTTCATTGTAGTCAAAACCAAATTTTTGTGTGAACCCGTTTGCAACCAATCTTGCCTTGTATCTGTTAGTGGATCCATCTGGATTCTTTTTTAGTTTGTATACCTACTTGCAACCAATTATATTCTTATTGCTTGGTGGGTATATAAGTTCCCATGTATTGTTATTCATCAGTGCTTGATATTCTTCATCCATTTCTTTTCTCCACTCTGTATATTTGATTGCTTGTTGATAACTATTTGATTCTTCTTCATTAACTACTACAGTGTAAACCTTTGGTTTAAATATGCCTCCTTTTGACCAGGTTATCATTGGATGTCCAATTTGAGGTTGTGGTTGTGGTTGTTGAGGTGGTAATTCATTTTATCTACTACTGATAAATTGATTAATGTCATTATTGGTCTTCTCTCCCATTGCTTCTAATTGTCTGTAATCTGATTATGTAGGTGGTTGAATGTCGTGGCTAGTTTGCTCTGGTAGATCATCACTAGTTTCATCATTACTGTGGTGGCCTTCTGAGTCACTACTAGCAGCTTTGTCATCATTCTCTTGTTGCCACATGTCAGTGATATTGTGAAGATCGGGTATACTAATCATTGGATTATATATTTTTGTTGTGGTTTGTATATATGATTTGCTATAAGGAAAAGTGTTTTCTTCAAAAATAACATGCCTGCTTGTAAATATTCTACCAGACTTGTCCATACATCTAGACCCTTTTTGATTATTGCAAAAGCCTGTGAATGTAAAGGGTTTAAATCTATAATCAAGCTTGTCAGTATTATAAGGTCTTAAATAAGGAAAACATTGACAACCAAAGGTTTTCAGACTATTGTAATTGGGTTTTACATTAGATAACTTGTCAAGAGGAGTTGTATCTTTCAGCACTTTAGTGGACATTCTCTTTATTAGATATACAGTAGTGCTGAAAGCTTCAGGCCAAAATTTAAGTGGGAAAGATGCTTGAGCTAGTAATGTTAAACCTGATTCAACTTTGTATCTATGTTTTCTTTCTACTATACCATTCTGCTCAAAAGTGTAAGGGCATGTCACTTTGTGTATAGTGCCCTTATTTTTAAAATAATCGGCAAATGGTTTGTATTCTAATCCTCCATCTGGTTGTATAATTTTAGTTAAATCGTTTACTAGATTCTCAAACATTTTGATAAAATTTATGACAACATTTTTAGTTTTGGACTTAGTTTTTAAGAGATATATCCAAGTATACCTAGTATAAGCATCTACAAATGATATATAGTATTTATATCCATAATCTAGAAAATATTGGAGATGGACCCAAAAGATCTATAGTAATTAACTGGCCATATTTGGAATATTCAGCTATAGAATCAGAGAATGGTAATTTGTGGCTTTTTCCCACTTGACAATAAGTGCATACATAAGGTAATTTTGCAGAAATAAATTTTATTTTGTTATCATTAAGAATCTTGGTTATAATACTAGCACTAGGGTGGGAAAATTTATAATGTCATAAATCAATGGTGTTTCTAATATGGATTTCATTAGTAATATTAGTCAAATTACAACGTGGGTGATCATTGATAGTGGGTTTATAGTTGCTGAGATTGAATTCATAGAGTCCCTTCACAGCATTGCCCAGTAGAAAATTTTTCCTAGTTAGTATGTCTCTAACTGCACAATGCTTAAGGAAGAATTCAAAGTATACGTTATTATCCCTAGCAAATTGAGACACACTAATTAGGTTTTTCTTAATAGTGGGAACTCTTAATATGTAAAGATAGTTGCCTATTGCCAGTTATACTATCAGTACCAATATGTGAAATTTTAACACACTTACCATTGCCCATGCTTATAGTTTGATTACCTTTATATTCTTTGTTTCCAAGGTTCAGATTGTCCAGGTTGTTGGTAATACGATTGTTGGCTCCTGAATCTGGGTACATGAATCATCTTGAATATTCTTAGCTTTGGCTTGTTCATTCTGCTTTCTGGTAATGTCAGAATGATTATTTTCTCCTCCATGTGCTTGAGCAACATTTGCAGTATAGTTGGTGTTTCTTTGGCAGTTGTAGTTGCCTTGATTTGCTGAATAGTTTGAATTGTATCGAAATTAGCACTTGATGGCAATGTGGCCATTTTTCTCACAAATTTGGCACTTTGGTCGATTGTTGTTGCTGCTCCAGCGTCCTCTTCCTCTGCTACCTCTGCCTTTGGTGGTGAAGTTACCCCTTTGAAAGGTTTGTTCACTTCTACTATTATTATTTGCCTTTTTTTGTTACCATTGTTTTTGTCGACCGCATAATTGATATGAAGTCACTTTCTTGGGATTTATTGCTTTCAAGTCTAGCTTCATGAGCTAAAGGAATTGAATGTAATTCATCTAGAGAATTAAATTCCTTTTGTGAAGAGATTATAGCTTCGACAACCTCGTACTCTTCACTCAAGCCATTGAGTATTGTTAGAATTTGTTAAGATTCTTTCACTTTATGACCAGCTGCCTCTAACATGTCACAAACAGATTTGATTTTGCTCAAGTATTCTCTCATGGTGGTATTTGTTTCCTTGTCTTCTGTAACTGCCATTTATAAAACATTACTTTAGCTACTGACTGATTGTCGAAAGCTTTTCTATAGTTGTCCATATCTCATTAGCACTTTTGCAGCCAATTATTTGCGGCATTAGGCTTTGATTAATAGATGATAACAACCATGAACTGATTAAACGATCTTGCCTATGAAACTTCATGTATTCTTCGTTGTTGACAATTTTGTTCTCTTGATCAATGATAAATTTTGGGGGAACATATAAGGTGCCTATGATGAATCCTTCAAGGCCATACCCTTGAATTGTAGTTTCGATTTTTAGTTTCCACAGTAAGTAATTATTTTCATCCAATTGTACAGTAATTAGTTGTGATTGTGGACTAGTTACTGTTTTGGTGAGTTTTTCTACAGCTATTAGACTTTCGATAGTCCTGGTGGCATTATCAGAAGCTGATGAAGCAGTATCATTGGCTATGATGACCAACCAATGAATCAACCGTAAAGATGATCGGAACTCTTTCGAGTTGAAGAAGAGATGGATTGATGGCTCTTAAGCCTTAATAATGCTCCGATACCATGAAAGAAATAAAGAACAACGGAGGCAACATCGAAGAAAAGTTTTATTATTTCATAATTGTAATGAGGATTGATACAAATTGTGGTATCCTCTATTTATAATAATGTAAAGTAGAATAAATGGTTAAGCGATGCGGGTATAATTTGATCGAATGGTTCGAATGGTGTAACTGCTTTATTATCCTCCCTCAATTCGATCTAGGGTTTCCCATTTCCATTTGGTTCGAAAGCGCTATAAGTTAAATTCATTTTTAGAATTTAGGATTATGCCATAGTGCTTTGTTCCCTGTAAGTACCTCAAAACCCTTTTTCAATTCTATCTAATGTTCTGATAAGGGATTTTACATATATTGACTAAGCATATTAACACTGTAGAATATGCCTGGTCGAGTAATTATTGCATACTGCAGTGCTCCTATTATGCTTCTGTATTGTTTTGCATTGTCAATAGCTTCTCCTTTATGTTTGGAGAGTCATAAATTACTTATCATTGGTGTTGGTAGTTGCTTTGCATGATGCTTGTTTGCTCTATGTAGAATTTCAGAGATGTAGTTCTGCTGGGATAAAAATACTTCTCAGCCACTTTTCTTGAAAGTTTGTATTCCGAGAAAGAATATTTATTTTCCCAAATCTTTTATAGCAAATTTTTTATCTAACAAATGTATTATTTTGTTTATTTCCTGGTCATTATCTCCTGTTATCAACATGTCATCCACATATACCAAGATAAAAATAATTCCCTGCATGCTTTTCTTCATGTACAACGAATTATCTGATTTGGCTTGAGTAAAACCCAAATTGGATAAAGTTAGTTTGAGTTTCTTATACCAAGCTCTTGAGGCTTGTTTAAGTCCATATATTGCCTTATGAAGCTTGCATACTTGCTTGTCATCATTGTTGCAATCTTCAGGTTGTTGCATATATACTTCCTCGGTTAATTCTCCATTCAAAAAATCATTGTTTACGTCAAGGTGCTTTATATTCCATCCTTTATTAATGCAGTAGTCAAAATAATTCTAATGGTAGTTGGTTTTGTAACTGGGAAGAAGGTTTCGTTGAAGTCGAAACCAAATTGTTATGCATAGCCTTTGGCAACTAATATGGCCTTGTATTTGTCAACAGACCCATATTCTTTTCTTTTTATCTTATATACACATCTACAACCGATGACATTCTTGTATGCTGGTGGTGTCACTAGTTTCCAGGTTTTATTTTTCATGAGTGCTTCATAATCTGTGTCCATGGCCTTCTTCCAATTATTTGACTTTATTGCTTGAGTAAAATTGAGTGGCTCTGTTTCAACTACTGATACATTATATATTTTAGGTTTAAATATACCTTTTTGAACCTAGTAGTCATATGATGTCCAGTGTGTGGTTGTTGTACCTGTTGTTGTATCCTTGCACTGGTGTTTGTGTCTGCACTGCTGTTACCCCTGTGTTATCATTATCATTTCAATGTATATCTTGATTAGCATGACCTGTATGTGTATTTTCTGAGTTGCTACCTGATCCACTCATGTATGCACTTGTTTCTCCCATATCTTCTGTTTGCATGTTTATGTTAATCATGTTCTGTTGTTCACTGTCATTACTATCTGCAAGTGTTTCAGTAAAAAGTAGTATAAACTACACATTTCTGATTGAATTCACTCCATTATTTTCTCTGAATGCTTGCTTGTCTGTAAAAGGAAAAACATATTCATCAAATATCACATGTCTTGAAACATAAATTCTTCCATTTTTTGTCGATACACTTATAGCCTTTTTTATTTTGAGCATACCGAAATTTTGGAAATTTGTAGTCTGGTCTAACATTATATATCATCTCATATGGAGTTTTGATATTTAATACTCTAGTCGGTAACTTGTTAATAAGGAACACTGAAGTGTAGAAGGCTTCATTTCAGTATTTCATGGGTAATGAACCTTGTGATATTAATGTTTGACCAGTCTCAACTATGTGTTTGTGTTTTCTTTCTACCAAACCATTTTGTTCAGATGTCCGAGGTCAAGTCAACCTATGTTCGATTCCTCTTTTGCCAAAATAATTATCCAGTGGCTTAAACCCTGCCCCACCATCTGTTTTCATAATCTTGACACTACAATTGGTTTGTTTTTCGACATGTGTTATGAATTGTATAACTATGTTGCATGTTTCAGATTACTTTTTAGCATATATATATATATATCCAAGTATATCTTGAATAGGGATCCACAAAGGAAAGATAGTAACTGTGTCCCTTATATGAGTTCAGTGTTGCTGGTCCCCACAAATGAGCAGCTACAAGCTCCAGTGGCTTGTTATATCTGGTTTTAGAATCACTAAAAGAAAGTTTGTGGCTTTTGCCAAGTTGGTAGTGTGTGCATGTGTGCTTGACGTGTATATTGTTATTAAAAGAAATATTATTACTACTTAAAACAGTTTTTACAGTCTCCAAATTTGGGTGTCTCAATTTTATATGCCATGATTCAATGGTATTACATTTGTTGATACTGTTGTTACAATCATTATTACTACTAACATCTATGTTATTGCACCAGAATTCTTCTCTTGAATTTGTAGTCTTCAAGTTATCAAATCTGTAAAGGCCACCATGTAGATTACCCTATAGTAATATTTTTTTTTGACTTAGTGAGTCTTTAACTAAACAATACTCAGGGTGAAACTCAAAGTATACTTTGTTATCATTGGAAAATTTAGACACACTTAATAGATTTTTATTCATAGTGGGTACTCTAAGTAAACTATTTAATTTGGGTTGTCTTTTCCCATTATAGTGCCTTTACCAATGTGAGTGATACTAGCGGTTTCACCATTACCCATATGTAGAGTTTTCACACCTGAGTAGGTTTTACTTCCAATGTTTAAGTTTTGGAGGTTGTTAGTGATGTAATGAGTAGCACCTGAGTCTGGGTACCATACTTCAAAGTTGTCTTCATCTTTGCCTACATCATCACTGGTGTTATTTTGATTTCTGTTTGTATCATTGGTGGTTCTATTTGAGTTCCCCATTGTTGCCAAATTTGCTTGTGCTCCTCTCTGTCCAAAATTGCCTTGATTACTCTGTGGTCCATTACGTTTTGAATTGTATCTGAAATTACAATTATTTGCCATGTGACCAAATTTTTGACATCTTTGACACTTTACACGATTGTTGTTGTTCCATCTGCCTCTCCCATGACCTCTTTAAGGCTAAAATCCTCCTCTTTGAGGTTGATACCCTTTTTGGTATTGATTTTCCTGTCTGCTGATGTTACTATTGTTGTTGTTTCCTTATGGCTGCTTATTTTTAGCTGCAACATAGTTGGCAGAAAACTCACTCTATGTTGTCTTTCTTTGATCAATTCCGCCTTCATGAGCGAGGAGTGCAGATCGAACAAATTACAAATTAGGTAATGTTTTTGTAACAACCCGGATTTTTTATAACATGCTAAGACAAGAATCAAGGCAGAATTCAATTATAAAATCTGAATCAGGAGAAACGGGTTGCGCCATTGCGTTCGTCTCGGAAAAATACGCGAAATAGAGTCCGAGTTTTCGAAAATCGGAGTCAGTATGACCAAGTTATGGCCCGTCAAAGTTTTCAGAAAATTTCAAGTTCAAAAAACAGTTCAAATTTGAATTCAGAATTCAAATTCAGCCAAGCAGAACAGGCGGGAAGAATTCCCGCCACCCCCAAGTCGTCCGGGGAGTCGACTTGGGAGTCGACACACCCCAGGTGGTGTCGACTGCCTAGTCGACATACCTGTCGACTTGGGTGGTCGGCCAGCTTGGCCTGGGTGCACCTGACTTGTTCCTCAAGACATGTTTGGAGGCTTGTGACGGATTTTAAAGGCTCAGATCTATCCTAGGGTTAATCTAAGGGCCTAAACTACTCCTAATCTCTATAAAAAGACCCCTAAGCCTACCCTAAACCCTCACAAATCACTCATGCCACGAAGTGCCACCCAAATGCCAAGTGATCATGGCCTCCATCTCCAATTCCTAGAGACTATGCATTCAAATCGGGTTCAAATCAAAAGGTGCAAGCTTCCTATGTCAAATCGAGGGTAGATCAACGTTGCTACGCAAATTTCATGACGATTCTTCAACAAAGGAGCCACCTTTCTTCGTCAAGACGATTCATAATTCTAGCCATCTTGCCACGCTATGTAAGTTCTAGCTACTTGTAGATTATAACGGTGGTTCTAATGTGACATGGAATAAAATGCGATGAAACATAAGTATGCTAGCTTATGTGAACCTAATTTTGCCCCTTTTCAATGATCTATGACCTTGGGCTAAGTTTTAGTGACTTAATCATGCCACTCATGCTATGTTTAACCTAGTTTATCTTGCAAGTTTGGATCTTTATCTATGGAATGTTAGCATGAACCTTTGGGAACCATTTGACTTGTGAAACATTGGCAAAGACTTGACTTTGGGGGCTTATGCATGTAAATGAACCCAAATTCCCTTATGATACTATGCATGTTTGTAGCCAAATTCCCTTATGATACTATGCATGTTTGTGGTCAAATTCCCTTATGATACTATGCATGTTTGTGGCCAAAAACCCCTTATGATACTATGCATGTTTGTGGCCAAATTCCCTTATGATACTATGCATGTTTGTGGCCAATTCCCTTATGATACTATGCATGTTTGTGTCCAAATTCCCTTATGATACTATGCATGTTTGTGGCCAATCCCTTTTTGACATTGTGCATGTTTTGAGACCAATATGTAGCATAGTATCCTTACTATGTTGACTCGCTTTTACTTGGGTTGGAAACACGATTTGGGGTAGGCTAGACATGCGTGATTATGACATGATAATTTGACATGGGATTTCATGAAAATATGGCACTCATGATACACCTAAATGTGGACATGACATGTGGGGTAAACATGGGACTTGAAACTAGACACGTATGGGTTGTAAGTGTAATATGACACTAGACTAAACATGAAAGTGGCCAACTCGAGGTTGGGTTGAGTTTGTAGCATAAATCTACCCGGATCCGCCCGGCTTAACTAGTGGCTACAAACAATAGGATCCAATGTGAGTAGTTGGTCATATAGCACTTAAAACCCGAGGTTAGACTATGTTGTGGTGTAAAGCTACCCGGACCCGCCCGGCTTAACAAGTAACCACAACAAAGTCTAATGTGAGAGGTTGGGGTGCATTAATCTAATTAATGCCACATGAAAAGGTTAAGTAATTTTGACTAATGACACTTAACCGATATGACACGAATGGGTAGGTTAAGTGGAACCGGACTTGATTTCTTAATGACACTTAA
Source organism: Allium sativum (assembly GCA_030737875.1). Lineage (NCBI taxonomy): Eukaryota > Viridiplantae > Streptophyta > Magnoliopsida > Asparagales > Amaryllidaceae > Allium > Allium sativum. The sequence continues at coordinate 1,008,388,767 of CM060916.1, forward strand.
CCATACAAGACAATTAGGGGATGGGGTTAAGTAATTTACACTTAACTAATCCGACTTGGTAATTAGATGGGGTTAAGTAATTTAGACTTAACTAATCTAAACACGGTAATTAGATGGGGTTAAGTAACCTACACTTAACTAATCTAAACACGGTAATTCGATGAGGTTAAGTTAAACACTCGACCAATCTAAACTTGGTAATTCAATGAGGTTAAGTAACCAATACTTAACCAACTTAACATGACAATTTAATGGGGTTAAGTGACTTATACTTAATCAATTATACATGATGATTTGATGAGGTTAAGCAACCATACTTAACCAATCTAATATGAGAACTTGATAGGGTTAAGTCATAAGACCGTTTAAATATACTTAACCATTCTAATACGATTAGTGGATGGGGTTAAGTTAACCTATACTTAACCAATCCGACTCGATAATCTGATGAGGTTAAGATAATCTATGCTTAACCAAACTAACACGATAATCTGATAAGGTTAAGATAAACAAATACTTAACCAATTTGACTTGATGATTGAATAGGGTTAAGTCATGAGCTTCTTGGTATACTTAACCAACTTGTAGGGCTAGGTCTTGGACTTGAATACTTAGCCAAATCTTGACACGAATCGTAGGCGGGTTAAGTCATGAACTTGAATGACAACACTTAACCCATTAGACAAAACCCTAGCTCAGGGGACTAGGTTGAAAATCGTAGTTAACAAGGGTACCGGGAAGTGAAGCTAAGTGGTAAACCTTAGTTAAGGATAACTAAGTAATAATTCTTAGTCAAGGAAATTGGACCAGTTCACAGATAGATGAGTAATCCGATATGGTAGGTCATCGCTTGAACACACGTGGAGGAGCGAATTATCTGACTTAGATAAAGGCTCCAACGAACTGGGTGACGAAGCGGTAGCTTCGGGGGACGTGAGGGTACTCTTGGTATCCCTCTGTGAGGTGGCAGATGGTCCATGAAACCTGGCCTCACAGAGGTTAAGGTCTGCGGTAGAAGAGCCAAGAGTATGCCTTGGTTGCTATGCGAGCGACCTAAAGACTGGGATGGATTAGCGTGGAGTCGTCGATTCTTGTTTTTGCCCTGGATAGCGCGTCGTCGACTACCTACCATCTTTAGTCAATCGTGTACGTACGGAAAGGCAGAGAACTCCCAACAGACCATATACTTGCTATCGAGTTATGGGTGAGGTTGGCCAATAGGTAAGTGGGGCATAGTGGGGCCGGGATGTAGTTCTCATACATGATTTTTCTTGGATTGCCTTTTAGTAGTTGAGGGAGGGGTCACGTGGGACTATAGCCACGGATACAAAAACAGACCTTGATATCTGCATCAGCAGACGACTTAAAGCTCCCGACCGAGTTCCGTATTTCTTGATTTTCCCTGGCACGGAACTCGGATGGCACATTGAGATACATGTGCGTCTAGACATGGAAAACGATTCTCGATATATATACGTAGGACAAAGGGCGTGGTTGACGGGTGGCATAATCCCTAGTGGTCCTAGGTGGCTAAGACCCAAACCAAGTTACGGAAACGTTCATTAGGTAGCATAATCCCTAGCGGTCCTAGGTGGCATAAATCCTAAGTGAACACGCGATAGTTCATGGTAAGAAAACATAACCAGGTCAAGGGTAGCAGTCCAAAACAACATCAAGGATAAAATGGTGCTCCGTTGAGGTGGTATGAATTTACATGGGAAAGCCCGTACGGCAAAGGAATGAACTTATACATGGAAGAAAACATACGAGTTGGGAAAAACCTACATATGCTATATATTAGGTTGACATGGACCATTACATGACATTGGGGAAGGGACATTCATAGTTAACACATAACGCGGGTTGGGATACTAGTACGAGAAGTGCAGAGCAAATATACATGATAAATACCGTGGGATGTTATATATGATAGATACCTTGGGATTGTATACTTGATAGAAACCTGACGATGTGATACCTTGATTTATCTTGACACCGTAGTTTATCATGATACCTTAGTTTATCTTGCTACAGTAGCTCATCCAGTTATCTTGGTTTAACTTATCTATCTTGTCGTCATTCTTATGTCTACTTTCAGTTTATGCATGTCATGTTACCTTTACCTGTTTTTATACTGGAAGTAGATAGGACTTACCAGTCTTTATGACTGACCCTGTTTTCTTTCGCCTCTTTGTCTTCCGTTTCCCCCCAGGTTTCAGGGAGGAAATGATGTTGTTTAGTCCGGACCGCTTATGCTTGAAGGTCATCATGAATAGCTTGGTCTTCTCTTGGCTATGGCTGCTTCACCGCTGTATTTTGGGGAATAATTTATGAAAAGGTTTTATGCTTCTTTACTATTTCAAGACAGGTTTTGATGTATTCTGATGTAAAAGGCTTTAGACCTTATTTTATAAGTTAACGAAATTTGTTTTACTTCCGCTGTTTTATATATGTTTTGTCTTGTAATATTTCTGTGCATGTTTACCTCGATAATGCTTCACCAAACCTAGTGCATTCCCTTTGTGAGTGACCCTAGCGGAGGTGGGGTGTTACAGTTTTTGTGTAGGAATAACGGTTACTAGAGATTCATATTCTTCATCTAGTCCTCTAGTGATGAAAAGTATTTGCTCACTGTCACTAACTTTATGTCTAACAACATTTAATTTGTCATAAATACTTCTAATTTTGCCTAAATATTCCTTCATGGTGGTGTCTTCCGTCCTAGAATTTTGCAGTTCTCTTTTGTATTGCGTAATCCTTGCTACCAATTGAGAACTAAAAATTTGCTCCATAGTTGTCCATATTTCGCGTGATGTGTTGCATCCTACTATTTGTGGTAGTAGATTTGAGCTAATTGATGATAACAGCCATGATGACAAGAGACTATCTTGCTTCTGAAACTTAATGTGTTCTGGATTTGGTTGGATGTTCCCATCTGGATCTGTCACCATAACTGGAGGAATTGTTATAGTTCCATTGATATATTCCTATAGTCCATATCCCTTTAAAGCAATTTAAATTTGATACTTCCATAATATGTAATTATCTTCATCTAATGATGTGGTAATGATTTGGCTCTTTGGTTTGATTAGGTTTTGGGAATTGGGCGAAGCTCCATTATTCATGCTGCCAGACAGAGCTAACGTGGCTTCATTGTCATTATCCATCGATGATCAGAAACGATAACATGGCGAGGCAGTAATAGGCTGCAGCCTGTTCTCAAACCGAGATAAACAGAACATAGGATGGTGAAGGTATATTATATGCTTGACATAACAATAGTCAGTTTCATAGCCTCCTTTTGTGATTGGCAAGACGAACTGATATTGCAACTGCTATAGTACTTCACCTTAGATAAAGGGTGAGATTAGAGATCGAGCAGCCAGTTGTTGAAACATAACTAGGCGTGGCTAGTTTTCAGCTCGATGATCCAAGATAATCAATAGGAAGGTTGGATGCCCTTTCGGCAAAAAACTCCAGTGATGAGGATATAATCTGATGAGTAAAACTAAAAAAAACCTTCTGATTGTGAATAAGCCTTTCGGCGATGTGCTCTAACACCAAATTGAAAGATTGAAGAAAAAATTATTTTAGAATTACTATAATGGTTTGATACAATTCTAATTGTAATATAGTAGGCATATATATAGAAAAATAGTAGCAACGGCTAGTATAAGTTTGCCAAAAATACAAGTATGCCTAAAATAAAATACTGTAGCCCAAAAGCACATTATGGTTGAGCCCATATGTTAAGCGGTGCAGGTATAATCTGATCGAATGGTTCGAATAGCGTAAACTTCTTTATTAAAATAAAATACTCTTGGCCTTTGAATTTTATGTTCTTGCTCTTCTTGGTCATTATTCCATTATGTATTTTTTGTTTATCGCATGCGTGCTCTGTTTATGTGGTACTACAAACATCTAAAATATTTTGGTTGTAAATAAATCTTCGCCTTACAAGATCGATATACCTAATGACTGCCATTAAATACCAATAGCCTAGCAGTGGACTGTCCTCCTATATAAAAGTTAAAGAGTGTGTTTATAACATTATTAATTATCTGATTTTTCAAAAATTGGATAACGATGTTTGTGTAGTAATTTTCTTTAATACCAAGTTCTGGATGTAGGAGTTATCAAGCACATTGATATGGAATAGATCTTGAGGGCATTAATGCGTGATAGTGGAATGAATAGTGTATACAAGTAAATAACAGTTTACTTGGAAATTTTAAAATAAATTAACACAGAAAAACAATATCAACTGATAGATATTTGATGATGTTGAACAAAAACAAACATAATAAAGTAAATGAAACAAAAAAGTAATAGTTTGGATTCCCAATCCTTTGTCCAGCCTACCTCCAACAAAATTTCCACTATAACCCTTGCTTTCCATGAGTGGAAAGTGCAAATTTACAATCCATACTTTCCATTAGAGGTTGGATACATTTAACCTATTTACCTTGAGCCACATAGTAAAAACAAATATATAACAACTAGTTTTTACTTATCAAATGATCATAAAAGCTTTAATTATTTAAAATGATCCTTGTGAGGCTATAAATTTCGGTAATATTTAGCATTGATATTTTTTTTGTCTTTGATATTTTATTAGAGATGTAAATACTAAAAACTTTAAGGCTAAATTAGTTCTGAAACCACTTCAAATTGAAAGATATGATGGTCTCTCCTTTTGTAGTATGGTCATAATGGATATCAACATGACATTTTAGAGAAAATGGCCATCTAAACTTGGAATTTTTCTATACATATTAGTAATTAAAGGAACTACATTTGATTTAGGTCTATTAAAATTCACCATATTTGTGCCTAGCCAATCGAATGGGACGACCCTTAATCATTTTGCACGCCCCAAAAACTATTATGAACCTCCAACAAGCATCTTCATAGCCAAAAGTGACCAAAAACCATACTTTAATTAGCCAAAATAAGAAACCAATATGCGATTACTATCTGGATTAGAAAATCAATATCATGAATTTCAATATTAATGCTCGGAAAATTTTGTCTCTATGGATTAAATTGGATTCACCTTTTTTAGTGCATTTGTATATTTTGTGAATGATTTACAACCCTAAATCTCAATATACATGTCAATATAAATATATAATTGTTTTCAAATTATTTTCAAAGTTAAAATGTGATTTTAACGATAGCTTCATTTAACCATGTATTGAAAATGTATTTGAAATGTTTAAAAATGAGTTTTGAATTAGTTTTATGCTTATGGTCACAAGGACATACTATTTTAAATAATATGCTAGATTTACTGTAAACTGAAGTTTATTTCAAATTTGATTGTACATTTGTCGTAATTCCCCAAAATTTAGGCAAAAGTATAATAAAAAGGTTAAATTTAAATAAAATAAGGAAAAAAAAATTTTTCCCCAAACATTCACATCTAACTTAAAAACTTGCATTGTTATGTTCGTAGCACTTTTCAAGATGGCTTAAATTTGTTTAAAAACGACCTAGTTAGTTGAAGTTATAAACATTTTAAGTTTTGAAATTGGAAATAATAAAAATATACTATAATTATATAGCTCTACTAATCGACACACATATGAGGATCGGTCAACAAGCACCAGTTGATAGACCCAAGTACAATTCTCAATTGGTTGACGCTTATGACTAGGGTTTAAGCGGCTAATGACCTAGACTTAATTTTATTTACTTTTCTTAATAGTGAAGTGTATTTTTAACAAATGAGATTTAAGTAAATATTTTTCAAATGTCGATCAATGGTTTACCTTAGTATAAACCCTTACAGATACATAGCTAACATCAAAAGCTAATTCATAAAATTTGGTTTGCTTCTCTAAAAGTCTATCAACTTCTTTCTTCATTAAACTTAAATTCTTTAATAAAGTCAAACTGAAACTAGAGAGATTTAGGTAGACAAATCAAATGAAGAACTAACTATCGGGTGCGAGGGATTTCCAAACATAATTCAAAGGGTAGATTTCAAACATGACGTGAGTGTGTGTAGTTTTAATAAGATGATTTATACATAGTTCATGCTAATGTACCCTGTCCGATTTACGTTTTCAGAAACTAAATAGTTTAGATTAGATGTTAAATAACAAATGTAAATTGACGTAAGCCCATAAAAGGGAGCAGATCTACTTTCACCCCTTCTCTAATCAAATATAACATGTTAATGTTTATGTTAAACCAAGGTTTAACCGCCTTAATGCAAAATTAAATTTGTAACTTAATAAAAAAATACTGATAATTACAACTAATATACCCATATCAACTACAAATTATAATGTGAATAAACTATAATGAAATTAGGGACCATAATCATGTAGGTAAGAAAAACGAATAATAAAAATCATAAAACAATAGTAATCCCTTACCTATTAGCAATGACTGGAATACTACGTTTACTAGAGCAGTCGGTAACAAGTGGTCGACCACCCTATCATATAGAATCGATCAGTTAGCATTTTGAGAAAATTGTATGAACCTCGATCTAAGGACCAAGTTATAAATAAAATAATGACTAGTGTGTACGTACTATGTGTATACACACATAAAACACATAGAATTACCTACATATTGATGTTACGTGTAGGGAAGTTAGTTCCGTATGATGCAATAGTGGTATGTTTCAACTGAGTAAATGATATTTATCTAAAGTGGAGTAAATATTCAAGCAGAGTGATTCTATCATAAATTGCACTCAAGGGAAGTTCAACGATGGATATATATCATTGAACGATGTAAGGCGAAGTGTATGGCCTGACATTAATGAGAGTTCTTCGATAATCATGGGTGATGTACTATGATGTAATATTGTCAGATTCCAACTTGGTGGGCTAAGAGGGTTTGTGTTACCTTCGAGAGATTATTTGGATGAAGACACTGAGATAGTCTGGTGAGTCTACTTTGCATACTCCTCTTTTATGCATAATTAAGCATATGTAGTCATATTTATGGTAAACTTACTTATATGTAGGCGTCATAGGGAAATCTATGCTGAAATAGTTTTGTGTAGTCATAATGTAAAAAATTGCACTACAGTCTTATAATGAAGAAGCTCAAATAGTTGTTGCTTATCATTAGTGGTTTTAGGCTGATTAAATGTTTATTCCTATTATAGAGCTACACAAGCCATTAGTTTTGGCGTGTGTCAGGTTAAAGCTTGAAATTAAGAAAATGAGTAATTCACTAACCCTTGCAGAACAACCTTTGCCACTTAGAGTATTATTGACCTTGATTATTTATGATTAACGTATGATAATAATGAAGTACTCGTCCCTAAAACATAGAATGCCACCCCTTTTTCCCTTCTTTTCCTCCCACAAGTGGATATATTAGTTGGCGAAAATCCCGAGATTAGTATGTGGAAAAACAAGCTTATCATTGGAATTGCTTGTTATTTTAAATTACTCCATGTAATAATGAATATTATTCAAATTAAAATCGATGCAAATAGCTCCTTTGAAATAATGGCTTCCAATAATGCCTTCCACCACCTCGCTGATCCAACATCGGCGCCACCTATACACCCCTCCGTTCATCCTCCCCCTCCTCCACCATCTCATCCTGTGCATCCTTCCCCGTCTCCACCACCACAGCCGGACAATGCCAATCCCTTGTCCTCCGGCCTAGCTCGGTCTAGTATTGAGCGCTTCCTGGACCTGATGATCGCTAAGTCTCTCAGCAGCTGCTCATCACCATCACCGTGCCATCAGTCATCTTCCCACCCTTCTGGCTCAGCCTCCCAGCCACAACTTCCAGTCCCACCAACCGATGCACCGCTTCTTCCGGATCCTCCTGCCAAACTCCCACCGCTGCTACCTACTCTATCGGATTCCCAACGTCTTTCTTATACGGCAATGTTGTCTCGTAAAGCCATTGGGGCCAGAACGTCCCCTCGCACTCCGCCACTGGCGTCAGCTTTTAAAAGGCGTCTCCTTCCCTTTTTCAAATTTTTTTCATGCATAGTTCAATTTTTGAAAGTTAACCGCCAGTGCTACCACTATGCATCGAAGGGACACATGACGAAAAATTGCAAGTATGCAAGGATTTGTTATAGATGCGGTTTTTTTGGTCATGACAATAAAAGCTGCACACGAATGGTTAACAACAAACAAACAAAGGCAGCTTCGGTTCCAGCGAAAGCCTCTACACATTCCTCCGAAGAAAATTTCCGTCTATATTATCGCAACCTCTCTCTCCACATGTGCCAACAATCCGAGAACAACACCCTATCTCCATCACATCAGCCACTTGCATTAAAGACACCGCTCCTTCCCCATTCATTTCCAACTCTCCTGATAATTCCAATTTTCCACTTCCTAATTCTAAAATGGCGCTTCCCGTTGATGCTGCTCACCTCGTCAAAGCCTCGATTCTCATCGGTTACCTGACCCTTAACTCCAACCCCGCCACCCTTTCCGACCTCTTCCGCCATAACGACTGGAACGTATTCATAATTGGTGACCAGAACTACCTTATCCGGTTCCCTTCAACCGAGCTTTACTATGATGCCCTCAGTCGCCGATGTCTCAAGAAGCCAGGCGCCCTTCTTGCCCTGGAAGCTTGGGACCCAGTTTCAACTACCGTTGTCAGAGAATTCGGGCCCACTTCTTGGGTCAGAATTAGGGGTTTCCCAGTTCATCTTCGTCATCTTCACGATTGCCTCACCGCTGTTGTTTACCCAGTGGGGCTTTTTCTCTGCGCTGACGACTGTAATTGGGCTCAAGTGGACTTCAGGTTCGTCTTTGCTAGAGTAAGGTTGCTCCAAGCAGTGACTTTACCATCATACTCCGTATACCTCAACAACAGCCACTATGCCATTATGGTGGAGCATTGGGATCATTTCCATCCAACGCCGAAGCCCAACGACCAGTTGCTTGGAAGCCACTGGGAGAACAACAGAGAGTTTATGATGGAACCATTCCAGTTTCCTTTCCTTGTACCCTCCTCTTTTGTAGAGATGGATGACCGTTTTGATGCTATGATTGTTGAATCCTCGATCCCTGAACCTTTGATTCCCGTCCCTGCCAACCCAGAGCCCTCCGTCTTGGACCAATGGGTTGGGACCCTTGGCCTTCCTCCGAACCCAAGCGGGACCCTTTTTCAGGCCTGGACCTCTCGGAACCCTTCCCGTTGGCAGCAAACTCTAGCAACTCTGACATGCAGCTTGTCCCTTTGGCTTCAACACCTCCACCCCCACCCACCAGCAGAGATACTCCCTTGATTACACCAGCCTTATCCTCATCAGTAGTTAGATGTAGTGCCAGGCTCAACGCCACCTCATATGGTAAACCCTCTCTCGATACTGGTAGCTTTTTTTCAGCCAATCATTTTTACTAGCGATAATTGCTCCCTAAACAAGAAGCTTGCTTGTATTATGGGCGTTAGCCTCTTTCCGAATCTCTATTCTAACATGCAAACTCTGGAATTTGCGAGAGCTTCCTCTCCCCCATGAAGTCCCTCCCTTGGAATGTTAGGGGGTTGGGGGTCCCATCCAAGATATTTGCTGTTAAGTTTCTTCTCCAGCCCCTACACCCGTATGTTCTTCTAATTCAAGAATCTAAGCTTGTCCCTCATTGCCTTGTGTTTACCTTCCTCCTTATCGGACCGGGATTTTATTAACGCTGTGGGATACAAGGGGGTCTCTTCACTGCTTGGAACAATAACTGATGGTCTCACGTCCAACCCCTTAATAGCAATTCTGCTCTCCATATTTTCCAGAAGCATATTCCTTCTGACAAGGTTTTCCTCTTCTCCAATATTTATGGCCCACTTGGCACTTCTGACAAGAGAGATCTCTGGGCTTCGTGTTCCGATGTCGGATCTTCACACAACAGCCCCAGGCTGATCGGGGTGATTTCAACGTCACCAGAGGTCCTTCTGAACGCAATACTCTAACCCAAACTCAGGATACCACTGACTTCAATAGTTTCATTAACAACCGTGCGCTTCTTGACCCTCCCGTCAGTAACAGGCGGTTCACTTGGTCCAACAACAGAGAGTCTATCACGCTCGTTAAACTTGACCGCTTCCTTTTTAACACCTCATGGGATGACCTTTTCCCTCTGCCCAACGTCTCCGGTCTGGCTTCAACTCTTTCTGACCACTGCCCTATCCTCCTTACCACGGATAGCCAGCATCCCCCCCAAAGCAATTCCTTTTCGAGAGAATCTGGCTGCAAGAGCCTGGCTTCGTGGATTTCATTAACCGTGCATGGAATTGCTTTCCTTCACAAGCTGAACCCTCCACTACGCTGGTCTCTAAACTCCGCTACCTTAGGAGACTTATCAAGCGTTGGGCCAATAATATTTGGAGTTCCATCAGGAGACGCATCTCGAAAATTTAGAAGGACACTCTGGAACTCAATATCCAAGAGGAAACTGCCCCCCTTGGCTTGAAGGACTCTTGAAGACTTTCCGCTCTACGCGATGAACTCCATAGGCTACTCCAATAGGAAGAGCTAGGGTGGAAACAACGTGCAAAACCAAATGGCTTGCGAAAGGTGACTTGAACACGACATTCTTTCATAGATATGCTAATGGAAGGAAGTGCAACTCTTTTATCATGGAGATTCATGACGATGAGGGGGACTTCCACATTTCTGACCCTTCCGCCATTAGCTCCCATTTCACTGGATTCTTCAAGAACCTCCTTGGCCAAAAATCCTCTCCACCTCCTCCCATTGATTGGTCTCTACTCTACCCAAACCCCGCTACCCCTTGACAATCCTTTCTCTGAAAGTGAGATCCTGTCCGTCCTCAAAGGGATGGATGTTAAAAAAGCCTGTGGCCCTGACATCTTCGGTTCGGCCTTCTACAACGTTTCCTAGGATTCCATGAAGCCTGACATTTTTAACTTATTTAATACCTTCTTCTCGAACCCTACTATCATCAACTTCCTAAATTACGCCAAAATCATTCTCCTTCCTAAACCTGAAGGGGCTACCCATCCCAACAGTTATAGACCCATTAGCCTTCTCAACTGCTCCTTTAAACTCATCACCAAGGTCCTCTCGAACCGCCTCCAACCATTTATTCCATCCCTGATAGGCTCTGAACAGTCTGCCTTCGTCGCGGGGAGGAACATTCATTACTACATTGCTGATATTGAAGAACTCACCTCCTTCTCTCACCGAACTAAGACAGATGGCTTTCTCCATAAGCTTGACTTCCGCAAAGCCTTTGATACTGTCAGTTGGGACTTCATCCTCAAGATTCTCTCGGCTAGGGGCTTCCCTCAGCGCTGGTGCTGTTGGATTGAGGTGATTCTCAATTCCAGTATGTCCTTTGTTCATACGAATGGCATGGACGGAGGACTAATTAAATCTAGGAGAGGTTTGCATCAAGATGACCCCCACTCCTTTCCTTTTCATCCTTGTCGCTGCCTCACTTAACCAGATGGTAAGGCTCGCGCTCCACAATAACAATCTCTCTTCTATCATCTCCAACCCCCCCACAGCCAACATCCAATTTGCCGATGACACTGGTCTTTTCTCTACCCCCACTTCGCAAAACCTACACTGCCTCAAGCTCGTCCTCTACCTTTTCGAGATAACATCTGGCCTCTCCATCAACTTTTCCAAGAGTTCGACGTACATGCTTGGGGACACGTCTTACATGGGCCTCTTGGTGGCTGGTATGCTTAACTGCAAGGTCCATTTCTTCCCTATGTCCTATCTTGGGGTCCTTATTAGACCCACAAGATTCCACCGCAGTGACTAGACAGATTTAACCTCCAAGATCGACCTAAGGCTCGCCCATTGGAAGGCCTCTTCCCTCTCAGTTGCTGGTAGGCTGGTTCTGGTGAAGGCCGTCCTGACAGCGCTCCCTATTTATTGCCTTTCCATCCACAGAGCTCCCTGTTGGGTTATCAACTACATCGATCATGCACGTCGTTCCTTCCTCTGGAATGGAGATCCCATAAAATCCCTAGTCAACTAGAGGTCTGCTTGCTTAAGCATCAATGCGGGTGGCCTTAGTATTTCAGACCTCCGCCTTTTGAATCATGCGCTCCTTGCCAAATGGATTTGGAGATGCCTCACCCCTGGTGCTGCTACCTGGAAATCACTCATTCTCTCCTCTTACTACAATTACCAACCCCTAGCTATCCTACACTCCCACCCCCTCACCCACCCGTCTCCGTTCAGGTCCGGTGTCCTCAGATCTCTGCCCCATATCAAGCATCTCTTTGCAATCTCGGTTGGCAACGGGAAGAACTACAGTCTTTGGCTTGACTCATGGTTCTTTAGCTACCCTCTGGCACACTTCTTCCCCGAGCTCTTCTCTATCTTCCCTAATTCAACCATTTCAGTTCAGGAGGCTAAGCAGCGCGGGTCATCTAGCCACATTACCAATACATATTTCTAGGCCCATACCTTACATGAACTTTAGGAACTCCTATCCACTATTTATACCAAAACCCTATCTTTTGTCCCGCACCCAGTCTTCTAGCCTCTAAACTACTCTCACAAGTTCTTAGTCAAATCATGCTACCTCTTTCTCTCCAATACCAGTAGGTTGTTCTCCTTCTCTAGAATCTGGAAAGTTAAAGTTCCTCCCGGAGTCGCTTTTTACTTTGGAGCTTGGCGCATGGGAAAATTAACACCAAGAATCGTCTGGTCCGTAAGGGAATCCCTATCTCCCCGTCATGCATCTTGTGTCAGCTTGATAATGAAAGCATCAGTCATCTCTTCTATGAGTGCGACGTTAGCTTCTATGTTTGGGTCTCATCATCCGTCCATGTCCTCGTACATCTCTCACCACAACTGCATCACTATGACTGCTGGAATGACTCCCCGTCTTCCCCAACACTGGACGTTCTCTTCGCTGCTTTTGTGTGGACTATATGGCGCGAGCGAAACAACAGAAGCTTCAATGGGCGCTTCGCCACTCTTTTAGGGTTAACAAACAAGGTCACTTGTTTTTACCATCTATGGATGGGTACCCAGGTGCAGCCTTTCCTGCCTATTATCATGGACGTCATGCATCTTTGGGATGAGTCAGTTGCCAATGTTCAGTCTGAAGGTTTGCACCAGCGGCGCCAATTTCCAAGGCCATGGTAACGTCTTTCAGCTCCGATTACTTTTTTATCTCCCTTGCTTTATCAGTTATCTTTTGGTTAGTGATGTCAGACACCATATGTAGGTGTTCGTTTTGGTTAGCTATGCCGTTTCTTCATTTTGGTGGTCGGTTAGTATGGGGTGTTATCGTATGTGTATATTTGTTTGAACTTGTAGTTAGTCAGTTTTGAACTCGCGCTAGGCGCTACGTGCTTCTTTTGCATACAGGTTGCATGCATGTTTTGTCTTCTATCGGCCCGCGATCAGGCCTGTTAATTGGTTAAGTATCTATCTTTTTATATATATATATATATATATATAATATTAATCGGATGTGTAGATCCGCTCTACACAACCGTCTAGTTCAATTTTTTTTTGAATATTATTCAATACTTATTTTTTATCAGACTATATATCATAATTCAGCGTACTCTAGATTTGACTATAAACTATTTTTTTTGAAATTGTGCTTTGTGATATTTTTTGAGATAGCTATTTTTTATATTTATATTTTATTTCCTTTTGCTATGAGATCTATAATTTTCATATGCATTACTCTTTGTCTCTGCAATAAAAATCTGGTAACACCTACTTCTTGGCTATAGCGGGAATCCAAAAGTAATAAAAGAATTGAAGTACTAAGTCAAGAGGTTTTTGCTATCATAATTGATATCGTATCCTAGTTTTAAAATTCGTAGGAGTTATGGTGAATATTGAGAGCACATTCTAGAATTTTTTTCAAAGAGAAGGTTTTTGAAATAGTTTCCCAAAAAGGATTTCCAAAGTATATATTTATATACAAATAAGTGCTTTGTAAATGTTCCACACATATTAGTATAACAAGAAGAACGCATTCCCTTATTCTTACCAATACGTTCTATGAATTAAAAATCACAGGCAGTTGTTGAGCGATCCACCTGATTTAGACTTAGGAAACGCAGTTAGATTCCGGCATGAACATCTTGGTATGGTATGGTGGATGCCCATAAGAAAAAATAGGCCGAGCTTAACCCTAAAAGGACCCATACAACAAGTTGTAGGGGCAGTTCCAACCTACCCACCTACCTTTGATTTTGTTAAATTATGTGAGGATGTGTAATCCTAGAAGGGAAGCCGTATGTGGTATGGAATCATACGTAGATTCAAGGACATGAATTCATAATTATGAGAGGATTTTTGGACTGATGGGTCTTACCGATGGGTTAGGAGATAGATTATTACTTGAGGTTTATAAGGATAAGCACACTGTTATGGGATATAGTAGAGGTGGAGGGTAACATGTAAGAGATCAGTTTACAAGATGTTTTGAGATCAAGTTTCTGTGTAGAGCTGAAGAGGGAGTATGGTTAGAGAAGTATTCATTAAATCAAGGAGAGATGTTAGTAAAAGAAAATGGCAATTAGTTCATAGAGAATGTTAATCGGTTCACTTGGGTTATCAAGGCCAAAGATGGAGTTGATTTATATTATTAGAATTTTGGTGATACTGTATTTCCAAAATTATATAGATTTTGGTGATATTCTTAGTACATTTGTTACCCTTTTTATGCTAGAAAGAAATGGAAAGGAATATTAAAGATTAGATTTTGGAGATATTCTCCATATATTTGTTGCCATATTTTGTGAAAGAAGAAACAGAAGGAATACATATTAGGATATAGTTGATTGACGGAGAAAAGGGGAATGCTATCAATCAATTATATGACAAGTAAATTAATGCGAACGATTCTTCCATGTATTGATTTATTAACATAAATCAATTACTTCATCCCTAACTAATTCTTCTCTATATAAAGAGAGTTATAGACAATGTTAATCTCATCCCCTGTCTCTTATGTTATTTCTCCATTTCTTTTATTTACTGTAAAACTCTATAAATCTCTTCAATACTAAAAAAATATCTTCCCTATTAAAGTGGACATACACTATCTTTCGATAGTGGAACCACTATAAATATTGTTTGTTCTCTCTTATTTTCAATTTTTTACTGTGATTGATAATCATTTGAACCTGTTTATTCTATCACATCATTGCAAGATCCTATTTAGGTTTTTCCGCTAAAGGGATAGATCACCCCTTACAAATAGTATTAGAGCTAGATTCATAAAGAAGGTGTTTGATAAAATGATAGAAGGAGATGAAAATAGTACAAATAGTACTTCGGAGGTCAATCTAGTGCTAGTAGTTTCTTCTTTCGTCAGAGGCTTCTATGTCTCTTTTAGATCACAGTTGACAATAGAGAAGTGGAATGGTGAAGGAGATTTTGAAAAGTGGCAATGGATAATGAAAGCAGTTATGAGAAGAAATCGCGTTCATCGAGCAGTATTTGATACAGATACATTGCTTACTAATATTTCATACGTAGAATTAGAAGAGGTGGAAGAATTGGCCTATACTACTCTTCAACTTGCTATGGTAAAGAGTGTAATTTTTGAAATCAGTCAGGAAACAACTACCAAAGGCATGTAGAAGAAGTTTGAGAACCTCTACATGAAGAAATACCTAACTAACCACCTAATCCTGTTGAATACTTTCTTCACTTATAAGACGAAGGACGGTTCTTCAATTAAAAAACACCTGAGTGTATTTGATAACTTGTTGATGAAGATGAAGTCTGCTGAGTTGAAAGTTGATGAAGAACAGAAAACAATGGTTCCGTTGTGTTCGCTTCTAGAGCGATACACAGGTTTCTCTAACAACCTTACCTATGGTAGAGATACATTTAAATTAGATGATGTGAAGATAGGATTTCTCAGTAAAGAGTTGAGAGATCAGATGAAAAGGTTTAGTGTTGGTGATAATAGTGGAGGAATTATTAGTAGTTTAGATTTATTTATTGAGAGAGGTAGACCAGAGAAAAAGGGAAGAATTACAGGGGGCGTTCCAATTCTCTAAATCCTCATTGGTGTAGTAAATCTAAAGGTGGGAGATGCTATAATTGTAAGAAACCATACCATTGGAGAATAGACTGTCCAAATTTGGAGAAGAAGACTAACGGTTCTTCATCTATTACGATGGAGAAAGATGGTAGTGATTTATTGATAGCGGTTGTATGAGATGTTGCAGACCTGTGAATTTTAGATTTTGGAGCGTCATTTCACAAGACTCCTAATAAGGATTAATTTTCTTCCTTTGATGCCAAAGATGGAAGTTCCATCCTTATGAGGAATACCGCTACATGTAAGTTTATGGATGTTGGTTCAGTTTGCATTCGCAAGTATGATGGGATTGTTCACACACTTTCAGATGTTCTCTATGTTCCAGGTCTTCGGAAGTCATTGATCTCATTAGGCCAATTGACATTATTGGGATGCAAGATAACCATTGTCAGAGATGGTCTGAAAGTTTCTAGAGAGGCACTTGTATTGATGAAGGGTGTTATGGTATGAAATATATATTTGTTAATGGGTACCACTGTTTGATGGAGAACTATGTGTTGGAGTCGTTAGTTTTAAAAGCTTGGATGCTACCAAGCTTTAGCATATGTGATTAGGTCACACTTCGGAGAAGAACTAAGAGTTGTTTCGTAAGAAGAAAAAGATCAAGTGAGAAATCTTCAACAAATTGAACTTTTGCAAGGAGTGTGTATTGGCAAAACAAACCGTAGTTTCGTTTGGTGATGGTATGCATACTTTTAAGAAGGTACTTGATTACGTGCATTCAGATGTTTATGAGGCCATATGCTACAGCTTCCATTGGTAGAGCTTGTTATTTTGTTTCATTTATTGATGAATATTCGCGCAAGGTTTGTGCAATGAAAGCTAAGTCGGAGGAATTTTAGAAGTTTAAGGTTTGGTTAGCTCTTGTTGAGAACCAAACATCAACGAAATTGAAGAATCTTAGATCCGACAGTGGTGGTGAATATATCTCCAAAGAGTTCCTTGAGTACTACAGACAGCGCAGTTTTAGAAGACATTTTACTATACCTGGTGATCCCCAATCCAATGCGGTTGCTAAGAGGATGAATAAGACCCTACTTGAGAAGGCTCGTTGCTTGATATTGACTACAGATATGTCTAAGGGTTTTGGGCTGAAGCTATCTCAACTATATCACATATTATTAATCAGATTCCGTGCTCAAAAATTGGTGGGAAGATTCCATAGGAGTTATGGAAAGGAAAATACACTTTATTAAGTTATTTTCATATATTGGTTATCCAGTTTATGTTTGTAATACAGGACATGATAAGTTGGAGCCTTAGGCCTTCAACTGTGTTTTTCTTGGTTATACAAATGGAATAAAAGGATATAGGATTTGGAATCTAAATATGAAGAAAGTTATACATTCTATACATGTGACTTTTGACGAGTCAGTAATGTTTAAACCTTTGGAAGGTTTATTAGATGATTCAGATTCAGTTGATGGGAAATCTGAAAAGACCCGAGATTCCTAGTTTTCAAAACCAAAGTAGAGTTGTTACTATTGATAGTAGTGACAGAGTAGTTGATGATACATCACATGATAGTCTACAGATTTCCTCAAGTAGTGATGGTGATGGTCATCAAGCTAGAGTGGATTAAGCTTAAGGTGGAGCTCAAGCTGGACCTGAAGGAGAATCTGGCGATATAGCCATTCAGGCTAGTCAGACATCATAGAGATCTCGAATTAGATATGGAGATTGACATTATGCAAATTTGAGCCTAGATGGCCAGTTTGAGTACGGTTTACATGTAATTCATAATGAACCTCTAACCCTTTAAGAAGCCATAGAGTCGAGTGATAACTCGAAGTGGAATTGCGCTAAAGATAAGGAGATGCAGTCTTTGTAGAAGAACGAGACATGTGATTTGGTACCACTACCTCAAGGAAGTCGAGCCATAGGTTGCAAGTGGGTGTTCAAGGTGAAAGATGACGGTAGATACAAGGAAAGATTAGTAGCCAAATAGTTTTCACAGAAAAAGGGGTTGGAGTATGATGAAATATTTGTTCTAGCTGTCAGACAAACTTCAATTCAAATCCTACTTGCATTAGTTGTTGCTCATGATTTGGAATAGAACTGATTCATGTGAAGACCTCTTTCTTGCATGGTGATTTGGAGGAAACCATTTACATGAAGTAGCCAACAGAATTTAGTGTAGATGGAAAGTCGAATTGGGTATGCAGGTTGAAGAAATCTCTTTGTAATCTAAAACAATCGCCTAGACAGTGGTACAAAAGGTTTGATTCTTTTATGCTTTCACATGGTTTTGATCGTAGTAATAAAGATGCATGTGTTTATTTCAAGCATTTAAAGAATAGTAATCGAGTGTACTTGCTTTTTTATGTGGATGATATGTTGATCGCTTCTAAGGATAAAGCTGAAATTGACGAGATGAAGTTAAAATTAAAAGCAGAATTCGAAGTGAAAAACCTTGGAGAAGCAAAGAAAATTTCGGGGATGGAAATCCAAAGAGATAGAAAGCTTGGACTTTTGAGACTTACTCAAAAGGAATATATTCAAAAGGTGCTTGCTCGGTTTAGCATGGATGGAGAAAAGGCTATTAGTACACCCATGCCGTTGCATATTTTCTAACAAGGGCTCTCCGCTTTTAGAAAAGGACAAGGCCTACATGAAAAAGATGCCTTATGCGAGTGCAGTAGGTAGCTTGACGTACGTTATGGTGTGCACTAGGCCTGACATTACTCAGGATGTTGGATATGTTAGTGGATATATGTCAAATCCGGGGAAATCACATTGGGAGGTAGTGAAGTATATTTTTAGATATCTTAGAGGAACATCGCATTATGGACTTGTTTTTTATGATAGAAATAATGATTTCAACTTTGTCGAATTTGGTGATTCAGACTATGTCGGAGATAAAGATAGAAGGAAGTCAACTTCAGGCTATGTGTTCATTCTTGGAGGAATACCAATTAGTTAGAGAGCGAGGTTGCACACTATAGTTCTTTATCTACTACAGAGGTGGAGTTAATAGTTGTAGTTGAGGTAGCTAAGGAAACACTTTATTTGAAGAGGTTATTGTGTGATTTGGGCTTGGTACAAGATAATTGTTTGGTGAACTGTGACAGTCAAAGTGCAGTTCATTTAGCTGAAAATCCGACTTTCTACTCTTGAACAAAGCATACAGAGGTAAGACAGTCTTTCCTTATCTCTATAAATTAGGAGAAGTTAATTCGTCTTTAGAAGGTTCACACAGATGACAACATAGCAGATATGTTTATAAAGGCATTACCTATTACTAAGTTCGAGCATTGCTCGAACTTGATTCACTTGATGAAGTGCTTGGTGCCACATGGTGGCACTATGAGGAAGAGAGTGACTTGGTTGAAGTCATGAGAGGATGTGGTATTCTTATTGTATGAAGAGATATGAGTTATATTATACTTCTTCGCTGTATGGAAGTTTAGTTGCATGATATCTACCTTATTTTTGAGTGTTTCCAACACTTAGTTGGTGGGCAGAGACCTAGCTGGAGTTCATTAACGAAGTGCAACGAGGGATGGCATTTGCAGGAACTCATTGGGAAGCATTCATATTGGAGTATCTTGTTTGTAAGAGATATTGTATCAATGTGGAGATTATTAGAATTTTGGTGATACAATATTTCCAAAAATAAATAGATTTTGGAGATATTCTTTATATATTGGTTACCCTTTTTATGCATGAAAGAAAGGGAAAGAAATATTAAAGAGGTCAAATTTTGGAGATATTCACCATATATTTGTTGCCATATTTTTTGGAAGAAGAAACAGAAGTAATTCATATTGGGATAGAATTGACTGACGAAGAAAAAGGGAGTGTTATCAATCAATTATATGGCAAGTAAATTAACACGAATGATTATTCCAGGATTGATTTATTAACATAAACAATTACTTCATCCCCAAATAATTCTTCTCTACATAAAGAGGGCCATAGAGAATGTTAATCTCATCCCACCATCTCTTATGTTCACTATTACAAAAGTGGGTATATTCGACACTAATTTGTGTGCGTTGCATGAAAAGTGTGGCGAAAGCTATGCTTTCTGTGATCTACTGCAACAACATTGATATGTTGTTGCATTAGATGTAAATGCATTGTTGCGGTTGGAATTCTTGTGTTGTGACGTGCAACACCAATTCAAAATGTTGCTTTGCATAAATACATGTCAGGTCAGCAATCTGCGTTATCAGTTTAAACAAATAGATAACCGTATATGCTAATTAATCCAACGGTTCAAGCCGATCCCTGCTTCGGTTTAGTGAAAATTTGACGCGAAGATTTTCCCATTCACAAAATAATTCCCCCTAAAACAAATTTCTCCCGTACTCTTGCTTCTGTACGTTTCTTTCTCCACGAAATTCATCCACGAACACCTCTGATTGCTACTCTACCTCCGGTTACAAACTATAAACCTTAGATTGCTCCTAATTTACAAACTTTACACCTTCTATTTGGATCATTTAGTTCAATTACAGGTAGTTAGGGCTTCATCGTTTCGATTTTGTTTAGATGATTTCATCTCTAACTTATTTTAGTCTACATTCAAAGTCTCTGCGTGATTTGGGTATACCGATTGCCATAAATTAGGTTTTTTTTATACTTGAAGTGTTGTATTTATATGTTTGCTTGTGCTAAAATTGTGCAAGTTCTGTATTTTTATGTTTGCCAAACCATAGATATTGGTAAATAATGTCTATTTCGAAAAGTGGAAACAAAATTTAGAGGACAAAAGAAATCCAATTTAAATATTTGAATGTCTATTTCTGTTTGTAGTTAAATAATGCCTATTTCTCTTCCTACATCGTATGACTACGAAGATACCCTGGGCATGGGTGACCTACGACTGTCAAATCCATCACTACCAGAAACTCCTATTGATTTTTATATAGAGATGCAAGAAAAGCACTACGATGATTTGCGTGAGTATGAACTGGAGCAAGAAGAACTCCGAAGACAATGGCAAGAAGAAGAACAATGTAAAGAAAGGGTAATGCGATGGCATGGTCGTGCTGCCTTGCGTCGTCAACATCAAAACAACCAGGTGGTTAACGAATAGCAAGCTGACTCACCAATCATAATGTGTGATTGTGGGTATGCCGTTGTAGAAGATGTTATTTTGATTGGATTCAACATTAGTCATCGTTATTTTAGATGTCGTGTTTATCCCACAGAGTGTACCTTTTGGCAGTGGATTGACCAGCAGTTTCCAAGTCGAACCACTGAGTACTCAAATGAATTACAACATCAACTTACAGCGCTGCAAAATTGAGTTATTGGTTTTCATACTGATATTAGTAGACTTAACGACCAGCTTCAAGGGCTAAACATTAGAAGGCAAAATTAAATTATTGCATCGTTCTTTGTATTAGGTACAACTGTATCGTCTTTGTATCACCTGTATAGTCTTTTTATCTGCACTTTTTTGTTTTGGTGCGGCCATGTAATGTTATGAATTTTTGTTCAGTATCCTTAGGTGCTTGTTTTATGTATTCTCCTGATAATTCAGTTCCAAAAGTTAGTGATATTTCATATCAAAACAATCGTCTTTGTATCACTACACTGATTATTTATATTTGTAAATTATTAACTTGGTCTGTTTTTATTTCTAATTTAATCAAACCTTACAGGGTAGCCCCTATTTCGTGTCTTGAAACTATTAATCCTATCAAATTTATAAAGTAGGTGATGAGCTAAAGTGCCCCTGCAAAAAATGTACATAACGTAATTGGTATTGTGAAAATGTCATATATGATCATCTTAATTTTAATGGCCCTTCTCCATTTCATACCGGGTGGATTTGTGAAGTTTCATAAACAAAATTAATAGGTGTTGATGACCATATGGATTGTGCAACAGAGATAGATTTTGAGGATAATTTAGATGTGATGTTCAAATGTACGGGTTACAAATTTGGTCAAAATCCCAGGGTCTTTGAAATAGATATAAATCCAGAGGCTGAGAAACTTTATCGGCATGTTAAAAAAGGAAAAAAAAAACCATTATATCCTTGCTGCACTAAATTTTTTCAACTAAGTTTCTTGATCAGGCTTTATCATTTAAAGTGTGCTTATGGAATTAACGAGTCTGCGTCTGGGGAATTACTAAAGCTTATAAAAGAAGCCTTTCCTGATGCCCAGCTGCCTTTGTCTTCCTACACTACAAAGAATGTCATTAAGGATTTAGGTCTTGATTACCATAAAATACATGCATGTCCAAACCATTGCATGTTATATTAGGAAGAGAATAAAGATAAAGAGGCTTGTGACATTTGTGGTTTTTCGAGGTGGGCTGTAAAAGAAAAAGAAGACATCGTTGATAATAATGATCCATCAAAATCGATTCCCAAAGTGTCGGCAAATGTTATGAGGTATTTTCCACTAAGACCAAGGTTACAAAACTTATGAGATGGCACCAAGTGGAACGAAAAGAAGATGGAAAATTAAGATATCTGGCTGATGGTGTAGCATGGAAGATGATGGATGCTCGCTTTCCTGATTTTTCATCAAAAAATCGTAATGTTAGATTGGGTCTAGCATCTAATGGATTTAATCCATATCGTTCAATGAATTCAAGTTATAGTACATGGCCAATTGTGTTGGTAAACTATAACTTCCTCCTTGGTTATGTATGAAACAAGAGAATTTTATTCTTTCAACATTAATATCTGGTCCAGATTCTCCAAAGAATAGTATTGACGTATATATGCATCCTTTAATTGCGGAATTGAAAGCGTTATGGAATGTTGGCGTCGAAACTTATGATTACTTGACCGATGGAAATTTTAATTCACGTGTAAGCGTCTTATGGACCATTTGTGATTTTCCGGGATATTCCATATTGTCAGGTTGGAGCACGATGGGGAAACTGGCGTGTCCAGTATGCCATTATGAAACTTCTTCAAATTAGTTGAAGCATAGCAAAAAAATGTGTTATATGCACCATAGAAAGTTTCTTGATCCGACACATAAGTGGAGGCTAGATAATAGGAGATTTAATGGAGCAACTGAAATGGGGAGCAATCCAGAATTATTATCAGGAATAGATATTGAAGAGTTATTGTTGGGGTTCAAAAGTCAGTTTGGGATAAGACCAAGAAACCGGGTAAAAGTGTTGGCCCTTTTAAAAAAAGGTCAATACTATTTGACTTACTATATTGGTGTCATAATCCCCTTCGACATAACCTGCATGCCATGCACATAGAGAAGAACATATGCGACAAAATATTAAGTACTTTACTTAATATAGTTCGCATGTCGAAGGATCACCTAAACGCTCGTTTGGATTTACAAGAATTGGGAATAAGGAAGGCCCTTCATCCTGTTGAATGTGGTGATGGAAAGCATGTTGAAATTAGAGCTGCAATATTTGATATGAAAAATAAGGAAAAAGAAATCTTTTGCTCTGTATTGAAGAACGCCAAATGCCCCATGGTTATGCCTATAATATTAGTCAATACGTGCGCATAAAAGAGAGAACGGTTGTGGAATATAAGAGCCATGATGCTCATTTCATACTCCACTATTTGTTATAGTTTGCCGTGAAGAAAGCATCAAAACCCGAGGTATCAATGATCAGATTTAGCGCATTCCTTAGAGAATTATGGAGCAAGGTTATCGAAGTGGATGATATCAAGAGGCTGCAAAAAGAAATTGTCGAGATACTTTGTCATTTTGAAATGATTTTTCCACAGGCTTTTTTTAATATAATGGTACACTTGCCTGTTCATTTATGCAGAGAAATCGAATACGGCGGACCTGAACAACTTAGATGCATGTATCCAATTGAGGGATATCTAGGAAAGTTGAAATCTTATGTGTGAAATAGAAACAAACTGGAAGGTTCGATTGTAGAAGGTTACTTGGCAGAAGAGTGTGTGACCTTCTGTTCAAGATTTTTAAGCGTTGATGGAAGAATAGAAAACATGTCGATTGATTTGGAAGATGTCCAACAGATTTGGAGTATCATATTGGAACAAAAAAGAATAAAGATGGAAAGATGTTCAATTTGAAAGATGCATATTGGTAGGCAATGCGTCGCTAAATTCTGTTCAATTCCGGTAATAAAGAAATTGAGAGTTTGATCGAGTAAGTTCTTAAGTTCCTATTTCATTTTCCTTAACTATAAATTAATATCTGCATCTCATAGTTTTTTGACCTTAATTATTATTTAGGGTTCATCGAGCTTTTGTGGATGGTCTTGCAAATCCAAGAAGATATAAGAGGGAACGAGAACATTTCGAAGAGTTTTGGAATTGGCTAAAAGAAGAGGTTCTGAAAAAGGACAATATTTCAAGAGATTTAGAGGTGTTTTCATTAGGTTCTAATCGAGTAGCTAGGAAGTTTACCGGTTAAATAGTAAATGGATATAGATTCCGCACAAAATTTAGAGATTCTCGATGTACCACACAAAATAGTGGTGTATTTTTTACTACCAAAACCACCACCTTTGCAAGTTCAAAAGACCAAAACCCAGTAGTCGTTGATGTCAATTACTACGGATCAATCGAAGAAATTTTTGAGCTTGATTATTGGGTAGCTTTCACAATGGTCCTTTTTAAGTGTTGCTGGTACCAAGAGGAAAAATATTCATATTGTCTTACTCGAGTAAATTTTAGCAAGTTCCATAAAATTGATCCTTATGTCCTGTCTTCGCAAGTGCAGCAAGTATTTTATATGGAAGACGCAGTTGAAAATAACAGTCATTACGTTATTAAAAAATTGTCGAGAGATTGGTGTGATACTGAAAATCAGAATGCAATGGAAGAGGACATGAGCAATACGCATTCACATGATATGGGCATAGGTGGTGAACTAGAACCAGAAGTTGTTGATAGGGGTTGGATTAGGGATGATGTCCCCGTAATACAACTAGAAACAGAACTAGAAATAGTACTAGAAGCAGAAGTTCCTGATCCTGTTCCGTCTCATTAGGACAAAAAATTCCTCTTTCTTATTGCTTTAATTTGGTCTAATCTGTTGTCTAATTTATGATATATTTGGAACTTTTTGTTTTAACAGCAAATTATTATCTTTGATGAATGTATTTGACACTCTTTTCTCATAAAGCAATCTACACTATTCACATGTTTTATGATTTAATGTCTTTCTTTACTGTCATCTAAATTAGTTATAGACCAAAATGTTAGTTGTTTTTTGTCCACTTTAACATGCATGTACCTTGTTCTAATGTATTCATTTTGTACAGGATGGATGAACTTATAAATATCCGACTACATCATGGCGGAAAGTTTCGAAGGACATGTTACAATGGTGGAGAATCCTTCGTAGTAACAAAATTTGATATAGACCGCTTTTCGTACAGTGTGCTTATGGACTTTGTTAAAGATTGCCTCCATTACACTGAAATTGGAGGAGTCTATGTCAGCAAAGGAACGGGGTGGCTGGCAGCTGATATTGAATGACAAGGACGTAAATGAATATGTACTGGGCTGCAATAAGGAAGAAGAAGTGGGTTTTTACGTTGAAAACACTGTTGACAAAGACAGTGAGCCGTTGATTCAACGCAGCCACATGTAATCATACGGCCAAGGAAAAACATAATTCAAGGTATATATGTATATGTAATATATATCCATTCTTGTATATATATATATATATCCATGTGTGTGTGTGTGTAAAGAACTTTGAAGGAGGCCATCGTTATTATTTTTATTGTTACAGGTTCTGCTAAGAAGCCGGTTGCAAAGCACAAGTATATTACTGCATATAGACTTCAGCAGCAACACAAAATGATGAAAAACAACCCAAATCAAGTGGGTCAGAAGAAACTATCGCAAGAGGCTGATATGAATAATGATGAAGAAGATGTTACTGTGACAGACAAAGGAACCAGGAGGAAATTAAATGAAAAAAATGAAACAGATAATGATGATGGTACCTGAGAGAATGAAGCTGATGTTCAGGTATTTTTCAGTTTTCATTTTAGTATTATTAATCAGGATGAAATCTTGTATTTGAAACTACTTTTTATTAAAATTCTGCACTAAAAGCAAGAACTGCATGAAGGCTGCAGCTAATTCATGTAACTATTAGTTCTTTATGCATGCAATCAGTCAAAATAGCAAGAACTGTTTATATGTCAACTCTATTTGGTTAACTAGCTTAAATTTATTATCGATGGTGAGTAATAATGCTAATCTGCTTGTAGTTTGTACATCAGTTTTGATGAAGTATGAACAAGAGCGAATCGCGCGAATGCAAGAAAATGATGCTGTTAGTAGATCATTTGAGGTGCCATTATTAGTTAGCTGAATGCAAGAGTCTGCCACACAAAATAGGAAAGATAAAGGTAAAGATATTGTTGGACGTGATGAATACATCCCAGAAAATGTTGGTGAAGATGTTAGTGATGATTCATCGGATTCGGAGGTATAAAAAAGTTATTTGTTTATTACTTATTGTCTTAGCCTTTACGAACGTAAAAAAATCTTGAATTTCAACTTAATTGTAGAGAATCAAAATTGTTAAGTCAAAGGATCCTTTACCTGGACCGAGAACTCATTCGCGAACCAATGCAACCATTGAAATTGAGGAGGAAGCGATGACCCACACCCCCCCCTCCAAAGAAAACTGGCTCCAGCAAGGAGTTGATGACATGCACTCCCACTCCAAAGAAACTCAGTAACTAGGAGAAATTCGCAGAAATATTAAAGAAATTGACGAAACCAACACCATCTTATTCAGGAGTTTTAAAACCTACATTGTCTCGTCCACCCGTTTTAAAACCTACATGTAACAAAATGTTCAAACAATCAACCAATTCATGTGAAGCTGCTGGTTCAGTTGCTGCTTATTTAGCGATGCGGAAATGCCAAAAGCAGAATGTTGAAGCACCTCTAACAATGGAAAATCTAACTGATTGATTAGAACGGGAATGGGTTGCACAGGAAGATGAAGCAGGTACAGGTACAATGTTTCTTTATCTGTGCAATGCACTGTTGAGTGTGTATATTTTTAGTTTTGCATGCATATTATGTTTATGTAATGCCATACATTAATTTTCTATTCATTTTTTTGAACCTGGTATATAAAGTACAAGGTCCAAAAAAACCTAGAGGGAAGTAAAAAATGATCAAGGTACATGCTAGAACCCATGATGATAAAGTAGTTATTGAGTTGAATGAGGATGGTCAGCCATTATTTGATAATATTACGGAGTTAACCAATTTTCTTGGGACACTTGCAAAGGATAATGTGTCTCTTACTTACATCAATTGGCATGTTGTTCCTGTTCAATTAAAGCGACAAATTTTGGAATATGCTCTGGTATAATCTATCACCCTAAACCGTAGTTGAAATGACATCCTAAATGTTTGGTTTTAATTAATTAGTTTGTTCCTGAATTTTGTGTTTGATATATTGCAGGCTAGGTATGTCATTCCGGAAGAAGGATACAAGTGGGTCTTGAACATGCTTAACGACTCTTGGAGGCAGTACAAGTCTTGCGTCAAAGCAAGGTATTATAAAATATATTCAACTGACGAGGAAAGGCTTGCAAATAGGCCCAGTACAATTCCGTTAGAGGATTTTAAAATGCTCTTGGAATACTGGGGGGAAGAAGCAGTTCAGGTACAGCTTTAATGTGACCACAAAAGAAAACTAATTTGTATAATGCTAATTAAATAATCATGCAATAGATGGAATAAATTAATTAATTAAATTAATGATATTCACATTTTCTTGTTTAGTGCTAATATTTTCTTGTTTAGTGCTGACTTAGTAATCATGCAACAGATGGAAAAAATAAATAAAATAAATTAATGATATTCACATTTGTATAATGTTTAGTAGTTCACATTATCTTGTTTAGTGCTAATCTTTTCTTTACTAGTTCGCATTATCTTGTTTAGTGCTAATCTTTTCTTTAATAGTTCGCATTATCCTTGTTTAGTGCTATTTTTTTGGATTTCCAAGCGCTAGCCGTGACTAATTCTGCGCATCGAAATTAATTATATGAGACACTTACCATGGGTCGCAAAACTCATGCAGTATCCAAAGAACATATAGTATGTGTTTTTTTTGAACTAAGGTTAATTTTTTTTGTGATTTAGTTGAATTGGCCACATGATAATTCTAATTTGTTGTATCATTGAATTATATTTTATATCATTGTCATAATGTTCATAGGCAACAGCTAGATTTGTAAATTCTTAACATTGAATGTTAAAAATTCTGTTTAATTTTTGGTAATCCTAATACTTGACAGAGAAAGGACCCAGAAAAAGCCACCCCATCCGCTGCCTTGGTCCATTTGGAAACGTTTAAACGAGAATCAGGGAGAACTTACAAGACTAACACTGATGAACTAAAGGCCAAATACATAAGTACATTAGATACTGAAATAGAAATACTTTTGGCAATATAATTAGTACATTGTATGTTTGTTGGAGCTGCTTATTAAATCGAACACATAGTTAGTCTAAAAGAAAACCTGTTCTGTTTATAAAATCATTCCTGCTAGCTGCCTGTTTATATATATGCTTGCCTGGTTTTCATTTTGTAGGCAAAGATTCAAGCAATGGTGGATGAAGGAAACATTGCTGAGGCAGATGCACTTGTCTCTGTTGGGAAGAGCCACATACGGAATTGGTTTGTAGGAAGGCAAGGTAAAATGGCTGAAAAGTCTCCAATAACTCCTGGTTCTTCAGACAGATATGTGCATGAGCTGACCCAAAAAATAAGGCAAGAGCTTGAGGCGGATTTGGAAGAAAAGGTGAACAGAAAAGTGAAAGAGAACGTGTCATGGGTGTTAAAAAAGCTAGGTAAAGCCAATCCAGATCTTAGTTTAGATGTCAAAGACTTTTGTGTCACCACAACAAGTGATGAAGATGACACTAGTACACCTGCAACCCCGGCAACTGAATGAAGTATTGTGTTAGAACTTGTGATATATTCGAATTGTTCTTTTAAATTATGGCACTTGTGGTATGTGTTCGTGATGGAACTTGTGTTATGTTTTGGTGATGGAACTTGTGGTATGTATTGGTGATGACACTTGTGAGTTGGTAAATATAGTTGGTTGGTCTAACTGTGGTGATGAATGTTTTAGGAGGATTTATTGTATGAATATTTTGGTATATATGTATGAATGTGATAAAATGTTTTGGATTATATATATGTACTGCAGAATTTGTAATTACAGGGTTGTATTACAGTTGCAGTTTCTTTTTTTCTGGTGTTGCATTTAATTTTTTACTATTGGAGTTGATTTTTCCTAGTGTTGCATTACAGTGTTGTGTTGTTGCATTAGACGGTGTTGTGGTGTTTCATTACAGTGTTGTGGTGTTGCATTAGATGGTGTTATAGTGTTGCATTAAGTGCAATATTATTAATTCCACAATGGTACGACACGTGGGGCCCACAGCTTACGTGGTGCCACGTGGATAGCTGACATGGCATGTGACACACGTGCAACTGACGTGGCATGTGACACACGTGCAGCTGACGTGGAAAGTTCATTTGGGCCCCACTACCATGACCTGGAAGTCAGGCTCTGACTTCTGCTTACGACAACACTGTGTGTTGATGCATTACTTGCATATGCTGCTGCAATATGGTTATAATACAACACTTTCTTTCCATGGCCGTAGACGGGCAAAAGCGTTGCATTAGAGGCCTAATGCAACGGCCGCGGATGCCACGCCCCTCTGGTGTTGCCTATTTGAAAAAATGGCGTATGACTTTTATGATCTACGTCCACATAAAAATAGTGTCGAATATGCCCACTTTTGTAGTAGTGGTTATTTCTTCATTTCTTTTCTCTATTGTAAAACTATGTAATCTCTTCAATATTAATAAAATCTCTTCCTCATTAAAGTGGGCATACACTATCCTCCAATAGTGGAACCATTATAAATATTGTGTGTTATCTCTTGGTTTCAATTTTTTGCTGTGATCTGTGATTGATAATCATTTGGATCTGTTCGTTCTATCACATCATTGCAAGATCCTATTTAGGTTTTTCCACTGAACAGGATTAATCACCCCTTTTATATATCCCTAATGAAAAAGGTTTTGTAATGAGGTTGAGTCAACCCTAGTCCGTAATTCCCATGTTGTAATTTTTGAGGGATTAGTGGAGGTGACTTTGATGAATGGTGTTTCCACGGAAGAAGAGAAGGAAGAACCCAAAAGGTTTAGAATTAAGAAAGGTAGGAATGAGGCTCAGTTTGAAGATCAAGCAATATGATATGCAATGTAGAAGGTGTGATAAGAAGGGGTATTTTAAGATGTACTGAGAAGCAAACATTTAAGTGTTATAATACAATTGATATGAGTTATTTGCCTTAAAATTTTGCATAAACACCCAATTTTGAACTGTAGGGAAATAAATTAAAGAAAATAAAAATAAGGAAAACTAAAAATAGACCATAGGTATAATGGTTCCATTAATCAAAATCGGCATATACTTAAATGCTATTGAGGATTCTAGTGAGTAATTTATAGATTTTCTCTTATGAATTGATGATGATCCCTGAAATACTGAGATAGTAAAAGAATTCATAAGAAAAGAAAAAGGATCACTAAAGAAATATCTGTTTATAGCTATAGGTCAAAAAAATCTCTCTCACATTTATGCCAATTCTTACCGCATTTAGAGGAGTTCAAATGAAAAGACCATAGCCAACTCAACAATAGTTAAGGGTCAATACAGATCTAGGTTTAGTACTAATCTGAAATATTGTTCTTAGATCTATTTTAAGTATTCGGTTGAATTACATATTTACATTCATCTTCATCTTCAAGGTTTTACAAGCTTGAACCAGACTGAATTCCATAACTCAGATGTTGTGCTCATGTACTTGATTTATGTACTAATTGTTTCAACCATATTAGGATTTCACTCCATCTCACATGGAACTAGTTAACTTGTAATTACTCCAACTTAGCATGAGATGAAGTAAAAGATGATACAGTGAAGCTTTTCAAGGGATCAGTCAATCTCAAGTAAGACCCAGTACTGGTTTATGTCCTTTGTTTCACGGTTGGGACTTGACCTTTTAGCTTGGCATTGGTTTTAGATGAAATGTATTTTATACTTGAAGATAGTTAACTAGCTTATGGCTTCATCCCTTTGCCTTGCTAAATGTATGAATATATTAATTATTGCTCTAAATTTTCTACTTAGTCAATTTCCGCTCTGATTGATTGATTTGTCCAAATATGGATGGGACATAAGGTTCGATAACATTTCCCCCTAATTCTTATCTAATTTTAACAAGATATTTTTTATCAAGACAAACTAAAGATCCTACATGATTAGTTTCAAGCTCTTCTTTGAATAGATGCTTCCTTTCCTTTAATCCGCCTTTAGGATCATAGTATATCTTATTAATCATTGCACTACTTTGGGTTACTCAATCCAATAATTTCCTTGTAGTATAAAATACAACGCATGATCTTTAGGCTCAACTTTCAAATGATATCCTTCTATGGATCCTACTTGTTTGACCTCGTTATCTTAGAGGTCCAATTTTCTGACATCGTATATACACATGCATATACAATAGGCTTCTCATCATCATCATCGTACTCTCAGGGTTACGCACTAAACCATTATAATAGTTTAGTTCTGATCAAGGTTCCCTTGGAGTTAGGCAATTTGTATGCATAATTTTTAAGTTGGCATATTATAAAGTGTGAACGTGCATTTATCTTACTTCTACTTATATTTCACTTTTTCCTTTATTTCTACCTTGGAGATTTCCTTTTTGAGCTAGCCAGTACCAAAGCATGAACTACCTATTCATTACTTTAGGCTATTGCGCCCTTCTTTCTGGCCATCAACTCCCTTATGGACTTATTATGCATATTCTCAAGAACTGTGTTGTTTGAGTACCTTAAGATCTAGATATACAAAGACTTGAGTTCAATTGTAGAAAATTGTGTCATGTGAGTGACGTTGATTTGCGACGTTCTTCATCGTCTTATGCTTTGATCATTCCTGAAGTGATATTGAATTTCATTCTTCCTCTTTAGGGTTCAAAACTGATCCTACACTTGAGTATTTTCCATCTAAAACCTAATGTCATTAAATACTTTGCAATATAACATAAAATTTCAAGAGGTGTGGCCTTATATTCTCGAGGTGTGACATGAGTTCACATCGGAACATGTTATGGTTCTTATTGATCTATGTTTAAGTTGAAGAATTCCCTAAGATTGCAAATGGAATCAATAATCAAAGTTAGTCAAGCCATTGTCGATGATGCATATTTTTGCCTTCAATTAGTGTGTACATAATTTCATATGCTCATGCTACATGGTTTATTACGACACTATTTCTTCCACATCGATTTACAAGATCTTGTCGATCGATGCACATTTGTATCTATTGGTTTTTTATATTGACTTTATAAGGCTTTGGTCTATCATGGAGAGCTTAGTTTTTAATTTATTTAATACCACTTACATATTATAACGACTCAAATTAAATTTCAAATTATAACTTTCATAACTTTGTCATGTGTGGCCTGGTTGATGCACGATTTCTTTCATTGGGTATTGAAATTCCGTACAACATAGAGTGGTTGGGTAGAAATTGAAGATTGCTAAAATATTCACATTCCTTGGACTTTTAAGTGGATGTAAAATCAAAGGTGAGTATTTAAACCCACCCATAATATACTAAAATTTCCATTGCAAGTTAGATAAATTTTATACATGATATGATTTATTTGACTGTCATTCAGGAATTTAAATTGAAGCAAAATCGAATATAATTGCTAATTGACATTTGATATGTGAAAGTTGATATGATGTGAAATATTAGTCGATTGACTATCTAAAAATTTCAATATATGTTTAAACTGAATTTGAATGAACTTAATTTAAATTGGTTGTAAATTGATATTAAACTAGATCGACATATGATTGTCATTGAATTTGAATTACTAAACGTCAACATTTGAGAACCAGTTATTATTGTGATTTAATAGTCGATTTGGATGTTGTGTGCATGTATATGATTATTGCTCAGTATGATGGTAGATTGGATAAGTATGGCTATGATGTATCTATGTTATCACCTTGTATATCATTAAAATGGTACAAGTCTTTATATGTATTCTTTGGTCATTGAATAGCTGATTGAGAAATATTGAAATGATATATAGCTATGACATTAGAAATGAGTTGAAATGACATATACTCATGAAATTGGTATTAAACTAAATGATCGCTTGGTCATAGGGTATAAACAAAATTATATTCACTAAATTTGGTCAAACGAAATGCTGTTAAATGTATAATTTGAATTTGTTAAATGAAGTGTATTCAAAAATTATAAATTTGAATTTATCAAATGAAATTGACTAATAAATTTTTTCTTAAAATTATTGGTTTTAACCTTAATAGTTGAAATTGGAATTCAAATTGAATTCACTGGAATCAAATTATTCCAAGTATTAATCTGAAAATTTTAAATTTAAGTTTAAAACCAATAAATTGTTAATGGGTTTAAAACTGAATTTACGTTTAAGATCAAATTTAATGTAATATGTTTACAATTTGGGAAAGTATGATTTAAATCATTTTAATTTGAAGTAGATTTTTGTATCGAGAAATTTAAACTTGAGTTAGCTGTAAATTAAAGTTCAAGTTTATTTCAAATTGAAGTATGGAAATTGAAATAGTGGAACTTGAAATTGGGTTCTAAATGGTTTAAAGGGAAACAAACTATTTTATTGCAAACTACTACAATAAAAATTACTTTCAAATTAGTAATATTTTATTTGAACTGTTTTTATTAAAGCTATTTTCTGTTACATTATTTCATTTCATACTATTACTATTAATAACTATTTTTAACTAAACAATTTTAAACTTAAATTATTTCAATTAAAACTATTGTTTTTGAATTTAGATATTAGATATTACGAGAATCATTTGATTAAAAATCTATTTTCAAACCAAGCTTTTGAGCCCAAGCTGGTTTGAATGAAAAAGATACATTTGAATAATGATATATATGACATGAAAATCTGAATTGTAGTCCGACTTAGCAATGAACTGGATTATGATATTAAAATGCAAAATTAAAATTAAAATAAAATATGGGACTGATTTGGGATACGATAATGTGAAATCAAAATTTTGAACTGAACTGATTTTTTAATATGAAAATGGTTTTATTTAAATAAAAAATGACCATAGTGTATAAAATGATGATTAGTTGTTAAAAAGAGCAAGTTTGGTGTAATGACCAAGATTTTAAACCGTTTAATTGAATATTTAAAATTGATTTTCAGTGATTTTTTAATTTAATAACTCAAATTTAATGGTTTGAATATTTTATGATATAAATAATATAATAATAATTTAATTATGAAATAGTCGGAATTTCTTGAATTTTCAATATAATGTGAATTGCCATTATAGAAAGATTTTGTGACGACCGCCCACAACCCTGCACTATACAGAAGAATAATGTGCTAAAAAGTGTGCCATGAAGCTATGGACGATCATCAAGGTATGATAACATAATCAGAACCTGTCGTAGAACTCACAGCGCAAGGATAAAATATAATAGAACATATACAACATGTATTATTAGTGAAGCCGAAAAACACTAGACTTTCATAACAACTAGAAAGTAATATCCATACACTAGGATTACAGCCATAGTGTTTATACAAATTGCCTAACTACAACACTTAGAGAAGAACAAACAACGGAAATCCAAATACTATATATTAGAAAGATAGTACGTCAGCCTCCTGCATGCCTCCGAACTGCCACATCTTCTTTAGTAAGCTATCACCTGCCACCTAGTCTTCCCATCCACAACCAGATGAACAACTCAAGGTAATAAGAGGGAAACATAAAACCTTGAGTCAGACAATAGTCTTAGTGAGCAATAAAACAACTAACAGACATCATCAATAAAGCATATGAGAATGGGTAAATAAACGAACTAATCTACCCACAACACCAGAGAAGAGCTCAACCTTATCTTCTCCACATCAGACGGTGATATTCTTTTCAATAACATTTCAACCATACATCCATGGAAACCAGAACACCCATTCAATCATGCCTAAGCACTTATGACATTCAAATTATATATATATATATATCATGTAAATCACCCTAATCGGACTCAATATCCCTCAGACATAAGCCCCAGAGGACTGAACCAATATCAGATAAGCACCTAGGAACATCTACTTCGACATTGGACAATCTACAAGAGACGGTACAAACAGAGCAACCAATCATCCATGAATGACTCTAGCTATCACCGCCAATCCTGCTTTGAAACCATCGTTAATCGAATGATGACTAACCTTGCCGCATGTCCAGGGCTAATGGTAACCCTAGTTCTAGCATAAACTCCATATGCCTTTCAACGATACGTATGTTTGTCCAACCTTAACAACTAGGCCTTTCAACGATACCCATGGCACTCGATCTACAACCGGTCTTTTAGACGTCTCTATTGTGCCCTTGCTTTCAGCCTGCTAGAACTTACGATAACGATAATCTCTCGGCCTTCACATCTCTAGTCATCCAACCCAATGACTTTTCATAACTTAAGCAACCTTCTCTAGCAACCATTATCCACCAATTCACGACCTTTGAGGTGTTACCTCGTTCGCTGTTCTACACCGATCAACGAACACCTTTCAACAATAAGAACCTTCCTACTTGAATTTACCTCGAAGTCACACCCTTCACGATATTGGAGCCGACCGACCCATCACATTTGAGACCGATCGATCCACCTCCTTCTGCACCGATCGACCCATCATAATAAACTCTAACCGACCGACCAATACACAAGCAGACCGACCCATATATGCAATGTCCAGACCGACCGACCCAAATTCATGACCGAACGACCCGAATTCGTGACTGACCAACCCAACCTTTGCTCCACCCTACTTCGTGACTGACCGAACCACCTGAGTACGACCGACAGCTTTATGACCAACCCGACCCTGGTAGCCCGACCGACCTGAATTCCATCATGGAAAAACTAACCAACCGACCCTATCTTTGCACGACCGACCAGTTTGCTGACCGACCACCCCTGGCTTGTTCCCCAAGACAAGATTTCTGACCGACCGAGCAGACCATGACTGACCGACCACCAGAAACATGATCGATCCGAACTGTTCCAGCTCCAATCCATTACAATTTCCACCCGAAATTCGATCAAAACTTCGCCAACGATAATATCTACGAATCCGATTCATACAACTCATCCATGAACATATTGTGAAACCACTAACAACATAAAAATGATAATTTCACCCATAATTATGTAAAACTCATTAAAATCATGATAAATGAACAAATGGACATAACTATGGATCTAACTTGCATAAACATATGAAATAACATATAAATTACCATTTCGAGTTGCTAAATTAGGTCCTATGATGATTCATATGAAAATATACTAACCATGATTGTAGATCTAGGAGAAAACACTTGAAAATGATGAAATTAGTGATCAAACATTCATATACTTGACTGAATCCATGTGAGAGATGCATATCACTCACCAATTCTCCAAATCAAAGCAAAAACGGTGAAATTAGATTTCAAACAGCGAAGAACTTGACCTAAACCCTCGATTCGATGAACTCTCACTTGGAATGGTGTAGATCTAGCTCCAAATGATGTAGATCTTTGATTCTCTAAGCTTTAATTGTACCACCCCATAATTTTATAACACATTAAGATGATAAACTAAGGAATACTTAATTAAATATTGAGAATTAAGTAAAACGGATAGCACCATTACGTTCGTCTCAGAATTCTGCTTAATATAAACACCAAGTTTGCATAAAACAGACATCGTATGAAGAGGATACTAAGGTTTGAAGTTTGTACATGCATAAGATATATATACACACATAACCAAGTCAAAACCGTTCAAAATAAGCAGAAATCAAAAGGTGAGATGACGCGGGAATCAGGCCTGTTGGGGGTCGACCCCAGCCCTGGGGGTGTCGACCCATGGGTCGACACAATAAGGGGGTGTCGACACCCCTAGATCCGAGCTTGATACATTTCAAGGTACGTGGACTGAATTCTAG
Source organism: Allium sativum (assembly GCA_030737875.1). Lineage (NCBI taxonomy): Eukaryota > Viridiplantae > Streptophyta > Magnoliopsida > Asparagales > Amaryllidaceae > Allium > Allium sativum. The sequence continues at coordinate 1,008,425,832 of CM060916.1, forward strand.
GCTAGATTTGTTGACCCTAGGCTATATAAGACATCATTCTCATTGTTTTATTCATTCTAAAAACAATGGAGAACTAGATGCTGCCTCTGCCTAGATCAAAATAGCCTATTCTTCTTCATCAATAAGAGTTATTCAAATTCAGAGATCTGTTCTTCAATCAAATCTTCTGTTCTTTAGATCCAATCACAGTGAGTCTATGTTATTTTTAGATAGAAATAATTAAAATGTAATCTTGACATGTTTATTAACTGGATCTAAGGCTACACCTATTTATCATATCAGAACTGCCATGATTATATATCTAATTCGCTGTTTAGATCTCGTCATGCTTGTTTATGATGTCCCTACTTGTAACAACCCGGAAAATCATAACCAATTTAAATTTTTTAATTTGGCTATTTTAGTGGATTTTGATTATTTAAAATAATTTATTTTAAATAATAATGACCAAGAATCTATTTAGATCGAAGTTATAGCGAATATATTTATTTTAATTATAAAACAAGGCCTGAAATGGCGCGGTAGTTTGAAAATTTGAATTCGAACTTTAACTGACTATACAGAATGCAAAATAAAATGGATTTTAGTGAAACCAAAAATATTTAAATCTGTTTAAGAATATCTTTCTAACGAATCTGAAAAATTGAAATTTCATAGCGGGAATCAAAAGTTATGGCCAAAGGAATTTTCAGAAAGGTCGCTATGGAGTTAATATAGCCCTTGAAAATAGACATTTTGCAAACGACCTCCGTTTTTGATGAAAACACTTTTGTTGGATCTGGATTGTCAAATTATTGCTAGGTTTCAAATTCCATAATTTTTGGAGTTAATATGTGAGCGTGGCATAGGAAAATGTGTTTGGTTGATTTCAGCCAAATTGGATCGACCAAAAATGACCATTTTTCAAACGGTCTCCAAATATGACGAAATCAACTTTGTTGGGACCGTATCATCCAAACATAGCTAGATTTATTTTTTTGAAAATTTTGGGATCAGTATGTGGCCCCGACAAATTGAAATGTACGTTCAAATCCATATTTGAATGTTTTATATTTTAATTGGAAGAAAACTTACTGAAACAGTCGAATGGGCCTACGAAACATATTCCATCGTGTCCGGAAAGGGGGTATTTAGCCAGGGGTGACACTCGTTGGGTTTAGTTTGGAGTTCGAATGAAAAAACCCTATTTTAAAATTAAATAAAGTGTGGGCCAATCATATATTTTCTCTCATAATTTAATTTTATAAAAAAATATAAAAAACCCGCATATTCCTCTCGTCGATGGCAATTTCCAGCCCTGTTCTTTCCGGCCAATCCGTTCACAATCAGACCTCCCTCCAGTTGAACTTTTTGAAGAGCATCCCCTCCTCTTCAAATCCGTACCCATCACCCTCCGTCTCGTCGCCTGTGTGAGGAGATCAGCACCCTCGAAGTCCCAGACTTCAAGCCGCCGCCTTGCCCCAGGTTTACCGCCGAACTGCACCGCTCCTGCCTCGATCTGCGCGCCTCTCCACCCCCGACAACATGGCATAGGCTGATCCTCTTCAAGCTTCATCGTTTGATCGCAAAATCCATCCCTAATTTCGAACCCGGCGCTGAAGGTAACAGCTATTATAAAATAAAATGTTTTCAACATTAAAAAACCGTCCAAAGTGTGATTATCGAATAAAAATCATAACTTTTTGTTGTGCTGTCGAAATCCAGTGGAACAGGAGACATTGGACTCGTATGGACGTCTTCTACATTCTAGAAGAGACCGGAGAATTTGTGGAGCTTCCTACAATTTTTGGAGGACCAATGTGAGATTTCTAAATTATAAACGATATGGAATGGCGATGTATAAATTATATAATCGATGTAAACTTCATGTATAAGCGTTGTATAAATTATATGTGCGATGTATAAGTTATATATACGTTGTATAAATTATATGTGCGTTGAATGAAATTGAAATGAAAGTGAAATATATTTATATACTTATATGTATATATATATATATATATATACACTCCCCTCGTCCACAGACCATGGACGATATATATTGGTTGTGATTGTTTGGATTTTGGTTGACGTGAAATTTGGTTGATAAATGCGAATGGTTGATAATGATTGTTTGTGGTTGAAACAAAATTGGAATTGTTTGTGGAAAAATACATTATGATATGAAAATGATCAAAATATTTAGATTATTAGGATAAGCCCCTTAGGGAACGCTGTGAGGCGTAAGGTAGTGCGAGGAGCCGTACTCGGACGGTGCCGGTTTTTAACCCCCTGCCGTTATGATGTCGAAATTTTCTGAAATATTCATGTGTTTGATTTATATTCATGTGTTGAAAAATATGCATATGACTAATAAATTGTTTGAAAGATAAAAATCACATTTTTATCATGTAGATGAAGTATATAAAATTTTCATTTTTGAATTAAATTGTTTTAACAATAAAAATCACATTTTTATAATATATACGAATCGCTAAAAATAATCATGTTTGGAATAAATTGTTTTGATAATAAAAATCACATTTTATTATATATATGAAGTGTTAAAAATAGTCATGTGTTCAAATAAATTTTCGTTGGTTAAAATTATTATTTTTATCAAATATATGAAATGAAAATGGTTTGGAAATCAAAGAACGGATTATATATATATATAATTAAAATGAATCGAATAACGAAGCTGCAGTTCGTATTTTGAAATCGTGATTTTAAACGATTATTGCGGGAGATTCGACCATCGTATTTTCCTGAAACTGAAACCATTGGGTATGCTTTGGAAATATCTTTCCAACGACACCAAATTTGCAAAGATCCAACGGTCAGATTGTGTGAAATGTTTAATTCAAATCTAAATAAAAACAACGCCAAAATGAATTATATTTAAATATATAAATATAATTAAAATAAAACGAATAACGACGCTACAGTTCGTATTTTGAAATCGTAACTTTAAACAATTGTACTGGGAGATCCAACCGTCAGATTTTCCCAAAACTGGAACCGTTGGGTCCGCATTGAAAAGATATTTCCAATGATATAAAATTTGTAAAGATCCAACGGCTAGATTTTCATATATGTGTAAATCAAATCTAAAAAAAACAGTGCCACTATTTTTAAATAAATAAAAATAATGATAAATCGTTATAAAATATTATAAACGATATGGAATGGAAATAAACCGAATTTACCTGGTTTATTGGATATTTGATGGTCGAATGTGTTTGACGTGAACATTACATTGATGAACTGAACTATGGATGTCAAATAATTTAACCATGGAAATGAATTGAATTCTAAATATACGTGAATTATTTGAAAAGGCCGAGTTAAATCTCATTTCAAATAATTGGTTGACGATGAAGACGGTGGTCGAAGACCGGAGGCCTTCACATCGTTTGGATGATTGCTGATGTCTTCATTGGGAGGCATCCCAAGGCAAGGTAATAAGTGGTGGTCGTCTTGACGTACTTGGAGATCGACTAGATGTGCAAGGGCCTCTCTCTTGTATTGGACATACGGGAGAGGAATAAATTGCCTCCGGTTTCGTTCAGACCTAGAACGGACTTGTAAATGGATTGTGTGTCCGACATTGGATTTCTTTCTGTGTGATTGATATACGTCAGTTGCATGGCGTGAATTGCATGTGTGGCATGCTGAGATGCAGTGATCAAGGCTTTTGTTGAAAAGCAGAGCCTGTGGTTGATGATCAAAGCAGGGCTTTAAATAGCTAGCTTTGTGTTTAGCGTTGATTCGCGGGCCGCACACCCCGGTATGAGCCAGAAATGGGAGAGGACCTCAGGGAGGACGTGCGTTTCCTTCTAGCTAGGAGTGGTGTTTTGGGTTTTACACGCCCGGGCATTTTACTTATGTGGATGATGGTTAACAAGGCGCCTCGGTTATATCGGTCGTTACGTGACCGATGGTCTGGTCGGTATATGACCAGTTTGACGCCCCATAGGGCAGGGAAACGCAGTGTTCCGGTATTTTAATCCACTCCGTGTAGACCGGCCCTGACAATCCAAGGGTCGATATGTTCTGATCCTAAGGGGCGGGCTAGAGCGTCTTGAAGCAGTAAGGATGATCCCTTGCCTTGGTTCATGACGGAAATTCAATTTCCAAATACGACATCGTGCGGTTTTGATTGTATACCTATATATGGCGACATAGTGGTATGGGGAATTTATGCCATCTACGATTGATACTTATGATTGAAATTGTTTTTGAAACATATAAACACTAGTAATAATATCAAATGCTTTTGTTTTATTCGTATCAAGCATATTTTGGCCATTATAAGGTGAAACTCTATCCTCCGGTTTGCGTTGCATTGTGTGATGGGAACTGAGTCTTATAATGGCTTCATTTTTGTAAAAAGCATTGCGATGTTTAAATGATTTACTTGTTTTAAGCACTGGCAATCCAATGGAGTAAACCTGTTTCGCGTTAGCGACGCGGTCCTGTGATTGGCTTTATTATAAAGTAAGTTAAGTAGATTTCTCATACCAGTCCCATGACTGACTCGTAGTTTGTTTCACTTGCAAACTCGGGTGCCCCTATTTCTACATGGGCAGCCCTGCATTCAGGTTTTAGCAGGCTCTTTCTGGACAGCTATGGAGCTGAAGATGGATTCTATCACTTCATTCTTTTTATGTTGTTCAGCTCCTGTTGTACATATTATGTTTCGATTCCGTTGTAGACATTTTATGTAAAGCTGAAAATGAATTTTGTACTAAGTATGATCCTGTATACTGTGTAACTCTGATGATTATTATTTCCAGTATATTTTTGATGTACATTATCTGGTGTATTTATATATTTCTGTTCTGCTGTTATTTGTTTATGTGTTATATTCCAAAGATTACCCTTGCCACCGTGGAACGGGGGTTTGGGGACGTCACACTATTATGCTAGTTGCTTAATAATGTCACTATGCCTAATCAGTTCTATTATCACATGTTCGTCAGATTCTTATATGCATATCTTGTCATTATGCTCAATTCTGTCACTATATGCTTATTCAGTTGCTATGCCTATTTCTACCATCATATGTCTATCTTGTTAGTATACTTATTTATGTCCTCTTCCCTTCTTCTTTTCCCTTTTTATTTTATAGCCAGGCTACCTTCGAGCCTAAATATGCGAACGCGTGAAATTGGGAATGAAGGGAAAACGTTAAAATTGGGGCATAACTTGTATTGGAAAATTTGGGGCATAACTTGAATTGACAACATGAATATGGATTTAGAGCATAAACCAAAATTATGATTAAAGATCTAAAATGGGGGCATATGATACATGATAAATATGACCTGGAAAAAGGGCATGAAAACCTATAATGAAATAGGGATAATTGTTAAAGAATGGAAATGCCTAGATTTATAGTAATTAGAAACTATTAATGCGCTTCGACACGAGGTTAGATTACACTTGTGGTAGAAGTTTACTCGGACCCGACCGGCATATCCAGCGACCACAAGTGGTGAATCTAATGTGAGGGGTTTAAGTGCATAAACACGTAACGGGCTAAGACACGAGGTAAAGTCAGACTTATGGAGAAGTCTGCCCGGACCCGACCGGCATATCCAACATCCACAAGTTATAGGCTTAATGTGGGAGGTCTACCGCATTATAACCATAAATGAATATATGGTAATGAACTTGTAATACTTAACCTAGTTGAATCCATAGGGATTACATGAACAAGTTAACTTGAGCAGGGGTTAAGTAAACTTGTATGAATAAGTGGGAAGGTTAAGTAAATCTTGGGGCAATGGGTAATATATATATAGGCCCAAACTTAACCTATGAGGTTATGCAATTTTATTACACTAGTAGGCATAACCTGTGGATATCCTAGTAGTGGGGATGCAAGCCTAGGGGGGAAGCTTGTATCATCTTGTTTGTATGATCAGTTTCAGTCAATAACCCATAAATAGGTATCAAACGAGTACTCTGAACTAGGTTGGTGTCGGGATACGCTTACTGAGCCGATTATAAGAGGTCACTGGGGAAAAGGTGTCTAATGGCGCGTTCCATCAGGCTCATGTGCGTGCATGGGTCCCCCTGTCCAGGAAAATAAGACGTTGTGGCATTAGTAGATATGGTTGTGCACATCCTGAAAACGTTGTGACCTTGTCATACATGCCTTATATGTTGTTATCTCTCTTATCCAGTTTATGTGCCTTCCATGATTCTTTTACTTATTTATATGCTAAAAGTAATTGGACTCGACAGACTTTATGTCTGACCTATTTTGTTTCCTCTTCTTTCTCTTCCGTTTCCCCCCAGGCTCTCAGGGTGGGAATACTCAAGCTTGATCAGGATTCTTCTTTCCTTCTGCTTAGAGATACTTAGATGTACTGCTTGATTCCGTACCTTCTATACTAGGGCTATGTTTTTGGGGATTATGCTCTTTTCATGTTTATTGGACTCTGATGATTTTAGTACAAGACATAAGTTTTAAGTTAATGTACTGGGTTTTATGTATTTCAGACTCATGATGTACCACGTTTTGAACCACGATGTTTTCTACTTAACAAAGTTTTTAAATTCTGTTCTTATTTATATCTGTCTTGTAATATTTCTGTTTCTGATTACCTATAACGCTTCACGAAACTTAATGGATTCTCTTAAAGAGTGACATTAATGAACATGGGGTGTGACACTTTGTATTAGAGCTGAAGGTTACCAAATCAGATAAAAGATTTTGAAAATTGTTTTCGAAGAGATTTTAAAAAGAAAGCATTTTCAAAAGAAAATTCTGTTTTGAAAAACATATTCTCCAAAGCCATATGTAATATCTTTCGATTCTCTGTTTGAATCCCTTTCTCCTTTTCTTTTCAGCATGTTTGGGGAACCTAATATTCATGAGGGCGCTATGATACCGGGTTGGTCCGTAGGTATCTTGAGGCCACGGTGCCTGCCAGTGGTTAAGCAGACGTTCCTCCCCCAGCTGCACCCGCTGATCCTCCTTCTCCTTCTTGTGTTGATAATTTCTCTAAGATATGCAAAGATTTCTGTGTTATGGGCGGAAAGTCATTCCGAGTAACTGGGACTTTTATAAAAGCAAGGAACTGGCTTGAAGAGACGGAGGATTTGTTTGGAATTTTCGAAGTTGACGATCGTAGAAAGATTCAGTTAGCCGTCTGGCGGTTGAAAGATGAGGCTTCGTTCTGGTGGGAAGTGACGCAAGCGAGACGTCCAGTTGAGATATGGAATGATTTCTGATAGAGGTTTGAAATGAAGTTTCTTTCTCAAGCCGAGCAAAGTATGCAAATGGAAAGGTTTTTAGCGCTTAAGCAAGGAAGCATGCCTGTGAAAGAATATGTTAATAAATTTAATTAATTGGCGAGGTTTGGTTTGGAGCTAGTGAATACTCCACATAAGAAAGCTTTGAGGTTCGCTAGAGGATTAAATGAACCCTTCCATGGGTTGTCTATGTCTCATATTCCGATGGGAGCAACTTTTGAGAAGCTCGTTGATATGGCGTTAATGCACGAGGAAGATAAAGGTGAAAAGAAAAAAGCTAAGGCTGAGGAAACACAAAATAAGAAAGTGTGGCCTAAGAAAGGACAACGATGACAACAAAAGAAGGGCGGAAAGGACGGGAAGGCTAGTGATAAGAGTAAGTGCCATAATTGCGGACACGAGGGTCACTTGATCAAAGACGGAAAAAGAAGGAAAAATACTTGTTTCAATTGTGGAGAGGTCGGACACTTTTCTAACGAGTTCCCAAAGAAACAAGGACAAGGTCAAAGGGCAGGATCTTCAGGAGCAGGTGCATGGTCTCTTGGCCAGTGCCCCAGACAGAGGTAAGAAAGTTTTCGTTGGAGGTTTGATTTCTCTTTCCAATCATCCTATTAGAACTCTTTTTGATTCGGGCGCTTCACATTCGTTTATATCTGATTTTGTGGTTGATTCTCTGCACCTTAGTACTAGTATGGTTTTTGATCCCGTTGTTGTCTCAAACCTCATTGGGGGTACGACTCATTTGTCTATGATTTGGCGGGGTTTTAGAATATCTGTATTAGGCATCGAATTTGAGTGTGACGCATATGTGCTTGGCTTCATGGGCTATGGTTTAATTCTAGGGATGGATTGGCTAGCCATGCATGGTGCCATTTTGGATTGTGAGAGGAGGGTCGTTAGACATTTGACTTGCTAAGGGAGGACCCACGAGATTTCTTGTGACCCTAAAGGGTCTGTCATGCTTAGTTTACTAGAGTCACTTGATGCATCTATCGATGATTTACAATCTATACCATTAGTCTGTGAGTATCCTGACATTTTTGAGGAGGTTCGGGGCTAACCTCCGAGGCTCGAGATCGATTTCTGTATATACTTGGTGGACAATGCATAGGCAGTTGCATTTCCTGTGCCCCACATGACTCCAGGAGAAAGAAGGGAGCTTAGAAAGCAAGTAGGGGAGCAACTTGAGAAAGGGTTTATTAGGTGAAGCATATCTGAATGGGGTGCTCCAGTAGTATTCGCAACTAAGGCGGGTGGTTCGCTTTTCTTATGCGTGGATTATAGAGAGTTGAATAAACTCACTAAGAAGAATAGGCACCCAGTCCCGAGGATAGATGATCTATTCGACCAGCTTGTTGGTGCATCTGTTTTCTCTCAGTTGGACTTGGCCATGTGATTTCATCAGTTAAGGGTGGCCGAGGACAGTATAGATAAGACCGCTTTTAGAACTCCAGATGGTTTCTTTCAGTGGCTCGTTATGCCTTTTGGGTTGACGAATGCACCCACCTATTTTGTTGATATAATGAATAGGGTATTTTGGGAGTTTCTGAATAAGTTCATTGTGTTTTTGTTGATGACATTTTGATTTTCTCGAAGAGCGAGGAAAAGCATGCCCAACATTTAAGGGCGGTTTTGAAAACTCTCCATGCACACCAGCTTAAGGCGAAATTCTTCAAATGTCGTTTTTGGAGAAAAGAAGTAAGATTTTTAGGGCATGTAGTCTCTAAAGATGGGATAGTAGTGGATCCCGCGAAGGTAGTTGCAGTACAAGATTGGCAAATCCCAAAGAATGCAACGGAGGTGAGAAGTTTTCATGGATTGGCGGGCTATTATAGGAAGTTCATTAAGGACTTCGCAAAGATATCAACCCCACTCACCAGGCTGACGAAGAAGAATTTGATATTTTCTTGGGATATAGATTATGACGATGCTTTCCAGCAATTGAAGAGGGCTCTGACAACAGCCTCAATCTTGACCTTTCCTGATGAGAACAAAGCGTTCACAGTATACACTGATGCATGTGGTACAGAGCTTGGTGTGGTTCTGATGCAAGAGAGAAGGTTAGTATGTTATGAAAGTAGACAATTAAGAGTTCATGAGAAGAACTACCCTACCTATGACTTAGAGTTAGTTGCCATAGTATTCGAGCTTAAGACTTGGTGCCATTATCTACTTGGAGAGAAGTTCGAGTTGTACACCGATCATAAATCTCTCACGTACTTGCTCTAACAGAAGGATCTTAATTTAAGGCAACAAAGATGGATGGAGTTCCTAGCATCCTATGACTTCGAGATTTCTTATACCTCTGACAAGGATAATGTGGTGGCAGCGCATTGAGTAGGCAGAGGATGGCCTTAAGTCCTCTGTTTGTGGAGAGGAAAAGTTTGGAGTTTATATTGACTTTTTATTTTAGACCCTCCACCGAGTTTGTACCTGATTTATTGGCATCACTAGAGGTGTGACCGACTCTTTTGGACCAGATAGGAACTTCACAGCGAGAGGATCCACAGATTTTAGACATTTTGGATAAGCTCAGTAAAGGGGATACTTCTAGTCACCTCAATAGATATTCCATAGACGAGATAATGTAGTTGCGACGAGATGGAAGGCTTTGTGTTCCCCGAGTTGGGAGTTTGTTAAAGAGGGCCCAAGAGGAAGCTCATCATTCTAAGATGACTATTCATCCAGACGGTGATAAGATGTATAGAGATATGAAGAGGGTTTTCTTATGGGTTGGGAAGAAAAAGGATGTGGCGGAGTTTGTTTCTCGATGTTTGGTTTGCCAGCAAGTCAAAGCTGAGAAAAGGAAGCCCGGTGGTTTACTTCATCCTTTGGAAGTCGCTAGTGGAAGTGGGAGAGCGACTCGATGGATTTCATTAACGGTTTTCCTAGATCAAGGAAAGACAACACCAGTATTTGGTTATAGTAGATAGACCTACTAAGAGCGTTGACGACAGCATGGTTGGCAGCACTTTATGTTCGTAAGATAGTGTAACGGCCCGCAAATCCGTACTATCTGAGTTGACTATTAACACCATACGTCCAACCCAAATTGCACAGAAATACGAATCATTATTAGATAGAAGTTAGAGGATGAGAAATGGAAAGAAAGAAATATTAGAATAGAAGAAAACAAAGAAGACAAATCTCACAGCGGAACGAATAAAATATATTATATAACATAACTTTTGAAAGACAAATCAGTAACTTTATATACATACCATCATCAGAGCACAACAGTTATTCCTGGAACAGTTATAAACACCTGTTTCCAGATACCACATAGTACACAGCGGAATATATGAGTCTATAGCTAACTGGTGAAGCCTCCTGCTTCAAACTCCTCCAAGTGAATCTGTAAAATCCCGACTACTTGACTGCCTGTACAAATTTGGGCACCCAAGAGTTTAGGGAAAACAAACAAAATAAACTCTGGGTCAGTCATGGGACTGGTGTGAGTAAACTCCAACCATTTGTTTAACTTTCAAAATCCTTTTGAAAGAAATGATAATCGTAAGACTGATCCACACATAAATATGGATGGTTTTTACCTTACATAACCCAAAATATTTTTGATATCAAATCCAGTGATATTATAATAATGTCTACAACAAATAAATAGAATCTAGCGGAATGCTTGCACCTCACGTTCCATATATAATATAAAATCGAAAACCGCATGGCGCTTACTGGAGATTGGATTTCCAACATGACAAGCTATGGAACCACCTTCCGATAGTGTATCTCTAGAGAGAAATACATTGGGTTCAACAAGAACGTCTTGCAACCCGACCCACCCATGACCGACCACTCATTTCGCTTCAGTGTATCGAATGTATATCACCAACGGTTGGGATCAGCAACCATTTCCCGAATGGGACAACATCGATAGATTAAAGAAGTAAAAGGAATTTCTCTAGATAGGTGATTATACATCCTAATGGGAGCGACCCACATAGCCATGCTGCCTACCCGATTTTTGTCATTTCCCGGTTGTTGAGGCATGAGGCTATGATTTCTTATCATTCATTTATAACCCAATCACTTTGAATGCCACATTGTTAGATCCATTAATCATTAATTGATTTGCACAAATATATTTTGGATATTATGCTAAGGGAATAAATCCGTTGCCACCATGTATATTTATACAGACCAACATATTCGATCATTGGAAATACTCTGTCAGGAATTCGTCCATATACGTTCGTTCTGGGATTGAACGAAACCGAAGACACAATTTCTATTAATAGAAAAAGCCCTTGCACTTTAATCCGTCTTCGATTATCTTCATATAATCTGATTCGCAACGCTACTGCCAATACGGAGTGGTTCTCGGATAACAATCCAACCGGTCTCTCCATGTTGACAACGATGTTGGCAAATACTTCGATAGTCGGTTATTTAACTATCGAAGAAAAACTAACATCCATTCAAAGCATCAAACGAATCACTGGGCCATTTTATTAATATTTCATTAATTAAATCACTTCTCCACTCCCTTTATCAATATTCATTAACTAAATATTTTCAATTATCATCTTGGCCTCTTACCCATTTGGAAAACATTTTCATATCTCACCTTCTTTTATTTTCTACACTTAGAAAATATTTTCTATTTATAATTGGAGAACATTCCAATTACTTATTTCTTTCCCGACTATTCATTTATATACTTAGGAAATATTTATTGTTATATTTCCAAAATTCCACTTATTTGGGTAAAAATGAATGTGGTGTAAAACATCGTTACAACCCGAAATACTGTATTCAACTAAATCTTATTCAAATATTGATTATCGAGATTGAGTCTTGCTATTTGTCAGTTAATAATGAAAACAATCGAGTTGGGGTAAAATTACCTCTCAGACCTTGACTGAAAACATCTTTAACTTCAAAACAGACAAAACTATTATTCCCGAAAAATCAACACCATACAAACAAATTGTTCATTTTTAAACGTATATATGTTTCTCTTTCTATTTCCAGATTTATCGATTTCCTTTTTGTTTATAATATTCTATTTTTTAATTCATTTACTCATCGAATTCTATATATATCGATACATTGATTTCTAACTATCGAATTTTCTCAAAAATAATCTAACTCCTTAAATTTCCGGAAAATTTCGCCATAACCTCCTTTGTACTTGGAGCATCGGGAAAATCCTCAAACCGCCACACAGGCTCTCCAATCAAAAAAAGAAAAGAAAAAGCCAAGTGGCTAGCCGATTCGGCGCATAAAATCTCATATGGAATTTAAACGTGTACCTTTTTGTCGGGCACTAAATTTATAAACTTCATTCTTTTCATTCCATACCTGTTTAGCACATGTTCACCTGTTTTCAATTCAATTCAACTCCATCCAATTCAGTTTCGCCCATTTATTCTTTAATTAGCTTCTTAGCCTATTTCACTTGTTATTTGAACATATCACGTTCAAATATAAATTAGTTTATTTTCAAAACAATCGAATTCCATTCCTAATTCAAGTTTCATATTCGATTTCGAATATGAATTTACAAACCCTTTTTTCTGATCCAAAGTCCAATTTTGATTTAAAATTCCATTAACTAATTTTTCCTTATATTAGTTAATTCTACTCAACACTTAAACATCTGGTTTGATTTTGTTTCAAAAATCATTTCATTACTTCACTCGAGTTCAGATATTATTTATAACTCAAATCTGGATTTTTCCTAAATGAAATACGGATTTTATTTGCTCAAAATCATTTTATTTATTTAAATAAACCGTTATGGTTTTATAATGGTTCTTGCGCTGTTTTTCTGAAAATTTGATTTTGACATAACTCAAAATTTATTTGACGAAATCCAGATTTTTCTCCTCCATTAGAAAACTATTATCAAATCGGTCCTGACGTTTCTTGTTTCAAAGAATTCCGACTTCAATTGAGTTCTGTATACTCAATTGAAGTTCAAAATGCCAATTTACGAACTACAGCGCTGCGGCGAGCTCGTTTTAATTATATTTAATATATAAACGTTTAAACTTTGTTTATATATAAATTCCAACTCTATTCTAATATATTTTAATATATATTAAACTAATTTTCCTAATTTAACTTAATGTTTCCGATTATCTAAAATTGTCGATTTTTCCTTACTCGGAAATAAATTTATTTATACTTCGATATTCTATATTTAATTCCAATTCCTTTTACAAATTATACATCCTTTGGATTATTTCTATTCTGTTTAAAAATCCGCATTTTGAAATATATTTCGTCGTTCCCATTTCGAAATGATTTCAACTTTCTATTTTCAAATTCTATTTCCAATTCTCTTTGAAATTTCTATATTCAAATTCTATTTTCAATTCTCTTTTTGAATTTTCTATCTTCAAATTCCATTTGAATTTCTATTTGAATTTTCTATATTCAAATTCCATTTGAATTTCTATATTCAAATTTTATATATTTAAATTCTATTTGAATAAATTCGATTAATCGAATTCAAAATCATATACCCTTACGGATTTATTTTTGTTCAATTTTTATTCTGAACATCAGAATAAATTCCCTCGTTTATTTCTTAAAACGATTCCCCCATTTCTATTTTTATAAATTCACATTTGAATTTAAATATTCAAATTATCCAATGATAATTTTTCCACTTTATTTATTAACACTGTTTATAATTTCATTTCATTTACCTGATTATCCAATGAAAATCAATCTATTTTATTCATAAACACCATTTATAAATTCACTTCAATTTCCTGTATTATTTAATTTATAAACATCGTTTATAAAATCAATACTTGTTTTATTTATTTTCAAAATAAGTAAATATTTTTAGCCCATTCTAAATTCAAATTCTATTTTAGAAAATAGAATTTTCCTTTTTAAATCGCAAAATCTCTTTCGCGATATTTTATAAATCAACATTTTGGCCCCGGTGGTATTTAAATAATCAAACCACTCAATTATCAATCAACACATCATATATGATAATATATGTGAAACAAACAAATAATAATATTTTTGAGGAATCCAGTTGGATCACTGCAACTTGTTTTCCTACATCCACAGATGTTAGCCAACATAAATAATACCCATCCTGCTTCGAGGCAGGATATCACGGTATAGAAGGTCATCCACTATCATAGCGTGGGGTGCATAGGGTAATCATCTGCTAATGGTACTGCGGGCATCCACTAATGATACTGCGGGAAATCCAACCACCAATATATATATATATATATATATATATATGTAATAGCAACCACCAAGCCTAAATAACTAATAGATTTATCTATATAATAACAAACACTGATGAACAATTTATAAACGCATCCAAGCAGTCAACAGTTTATTTTTAACGAAAAATAAATAAATTCAAGAGTGAGATTTTACTCACCGTGTTCTTATTTGATCCATTCTAATTCTGACTGACACCAAAATTTTCCTAATGAATACCATTTCTCGCTACGAGTCCAATCGACTTGCGTTAATTTTTTGGACCTTGTATATATTTAATACAGTATTTTAGAACGTGCAAATTATATAAGCACATATATTTTTCTTAACAAAATTTCAGATTTAATCTAATTGGAATGAATAAATAAAACTTATACCTTAATGGTTTTTCTCTCTTCTTTCCATTTCTGAAAACACTCTTTTTACTTTTTTTTTTCTTTTCTGATGATAACTTTGTCCATCAAAAAGGTCTCGCACATCTTCTGGTAAATTAGCATTGGTTGCACTGTATGTATCTTACTGACAAAGTATCCTTCTGACAAACACCTGAGTTGTCGCCTGCTTTATTGTCGTCACCAGTTTAAACGCATAGCAGGCGCTGCTATGGTTGAGTTCTTCCCAGATCCAAGAAAAACCCTTATCCTTAACCTTTGTTTTCATGTTCGAACCTAGCCAAGAAACCCATCGCAATCCTCAACTACAATCTAACTGCTCTCAAATCAATCCTTCTGCCACTAGTAAATCTCTGGAGCCACCACTCCTAAATCGCTTAGGAAGGCAAACTCCAAACCCAACTTTCACTGAATTCCCCCCAGTTTCACCTCGCACTCATGAAGAGCGCCTTCTGAATGAAGTAGCGGTTTTAATGAGGGGATTCAATTTGTATGATCGATTTTCCCAAAATTCGTGTTCCCTGATGTCGATTGGAGTGAAGTCGATCTTCACGAACAAGATCGCACCAGATTCGAACCATACCAGAGTGAAGCCTATCGTTCAACGAGCCATTCGAATCTGAAATGAACTGATTTCGTTGAGAAAACATATTGATCTAATTTATTGAACGATTGAATAAGAGAAGAGGACTTCGATTTAATTCAGAGCAATGCTGACGGAAAGTACTTGGGAGAAGATAAATAAAGTTTTTAAGAGGGGATCAGTCACATGTATAGTACAGCTTTATTTAATGTGATTTGATTTTAAAGAGATTTTGTTTCTTTTTAAATAGATAATGATTTGATTTTGATCCTATCCATTAATCAAATAAATCGGGGTTCACAATTAAAAAACGTGAACAGCTATTTTAGCGTACCGACTGTCGTTCCAATATTATAACGCTATTATGAACTGAATTGAATATATTTTAATATTTAATTTGAACATATATAGAATAATCATTTTAAATCAATATGAAATAATTTAAATTCATAAATAAATAAATTTCTCGGTAATATATTATTATTATTATCGATTACATTCACATAGAATTTATATTTATTATCTGAACTATTTTAACTCAGTTTTAAATCTCGAATTGAATTATTTTTCGTATTACGATAATTTAATATATTCAATATTAAATCGAAATTAATTATTAAATCGACAACTCAATATAAATATCGATTTATATTACCAACTCGATATATAAATCCATATTAAATATTAAAAATAAATCGATAAGAAATTCGGGTCGTTACATTCTTTCCCCCTTAAAATAATTTCGTCCCTGAAATTGCTAAGGTAAGAAAAATGATACAAACCTATGTACTTCTCAAAACATACTTATTCTGAAACTCAACTCTTTATATATCAACAAGTTTTATTCTATCAAAACATTTGGTTTTTCATATACGCGGACATTCATTTAATCTGAATGATTTAAAATCAATACATTCGTATCCAATTCATATTCCATTCATATTCATTCAAATTGATTCTAATCAATTTATTCACTTCAATTTATTTAACTTTCTTAAGTTAAATTTAAATTCTAGAATTCAAATCCCTAGGTTTTTATTTCAAATCCTTTTGAAATCCCATAAATATATACATATATGTTTCTAACCATCTCAAATTCAAAACATTTGAATTTTCAAACCCATTTGTTTTCTTCCAAACAAATTCCACCAAAGCTTTTCTAAGGTAGCCATCCATCACTTAAAAACTCGAAAATAAATACTGATGAAGCTGCAGTCCTCATCAGAATTATTTTCCAGCCACTAAAGTGAGTTCAGTGCTTTATCACTTTCAAAATCCATTCAAAAATGAATTCTATTCACAAACAATACTATATTACTATAATATACTGCAGAAAATATTTTCACACTTCCCAGGATTTAAATTCCAAATTCTGGTTTGAATTCAACTTTAATTCATCTCTTTTGTATATTCAATTCGTATACAAATTATATTTGGTTATATATAACTATTTCAATTTTATAATCTCATTTGATTATAATAACAACCGACACATCCATGTATTACAATAATTTCAGAAAATTATTCTTTATGCATCAGAATAGAATTTTGGGTAAAATTATTTCATTTACCCACTTTAAAAAATTATTATGTTGAATTTCTCTGTTTAAGTGTTTAGAAATTCCTATCGACTTCGTGGCATCCCATGATTCGATCAGAATTCATAAACCACTCAACAGACTAACCAACACAATATAAAATAATTTTTATATCAATCTACAAATACGCTCTCTCGTATATATACACTCAACTCATTCTAGGGCACTACCGACCCTATCTCTAATGAGCACAATCCCACCAAAGCCTAGGTATTCGATCAACCTAAGCTCTGATACCAACTGTAACGGCCTGCAAATCTGTACTATCTGAGTTGACTAATAACACCATACGTCCAACCCAAATTGCATAGAAATACGAATCATTATTAGAAAGAAGTTAGAGGATGAGAAATAGGAAGAAAGAAATATTAGAATAGAAGAAAACAAAGAAGACAAATCTCACAGCGGAACGAATAAAATATATAATATAACATAACTTTTGAAATACAAATCAGTAACTTTATATACATACCATCATCAGAGCTCAACAGTTATTCCCGGAACAGTTATAAACACCTGTTTCCAGATACCACATAGTACACAGCGGAATATATGAGTCTATAGCTAACTGATGAAGCCTCCTGCTTCAAACTCCTCCAAGTGAATCTGTAAAATCCCGACTACTTGATTGCCCATACAAATTTGGGCACCCAAGAGTTTAGAGAAAACAAACAAAATAAACTCTGGGTCAGTAATGGGATTGGTGTGAGTAAACTCCAACCATTTGTTTAACTTTCAAAATCCTTTCGAAAGAAATGATAATCGTAAGACCGATCCACACATAAACACGGATGGTTTTTACCTTACGATAACCCAAAATATTTTTGAAATCAAATCCAGTGATATTATAATAATGCCCATAGCAAATAAATAGAATCTCACGGAACGCTTGCATATCACGCTCCATATGTAATATAAAATCAAAAACCGCATGGCGCTTATTGGAGATTGGATTTCCAACATGACAAGGTATGGAACCACCTTCCGATAGTGTATCTCTAGAGAGGAATACACTAGGTTCAACAAGAACGTCTTGCAACCCGGCCCACACATGACCGACCACTCATTTCGCTTGAGTGGATCGAATGTATATCACCAACGGTTGGGATCAGCAACCGTTTCCCGAATGGGACAACATCGATAGATTAAAGAAGTAAAAGGAATTTCTATAGATAGGTGATTATACATCCTAATGGGAGCGACCCACATAGCCATGCTGCCTTCCCGATTTTTGTTATTTCCCGGTTGTTGAGGCCTGAGGCTACGATTTCTTATCATTCATTTATAACCCAATCACTTTGAATGCCACATTGTCAGATCCGTTAATCATTAATTGATTTGCACAAATATATTCTGGATATTATGTTAAGGGAATAAATCCATTGCCACCATGTATATTTATGCAGACCAACATATTCGATTATTGGAAATACTCTGTCAGGAATTCGTCCATATACGTTCGTTCTGGGATTGAACAAAACCGAAGGCACAATTTCTATTAATAGAAAAAGCCCTTGCACTTTACTCTGTCTTTGGTTATTTTCATATAATCTTATTCGCGATGCTACTGCCAATACGGAGTGGTTCTCGGATAACAATCCAACTGGTCTCTCCATGTTGACAACGATATTGGCGAATAATTCGATAGTCGGTTATTTAACTATCGAAGAAAAACAAACATCCATTCAAAGCATCAAACGAATCACTGGGCCATTTTATTAATATTTCATTAATTAAATCACTTCTCCACTTCCTTTATCTCTATTCATTAACTAAATATTTTCAATTATCATCTTGGCCTCTTACCCATTTGGAAAACATTTCCATATCTCGCCTTCTTTTATTTTCTACACTTAGAAAATATTTTCTATTTATAATTGGAGAACATTCCAATTACTTATTTCTTTCTCGACTATTCAGTTACATACTTAGGAAATATTTATTGTTATATTTCCAAAATTCCACTTATTTGGATAAAAACGAATGTGGTGTAAAACATCGTTACAACCCGAAATACTGTATTCCACTAAATCTTATTTAAATATTGATTTTCGAGATTGAATCTTGCTATTTATCAATTAATAACGAAAACAATTGAGTTGGGGTAAAATTACCTCTCAGACCTTGACTGAAAACATCTTTAACGTCAAAACAAACAAAACTATTATTCCCGAAAAATCAACTCCATACATACAAATTATTCATTTTTCAACGTATATATGTTTCTCTTTCTATTTCCATATTTATCGATTTCTTTTTGTTTATAATATTCTATTTTTAAATTCATTTACTTATCGAATTCTATATATATCGATACATTGATTTCTAACTATCAAATTTTCTTAAAAATATTTTAACTCCTTAAATTTCCGGAAAATTTCGCCATAACCGCCTTTGTACCGAGAGCATCGGGAAAATCCCCAAACCACCACACATGCCTCTCCAATCAAAAAGAAAAAGAAAAAGCCAAGCGGCTAGCCGATTTGGAGCATAAAATCTCATATGGAATTTAAACATGTACCTTTTTGTCGGGCACTTAATTTATAAACTTCATTCTCTTCATTCCACACCTGTTTAGCACATGTTCACCTGTTTTCAATTCAGTTCAACTCAATCCAATCGTTTGAATTCAGTTTCACCCATTTATTCTTTAATTAGCTTCTTAGCCTATTTCACTTGTTATTTGAACATATCACGTTCAAATATAATTTAATTTATTTTCAAAATAATTGAATGCCATTAATAATTCAAGTTTCATATTCGATTTCGAATATGAATTTACAAACCCTTTTTTTCTGATCCAAAGTCCAATTTCGATTTGAACTTCCATTAACTAATTTTTCCTTACATTAGTTAATTCTACTCAAGACTTAAACATCTGGTTTGATTTTGTTTCAAAAATCATTTCATTACTTCACTTGAGTTCAGATATTATTTATAACTCAAATATGGATTTTTCCTAAATGAAATTCAGATTTTATTTGCTCAAAATCATTTTATTTATTTAAATAAACCGTTATGGTTTTATAATGGTTCTGGCGCTGTTTTTCTGAAAATTTGATTTTGACATAACTCAAAATCTATTCGACGAAATCCAGATTTTTCTCCTCCATTAGACAACTATTATCAAATCGGTCCTGTCGTTTTTTGTTTCAAAGAATTCCGACTTCAATTGAGTTCTGTATACTCAATTGAAGTTCGAAATGCCAATTTACGAACTGCAGTGAGCTCGTTTTAATTATATTTAATATATAAACGTTTAAACTTTGTTTATATATAAATTCCAACTCTATTCTAATATATTTTAATATATATTAAACTAATTTTCCCAATTCAACTTAATGTTTCCGATTGTCTAAAATTGTCGATTTTTCCTTACTCGGAAATAAATTTATTTATACTTCGATCTTCTATATTTAATTCCAGTTCCTTTTACAAATTATGCATCCTTTGGATTATTTCTATTCTGTTTAAAAATCCGCATTTTGAAATATATTTCGTCGTTCCCATTTCGAAATGATTTCAACTTTCTATTTTCAAATTCTATTTTCAATTCTCTTTGAAATTTCTATATTCAAATTCTATTTTCAATTCTCTTTTTGAATTTTCTATCTTCAAATTCCATTTGAATTTCTATTTGAATTTTCTATATTCAAATTCCATTTGAATTTCTATATTCAAATTCCATTCAAATTCTATATATTTAAATTCTATTTGAATAAATTCGAATTAATCAAAATCATAAATCCTTACGGATTTATTTTTGTTCAATTTTTATTCTGAACATCAGAATAAATTCCCTCATTTATTTCTAAAAAAGATTCCCCAGTTTCTATTTTTATAAATTCACATTTGAATTTAAATATTCAAATTATCCAATGATAATTTTTCCACTTTATTTATAAACACTATTTATAATTTCATTTCAATTACCTGATTATCCAATGAAAATCAATCTATTTTATTTATAAACACCATTTATAAATTCACTTCAATTTCCTGTATTATTTAATTTATAAACATCGTTTATAAAATCAATACTTGTTTTATTTATTTTCAAAACAAGTAAATATTTTTAGCCCATTCTAAATTCAAATTCTATTTTAGAAAATAGAATTTTCCCTTTTAAATCTCAAAATCTCTTTCGCGATATTTTATAAATCAACATTTTGGCCCCAGTGATATTTAAACAATCAAACCACTCAATTATCAATCAACACATCATATATGATAATAATATGTGAAACAAACAAATAATAATATTTTTGAGGAATCCAGTTGGACCCCTCTAGCCTGTTTTCCGGCATCCACAGATGTTAGCCAACATAAATAATACCCATTCTGCTTCGAGATACGATATCGCGGTATAGAAGGTCATCCACTATCATAGCGTGGGGCGCATAGGGTAATCATCCGCTAATGGTACCGCGGGCATCCGCTAATGAAACTGCGGGAAATCCAACCACCAATATATATAATAGCAACCACCAAGCCTAAATAACTAATAGATTTATCTATATAATAACAAACACTGATGAACAATTTATAAACACATCCAAGCAGTCAATAGTTTATTTTTAACGAAAAATAAATAAATTCAAGAGTGAGATTTTACTCACCGTGTTCTTATTTGATCCATTCTGATTCTGATTGACACCAAAATTTTCCTAATGAATACCATTTATCGCTACGAATCCAATCGACTTGCGTTAATATTTTGGACCTTGTATACATTTAATACAGTATTTTAGAACGTGCGAATTATATAAGCATATATATTTTTCTTAACAAAATTTCAGATTTAATCTAATTGGAATGAATAAATAAAACTTATACCTTAATGGTTTTTCTCTCTTCTTTCCATTTCTGAAAACACTCTTTTTACTTTTCTTTCTTTTCTGATGATAACTTTGACCATCAAAAAGGGCTCGCACATCTTCTGGTAAATTAGCATTGGTTGCACTGTATGTATGTTACTGACAAAGTATCCTTCTGACAAACACCTGAGTTGTCGCCTGCTTTGTTGTCGTCACCAGTTTAAACGCATAGCAGGCACTGCTATGGTTGAGTTCTTCCCAGATCCAAGAAAAACCCTTATCCTTATCCTTTGTTTTCACGTTCGAACCTAGCCAAGAAACCCATCGCAATCCTGAACTACAGTCTAACTGCTCTCAAATCAATCCTTTTCCACTAGTAAATCTCCGGAGCCACCACTTCTAAATCGCTTAGGAAGGCAAACTCCAAACCCAACTTTCACTGAATTCCCCCCAGTTTCACCTCGCACTCATGAAGAGCGCCTTCTGAATGAAGTAGCAGTTTTAAGGAGGGGACTCGATTCGATTTGTAATGATCGATTTTCCCAAAGTTTGCGTTCCCTGATGTCGATTGGAGTAAAGTCGATCTTCACGAACAAGATCGCACCAGATTCGAACCATACCAGAGTGAAGCCTATCGTTCAACGAGCCATTCGAATCCAAAATGAACTGATTTCGTTGAGAAAACATATTGTTCTAATTGATTGAAGGATTGAATATGAGAAGAGGACTTCGATTTATTTTAGAGCAATGCTGACGGAAAGTACTTGGGAGGAGATAAATAAAGTTTTTAAGAGGGGATTAGTCACGTGTATAGTACTGTTTTATTTAATGTGATTTGATTTTAAAGAGATTTTGTTTCTTTTTAAATAGATACTGATTTGATTTTGATCGTATCCATTAATCAAATAAATCGGGGTTCACAATTAAAAAACGTGAACCACTATTTTAGCGTACCGACCGTCGTTCCAATATTATAATGCTATTATGAACTGAATTGAATATATTTTAATATTTAATTTGAACGTATATAGAATAATCATTTTAAATCGATATAAAATAATTTAAATTCATAAATAAATAAATTTCTCGATAATATATTATTATTATTATTATTATCGATTACATTCACGTAGAATTTATATTCATTATCTGAACTATTTTGACTCAGTTTTAAATCTCGAATTGAAGTATTTTTCGTATTACGATAAATTAATATATTTGATATTAAATCGAAATTGATTATTAAATCGACAACTCAATATAAAAATCGATTTATATTACCAACTCTATATTTAAATCCATATTAAATACTAAAAATAAATCGATAAGAAATTCAGGTCGTTACAGATAGTCCGTCTTCATGAAGTACCTTCTAGTATCATAAGTGATCGCGACCCCATTTTCACTAGTGAATTTTGGAGGAGCTTGAAAGAAGCATTAGGTACACAGTTATGTTTGAGCACCGCTTATCACCCTCGGACAGATGGACAGAGGAAAAGGGTGAATAGAGTTCTTGAGGATCTTTTAAGGTTGTGTATCCTAGGCTTCGGAGGGACTTGGAAAGAGCATCTTCCTTTAGTAGAGTTCGCCTACAACAATAGTTATCAAGCTAGTATTGGAATGGCACCCTTCGAAGCATTATACGGACGACCCTATAGACCATCAACTTGTTGGTAGGAATCTACAGAAAGACTTCTACTTGGATGAGATATGGTTAGAGAAACTTTCAAAAAGATTGATCTTATTAGACGGCGAATGAAGACAACTCAGGATAAGCAGAAGTCCTACGCAGATAAGAAAAGGACTGACATTGAATTTGAGGTGGGAGACACGGTTTTCATTAAGGTATCAACATTAAGGAATGTGGTTCGCTTTAGATCTGTAGGGGAATTGGCACCAAGATTTGTAGGGCCCTTTCCCATAACAGAAAGGATTGGCCAAATGGCCAATAGAGTAAAGCAACCGGAGAGACTATCCGGCGTTCATGATGTTTTTCACATTTTCATTTAAGGAAGTTTTTGCATGATGCTACAAAAGTAGTTGAGACAAGTATGTTTGAGGAAGTAGAGGTAGAACAGGAGGCGACAGTTAGACGAGTTTCTACCTGTATTCTTGGATCAGAGGTTAATAAGCTACGCAACCGAGAGGTCAAGTTGATGAAAGTTTAGTGGAGAGATAACCGAGAGGATACAACTTGGGAGACTGAAGGCAAGATACGCGCTTCATACCCTTTTCTTTTCAAGGGTATGTTGTTAACTTTCTTTCCGAAGCTTTTATTCATGCTTGTTTCTTTCATTTAAAGTATATCCTATTGATCCAATCTTCGACCTTAGGTAGGAATCTCATGGATGTAAACATGTGTTTGAGACATGTTATGTTTGATGGATGCGAGTGGATGCAAGTGTTTTCCAGTGGTTGCTCGTGGATGCATACACACATATTAGGCACTAGATCGGCTCAATCACTCTCATGTTGCATATGGATGTGTGTGCATTTTTCATCTTTTAATGGATGGAAATGGGTGTATCATCATATGGATGTTTCATTTGGATGAACGACTACGCACGCATATAGAACCTACATGTTATAATAGGATTATTTGCATACGTGTTAGATTTATGGCACTAACATACATTGCATTAAGGAGGTCGACTGAATCGGCAGACCGCCTAGTCTTTCGCATTAGCATAGGGACATATACACACACCTTTGCATATGTTCATGTAAGCATTAGAAATCTTTAAGGACAATGGATTCCTGTGATTGATGGATGAGTAGATGGATGATGGATGATAGGATATACATTCTTCTTAACTTGGAGATTTCGGGACGAAATCCTTTGAGTAGGGGAGAATGTAACAACCCATAATTTTATAACACATTAAGTTGACAAACTAGGGAATACTTAATTAAATATTGGGAATTAAGTAAAACGGACTGCACCATTGCATTCGTCTTGTAATTTTGCTTAAGATAGACACCAAGTTTGCGTAAAACGAACATCGTATGAAGAGGATATCAAGGTTTGAAGTTTGTATATGCATAAGATATATATATACACATAACCAAGTCAAAACCGTTCAAAATAATCAGAAATCAGAAGGTGGGACGACGTGGGAATCAGGCCTATTGGGGGTCGACCCCAGCCCTAGGGGGTCAACCCATGGGTTGACACCAAAAGGGGGGTGTTGAGACCCATGTCGACACCCCCAGATCCGAGCCTGATACATTTTAGCGTACGTGGACTGAATTCTTGGCTAGATTCGTTGACCCTAGGCTATAAATAAGACCCTATTCTCATTGTTTTATTCATTCTAAAAACAATGGATAACTAGATGCCGCCTCTCCCAATATTAAAATAGCTTATTCTTCTTCATCAACAAGAGTTATTCAAATTCAGAGATCTGTTCTTCAACCAAATCTTCTGTTCTTTAGATCCTATCATAGTGATTCTATGTTATTTTTAGATAGAAATAATTAAAATGTTATCTTGACATATTTATGAATTGGATCTAAGCCTATGCATGTTGATCATATCAGATCTGCCATGATTGTATATCTAATTCACTGTTTTGATCTCATCATGCTTGTTTATGATGTCCCTATTATGCTGGTTGCTTAATCATGTTACTATGCCTAATCAGTTCTATTATCACATGTTCATCAGATATGTTCTTATATCCCTATCTTGTCATTATTCCAAATTCTTTCACTATATGCTTATTTTGTTTCTATGCCTATTTCTGCCAGCATATGCCTATCTTGTTAATATACTTATTTCTGTCCTCTTCCCTTCTTCTTTTCCCTTTTTATTTTATAGCCAAGGTACCTTCAAGCCTAGGCATATCTTTGAAATATGCGACCGCGTGACATTGGGAACGAGGGGAAAACGTTAAAATTAGGGCATAACTTGTATTGGGAAATTCGGGGAATAACTTAAATTGACAACATGAATATGGATTTGGGGCATAAACCAAAATTATGATTAAAGATCTAAAATGGGGGAATATGATTCATGGTAAATATGATTTGGAAAAGGGGCATGAAAACCTATAATGAAATTGGGATAATTGTTAAAGAATGGAAATGCCTAGATTTACAGTAATTAGAAACTATAACCGCGCTTAGACACGAGGTTAGATTACATAGAAGTTTACTCGGACCCGACCGGCATATCCAGCGACCTCAAGTTGTGAAT
This sequence comes from Allium sativum, assembly GCA_030737875.1. Classification (NCBI taxonomy): domain Eukaryota; kingdom Viridiplantae; phylum Streptophyta; class Magnoliopsida; order Asparagales; family Amaryllidaceae; genus Allium; species Allium sativum. Next base: position 1,008,451,889 of record CM060916.1, read on the forward strand.
CTAATGTGAGGGGTCTAAGTGCATAAACACGCAATGGGCTAAGACACGAGGTTAAGTCGGACTTGTGGAGGAAGTCTGCTCGGACCCGACCGGCATATCCAAAATCCACAAGTTGTAGGCTTAATGTGGGAGGTCTAGCGCATTATAACCATAGATGAATATATGGTAATATAATACTTAACCTGGTTGAATCCATAGGGATTACATGAACCTGTTAACTTGAGTAGGGGTTAAGTAAACTTGTATGAATCAATGGGAGGGTTAAGTAAATCTTGGGGCAGTGGGTAATATGTATATGTATGTATGTATATATATATACATATATATAAGCCTACAAACTTAACCTGTGGGGTTATGCAATTTTATTACACTGGTAGGCATAACCTGTGGAAATCCTAGTAGTGGGGATGCAAGACTAGGGGGAAGCTTGTATCATCTTGTGTGTGGGATCAATTTCAGTCAGTAACCCATAAATAGGTATCAAACGAGTACTCCGAACTAGGTCGGAGTCGGGACACGCTTACTGAGCTGATTATAAGAGGTTACTTGGGAAAAGGTGTCTAATGGCGCGTTCCATCGGGCTCATGTGCGTGCATGGGTCCCCCTGTCCAGGAAAATAAGACGTTGGGGCATTAGTAGATATGGTTGTGCACATCCTGAAAACGAAGGGTTGCCCCTTTAGGAAGTGATACGTCCTACTGTGGGGCCAACACAGGGTATCTACGGAGTTAGGGAGTCGATCGATTGGGGTAGTAATTAGGGTACATCTAGTCTTGCTTGTTTAGGAGCCCGTTATTATCCTTAGGGGTAACACCGGTATGTTCAGTTGGGTTACCTGTTATTGTATGGGGTAAAACCTCTCACTAGAAGTACGCCTAAGTCTACCATCTTGTACTTGTTAGGGATCATCTTGTTCATATGATACTAGTATTGGTGTAGAGAGAGACAGAGAAAAGTATTAGAGAAGCTCTATACATATATGTTTAGTTTATCCTGTTTACCATGTCATACCTGCCTTATATGTTGTTATCTCTCTTATCCAGTTTATTTGCCTGCCATGATTCTTTTACTTATTTATAAGCTAAAAGTAACTGGACTCGCCAGACTTTATGCCTAACCAATTTTTTTCCCTCTTCTTTCTCTTCCGTTTCCCCCACAGGTTCTCAGGGTGGGAATACTCAAGCTTGATCAGGATTCATCTTTCCTTTTGCTTGGAGCTTCTTCGATGTACTGCTTGATTTCGTACCTTCTCTACTATGGCTATGTTTTTTGGGATTATGCTCTTTTCTCGTTTATTGTACTATGATGATTTTATTACAAGAAAGAAGTTTTAAGTTGATGTACCGGGTTTTATGTATTTCAGACTCATGATGTAACCATGTTTTGAACCACGACGTTTTCTGCTTAATAAAGTTTTTAAGTTCCGCTATTATTTATATCTGTCATGTAATATTTCTGTTTCTGTTTACCTATTACGCTTCATGAAACCTAATGCATTCTCTTAAAGAGTGACATTAACGAACATCGGGTGTCACATTAATGGTAGAAAGGTGTAGGAAATGGAAGAATGGAGTACTTCTAGCACTTCCAAAATGAGAGAATGGAGAAAATAATCTTTTCTCCATGCCTCTTACCCCCTATTTATAGCCTCCACCAGCCCACTAATGGGCCTCCCCAAATCAACCCATTTTAGCTTACCAAACCCGAACAACCAACTGATAAACCTTAAAACAGTGATTCCTCCCAAACTGCTATGCCAAAACTTTAATGTAACCACTCTACGGAAAGGCAAACATCATTTCCTTTCCAATGGCACAGGTCTCAACACATGATTCAACCTGAGTCAAAAGTTATGCCCTATACAAGACTGACAGGGGGAAAATTGTCACAAACAAAATTGGTAAAAATTATGGATATGTCTCACATCCCCATAAACAAAATATTAAAATATGAGAATGATCCAACCCTCTAGGAATAAAATAAAAATATTTTACGGTCCACCGATACGTAAAATGCGGGCTGTTACAGATTTGGTTGAGTGCATATTTGAATTATAACAACAAATTTGTTTATTAAACGACATTTAAACATATAATTTATATTTAATTTAACATGAAACCGCCGCGTCGTGGTAGTTTGTAGCTTTATGTTTTGAACTTTAAATTGAAGTAAAGGATCCAATATAAGTCGGAATTCTTTGAAATAAGAATCGTCCGGATCAATTGGATTATAATTTTCTAATGAAAGAAAAAAATTGAGGTATCATTTTGTAGATTTTTAGTTATATCCAAATCAAATTTTCAAAAGGCTGCTATGGAATCATTTATAAACCGTAATGATTATTTAATAAAATAAACAGGGATTTATTATAAATTTAATATCATTTTAACTTGAAATTGTTTGAAATAGGAAGTATTTTATTTTGGAACTATATGATATCCTATTTAAATATGTCCGATAATAGTAATAATAATTTTTTATTATTAGATAGTTTTGAAATTGATTTGTATTGATTCAAATTGGACCTTTAAAAAGAGGCATTCTCCAAACGACCTCGGATTTCAATGAAACAAATTTTATAAAATCCATAATAATTAATTGTTGTAAGATTTCCAATATCGAGTCAATTGGAGTTATTATGTGATCTTGCGCGATATAAATGCGTATCGACTTACGTTTTGGAATTAAAATAGGAGTTTTTCGAAAGATCTCGGAATTCGACAAAACCAGTTCTATTGTGTTCTTAATTTATTGTACGGTTTCTGATTTCGATTAAATTGGACATCGTTTGTGATTGTACAAATTAAAAACATCGAACGTTAATCGCGCGTTAAATAGTAAAATCATGGTCATCCTCAGAATGTCGTTTCAAATCTTACGAAATAAAAACAAAATCTGATACAAAATTTCATAGAATCTTTTCAAATCCAAAGATAATCACTTCAAATACTAACAAAATTCATGCGCTAAATCTCAGCATGTTCGAAACCTTATCCCTATTCAGCATATCACTTTCAGTTCGTATTATGAAATCTTGGATAAGATTTCCTAATTTATTCAGAGATTGTGCTGATCTGCGTATTGGACTTTAAACAACTTGGCATATGCTTTGACATTCGTTCAAAAGTGAAACATTGGGCTACATATTGGGTTATATATATATATAAAAGAAAAAGAAAACTGTCTATCTTGTTCTTTCCTTTCTGGTTCACACCCAACAACAAACTAAACCGCCGATCCTTTTGAAAATTGTAAAACATAAAAAACACAACAAAAATGAATATTGTTCAATCCCTAGGATTGCTGGAACCAAAAGCATTAACCTCGTGTAACTCTTATAGGGTGCACACAGATTTTCTCTCATTGGAAAACTCGAACTAACGTAGCTACACTAATCGGTAGTTAGCAGTTGGAATGAAGCTGGGTCGATCTAAGATTGGGGTGGGTTTTGTCGGGTGAGGACACACCTATTGATGAGGTTTGGGAATTTTTCGACACTAAAAGTATCGATGTCATTAACAGGGACATCGGATGGAGGGTTTGGGTCGCGAACCGTGGTGGGGTGCCGAGTTCCCTGCCATGGTGCTCGAGAGAAGACGACGTAAAGGAGAAGGGTTTGGCGTTGTCGGAGGGGAGTTTAATGAATCAGGGAGGTAGGTAGGTATGAAAGATGCATTCTGCGTGGTGGGTGTTTTTTTCTAGGAGTTTATAAAATGATTAAGGTAAGTAAGTATTACGAGTGATTATGGTAAGCTAATCATGGATTAATAAGTTAATGATACTTAATATACGTTTAATCCTGTAATAACAATAACTTGTTCATACCTATACATAATCGAACGAAACCAAAGACATTGGGATCGTATCGACGAATACTACGTACTCGAGCTGATTTGATTGGGATCAGAAGCGATTGGAATTTCATTTAATTTTAAATGCTTGTTTAAAATTAATTGAAACAACGCAAATCGTCAAATGAAAACGAAATGGTGAGTTAACTCTCACGCTTCTTGGAATTCTATAATGTGATTTAAATTCATATAATTAAAATTTACCATTGATTATAAAAATTAGATGATTGGATATTATGGATGATTATTGGTTGTTGTTAATCAACGTTAGTCGATATTTATGATTTTGTCGTTTAAATGCTTTAAATTAGAAATTTATGTCCATATACTGTTATAGTATGGTATTATAAGCTGTGATGCAGGGAAGGACAAATTGAAGGAATCCAACAGGATTCCTCAAACAAATTATATGTCAGTTGTTTTTCACATTATTCAAATGTAAATTGTTTATCCCAAATAACGTTATATCCTGACTAGATATTGATTGTTAAATGGATGTTGATTGTTGAATTGAAATTCAACGATTGTATTATTTTTAATACATAAACGGTATTGATCAAGTGGTTGGTTGCTAATGGCCAAAGACCCATCTTTTTAGACGTTGATTTGCCATTAGGCGAATTGATGCAATTGAAGTTATAAAATTTATTTTTATAACTAAAGGAAGATTTTAAATTATATTTTATATATAAGAAATATAAATGAATCACTATTTATAATCATATTTCATAAAAAGTATTATAAAATGATTTTAGAAAATTCTTATGTTTTATGAGCTTTATAAGCAAGCAGGGTTAGAAATTAACCTTACGGTTAATAATTTGGGGATAAATTGTTTTATAAAAATTTTTAACTGATGTTATTAAATTAATTAAGTACTAATTAATTTAAAAGAATTAGTTGAAATCAGTTAATAAGTTAACAGATGGTTTCAAGTTAACTAAGTCAACTGTTTGAATTAGAATTGGTTATTAAATCAATTCATTAATCTAATTGAATGGTTTTAAGAAACGATTGTTAAACTTAACAAGTATTCTTAAACTAATTAATCTTTTGATTAACTATGTTTAAAGATGATTATCGAATTTTTTTTGGCAAGGCCGACCGGTTTTTAAGGTGACCGCAAACATATTTTATTATGACTAATAATAAAAGTACAATTTGACACAGGTGACTATAGTTAGTTGTTAGCTACATCCAGTTTTTTAAGGTGGACCGCCCACCACATATAGAGTTTATATTGTTCCGTCCACTCTACCTAATCATGGTTAAAGCACTATAGCTAGCTAATTTACTAGACTACAATTAGATTGCTAAGCGTACTATCCCCCCTCATCAGAGGATGATCTACATGTGGTGTCGGATGGGCCAACAACATGAATGTATCTAAAAAATGCCAAAGCTAAATTTGGCACATAACACAGATTAGAAGCTCGGAAGACGAAACTCCTATCCCAATCAACTGCAATGAACTCAAGCTTGTTAATCTTCCCTATGTCACCACTTCGAATAAGCTCTATACAGTCCCCAACACTCTGATAAATCAATTTACTCTGTCATTAACATCATCAGTGATACACTTATAGAAGGTATCACTAGTAGGACAATAATACATTCGTGATGGTAAATGAAGCCAAACCTGCTCCTCAGAAACCTAGACAATTTCCTTATCAATAGTGTCTCGATCTACTTCAACCACAATAGAAGTATCAGGCCGAGGACAAGGAACATGAGGAATCGGTAAGACAACCACATGAATAGTGAAGGCGGGGAAATAGACACAGGAATTTTAGGCACCCCCTTGATAGTCGGAGGCCCGGGAAGTGGGGATCTGAAGTAAGAGGAACATGGGGTAGCGATGATTCACCAGAACCAATAGGAAAGTATCATCAAGATGACCAAAAGTCTGACAGATCGAGAATATATTTGGTTTTCAGCCGTATTTTACCACCACTTCAGCAACAAACCCTTCTACTATCCGAACTTTGATCTTTTCCGGTAATGGCTTGGCGGGTGAAATCTCAATGAGATTTTGCATAATAGAGCTTCTCCCTACCAACGGTAGTATTATCAAAACGTTTCAGTTTCCCAGTGCTGTTTGCCAACCAATTCAATATCGTCAGAGATTGCAAAACAGAGGGAGTCTATGAGAGATAGGCCTATACAAGAATAGATATGATGTGATCTCTAGCACGATCTACAGACAGACTCCAAGGAGTAATGATAAAAGGCTTACCATGTATGAAAATCGGGTCCAAACTGAGTATCCTAAGTCTCTCATCCAGTCGTGAGAACTTGAAGAAGAACAATGATCTATCCAAGTGTACCGAAAGTCCACCCTTTAACTACCATGCATAACTCCATTTTTATTTCACTACAGAGTATGGTGGATTGTAATCAAGAAAGAAACAGACCAAATAATTCTTCCAAAAATCTGCACCAGCATCGAAAACTTCAGATGGTGGTTCCATTACTCCGTTCGTACAAACCATATCAAATTCCTAAGGCTCATAGAAGCATGCATTCAACGGGACATTTTGGAATAGCGAGACGTAAGAGGGAGCAACACCACCAGTAGGTGCAACTGACGAAGGCAAACAACCATTGCAATTAGCAGCTACATTATTTTCATTTGCTACCACTTCAGGTATAGAGATATTACCACCCAGAATTTTTGAAGCAACGACTGGTTCTTTCTCCTCACTGATAGCAGCAGGAAAACGTACAAACCCACTGCCCAATACATTCATATTTTCTCCCATATCTCTGGCTTTTATTGCTACATCGGTCTAAGGCACAACAAAGTAGTAATCAATTATTATTATAGTTAATAAAGTTAGTTATAATTTTATTAATAAAGTTAATTATTATTTTGTTAACCATTGAAAAGGGACTAACTAGTCCATACTTAGTTAAATACGAAGTAAACTTCTTTTACTTCGATCAATGTTGTTATTAATTATTATTTTAATAAATAATAATTAAAAATATTATTCTTTTAGTTGAAATCAAGTAAGGAATCAAGTTTACGATACAATTTTAGGTTGAATTGGGTAAAAGTTTTGTTAAGGGTTTTAAAGATAAATTCAAGTTTTATAAATAATTGTAAAAGGAATTCAAATGAATACAATGTTCGACTTAATATTTAAGTTAAGTAAAATTTGTTTTAAGTGAAAAGAAACGTTCTAGTTTGGAAAGAAAGAATGCCTAAATGGATTTGGATTTTAGCGATAGAATCAAAATTAAGCATTTAAACAAGATATTGAAATATTTTTGAGTAATGTATTAGAAAATAGATTTTGTAGTAAAACAAATTGTTTAAAGAAGGTTTCGAAGATAAGGATTCATTTTTTGTAAGTATTTATAAAATGAGTTAAATAAAGGGCATTATAACTGAAAGTGAATCTTTAGAGGCAAGAAGATGATTATTTAAACCATATTTTGAATTAAATAGTAAATGGGATTTTGAGGTATCAAAATTAATATCAATTTTGAAGTTACGAACTTTTATCTATTTAAATATAAGAATGTTGTCGATCAAGGTCCGAGAGATAAATAAAATATCCCAACTTGAATGACTTCTTGATTATCTGAGGATGGTAATAGTTTGTAATACTAAGATGTCGAAATTATTTTATTATTTCCATAGGAGAAGTAATATCGCAGCTTTATTGCAAGATTTAATAAAATAAATAGAAATATTGAGATTTATCATAAACAATGTATTATATGACATTGTTTGGATTAAATTTAATGTGTGTCCATGCTTATACTATTTGGTCAAGTAAATGACACTATTTTCTAAGGAATGAATATAGTTTGTATATTAATACACTTATTAATTAAGTAAATAGTTGAAATTTTGAAGAGGTAGATAAAATAAGGAGTATAGTAGTGTCAAGATGAAAATGGAATATTAGGAATTAAAATTTCGGAAATAAAGGATATTTTGAGAATATAAATATATAAATATAACGATATTTCCAAAGTAAGGAAATACAAAAAGGAGTTTTGAAAATGAAATGGAATTTGGATAAATATAACGATATTTTCGAAGTAAAAGGAAATAAAGAGATGAATTTTGAAAGTTGTTTTAATTTAAAACGAATAAGGTTGATTATTGTTTTCAAGTAATGAAAAACAAAAGGGATTTGTTGAGACGAGTTATGTAATCGATTTTAAATCGATAAAATGATTTGAAATAAATGGTTTTGAATGAAAGGGGCCCAAGCTGCCAAAGTACTTATCTAAACTGTTTGAGTTGATAGTTAAAACCCTGACTATCGATGAATATTGTTTTGACCATTGACGATTTAGTTCGAAGAGACCAGGATGAGAATTAGACCCAAAACCACTTCGAACCAACTATGCATTAGAAATTAGTCTGCATGGATGATTGTAAAAATGGAGTATTGAAGACCGTGGACCTTCATGAGGTAAAGAACTACTTGTTGAATTTTTCTGACTTGCATCCAGAGTTATTTCGACAATGATTCTGTCGTAATTGAAATCTTCGGATTGCAAGGACTTCCCGCTACCGATCCTTGGGATGATACCTATATAGATGCGGTAGGAGGATGCCTTCAGTTGATCCCGTTCCTGGATGACTCGTATGGACCAATGTCCGATAGAGTATTTCTTGAGGATCACTTACGTTGATTTTTACAAATATAACAAGTTTGGTGACGAAGAAGGAATTTTTTTTTAGCTTAACACCCAAAGTATATTTGTGGATCTCAATTAGTGGTTTTGTAACACCCCACACTTTTCTACGTCCAAATTTCAAAAAAAACGAAACTTAAACAATCCAAGCATGGAGCATGTAATTCCGATACCTACAATAAATGAGCATAATTGGAGTACGATAAAATAAGTCAAAGTGAAAAAAAACAGGATAAACTAGTATTAACTCAAGTAACTACATTTTTCTAAGTAAGTAACTTCGCCAATACCGACCATGAGAGAGAACGAGAACCGAAAGCCAAACTTAAACACCTGTGGGAACCCGTCCTTCACTAGACAACCTGGGTGGTTGCAATGAGGAAGGGGGTCAAAACAACAAGATTCTCTGGTGAACAATAAATATACAACACAGGTTATAATACATAAATGTATCCCATTTGGTTCAACCCAAGATGTATGCCTAACAAGGTTAGTGATTCTAGCCCAACCTTGTAAATGTTTATACACGACTCTACCACTCGTTCCAAAGTGGTATTCTAAGATATAATACTGAGATAGAACGTTTGCGAATATATTTAGGAAGCCTTTAAGCTATAATTAACTGATGATTAAATCGAAAAGTGAACTCCCAACTGTAGGGCCCTTATATATGTAGATACCTTTCCATTCACTTTCCCTTTATCGTTTTCGCCTCACTATATATGATAGATAGGGTGGATTCTCCTGATCACTTAAGACCCTAGGCGGACGTATGGGTCGGCGGGCTTATTGGTCGTTTAATACCTCTCGATAACTTATTCCACATTCTTTTAAACTAGAAAGCACTAGCTATAAGCCCTACTAGTTAAGGCTTCTGTCGTTCACGCCTATACCTTACCCTGTATAAGGTGAGAGATGATATTTTATCGCTCGCTATACCTCTAGCTGACCTTATTGGATAACCCCTTAGCCGCTTATTACTTCCCATAGGGTAGGTAGTTGTATCTGACATTTTTAGTTTCCAGGTTTGGGTAGGCCCACACACACCTGCCATTTAAGACCCCTAAACTGAAAGACAAATCCCTAAGTGAACTCTTCGACTCCAACCGCTTAAGACCCAGGAAGCGGACTATACGCGAAGGTTATTAGGTTCATACCCCCATTACCCCTTAATACCTTTCCCTGTTGGGATAAAGTGGGCTACGTTATTACGCCCTTTTTGTTTAATCTCTCTCCACACGATTTATTATCGTCATCGGTTCTTATGGTTAATAATTGTTTCTAACATTAACCTTACTAAGTCCAACTATATTTTTAGTTATAAGTTCTATATTCAATAATATAAATAAGGAAGGTTATATCCCCTTTTTCCCTAGGATATTTATTTGGTTTCTTCCCTAATTTGGACTTAGTATTTAAACGACAATCAATATCCATTAATCCCTTTTTGACACCCGTTTTCTTTTATTTCTATTCTTATTGCCCTTCATGACCATAACGGTCATATTTTCCTTAGGCAACAATTTATCAGTCCCAATGTTTCTATTTGTTGTACCCCAACAGACAATTACAATTCTTATCTATTTATTTATTTATTGGTTGACTGTTATATATATATATATATATATACCAGGCCTCTCACATTTTGTTAGCTACTTGTAGATGCTGGATTTGTCGGTCGGTTCTGTGAAGACTTCTACCACAAATTTAAATTAACCTCGTGGCTTAGTACATTTCTATTTACGCATTAGACCCCACACATTAAGCTGACTACCTGTGGTTGCTGGATTTGCTGATCGGTTTTGGGCATTCTTATACCACAAGTTGTGCTTAACCTCGTATCTAAATGCGGTTATAATTCAAATTTCCTAATTTGGGGTGTACGACATTAATCCTAATAACTTTTCGGAATTATACCCATTATCCTATTATATTTACTTTCCCCAATCAACATTGGTTATAATTGTTATTCATTGATTTACGATCCTATTTATAGCAATTAATTAAATTGATTGCTACAAATGGTCACCACAAATATATTAATTCAATATGGAATACATTTACATATTATTCCAAAATTGAACCTAATCCAAACATTCCATACAATGTATATTTTACCGTTTTGCACTGATTTGGACGGATAATATGTGTATACATATATATATTTATGTTTTCATGCAGTCAACATACTTATTATTATTCTAAATTTGAAAATTTTGTTAAGTAAATGACCAAACATTCCTTTTTGCATTCAATCTTTCCAAAAGGTTTCAATCTTACAAAAAGACTTCTGTCGTAGTCATTGTAAATTATGCCTAATTGGTGGAATTAGCATATTTCAAAATCACAAGAACTATATGTAAATATATAATTTGGAATAGTTGTTGCAAAGTATGCACAAATATATATATATATATATATTTACATTTATACGTATATCTGCATCGCTTTTCTCTTTTTTGATCTCACCTCTTGTGATTTCAAAATAATGCCTTTTTATGCAAAAGGAGGAAAATGATATATTTACAATAATTAAGCAAAAACCCAACAATATTGAATACAACAGGCATATTTTTAATATTACAATCACATAATTTACCAATCGTATCTTTTTACCCAAAATCACATATTTTTTATTCGATACTGAACTACAGATCTGGAAGTAACCAAATTTAATGGTGTTTAATGCGACTAATTTTCCGATCTACAGTGCTTTTCAACAACTGTAATATATTTTACAACATAACTGCAGGAATATGTTTAAAAAAATTTAAGAATCCTACAATTAATATTATGCATAACCACAATTTGCAATTCACAAGTTTTAACAACTTTTATAATCAGATCTGATGGGTGTCAATCTAATTACAACAATTTATTGAACATATCTGATGAAAATAGGCATAAAAATTGAGATCTATTACAGACGAGATAAATACGTTATTTTAAATGTATATGTAAATTTCGCACTCACCTACAAGCATCCAAATCCAAAGCTTTGAACCCTTTAGGTCTAGAATCCCGAAATTCTTATAAATCTACAATTTATCTGAAAAGGGGAAAATTCTAGATCTGTAGAGATATAAGAAAATAGCAAGAGAGGGTTGAATATATTATTGAGCACTAATTTTCTTTCCTTTCCATTGGATCTGGCAATCCTTTCATTCCTATGTGATTTGGATTTGATTTGTTGTATAATAATATATGTTGGATTACAAAATTAGGTTTGGAGAAGGAAGAAAATGGCAGAGCTTCGCTGCTGCCAATAGATTTGTGAGGAAAAGAATGAGGCCCTACCCCCTTATTTATAGGAGTGGAATTGGCCTTGAACCATAGGATTTGTTTTAATTCATATCCATCCATTTGTTTTATATATATCATAAACTAAACCTTATCAACCCTAGCCGTCACTGGGCAAACTGACGCCTAGTAGGTCGACCGTGGAGGTCGACAACTATGGTCGACCGCCTCGGTCGTCAAATGCCCAGGTCGGCTAAGTTAAATAAGGTAATTTATATTTATAAATTCTGATTTATTTATTTTCCGTCCATTTTCGTATTTCGTTCGTAACTTTTTCATACGGACTCCGTTCGCGAAAATCCAAACATGAAAGTTGACCAGAATTCTGAGACGAATGCATCAGTTAAAGTTTCGTGGCCAAATTCCATTGTTTGTAGAAATTACTATTTTTGAAATTCTAATAATTAATTTATATTGGTAAAATTCTGGGTTATTACATTTTTTCCTTCTTAAAAGGAATTTCATCCCAAAATTCTAACACCTATAGTCTTATTTTACACAACCAATTTGTGTACATCCACTTTGCAACCATGCGTATATGTGCATGGTGTACATAATGCAATTCAACTATAGAGTATGCATGCAAGATGATTCTAAATCGGATCCTCCTATATGGTTGCATTAAATTTTCGAATACCTTCGAAAGCATGATGCAAAACATCCAAAATATACCGGCAGCTCTATATGAATGCAAATTTTTGAAAACTCTTTTTCATCTATTACCTTCACACAATTACAAATAAAAGTGTGAAGAAGCCAATTTTGCATCCAAACCCTACCATCCAAAACGTAACGCAATCTAATCGTTTCCTATTTAATTTCTCCTAAACCAGAAAAAGGAAACTAAAGTGAAGAATTTTAACATTTTCCCACTTATAACTTTTCCATTTCCCGCCCTACAGTGGAATATTCACCTCAGCCACCCAAAATACTCCAAAAATTCTCATCTGTAGACTGTAAAGGAGATTTAAAACAAACTCTAAAATGTAAAACGAGTTAATTAATAACACGCGCGCATCGTTGACAAGGTAAGAAAACAATGTTTCCAAGGCTAAAGTAGCTTTTCCTTGTTACCGTTAACGTTTTATCGTATCGTCAGTCCTGTTGCATCGCTAAAGGCGCACACAAAACATTCAAAAATCTTCCTTACGCCTATTCATTTGACCAAAAATCGATATTTTTCATAGAAATAAATTTCCGCTTAAAAACTTGCCATGTTTATTTTCAAAATTTCTTTTCAAAACTGTTTCATTTCCTTATAAAATAAGAAAATGATAAAAAGTGTGTATATATATATTTCAAAGAACATTTTCCAAAAACTTCAAAATTTTATTTTGTGGAAACTTAAACAATTCAAGTCACATGTCGACGAAGAAGGAAGTCAATCGCGCAAAAATGCAAAAAATGAAATCACATAAAAGACCAAAAATAAAATTTAGCTTTAAAAAGGAGTGGTTATTTATTTATATACCCGTGACGTAGAACTGACCCTTTGCTAAAACTTACCCAACGCAGAATTCTATTTTTTCCAGCTCTCGGACAACATTTAGTTTATGAACGAGATTCCATTTAAATAAAGATGCATGAATGACCCAACAATTTTAAACATAGAAATCTCATTAACTAAAGTCGTGCGATTTTCATTACTAGCAGTTACAGACACTGCAACTACAACAAAGAAAAAAATCCTGAGAAGGGCAACACATGATACAAGATACAACATGCACAGGGCATGCACTAACTACAATTACAAAGAATACAACTACCCATTGTAAGCTTGTCAACCTCTGCGGCTGGAGCCTGATCCATTACAACGTCCATGCCAGGAGCGTAGTATGGCAGAGATGCAGCCAATCTCGTGCACTTGTCGGTGCTGCTCGTTGTGAACCTCTCGGAGCTCGTCCGACATAGTGCAAATGACAGTAAGCTCTGGGATCTAATGACCAGGCTGTTGAAGCTGCTGAGTTGGAGCGGGTGGTGCGGGAACAGAAGCGTCGAGCAACTGAATGCCCATCTTCTGTAGAGTGGCGCGACTGACGGCGGTCGGCGCCTTCTTCACGGCCGTCTCCCTAGAAAGTCTCACCTGGAAGTGTCAGAAGACACGGGTGAGAAGTTGTAGGAAAGTGGCTTCGTGGGGTGCCGATGAAGGGCTCATAAAGATGGATCATAAGCACACGCGCCCAATCGACGGCTATACCGCCAGGAATAGCATAAGTGGCGCGACGAACAGAAGGATAAATCTGGTCCAAGCTTCCCGTCTTCGGGATGATGTTGTGTTGTATGATGCGCACAACTACACATGCGATGGGTCGTAGATTGGTGGTGGTCCAGGCTCCGGGCTCTCCAAGGAAGATACGCTGATGGATCTGAGGCTCATCCATCTCTATAGCATCAAGCTCTGCTCCGATTGCTGAGATGCCCACAATCCGAGCTAAGTCGTCGTCGGTGAACTCGATGTGGGTGACCATGACCTCAGATCGGATGACACAGGACTCATCATCGATGTCCGCATCCATCTGGGCATCAAACAAACGTATACAGGGCAGATACAGGTCGCACTCAAAAGTGTCGAAGCATAGGATCGGTGCTAGGCCTGCGGCGACAAAAAGCTCCTCCAAACCAAATGCGGCGAAATCAGCAAACTTCACCGGTCGACCAACTTGAAACTCATAACTGGTCGTGGCTAAGTAGTGCTTGATCTTTGCATCATCACGGTCTAGCCAAGTGGCTTCCTGAGACATGAGACTGAGGTATTGGTTGCACGGTGTCATGGAGGAATCAGCAAAATGGGATAGAGAAACTACAAATTTGGAGTATAATTGGGTAGAGATCTGCACGAGAAGGATTTGGGTGGTAATTAGGGACGAAACAGAGCGGGGGTTGCTCGGATTGGAGCTTGGGAAGAAGGAGGGTTTGGGTTTTCAGTGGAATTTGGGTTGGGGGAGAAAGAGTCAGGTGATATATATATATATATATATATATATATATATATATATATATATATATATATATATATATATATCGTTTCAGCCGACTCGGGTCAGGCCACGCTCACCGTGGGGGAGCGGTCGACCTGGCCCTAAGAGGGCGGTCGACCTCATACCCCATAGTGGGAGCTGTTTGAACCTAGGCCCAACGGCCCATATAAATTATATATATAAATTAAATTAAAATTTCTATTATGTCGAAACAACTTCTATTCCCAACCAAATTCTCATATCGACTTCCACTACTCGTCTAGTTAGGAATTTTGATTTTCCAACACCTTTTCCCTGCCTCCAAAAAGATTTGTGACCACTGAATCAGTGAATTTAAACTAGAAATCAGCTAGAAATCCGAAATAAAATTTAAACAGATTTTTCCCTTTACTAGCCGACACAAACATAACGATTCAAATCCAAATACCCCAAAATAAGGATGAAGGATTTTCTTTGCCTTTTCGAAGAAAATTTAAACATTTTTCCAAATACGGAATTTATTGTAAACTAATGATTTCGTATTTATTAATCCATTTTGTTATTTATATTCCAGTTTATATTTCAAATTGGAAAAACCTTTCCATGTCCAAAAATGTTGGATCTTCAAAATCTTAATGATTAATTGTGATAATTTCAATAAATTATCCAATATATATAGGAAAAGGGATACTAAAAATCATAAGGAATGGATATTTATTATTCTTGAGTTTAGTGGCATATTCCTTGTCATTTCTAACTCCTTTCTTCCTACCAATCGGATTACATTTATTAAAATTACCAAATGGCATACTAATTTTAAAACACGAATAAATTAAAATTTAAAAAACCACATCTTTATAAAATTGGGCCTTTATAAAACCAATTTCCAAAACTATTTTTCAAAACTCATTCATTTTCACAATAGTTTTAAAAATAAAATTTCCTCAAATACAAGGCCAAGAATTCAATTGAATATTTCAATAAAGGTGAACTCGGAAATTCAAAGAAGTAACGAATGGATATACCTCGTAATTATATTTTCGAAATGGATATGACATAATAAATTGGAATTTCCCGTTTTAGATCGAGGAATGGTCTTAACTAGAATTACTAAACAAAACCAGAAATAGGAAAAGTAACTATATCGGTTGTAGCATCTGTCCAGTCTCCAAACTCGAATCAATGGAATCCTCCATATGTTGTCCTCATGCTCTTCACGACGAGATCGCCAACGTACTGTGGGGTAAGGCATAATTGGATAAAAAAACCGAACTCAACATACTTCAACTCTTAGTCGCTTAAAGTCTATATTATACAATTAGGCCCGAATATAATTATAAAAGGAATTATTTGGGAAATAAATAGAATTATAAAAGAAAATTGGCAAGATATAAAAGAACTATGAGATGATGGATTTAAAGGAGATTTTTAAATAGAAATATGTTTTAACAGATAAATGAAGAAGACTAATTTACAAATAATGTTTTATAAATTAAGTAAAATAATTTATCATGGGATAAATTGGACATATAAGTCTGAATTTATATAGAGGAGTAGAAATCGGTTTAACACTGATATTTTAAATAGAAAATGAACTTAGCAATTATAAAGGGAATTATAAATGAGACTTTAAGTGTTGGAAGTAAAAAAGGAGATTTTGCAAAATTAATTCCATAAATAGAAGTATAAATAGAATTTGGGAATGGGATATTATTTTAAAATACAAAATCAAACTGATTGATTATATAAAAGAAATATTATTCACATTCGATGTGAATAATGGATTAAAATAAATATTTTAAGAATTAAAACATTTATAAAGGGAACTGGTTTTGGAATAGGAATTTAAATAAGAGTGTTAATCGAATATAAGTTGTTTGAAGAGAGTTAATCGAATATTAGTTTATTCAAAAGAGAGTTAATCGAATTTTAGTTTATTCGAAAGAGAGTTATCGAATATAGTTTATTCGAAAGAGAGTTATGCATTGAAATTCGATTATATCGAATTCGAGAAAGTATTATTTACTTTCTGGTTTTTAAATCAAGATTTATTTATTCATTAATAAACTAGTTGTTTGTTTATTTATTCAAATTAGTAAATAAAAGTTATATTTAAGTTATTATATTTCGGAAGCATGGGATTATAACACTATTGTTATAATCAGATGATTTCTGTAAATAAAAGTGGATTCGTAAATTGAATCAGAAATGTTACATAAGGAAGTTTGTTAAAGATTTAAAAGGTGAACTTCTTCTTTTCGAGGTTAGAAATGTTGTTCAGTTGAGGTCTGAGAGGTAGTTATACCCCAACCTGATTGACTTCGTTTTTTTTACTAAGGAATGGTTAAGGTTCGATAGTGAAGGTTGGTTAAGTGAATTTAGTTAACGAGTGTAACAGTTTGAGTTGACGTAGCGATGTTTTATTTAAACACCTGTTTAAATCCAATGATGGAGTTTTGGAAATGTTTCCAAATAAGAATCAGAAATGTTTTCTAATATAGAAAATAAGAAATAAGAGCAAATATGGAAATGTTTTCCAATGATTAATAATGTATATTTTCTAAATTTAGAAAATACAAATTTACAAATATATGGAAACGGGAATAGGGAAATGAATAATTGAATGATAAATTAAATTAAACGGGATCGGGGTTGATTGATGATTTGCTCGGTAAGATTTCCATTTGGGAATACGACTGTTGTTTGTACATATATTTTCCTTTGATAGTTAACTAACCGACTATCAAAGTTTTTTACCATTTCCGTTGTCAATACGGAAAGACCGAGATGAGAATTATTATCCGAAAACCATTCCGTATGGGAATTAGCGTTGCGAATCAAATATGATGAAGATAATTGAAGAAGGAGTTTATGCAAGGGCTGTTCTGGAATAGTGCCTTCGGTTTGTCCAGTCCCAGGACAACTTATATGGAAGAATGTATGACAGAGTATATTTAATGGATTGCGTAAGTTGATCTCTTCAAACGTATTTACGTTTGGTGGCGGAGGAATTCGTTTCTCTTAACTTTATACCTGTGATATTTTTAGGGAAATCAATTTGTGATTTGGCGGATATGACGATGTGGCATTCAAAGAAAATATAGGTATGATCTATATAATAGTACATTATGACCTCAAGCCTCATCAACTGAGAAATGACAAAAAACGGGCAGGCAGCATGGCTAAGTGGGTCGCACCCAATTAGGGTACATTGTCACCATCTAGAGAATATTCATATTTGTTACTTCTTTCAATTTTGTATCTCCCGGGAATGGTTATGTTGGTATACCAACCGTAAGGTGATAATATATTCGGAACATTCAAGTGAAATGAATGGTCGGTCATGTGTGGCCGAGTTGCAAGATGTTCTTGTTGAACTCCAGTGTATCGCTTATAGAATACACTGATCGGAAGGTGGTTCCATACCTTGTCATAGTTGAGAATTCATTATCCAATAAGCACCCGCGATTTTTGATTCTATATTATACATGTGGAATGTGAGATGAAAGCGTTCCACTAGATTGCTATTTATTTGATTTAGACATTATTATAATATCAGAAGAGTATGGTTTTTTTAAAGAAATGTTTTGAATTGTCGTAAGGTAAAAACCATCCGTGTTTATGTGTGGATCGGTCTTACGATTTTCCTTTCTTTTAAAAGGATTTTAAAAGTTAAACAAATGGTTGGAGTTTGCTCACACCAGTCACATGACTGACCCAGAGTTTATTTTTTTTTGTCTTCCCTAAACTCTTGGGTGCCCAATTTTGTATAGGCAGTTAAGTAGTTGGGATTTACAGATATACTTGGAGAGATGGAGCAGGAGGCTTCAGGATTATTTAGCTGTTGTTTATTTCCGTTGTGATGTAAGTGTTGTACTCTAATATACAAATACAGATTTGTGATTCAAAGTTATAATGTATACTATATTTTACTCGTTCCGCTGTGAGATTCGTGTTACTCTGATTCTGTTGTTATGTTCTTCTCCTTCTTCTATTCTAATTTTCTATCTTATCTATTCTCACCATCTAACTTCTTTCTATTAGCATTCTGGTATTTCTTATTCTTGAATAGTAGACATTGAATTTATGTCGATTACCAAGATCTCAAATTCCCGGGTCGTTACAGTGGTATCAGAGCTGAAGGTTTAGTGATTACCTTGGCTCTGTGGTGTGACTCGATAGAGATAGGGTTAGTAATACCCTAGATTGAGTTTGAGTGTATATATACGAGTGAACGTATTTGTAGATTTTATAAAAAAAATTGTTTTATATTTTGGAGATTTATTGGTTGAGTTGTTTATGAGTTCTGGTAGGAGTTTCTAAACGCTTGAATATGATGAACCCACGCAGTATGTTTTGAAAAGAGGGTAAATAAAATAATTTTACCCCAATTATATTTTTGATATAAAAAAATGATTAATATTGGAAATATTATAATATTGGATGTGTTAGTTGTTGTTGTAATCAAGAAAGATTATAATTAAATTGGTTATATATATATAACCAAATAAAATTCGTATAAGTGTTACGTAATGAATTAAATCTGAATTTAAATCATAACTGGAATTAAAATTTCCTAAAATTTGGAAAGGTGTTAACAAATGGATTTGGATTAAATATATGATATTTTTAAAATCCTAGGAGATTTTAAATGGTTTTATAAGTATTATGAACGATATTTTGAAATGATTTCAAAATGGAAGTGTTTAAATATGAGTTTGAAAATGTTATAGTATTGAATTCACTTCGATCGTTGGGAAATAACTCTGATGATGTTGGCCACATTATCAGTGTTCATTTTCGAGTTCTAAGTGATGGATTACTACCAAAGATATTGATTTCGAATTATTTTGGCAAAACAAGTTGTTTTGAAATACCGAAAAGGGATAATTGATTTTAGAAAAGCTAGGACATTTAAAACTCCTAGGAGAGATGGTTTGATTTAAAAACAAATTAATAAAAGTTTGTGGAACCAAATTAGAATTGAATTGAAACCAGTTAAGTGGAAACTGTATTGAAATGGAGTAATATCGAGTAAAATTGGAATTTGGTATATAATTGGACTCAGTTGAGTAAATGGATTGATTTTTGGAATAATAATCATATTTTGGATGTTGAGATAAAGATAATTTATTTGGGAAATTAATTAGTTAATGGAATGTCCTAATGGTATTGGATTGATGAGTTAAGAATTTGAAAATCAAGAATGGAACTTTGGTTTGAAATGTAATTTGACTTTGGTATAAGCGAATGGTTGAGTTTGAGGACAAAAACTAATTTGGAGTTTGATTGGGATGATATTGGAATATGATGAATTGATAACAAATGGAAAGAATATAATGATATGCCCGACAAAAGGTAGAAGTTTATTTTATATGAGTTTGGGGATTTATGAGCCGATTTGGCTAGCCGCTTGGCTGTTTTCTTTTCTTTGAATTGGAGAAGGCCTAGAGAGGCGAGTTGTAGTTGTACCGATTGACACGTAAAAAAGAGGTACTGGCGAAATTTTTTGGAATTTTAGGGTGTTAGAAAATTTTCAGAATTTTTGAAAATTTTCGTTAGTAGAATAAATAAATTGTTTAATTAAATTTATTAGTTCAGTTGAAACTGAAGTTAATAAGTAAACAAATAATTTTTAACCTAGTTAATAGGGTTTGTTTTCTACCTTAGCAATTTCGGGGGCGAAATTATTTTAAGGGGGGAAGAATGTAACATCCCGTATTTTTGCGGCATAATAACTAATTTATTTAATTATTTAAATAATGATTTAGAGATTTCAATGGTCGTTTAAGTAAATAATATTAAATATTTAATTAAAATAATTAATAAAATAATATATTTATTTCCGAAATAATCGAAAATAACAGAATTCACAATATTGTGTGAATTGGACAATTTAAAATATATAATTCGGTTTATAATTGATTTATATTAACTAATTTATTTATAAATATCAGTTGAACATCTAACTTATATTATAATTATAATCGAGCTTGAAATGGCGCGGCAGTTCGTAATTTGGCGATTCGAACTTTAAACGAATATACAGAATCCGTTTTAAATCGGATTTCTATGAAACAAGAAATGTTCGGATCTGTTGAACGATATTTTTCTAATAAAAGAGAAAAATGGGGATTTCGTCATATAGATTGTAAGTTATGTCCAAATCAAAATTTCAAATTGTTGCTATGGAATCGTTTATAAACCATAACGATATATTGAATTTTAATTAAATATTGGCTTTGAATTTAGACATGATCTTTGAGACGTAGGTCTAAGTTGATTTTTAGAATTTTACTGTAATTTTTATTTTGGACAATAAGCAACTTTTTATTTGAAGTGTTTTGCTCCCTACATCAGCACTTTTGGGGTTTCAAAGAATAAGCGAACTTGTCTATATTATTATATTTTTAGGCTCGTGGCACATTACCTGACCTAACGGTATTTTTAGTTTTGCCGATAGGGGTCTGTGACGTGATGAGTAACAAATGCATATATTCATTACATGGACGCAAAGTCAGAACAAAACACAAGTAAAGATACATATGACACGTTATTTACAATATTTTACAATCAATACGGAACCACGAATTTAGGCCAAACCGAAATGAATAATAGGACCTTTGGCCAGAATCAAAAAGTAGGAATTTGAAATGTACTAAGCTGATGCATCATGTTGTAAGTTTCTATCTTTATTTTTATACAGCTAAGTTCTATATGATCTTGTTCATTATCCAAAGCTCCATCATATTATTTTCCGGTAGCTTAATTTCATTTGGCCGACACTGAAATATATATATATATATATATATATATATATGTGGTTGTATCATAATCCAACATTTTAAAAGAGCACTGGAAGTTTCAACAACACTACTACTAAATATAATAATAAGAGGAACCTTCACTTGCTAGCTAATGTATTCCTTAACAATGAAGAAAACATACATGCGGCAGACCTAAGGAAGAAAATTATCACCCTACGTTGTACAGTTGAAACTGACAGTGTGCTTATCTCTTCTTTCTTCTATAGATACACACTACTTCTCCTTAGTTTTCTTTTTTCTGCGAAGTAGTAGCCGTAAGCTTTATGGCCACAAAAATCATTTGTAAAACTAAAATGCTCAAAAGAAAATCTAGTGTGTGTATATATATATATTTAAAACTCCTGTAATGTACCTTTTTCATTTCCATTCGGGTTGTAAGGGTGCGATTGGGTTCAAACAAAATTTGAAAGTTTCCAGCGGACTAAAAGAGGCTTGGAACATCACAAGCCGGAAGAAATGACATGAACAACAATTCAAAAAAAATAGAAGAACAGCAAAAAAGGGCTGTTTGAGTTGGGCTTTGCCTGGTGAGTGTGAGTCGTATGAAGGGGGAATGAAGAGGAAGAGTAGTGAAGAGAAGGAGAGCGGTTTTTGTGTCATGGAAAATGATGGCGTATACGGTGAGGTTGGGTGTTTTACATACGATATGATGGAGGCTTGAAGATTTGAAAGGGGCGTGGGAACTGGGAATGTGTACTGAAACAGTATGTTATTGGAGAAGAAAGAAATGGGACGTTAGCAGTCGGGGATATGGGAGTAGGTGCAGTTTTTCAAAGGTGGTGGAGTATTAAAGTATGGGAAGATAGAAATGTGGTATTTAATGTACTGGAGAGGGTGGCATGAAGTAAGATCATGAATGGAAGGGGGTTGAGGCACTGTGACCTGGTCAGAATGATGCGTTCGAACTTGAGGAGAGTGGGTCAAGATTTTAAAGGGGATGAAGAGAAAACCAAGAATGTTTTTGGTTTAAGGTTTCATGAAAAATTAGGTAGGATGGGAGCTGCAAAATCCGTTCGAAATGGTGATGTCTGGAGTGCAAAAATACAGAGGAGCTTGCGTTTCAATTTGCAAGTGGAAGGAAGGTACTGTAGTTTAACGATGCTGGGCTGGCTGATTTGTTTTATTGGGCTGATAAATTAAAATAGAGGAGAGCCCATATAATATAATAAACCAAGTTATTTTAAATTAAATTAGTTTATAAACTTGTATAATTAATATCTTTTCCACACATTATCCAAATTCAGCAAAACAAGATCCGTTGGGATCGTATGGACGACGGCTATAAATGGAACTGATTCGGAGTGAATTGGAGCTCGTTACAATTTATAGCAAAATAAATTGCCTGATTTGAATAAATGACGGTTATCGTTATTTAACGATAAACCACCAATGTGAGTAAATCTCACTAACTCTACTCAGCTTATATTTTTATAACGTATTTTTAGAATTGATAAATGATGGTTGATTGTTGTGTGTTGATTATTTGGATAAGTTGCTAATTAATTGGCTGAAAATATAAATATAGTTATATATAAATCGATAATTATATACTGATTCTGTTTATCAGAATATTTCATATTGAAATGAAATCGACGTTGTTTATATTTGTTTAACAGCTGTCGATGCAGAGAAATAGGTTAGAGGAATCCAACTGGATTCCTTAAATATTATTACTGTTTATTTTCATATATTATGATATATGATGTGATATATTTCTGTGATTGATTATGTATGTGTGGATGACCCTGGCACTGCGATTTGGTATTTCTAAAATACCATAAGTAATACTGGGATGTATAAATGGGAATCATCAAAGTGTATATTGAATGTATAATATTTATATAAAATCAAATGGATTTCATAAAAAGGAATTATTTTGGAAATAAATAAGATATTATAAAAGGAAATATTTCGGAAATATATAGAATTATAAAAGGAATATTATTTAGAAAGTAAATAGAATTACAAAGGAAATATTTGGAAAATAAATAGGATATATAAATGAAATATTTAAATGAAATAAATAGGATAATTATAAAAGGAAATATTTGGGAAACAAATATAATTATAAAAGGAAATATTTGGGAAAAATATAATTATAAAAGGAATTATTTGGGAAATAAATAGAATTATAAAAGAAAATTGGCAGGATATAAAAGAACTATGAGATGACGGATTTAAAGGAGATTTTTAAATAGAAATCTGTTTTAATAGATAAATGAAGAAGATTAATTTAAAATAATGTTTTACAAATTAAGTAAAATAATTTATCATGGGATAATTTGAATATATAAATCTAAATTTATATAGAGGAGTAGAAATCGGTTTAACACCGATATTTTGAATAGAAATTGAACTAAGCATTTATAAAGGGAATTATAAATGAGACTTTAAGTGTTAGAAGTAAAAAGGAGATTTTGCATAATTAATTCTATAAATAGAAGTATAAATAGAATTTGGAAATGGGATATTATTTTAAAATACAAAATCAAACTGATTGATTATATAAAAGAAATATTATTCACATTCGATGTTAATAATGGATTAATATAAATATTTTATGAATTAAAGCATTTATAAAGGAAACTGGTTTTGGAATAGGTATTTAAATAAGAGTGTTAATCGAATCTAAGTTGTAATAACCCGGAAATCCGAGCCAATTAAAAAAAAATTATTTTGGCAATTTTAGCGAATTTTGAATATTTAAAATGAATTATTTTAAATAAAAACGACGAGAAATTTATTTTGAGTAGAATTAGAACATATATATTTATATATGTCGTCGTTAGAATATAAATAATTATTTATAATTATAAAAGGAATTAAAAATGGCGCGGTAGTTTGAAAATTCGATTTCAAAGTTCAAATGAATGTACCAGGTGCAAAATAAACCGGATTTTAGCAAAACCAAAAATATTTGAATCTAATTGAGAATATATTTCCAACGAATCCGAAGAATCGAAATTTCATAGCGGGAATCAAAAATTACGTCCAGTTGAAATTTTAGAATAGTCGCTATGGAATTCTGGCCCTTGAAAATAGCAATTTTGCAAACGACCTCGGTTTTCGACGAAACCACTTTTGTTGGATCCGTGATGTCAAGTTATTGCTAGGTTTCAAATTTTGTAATTTTTCGAATCAATATGTGAGCGTGGAGAAGTAAAACGCGTTTGAACCGTTTTAGTTGATTTTAATCGACTGGAAAATGGTCATTTTTCAAAAGGTCTCAGAATTCGATGAAAGTAGTTTTGTTAGGACCGTATCGTCAATACATAGCTAGAAAATATTTTTTGGGAATTTTTAGAGTTCATATGTGGCCCCAGTAAATTGAAATGTGCGTTCAAATTCAATATATAGAGTTATATTTTGATTTTGATGGAAACTGATCGAAACGATTGAATCAACTTACGATACATATCCCATTGTGTTCAGAATATGGGTAATTAGCTATGGACGACAGGCGGTGGGTTCGATTCTGAGTTCGAATGAAAAGTCAACCCTTATGGAAAAATAAAATAAAATAAATATATATTATTAAATATAATTCCTTATTCTCTCACTACCCTCCCCCCCCCGTTCCTTTCAGATCCAACGAGCAAGAAAAAAGAAAAAAAACAAACAGAAAAAGCCCTAGACCTATCGCGCCGCCTCCCCATCCATCATCGTGCCACCGCGCGTCACGCGCGGCCACCCCATCTGACCTCCGCTTGTCGTCGCCCCCCCTCTTCTTCCTCCCCTCTCTTTCATCCCCTGCTCCTCCACAAAACCGCTCCAAAATCGCAACTCAACAGCCACCGCCAGACCCCCCCTTCTGCCGCCAGACTTCCCCTCCCCCCTTGCAGCGAGTGCCGACGCCAACCCCCTCCCCCATTTCAGCCTGTAAGTTTTTTCTTTGATGATTTTTATTTATTTACTCTTATTTAATTAATGTAATCAGTTTTAAGTAAAATAAAAAACCAGTTCCTATCTAGAGCATTATTGTTAAGATTTGAAAATTTTATCAAAGAAAAGATTTCATTTTTATCAATACAAAGGCGAAATCTTTATATTTGAAAAGGCGAAATCTTTATATTTGAAAAGGCGAAATCTTTATATTTGAAAAGGCGAAATCTTTATATTTGAAAAGGCGAAATTTTTATATATTGAATAGCGAAGTAAAATTTTGACTTTTATATATTGAATAGCGAAGTAAAAATTCGATTTTTATATATTGAATAGCGAAGTAAAAATTCGATTTTTATATATTGAATAGCGAAGTAAAAATTTGATTTTTATTATATATACGTTGAGATAAAAATGTGATTTTTATAGCGATGATATAAAAATTCGATCTTTATATATGAAGGAAAAATATAAAAATATAATTTTTATATAGGAAGAAGGGTTGTAAAAATATATTCTTTATTGGAAGAAGAGCGATATAAAAATATAATTTTTATATAGAGGATAGCGTGATAAAAATATGATCTTTATTATATGAACACCGTTATAAAAATAGAATTTTTATCTATATAGTAGCGGTATGAAAATAGAATTTTTATCCATATAGCGTGGATAAAAAAATATGATTTTTATATATGTAGTGGCTACGGACGATGAAATTGACAAAAGGCGAGCACGACGAAGATTCCTACATATGAAGAGTCGCGGCGTTTGGGTTAGCTAGTCGGTGAGAACTTCTCACTTTAAATCTTCATTTCTAGTTAAAAATATATACTAGGATGCAGACGGTGTTTAGTAGCACCCGACACCCGTCGTCCACAAACCATGGATGGCTTGTATGTTTGATTGTTTGTTGTGGTGAAAATTTATTGTGTGTTGTTAGATGAAATAAAATATTTATACAGTTAAAAATATTTTGTCGTTAAAAATATAATTTTTAACGGGTATGTGAATAAATAAAAATCTGTGTTTGTTGATTTGAAACCCCACACGGGTATTGGGATAAAATACGACATACACTAATCCCAATAATTAGTTGTATGTCGATCGATTGATTGACAGGCTGTTATAAGCGTTAGATATCTATATTTGATGCTTATACAGTGTAGTGCACTTTGGATGATGGTTGATTGTTTGTCAGTGCTATTATATACATGTGTTGTGTGGAAACCATATAATTAACATTATATGGTAATTGATTGGGCCTCATTCCAATTGGGGAAATAAAGAATATTATAAAATATAAATAATCATGTGTCGAAAGTAATCATGTGTTGAAAATGATCATGTGTTGAAAATTATCATGTGTTGAAAGAAATATTTTAACAATAAAATTTACATCTTTATCATATTTAAAGTTAGAAACTAACTGAAAACTAGATAAGATGAGTGGTTTCCTGGGTATTGATCGAATGTTGGTTTCGGCCTTCTAGGTTAATACTTAGGGAATCATTCTCTTACTACTTTACGGTTGGAGTCTGATTAAAAATCAAACGATAGATACCATATTATAAAATATATTAAATAATAGAAATAGTCATGTGTTGACGATATTCATGTGTTGAAAGAAATATAAATTCATGTGTTGAATAGAATAAATATTCATTTGTTGAATAGAATAACGAAGTTATTAAAATATATAAAGTCGTGTTGATTAGAGATGCGCCATTTTGACGTGAGCGATATTTATATCGATTATATTCGTTTTTAAAATAATTATAGAAAAGGAAGTGATTTCAAAATATAACGTTTTGAAAATATTATCATTTGTATATCGATGAGTTGAATATTCAATTTCGATTCGAAATTGAATATGAAGTTGTAATCGTCTCGAAAACGAATTTAAAACGATTTATAAAATATGTTTTAAAAGGAAATCGACGAAATATATATATAATATATATATTATATATATAATGGCCTGAATAGAACGCGCCGCGCCGCGGCAGTTCGCGAATTTCGACCATTGACTTCAAATTGACATTGCTGGAGATCCGACCGTCGGATTCTCCTGAAACCGGAACCGTTGGGTTCGTATCGAAAAGAGCTTTCCAATGAATATTAGAAATCTGAAATCTAACGGTTGGATTTGGAATTATGTCCAAATCAAATTTGGAAAAGGTCGCTGTAAGTGCAGTTCGATGGCCGTTGATGGAAATCGACTGTACGGGCCTTGATAAAATTATTAAAAATATCAATAATTTGTGTAAAATTATAAGAAATGATTTGTGAAGGACTGGGATGAAAAATTCCACATTTGAAAGGATAAAAATAAATTTTTATCGAAATGAACTAGTTTTGAACTAGAAATAAAACCAATTTATTTTTGAAATAAATCAATTGAATTTGAAATGGTTTTGAAAATAACCAGAATTTCCGATATATAAAGTGGAAATGGATTTGAATCGAAATTATCTTCGGAATATTTCGATGTTGGATTTCGTGATTATACAGATATTGTTATGAGAATTTGAAAGATATATTTATATCGTTATTTCCAATACGATATTTATTGGTCGTAGAATTTGATATTGAATATAAGCCGATATATGTTCTATTCGGAGTCTTGTATTTAATATCAAACGTAATTTGGGTTTGTCGTGAATGGTGTCTTCATTAACACTGTTCTTAAACCCAGTTGAGAAAAAGATTAAATCTTTCTATTTAGATTTAATGAAGTGTACCAATTAAACAATATTAATTGGAATTGAATTTAAATTGGTTTGGGTTTATCATGAGCGGTGTTTTGAATAACACCTGTTCATTAACCCGATTAACTATGGGAGGTGATTTGGGGTTTATCGTGAATCGTGTTTTAGATGACATTGGTTCTTTAACCCAGTTAAAGACAGGTTATTGATTTTTGAGAAGATTAAAACTAAGTGGAGTTTTAATGAATCTATAATTAGATTGAAATGTGAATTGATAATTTAAATTATCAAATTTGGAAAGTGATCGAGAATGGAGTACTACCAGTTTTGCTCCAAGCGATAATTAAATCTTTAATTAGATTTGAACGTGAAATGGTAATTAATATTTACCGATAACACCGTGGTGTTAGATATGGAGTATTACCAGTTTTTCTCCATGGGATGAATAGGTTGGGATTGGGAAATAAAATAAATAATTACTTCGGTGTGGTTCGCTAATCTCGACTAGTTTGGAAAACCATAATATGGTTTGAAATGGTATCCAAAGGAAGATTAAAGAATAAATTTAGAAGAATTTATCTTTGATAAAATTAATGGGAACCTATTCTCTAGTGACGTGAAAATTTGAATAAAGGAATATTCTGAATTGGAATGAGGCGTATGTTGTGTTTGTGTAACACGTGTTTATTATATACGCGGGTTATTCGGAAAGGCCGGGTTTATACCCATTCTGAATAACCGATTCGACGATAAGTCAAAGATGAAGACGGTGGTTGAAGACCGGAAGTCTATACATCGTTTGGGTGATTACTGATGATCTTGATTGGGCTGTACACCCAAGAGGAGGGAATCAGTTGGTGATCGTCCAGACGTACTTGGAGAACGATGGATATGCGAGGAAAGTGCCTCCGTTTTCGTTCAGACCCAGAACGAACTTGTAAATGGACTATGTGTCTGACATTGGTTTTTATTCTGTGTTGATTGATCTCTATTAAATATACATCTTTTTGGCGGTGGAGAATTTATTCTCTTGCTTAACGCCCTTCTCTGAGACGTACGAGCTCAGAGGTTGTATATCGATGGACATCAGTCGCATGGAGTGAATTGCCTGTGTGGCACGCCTAAGTGGCAAATTATCAAGGCTTCTGTTGAAAAGCAAAGTCTTGTGGTTGATGATCAAAGCACGGCCTGTGTGGCGTAGCTTTGTGTATATCGTGAATTCGCGAGCCTCACACCTCGGTATGAGTCAAAAACGGGATAAGGACCCAAGGAGTGCACGACGTTTCTTTCTAGCTAGTGGTGGTGTCAATGCTTAAACTGGATGACATTTATATACTTTTCACCTGTGTGGTTGTTGGAATGCGAGGCGCCTCGGATATAGGTCCTATAGGACCGGGAAACGTGTGTTCAGGAATTGCCAATCCTCAAAAGTAAGAGAGGACCGACCTTGGAGGTTCCAAAGGATCATAGTGGGGTCCTTAGACATTTGCTAGAGTGTCTCGAACGGAGAGGAGCTTGCCCCTTTCCTCGACTCATGATGGAAATCCTATTTCCAATACGTGATATTGCGGCTTTAATTTTAGAACTAGTATGGCGACATGATATATGGTACCCATGTCGTTTATGATTGATATTTATGATTGAATTGTTTTGACACTATACACTAATTATAGTATCAAATGATTTGTTTTAAACGTATCAAGCATGTTTGGCTATTATAAGGGAAAACCCTATCCTCCGGCTTGCGTTGCATTGTGTGATGGGACATGAGTCTTATAATAGCTTTATTTTTCCAAAAAGCATTGCGCTGTTTTGTTATATGCACTAGTGTTCTTGGGAGGAAACCCGTTCCGTGTTATATGGCGTGGTCCCTTGAATTATTCTCTTTTAAAGTAAAGTTTTAAATAACTGTTTTAGTTCTCACACTAGTCACATGACTGACCGTCTTCATCTCTTTGACTTCTAATCGTCGATCAATTATATGAAATGAGAATTAACTCGGCCTTTTCAAATAATTCACGTATATTTAGACTTTAAATCAATTCTTTCCATGGTTAAATTATTCGACATTCACATTTCAGTTCTTTAGTATAATTTTCGTGTCAAACACACTCAACCATCAAATGACAAGAAAACTAAGTATAATTGGTTTATTTCCATTCCATATCGTCTATAATATTTTATAACGATATATCGCCATTTTTAATTATTTAAAAATGGCCCTATTTAATTAAACGACATTTCAGGCCGTGCCGTGGCATTGGCGTTGTTTTTCTTCAGATTTGATTTACATATATCTGAAAATCTAACCGTTGGATCCCAACAACGTTTATATCGTTGGAAAGATATTTTAAAAGCGAACCCAACGGTTCCAGTTTCGTGGAAATCCGATGGTTGGATCTTTCGGTATAATCGTTTAAAGTTTCGATTTCAAAACGCGAACTGCAGGGGCTCGATTTGTTTTATTTAATTTATATTTATATTTATATATATGTAAATATAATTTATTCGATGATTTCAATATCGTTTTCACTTCAAATATTTCACTAACGCCTTTAAATTTCAGAAAATTCGCCATAACCTCCTTTGTACGGGAAGGGGTTTGGAAATTTATTCGGCCGTATTAGGAACCCAATAAATCCTAAAAAGCATGCACATATTTATAGTGATATATTCCGTTGTCCACAGGGGAGTGTGTATAGATCATAACTCCAAAGAATAAATTCTCGTCACCCTATAAATGGTTTTTGTGCCTTAGTGACTAGAGAGACGTGTTTATTGTCATCTCCAGACCCGTGTGGGGTTTTTATTAATCTTGCAATTTACCATTACATTTTATATAGTCCATATCAGTCATCAGTTCAACCTGTAATATATAATCATCGCCTTACAAGCCTCTCGCTCGTATGGTAAATCTTCAACCTCGTCACACAAGCTCCAAATGCTTATGTGGTATATGATGAAGTATGCCTATCTTCATGAAGTATGTCATGTAGTGTAGTTCAAAATTAATTGTTACTATCCTATGGCGACGTTTTTTATTACACACAGAACAACCTGCACTCCGCATCCAATGGCATTCACAGGAGTTGATATAATAATAAAATTGCGCATCTAACTCATTAAGGTTTACCTATTTGTCAGGCACACAAATAAATTCTTTACTCAACAGCTAATCCATTTTCCTGTTCAGCATATGAATATATATGTGCAAATCCAAGCTAAAAATAATATTTCTAGCGAACAAAGGTTTATTTCTATACATGGTTATTTTTAACACTTCCTACACATGTTAAAAATAATATTTTCAACCCATAAATATTTATTTGAACAAGTGGTTATTTTTAACACTTCATATTTCATATAAAAATGATATTTTTAGCGAACAAAATATATTTCAACGCATGACTATTTTATTTAGTTTATATACATGTTAAGAATAAGATTCATAGCAAACCAATATTTATTTCAACACTTGTGTATTTTTAGCGAGTCGTATACATGATAAAAATAATATTTTTATCATCAAAAATATTTATTCAGCACATGAATGTTTTTAGCACTTCATACTCACAATAAAGATGTTAATTTTATTGTTCAATTCATATATTCAACACTTGAATTTTATTGACTTCACACATACGATAAAAATATGATTTTTATCGTTCTAGTCCTTTATTCAACACATGAATGTTTTTTATAGTTCATATATATAATAAAAATGTGATTTTTATTGTTAAAACAATTTATTTAAAACACGAATATTTTATATAGTCTATATATGTGATAGAATGTTATGTTTATCTTTCAAAGAATTTATTCAACACATGAATTTCTATTCAACACATGAATTTCTCAACACATGAATATGGTTTCAACATATGAAAATAGTTTCAACACATGAAAATAATTTTAACACATGAATATTATTGAAAATTTCGGCAGCATAACGGCAGGGTATTTAAAACCGGCACCGTCCCGAGTACGGCTCCTCGCTCTACCTTAAAACCTCGCAGTTTTTGACAATGGGGATTTCATACATCTAGTTCGTACGCAGACAAGTATGTTTTTCTTTTCCACAACCTATTCTAATTTTGTTTCAACCATAAACGGGTATTTTTCAACCACAATGGTATTTTTCAACCACAATCCAACAATATCAACCACAAACAATCCTATCAACCATTCACATATTCACCAAAATTTTCACGCCAATTCACAATCAATAAATATCGTCCATGGTTTGTGGACGAGGGGAGTATATATATATAAGTTTATTTTATTTCCATTCCAACGCTTATATGATTTATACAATGCATGTATAATTTATACATTGCTCATATAACTTATACAACACATGTACATGAGGTATACAACGCGTATATA
Source organism: Allium sativum (assembly GCA_030737875.1). Classification (NCBI taxonomy): domain Eukaryota; kingdom Viridiplantae; phylum Streptophyta; class Magnoliopsida; order Asparagales; family Amaryllidaceae; genus Allium; species Allium sativum. Next base: position 1,008,484,465 of record CM060916.1, read on the forward strand.
ACTTATACTTCGCTTATATAATTTATACATCACATTTCCATTCGCGTTTTGAATTTAGAGTTCCTATTGGCCGATATTTATATAAATTCGAAAATAGGGTTTTTTCCATACGAACTCCAATCCAAACCCAACGACTGTCATCCCTAGCTAAATACCCCGATTCCGAACACAATGGGATATGTTTCGTAGGCCATTTCGATTGTTACAGTCAGTTATTCTTCAAATTAAAGTATAAAACATTTAATTTTAGATTTGAACGTACATTTTAATTTGTCGTGGCCACATACTGATTCTAAAAATTCCCGAAAAATTTATCTAGCTATGTTGGGACAATACGGTCCCAACAAAACTGTTTTCGTCAAATTTTGAGACCATTTGCAAAATGTCTATTTTCATGGGCTATATATTTTCTATAGTGACCTTTCTGAAAATTCATTTGGTCACAACTTTTGATTCCCGCTATGAAATTTCAATTTTTCAAACTCGTTAGAAAGATATTCATAAACAGATTTAAATACTTTTGGTTTCACTAAAATCCGTTTTATTTTGCACCCGGTACAGTCAAACAAAGTTTGAATTCAAATTTTGAAACTGCCACGCCATTTCAGGCCTTGTTTATAATTAAAAATAATTATATTTATTTTCAAACATCGATTCAAACATACTTTTCATCGTTTATTATTTAAAATAATTTATTTTAAATATTTAAAATCCACTAAAATAGCCAAATTAAAAAATTTAAATTGGCTCAGATTTCCCGGGTTGTTACAATCTCCCCCACTTAAAACTTTTCGTCCCCTAAAAGGAAACAGTAGTACAGTAGGAAACAACACGGAAACGTAAAGTATTGTAAATGTACCTTGCACCAGAGTTAGTCAGAGATGTCCACTCTACACTTGGGGTAGGCTTGCTTAATGCTCACCTCAGTCTCCCAAGTACAGTCTCTAGGATCTCCACTCCATTGTACTTTAACTAAATGAACCTTCTTGTTTCTTAGCTCCTTAGTTTCTTTGCCAATAATTTTTAACGGCTCTCTTCTAACTACTAATTCTGGAGTAATTTCCAAGTCCTATGTAACAACCCGCATTCTTCGCATCGGAGGATCGTAGAATATTTATTTCTTTCTTATACGAAGTCGTATGGTCATGTGGCTTTGGGAAACGACTATTGGGGTCATTTCCCATGTTCATGATTTTTGCCGATTTTAAAATGACCGTTTTGCCCCTAGCTGATCTTGTTTCGTCCATAACTTTTGATTGGAAAGGAGTTTTGACCTAAAACCACTTTCATTGGATTTGAATGATGGTTTCTCTTTCCGTAGAGTGGTTACATTAGCCAAACGGACTTACCGTTTGGGAGATATGGCTGAAACTAGGTTTAGAAGGTGAAAAACAGTTTAATAGGGCTAAACCGGGTGATTAACAGCTAGGCCCAATGGGGGATTTCGGGTTCAGAGGTATTTGAGGGCTGCTAGGGTTTAGAAAACAATTTTTTTCATTCATTTTCCAGCCGCCACAAACCTCCTTTGAGCTCTAGTAATGGCCTCCACCCTCTAAATCTCTTCAAAACATCTTTTTGGCTTTCCTAATCACATATTTGCAAAATCTACACCAAATCAAGGCGGGTTAGCATCAAATCAAGATGGGAGCTGCGGCTAAGCATTGGAGTTTGACCCAAATAGAGAATCATTTCAGATCTATAGTTTACTTTGTGGCAAAGGTGAGTGATTTGCATTGTTTTTCACTAATTACGGCTAATTATGGTAATTAGCGAAGATTAGCGAAATTATGGCTCAGAAAAATCTAGAAAAATTCCTAAAATTCTAAAACATCATTTTATGCCACTGATATGAATTTGGGTTAATTTCGACTAATTTTGCAAATCCCGGAATTTGGGGGATTAAGGGGTGATTAGGGGAGATTAGCGAATTTATGCATGATTAAAATCTGGAAAAATATTCAAAAATTCTGAAATATTGTTTTAGACCTCTGTTAGAAAATTTGGCTAATTTGAATAACTTTTGCTAATTATATGCTTAAACATGATTAAGGGGGATTAAGGGAAAACATGGGGTTTTTGGCTATGTTTGATCCGTTTTAACATACCATATTGTTGTTTTGCTGTTTGTGGATGATTATACATGTTGCTATGACTGTATGGTATGCTTTGTGATTGATTAGAATAGTTAGAATGGTCGAAAACGCCGTCGAATGGCGTAAACAACTCGCTGGACAAAGTGCAGGAACTGCAGACAGGGACCGGATCGGATCCCCTTTATCCGAACCGAACCACTCTCCACGATCCGACCCGATCCGCTTATGGTGATTGAGACCGACCCGATTCGCATGGAAGCTCGTGAACAGGTGGCCAAGGAGGTGCAACTCGCGAACCGAATCGCCCGTGGAGTATTCTTCTCCGACCCGAACCTGATGGCATCCTCCGATCCGACCCGAAGGAACTTGTCACGAACCGAGATGTTAAGCACGACCTGGGTTGTATCCGAACCGATCCGGAGCTTGGCTACGATCCGAACCACCATGAGTTAGAGCATGTAGCACGACCCGACCCGATCCGGTGCATCATGGAGGGACTTGAGGAACTCGATCCGATCCGGTGATGACCAATAACCCGAGATGCAAAGGTAGTCCAAATGGGAAGTTAGAGCTCCGGATCCAGTTGGGAACCAATGAGTTCACTTCATGGTTGGGCTTTACTGCGGGACGTGTGCAAAGGGGTTGTCGGTATTCATAACTTTGGTTCACCACTAAGAGATGGATAGTGGGCTTGTAGTGATAGTTACACGGGATTGGATTCCGTCATGGCCCAAAGTATTAAGTGACCAAAGTAGTGAATATCGTATGCTTTACGCACTGAGTGAGGGATGTGAGGATGATTGCTATGCTTGATTGTTTGACACCACTATGACATGCACACCCCCACCCCCGTATCTCTTACACAGTATGTTAGTGGCACCTTAGAGTATTATACGGTATGTAGTGCTAACTCTTTGGTTGCAGGTCCAGGTTCAGGTATGATTGGATTATACCTGTTATTGTTCTGTTTTGTTACTTATCGCTCATACCAGACTTTTTGTCTGACCCAGAGTTTTATGTCTCTTCTTATTACTCTGGGTGCTCACACGAGTAGACTAGAGACAGGTTAGCTGGTGATGCGCGAGTAGCTGATTCGGAGGCGAGCAGGTGGCTTCCACGTATGATATATAGATATTCACCCTGTGTCGTTGGTGGTCGCTACTTGGGCATTAGTAGTGTACCTCCTTTATCTTGCTTTTGCTTTTGAGACAGTTTGAAAAGTCACGACAACAAAATGACCCTACTGCAACTGTAATTTTACAACTGTCATAAAATGCCAGTTGTAATAGAGGTTTTTTACAACTGTTTTATCTGGTGAGTTGTAATAGATTAACTTTCAGCAACTATTTCATTTTGCCAGTTGTAATAGATGCCTGTTACAACTGTTATTTTTGGTCAGTTGTAACATATACTTATTTTTTACAATTCTTTATTTTTTCCAGTTATAATAGATATCTACTACAACTCCTTTTGTCACTTGTAAAAGATGTCTATTTTTAACAACTCTTCGTTTTTATCAGTTGTAATAGATATCCATTACAACTCCTCCCGTCAATTGTAAAAGATATTTGATATTATATAACTAATAATAAATATCACATACTTAATATTTAATAAATAATTATCAATAACATTAATCTTTAAGAATGATTGTTATTTAATAGTAACCTTATAAATCAATAATTACTATTAATAATTAATAACTAGTAATTAACACCTAATTATTGCTATTAAATAATTTATAACATATAAATAATAATTAACTTTCAGTTACGAATATTAAATTATAATTAGGATGTAATTAGTGATAATTAATAAATAAAAATTAATAAGTGATAATTAAATGTAAATATGTTACAATTAATGATTAAATTTTTGCATATTGATTAGAATTTTATATTTTTTGTTAAAATTTCAAAAACTCATAAAAGAAAAAAATTAAAATTATAAAAAATATTGCGAATTATTAATTTTATTATCTATATGCATCTTGAGGTTTTTTAGCAATTTTTTTTTAGTATACTTTTTTCTATCTACTGCTTCATTTTCTACAAGTTCTGGCTCCAAGCGAAAATTTCCCTCCAAAGCCGAAATTTTGCTGCTTCGTTTCATTCAAATTCTGGCTCTAAGTGAAAATTTTCCTCCAAACCCAAAATTTCGCTGCTTCGTTTTCTACAAATTTTGGCGCTAAGCGAAAATTTCCCACCAAAGCCAAAATTATGCCGCCTCGTTTTTCTACAAAGTCCGACCCCATGTTATTTTTAATTCATCTTTATCCTTCCGCTTCATTATTTTTTATTACGCCTTCCTTTCTTCTTAATCATGTTCAGATCTGAACAACAGATCGCCTCCACATCAAAACAATTTTTACAGCAAAATAAATCTTCTTCAAATTGAAAACTTTGAAGCCTTGAAGTCCAAGGCTTTAATGCCTGACCTATCTGCTGCTCTAGATCCAAAAACTGCAGCGATTTATTTTGATTTAGGAACGTCCGAGTCTCCTTTATTCTAGCATCCGCGCCACCAGAGTGTCCTACCCTTCTCTATTCCAATTTGCGAGGTACTATTGTGGATGCACAAGTTGCGCCAGTTCCTGGTCATATTAATTATGAGATTTTGGTGTAATCAATTGGTCTTTTAGATGATAATTTGACTCTTGCGATGGTTGTAGATTTTATGACGGGTTTACTAAGGTCTCCTGTTGTGATGGAGCATAATGCCTGTGTCGATTGGAGCTTAATTTGGGTTCGAAAATTTGGGTTCTGCCATTAGATCCAGCGTGCTTTTCTCCGTTGATGCTCCGGCTGTGGGCTCCGACTCGCATACCTTAGATAATGTTGTGCCTCATGTTAATGCACCAGTTTTGACCTTAGTTATCTCTCCAATTCTTTCTATATTTTGTTGAACTGAATTTGAGTTTTTGGTGAAATGTGTGTGGCTGTACAAGCTGCCTACTGATAGAAGAAGATGGTTGTTTTGTTGTATTAGAGAAGTTGATAAGTATGGTGGTATGTATTGGAGAAGATGTCAAGGCTGGTTGTGATTTCCGTACTGGTTTGTGGTAGGAAGATTGATATTTTTGATTGTTTGTTGGACAGTTATATCCTGGTGTGGTTTTATCTCAAGGAGGGGGCGGTGCAGAGGAGTTTACGATGACAGCAATGTGTAAACGGAGGTGATAACTCTGTTTGTTGGATTCTAGTTTATCGATATGAAGAGATATTTATGCTGGGTTGCAGTAGCGAGGCTGGGTTGGCAGAAGAGGATTGTGGTTGATTAATGACCATTTTAGTATGTGGTGGAGGAGTATGGTATTTGGTTTGTGGTGTTGTCGCCTTGTTAAGTAAGTTGATGTAGAGCAGTAGAAGTTTAAAAAGGAGCAGTTGTGGAGGACTGTTTGACGAGTTGTTCTGGAGTTGATGTTGCTACAGTTAGAAGATGAAGTTTGGATGGTTTGTGATTGCGCAAGTGTGCTCTCTTGTAAGCTTGTTTCTGTTATGAGATGATTGGTGCGAATGCTATGTGATGACGATGCATTTTCTGCTACTAACCAATCGTGATGGACAAAAGGAAAATGGATTTGAGATGTTGACCTTAACCTTGATAGAAAGGAGCTTAGGTTGGATTTTAATTTTCATATTCTATGTCTTTGAGTTGTACTTTTGTAGTATGGAATGTTGTTTAGATTTGTTTTTTGTAAACGAAACAAGTAATTTATATAGTGCAATCGTTTATGATGTAATTTTCTTATAGTGTAATACTTGATTTGTTTATATTGTATTATTAATCTTATTACATTGTCTATGTTTATTTATTTTGCAAAATATGTATTTGGATTTTTTTTTTGCATATAACAATTATAAAGATGATTTTTACAACTGCCAGAAGCAGTTGTTAAAAAACACTTTATAACTGCCAAAAACAGTTGTAAACATAACTTTTACCACTGTTAAAAACAATTGTAAAAAATTCTAGCGTTATTACAACTCTGGATATAAAGACTGACGGGTGACAGTTGTAATAGATTTATTACAACTGTTTTTGACAGTTGTGAAATGGTGTTTTTGTTGTAGTAAGTTGTAATAATGTTAGCTTTGGATCATAAGCTGTACTTGGATTTTCCGCTGCTATGTTAGTTTGTTTTCAGCTTATGCACTGTCTCACCTGTTTTATGTCAAGTATGTTGTTATTATATTTTATTCCATGCGCTGTGAGACATTTTACAGGTTCTTTGTTAGTTCATTTCCTTCTTCCCTTTTCTTCTGACGATCCGTCCTGTGCTGACTGGACATGTGTACAGCGCACTTTTGGAATAAATGTCGGTTGGCGCGGGACGGGCCGTCACATTTGGTATCAGAGCTCTAGGTTGCGTAGTTGACCTAGGGAAAGACATTAGGGAGAGATAGTACGTATATGAGAGCGCGTATTTGTGACTACTTTGGTTTTCAAAAGTTATATATATACTACTATTAGTATTAGAATGAAATCGTACTGCACTAGCACCACTATGGGGTCGTTAATCGTTTTCTCTTTACAGATTGAACGATGAGTAGAGACACCAGGGGTGCTGGTAGAGGGACCAACCATGGGAATGCTCCTGACATGAGGACAATGTTCACCAACTTCATGAGGGAGATGCTTAGGGATGTTCAAGGGGCAGTTTCCCAATCCCGGAAATGGTGGTGGTCCAGTAGTGCAGGCGCCTAGGGTCGATTTCGCCAAGTTGTGCAAGGATTTCACTAACCTTGGTGGAAAGCCGTTCCACGGAATGGAGTCGGCCACATATGTTTAGGATTGGTTGGATAGCTGTGATCGTATCTTCGACGACTTAGGTATTGAGGATGCGATGAAGAGAAGGCTAGCGTCTCGTCAGTTGCAAGGGCGAGCGATGAATTGGTGGAATGCCATTAAGACAGCTACTCCAAAGGATCAAGTTACTTGGAATCTGTTTAAGACTTGCTTTTGTGATAAGTTTATTCCAGTTGCTCATAAATCAGAATTGTTCAGGAAATTCTTGGAGCTTAAGCAGAATGGTAGGGCAGTCTTGGAGTACATCGCATAATTCGATACTTTGTCGAAATATGGATGGTCCCTAATCGATACAGTCGAAAAGAAGAACGAGAAGTTCATAACTGGCTTGGATGGGTACTTGGGGGAAAGACTTATAAACCATATCGATGAGACGTTCGAATCTATTGTAGGAAAGGCATTAAGGTCAGAGAGCCTTTTCCCTAAGTCGAAGACCGAAGTTGCTATTGCATCTGGAGCCAAAGCCGCAAGCAGGCGTTGAAGGCAAGAAGAATTCTCAGAACAAGAGGAAGCAGAACCCGACCAAGGATGGTCAGAATAAGAAAAATAAGAAAGATGGCGAATGCTTTAGTTGTGGCAAGAAGGGCCACTATGCCAGAGATTGTCGAGAAAAGCCTGGGGAAAGGAAGTGCTTTAACTGTGGCCAGGCGGGACATCACAAGGATGATTGCCCACAACCTCCTAGGGAGAAGCAGATTGTGAAAGCATATGCTATCAACGCTGTTCCTTCTTCGTCGAATGCTCCAAGTGCGGCGCAGAAGGGAAAGGATGCCATTATAAAAGGTATGATTTCTATTTAAGATGTTCCTGCTCGGGTATTGTTTGACAAACCCGAGATAGTCGATATACCTCTAGTTGTAACGAACCCGATTGGTGGTTCGACTAGTTTTGGCATGATTTGTTGTAATGTGGTCTTATCGAGTCAAGGATGTATGTTTGTTGTGATTGCTTTGTTTTGGGCTTCACTGGGTTTAGCATTATTTTGGGGAGTCGATCTACTCTAAAGGAATAGGGTGGTATTAGGTACCTACCTAGTGATGGCGATAGTAACTGGAGTTAAGGAAGCCAAGAGGTTATCGTTGTAATAAGTTCTAGTTGTCTCTGGGAGGCAAATGAGTGCTCCGTTGCTAGATTGTTTTGCTAGTATCACCTCACGTGGGTTGTCCGAACTCGGAGGAGATGTTCCTTGGGTGCTTGTCTGATATTGGTTTAGGCCTTTGGGGCTTGTGCTTGGGGAATGTCGATTTCGACTAGGATGGTTTGCGTGAGGGGTAAATAGTTGTTGTGATTTTTCGTTGGATGATATCTTGGTTTACTCGAGGAGTGATGGGCAGACAGAACATGATAAGACTGTTCAATGGTATAGACTGCCCAGAGTTAGACTCGATAGGGTTATGAGATTGCTCGACTGGGAATCGAGAAAGATGCAAAGTAATGGATTGTTTAGGACCCTATGTTGATGTTCTCTATTGGATAGTATAACTTTGAAGGAATAGGATGTGTTCGTTGATCATGGAAGATACAACGAAGGTTAGGGCGATTCAAGTTGGACTTGAACTCGTAAAAGAAAATGGGTGTTCGTTGATCTTGAAGATGCAACGAATAGGGAGACGACTCCCATTGGACTAGAGTTTGTCGCTAATGGATACTCAAGACTGGGTCTGAGTTATAGATTGACTTGGGTTGGACTCGAGAAGGCTGCAAGGAATTGGATTCGGCTTGAGTTGGACTCGAGAGGGCAGCAAGACAATGGATAGACTCGGGTTGGACTCAAGTATTTTAGGCGGACTAAAAGCAGGGGTATCTGGGGACGCCCGTTACCCTGGATCCGTTGGACGTGATCTAGTTATCCTTGGAGGATAAACGTACGTTGGACGTACGGTAGTCCGTAGGGAGGCGGGGCTTCCATTGGCCTCGGATTGGTTGGACCAGTCAAGTAGGCATCGGTGTATGTATGGAGGCTGGGCTTCCATTAGTTATTGATGTTGGTTGGACCAGACATACTAGAATCGACATATTGGGATTGGTTAGACCAATCATGTAGGTGTCGATGTGTTTATGAATTTAGTAGGTGATAGGTAGGACTTGTTCGATGGATGTTATGGTTGCTATGTTGTTCCTATTTTTCTTCCCTTGAGTAGACAATCACCTGTAGGGTTCCAGCGATGAGGAACAAAGGGATTGTAGTAGGACTATGAGCCAATGCAGTAGAGTCGTCATGACTCGAGGGGCAAAATGGACATAGTAAAAGATTAGTAAGGCTATGAGCCAGTGCAATGGAGTTGTTATGACTTCATGGGGCAGAGTGGACATAGCAAAGGACTAGTGGCTATGGATCAGTGCAGTAGAGTCACCATGACTCCACGGGGCAGAGTGATCATAGTAAAGGATTTGGGTGCGGTAATAGTTGCACTGAGTAGGAGACATGCCAGTTTAGGGGTTTTGTTTCTAGGGTGGAAGCAACTAGAGTATATCATAAGAAATGATTTCAGACCCAAGAGTGATTTGGATTCAGAAACGCTAGTAAGCTTGACGATTAGATCGATTTTGATTGAGTCGATTGGTTCCAGTTAGAAGGACGATCCTAACCTATTGGAAATCATCTCTAGGGTAGAGATGGGTATTGATGGAAAGAGAATGATCAAGCAAGGATTTGATCGAGAAGGATGGCTTCAAAAGAATGGAGGACTAGTTGTACCCAACGTAGATTGACTGAGAGATGAAGTGCTTAGAGCATATCATCACTCGAAATTGACTATACATCCCAGTGGTAACAAGATGTATTGAGACATGGAGCAGATCTACTACTGAGAAAGGATAAAGAAAGACATTGGGAAGTTTATGTCCAAATGCATAAATTGCCAGTTAGTAAAAGCTGAGCAAAAGAAGCCTAGTGGTTTGTTACAACCATTAGAAATTCCTAAATGGAAATGAGAACAAGTCTCAAATGGATTATATTGATAGTTTACCAAGGACTAGGTTAGGTCATGATGGTATTTGAGTGAATTGTATATTAGAGAATGAAGGCTACCGAAGATAGGCAGAAGACTTATCTCGATAAGAGACGAAGAGATTTGGAATTCTTCGTTAACGACTTGGTGTTCGTCAAGATCTCTCCATTGAGAATGTGATTCGGATTGGTTGGAAAGGTAAGTTAGCACCAAGATTTGTTGGCCCATTCCCAGTCCTCGAGCAAGTTGGGAATTTGGCGTATGAAGTAGAGCTACCTAAAAAGATGGCGGGAGTTCACAACGTATTTCATGTTTCTCAGTTAAGGAAGTTTGTGCAAGACCCTAATGTAGCTATTTCACCAGATCAGTTGGACGATATCGAGGTTGAACCCGGGGCGGTTGAGAACCGCATGCCTATGCGTATTGTTGGGAATGATACGAAGCAGCTTCGAAGGAAGGCGGTGAAACTAGTCAAAGTCCAGTGGGGTGAGAATGAAAAAGACTGTACTTGGGAAACAGAGAAAGATATAAGGAAGAAGTATCCAGAACTCTTTGCCTTGTAAGGTTTTGGTAGTGATAGTTTCTTCCCTTGTTAGTAAACCGCATGCTAGGATAGACTTGTTTTGCATGTTGATTGTTGTTTTGGGGCGAATAGGCATGCGGGACCCTTTGTGTGTTTTGGTTAGGGAATTTCGGGGGCGAAATTTCTTAAGGGGGAGGGGGGAGAATGTAACAACCCGCATTCTACACATCGGAGGATCGTAGAATATTTATTTCTTTCTTATACGAAGTCGTATGGTCATGTGGCTTTGGGAAACGACTATTGGGGTCATTTCCCATGTTCATGATTTTTGCCGATTTTTAAATGATCGTTTTGCCCCTAGCTGATATTGTTTCATCCATAACTTTTGATTGGAAAGGAGTTTTGACCTGAAACCACTTCCATTGGATTTGAATGATGGTTTATCTTTCCATAGAGTGGTTACATTAGCCAAACGGACTTACCGTTTGGGAGATATGGCTGAAACTAGGTTTAGAAGGTGAAAAACAGCTTAATTGGGCTAAACCGGGTGATTAACAGCTAGGCCCAATGGGGGATTTCGGGTTCAGAGGTATTTGAGGGCTGCTAGGGTTTAAAAAACAATTTTTTTCATTCATTTTCCAGCCACCACAAACCTCCTTTGAGCTCTAGTAATGGCCTCCACCCTCTAAATCTCTTCAAAACATCTTTTTGGCTTTCCTAATCACATATTAGCAAAATCTACACCAAATCAAGGCAGATTAGCATCAAATCAAGATAGGAGCTGCTGCTAAGCATTGGAGTTTGACCCAAACAGAGAATCGTTTCAGATCTATAGTTTACTTTGTGGCAAAGGTGAGTGATTTGCATTGTTTTTCACTAATTACGGCTAATTATGGTAATTAGCGAAGATTAGCGAAATTATGGCTCAGAAAAATCTAGAAAAATTCCTAAAATTCTAAAACATCATTTTATGCCACTGATATGAATTTGGGTTAATTTCGACTAATTTTGCAAATCCCGGAATTTGGGGGATTAAGGGGTGATTAGTGGAAATTAGCGAATTTATGCATGATTAAAATCTGGAAAAATATTCAGAAATTCTAAAATATTATTTTAGACCTCTGTTAGAAAATTTGGCTAATTTGAATAAGTTTTGCTAATTATATGCTTAAACATGATTAAGGGGGATTAAGGGAAACCATGGGGTTTTTGGCTATGTTTGATCCGTTTTAACATACCATATTGTTGTTTTGCTGTTTGTTGATGATTATACATGTTGCTATGACTGTATGGTATGCTTTGTGATTGATTAGAATAGTTAGAATGGTCGAAAACGCCATCGAATGGCGTAAACAACTCGCTGGACAAAGTGCAGGAACTGCAGACAAGGACCGGATCGGATCCCCTTTATCCGAACCGAACCACTCTCCACGATCCGACCCGATCCGCTTGTGGTGATGGAGACCGACCCGATCCGCCTGGAAGCTCGTGAACAGGTGGCCAAGGAGGTGCAACTCGCGAACCGAACCGCCCATGGAGTATTCTTCTCCGACCCGAACCCGATGGCATCCTCCGATCCGACCCGAAGGAACTTGTCACGAACCGAGATGTTAAGCACGACCTGGGTTGTATCCGAACTGATCCGGAGCTTGGCTACGATCCGAACCACCATGAGTTGGAGCATGGAGCACGACCCGACCCGATCCGGTGCATCATGGAGGGACTTGAGGAACTCGATCCGATCCGGTGATGACCAATAACCCGAGATGCAAAGGTAGTCCAAATGGGAAGTTAGAGCTCCGGATCCAGTTGGGAACCAATGAGTTCACTTCATGGTTGGGCTTTGCTGCGGGACGTGTGCAAAGGGGTTGTCGGTATTCATAACTTTGGTTCACCACTGAGAGATGGATAGTGGGCTTGTAGTGATAGTTACACGGGATTGGATTCTGTCATAGCCCAAAGTATTAAGTGACCAAAGTAGTGAATATCGTATGCTTTACGCACCGAGTGAGGGATGTAAGGATGATTGCTATGCTTGATTGTTTGAGACCACTATGACATGCACACCCCCACCCCCGTATCTCTTACACAGTATGTTAGTGGCACCTTAGAGTATTGTACGGTATGTAGTGCTAACTCTTTGGTTGCAGGTCCAGGTTGAGGTATGATTGGATTATACCTGTTATTGTTCTGTTTTGTTGCTTATCGCTCATACCAGACTTTTTGTCTGACCCAGAGTTTTATGTCTCTTCTTATTACTCTGGGTGCTCACACGAGCAGACTAGAGACAGGTTAGCTGGTGATGCGCGAGTAGCTGATTCGGAGGCGAGCAGGAGGCTACCACGTATGATATATAGATATTCTCCCTGTGTCGTTGGTGGTCGCTACTTGGGCATTAGTAGTGTACCTCCTTTATCTTGCTTTTGCTTTTGAGACAGTTTGAAAAGTTGTAATAATGTTAGATTTGGATCATAAGTTGTACTTGGATTTTCCGCTGCTATGTTAGTTTGTTTTCAGCATATGCACTGTCTCACCTGTTTTATGTCAAGTATGTTGTTATTATATTTTATTCCATGCGCTGTGAGACATTTTACAGGTTCTTTGTTAGTTCATTTCCTTCTTCCCTTTTCTTTTGACGATCCATCCCGTGTTGACTGGACATGTGTACAGCGCACTTTTGGAGTAAATGTCGGTTGGCGCGGGGCGGGCCGTCACATCCTGTTGCGCTGCTTCTTCTACAACAAGGTCTGGATCATGCACATGTTTTCTAAGTTGAGATACGTGAAACACATCATGCACTCCAGGTAACCAATCAGGTAATTGAACTCTATAAGCAAGAGTTCCAATTCGTTCAAGTTTAGGAAAGGGACCAATAAATTTGGGTGCCAACTTCCCAGTTTTACCGAATCGGATTACTCTCATCGGAGAAACTCTCAAATAAACATAATCACCAACAGAAAATTCTAAATCTCTTCTTCTAGAGTCCGCATAACTTTTCTATCGGCTTTGCGCGGTTTGCAATCATTTCCTGATGAAATCGACTTTCTCTAAAGCTTCTCGAATCATATCGGGTCCCAACACAAGTCTATTGCCAGATTCTACCCAACATGCAGGAGATCTGCACGGTCTACCATATAATGCTTCAAATGGCGACATTTCCAAGCTTGCTTGATAACTGTTGTTGTATGAGAACTCTGCCAAATGCAGGTGGACTTCCCATGATCCTCCAAAGTCAATAATGTAAGCCCGGAGTAAATCTTCTTGAATTTTGTTCACCCACTCAGTTTGGCCATCCATCTGAGGGTGACAAGCGGTGCTCAGGTTCAGTTTTGTTCCCAATTCTGTCTGGAATGCTTCCCAGAATTTGCTAGCAAATATTGGATCTCTATCACTGGCTATGCTGATGGGAACTCCATGCGGTTTAACTATTTCTTTGAAGAAAATCTGCGCTAGACTTTGAGCCGTTCTATTGGATCTGACAGGTATGAAATGGGCGGTCTTCGTGAAGCGATCTTCGATCACCCAAATACTGTCATTACCTTTATTTGTTCAGGGCAAACCATCTATGAAGTCCATAGAAATATGCTCCCACTTCCATCCTAGAATATCTAATGGTTGTAATAATCTGGCGAGTTTTTGTTGGTCACTTTTAACATGTTGACAGGTGGGACACCGACAAACATATATTGAAATGTCCCTTTTCATTGCCTTCCACCAGAATGTGCGCTTGATATCATTATACATTTTGCTCACACCGGAATGGATACTAAGTTTGGACTTGTGGCATTCATCAAGCACTTCTCTTTTGAGCTCAGGGATGTCGGGAACACAAATTCTTCCTTTTAATCTCATAACTCCCTCACTATTCACTTTGAAACTGGAGTCTTCGCCTTTTTGAATTCTTTTGATCATCTCTTTAACAAAATTGTCGTTTTTCTGAAGCACAGAGATCTTGTCATTCAATGAAGACGTAATGATAAGACTGGCGATGATTTCATTCTTTCTGCTGAGCGCATCAGCTACAACGTTGGCTTTTCCCGGAGTATACATGATATCTAGATCATATGCTGTGAGAAATTCTAGCCAACGCTGCTGTCTCAAGTTCAGATCTTTCTGGGTGAACAAATACTTCATTGATTGATGATATGTAAATAGTTCAAACTTGTCACCCAATAGATAATGTCTCCAGATTTTCAAAGCAAACAGGATGGCCAATAATTCTAGACCATGAGTTACATAATTCTTCTCATGCGGTTTCAGCTGACGGCTTGCATAAGCGACTACTTGGCCTCTTTGCATTAATACTGCACCAAGACCTCTAATAGAAGCATCCGTCCAAACCGTCAAATCCTGATTGCCATCGATAATGGTTAACACCAGAGCGGTTGTCAATTTTAGTTTCAGCTCTTCGAAAGCTTCCTCACATTCTGGAGTCCACTTAAACTTCTCGTGCTTCTTTGTAAGCCTTGTTAATGGATCGGATATCTTCGAAAAATCCTTAACGAATTTTCTATAATAACTAGCCAATCTAAGAAAGCTTCGGACTTCTGTGGGGGTGGTAGGCTGTTTCCAGCCTTGAATTGCTGTAATTTTGCTTGGATCTACCAAAATTCCTTCCTTTGACACCACGTGACCAAGGAACTTCATTTCACCTTGCCAGAAGATACATTTAGAAAATTTAGCTTTGAAGACGTTCTTTCTCAGAATTCCCAACACTCGTTCTAAGTGTTTTTCATGCTCGTTTTCTGACTTGGAGTAGATTAAAATATCATCGATGAATACCAAAACGAATTTATTTAAGACACCTCGGAACACTCTGTTCACTAAATCAATGAAGTATGCAGGAGCGTTACATAAGCCGAACGACATTACTAACCACTCATAAAATATGTCTGGACCTCTGAAAGTTGTCAAAGGAACACAGTCTTCTGCAATTCTCAGTTGATGGAAACCTGTAGCTAGGTCCATTCTGGAAAATACTCTCGCTCCATTTAATTGGTCTAACAGATCATCGATGAGGGGTAATGGATATTTGTTTTTGAGCGTCTGCTTGTTGAGGTCTCGGTAATCAACACACAATCGGAGAGTACTGTCTGACTTAGGAACAAACACTACAGCTGCACCCCAATTAGAAAAGCTAGGTCTGATCAGACCCTTCCATAGCAGTTGTCTAGTTTGATCGCCCAATTCTTCCTTTTCTTTTGGAGTCATTCTTCGAATTGGATGTACCACTGGTCTAGCATTCGGAATTAGATCGATTCTGAATTCAATTTCTCTTTGCGGAGGTAAGTTTTCGACTTCTTCAAACACATCCGCATAGTTTTTTACAAGAGGAATCCTTTCTAATGAAGTGGGAATAACTTCTAGCGCAGACCAAAATGCTTTTCTATCTGGATTTAAACCATGGCATGATATAGTAATATATCGAAGCTTTATTTTAATTTTAATGACCCTTTCAGCGCATATATTTCGGCCTCATATTTCGTTAACCAATCTAGTCCGAGAATGATATCGAACTCAGGAAAATCCATAACGATTAGATCAAAAGGAAACCGGTATCGAGAAAAAGAAGCAGGTACTTTACAATATGAACTGAGAATAATAGAACCTCATATCGGATTGTGAACTCTAACTGATTCTTTAAGATTTCTTTGTTTTAACTTTAACTTGCTAACAGTGTTACTTGCAATAAAACTTTGAGATGCACCAGTATCAAAAAGTACAGAAATAGAAATATTTTTAATTGTAAGGGTACCTCCCAAGACACCGGGTTTACCTGGTCCATCTGAAGTAGCCGGCGGGTTCGCCCCATCATAAACATGAGCAACCTGAGCATTCTTCCGCAAAGGACAATTTCTGCTAATGTGCCCCTTCTGGTGGCAGTTGTAGCATTCAAAGGAGTTGCGGGGGCTCTGACTTGAGCTTTGTGGGTTTGTCTTCTGCCGCTTTGGAGCGGTTCACACATTGGAGTAATGTCCCATCTTACCGCAATTAAAACAGCTTCCCTTGGGTGGCTTACTAGCTTGTTGATTTGCGGCTGCCGCGTTGCTGGACTCAGGTTGATTCCCAGAAGCCTTGCGTTTGTTTTCCGCTTGATTCTTTGCGTGGTCTAGATCGAGGTTCCTCTTGTCCAAGTCTTCATAGTTGCAGGCCATTTTCACCATTTCTGCAAATGGAAGTTTGATGTGGCTCATGGCTCTATCATGATATTTACGCTTAAGTCCATGTATGAACCTTTTATTCTTTGCCTTTGCAGTCATGACAAGTTCTGGTGCGTAACGAGATAGTTGCATGAACTTGTTAAGGTAGTCCTAGATGGAGCGGTCTCCTTGTTGGAGATTGGCAAATTCATCGTGCAAACGCTCCATCGCTTGCTCGGGGATGAACTTCTCCTTTAGCAATGCCTTGAACTCATCCCAAGTCCTCACTACATCCGGCTCCTCAGTGGTGATGGCATCCCACCATAATTATGCCTCTTCCTGTAAAAGCCATGCGCCCATAAATGCCTTATCGTGGTCTCCGAGTCTTAGGCCACCTAAGATCTTTTCACAAGTTTTCAACCATACCAAGGCTTCTATCACTGTGTCAGTGCCTGAAAAGGTTTTGCCCCCAAATTCTTGTATTTTTTGGCCACTCGGTCTAGGTCGAATTGCTGAGGGGCTGGTGGTTGTATCAAAGGCTCTTCTACAACGGGGATATTCCCCCGTCCTCTGCCTCGGCCTCCTCGGCCTCCTCTAGCTGTAGCTGCTCGGGTAGCCTTCTATTAAGTTCTGTATAAGAAAGAAAAGAGTCAAGCCCACAGAAATGATAATTTTAATATATGGTAAAGCAGAAGAACCTAAGGAAAGACAACGATGTACTAATCAAATTATTTTTTCAATTCTGCTTAGCTCATTCTAGGACATTACTAATCCTATCTCTAATGAGCTACTCGCCTTAGAACACTATTGGTTCTATTCTGACGAGGTGTTTAATGTGTTAAATTCCAGAACTAAGATTAACAAAAGCTCTGATACCACCTGTGACGATCTCAAAACCCCATACGACGGTATTAAGGATAATCATTGGAATATAACACATTAATCATCATTAGTAGAGTACAGATAATAGATAAGCAGAAAATAGAATAGTTTACATCAATATGACAGCGGAACCATAACATGTAACAACATCAGAGTAGCACAGTGAAGGATACAACTTAGTGCATAAAAGGAAATGATCAGTCTACATCACCATAAGCGGTACATATACATAAAGTGAGACATAATAGAAGTAAATCTGTCTACATCGCGATGAGCAGAATCATATACATAGATAATAATGGTGGAATATCAATAGCCAAAATACAGAGAAGCCAGGTCCTCGCCATACTAGCCAAAAGATGCACTCCATGCTGTAGTGCAAAAGCCAAAATATATCCTGCTACCTGTCACTAGGCTGCCCATGTGAAAATAAGGGCACACGAGTTTGCAAGGTGAAACAAACTACGAGTCAGTCATGGGACTGGTATGAGAAATCTACTTAACTGATTAAACAACAATAATAAGGCAAATCATAGGACCACGCCACTTTCGCGGAACGGGTTTACTCTAGTGATTGCTAGTGCATGAAATAAAGTAAATTATTTAATCATCGCAATGCTTTTTATAAAAATGAAGCCATTATAAGACTCAGGTCCCATCACACAATGCAACACAAGCCGGAGGACAGAGTTTTACCTTATAATGTCCAAGAAATGCTTGATACGTATAAAACAAAAGTGTTTGATATTATTACTAGTGCATATATGTTTCAAAAGCAAATTCAATCATAAATATCAATCCTAGACGACATAGCTACCATCTACTATGTCGCCATATATAAATTACAATCAAATCCGTAATTTCGTATTGGAAATTGGATTCCATCATGAGTCGAGGCAAGGGGCAAGCTCCTCTCCGCTTTGAGACACTCTAGCAAATGCCTCAAGACTACACACTCTGGGTAACCCTTGGAATCGGCTGGGTCGGTCCTCTCTTAAGTTTGAGGATTGGCAATTCCTGAACACACGTTTCCCGGTCCTTACACGCCTATAATTGAGGTGCCTCGCATTCCTACAACCACACAGGTGAAAATAATATAAATCCCAGGGCTGGTAAGTCACTAACACCACCGTAGCTAGAAAGAAACGGCGTGTTCTCCCAATGGTCCTTATCCCGTTTTTGTCTCATACCGAGGTGTGAGGCTCGCGAATCAACGTTATACACTAAGTTATGCCACGTAGGCCTTGCTTTGATCATCAACCACAAGACTTTGCTTTGCAACAGAAGCCATGATCATCTGCCACTTAGGCATGCCACACAGGCAATTCACTCCATGCGACTGATTTCTATCAATATATAACCTCTGAGCTCGTACGTCTCAGAGAAGGGCGTTAAGCAAGAGAATAAATTCTCCTCCGCCAAACAGATATATATTTAATAGAGATCAATCAGCACAGAACAAAATCCAATGTCAGACACGCATCCATTTACAAGTTCGTTTTGGGTCTGAACGAAACCAGAGGCACCTTATTCCTCGCATATCCATACAATCAACAAGTACGTTCGGACGGCTACCACTTCAGCCCCTTCAAGGTAGCTACTCCAATCATGCGCATCAGTAGCACCCATCCATCCGATGTGAAGATCGTCAGTCTTGAACCGTCTTCATCTCTTCGACTTCTAATCGTCGACCAATTATATGAAATGAGAATTAACTCGGCCTTTTCAAATAATTCACGTATATTTAGACTTCAAATCAATTCTTTCCATGGTTAAATTATTCGACATTCACATTCCATGGTTAAATTTATTCGACGATTTCAATATTGTTTTCACTTCAAATATTTCACTAACGCCTTTAAATTTCAGAAAATTTCGCCATAACCTCCTTTGTACGGGAAGGGGTTTGGAAATTTATTGGGTCGTATTAGGCACCCAATAAATCCTAAAAAGCATGCACATATTTATAATGATTTATTCCGGTGTCCACAGGGGAGTGTGTATAGATCATAACTCCAGAGAATAAATTCTCGTCACCCTATAAATGGTTTTTATGCCTTAATGACCAGAGAGACGTGTTTATTGTCATCTCCAGACCCGTGTGGGGTTTTTATTAATCTTGCAATTTACCGTTACATTTTATATAGTCCATATCAGTCATCAGTTCAACCTGTAATATATAATCATCGCCATACAAGCCTCTCGCTCGTATGGTAAATCTTCAACCTCGTTACACAAGCTCCAAATGCTTATGTGGTATACGATAAAGTATGCCTATCTTCATGACGTATGCCATGTAGTGTAGTTTAAAATTAATTGTTACTATCCTATGGCGACGTTTATTATTACACACAGAACAACCAGCACTCCGCATCCAATGGCATTCACAGGAGTTGATATAATAATAAAATTGTGCATTCAACTCATTAAGGTTTACCTATTTGTCGGGCACGCAAATAAATTCTTTACTCAATAGCAAATCCATTTTCCTATTCAGCATATGTATATATATGTGCAAATCTAAGCTAAAAATAATATTTCTAGTGAACAAAGGTTTATTTCTATACATGGTTATTTTTAACACTTCCTACACATGTTAAAAATAATATTTTCAACTCACAAATATTTATTTGAACAAGTGCTTATTTTTAACACTTCATATTTCGTATAAAAATGATATTTTTAGCGAACAAAAATATATTTCAACGCATGACTATTTTATTTAGTTTATATACATGTTAACAATAAGATTCATAGCAAACCAATATTTATTTCAACACTTGTGTATTTTTAGCGAGTCGTATACATGATAAAAATGATATTTTTATCATCAAAAATATTTATTCAACACATGAATGTTTTTAGCACTTCATACTCACAATAAAGATGTTAATTTTATTGTTCAATTCATATATTCAACACTTGAATTTTATCGACTTCACACATACGATAAAAATATGATTTTTATCGTTCTAGTCCTTTATTCAACACATGAATGTTTTCTATAGTTCATATATATAATAAAAATGTGATTTTTATTGTTAAAACAATTTATTTAAAACACGAATATTTTATATAGTCTATATATGTGATAGAATGTTATGTTTATCTTTCAAAGAATTTATTCAACACATGAATTTCTATTCAACTCAAGAATTTCTATTCAACACATTAATTTCTCAACACATGAATATGTTTTCAACACATGAAAATAGTTTCAACACTTGAAAATAATTCTAACACATGAATATTATTGAAAATTTCGGTAGCCTAACGGCAGGGTATTTAAAACCGGCACCGTCCCGAGTACGGCTCCTCGCTCTACCTTAAAACCTCGCGGTTTTTGACAATGGGGATTTCATACATCTAGTTCGTACGTAGACGGGTATGTTTTTCTTTTCCACAACCTATTCTAATTTTGTTTCAACCACAAACGGGTATTTTTCAACCCCAATCCAACAATATTAACCACAAACAATCCTATCAACCATTCGCATTATTCACCAAATTTTTCACGCCAATTCACAATCAATAAATATCGTCCACGGTTTGTGGACTAGGGGAGTATATATATAAGTATGTTTTATTTCCATTCCAACGCACATATGATTTATACAATACATGTATAATTTATACATCGCTCATATAACTTATACAACACATGTACATGAGGTATACAACGCGTATATAACTTATACTTCGCTTATATAATTTATACATCGCATTTTGAATTTAGAGTTCTCACATTGGTTTTCGAGATGCTAAAAATCGTAGCTAGCTCAGAAAAATCCCCGGACTCTTCTAGAATGTAGAGAGCATCCTCACTGTCCCGATGTCTCCTATTTCATCGAATTTCGTTAACATATGTTAAAGATACGATTTTTAGAAGTTTGCAACACATGAAAGTGTAAAACTTAGTTCAGGGTTTTCAAAGCCGTTACCTCTCTAAATGGTTCAAAACTAGGTTTTAATTTCTAGCAAAATCCGTAGCAGTTCGTTCAGATTAGTTTATATGACGACGAAGAGGGTGGAAAGGGGTTTCTGGCGCCGGGGGTCACAGCCAGTTCGACGGCCTGTACAGGCGGTGATGGCGCTCCAAAGTCCCGGTCTTTGAGGGCACGGTTCTCCTCGAACACCGCACCAGGGAGGTCGAGATCGCTACCGATTTGAAGAGGGGGAAGAGAGATTTCAAAAGTTGCAAAGGGGCCTTGGGTAATGGAGCTTGGTTTGGTCGGAAAGTGGCTGGGAAGGAAGATGAAGCTTCCGCCGTCGATAACAGAGGGGGGCGGGTTTTTTTATAAAATTAATTAATGAATGGAAAATTCCTATTCGTCGATATTTATATAAATTCGAAAATAGGGTTTTTTTCCATACGAACTCCAATCAAAACCCAACGACTGTCGTCCCTAGCAAAATACCCCCATTCCGAACACAATGGGATATGTTTCGTAGGCCATTTCGACTGTTACAGTCAGTTATTCTTCAAATTAAATTATAAAACATTTAATTTTAGATTTGAACGTACATTTCAATTTGCCGGGGCCACATACTGATTCTAAAAATTCCCGAAAAATTTATCTAGCTATGTTGGGACGATACAGTCCCAACAAAACTGATTTCGTCGAATTCTGAGACCGTTTGCAAAATGTCTATTTTCAAGGGCTATATATTCTTTATAGCGACCTTTCTGAAAATTCATTTGGCCATAACTTTTGATTCCCGCTATGAAATTTCAATTTTTTAGATTCATTAGAAAGATATTCATAAATAGATTTAAATACTTTTGGTTTCACTAAAATCCGTTTTATTTTGTACCCGGTACAGTCAATCAGAGTTTGAATTCAAATTTTGAAACTGCCGCGCCATTTCAGGCCTTGTTTATAATTAAAAATAATTATATTTAATTTCAAACATCGATTCAAACATACTTTTTGTCGTTTATTATTTAAAATAATTTATTTTAAATATTTAAAATCCACTAAAATAGCCAAATTATAAGTTTTAAATTGGCTCAGATTTTCCGGGTTATTACACAAAAATGTTACGTAAGGAAGTTTGTTAAAGATTTAAAAGGTGAACTTTGTCTATTTCGAGGTTAGAAATGTTGTTCAGTTAAGGTTTGAGAGGTAGTTATACCCCAACTTGATTGACTTCATGTTTAACTAAGGAATGGTTAAGGTTCGATAGTAAAGGTTGGTTAAGTGAATTTAATTAATGAGTGTAATGGTTTGAGTTAACGTAGCGATATTTTATGTAAACATCTGTTTAAATCTAATAATGGAGTTTGGGAAATGTTTCCAAATAAGAATCAGAAATGTTTTCTAATATAGAAAATAAGAAATAAGAGCAAATATGGAAATGTTTTCCACTAATTAATAACATAGATTTTCTAAATTTAGAAAATAAGAATTTGCGAACATATGTAAACCGGAATAGGGAAATGAATAATTGAATGACAAATTAAATTAAAGGGGATCAGGGTTGATTGATGATTTGCTCGGTAAGATTTCCATTTGGGAATACGACTGTTGTTTGTACACATGTTTTCCTTTGATAGTTAACTAACCAACTATCTAAGTTTTTTTACCATTTCCGTTGTCAATATGGAGAGACCGGGATGAGATTTATTATCTGAAAACCACTCCGTATGGGCATTAGCGTTGCGAATCAAATATGATGAAGATAATTGAAGACGGAGTTTATGCAAGGGCTGTTCTGGAATAGTGCCTTGGGTTTGTCCAGTCCCAAGACAACTTGTATGGAAAAATGTCTGATAGAGTATATTTAATGGATCGCGTAAGTTGATCTCTTCAAACGTATTTAAGTTTGGTGGCGGAGGAATTCGTTTCTCTTAGCTTTATACCCGTGATATTTTTATGGAAATCAATTTGTGATTTGGCGGATATGACAATGTGGCATTCAAAGTAAATATAGATATGATCTGTATAATAGTACGTTATGACCTCAAGCCTCATCAACTGGAAAATGACAAAAATCGGGCAGGCAGCATGGCTAAGTGGGTCGCACCCAATTAGGGTATATTGTCACCATCTAGAGAATATTCATATTTGTTACTTCTTTTAATTCTGTATCTCCCAGGAACGGTTATGTTGGTATACCAACCGTAAGGTGATAATATATTCGGAACATTCAAGCGAAATGAATGGCCAGTCATGTGTGGCCGAGTTGCAAGATGTTCTTGTTGAACTCTAGTGTATTGCTTCTAGAGTATACCACTCGGAAGGTGGTTCCATACCTTGTCATAGTTGAGAATTCATTATCCAATAAGCGCTCGCAGTTTTTGGTCTATATTATATATGTGAAACGTGAGATGAAAGCGTTCCACTAGATTGCTATTTATTTGATTTAGACATCATTATAATATCAGAAGAGTATGGAATTTTTTTTAAAGAAGTGTTTTGAGTGGTCGTAAGGTAAAAATCATCTGTGTTTATGTGTGGATCGGTCTTACAATTTTCATTTCTTTTAAAATGATTTTAAAAGCTAAACAAATGGTTGGAGTTTACTCACACCAGTCACATGACTGACCCAATGTTTATCTTCTTTTTTTTCCCTAAACTCTTGGGTGCCCAATTTTGTACGGGCTGTCAAGTAGTCGGGATTTACAGATATACTTGGAGAGATGGAGGAGGAGGCTTCAGAATTATTTAGCTATTGTTTATTTACGTTGTGATGTAAGTGTTGTACTCTAATATACAAATACAGATTTGTGATTCAAAGTTATGTTGTATACTATATTTTACTCGTTCCGTTGTGAGATTCGTGTTACTCTGATTCTGTTGTTATGTTCTTCTCCTTCTTCTATTCTAATTTTCTATCTTATCTATTCTCACCCTCTAACTTCTTTCTATTAACGTTCTAGTTTTTTCGATTCTTGAATAGTCGACATTGAGTTTATATCGATTACCAAGATCGCAAATTCCCCAGGTCGTTACAATTGGCCACGGTGGGTCCCATGACCGGAGGGGGTGGCTGCAGATGGAGGTCAGATGGCGCAGGTTGGAGAGGAGGTGGCTGCGGTGGTGGTGAGGACCGGGGAGGAGCTTTGGTGGAGGAAAGGGTTGCTAGGTTTAGAAAGAAGGGGAGAGAGAGAAGAGAACGAGGAGGAGGGGGTGATGGCGGTCAGTGGGGGAGGGGGGGTTGGCTGCAGCAACAAGGGTTTGGGGATGGTCCCCGTTTATGAAGAAAAGAGAAAGGAGGGAAGGAGGAGAACGAAGAAGGAAAAAGGGGGAAATGATTTAAGTACACAATTTTATTTCCTTTTCCCTTCAATTGCTCGACTGCAAACGATCTCTGTTTGCTATGAAATTTCAGTACGAGATAACACACGGAATTACGTGTCCAACGAATCAAGTTTCGTCTAATTCCAAATTCGTTTGGTTTTCCGTTTAATTTCTCAATTACGCTCAAATTAGTTTCAAAGTTGCGATTTTAGCATACATTTTCTTCTTGTACACCCACACGCTAACTCCAAAAATTATTAAATTTTGGATTCTACCATTATTTGACGATACAAATCCGGAATAAACAGTGAAATCAAATTCTGAGATCGTCTTAATAATTTTCCTTTGTAAATTGACTGTTAGTTTTACCCCAAATGAGTTTGCCTCTCACGGCCACATACTAACTCCGCTTTGCGTGAAATTTTAAATCTAGCCATGACATGTTATTCCGAATCCAATAAAATTGGTGTCGTTGAATTCTGAGCTCGCTAGCAAAATTTCACTTTTAAGGGCTATTTGATGATTTTAAAAAACGAATTTTTAAAATTTTCGAATACAAGGCTTAAAATCAATTTAATAATTTTATTGAGTTTATTTTAAGTCAAATAAAATTTAAAAACTAACTTTAAATTATTCTCAAATTTTATTTAGCAAAAATAACCAATTTATATTTCCATATTCCATAAAATAGCCTAAATTAAAATTTTAAATTGGTTCTGAAAATATGTGTTGTTACATAAGTCGAGGTAGGATACACAAAAATGTAACAATGTTTTAATATATGGCATGAATTTGGAGACTGACCTTATTGTAGGATTCACCGTTGAATGACATACCATCACAATAACAAATCTTAACTTTATTTTTGCTGCACATACATATAATATCAAGGCTCTGGCCTAGCCTTAAAAAAATGGTTTTCAGTAACGAAAATATTGAAACTGCAGAACATTTGACATATAAGTGGACAATCATGATGCAATGCAAAAACCAACACACAACATATTATTGTAATGGTCATTTGCATAAAGAAAACCTATATAATTAAATTCACATACCTTAAACTTTACTATCTCAAAGCTCCTCGCTGACAACACATGATATCACATTAAATTTAAATTAATTTACTATGTCGCACAGTTTTTTAAGTTGGGTTCAACTTGAAGCTGTAGCTGAGTTAAACACAGGGTTATCACTGAGTTTAACTCAGTGTTGAGAACTGAGTTCGATTCGAGTTAACTATAAATAATAGAGTTGAAAGTAGACCCAGATAAATACTTGCAAGAAAAATTATACATTAATTTTTATCATCACAAATGCTATTTGCTAACTGTATTTCACTTTTGCAAGGGATCAGAAGATTAGAAAATTAACTGTACTCAAGTTAACAATGTGTAGGATCAAAGGCACTTTTTGAAGAATCAATACCAATTTCCATCCACATAATTATGCCATGCTCGGAAATAAATCCAAATGGATAAAAAAAAGAAACATTAATAAGGCAGTTAACCTACCTTGGCAATAAAAATCGAACTGCACTAAAAATTAAGTTTGCATCTGAACCGTTTTTAAATCAGAATCACGTTTAAATGAACCTTAAAATTTTTAGAATCCAAACTAGAAAATGGAATCAAAACATAAAAAATGAAAATGATAAGCCACTTACTGTACTCGAGACTAATGTCTGAATCAACCTTAAAAGATCCACATCTGAGCTAAAAAATCTGAAACAACACGGGAGAATTAGTGCATAGTTAAAAACAAATCGAGATGAATTAGGCCTAAATTAGTCAAAGCACATACTCGAGGTAATTATTACATAATTTATATCGAAGTATGAGGGTAACAGGAAACGAGAAAGTGAAAAATATGGGTGGACGAGAAAGGAATTGAAGCGAAAGTAAACTAAAGAAGGAGAGAAATGAAAATTAACTGAGGGAAATATTAAGTTTCCAAGGTAACACTACAACAAAAACACCATATTACAACTTTAATTTTACAACGGTGGTAAACGCACCGTTGTAATAAATGGGTTTTTACAACGGTGGTAAAAGCACCGTTGTAATAAATTGTTTTTTACAACGGTGGTATAAACACCATTGTAACTACAACAAAAACACCATATTACAACTTTAATTTTACAACGGTGGTTAAAGCACCGTTGTAATAAATGTTTTTTACAACTTTTTTCCAGAAAAGTTGTAATAAATTTATTTTTAACAACTGTGTTATTTTGACAGTTGTAATAAAAGCCTATCACAACTTTAATTTTTTGGCTGTTGTAATATATGACTATATTTTAATATTAATTATTTTCATTAAATAATTTTTAATAATTAATATGAACAACTAATTAGTAATTATTAATTAATAACCTATATATTAATATTAATTATTTAATTAAAAATACTTCAATAAATAAATAATTCATGATAATAATTAGTAATTGACAACCAATTAGTAATTATTAATTAATAATCAATAAATACATATTAAATATTTAATTAAAAATACTTCAATAAATAAATAATTCCTACTAATAATTACTAATTAACAACCGATTAGTAAATAATAATCAATATATAAATATTAAATATTAAATTAAAAATAATTATATATAACTACTTCATTATTAAGTACTAGTAATTAATTAGTAAGTAATAACTAATCAGCGGTTAATAATCAATAAATAAATAACAATTAACAAATATTTAATTTATAATTAATCATGACTATTAGTAGTAATTAATATTTAGTATATAATATTTTTTAATAAGTAATCGTTAATTAAGTAACTATTGTAAGTTAAAAATCCGTAGTAAATAATATTTAATAATTTATAACAATCATAAATTTTTAAAAGTTGCTAATAACTAAGCACTAGGTAATAGTTGCGAAGTCATCAGGAACGAAGATTATGTAAATTTTACAATTACAAAATTATGCCAATTATTAAAAATTTGTGAAGAAAATACTATATGTGAACCTTAGATTTAAAAAGTGGACTGACTTTGAGTGTACAGTACAACAACAATTCTTATAAAAGTCATATAAGAATTGGACTGATTTTGAGTGTACAGTGCAACACAACTTTTAAAAATTTATGATACGCATCTTGTTTTTGGCTCCAAACTCCGAAAATTTGGCTCCAGGTCTAAATTTTTGCTTTTTAATCCATTTTTCCGTTGTCTCTCTCTCTCTAATTCACTTCTTATTCTATTTTCCCTCTTTTGGTAACCCTAATCAATTCCAACAGCCCAGTAATCCCTAGCTCCATCAATAACCGAAATCCCTTTCGTTGTTTTCTCTTTTTTTGATTCGCTAGCCCAAATTTTCTTGGCCACCGTCAGTTTGCTCAAATGGAAGCTTCACTGGAAAATGGCCGAAGCCTTGCCGCGCCACTCGAGACAGCTCCTCCACCTCTAGTCCGTCAAAGCGCGCCGCCAGGGACCCATACCCCTCCTGGCTTCATCCGAGCCTTCTACCAGCTGTGTCGCCCACGTCAGCAACGAGCGCTGCCGAGATCCAAACCCATCGATGGTCCTTCCTCCGCCCTTTCGAGAAGCCACCGCGATTAACGGTTAGTTTACTTACAGTTAAACCTTCTTTTATCCACTTAAATCCCATACAAAACCACGATTAAGGGTTAGACCTTTGCAGCTTTTAGAGTATGGCTGTAATTGGGTGAGTTGGATTTCATTCTCAAAGTTTTAATACAATTCAGGAAATTGCTCGAAAGAGGAAAGGTACTGCTCTTATTTGAAGTTTTTGGGTGTGAATCGACTTGTGTTAGTGTTGTTTTGGGCTGTTCTTATGTTTATTTGGTGGGTTTATGTTGGATTCCAGAATTGTGTCCCACTGTGATGGAGCAATTCTTCTCGGTTGGGTGCTAGATCACAGAGGGTCTACACATTTGCAGTTCGTGATTCATTGATCAATGGATTGAGGTTGAATGTTGATGGAGATGCAACAGGAATGTCAAAGAAGAGCAACTATGAATTAGTTAGTGAATCATGTTTTCATGTGCATGTTGTGTTTCTATTTGAATTAGTTTCTTGGCCTCTCTTTTGAATTAGTTTCTTAGCCTCTCTTTTGAATTAGTTTCTTAGCCTCTCCGTAGCTTTCACACAGTTCACTGTGAGGATGTACATGTTAGTTACATACGGTCTTATGCAGCTGCATTTAACAATTTTCCATCTAGTAATTTTTATGTCTTAAAACTTAGAAAGCCTTGCGTAGTAACAAATTCAGAAACAGAAATAAGGAAACACAACCACTTTTTTGTTCAAAGTGAAATGTAAATATTCTTTGACACAACAGTTATATTTATTACTATTGTAATGGTGAAATATTATAATACTAAAATTTTAGAACGTGCAGTTATGGTGTTAATTTTTTTATATGTTAAAACTAAATGGTATTCACGACCTTGTTTAAGCATACAATTTATAATAAACTATCATAATGGTACTTTCGGTAATAAAGGCCTTAAGTCTGAAAGGTAAAAGATGATATTTAAATAAACATTTCAAACAAATTTTGCACTTTCCTTGCTTTTCAAATTTTCAATCATGTTATCAGAACCGTTCTTGGTATCAGCTTAGAACTTTGTTTTAGTCAAGTTTTCATGTAAGAAATATTGAAACAAGGTTCTAAGGAAATGCCAAATAATATTGTAAACAAAGCACCAAAATCTTTGTCAAAAAGTAATTTGCACGTGTAAGTGTGAACTAACATTAAACTGGAATATACATATGTACATCACTGTCTTGGTGATAATTTCTTTTGCATTTACGAGTTGTGTGCGGATAATAAGCTTGGTGTGGCATTAGTTCTTGCACCAATAATGGAGGCATCTCTATTCACTATCATCTTTCATTACCTTAATTAACTTAAACACATTAAAAGAGCGAAGCAGTTCATGGTCATTACGTATTTCTTAAACCAGTAAAACTCTTATATACTCTTAGCTTACTAAAAAAATACATGCATTGCATTTTACATAGTTTCAACTCCTCATCCAACTTGGAAGAAAAGTAGATATCCACCATTTTATGTTTACAACAAGCTTAAGGTTATGTTTATATATATGCATGTTTTGTGATTGTGCAGGTGGTGTCTTGTGTTGGTGGGGAAGTTGAGGAAGTGCAAAGATGAAGCAAGCTGATAGTTGAAGCAAAGTTTTTGGATGGTACTAATTTGTAATCATTATTTGTAATGAAGAATTGATATATTAACGTGAAGATGTATGATTCATTTTTTGCATTTTGAATATAAAGTTGTAATGTTTTTTGTATGAATGGATCTGTTGCTTTGAATTTATATCAATTTGTTTTCTGTTTATTCAGCTTTTGTTGCATTTGCAAAATTTATTTTTTTTAAAACCCAAATATCAATCACAACGGTGCATAACTGTTGTAATAAAGTTTATTACAACGGTGGAAAAAAGTTGTAAAATATACATATTACAACGGTTTTGCAACAGTGCAGAAAAGTTGTAAAAGATATTAGACTATTACAACTTCTTAAGACACGACGGTTTGCCCACCGTTGTAATGTAACAACCCGTAAAATGCGAGCCAGTTTGAAATTTTTATTTTGGCAATTTTAGCGAATTTTGATTATTTAAAATGAATTATTTTAAATAATATCGACGAGAAATTTATTTTGAATATAATTCGAACGTATATATTTATACGCGTCGTCGTTAGAATATAAATAATTATATATAATTATAAAAGGAATTGAAAATGGCGCGGTAGTTCGATAATTCGATTTCAAACTTCAATTGAATGTACCGGGTGCAAACAATCCGGATTTTAGTGAAACCAAAAACATTAGGATCTAATAGTGAATATCTTTCCAACGAATCCGAAAAATCAAAAGTTCGTAGCGGGAATCAAAGGATATGTCCAGTTGAAAGTTCTGAATAGTCGCTGTGGAATTTATATATATTTTTATATATATAAGGCCCTTAAAAATAGCAATTTTGCAAACGACCTCGGATTTCGACGAAACCAGTTTTGTTGGGTCCGTGATGTTAAGTTATTGCTAGATTCCAAATTTCATAATTTTTCGAATCAATATGTGAGCGTAGCAAAGGAAAACGCGTTTGACCAGTTTCAGTTGATTTTAATCGACTGGAAATTGTCCATTTTTCCAACGGTCTCATAATTCGACGAAACTAGTTTTGTTAGGACCGTATCGTCAATACGAAACTAGAAAATATTTTTCTGGAATTTTTCTAGTTAGTATGTGACCCCGGTAATTTGAAATGTACGTTTAAAATTCAATATAAGGACTTAAATGTAATTTCAACGGAAACTGATTGTAACGATCAAACCAGCTTACGATACATATCCCATTGTGTTCGGAATGGGGGTAAAACGCTATGGACGACAGGCGGTGGGCCTCGTTTCGAGGTCGTATGTAAAAGTCAACCCTTGTGCAAAATTAAATAATTAAATAATAAAAAAAAAAAACATACCTTTCCCCTTTTTCTTCTTCATTGCCCCCCCCCCGATCATTTATCAGAAAGAGGAAAAAAAAAAAAACCTAATCAAATCGCCGCCGCCTTACCTGGAAGCCACCGCCGACGAAGACCTATCGCCGCCCCCACCGACCAACCTCCTTCCAGTGTCGAAGCCGACACCATCGAATCGAAGAAGCGCCTGACCCCCGAACCCTCGCGACACCTCCCTGAACCACCGAACACCCTCGAACCTTGCCGCGACACCACCGAGCCCCCCCCCCAGAAACCAAGCCGCCCTCTTCTTCTTCCCTCCTCCCCTTCGCGAGATCGGTGAGCTTTTAAGTTTTTTTTTTTTTTTGTTTTATAAAAACTAATTTCTGAATTTTTAAACGATTTAAAAACTAATTCCAGAATTTTTAAAAGAAAATAAAAACTGGATTTTTAAAAGAAAATAAAAACAGAATTTTTAAAAGAAAATAAAAACTGGATTTTTAAAAGGAAATAAAAACAGAATTTCTAAAAGAAAATAAAAACAAAATTTTTAAAAGAAAATAAAAACAGAATTTTTAAAGAAAAAAGGTTTAAACTTTGAAATGGAAAAGGTTTTATCTTTTGAAATAGAAAAGGTTTTATCTTTTGAAATAGAAAAGGTTTTATCTTTTAAAATAGAAAAAAAGGGTTTAAATTATGAAATAGAAAAAGGTTGAATCTTTTAAAAGAAAAAGATTTGAACTTGCAAAAATAAAGATCATATTTTTAAAAAAAGAGAAAAGACGGAATTTTTGTTAAGTAGAAGAAGTAAGATATGATTCTTATATTTTTAAAGCAATAAAAATATAATTTTTACATCATAGGAATATTAAAAATATAATCTTTGTTTTTTTTAGAATATGATCTTTATATGTTGAATAACATAGTAAAAATTTGATTTTTACCTATGTAGAGAATACGGGAAACGAAAGCGACAAAAGGCGAGTTGGCGAAGATTTCCTGCATTAGAAGTGCCGTGGAGCTAGGATAGCTATAAGTGAGAATTTCTCACCTTTCAATTTCTTTTTCTAGTTATATATATATATACTAGGATGCAGACGGTGCTTAGTAGCACCCGACACAATCGTCCACAGACCATGGACTTGTTTGTTTGGTTGCATAGATAGAGATTGTTTGATTGAAATTGAATTGTGTGGTGAAATGAATTGATTTGATGATGTGTGAATGGCGTGGGCCTTCACTGGACCGGGGATAAGGCTAGGCCTTGTCCCGTTTCTAGTATCGTGCCGTTATGCCGCCGAAATTTTCTAAAATATGTTAGAAAAATAAAAATATCATTTTATTTAAAGAATGAATTGAATAGAAGTTCATATGTTGGAATAAAATGTTTGGTCGTTAAAAATAGAATTTTTAACGTGAAAGTGAATAAATAAATATTCATTTACAAACCAGACGGTTTGTTTATGTACACCTATTTGAAGGACATTGATTGGGTCGATAAATTTTACACATCGCCCAACAGCACAAATAAAATATGTGTTTGATTGTTTGAAACCCCACACGGGTGTTGGGATGAAATATGAATTTCACTCATCCTGATTGATTAAATATGTCGATCGATTGATTGACAGGCTGTTATAAGCGTTGAATATCTATATTTGATGCTTATACAGTGTAGTGCACTTTGGTTGATGGTTGATTATTTTTCAATGCTATTATATACATGTGTTGTATGGAAATCCATATAATTAATTTTATATGGTAATTGATTGGGCCTCATTCCAATTTGAAAAATAAAGAAAATTTGAAAATAGAAATTATGAAGCCGTGTTGATTAGATTGACGCCATTTTGACATGAACGATGTTTATATCGATTTTATTCATTATAAAATGAATATTGAAAAGTGATTTCGAAATCGACGATTTCGAAATGAATTGAATTGAAAACGATTTCGAAATGAATTGAAAACGATTTCGAAATACATTGAATTGAAAACGATTTCGAAATGAATTGAATTGAAAACGATTTCGAAAGGAATTGAATTGAAAACGATTTCGAAATGAATTGAAAACGATTTCGAAATGCATTGAATTGAAAACGATTTCGAAATGAATTGAATTGAAAACGATTTCGAAATGAATTGAATTGAAAACGATTTCGAAATGAATTGAATTGAAAACGATTTCGAAATGAAATGAATTGAAAACGATTTCGAAATGAATTGAATTGAAAACGATTTCGAAATGAATTGAATTGAAAACGAATTCAAATTGAATTGAAAGTGAATTGAAATGAATTCAAATTGAATTGAAATTTGAATTGAATAGAAATGAACTTTGAAACGAATTTATAAAGAAGAATTCAATTTTGATTTGAACTGAAATGGAAGTTGAAATAGCTTTTGAAACGATTTTAAACCTATTTATATAATTCGTTTTAAATAGAAATCGACGAAGTATATATTATATATATTATATATATAATATAATGGCCTGAATAGAACGCGCATCGCCGCGGCAGTTCGTGAATTTCGACCATTTATTTCAAACGGACATTACGGGAGATCCGACCGTCGGATTCTCCTAAAACCGGAACCGTTGGGTTCGTATCGAAAAGAGCTTTCTAATGAATATTGGAAATTTTAAATCTAACGGTTGGATTTGGAGGTACGTCCAAATCAAATTCGAAAAAGGTCGCTGTAAGTGCAGTTCGATGGCCATTGATGGAAATCGACTGTACGGGCCTTGATAAAATTATTAAAAATAGTAATAATTTGTGTAAAATCATAAGAAATGATTTAGAAAGAATTGGGATGAAAAACTCCATATTTGAAAAGATAAAAATAGATTTTTATCGAAATGAACTAGTTTTGAACTAGGAATATAATTCTATTTATTTTTAAATAAATAAATTGAATTTAAAAAGGGTTTTGAAAATAACCAAAATATCCAATGATTGCATTGGAGTGGATTTGAATCGAAATTGTCTTCGGAATATTTCGATGTTGGAATTCGTGATTATACAGGTGTTGTTATGGAAATTTGAAAGATATATATTTATATCGTTATTTCCAATACGACATTTGTTAATCGTAGAATTTGATATTGAATATAAGCCGATATATTTTCTATTCAGAGCCTTATATTGAATATCAAATGTGATTTGGGTTTGTCGTGAATGGTGTCTTCACTAACACTGTTCTTGAACCCAGTTGAGAAAAGATTAAATCTTTTTATTTAGATTTAATGAAGTGTACCAATTAAATAATATTTAATTGGAATTGAATTGATATTGATTTTTGGGTTTATCGTGAACAGTGTTTTAAATAACACTCGTTCTTTAACCCGATAATTAATGGGATGTGACTTTGGGTTTATCGTGAACCGTGTTTTAAATGACACGGATTCTTTAACCCAGTTAACGATTAAAACTAAGTGGAGTTTTAATGAATCTTTAATTAGATTGAAATAATCGAAATGGAGTATCACCAGTTTTGCTCCAGGCGTTAGTTAAATCTTTAATTAGATTTGAACGTGAAATGGTAATTGAATTTACCGATAACACCGTGGTGTTAGATATGAAGTATTACCAGTTTTACTTCATGGGATGAATAGGTTGGGATTGGGAAATTAAAACCAATGATTACTTCGGTAAGGTTCGCTAATTCCGACTAGTTTTGAATTGATATTCAAAAGATAGAATAAAGAATAAATTCAAAGAAATTTATCTTGGATAAAATTAACGGGAACCTTTCCCTATGAATGTGAAATTTAGAAACTAACTGTCGGTTAGCTAAGCAGAATGGTTTTCTGGATATTGATCTGATGTTGGTTTCGGCCTTCGGGGTTAATATTTGGGGAATTATTCTCTTGATTAATTTACGGTTAGTGACCAATGAATTGGAATGAGGCGTATGTTGTGTTTGTGTAACACTTTTATAATATATACGCGAGTTATTCGGAAAGACCGGGTTTATCCCATTCTGAATAACTGATACGACGATAAGTAGAAGATGAAGACGATGGTCGAAGACCGGAGGTCTTCACGTCGTTTGGGTAATTACTGATGATCTTGATTGGGCTGTACACCCAAGAAGATGGAAACAGTTAGTGATCGTCCAGACGTACTTGGAGATCGATGGATATGCGGGGTACTAGGTGCCTCCGGTTTCGTTCAGACCCAGAACGGACTTGTAAATGGACTGTGTGTCTGACATTGGATTTTAGTCTGTGTGATTGATTTCTATCAAATATATATCTGTTTGGCGGCGGAGAATTTATTCTCTTGCTTAACGCCCTTCTCTGAGACGTACGAGCTCAGGGGTTATATATTGATGGATATCAAACGCATGGAGTGAATTGCCTGTGTGGCATGCCTAAGTGGCAATTGATCGAGGCTTCTGTTGAAAAGCAAAGTCTTGTGGTGATGATCAAAGCAAGGCCTTTGTGGCGTAGCTTTGTGTAACGTTTGCTTCGCGAGTTTCGCACCCGGTATGAACCAAAAACGGGAGAGGACGTCAGGGAGGGCATGCGTTTCTTTCTAGCTAGAAGTGGCGTCAGTGGTTTTACACGCCCTGACGAGTTTGACTTATGTGGTTGTTGCTGTTGCGAGGCGCCTCGGTTATATCGGTTTCGGCCGAATGCATTCTGGTCGGCTGACGGACCAGACTTACACCCCATAGGGTAGGGAGACGTAGTGTTCAGGCATTTTAATCCACATCGGTGGACCGGCCCTGAGGATCCAAGGGCCCACCTGTGTCTGGGTCCTGAGACACGGGCTAGAGCGTCTCGAATCGGTTGAGGACTATCTTTTGCCTCGGTTCATAGACGGAAATCCAATTTCCAAATACGTGACTTTGCGGTTTTATTTGTAAACCTATATATGGTGGCATAGTGGCATGGGACGCTCATGCCGCCTATGATTGATACTTATGATTTGAAGTTGTTTTATACACTATGCACTTATAATAGTATCAAATGATTTGTTTTAAACGTATCAAGCATTCTTTGGCTGTTATAAGGTAAAAACCCTATCCCCCGGCTTGCGTTGCATTGTGTGATAGGACCTGGGTCTTATAACAGCTTCATTTTTCTTTATTTAGCATTGCGCTGTTTGTTTTATGCACTGGTATTCTTGGGAGGAAACCCGTTCCGTGTTATACGGCGTGGTCCCTTGATTTACCTAATGATTTAAAATAAAGATTAATAACTGTTTTAGTTCTCACACCAGTCACATGACTGACCTGGAGTTTATTGTTTTAACCTAAACTCTGGGTGCCCTTATTTTGACACGGGCAGCTAGTAGTTTTGGTTTTGCAGATTTATATTCACAGGATCCTGGTTTACAGCTGGAACGATATCCGGAAAGCTTTGTATCTGTATATCTCATTCTGGTTGTGTATTGTATTATTTTCCGCTGCTATGTATTTAAATGTAATTTAAATCTCTGATATTTCTGTGTAATATTCATTTATACTCTGTATATTCTTGTAATCTGATGCATTGTTGTAATATACAATGAAATGTTCTTCTATATGCGTTCTGTTTTGTCCTGTTCTCAAACGATAGGGCGTTTTCGAACGGCCTGGGTCGGTTTAGCGACTGGTTCGGACCGAGCGAAATTCCTTCTCGTCACATTTGGTATCAGAGCTTTGGTTTACAAAGCAGAGAACAAGGCACATTAGAACCATACGAAAGAATTCATCAGATATTGGATTAGTAATATCCAATGGGAATGACTCGTTAGAGATGGGATCAGTAGTATCCTAGAACGAGTGTGAAGGGTATATTTTTCAAATGAAAACAATTTTTGTTTTGAAAATCTAAATCACTTAATCGTATTTGATTATTTATTTATATTGATTAGGACAGTCCAATATATAAAGATTTTGCGTATGCGCCTAGCTAGCGTCTATTCGAAGTTTTAATATACTGGATAGATATAGAATCACACTCTAGTCGCCCGAAGATGATTCTGATGATAGTTCGAACATCATCAGAATTGGTATTCGTGTTTCGAAGGTGTGATATCTATATATTTCCTATTGACTGGTGTGAGAACCCAAAATTAGATAGGGCTTATTGTTGTGATTTGGCATCAAAAACATGATTTTTGTATGTGTATCAAAATTATGAATTTGAAACTCTAATTCACAAATTGATTGATGTTTGGGTTGTTTGTTTATTTGTTTGCTAATTTTTAGCCATTATGCCTAATCGAACCAAATATTGAACTATATTGAAAATTGGTTGCATTTGCTTGCATATGCATATATATCTTTGAACAGGTCATAGCAAGGAGGCTAGAGCAGGGAATAAAATTTGTTTGCCCGACAAATAGGTACATGTTTACTACATAATTTACTATTTTGTTTGGGTGATGATGATTTTATGAGCCTATTGGCTAGCCGCTTGGCTTTTTCTTTTTCTTTTTGAGATCTGAAGGACCGGGGAAGCTATTTGAAATTCCCCGATGCTCCCGGTGCAGGGGAGGTCATGGCGAAATTTTTCGAAAATTTAGGGTGTTAGCCAAATTTTTGAAATTTTGAAAATTCTCAGAAACCAAAAAGTTGGAGAACGGAAGCCTGATCGATCGTAGAGTTGAATAATCAAACCACTTTCGACTTTGTTCCTTTTCGGGGACGAAAAGTTTTAAGTGGGGGAGATTGTAACAACCCGTAAAATGCGAGCCAGTTTGAAATTTTTATTTTGGCAATTTTAGCGAATTTTGATTATTTAAAATGAATTATTTTAAATAATATCGACGAGAAATTTATTTTGAATATAATTCGAACGTATATATTTATACGCGTCGTCGTTAGAATATAAATAATTATATATAATTATAAAAGGAATTGAAAATGGCGCGGTAGTTCGATAATTCGATTTCAAACTTCAATTGAATGTACCGGGTGCAAACAATCCGGATTTTAGTGAAACCAAAAACATTAGGATCTAATAGTGAATATCTTTCCAATGAATCCGAAAAATCAAAAGTTCGTAGCGGGAATCAAAGGATATGTCCAGTTGAAAGTTCTGAATAGTCGCTGTGGAATTTATATATATATAAGGCCCTTAAAAATAGCAATTTTGCAAACGACCTCGGATTTCGACGAAACCAGTTTTGTTGGGTCCGTGATGTTAAGTTATTGCTAGATTCCAAATTTCATAATTTTTCGAATCAATATGTGAGCGTACCAAAGGAAAACGTGTTTGACCAGTTTCAGTTGATTTTAATCGACTGGAAATTGTCCATTTTTCCAACGGTCTCAGAATTCGACGAAACTAGTTTTGTTAGGACCGTATCGTCAATACGAAACTAGAAAATATTTTTCTGGAATTTTTCTAGTTAGTATGTGACCCCGGTAAATTGAAATGTACGTTTAAAATTCAATATAAGGACTTAAATGTAATTTCAGCGGAAACTGATTGTAACGATCAAACCAGCTTACGATACATATCCCATTGTGTTCGGAATGGGGGTAAAACGCTATGGACGACAGGCGGTGGGCCTCGTTTCGAGGTCGTATGTAAAAGTCAACCCTTGTGCAAAATTAAATAATTAAATAATAATAAAAAAAACATACCTTTCCCCTTTTTCTTCTTCATTGCCCCCCCCCCCCCCGATCATTTATCAGAAAGAGGAAAAAAAAAAAAAAAACCTAATCAAATCGCCGCCGCCTTACCTGGAAGCCACCGCCGACGAAGACCTATCGCCGCCCCCACCGACCAACCTCCTTCCAGTGTCGAAGCCGACACCATCGAATCGAAGAAGCGCCTGACCCCCGAACCCTCGCGACACCTCCCTGAACCACCGAACACCCTCGAACCTTGCCGCGACACCACCGAGCCCCCCCCCCCAGAAACCGAGCCGCCCTCTTCTTCTTCCCTCCTCCCCTTCGCGAGATCGGTGAGCTTTTAAGTTATTTTATTTTTATTTATTTTTTTTATTATTTTTGTTTTATAAAAACTAATTTCTGAATTTTTAAACGATTTAAAAACTAATTCCAGAATTTTTAAAAGAAAATAAAAACTGGATTTTTAAAAGAAAATAAAAACAGAATTTTTAAAAGAAAATAAAAACTGGATTTTTAAAAGGAAATAAAAACAGAATTTCTAAAAGAAAATAAAAACAAAATTTTTAAAAGAAAATAAAAACAGAATTTTTAAAGAAAAAAGGTTTAAACTTTGAAATGGAAAAGGTTTTATCTTTTGAAATAGAAAAGGTTTTATCTTTTGAAATAGAAAAGGTTTTATCTTTTAAAATAGAAAAAAAGGGGTTTAAATTATGAAATAGAAAAAGGTTGAATCTTTTAAAAGAAAAAGATTTGAACTTGCAAAAATAAAGATCATATTTTTAAAAAAAGAGAAAAGACGGAATTTTTGTTAAGTAGAAGAAGTAAGATATGATTCTTATATTTTTAAAGCAATAAAAATATAATTTTTACATCATAGGAATATTAAAAATATAATCTTTGTTTTTTTTAGAATATGATCTTTATATGTTGAATAACATAGTAAAAATTTGATTTTTACCTATGTAGAGAATACGGGAAACGAAAGCGACAAAAGGCGAGTTGGCGAAGATTTCCTGCATTAGAAGTGCCGTGGAGCTAGGATAGCTATAAGTGAGAATTTCTCACCTTTCAATTTCTTTTTCTAGTTATATATATATATACTAGGATGCAGACGGTGCTTAGTAGCACCCGACACAATCGTCCACAGACCATGGACTTGTTTGTTTGGTTGCATAGATAGAGATTGTTTGATTGAAATTGAATTGTGTGGTGAAATGAATTGATTTGATGATGTGTGAATGGCGTGGGCCTTCACTGGACCGGGGATAAGGCTAGGCCTTGTCCCGTTTCTAGTATCGTGCCGTTATGCCGCCGAAATTTTCTAAAATATGTTAGAAAAATAAAAATATCATTTTATTTAAAGAATGAATTGAATAGAAGTTCATATGTTGGAATAAAATGTTTGGTCGTTAAAAATAGAATTTTTAACGTGAAAGTGAATAAATAAATATTCATTTACAAACCAGACGGTTTGTTTATGTACACCTATTTGAAGGACATTGATTGGGTCGATAAATTTTACACATCGCCCAACAGCACAAATAAAATATGTGTTTGATTGTTTGAAACCCCACACGGGTGTTGGGATGAAATATGAATTTCACTCATCCTGATTGATTAAATATGTCGATCGATTGATTGACAGGCTGTTATAAGCGTTTAATATCTATATTTGATGCTTATACAGTGTAGTGCACTTTGGTTGATGGTTGATTATTTTTCAATGCTATTATATACATGTGTTGTATGGAAATCCATATAATTAATTTTATATGGTAATTGATTGGGCCTCATTCCAATTTGAAAAATAAAGAAAATTTGAAAATAGAAATTATGAAGCCGTGTTGATTAGATTGACGCCATTTTGACGTGAACGATGTTTATATCGATTTTATTCATTATAAAATGAATATTGAAAAGTGATTTCGAAATCGACGATTTCGAAATGAATTGAATTGAAAACGATTTCGAAATGAATTGAATTGAAAACGATTTCGAAAGGAATTGAATTGAAAACGATTTCGAAATGAATTGAAAACGATTTCGAAATGAATTGAATTGAAAACGATTTCGAAATGAATTGAATTGAAAACGATTTCGAAATGAATTGAATTGAAAACGATTTCGAAATGAAATGAATTGAAAACGATTTCGAAATGAATTGAATTGAAAACGATTTCGAAATGAATTGAATTGAAAACGAATTCAAATTGAATTGAAAGTGAATTGAAATGAATTCAAATTTAATTGAAATTTGAATTGAATAGAAATGAACTTTGAAATGAATTTATAAAGAAGAATTCAATTTTGATTTGAATTGAAATGGAAGTTGAAATAGCTTTTGAAACGATTTTAAACCTATTTATATAATTCGTTTTAAATAGAAATCGACGAAGTATATATTATATATATTATATATATAATATAATGGCCTGAATAGAACGCGCCGCGCCGCGGCAGTTCGTGAATTTCGACCATTTATTTCAAACGAACATTACGGGAGATCCGACCGTCGGATTCTCCTAAAACCGGAACTGTTGGGTTCGTATCGAAAAGAGCTTTCTAATGAATATTGGAAATTTTAAATCTAACGGTTGGATTTGGAGGTACGTCCAAATCAAATTCGAAAAAGGTCGCTGTAAGTGCAGTTCGATGGCCATTGATGGAAATCGACTGTACGGGCCTTGATAAAATTATTAAAAATAGTAATAATTTGTGTAAAATCATAAGAAATGATTTAGAAAGAATTGGGATGAAAAACTCCATGTTTGAAAAGATAAAAATAGATTTTTATCGAAATGAACTAGTTTTGAACTAGGAATATAATTCTATTTATTTTTAAATAAATAAATTGAATTTAAAAAGGGTTTTGAAAATAACCAAAATATCCAATGATTGCATTGGAGTGGATTTGAATCGAAATTGTCTTCGGAATATTTCGATGTTGGAATTCGTGATTATACAGGTGTTGTTATGGAAATTTGAAAGATATATATTTATATCGTTATTTCCAATACGACATTTGTTAATCATAGAATTTGATATTGAATATAAGCCGATATATTTTCTATTCAGAGCCTTATATTGAATATCAAATGTGATTTGGGTTTGTCGTGAATGGTGTCTTCACTAACACTGTTCTTGAACCCAGTTGAGAAAAGATTAAATCTTTTTATTTAGATTTAATGAAGTGTACCAATTAAATAATATTTAATTGGAATTGAATTGATATTGATTTTTGGGTTTATCGTGAACAGTGTTTTAAATAACACTCGTTCTTTAACCCGATAATTAATGGGATGTGACTTTGGGTTTATCGTGAACCGTGTTTTAAATGACACGGATTCTTTAACCCAGTTAACGATTAAAACTAAGTGGAGTTTTAATGAATCTTTAATTAGATTGAAATAATCGAAATGGAGTATCACCAGTTTTGCTCCAGGCGTTAGTTAAATCTTTAATTAGATTTGAACATGAAATGGTAATTGAATTTACCGATAACACCGTGGTGTTAGATATGAAGTATTACCAGTTTTACTTCATGGGATGAATAGGTTGGGATTGGGAAATTAAAACCAATGATTACTTCGGTAAGGTTCGCTAATTCCGACTAGTTTTGAATTGATATTCAAAAGATAGAATAAAGAATAAATTCAAAGAAATTTA
Source organism: Allium sativum (assembly GCA_030737875.1). Lineage (NCBI taxonomy): Eukaryota > Viridiplantae > Streptophyta > Magnoliopsida > Asparagales > Amaryllidaceae > Allium > Allium sativum. Next base: position 1,008,526,814 of record CM060916.1, read on the forward strand.
TCTTGGATAAAATTAACGGGAACCTTTCCCTATGAATGTGAAATTTAGAAACTAACTGTCGGTTAGCTAAGCAGAATGGTTTTCTGGATATTGATCTGATGTTGGTTTCGGCCTTCGGGGTTAATATTTGGGGAATTATTCTCTTGATTAATTTACGGTTAGTGACCAATGAATTGGAATGAGGCGTATGTTGTGTTTGTGTAACACTTTTATAATATATACGCGAGTTATTCGGAAAGACCGGGTTTATCCCATTCTGAATAACTGATACGACGATAAGTCGAAGATGAAGACGATGGTCGAAGACCGGAGGTCTTCACGTCGTTTGGGTAATTACTGATGATCTTGATTGGGCTGTACACCCAAGAAGATGGAAACAGTTAGTGATCGTCCAGACGTACTTGGAGATCGATGGATATGCGGGGTACTAGGTGCCTCCGGTTTCGTTCAGACCCAGAACGGACTTGTAAATGGACTTTGTGTCTGACATTGGATTTTAGTCTGTGTGATTGATTTCTATCAAATATATATCTGTTTGGCGGCGGAGAATTTATTCTCTTGCTTAACGCCCTTCTCTGAGACGTACGAGCTCAGGGGTTATATATTGATGGATATCAAACGCATGGAGTGAATTGCCTGTGTGGCATGCCTAAGTGGCAATTGATCGAGGCTTCTGTTGAAAAGCAAAGTCTTGTGGTGATGATCAAAGCAAGGCCTTTGTGGCGTAGCTTTGTGTAACGTTTGCTTCGCGAGTTTCACACCCGGTATGAACCAAAAACGGGAGAGGACGTCAGGGAGGGCATGCGTTTCTTTCTAGCTAGAAGTGGCGTCAGTGGTTTTACACGCCCTAACGAGTTTGACTTATGTGGTTGTTGCTGTTGCGAGGCGCCTCGGTTATATCGGTTTCGGCCGAATGCATTCTGGTCGGCTGACGGACCAGACTTACACCCCATAGGGTGGGGAGACGTAGTGTTCAGGCATTTTAATCCACATCGGTGGACCGGCCCTGAGGATCCAAGGGCCCACCTGTGTCTGGGTCCTGAGACACGGGCTAGAGCGTCTCGAATCGGTTGAGGACTATCTTTTGCCTCGGTTCATAGACGGAAATCCAATTTCCAAATACGTTACTTTGCGGTTTTATTTGTAAACCTATATATGGTGGCATAGTGGCATGGGACGCTCATGCCGCCTATGATTGATACTTATGATTTGAAGTTGTTTTATACACTATGCACTTATAATAGTATCAAATGATTTGTTTTAAACGTATCAAGCATTCTTTGGCTGTTATAAGGTAAAAACCCTATCCCCCGGCTTGCGTTGCATTGTGTGATAGGACCTGGGTCTTATAACAGCTTCATTTTTCTTTATTTAGCATTGCGCTGTTTGTTTTATGCACTGGTATTCTTGGGAGGAAACCCGTTCCGTGTTATACGGCGTGGTCCCTTGATTTACCTAATGATTTAAAATAAAGATTAATAACTGTTTTAGTTCTCACACCAGTCACATGACTGACCTGGAGTTTATTGTTTTAACCTAAACTCTGGGTGCCCTTATTTTGACACGGGCAGCTAGTAGTTTTGGTTTTGCAGATTTATATTCACAGGATCCTGGTTTACAGCTGGAACGATATCCGGAAAGCTTTGTATCCGTATATCTCATTCTGGTTGTGTATTGTATTATTTTCCGCTGCTATGTATTTAAATGTAATTTAAATCTCTGATATTTCTGTGTAATATTCATTTATACTCTGTATATTCTTGTAATCTGATGCATTGTTGTAATATACAATGAAATGTTCTTCTATATGCGTTCTGTTTTGTCCTGTTCTCAAACGATAGGGCGTTTTCGAACGGCCTGGGTCGGTTTAGCGACTGGTTCGGACCGAGCGAAATTCCTTCTCGTCACATGTAAAAACCTATTACAACGGTGTTCCACCGTTGTAATAGGGTCATTTTGTTGTAGTGTAAAGTAATAATAAGAGAGGCAGCACAGTGTTTTGACGTATAATAGTTCATTTAAAATAATGTTTCAACTGCAATTAAGATGTTATGCTGAGAACGAACGTAGTTAAAGGTCATTTTTGTTGTAGTGATACAAACATAAGTTTTTATATATAGTATATATAAAAATGACAATGGATTATTTAATTCACCTAAATCATCGTTTAAACAACTGAATTGTGAATCTTAAGAGAAGAAAATAATAATAAAAATAACGAATTAGTTCATGTAAAAGTCAATCAGAAGGTAACATTAAATATAATTAAATCTCTTTCTCATCCATATAAAAATGTGCTAACATCATGTGTAGTTACTTTGCTTAATGTATATATAAACGACATAATTTAAGTTGTGTAAAATTTATATATTTATGGATAAAGACTTGGCTGAAATACACTGGCCATGTTATGAATAACTTTCTTCTGTCAGACAAAAGTAACATTAATGTAAAACAAACATGTTAATTTACAAAATCTAATAACAACATGGAAACAATAGAGATTAAATTTGAGTCAGGGGGGTTACTTGTTAAAAATGCATGGTAAAAAGTTTAAATTAAAAGGATATACTTATCGAATGCACTAACGATCAAATATATTATGCAAGATTCAACTATGTCATGTATAATATAGATGAATTTTTCCTATTAAAAAATTATATGTTTTCTTCCTATGTGTGTGTGTGAGAGAGAGAGAGTGTGTATACATACACACATCGTAGTACCTATCATATTTGTTTACAAACTCAAGACCATGAAAATAGAAGTGAAATGGCAGGTAAACGTAGTAAAAAAAAAAGCATGATTCAAGTTTGCAGAATGGAAGATATATTTAATTGATGGAAAAGGTTAATCGTGAAGTAAGTTAAACAGAAAAAAATTATTTATTTGTGAAATTTCGATCATGTTATATATATTAAAATACTCATAAATTAAAGGATACTATTACAAAAAATAACATGTTATCTTCTTGAGCATAGCATCCATTTTAAAGCAATCAATTATAATACAAATGACTAATAAGACAGTACTATGCAAAAGCTTCAAAGCATATAACTACATACGTGAAAGATTGAGGGATTGTAGCAACACATGGTGATGGTAGGGCATTTATTCAGCTTCAATGAAGGTAGTGTCTCCTACTATGACAGCAGGCATGGTAGAAAAATCCTGCATATCATAACATGAAATGAGGCTAAAGAAAATGATATACACTGGCATAAATAAAAGTAAAACACATACCAATTTTAATTAGCAATAATTCAACTTATGTCATGCAACACAATAAAAGATCCGAATTGATTAAACAAAGAATTAAATTAGTATATTAGGTTATAGATAAAAATGTTAAATAATTTTGATACCTCTCACAGTGAATCAAAATTGTAGGAATATGATTCTAACGGAAAATTAAGGACGGTGAATCAAGTTTCACCAGTCTTTTTGAGAAGAATATGACTCCAACGGGATGAAGATGGATGCAGGAGGGAGTGAATGTTCAAAAGCGAGGCAAACAGTGAAATATAGAGAGGAGTTGATATGTAGGTTGGACTGAAATGGAGATAGAAGAAAAGTGAAAGAAAGTAATTCCGTGATTTTCAGGAAAACCCTAAATTGAGAGTTGGAAGATATTAGGCAGGGATGACTGAAATGGAGAAAAAAAGAGAGAAGTGAGAGTGGAGCAGAAATCACCACCTAGTTGAAGAGTTACCGATTCCATAATTGAAATTAGGCTTAGAGGGAAAAACCCTTAGATAGAGAGATTGTATGAAGGAAGGGAATATCTGCGTACAAAAAATGGAGATAACTTTGATTTCACAAAAATCTCTGAGGGCTTGTGCGCCCTCGAACCCAGTAATAATATAATAGTATAGATAGATTACAATATTTTCACATTTAGATTCTAATTCTCATAATAAAATTCGACTTCACATGAATTGATTCACATCTCGTTTATAATCACCACTATAAAAATTAACTATTTTATTTAATTCATCATTCAATTATTTTAATTTAATAATTCGAACCCTGCCAAACAACTTTAAGTTTGCGAATTACAGAAAAGTCTAATTTTCTGAACTCGATTTCTTATGTTACAAAAAGGTGGAAAATGGAAAATTTCACATCTTTTGTTTTTCTTTTATGCACCTCTTCTACCTGTACTTGGATTTTATGGAACTATTATATAAAGATTTCCTGTCTTCCTATCCAAGCACAATTACATAAGAAAATTTTCATAGCTATAAATTCTCTTTTCCAATTTACTTTGAAAAAACCATTTTTTTCAAAATTTTCCATTTTTCTCAACTGTCATATTGGTTGCTTTATTTTTGCACTTGTCATCATTGTTTTTTTCTTTTAGTTATGTCATTACTTTTCCTTTAATTTCATCCATTGAACTAAGTTTCATTTTGAATAAGCTTTCTAATTCTTTGAAAACTGAAATAGGAAAACAAGCCAACTGCACAACTACTACAAAGGGCTAAGAATCTTAGGACCATGTCCCCGCTAATAAAGAAAAGTCCAAAACACAGGATCTAAACAACTTGCTTGCCCACTACCTGTTACCTGTCAAAACTAGTCCTTGCTGTCTTTTCCAAGCAACACCCTAGGTTCTATAGTGCTTACGCGCTCTACGGGAATTTACTACTATTCCAAAATAATTTCCGCTACTTACTTTATAGTCTCAAAAATATTTTCCCTCTTTTCTAGGTACTAATCCTTATGTACTACAAGATTTAATAACATCGTTTGGCCTCATCATTTCATTTTCCTTCTAGAAATTAAAAGCTTAAAAACTTTAATTTTCTTCATTAAAACTTATTTTTTTCCAAGCAATAAAATATGACATCTCATGAAAAAAAAAACCTCTTTTTATCAAATCGTAGAAACTGGAGTAGACAAGGACAACTATTTCTCTATTAATTTCGCAACCGTTCATTTTTACTATGCCAGCTCAATTACTTACGACAAGGTGTAAATTTCTAAACATATCCCAAACATATACTCCATTTTGAAATTCTTATCAGCTTACTTTGTTCATCGATCAAAGTTTTATGTCAAAAGAATTGAGATTTTCAAAATTTTCTTTACCGTAAATTTTAGTTTTTAACAAAATGCAATATTTTCTATGTTTTGAAATTTAATCCTTTCATACTTTATTGCTTAGAAAAACTAGCGAGCTATACATGCTCTATAAAGTACACCTTTTTCTGAAAGAATTCATTTTTAGACGAAAGTTTCATAAAAAATCACTGTTTCCAAAATATACTCCATTTTCCTCGAAACCCAATATGTACTTTTTTAAATATGTTACTTACATGATTTTTATTCAAACATAAAAAATATCGCTTTTTGTTTCAAAAATTGTTTCTACATAATTCAAGCCAGTAAATATTTTCAATTTTAAACTTTTAAGGCCAAAACTTGAAAAACTTCATAAACTATCATCCAATAGCCTTTAACATTTCAAGTTCTTTAAAAGTTAACAGTGGGGATAGACTCAAAGTGAGTCTCTATAACAACCCAAAATTTTGATAATAGAAACTAATTATTAGAATCTCAGAAATAGAAATTTCTGCAGAAGATAGAATTTGACCATGAAATTTTAACCGTTGCATTCATCTTGGCATTTTGGTCAACTTTCATGCTTGAAATTTCACGATCGGAGTCCATATGAAAAAGTTACGGACGAAATATGAAAGGACGAAAATAAATAAATAGAATAAATGATATATTTATTACCTTTTACAACCCGCCTTCATTGGGTAGTTAGACCGAAGGGCAATCGACCGCTCTTAGGACGGTGTCGACTGTTCCGGGCTGTAGCTCCCATTGACCACTAGGTTTTGAAGGGTATTTTCGTTATATTATATAATATGAATGGACAAATGTTTATTTAATCAAATCTAATAGTTCATGGCCAATTTCACTCCCATAAATAAAGGGGTAAGGCCTCATTCTTTTCCATACAAATCTGCAGACAGCAACGAAGCTCTGCCATTTCTCTTCAAATCAATTTCTTTATCAAAAATATATTCATATACAACCCATCAGTATAAATCATATAGGTTTGAAAGGGATTATCGGATCCAAATGGAAAATGGTGTGAACTGATGTCTAAGCTAATCTTCATCAGATTCTCCCCTCTTTTCCTATTTTCTTGCAAATCTACAGATCTGGAAGTATGCCTTTTTCAGAATAATTGTAGATCTGTAAGAATTTTGGGGGATTGTAGGCCTAAATGATTATTCAGATTTCAGTTTTGGATGCTTTCAGGTGAGTGGGAAATTTACATACAAAGTTATAATAGCCCATATATCTTGGTCGAAATAGATCTCAAAGTATATGCCTAATACCATCAGATTTGTTTATAATATTGATGAATTTGAAATGACACCTATCAGATCTACTTATAAATATTGTCAAAACTTGAAAGTGTAGGTGTGCGGTTATGAATAATATTATTTGTAGGCTTACTAATTTGCTACACATATTGCCTACAATTATGTTGGAAAATGTAGTGTGGTTGTTGCAAAACACTGTAGATCTGGAAATCAGTCCCATTGAACACTGCTTAGATGTAGTTATATTCCAGATCTCTTGTTTGAGTGTTTATTAATGAGTTACGTAATTTTTATTTAAAAGATATGAACCTATTTGTGTTCAATGTTGTTGGGGTTTTAGCTTAATTGTTGTAAATATACCATTTTTATCTTTTGTACCAAAAAGTCATTATTTTGAAACCCACAAGAAGTTTGACAAAAGATTGATGAAGGGGAAAAGTTGTAAAAATTTACGTATAAATATACATATTTATGTGTAGTTTGCATCAATTATTCCAAAATATACATAGATATACATATATATATATATATATATTTCTTCTGGTTTGATATATGTCTATTCCAATAATCAACATAATTTGCAATAATTGTAGCTAACAGTCTTTTGTAAGATTTGGAACCTTATAGCAAGATTGAATGCAAAAAGGAATATTTTATTATTGGTTAAACCAAATTATTAAATTAATAATAATAATAATAAAGGAAGATAACTACGTTAACCGTGCCAAAATAAATAAATATAAACATATACATTATCCGTCTGAATCTACGTAAACAACATAATATACATTATATTGTATGTTTGAATGTTTGAACGGTATTCGTTTATGGAATAATACATGTAAATGTAATCCATATTATATTAATATATTTGTGGTGACCATTGTAGCAATTAATATGATTGATTGCTATAAACAGGGCCGCAAATAAATAAATGACCATTGTATCCAGTGTTGGGAAAGTAAAACTTAATAAGGAAATTAAGTCTAATGGTTACAATTATTAAGATTTGTTAGGATTAATGTTGTTAACCCCAATTAGGAAATTTAATTTATAATCGCATTAAGACACGAGGTTAGGCTCAACTTGTAGTAGAAGTCTGCCCAGAACCGACCGACAAATCAAGCATCCACAAGTGGTCTGCATAATGCGAGAGGTTTGGTACACACACACACACACACACATATATATATATATATATGTATGTATGTATGTATGTATGTATGTATGTATGTATGTATGTATATGTATATATATAACAGACAATAAACAAATAAATAAAATTAGTAATGTCTGTTGGGGTACAACAAATAGATATTTCAGGACTGATAAGATAAGGATATCCATTACTAATTAATGTCTTAGGAAAATTATGGCCGTTAGGCTCATAAATGACATTAACTATAAAATCAATGTTAATAGAGGAAATGAGAGATTTGATGGTTGCCTTAGGAAAATATGACCGTTATGGTTATAAATGGCAATAAACCTATAAGTAGAAATAAATGAAATATAAGGGGATTAATGGATATTGATTGTCGTTTTAAATGCTAAGTCTAATAAGGAAAAATAATCATATATATATATATCCTAGGATAAGGAGGATATAACTTTCCTTATTTATACAAGTCAATATAGAACTTATAAATAAAAGTTAGAATTGGACTTGGTGGGTTAATGATGTGAAGCATTTTTTATCATAGGAACCCATGACGATAATTAACTGTATGCGTATGGTATTTCTGTGAAGAGAAATTAACGGGAATAACTCCAAAATGCGTCCCGCTTCATCCCAATAGGAAAGAGCACTAACGTCTAGTTGGGTACGAATTTAATAATCTTTGAGTATAGTCCGCTTCCTTGGGTCTTAAGTGGCTTGGGTTGAGGAGTCCACCTTGGAGTAGGTCTTCTAGTTTAGGGGTTTAAATGGTGTGTGTGAGGGCCTACCCAAACCTGGAAATCTAAAAATGTTCGATATGACTACCTATCCAACGGGAAGTAATAAACGACTAAGGAGAATATCAAATGAGGCCAGCTAGATGGTAAAGCGAAACATCCTCTCTCACCTTACACGGGGTATGGTTTTATATGCATGAATGATGGAATCCTTAACTAGTAGGTCCCCGTAGCTAGTTCCCAACATATCCTCCTAGGGTCTTAAGTGGTCGGGAGAATCCACTCTATCTATCATTTGATAGTGAGGTGTTAAATAACTAAGGATGTGCGCGCACGTGTGTGTGTGTGTGTATATATATATATATATATATATATATATATAAACTCCGTAATTAGGAGTCCACTCTCGATTAAATAACCAGCCATGTTTTGGTATAAAGGCTTCATAGATATATGCGTAAACATCCTATCTCGGTATTGTACTTTGGGTATACTACCTTGGGAAGGCTAGCTAGAGTCATGCGTAATCATTTTTCAAGGTTAGGCTAGAATCACTAACCTTGGTAGGCATACATCTTGAGTTGAACCAAACGGGATACATCTCTGCATTATAATCTGTGTTGTGCATTTCTTGTTCACCGGAATCTTTTTGTTCTAAACCCCAGCTCATTACAACCTCCCAGGTTCTCTAGAGAAGGCCTGGATCTCATAGGTGTTTAATTAGGTTTTGCTTTCGGTTCTCGTTCTCTCTCATGCTTGATATTGAAAAAGTGACTTACTTTGAAAAAGTAGTTACTTGAGTTAATACTAGTCTACCCTATTTGTTTCCGCTATGAGTTTCTTTTATCGTACACTGATTATGCTCATGTTCATTTATTTATAGGTACCGGATTTACACGCTCCATGCTTGGATGTGTTCAAGTTTTGATTTTTGTCGAAATTTGGGTTCAGAAAAGTGTGGAGTGTCACATTTGGTATCAGAGCATAGTCTAGACGATCAGGGGAATTAGTTAAATTAGAACTCGTGAGAGAACGAAATTGGATTTTCTTTTCTTCTTCGTTCTTTTACTCTACTTTAATTTATTTCGACGATGAATTAGTCGTGGGCCTAATTATTTATAAAATGGGCTCTAAACCACCAAGAGTTGAAATATGTTGAGTTCGGGTTTTTAGCCAATTTTATCTTACCCCACAGTATGTTGGTGATTTCATTGAGAAGAGCATAAGGATGGCATATGGTTGATTCCCTTGATTCGAATTTGGAGACTGAACAAAAATCTAGCTACAACTGAGTTAGTCGCGATTCTTGGTTTTGGTTATTGATACCAGTCGAAAGCCTTTTCTTGATCTGAAATGGGAAATTCATTTTAATATGTCGTATCCATTCGGAAATATAATTACAAGGTATATCCATTCGTCACTTCGTTGAATTTTTGGATATTCCCTTATTGAAAATATTCATTTGAGTCCTTGGCTTTGTTTTCGAGGAAATATTATTTTTGGAAAGTAAAATGGGTTCCGAAAAGTTTTGAATTTACGATTTCGAAAAATGGTTTAATAAAGAAGTGGTTTTAAAATTCTAATCTATTCGTGTTTCAAAATTGTTCGGGCCTTATATGACTTCAATAAATATAATCCGATTGGCAGAAAGAAGGGAATTGGAAATGACAAGGAACATGCCACTAAACATAAAAATAACGAATTCTCATTCCTTCTGATCTTTAGCATCCCTCTCTCTTTATACATATTGGATGGTTTATTGAAATCATTACAATAAATCCTCGAGATTTTAACTTACTGACATGTTTGAATGCGAAAAGGTTTTTCAGTTTATAATACGAACTGGGATATAGATAATAATAAATTGGATTTATAAATATGAAACCGTTAGCTTATAATAAATTCCATTTTTGGGAAGTTTTAAATTTTCCTTCGAAAAGGTTAAGGAAAATCCTTCATCTGGATTTTTGGGGTATTTGATTTCGAATCGTTTAATTTTATGTCAGCTAGTTAAGGGAAAAATCCAATTTAACTTTTATTTCGAATTTCTAGCTGATTTTCTATTCTAAATTCGTTCGTTCGTTATGTGGTTGCAGTGTTTTATTGAGACTACTACGAATCGTTGAAGTTGGCTCAGAATGTTGACCGCGGTCTTTGATACCACAGTAATGAGGATAATTATTTTCCGAATCACGTCAAATCTTAAAAGATGACGTGGGACGACTAAAATTTTCCTCCGACCTAATAAGGTCAAGGTTCAACCTTTGTTTAAAGCCCATTTAATAGTTGACCATTTAGCGTTATACTAGAGTGGTCAACTTATTGATGAGTTTTGGTACAACTTGGACCTAAGACTCAACCATAAAATTTGCATCCAAATCACCTCCTTAACTTCTTTCTTTCGTCCTTCTTTCCTTGTCAAACCATATTCTAACCCTTCTTCTCTTTCTTCCCATTCGCCTCATCTCCTCCTTTTCCACGCTAGTTTGCGCATTAGATCTTGCCCCACTAGTACTCCAAGATCTAATCCGGTTTCTTCTCTCCGACCATTTTTCTAGTCCATAATACCTGATTGCGATATCTGATCGTACTCGTACCATTTAAGTCTCCTCCTTAAGGAGGGATCATTTGGTTGGATCGAAATAAGAAAAAAGGTCTCATTGCTTTAGGGTTAAGAAAACTTGTCGTGGCAGTTGGATTTGCACCGATCCATTGCTTTGAGATCTTAGAATAGGATTATTGTTTGTGCTACATTTTCCATTGTCATATCTTGTTGGAATAGATTTTGATGAAGGCGATCGTCGTTTTGAAGATGGATATTAAGCTACCTTTGGATGGTTTTTCTAAGGATAATCTCGATGAGATTCAAGAGGCATCTGTATTTTACGCGGACTTGAATGGTCAATTATTGCCTGGCTTTGGAGATTTTGCAGCAAATCTCCTTTTCTTAATTTCGGGTTTTTGAGTTCGGGAATCTATGTTCGAACTACCCATGTAGAAGTGTGACCCATTTTGCACATCGTTTTATAAATGGGAAGTTGACTAGATTAGTCTCATGATGCGAAATTTAATCATTTGCTTGATCAATAGCGTAACCATCATTTAGTGTCGCATAATATTCGATTGAGCTTGTTCTTCCGTGTCGTCTCATGGAGTTACTTTCTATAATTTTGCCTATCCATTTTTGTTTTTGGACAATATTAGGTGGATTTCCATGAGGAGAAATTTTATGGTAGGTTTCTTTTCTCATCAATTCTCTCTTAGTAGAGATGGTGACGTGGGAACCTTGAAAAACACTTGCAATGTTTGTAACACGAGATTGAACATTTTTGCTGCCATAATATGATAGTCAAAAGTCATAAAAATGGTTTGAGCTCCAGCCGTGGAGTAAAACATCTCGTTGTATATGACCATTGTTTTGAAGTTCTCGATGTTGTTGTTTTGTTGCCGTCTTTGTTGTTTTCCCTTTTCAGCATCGGGTTCTTGGCTTTGTGGTGATTTGTGCTTGTAAATATTGGTGGTTTTCAAATCGTACGACTTAGGTTAATGAGATTTCTATGTTTGGAATATTTATTTCATTAGCGCATATTCGTTTAAATGAAATCTAGTTTTTCTTATCTAAACCAACAATTGTCGTAGAGCTAGAAAAAATAAAATTCTGTGTTGGATAAATTTTATCAAAGGACCGATTTTGCGTTGTTTTCGTCATGGGTATAAACAAATTAAGTAAATAAATCACCGTTCCATGTTAAAGCTAAATTTTATTTTAGTCTTTTATGCGTGAATTTCGGTTTTTGCATTTTCTACACGACTGACTTCCTTTTTCACCAACATGTGACTTGAATCGCTTAAATTTCCGCAAAATACATTTTTGAAACTTTTGGAAAAAGTTATTTGAATATAACTTTTATCATTTACATTTTTACTGAATTACTTTCTTCTATTTCGGTTCGCTCGAAAATACAAAATTTGGACACGGCAATTTGTGCATATTTAAACGTCTGTTTTACAAATAAATGGACGATTTGAATGGTGCAAAGCGCACGTTAACAAAATTTTGATTTTCATACAAATCTCATATAGAAGGTGAAACAGTACTGAAATGAAAATTTTAAAATAAATATTAGAAGTTTTAAAGCAGAAAATTATTTTTGTGAAAAAATTCGATTTTTGGTCACATGAATAGCATAAGGAAGAAGTTTGGATGGTTTGTGTGCGCATTGTAGCGGTGCAGTAGGACTGACAATACGATTAAAATGATAACAACAACAAGGAAAAAGCTGTTTTAACCTAGCAAACGTTGTTTCCATACCTTGTCAATGAAGCGTGCGAGTTATTAATTAACTCGTTTTACGTTTTAGTGCTTGTTGGAACCTCCTTTATAGTCCATAAATGGAAAATTTTGGAGTATTTTGGGCAAATGAGGTGAAAATTCCACTGTAGGGTGGCAAATGGAATATTTATAAGCGGAGGAAACATTAAAATTCTTCGCTTTGATTTCCTTTTTCCGATTTAGGAGAAATTAAACAGGGAACGATTAGATACGTTTATGTTTTGGATGGTAAGGTTTGGATGCAAAATTGGTTGCTTCACACTTCTATTCATAGTCGTGCGAAGGTTATGGTTAAAAAAAGATTTATGAAATTTCCATTAATGTAGAATTACCAGTATATTTTGAATGTTTGCATCACGTTTTCATAAGTGTTTTAAAAATTAAATGCATACATATAGAGAGTGCGATTTAGAATCATCTTGCGTACATGTTTTATGGTTGTAATGCATTATGCAAACTATGCACATATACACATAGGTGCAAAGAGGATGTACACAAATTGGTTGTGTAGGATAGAATAGTAGGTGTTAGAATTTTAGGACGAAATTACTTTTAACCACGATTTAAGGAGGGAAGAATGTAATAACCCGGAATTTTGACAATAGAAACTAATTATTAGAATCATAGAAATAGGAACTTATGCAAACGATGGAATTTGACCACGAAACTTTAACTGTTGCGTTCGTCTAGAAATTTTGGTCAACTTTCATGTTTGGAGTTTCGCGAACGAAGTCCATATGAAAAAGTTACGGACGAAATCCAAAAAAAGGACGGAGATAAATAAATAGAATAAATAATATATTTATTACCTTCTACAACCCGCCTTCATTGGGCAGTTTGGCCGAAGGGCAGTCGACCACTCCTAGGAGGGTGTCGACCGCTTCGGGCCTGTAGTGCCCAGTGACGGCTAGGTTTTGAAGAGTGTTTTTTGTTATATTATATAATATGAACAGACGGATGTTTATTTAATCAAATCTAACGGTTCATGGCCAATTCCACTCCTATAAATAAAGAGATAAGGCCTCATTCTTTTCTACACAAATTTGTAGGCAGCAGTAAAGCTCTGTCATTTCCTTTTCTCTTCATATCAATTTCTTAATCAAAAATATATTCATATACAATCCATCAAATATAAATCATATAGATTTGAAAGGGATTATTAGATCCATATGGACAATGGTGTGGGTTGACGTTTAAGCTAATCTTCATCGGATTCTCCCCTCTTTTCCTATTTTCTTGCAAATCTACAGATCTGAAAGTATCCCCTTTTCAGAATAATTGTAGATCTGTAAGAATTTGGTGATTCTAGCCTAAAAGGTTATTTAGGTTTCAGATTTGGATGCTTTTAGGTGAGTGGGAAATTTACATACAAAGTTATAATAGGTTATTTATCTTGTTTGAATTAGATCTCAAAGTATATGCCTAATATCATTAGATCTTTTTATAATATTGATGAATTTGAAATGACACCTATCAGATCTGCTTATAAATATTGTCAAAACATGAAAGTGTAGGTTTGTCGTTATGAATAATATTATTTGTAGACTTACTATGTTGCTTACACATATTGCCTACAATTATGTTGGAAAATATAATGTGTTTGTTGCAAAACACTGTAGATCTGGAAATCAGTCCCATTGAACACTGTTTAGATTTAGTTATATTCCAGATCTCTAGTTTTAGTGTTAATTAATGAGTTATGAAAATTATTTAAAAGATATGAACCTGTTTGTGTTCAATGTTATTGGGGTTTTAGCTTAGTTGTTGTAAATATGTCATTTTCCTCTTTTTGAACAAAAAGACATTATTTTGAAACAGACATTATTTTGAAACCAACAAGAAGTATGACAAAAGATTGGAAAAGGGGAAAAGTTTTGTAAATTTATGTATGAATATACATATTTGTATGTAGTTTGCATCAACTATTCCAAAATATACATAAACATATATATTTCTTGTTGTAACATATTGACTTTCCTGTACCTTTTGAGCTGATAATCACAACTCACGTCCAACCCAAATTGTATAGAAATGCAGATAGTTATTAGAAAGAAATTAGAGGGTGAGATAAGAAAGAAAGAATCATTAGAATAGAAGAAGAAGAAGAAGAACTAACACAGAGTCTCACATCGCAGAGGAACAAAATATAATATAGAAATAAATCATTACTTAGAGCTTGAAATATACCTTACAATCATCTGAGTACATCACACATCTGGACAGTTATAATAATATGTCCTCATATACAATCACACAGCAGAATATATAATACCATTGATCTGGACTATCCCATCTCGTCTCTTCATAACGGTTGATAACCTGAACCTGTATAGCTCGGTCTAACCCAAGCATTACAAACACTGGGTCAGTCTGGTGAACTAGAGTTAGAAAAACACACTAAATTTAAAGGAATCACACAACTTTATTTTAACGTTAAAATCCTTTCGAAAGAAAAGGATAATCGCAAGACCGAATCCACACATAAATACGGATGGTTTTCACCTTACGATAACCCAAAACATTTTTGAAAACAATATTATTCTGATATTATGATAGTGTCTAAATACAAATAAATATCAATCTAGCAGAACGCTTGCATCTCACGCTTTACATATATAGTATACAATTAAAACCGCGGGCTCTTATTGGATAATGGATTTCCAACTGTGGCAAGGTATGGGACCACCTTCCGACAATGTGCCTCTGGAGATGAATACATTGGGGATTCAAGAAGAACGTCTTGCAACCCCGGCTAAACATGACTGACTTCGCTTGAGAGTACCGAATATATCATTACCACGGTTGGGGGCCAGCCAACCGAACTGATAGCATACATACATAAATAAATAAGACAATCGAAGGCATTTGATTTCACCAGATCAGGTAATGATACACCATTTTGATGGGTGCGACCCACATAGCCATGCGCCCTACCCGATTTTATACCATTTCCTGGTTGAAGAGGCTTGAGGTCCAAATTGATTAATTAATTAATTTATCATTATAATATTATTATTTAATTCTTCTGAGCATCGGCCACCATTCACTTTGAATGCCATATCGTCAGATCCGATGGATATCACTTAATTGATTTCCACAAAAATACTCTGAGCATTATGCTAAGAGAAGTGTCCCTCTCATTGCCACCAATAGAAAAACGTTTGTAAAAATCAATGTACGTAACTCCTTTGGACATACTCTGTCATACACTCGTCCATACAAGTCATCTAGGAACGGGATGAACCGAAGGCACCCTCCTAGCACATCCTATATAGGTATCACCCAAGGATCAGTAGCGAGTAGCCCTTGCAATCCATAGATTCCAATTACGACAGAATCACTGCCAAATATATATCTAGGGATCCGCCAGAGATATTCAACAGTAGTTCTTCAACTCATGAAGATTTACGGTCTTCAATTGCTCCATCTTGATTAGCATCTTCCATATATTCGTATTTATTGGTCAGAATGGTTTTCGAATATAAATTCGATCCCGGTCTTTTTGTACCAACACACGTTGGATCTGATTTTGATAGTCAGTTCTTTAACTATCAAAATGAATAATTAAAAATAAAACCAAATAGATCCATTGGTTTAGTACACAGCGTCACTTGGCCTTTAATGATAATATATTGGTTGAAATGCCAAAAATAATATATTAGTTTTAATATAATAATATTCTAAAATCTTTTATTTTGATACTTTGGAAAATAACTTAAAATCATATTCAATTTTCCTTCAACTATCATTTCAAAATATTGCTAAAAACATTATTTATTAATTAACATTTGGAAATCGATCCAAATTTGTCATTCCTAAAACAACCGTTACGAAATCTCCTTTTCGTTTCGTTATTTGAACACCATAATCGTCACTTATCCTTTTAGAATAACTCATTCTAAATCTCATCTCTTTATTTTGAAAATATCGTTATATTTTCACAAAATCTCCTTTTTCATTTCTTTGCTGTAGAAATATCATTTCATATTCTCAAGCCTTTATTAAATTCCTTTACTTTGGAATTCTAATATATGTATATTTCCAACTTCTTCAATTGATGTTACATTATTATTTCACAAAATAATTCACTTCTAATATTTCCGTCATTACAACTAATACATCCTTCGATAATCCTGAAGTCGTTCAAGTTGGGTTATTTTAATTACCTCTCAGACCTTGATCAACAAAATTCTTATCTTAAGATAAATACGAGTTGTAATTCAAAAACCCCTATTCAATCTAATATCGACCAATACCAATTCACTATTTTATTGAAAATATGGTTTTATAAAACCTTCTTACTTTTGAAATCTCCCTTTTAAATATGCTATTATTAACTAAATTCATTGATTTAGTAAATGATAAATAAAACATCAACCTTTAAACTTCAACTTCTTTGAACTATTTATTTTTATTATCTAGATTCTTATTACAAATTTCATTTCCAAAACTTTTACCAAATTCAATTGCAAGAATACCTTTACCCAAACCTTTTAATTATTTCCTTTGGAAAAATCTTGTTTAAAATCCCATCCATTTCACTTAACGCCCTCAGAAGGTAACGTTAATTTAAAATTAATGCTTTAATTTCACATCTCTCTTTATAAACATATTTACACAACTCTGGTTTAATATAAAACCCTTTTTTATCTCGATTTCCTTTTTACTTAATCCAGACATTTATTTTAAGCTTATCGCATTCACTTAAAATCACTTTATACGTTCATTCACCAAATTTGGTTTAAATATAAACCGTTCATAGGCTTCCTTAGAAATTCAATTATATTTCATTACCACTTCAATTACTTATTTTACTGAACTTTATTTAAATAAGTAATTCCTTAATTAAAATTAACTTCATCGTTACCTGGAATCCATATCCAGTTTCCTTTTTATTTATTATTAAATTAAACTCCATTCGCTAAATTATTACATTAGATTAATCGGCATAAACTAATTCAATTTAATAATCAATTTTTGTTAAGTTGGTTTGGTAAAATTTAAAACATGATTAACTCGTTGATCAATTCTAATTTGTCTTTTCTTTTAAATTAATTAATAATATAATTAATTTAAATTAACCCATTTACTTCGATTATTATTAAATAAATAATAAATCAATTAATATAATCCCATTTTTGTTATTAATTAAAAACAGTTAATCCCAATTATTAATCGTTACATTAATCCTTGCTCACCTGCTTATCCATCTTATTAATATAAGAATTAGTTTTTTAAATCATCTAACAATTTAGATGAGGCACGTGCTTCGTACACGGTATATTTTTGGTACAAAAATGGTATTTGTGGTTAAAACAATCAATATATACGTGGGCTTCGCACACGGTATATTTTTCTTACAAAAATGGTATTTGTGGTTAAAACGATCAATATATGCGTGTGCTTCACACACAGTATATTTTTAATACAAAAATGGTATTTATGGTTAAAACAATCAATATATGTGTGTGCTTCGCACACAGCATATTTTTCTTTTTATAAACTTCTCTTAAAAAATATATTTAAAATTTTATATTCAATTATAAAATAAGTTTTATAATTTCATTTCTAATGGTTCACCTAATGGTAAATCAATCTTTATAAAACGATTATAATTTAGGTCATCTACTGTCTATTTCTCAACCAATATTTCTCATTGGTTAATATCAAGGGTTCAACAGTAATCAAAAATCAATCCATCATCCAATCAGGTTGGTTAAACAGTGGATGTGATATAACATGAAAATAAATAATAAATTTGAGGAATCCGGTTGGGTCCCTCCAACCTGTTCTTCCCTGTATTCAATATGACAATCTATAATAAACATGAATAATTTATTCAACTGGTGACGGTCAACTAACAACCATTTAAGCATCCAATTCAGTTTTTATGTTTATATTATTATAAACGTAACCAACAAGGTAAGTTACCTCCATTGGAATTAATCGTTAAAAATAACGATTTCATTTTATTTAAATTAAACAAACATTTAATTTAAATAATATATAAATATTAAACAAACAATCATCAACCATTCAATGAGTAGCAATCATAGCACACAAACCATAAAACCCGGTGGGATAACTGAGTGAGTTTAACTCACCTTGGTTTTATTCGTTGTTTGAATAAAATTAAACAATCGTTTAATTTTATCAAAAATCTCGTTAGCTTACCGTGTTGATCAGACCAGCTCCATTACGTCGCCTTCGTCTGTACGATTCCAATGAGTCTAAGTTTGTCTGCTTCTGATAAGGTATGGCCGAGATACAAAAATTAAAATTAGTATATATATATATATTTAAATAGTGACTTAACATTATTTATGATTTGGGGCTTACTATCATTCAGTCGTCCCACCTCCATTCCTTAAAAGACCCATGTTCAAACATTCCTTTCCATACTTTTTCCCAAATTCCCACACACGCCTTGTATTTATTCCCTCTCTCACATTTCTTTTTAAATAACTTGAATCCCCAAAAGCCCATCAATCCGATACCAGCCCACGCAAAACACTTCGACCCGCTTAATATTTTCTCCACCAAACAATGTTAAACCCGACTACCCAGTTCCCTGAGAACAAAAGTCGCGATCCCTTTAATGAAAAAAAACGGAGCTTACTTCACCAAAAATTTGACTGTCGCCGTCATACCATAGCATCGGACCATCGACGATCGCCACAGGCAGGCGCGCCTCCCCCTTGGCTTTCCATCCCGACCCTCCTTTCATCCAACTGTGCCATGTGGCCCCCAAAATCAATGAAAACGCAGAAACAGTTATACTCCGTTCATCTAAGTGTTGCGCTCCCCTCCGACCATCGTTGGTTGTGCCATTGCCGCAGCTAGATCCCCTTAGACCCCAGCTCTAACCTTTCTTCAAGTCACCCAGGTTAATTCGCCACCAATGATTTAAAAAAAATCAAAGTTCGAAGCTCTTTCAAAACTACAAACTGAAACTTCTATCGGCCACCACGTCAGCCACCGACCATCAGACCACCAGCGACCTCCATCGTCCGATCCGCCTCCCTCCAGGCTTCACCTTTCCCGTTGACACCTTCTCCTAATCCTCCTCCTATGGATCGTGAAAAATCAAAAACCAAATGCCATTGAAACTGGAAAACCAGATCTATAATCGCCCGCCGCCGCCACTACCTGCCACCGCGTCCTACCAAACTCCAGACGTGGGTTCCCCTTCCCGTCCTCTACACTTCTTCTTTTGGAACCTTAGACAAATGTTGAATCGATCAAGAGTTTTAAATTTTTGTTTGGAGGAGGCTTTGATTTTGTTCAGCAGGAAGAAAGCGAACAGAAAGGAGATAGATTTATACTGGAAGACACCGTGAATATCGCGTTTACTTGGGGCTGCAGTAGTTTGGCTATGAAGTAATTGGTTGTGTGGGTGTCAAGGCAAAGAAATGGATTAATTTATTAATTTTCTTTTATTACTTAATATAATTGAATTATTACTATGTACATTAAACGTTTCATGCTCATACCACCACATACAATCTCCAAAAGCAGTGAAAATTTACATACCACTACGTCTTGACGATACGGTCCCAATGAAACTAATTTCACTAAAAACGGAGACCATTTGCAAAAATAGCTATTTTTAATGCTTATATAATATCGATAAATTATTAATTTAATTACAAAACAATTAAATTAAAAAGTAATGAAATTATTATTTTCATACATATCCGCATATATCATTCCAAATATAACCAGTATGGATTTATAACTCAACACAAGTATTTTTGAGTCAAACCATATCCAAATATATAGAAATTCCATATTAAATAAACATTATAATTTAATAACGGTTTCCATAGCGAGTATTTTAAAATTTGATTTGGCCATAACTAACAATTTGTAACACGAAATCCAGATTTTTCTCTTTCATATGAAAATTATAATAAATAAGATTACAACATTTCTAGTTTCACAGAAATCCGACTTATATCGGATCCGGTATATCAAATTGAAGTTCAAAACTCAATATTACAAACTACCGCGCCATTTCGAGCGCTCGATTTATATTATATATAAATTTAACGATCAAAATTCCTTTTAAATAAACGAATTCAATATTAAAATCCATTAATATTCCAAATAAAATATTTAAAATAATAAATATATTAAATATCTGACCACTAGAAATATGGGACAATACACTTGTCGTTTGAAATATGTCTATTAAAATAATCAGGCATAATTTGCAATAACTGTCGCTAACGGTCTTTTGTAAGATTTGAAACCTTATGGCAAGATTGAATGCAAAAAGGAATTTTGGTTATTGGTTAAACCAAAATATTAAATTAAAGATTATATTAAAGGAAGATAACCGTTAACCGTGCGAAAAATATAAATATAAACATAAACGTTTTCCGTCTGAATCTACGTAAACGACAAAATGTACATTATAATTAATGTTTGAAGGTATTCATTAATGGAATAATACATGTAAATGTAATCCTTATTATATTAATATATTTGTGGTGACCAATGTAGCAATTAATATGATTGATTACTATAAACCGGGCCGTAAATTAATAAATGACCATTGTAACCAACGTTGATTTAGGGAAAGCAAACCTTAATAAGGAAATTAGATCTAATGGTTACAATTCCTAAGATTTGTTAGGATTAGTTTGTAAACCACAATTAGGAAATTTAATTTATAACCACATTAAGACACAAGGTTAGGCTCAACTTTTGGTAGAAGTCTGCCAGGACCCGAACGGCAAATCCAGCATCCACAAGTGTTCAGCTTAATATAAGAGGTCTGGTGCATATATATAAATATGTGTGTGTGTATAAAACAGAAAATAAACGAATAAATAAAATTAGTAATGTATGTTGGAGTACGACAAATAGATTTTTCGGGACTGACAAGATAAGGATATCCATTGTTAATTAATGTTTTAGGAAAAATATGGCCGTTAGGCTCATAAATGACATTAATTATGAAATAAATGTTAATAAAAGAAAATGAGAGATTTGATGGTTGCCTTAGGACAATATGACTGTTATGGTTATAAATGACAATAAACCTATGAACAGAAATAAATGGAATAAAAAGGGGACTAATGAGTATTGATTGTCGTTTTAAATGCTAAGTCCAATAAGGAAAAATAATCAAATGTATATCCAAGGATTAGGATGATATAACTTTCCTCATTTATACAAGTCAATATAGAACTTATAAATAAAAGTTAGAATTGGACTTGGTGGGTTAATAATGTGAAGCATTATTAACCATAGGAACCCGTGATGATAATTAACTGTATGCGTATGATATTTCCGTGAAGAGAAACTAAACAGGAATAACCCAATAACATTGCCTGCTTCATCCCAGTAGAGAAGAGTATTAAAGGCTAATTGGGTACAATCTTCGTATATAGCCCGCTTCCTTGGGTCTTAAGTGGCTTGGGTCAAGGAGTCCACCAGGGAGTAGGTATTCTAGTTTAGGAGTCTTAAATGGTGTGTGTGAGGCCAACCTAAACCTGGAAATCTAAAAATGTTCGATAATACTACCTATCCTTCGGGAAGTAGTAAGCGACTAAGGATATTATCAAATGAGACCATCTAGATGGTAAAGTGAAACTGTGACGGCCCGCCCCGCACCAGCCTGCATTTCCTCCGGAAGTGCGCTGTACACATGCCCGACTAGCACAGAACGGTCGCCAAAGAAAGGAAAGAAGGGAATGAACTAATCAAGGAACCTGTAGGATGTCTCACAGCGCATGGAATAAAATATAATAATAACATACTTGGCATAAAACAGGTGAGACAGTGCATAAGATGATAACTAAAATCAATCATCAATCATCAGAGCAGCGGAAATCCAAACACAGCTTATTACAATTTTCCAAATTTACTGTCTCTAAACAAAAGAAAGCTAAAGTAGAAGATACACCACCAATGCCCAAGCAGTGATCTTCAACAACACAGGGAGAATATTATGTATATAGTACGTGGAAGCCTCCTGCTCGTCTCCAGATCATCTACCCGTGCATCACCAGCTAACCTGTCTCTAGTCTGCTCGTGTGAGCACCCAGAGTAATAAGAGGAGACATAAAACTCTGGGTCAGACATAAAGCCTGGTATGAGCGATAAGCATCTAAACAGAATAATAACAGGTATACTAAACCATACCTGAACCTGGACCTGCAACCAAAGAGTTAGTACCACATACCGTACAATACTCTAAGGTGCCAGAATAAACAGTGTAAGAATACGGGGGTGGGGTGTGCATGTCATAATGATAGCAAACAAATCATCCATAGCAACCATCCTCACATTTCTCACTCAGTGCGTAAAGCATACGATATCTACCACTTTGGAACACTAGACAAACTGAGGTAACGACGAATCCCGACTTGTAGAAACCCTGCTATAACCAAGCTAAACATATGGGGTCATGACCAACATTTCAATGACCCACTTCATTGGTTGTAGCCCTTGGTCCTACTGATGCCATAATGGCCCTGAACCCGCCTTCGTACCTCCTACCATAGTGATCCAAAGCTATAGACGTCGATAACTCCTTGGCACGCATCCCGCAGCAAAGCCCAACCATGAAGCGAACCCGTTGATTCCCATCTGAATCTTGAGCTCTAACTTCTCATTTGGACTTCCTTTGCATCTCGGGTTTGGTCGAATTGGAGTGGGTCTTCAGAAGAGTTGTGGTGTAGTAGCAGTCCTAGAATTCGGTTCGGTTCGGTAGTCATCACCCTCGACGGTTCGGTTCGGTGGTCATCTTTTCATTCGATTCGGGTCGGATACTCCACATCGGGTCGGGTCGGTGTCCTCCTCCGGGTCGGTTCGGGTTGTTGTCTTCCTTCTCGTGTTCCGATCCGCTCCCACGTTTCTTCACGTATTCCGATCCGATCCCCACTTGCTGTCTGATCCGCGTGGCTTTCCCTCTTGCTAGTCCTCCAAAGAGCTTACTTCCTATCCGAGCCCTGCGTCTCCTATCCGATCCGATCTGGCCTCCATTATTCTTCCGATCCGATCCGCTCTCTATAATTCCGATCCGATCCCCTCGTCCACTCCAACTCAAAGTAAACGGCCTTCCTTCTCGCCAAGCCTCCTATGTGCCAAACCCCAGTTCGGGTCGGTTTTCTTGCCCAGTTCACATATCCGATCCGAGCCCTCATCCGATCCGAACCGGTTAGGGACCTGCACATTTCTGCAACTTTCCAGCAAGCTTTCTACGCCATTCGACGATGTTTTCGACCAATTTAACTATTCTAATCAATCATAAAACATACCATAGGGTCATAGCAACATGTAATAGCAATCACAAATAGCAAACAACAATCCAAATGAATCAAAATGGATCAAAAGTGACTAAAACTTCATATTTTCCCATAACATGTTTAAGTAGAACTAATCATAGGGTTAACAAAACTTAATCAAATCGAACCAAATTTCTAACAGAAGCATAAAATATTATTTAAGAATTTCTAAACATTTTTCCAGAATATATTAGTGTATAAATTCGCTAATCTTCACTAATTACCCTTAATTACCGTAATTAGTGTAAAAACGATGCTATCACTCACCTTTGCCACAACTAAAACTCCAAAACTGAAATATTCTCTGATTTGGCACTGTTCCCAATCTTACATAGCAGCTCTACCTCGGTTCTCGTGCTAGTACTCCTTGATTTGATGTTTGCTAAGCCTAATCTTCAATTAGGAAGTGATTAAGAGGTGTTTTGAAGAGATTTAGAGGGTGGAGGCCATGGCTAGGTTAAGAGGAATGAATAGTGACGGCTGAAAAATGAGAAAAAGGTATTCTCCAAACCCTAACAGCCCTTTTAAACTCCTAATCCCGAAATTTCCCTTTGGGCCTAGCTGTTAATCACCCGGTTAAGCCCAATTAAGCTGTTTTCACCATCTGAAACTTGTTTCAGCCATATCTCCCATACGGTGAGTCCGTTTGGCTAATGTGACCACTCTACGGAAAGAGAAACCATCATCCGAAGCCAATGGAAGTGGTTTCAAGTCTAAATTCCTTTCCAGTCAAAAGTTATGGCCAAAACAGTATCAACTAGGGGTAAAATGGTCATTTAAAAATCGGGGAAAATCATGAACATGGGAAATGACCACAATAGTCGTCTCCCAAAGTTACATGACCATACGACTTCGTATGTGAAAGAAATAAATATCCTACGACCCTATGATGCGTAGAATACGGGTCGTTACACTCTTCCCCCATTAAGAAATTTCGTCCCCGAAATTCCTTAACCCAAAACATACAAAGGATCCCGCATGCCTAACAACCACATACATCCATCAAACATGCAAAACAAGCAAAACAAGCAAAACAAACCTATCCTAACATGCGGAAAACTAAATCGAAGTCAAAATCTTACCAGGCAAAGAGTTCCGGGTGCGTCTTCCTAATGTTCTCCTCTGTCTCCCAAGTACAATCATTCTCGTCCTCGCCCCACTGAACCTTGACTAGCTTCACCGCCTTTCTTCGAAGTTGCTTCATGTCGTGCACGACAATACGGGCCGGCTTGCGGTTCCCAACCGCCTCGGGTTCTACTTCGAAGTCCTCTAACTGATCAGGTGAAATAGTCATATCTGAGTCGTGAACGAACTTCCTTAGTTGGGAAACATGAAAAACGTTATGAACTCCCGCCATCTTCTCTGGTAAGTCAATTCTATATGCCAAATTCCCGACTAGTTCAAGAACAGGGAATGGGCCAACGAATCTTGGTGCCAACTTGCCTCTCCTGCCAAATCGTATTACGCTCTTCAACGGAGAGATCTTGACAAACACCAAGTCACCAACGGAGAATTTTAAGTCTCTTCTTCTCTTATCAGCATAACTTTTCTACCTATCTTGGGCTGCCTTCATTCGTTGTTGAATGATCTTGATTTTATCTGAAGTTTCCCTCACCACATCTGGTCCAAGCATAAACTTCTCGCCAGTCTCTATCCAACATGATGGTGAGTTACACGGTCTTCCGTACAAAGCTTCAAACGGAGCCATACCGATACTGGATTGGTAGCTATTATTATATGCAAACTCTACTAGATGCAAATGGTCATCCCATGATCCACCAAAATCCAATATACATGCTCTCAAGAGGTCTTCCAAAATACGGTTCACCCTCTCCGTCTGACCGTCGGTCTGAGGATGATATGCGGTACTGAGATGTAACTCTGACCCTAGAGCCTCTTGTAAGCTCTTCCAAAACCCACTAGTGAACAACGGATCTCGGTCGCTCACAATGCCTTTAGGTACTCCATGAAATCTCACTACCCACTTCATATACAATTCTGCTAATTTAGCTGCCGTTCTGGTCGATTTGACTGGTATAAACCTTGCGCTTTTAGTCAATCGATCCACAATCACCCAAATGCTATCATGTCCCGATCTAGTCCTTGGTAAACCATCGATGAAATCCATCGAGACCTGCTCCCATTTCCATTCGGGAATTTCTAATAGCTGTAACAACCCACTAGGCTTCTTTTGCTCTGCTTTAACTAGCTGGCAATTCATGCACTTGGATATAAATTTCCCAACGTCTCTTTTCATCCCTTCCCAGTAGTAGGTCTGCTTCATATCTCGATACATCTTATTACCACCGGGGTGTATAGTCAGTTTTGAGTGATGACATTCTCTAAGCACTTCATCTCTCAATCTATTGACATTGGGTACAACAAGCTTTCCATTCTTTCTAAGCCATCCATCTCGATCAAGCCCATACTTGTTCACCTCCTCATCGACACACATCTCTAACTCGGAGATGATTTCCAATAGGTTAGGATCGTCCCTCTGACTAGAGCCGATCCACTCAATTAAAGTGGGTCTGATCGTCAAACTTGCTAACATTTCTGGATCCAATTCGCACTTTGGTCTGAAATCAAACCCCGCGATATACTCCAGTTGCTTCCATTCAAGGAACATAGCCCCTAAGCTGGCATGTCTTCTACTCAATGCATCAGCCACCGCATTGCCCTTTCCCGGTGTGTATGCGATGTCAAAATCATAGGAAGCTAAGAACTCTAACCATCTCTGCTGACGGAGATTCAGATCTTTCTGGGAGAAGAGATACTTTAACGACTTATGATCTGTAAACAGCACAAATCTTTCTCCCAAGAGATAGTGTCTCCACATCTTTAACGCGAACACGATCGCTGCCAATTCTAAATCATGGGTAGGGTATCTTCTCTCGTGCGGTTTCAATTGCTGACTTGCGTAAGCTACAACCCTACCGCCTTGCATCAATACAGCACCCAGTCCGGTACCACAGGCATCCGTGTATACCGTCATCTCTTCATCCCCCTTAGGAATGACTAACACTGGTGCGCTTGTCAACTTGTCCTTTAGACTTTTGAATGCATTCTCGCACCTTTCATCCCAGACAAAAGCTTGATTCTTCTTGGTCAACTGGGTCAATGGTGCTGCTATCTTGGAGAAACCTTGGATAAACTTACGATAATATCCAGCTAATCCCAAGAAACTTCTCACATCAGTTACATTCTTGGGCGTAGGCCAATCTTGTACCGTAGCCACCTTCGCCGGGTCCACGGCAATACCATTCTCTGATACAACATGGCCCAAGAACCTCACTTCCCTCTTCCAGAAGTGACACTTAGAAAACTTTGCTTTCAATTGGTGTTTTCTCAACACCTCCATCGCTACTCTTAAATGTTCCTTGTGTTCTTCCTCTGTCCCCGAATAGACCAAAATATCATCAACGAACACAAGGACAAACTTATTCAACTGATCTCTGAATACCCCTATTCATAAGATCCACAAAATATGCTGGGGCATTGGTCAGCCCGAATGGCATGACCAACCATTCATGAAATCCAGACGGCGTTCGAAATGCCGTTTTAGCTATACTCTCAGCTTCCACTCTAAGCTGATGAAAACCTGTCGCGAGATCCAACTGAGAGAACACTCTCGCGCCACTCAACTGATCGAACAAATCATCTATCCGCGGGAGAGGATACTTATTCTTCCTCGTCACTTTATTCAACTCGCGGTAGTCTACACACAAACGAAGGGAACCATCCGCCTTGGTAGCAAACACAACTGGTGCTCCCCATTCAGAAACACTCCTTCTGATAAATCCCTTCTTCAAAAGATCGCTGACTTGCACCTCGAGCTCTCGCTGCTCCCTTGGTGCCATACGACGAAGTGGCATCACTATAGGCCTAGCATCTTTTACCAAATCAATACGGAACTCAATCTCTCGGTGTGGTGGAAGTCCGGTCACTTCTTCGAAAACCTCCGGATACTGGCCAACCACGGGCAAACCTGACAACTCACTATGCGGAATGTCGAGGGAGCTTAGAAAACTAGCCAATACCCCCTTACTGGGTAAACCACCAAACACTATCCTCCGCCCATCATCCGCTCTAGCTGTCACCAAAAAGCCCTCACAGTCTACCACCACCCCATACCTTCGGAGCCAATCTACTCCCAAAATAATGCCAAACCCAGTAAAGCCCAAAACAAAGTAATCACAGACAAACATGCATCCATGACTCGATAAGACCACATTACGACAAATCATGCTAAGGCTAGTCGAACCACCAATCGGGTTCGTCACTACTAAAGGTCTATCGACAATCTCGGGCTCCAATCCTAACCTATCTACCAGGTCACTAGATATGAAAGAACTGGAAGCTCCGGTATCAAACAAAACTCTAACAGGAACATCATAAACAGAAAGCATACCTTGAATGACGACATTCTTTCCCTTCGTCGCCGCAGTTGGGGCATTCGACGAAGAGGGAATAGCACTGAGAGCATATGCTTTCACCATTTGCTTTTCTTTAGGGTTTGCGGACACTTGTCCTTGTGATGTCCCATTTGGCCACAGTTGAAGCACTTCCTATCCGCTGGCTTGGCCCGACAATTACTAGCATAATGGCCCTTCTTACCACAGCTGAAGCACTCAACATCTTGCTTATTCTTCTTCTTCTGGCCATCCTTAGTCTGACTCTGCTTTCTTTTATTTTGGGAACCACCCTTACCTCCACCACTTGCTTGTGGCTTTGGCTCATCTGCGGATGCAACCTCAGTCTTCGGCTTAGGGTAGAGACTTTCCGATCTTAATGCTTTCCCCACAATCGATTCAAATGTCTCATCGATGTGGTTAATAAGTTTTTCCCCCAAGTACTGATCCAAACCAGTTATGAATTTCTCATTCTTTTTCTCGGCGGTATCAATAAGAGATAACCCATATTTTGACAAAGTGTCAAATTCAGCAATATACTCCGAGACAGCTCTGCCATTCTGCTTGAGCTCCAAGAACTTCTTAAACAGCACTGAGTTCTGAGCAGCTGGAATGAACTTCTCACTAAAGCGAGCCTTAAACTGCTCCCAAGTAATCTGATCTTCGGGAGTAGCTGCCTTTATAGCATTCCACCAATTCATTGCCCGCCCTTGCAGCTGACGGGACGCTAGCTTTCTTTTCATCGCATCCTCGATACCCAAATCCTCGAAGATACGTTCGCAACTATCCAACCAATCCTGAACATCCGTAGCCGACTCCGTTCCGTGGAATGACTTCCCACCAAGACTAGTATAATCCTTATTCAGCTTGGCGAAGTCGACTCTTGGCGCCTGCACTACTGGACCACCACCATTTCCACCATTGGGAGCTGCTCTCTGTACATCTCTAAGCATCTCTCTCATGAGGTCAGTAAACATCGTCCTCATGTCAGCAACATTCCCATTATTGGCCCCTCTACCGGTACCTCTAACATATCGGCTCATCGTCAATCTGAAAAAGGAAACGATTAACGACTCCATAGTGGTGCTAGTGCAGCACGACTTCATCCTTATACTAGTAGTAGTATATATATATATATAGCTTTTAAAAACCAAAGTAATCACAAATACGCTCTCTCGTATACGTATATTATCTCTCCCTGATAACTTCCCTAGGTTAACTATGCAACCTAGAGCTCTGATACCAAGTGTGACGGCCCGCCCCGCACCAGCCTGCATTTCCTCCGGAAGTGCGCTGTACACATGCCCGACTAGCACAGAACGGTAACCAAAGAAAGGAAAGAAGGGAATGAACTAATCAAGGAACCTGTAGGATGTCTCACAGCGCATGGAATAAAATATAATAATAACATACTTGGCATAAAACAGGTGAGACAGTGCATAAGCTGATAACTAAAATCAATCATCAGAGCAGCGGAAATCCAAACACAGCTTATTACAATTTTCCAAATTTACTGCCTCTAAACAAAAGAAAGCTAAAGTAGAAGATACACCACCAATGCCCAAGCAGTGATCTTCAACAACACAGGGAGAATATTATGTATATAGTACGTGGAAGCCTCCTGCTCGTCTCCAGATCATCTACCCGTGCATCACCAGCTAACCTGTCTCTAGTCTGCTCGTGTGAGCACCCAGAGTAATAAGAGGAGACATAAAACTCTGGGTCAGACATAAAGCCTGGTATGAGCGATAAGCATCTAAACAGAATAATAACAGGTATACTAAACCATACCTGAACCTGGACCTGCAACCAAAGAGTTAGTACCACATACCGTACAATACTCTAAGGTGCCAGAATAAACAGTGCAAGAATATGGGGGTGGGGTGTGCATGTCATAATGATAGCAAACAAATCATCCATAGCAACCATCCTCACATTTCTCACTCAGTGCGTAAAGCATATGATATCTACCACTTTGGAACACTAGACAAACTAAGGTAACGACGAATCCCGACTTGTAGAAACCCTGCTATAACCAAGCTAAACATATGGGGTCATGACCAACATTTCAGTGACCCACTTCATTGGTTGTAGCCCTTGGTCCTACCGATGCCATAATGGCCCTGAACCCGCCTTCGTACCTCCTACCATAGTGATCCAAAGCTATAGACGTCGATAACTCCTTGGCACGCGTCCCGCAGCAAAGCCCAACCATGAAGCGAAGCCGTTGATTCCCATCTGAATCTTGAGCTCTAACTTCTCATTTGGAATTCCTTTGCATCTCGGGTTTGGTCGAATTGGAGTGGGTCTTCAGAAGAGTTGTCATGCAGTAGCAGTCCTAGAATTCAGTTCGGTTCGGTAGTCATCACCTCGACGGTTCGGTTCGGTGGTCATCTTTTCATTCGATTCGGGTCGGATACTCCACATCGGGTCGGGTCGGTGTCCTCCTCCGGGTCGGTTCGGGTTGCTGTCTTCCTTCTCGTGTTCCGATCCGCTCCCACGTTTCTTCACATATTCCAATCCGATCCCCACTTGCTGTCTGATCCGCGTGGCTTTCCCTCTTGCTAGTCCTCCAAAGAGCTTACTTCCTATCCGAGCCCTGCGTCTCCTATCTGATCCAATCTGGCCTCCATTATTCTTCCGATCTGATCCGCTCTCTATAATTCCGATCTGATCCCCTCGTCCACTCCAACTCAAAGTAAACGGCCTTCCTTCTCGCCAAGCCTCCTATGTGCCAAACCCCAGTTCGGGTCGGTTTTCTTGCCCAGTTCACATATCCGATCCGAGCCCTCATTCGATCCGAACCGGTTAGGGACCTGCACATTTCTGCAACTTTCCAGCGAGCTTTCTACGCCATTCGACGACGTTTTCGACCAATTTAACTATTCTAATCAATCATAAAACATACCATAGGGTCATAGCAACATGTAATAGCAATCACACACAGCAAACAACAATCCAAATGAATCAAAATGGATCAAAAGTGACTAAAACTTCATATTTTCCCATATCATGTTTAAGTAGAACTAATCATAGGGTTAACAAAACTTAATCAAATCGAACCAAATTTCTAACAGAAGCATAAAATATTATTTAAGAATTTCTAAACATTTTTCTAGAATTTATTAGTGTATAAATTCGCTAATCTTCACTAATTACCCTTAATTACCGTAATTAGTGTCAAAACGATGCAATCACTCACCTTTGCCATAACTAAAACCCCAAAACTGAAATATTCTCTGATTTGGCGTTGTTCCCAATCTTACACAGCAGCTCTACCTCGGTTCTCATGCTAATACTCCTTGATTTGATGTTTGCTAAGCCTAATCTTCAATTAGGAAGTGATTAAGAGGTGTTTTGGAGAGATTTAGAGGGTGGAGGTCATGGCTAGGTTAAGAGGAATGAATAGTGACGGCTGAAAAATGAGAAAAAGGTATTCTCCAAACCCTAACAGCCCTTTTAAACTCCTAATCCCGAAATTTCCCTTTGGGCCTAGCTGTTAATCACCCGGTTAAGCCCAATTAAGCTGTTTTCACCATCTGAAACTTGTTTCAGCCATATCTCCCATACGGTGAGTCCGTTTGGCTAATGTGATCACTCTACGGAAAGAGAAACCATCATCTGAAGCCAATGGAAGTGGTTTCAGGTCAAAATTCCTTTCCAGTCAAAAGTTATGGCCAAAACAGTATCAACTAGGGGTAAAATGGTCATTTAAAAATCGGGGAAAATCATGAACATGGAAAATGACCTCAATAGTCGTCTCCCAAAGTTACATGACCATACGACTTCGTATGTGAAAGAAATAAATATCCTACGACCCTATGATGCGTAGAATACGGGTCGTTACAGAAACACCCTCTCTCACCTTACACGGGGTATGGATTTATATGAATTAATGATAAAAGCCTTAACTAGTAGGGCCCCGTAGCTAGTGCCCTCTAGTTTATGTTAACGTTGAATAAATCATCGAGAAGTATTAAGTGACCAACAAGTCCTCCTAGGGTCTTAAGTGATCGGGAGAATCCACCCTATCTATCATTTGATAGTGAGGTGTTAAATAACTAAGGATGTGCGCGTGAATATATATAAAAAAACTCCATAATTAGGAGTCCACTCTCGATTAAATAACCAACCATGTTCTGGTATAAAGGCTTCATAAATATATGCGTAAACATTCTATCTCAGTTTCATATTTTGGGTATACTACCTTGGTAAGGGTAGCTAGAATCATGCATAATCATTTTTCAAGGATAGGCTAGAATTGCTAACGTTGGTAGGCATACATCTTAAGTTGAACCAAACGGGATACATCTTTGTATTATAATTTGTGTTGTGCATTTCCTGTTCACCAGAATCTTGTTGTTCTGACCCCTCCACATTACAACCTCCCAGGTTCTCTAGAGAAGGCTGGGTTCTCGCATGTGTTTAGGTTTGGCATTTGGTTCTCATTCACTCTCATGCTCGGTATTGAAGGTAGTTACTTGAGTTAATTCTCAACATAAGCCGATCTTCCTATTTAGTGGGTTCTTTTAAGGATTTAGATGCATATATATAATTTATTTATATTTTTAAACATACAAATACGTTCATTCACTATCTATACAGAAATCCTAAACCTAGGCTCTGATACCAGATGTAACAACTCGAATTTCTACAGGCCATGTTTTCTTTCAAAAATTCCAATCTATCAAAGCCCGAGTTGGCTTATCTAGTATCATGCAGGAAAGACACAGATAATAAATATATCAGAGCTCAGTAAACATCTCACTGCGGAATGGATATAATATAATATAGCTTTACCGAAGTAAATAATACTATCGAACCAATATCCAAAGCTATTATATCTCTACCACAAACCTAACCTGGGAGTGTGTTATAAGGAGGGGGTTAGAACACAAAGTTCTGGTGATTGGAAAAATTATAAATTCTAAAATAACCCTACATATACCGTTCAGTTATGTTTTCTTATTTATTAGGTTGTTTGGGTTAACAGCACTCAAGGTTCTTTACTCACGTCGTACCCATCTACTTTCCGGTAGATTAACATAATATAGTATATATATAGCTACCCCCAACATATTAAGGTACCCCTCATAGTACCTTCCTCGCAGGGTCTCCACCGTCATGCCACGGAAGTGTAACAACCCAGAATTTTGGAACCAATTTAAAATTTTTATTTTAGAAATTTTAATGGATTTTAATATTTTAAATAATTTATTTTAAATAATAACGATTAAAAATTTATTTTAATCGAAGTTAGAATGAATATATTTATTTTAATTATAAAAGGAGTAAGAAATAGCGCGATAGTTTGAAAATTTGAATTTGAACTTTGACTGAATGTACAGGATTCATAATAAATTGGATTTTGGTAAAACCAAAAATATTTAAATCTGTTTAAAAATATCTTTCCAATGAATCTGAAAAATTGAAATTTCATTGCGGGAATAAAAAGTTATGGTCAGTTAAATATTCAGAATAGTCGCTATGGAATTTATATATTTTTTTAATATAAAATATAGCCATTTTGCAAACGACCTCTGTTTTCGACAAAACCAGTTAGGTTGGATTCGGATTGTCAAATTATTGCTAGATTCCAATTTTCATAATTTTTGGAATCAATATGTGAGCGTGGCAAAAGAAAACGTGTTTTGTCAATTTCAGTCAAATTGGATCAATCAGAAAATGACCATTTTCAAACAATCTCCAAAGTTGAAGAAATTACTTTTGTTAGGACCGTATCGTCAAAACATAAATAGAAATATTTTTTCTGTAATTTTTAGAGTTAGTATGTGGCCCCGGTAAATTAAAATGTATGATCAAATTACATAATTAAATATTTTATATTTTAAACTAAAGAAAAGTGGGCTGAGACGATCAAACAGGCTGACGGGACCTAGTCCATTGTGTCCGGAATAGGGGTATTTGGCTAGGGGCAACTTTAGTTGGGCTGGATTCGGAGTTAGTATGAGATAACGGGTTTTTTTAAATTAATGAATTAAATAATTTAATATTTTAATATTATAAATACCCGACCAAATGGAAACCCTAAAATTCTAACACATACGTAGCCGCCATTCACATTTTCAATGGCCAGAAAGCTCCTAATTTTAAACGCTAAAAACTTCAGATTCAATCAATGGAATTCAATAATTTCTAAAGCGAAATCAAATAGGAAAGAGGGGCCTTGGATTCTATATGGGAGTGATTGGATTTAATAAAGATTTGAGCATGAATTTTCGTCTCAAACACGAGACGTTCGCTGGCATTTTTTGAAGGAATGGGACCTTCGAACTGAGTGCCCTTCACGGCGTGGGAGGAGGAGGCGTGGGGCTTCGTCGAGGTGGTCTCTGATCAGCGGTCAAGGCTTGTGATGGTGGTGCAATTTGGAAGAAAGGGGCGGGATGTATGGGTTCACGGTTACAGGAGGTATACGGGAAGAAGATGACTTAATATATGTAATTAGAGAATAATTGTAAATTTAATTAATTTATAAATGTAATTAAGCTTTGAACTTCGATAACTTGTTCATATTAATTCAGAATTCGATGAAATTTGGTGCGTTGGAATCGTCTTTCCGAGATCTACACAATGAAACAGACCAGAGCAGAAACGGAGCCATCTTCAATTTTTGTCAAAATAAAACCCAATGTGAGATTTCTTTTTCTAAAATTAAAATTAATTATTATTGCATTGAAAATTTTTATATACGCTGTCAAGATTCGATTTTGTGTTGTATGTGATATGAATTGGTTGATATTATTTTGTAGTGATCCGTTGGATCTAACTTGAATTGTTAGAATTGTTTGTACAATAAAAATATTTCTTTTATTGTATATATAATCATGAAATTGTTAGGATTGTATGTAAAATTATAAATATCATTTTGTTAGAATCATGTTATGTTAATTAAAAAATATCATTTTGTTAGAATAATGTTATGTTAATTTAAAAATATCATTTTGTTAGAATCATGTTATGTTAATTAAAAAATATCATTTTGTTAGAATCATGTTATGTTTAAATAAAATGTCATTTTAGTTAGAAATGTTATGTTTAAATAAAAATGTCATTTTAGTTAGAAAAGTTATGTTTAAATAAAAATGTCATTTTAGTTAGAAATGTTATGTGTAAATAAAAATGTCATTTTAGTTAGAAATGTTATGTTTAAATAAAAATATCATTTTAGTTAGAAATGTTATGTTTAAAAAAAAATGTCATTTATTTAGAATATCTTTTTGTGAAAATAAAAATTGTCATTTAGTTAGAATATCTTTTTGAAAATAAAAATTGTCATTTAGTTAGAATATCTTTTTCTAAATACAAAAATGTCATTTTAGTTAGAAATGTCATGTTAAAATAAAAATATCAATTTTTATTTGTAATGTTAGAAACTAGAATTATAAACAAATAAAAATATTCATTTTTATTTGTCACGTTAAATAGTGAAATTTTATACAAATAAAAATATCCTTTTATTTGTCATATTTAAAAATAGAATTGCTGCCAAATAAATACTTTCTTTTATTTGTCACTAGGAAACATTAAACATGTTATATAAATAAATTATCTTTTTATATTATCATTAGGACATTAAAACATGTTATGTAAATAAATTATCCTTTCATATTGTCATTAGAACTAGAACATATGTATGTTGACAAAATTATCTTTTTATTTTGTCACTTGGATTTGAAAACATGTATGTAGACAAAATTGTCTTTTTATTTTTTCATTGGAAGAATAGAACATGTATGCAAATAAAATACATATTTATTTGACATTAGAAACATGTAGAGAAATTATGTTAACTATATACATTTTTATTTGACATTAGAAATATAATAACATGTTTTTTTCATTATCATCAACATGTTAGCGGAATTAGAATTGGTTAAATTCATTAACCAATGATTCGTTTAGATGAACTGTTGTTGTTTAGAAAACCCCACACGGGTATTGGGATGATATTTGATATACACTAGTCCCAATATTTAATTGTATGAGAATCGATGGATTGACAGTTTGTGATGAGCATTATTTGTTTATTTATTTTAATGCTCACACAAGTGTAAACTTCACTCTGGATGTAAATGGATTGTTAAATGATTATGTATCATTATTGTTGTATGCATGTGATGTATGAAAATCCATATAACTGAAAATATATAGTAATTGATTGAGTTGCATTCCGATTCAGAATATCTTTTATATAAGAATATTTTAAAATAAAGAACATTTTTATAGAAATAATATTTTAAAATAAATTTAGTGAAGAATAAAACTATGATTTTATGTCCATTTTTGGATGGACACAAAAATTATAAAAATATGAAGCCGGGTTAAGCCATTTTTAACCCAAATGGGTTTATCGATTGATTTTATTTATTTAAAATGAATATCGAAAAGAAAGTGATTTCAAATTTTAATATTTTGAAAATATTAATATTTTAATATTATAAAGATATAAAATATTCAACTTTGATTTAAAATTGAAAATGAAGTTGGAATCGTTTTAAGATAAATAAATAGACGATTTATAAAATACGATTTAAATGGAAATCAACGAGATATATATAGTATATATATTATATATACTATATATATTTAATGGCCTGAATAGAATGCGCCGTGCAGCGACCGTTCGCGAATTTCGACCATTAACTTCAAATTGATGTAACGGGAGATCCGACCATCGGATTCTCCTAAAACCAGAATCATTGGGCTCGTATCGAAAAGAGATTTTCAACAAATATAAGAGTTTTGAAATCTAATGGCTGGATTTGGAATTATGTCCAAATCAAATTTGGAAAAGTTCGCTATGGATGCAATTCGGTGGCCGTTATTGGAAACCGACTGTACATGCCTTAATAAAATTATTACAAATATGGAAAAATTATATAAAGTCATAACAAATGACTTGGAAAGATTTTGGATGAAAAATTCCATATTTGAAAAGATAAAAATATACTTTTATCGAAATGAACTAGTTATTAACTAGAATAAATCTTTATATTAAGATTTAATGAAGTTTTCCAATCAATTAATATTTAATTGGAAATAAATAAATAAATTGAATTTGGGTTTGTCATGAATGGTGTCTTAAATAACACTGTTCTTAAACCCCGTATGAAAAGAATATATTTATTAATTAAGATTATTAGAGTTCCAATTATATTTAGTAATTGGAATAAAATGAAATGTGAATTGGGTTTATTGCGAACTGTGTTTTTAACGACATTCGTTGTTTAACCCAATTAGCAGTGAAGATATAATTTGAAATTTATAAATCTTTTTAATAAGATTTAATGGAAATTTTCCGAAGTAAATTTTTCTAATTTAATAGAAGAAATGGGAATTGCATGGAATTCGATTTAATAATAATCGAGATGAACTTCTGTAAAAGAAGACCGTTATTATATATGGAATTTAATAGGCTTTGCGGTTATTTCATTTATATTATTAGTCTGTTATGGAAATTTATATCGATTATATATTGATTTGATTTCTGTGAAAATTCCATATTTAATGGAAGATGATTTTATGTTTACCACCAACTGTGTTTTAAATGACATTGGTTCTTTAACCCAGTTAAAGATAAGATTAATTTCTTATAGTTGAATAATCATTAAATAATGATTTTTGATATTAAAACCAAATTGGAGTTTTAATGATTCTTTAAAAAGAAGATTAAAGAATAAATTTAAAAGAATTTATCTTTGATAAAATTAATGGGAACCTTTCCCTAATAATGTGAATATTTTATTAAAAGAATATTTTGAATTGGAACGAGACGTATGATGTGTTTCTATAGCACTTAAGTATTGATTATAAAATACGCGAGTTATTCGGAAAGATTGGGTTCAACCCATTCTGAATAATTACTATGACGATTAAAAGTCGAAGTTAAAGACGGTGGTTGAAGACCGGAGGTCTTCGCATCGTTTGGATGATTACTGATGTCTTGATTGGGAGGCATCCCAAGACAAGGTAATAAGTGGTGATGTCCAGACGTACTTGGAGATCGATGAATATGCGAGAGCCTCTCTTCTGTATTGGACATATGGGACGAGGAATAAGATGTCTCCGGTTTCGTTCAAACCCAGAACAGACTTTTAAATGGATGTATGTCTGACATTGGATTTTATTCTGTGCTGATTGATTTCTATTATATATATATATATATCTGTTTGGTGGCGGAGAATTTATTCTCTTGCTTAACACCCTTCTTTGAGACGTACGTGCGCAGAGGTTATATATTGATAGTTATCAGTCGCATGGCGTGAATTGTCAGTGTGGCATGCCAAGATGAAAATGATCAAGGCTTATTGTTGAAAAGCAGAGCCATGTGGTTGATGATCAAAGCACAGCTTTATTTAGCATA
This sequence comes from Allium sativum, assembly GCA_030737875.1. Taxonomy (NCBI): domain Eukaryota; kingdom Viridiplantae; phylum Streptophyta; class Magnoliopsida; order Asparagales; family Amaryllidaceae; genus Allium; species Allium sativum. Next base: position 1,008,565,486 of record CM060916.1, read on the forward strand.
GCTTTGTGTAGCATTACTTCGCGAGCCTCACACCCCGGTATGAACCAAAAACGAGAGAAGGACCCCAGGGAGAACATATGTTTCTTTCTAGGTAGAAGTGGTGTCATGGTATGGAGCCCGGACATTTTTACTTACGTGGATGATGGAAAGAGAGGTACCTCGGATTTGAGTACCTAGTGGCTCTTTATTTATGCCCCATAGGGCGGGGAGACGTATTTTTCCGGCATTACCAATCCACTAACATATTTGTGGACCAGCCCTGGCGTACCTAGGTGCAGTTGCGGCTGATCCTGAGGCACGAGTTAGAGTGTCTCGAATTCAGTAAGGATGATTCCTTGCCTTAGTTCATGATGGAAATCCAGCTTTTAATACGACACCATACGGTTTTGATTATATAACTAGTATAGCGACATAGTATATGGTAGTTATGCCGTCTATGATTGATACATTATGATTGAAATGTTTTTGAAACATATATACACTAATAATATCAAATCCGTTTTATCGTATAAAGAATTTTTGACCATTATTAGGTAAAACTCTTTCCTCCGGTTTGTGTTGCATTGTGTGATGGGACTTGAGTCTTAATGGTATAATTTTTCTAAAAAAGCATTGCGTGGTTTAACGATTTACTTTATTTCATGCACTGGCAATCCAATGGAGTAAACCCGTTCCGCGTTAGCAGCGTGGTCCCATGATTGGCCTTATTATTAAATAGGTTAAGCAAGATTTCTCATACCAGTCCCATGACTGACTCGTAGTTTGTTTCACTTGCAAACTCAGGTGCCCATATTTTTCCACACAGGCATGCGAGTAGCTTATTTTGCAGAAGTTTATTATTAAGCAGGATTTCGGATCGACGATTAAAGTTATTTCCAGAGAATTGATAGTCTTCCACTGTGTTAGTTTAATCATTCTTGTATTACATTTATTGTAAATTGTCTTCCGCTGTTTTATATTCGATGTACTCTGATATTTTGTACACTGATGTAACATTTATATAATGTTTATAAAAGCCTTCTGTTATTTGTTCTGATGTGTTGTATAACCATAGTTAGCGTATCCGACGATTTCCCACGAGGGGAATTTTCGGGCCATTACTTGTGGTATCAGAGCTTTGGTTAACATAAATCTTTGGGGTACAACTCGTTAGTACTGAACAAAAGACTCATCAGGGTAGGATTAGAAATATCCTATAAAAGAATACTCATTAGAGATAGGATCAGTAGCATCCTAGAATGAGAAAACTCATTAGAGATGGGGATAGAAATTCCCTAGAATGAGTTGAGAGTGACAAGTTCATAATTAACCTATTTGTGATTATATATATAATCCGATCTTAGAAAATATGATTTTTGAATATATAAAAGTTATATATATTTGAAAAATTAATTAACTAATTGACTGATGATTGTGTTGTGTGACTATTAGTTCAACTAGTAAAATTATTGAAACCAATTAAAGAAGGAAAGTTGAGTTGGTTAATTTAACAACTTTTAGCTCCGTTCCTTTTCGAGGACGAAAAGATTTTAAGTGGGGGAGATTGTAACAACCTCGAATTTTGTGACCAATTTAAAAATTTTATTTTAGAAACTTTAATGGATTTTAATATTTTAAATAATAACAATTAAAAATTTATTTTAATTGAAGTTAGCATGAATATATTTATTTTAATTATAAAAGGAGTTAGAAATAGCTCGGTAGTCTAAAAATTTGAATTTGAACTTTGACTGAATGTACAGGATTCAAAATAAATAGGATTTTGGTAAAACCAAAAATATTTAAATCTGTTTAAAAATATCTTTCCAACGAATCTGAAAAATTGAAATTTCATAGCTGGAATAAAAAGTTTGGTCAGTTAAATATTCAGAATAGTCACTATGAAATTTTTATATATATATTTTAATATAAAATATAGCCATTTCGCAAACGACCTCCGTTTTCAATGAAACCAGTCAGGTTGGATCCGAAATGTCAAATTATTGCTAGATTCCAATTTTCATAATTTTTGGAATCAATATGTGAGCGTGGTAAAAGAAAACGTGTTTTGTCAATTTCAGTCAAACTGGATCAACCAGAAAATGACCATTTCTCAAACGATCTACAAATTCGACGAAATTAATTTTTTTAGGACCGTACCGTCAAAACATAACTAGAAATATTTTTTCTGTAATTTTTAAAGTCAGTATGTGGCCCTGGTAAATTAAAATGTATGATCAAATTAAATAATTAAATGTTTTATATTTTAAACTAAAAAAAAGTGGGCTGAGACGATCAAACGGGCTGACGGGACCTGGTCCATTGTGTCCGGAATAGGGGTATCTGGTTAGGGGCAACATTAGTTAGGCTGGATTCGAAGCTAGTATGAGATAACTGGTTTTTTAAATTAATGAATTAAATAATTTAATATTTTAATATTATAAATACCCAACCAAATGGAAACCCTAAAACTCTAACACAGACGCAGCCGCCATTCACATTTTCAATGGCCAGAAAGCTCCTAATTTTAAATGCTAAAAACTTCAAATTCAATCAAAGGAATTCAATAATTTCTGAAGCGAAATCAAATAGGAAAGAGAGGCCTTGGATTCTATACGGGAGTGATTGGATTTAATAAAGAATTGAGCACGAATTTTCGTCTCAAATACGAGACGTTCGCTGGCGTTTTTCGAAGGGATGGGACCTTCGAACTGAGCGCCCTTCAGGGCGTGGGAGGAGGAGGCATGGGGCTTCGTCGAGGTGGTATCCAATCGGCGGTCAAGGCTTTTGATGGTGGTGCGATTTGGAAGAAAGGGGCGGGATGTATGGGTTCACGGTTACAGGAGGTATACGAGAAGAAGATGACTTGATATATGCAATTAGAGATTAATTGTAAATTTAATTAATTTATAAATGTATTTAAGCTTTGAACTTCGATAACTTGTTCATATTAATTCAGAATTCGATGAAATTTGGTGCGTTGGAATCGTCTTTCCGAGATCTACACAATGAAATAGACCAGAGCAGAAAAGGAGCCATCTTCAATTTTTGTCAGAATAAAACCCAATGTGAGATTTATTTAAAAAAAATTAATTATTATTGCATTGGAAAATTTATATACACTGTCAAGATACGATTTTGTGTTGTATGTGATATGAATTGGTTGAAATTGTTTTGTAGCGATCCATTGGATCTAATTTGAATTGTTAGAATTGATCGTACAATAAAAATATTTCTTTTATTGTATATACAATCATGAAATTGTTAGGATTGTACGTAAAATTATAAATATCATTTTGTTAGAATCATGTTATGTTAATTAAAAAATATCATTTTGTTAGAATAATGTTATGTTAATTAAAAAATATCATTTTGTTAGAATCATGTTATGTTAATTAAAAAAATATCATTTTGTTAGAATCATGTTATGTTTAAATAAAAATGTCATTTTAGTTAGAAATGTTATGTTTAAATAAAAATGTCATTTTAGTTAGAAATGTTATGTTTAAATAAAAATGTCATTTTAGTTAGAAATGTTATGTTAAAAAAAATGTCATTTATACATAATATCTTTTTGTGAAAATAAAAATTGTCATTTAGTTAGAATATCTTTTTGAAAATAAAAATTGTCATTTAGTTGGAATATCTTTTTGTAAATACAAAAATGTCATTTTAGTTAGAAATGTAATGTTAAAATAAAAATATCATTTTTTATTTGTTATGTTAAAAACTAGAATAATAAAAATATTCATTTTTATTTGTCATGTTAAATAATGAAATTTTATACAAATAAAAATATCCTTTTATTTGTCATATATAAAAATAGAATTGCTGTCAAATAAAAACTTTCTTTTATTTGTCATTCGGAAACATCAAACATGTTATATAAATAAATTATCTTTTTATATTGTCATTAGAACATTAAAACATGTTATGTAAATAAATTATCCTTTTATAGCGTCATTAGAACTAGAACATATGTATGTTGACAAAATTATCTTTTTATTTGTCACTTGAATTTGAAAACATGTATGTAGACAAAATTGTCTTTTTATTTTTGTCATTAGAAGAATAGAACATGTATGTAAATAAAATACATATTTATTTGACATTAGAAACATGTAGAGAAATTATGCGAATCAAATACATTTTTATTTGACATTAGAAATATAATAACATGTTTTGTTCATTATCATCAACATGTTAGCGGAATTAGAATTGGTTTAATTCATTAACTAATGATTCATTTAGATGAACTGTACTTGTTTGAAAACCCCACACGGGTATTGGGATGATGTTTGACATGCACTAGTCTCAATATTTAATTGTATGTCAATTGATGAATTGACAGTTTGTGATGAGCGTTATTTATTTATTTATTTATTTATTTTAATGCTCACACAATTGTAAACTTCACTCTGGATGTAAAAGGACTGTTGAATGATTATGTATCATTATTGTTGTATACATATGATGTTTGAAAATCCATATAACTGAAAATATATCATAATTGATTGAGTCGCATTCCGATTCAGAATATCTTTTATATAAGAATATTTTAAAATAAAGAACATTTTTATATAAAGAATATTTTAAAATAAATTTAATGAAGAATAAAACTATAATTTTTATGTCCATTTTTGGATGGACACACAAATTATAAAAGTACGAAGCCGGGTTAAGTATAGAAATGCCATTTTTAACCCAAACGGGTTTATCGATCGATTTTATTTATTTTAAAATGAATATTGAAAAGAAAGTGATTTCAAAATTTAATATTTTGAAAATATTAATATTTTAATATGATAAAGATATAAAATATTCAATTTTGATTTAAAATTGAAAATGAAGTTGGAATCGTTTTAAGATAAATAAATAAACGATTTATAAAATACGATTTAAATGGAAATTGACGAGGTATATATAGTATATATATTATATATATTTAATGGCCTGAATAGAACGCGCCGCACAGCGACCGTTCGCGAATTTCGACCATTAACTTCAAATTGATGTAATGGGAGATCCGACTGTCGGATTCTCCTAAAACCGGAACCGTTGGGTTCGTATCGAAAATAACTTTTCAATGAATAAAAGAGTTTTGAAATCTAATGGTTGGATTTGTACTTATGTCCAAATCAAATTTGGAAAAGGTCGTTATGGATGTAGTTCGGTGGCCGTTATTGGAAACCGACTGTACAGGCCTTAATAAAATTAATAAAAATATGGAAAAATTATATAAAATCATATTAATTGATTTGGAAAGATTTTGGATGAAAATTCTATATTTGAAAAGATAAAAATATATTTTTATCGAAATGAACTAGTTATTAACTAGAATAAATCTTCAAATTATAATTTAATGAAGTTTTCCAATCAATTAATATTTAATTGGGATTAAATAAATAAATTGAATTTGGGTTTGTCATGAATGGTGTCTTAAATAACACTGTTCTTAAACCCCGTATGAAAAGAATAAATCTTTTAATTAAGATTATTAGAGTTCTAATTATATTTAGTAATTGGATTATAATGAAATGTGAATTGGGTTTATTGTGAACTGTGTTTTTAACGACATTCGTTGTTTAACCCAATTAACTGTGAAGATATGATTTGAAATTTATAAATATTTTTATTAAGATTTAATGGAAATTTTCCAGAGTAAAGTTTTCCAATTTAATAGAAGAAATGGGAATTGAATGGAATTCGATTTAACAATAATCGAGATGAACTTCTGTAAAAGAAGACCGTTATTATATATGGAATTTTATAGGCTTTGACGTTATTCCATTTATATTATTAGTCTGATACAGAAATTTATATCGATTATATATTGATTTGATTTCTGTGAAAATTCCATATTTAATGGAAGATGATTTTGGGTTTATCGCGAACTATGTTTTAAATGACATTGGTTCTTTAACCCAGTTAAAGATAAGATTAATTTCTTAAAGTTGAATAATCATTAAATAATTATTTTTGATACTAAAACCAAATTGGAGTTTTAATGAATCTTTAAAAGAAGATTAAAGAATAAATTTAAAAGAATTTATCTTTGATAAAATTAATGGGAACTTTTCCCTAATAAAGTGAATATTTTATTAAAAGAATATTTTGAATTGGAATGAGGCGTATGATGTGTTTCTATGGCACTTAAGCATTGATTATAAAATACGCAAGTTATTCGGAAAGACCAGGTTCAACCCAGTCTGAATAATTACTACGACGATTAAAAGTCGAAGATGAAGACGGTGGTTGAAGACCGGAGTTCTTCACATCCTTTGGATGATTACTGATGTCTTGATTGGGAGGCATCCTAAGACAAGGTAATAACTGGTGATCGTCCAGACGTACTTGGAGATCGACGGATATGCAAGAACCTCTCTTCTGTATTAGACATATAGGACGAGGAATAAGGTGTCTCCGGTTTCGTTTAGACCCAGAACGGACTTGTAAATGGATGTATGTCTAACATTGCATTTTATTCTATGTTGATTGATTTCTATTATATATATATCTGTTTGGTGGCAGAGAATTTATTCTCTTGCTTAACACCCTTCTCTGAGATGTACGAGCTCAGAGGTTATATATTGATAGTTATCAGTCGCATGGCGTGAATTGTCAGTGTGGCATGCCAAGATGCATATGATCATGGCTTATTGTTGAAAAGTAGAGCCTTGTGGTTGATTATCAAAGCACAGCTTTATTTAGCATAGCTTTGTGTAGCATTACTTCGCGAGCCTCCCACCCTGCTATGAACCAGAAACGGGAGAAGGACCCTAGGGAGAACATGCGTTTCTTTCTAGATAGAAGTGGTGTCATGGTATGGAGCCCAGACATTTTTTACTTATGTGGATGATGGAAAGCGAGGTACCTCGGATTTGAGTCCCTACTGGCTCTTTATTTACGCCCCATAGGGTGAGGAGATGTATTGTTCAGGCATTACCAATCCACTAACATATTTGTGGACCGGCCCTAGCGCTCCTAGGTGCAGTTGCGAATGATCCTACGGTACGGACTAGAGTGTCTCGAATTCGGTAAGTACGATCCCTTGCCTTGGTTCATGATGGAAATCCGACTTCCAATACGACACCATATGGTTTTGATTGTATAACTAGTATGGCGACATAGTATATGGTAGCTATGTCGTTTATGATTGATACATTATGATTGAAATGTTTTTGAAACATATATACACTAATAATATCAAATCCGTTTTATCATATCAAGCATTTTTTACCATTATTAGGTAAAACTCTATCCTCCGGTTTGCATTGCATTGTGTGATGGGATTTGAGTCTTATAATGGTTTAATTTTTCTAAAAAAACATTGCATGGCTTAACGATTTACTTTATTTCATGCACTGGCAATCCAATGGAGTAAACTCGTTCCGCGTTAGTAGCGTGGTCCCGTGATTTGCCTTATTATTAAATAGGTTAAGTAAGATTTTTTCATACCAGTCCCATGACTGACTCGTAGTTTGTTTCACCTGCAAACTCGGGTGCCCATATTTTTCCACACGGGTAGTCGAGTAGCTTGTTTTGCAGATGTTTATTATTGAGTAGGATTCTGGATCGAAGCTTAAAGCTGTGTCCAGAGCATTGATAGTTTTCCGATGTGTTAGTTTAATAATTCTTATATTACATTTATTGTAAATTACCTTCCCTTGTATTATATTCGATGTACTCTGATATTCTGTACTCTGATGTAATATTTATAAAATGTTTATAAAAGCCTTCTGTTATTTTTTCTAATGTGTTGTATGCCCAGAGTTAGCGTATCTGGCGATTTCCCATAAGGGGAATTTTCGGGTCATTATAGGAAGCGAGTCCTCCGCCGAACGACATAAGGAAATCCAAATCATTACGCCACGTCACCACATGGAACCATCATCGCTATGCCATGCAAGTGTACGAATCGTCATATCCAAACTCCTCAATCGAATCAAGCCTCAACATGGAGTAATACCCTAATGTCTACGATACACCACCCCGGTGCGTGTATCTAGACCCTCACACGTACGTACTGTCTACTGCATACCGAGTCCCGTAATAGGGATGCATCTAATGCACGGAACTCGGTTGGATGCTTTCCATATCTGTATATGTCCGCTCAAAGGACCTATGGTGTAGATATCTAGAGTATGGTCTGCATTTTCACTGTGGCTATGGTCCCACCCTGACCCCTTCCTTAACTAGTGAAAGGCTACATCAAGAACTAACTGACGTGCCCCTAGCAAATAATCTATCATCCAATTTTGTGTGTCCCTCAACCAACCTCTCAATAGTGAAAGATCGATGGTCTCTAGGTTTAGCTCTAGTCTTTTTGCATCCCAGAGACTGCTGATGATGGGTAGCCGATGATTACTATCCTTAATTTGTAACTGACTAACCTTTCCCGAGGCCAATCGCTGAATCACCCAATGTCATCCGTCATTGCCTTCTGACTGCCAAACTATCGTTGCAGTCAAGGTATACTCACTGGGTGGTACCGCAGACCAAAACTCTACGAGTATAGCCTGAGCATGTACTGCAACAGAGGACCACCATGGAGTACCCTACCACGTCCCTCGGAAGTCGCGTACTTCCCTCCAGTCCCAACGAGCAAGCAAGCAGAATAATCAGATGGGCGTACTCCTCTTGTGTCTACAAACACCACGATGATCTACCTCATTGGGTTCTTCACGTTCGTACGTGCAGAATGGTCCAAGCGCATCAAACAAACGTGTTATTAGACCCTATGTCTAATCTTTTAATCAAGCGCTTACTTTATCTTATCAGATTACTGATTAACAAGATTACCCGAACATTCCCTTTTATTCAAGTTTCCAGGTTTCCCTGAGCCCTCTTATATTCCTAAGGAATGGACCCTTCTCGCTTATTAATCTCACAGATTTAATTTAACTATGTTTTATGTCCATTAATAAACACATAACATGTTGTTCCCTAGATTGTAACTAACGAAAGTAATCTACAATCTTTTTACATTATTACCATGTCATTTATTGTTTACAAATTACAGTAACATGTTCTACTAGATGTATAATTAGTATATCTTGTCTCAATCCACATGTTTTCTGTTAACATGTTACTTAATATATATAATTAAGTACAACTTATTTTATTCCATAAGCCTACCTCATTCTTTCTTATTTAATCAAGACCTCGTCTTACGCTGTCATCACAACCTATTATTGTTGTTTACTAATTAACTTAGTTCTCTTAACTAAGGTTTATTAATAAGTTCCCTCTTTATTTATAATATCCCATGTTATAATTCCACTTGTCCTTAGGACAAGCCTGCCTATTATATTACATTCTCATTCATATAATTAATTATAATAGGTTATATTCTCCATTCTTCACATTTTCCTTGGTTTTTTAAAATTAACCAAAAATTTACTGTTGTAACATCCATTTATTTACCATCTTTATATTCTCATTATTTTAGGAAAATATTTCACACACCTCATTATATTGATTAATGGAATGATTTAAGGGTCCATTTCCATAACGTACATAAATCAAGGTTCGTAGTTGTAAGCTATTTCTTTTACTTTCGTCGTGATCATACTCATATCTTTTTATTTGATTAGTGTGCAATACAGTAATAGAATCCCTATTTCACACTAATCCCTTTTCCCCTTTCTTTTCTTGCAACTACGTTCTTAGTAATTTTATCGATATGGAAATGTATCAATTTTTCCCAAATCCATCTAACTCGGTCCACTACAAATTTCCCCTTTTTATTTTTTGAGTTAGATGTTATTTACAATTTCCAAATCACAGTAAATTTTCCATGCAAATTAGGCACATTGTAACAACCCGTAAAATCTGGGCCAGTTTAAAATTTTTATTTTGGCAATTTTAGCGAATTCTGATTATTTAAAATGAATTATTTTAAATAATATCGACGAGAAATTTATTTTGAAAATAATTCGAACGTATATATTTATACGCGTAGTCGTTAGAATATAAATATTTATATATAATTATAAATAGAATTGAAAATGGCGCGGTAGTTCGATAATTCGATTTCAAACTTCAATTGAGTGTACCGGGTGCAAAACAATCCGGATTTTAGTGAAACCAAAAATGATAGGATCTAATAGTGAATATCTTTCCAACGAATCCGAATAATCGAAATTTCATAGTGGGAATCAAAAGATATGTCCAGTTGAAAATTCTGAATAGTCGCTATGGAATTCAGGCCCTTAAAAATGGACATTTTGCAAATGACCTCGGAATTCGACGAAACCAGTTTTGTTGGGTCCGGGATGTCAAACTATTGCTAGATTCCAAATTTTATAATTTTTCGAATCAGTATGTGAGCGTGGTAAAGGAAAATGCGTTTGACCATTTTCAGTGGATTTTAATCGACTGGAAATTGGCCATTTTTCTAACGGTCTCAGAATTCGACGAAATTAGTTTTGTTAGGACCGTATCGTCAATACGAAGCTAGAAAATATTTTTATGGAATTTTTCTAGTCAGTATGTTACCCCGGTAATTTGAAATGTACGTTTAAAATTCAATATACTGATTTCAATGTAAATTTAACGGAAACTGATTCAAACGGTCGAATCAGCTTACGATACATATCCCATTGTGTTCGGAATGGGGGTAATTCGCTATGGACGACAGGCGGTGGGCCTCGTTTCGAGGTCTTAGGTAAAAGTCAACTTTATGCAATTAAATTAATAAAAAAAAAAAATATATCTTTCTCTTTTATCCTCCAGGCCCCCCCCCCCCGTTCAAAAAAATTAAATTTCAGAATAGGAAAAAAAAAAAAAAAAAGAGGGCGGAGCCCTAAAATCGCTCGACGGAGCCACATCGCGCGAGGCGTTGCTCCCCCCATCTCCGACAACTCCTCCGCCGCCCTCTCAGGTGAACCCCCCCCCCCTCGTCTTCCCCCCCCTCCGCTCGATTACAGCGACCCCCCCCCTTTGTTCCACTTCGAATCGGAAACCCACCCGCCTCCTGCCCAAATCGAACCCCACTACTCCGCCTCCGCACCACCAGCTCGGACCAGCACGCCCTCCGACGATCTGCAGAAACCCCCCTATCTGTAAGTATTTTTATTTTTATTTTTAAAAGTATAAAACTGATTTCGTTTTTTTTAGTATAAAACTGATTTCGATTTTTAAAATAAAAACTGATTTCGTTTTTTTTTAGTATAAAACTGATTTCGATTTTTAAAATAAAAACTGATTTCGTTTTTAAGGTATAAAACTGATTTTTTTTTAAAAACAAAATTAAAACTGATTTTTATTTTTGGATTTGTAAATAGGAAAAGTAAAGATCTTTTAAAGGGAAAAGATTTAGATTTTAAATAAAAAAGATTTAAACTTTAGAATAGGAAAAGATTAGAACTTTAGAAAAAAAATAAAGATCATATTTTTAAATAGAAAAAAAACATAATTTTTATTAAGGTAGAAAGATGGTTTCGTTGCAAAAGAATTGATTTTTCGATGCAAAGGATTGGATTTTTAATTAGCAAAGGATTTGATTTTTTATCATTAGAGAGAATACGAATTTTTGATTAGAAAAATTAAGTTTCTTTGATTAGAAAACTAGATTTCTAAGCTATGATAAATAAGATTTCAAAGTTAAGTAAAAGGTATGATCTTTATATTTTTAAAAGAAATAAAAATATGATTTTTATATATTGAACTTCGATAGAAAAATAGAATTTTTATATATTGAACTTCGATAGAAAAATAGAATTTTTATATATTGAACTTCGATAGAAAAATAGAATTTTTATATATTGAACATCGAAGTAAAAATTCGATTTTTATATATTGAATAGCGAAGTAAAAATGTGATTTTTACGTATGTAGTGAAAGCAGCAACGAAGGTGACAAAAAGGCGAAACGACGAAGACTTCTGCAAATGAAGAGCCGTGGAGCTAGGATAGCTAATCTGTGAGAATTTCTCACCTTTCAATTTACTTTTCTAGTTATATATATACTAGGATGCAGACGGTGCTTAGTAGCACCCGACACCCGTCCACAGACCATGGACTTGTTTGTTTGACTGTTTGGTGATTGATTGCGATATTGGTTTGAATGTGGTTTGTGGTGTGAATAATCGAATCGATAAATTGGTTAGGATTAGACGTGCGCCGTTATAAGGCGAAGGAGTAAGGCTAGGTTAGACTCTTACTCCAAATGTTGTGGTTTGTTCTCGAACTATCCGACGCTTTCCTTTACGGGGAAGTTACGGGTCTTCACAGTTGGTATCAGAGCTTTGGTTTACAAAGCTAGAGAACAAGACACATTAGAACCATACGAAAGAATTCATCAGATATTGGATTAGTAATATCCAATGGAATGACTCGTTAGAGATGGGATCAGTAGTATCCTAGAACGAGTGTGAAGAGTATATTTTTGAAAATGAAAACAAAATTTTGTTTTGAAATTTAAATCAATTATTCGTATTTGATTATCTATTTATATTGAGTTGGACAGTCCAGTATATATAGATTTTGCGTATACGTCTGATCCACGTGTATTTGAAATTTTAATATATTGGATAGATATAGCAACACACTCTAGTCGCCCGAAGATGATATTGATGATAGCGATCGCATCATCAACCTTTATATTCGTGTTTCGAAGGTGTGATTTCTATATATTTCCATTAGACTGGTGTGAGAACCAAATCTTATATAGCTATAACACTTTGTTGTGATTTGGCATCAAAACATGATTTTTTGTATATGTATCAAAATTATGAATTTGAAACTCTAATTCACTAATTGATTGATGTTTGTGTTGTTTGTTTATTTGTTTGCTAATTTTGAATCATTATGCCTAATTGAATCAAATATTGAATTGTATTGAAATTTGGTCGCATTTGCTTGCATATACATATACTTACATTGAACAGGTCATAGCAAGGAGGCTAGAGCAGAGAATAAAATTTGTTTGCCCGACAAATAGGTACATGTTTACTACATAATTTCCTGTTTTGTTTGGGTGATGATGATTTTGTGAGCCTATTGGCTAGCCGCTTGGCTTTTTCTTTTTCTTTTTGAGAACTGAAGGACCGGGGAAGCTATTTGAAATTCCCCGATGCTCCCGGTGCAGGGGAGGTTATGGCGAAATTTTTCAAAAATTTAGGGAGTTAGCCAAATTTTTGAAATTTTGAAAATTCTCAGAAACTGAAAAGTTGGAGAATGGAAGCCAGACCGAGCGTAGAGTTGATTAATCAAACCACTTTCGACTTTGTTCCTTTTCGGGGACGAAAAGTTTTAAGTGGGGGAGATTGTAACAACCCGTAAAATCTGGGCCAGTTTAAAATTTTTATTTTGGCAATTTTAGCGAATTCTGATTATTTAAAATGAATTATTTTAAATAATATCGACGAGAAATTTATTTTGAAAATAATTCGAACGTATATATTTATACGCGTAGTCGTTAGAATATAAATATTTATATATAATTATAAATAGAATTGAAAATGGCGCGGTAGTTCGATAATTCGATTTCAAACTTCAATTGAGTGTACCGGGTGCAAAACAATCCGGATTTTAGTGAAACCAAAAATGATAGGATCTAATAGTGAATATCTTTCCAACGAATCCGAATAATCGAAATTTCATAGTGGGAATCAAAAGATATGTCCAGTTGAAAATTCTGAATAGTCGCTATGGAATTCAGGCCCTTAAAAATGGACATTTTGCAAATGACCTCGGAATTCGACGAAACCAGTTTTGTTGGGTCCGGGATGTCAAACTATTGCTAGATTCCAAATTTTATAATTTTTCGAATCAGTATGTGAGCGTGGTAAAGGAAAATGCGTTTGACCATTTTCAGTGGATTTTAATCGACTGGAAATTGGCCATTTTTCTAACGGTCTCAGAATTCGACGAAATTAGTTTTGTTAGGACCGTATCGTCAATACGAAGCTAGAAAATATTTTTATGGAATTTTTCTAGTCAGTATGTTACCCCGGTAATTTGAAATGTACGTTTAAAATTCAATATACTGATTTCAATGTAAATTTAACGGAAACTGATTCAAACGGTCGAATCAGCTTACGATACATATCCCATTGTGTTCGGAATGGGGGTAATTCGCTATGGACGACAGGCGGTGGGCCTCGTTTCGAGGTCTTAGGTAAAAGTCAACTTTATGCAATTAAATTAATAAAAAAAAAATAATAATATATCTTTCTCTTTTATCCTCCAGGCCCCCCCCCCCCCCCCCCCGTTCAAAAAAATTAAATTTCAGAATAGGAAAAAAAAAAAAAGAGGGCGGAGCCCTAAAATCGCTCGACGGAGCCACATCGCGCGAGGCGCTGCTCCCCCCATCTCCGACAACTCCTCCGCCGCCCTCTCAGGTGAACCCCCCCCCCCCCCCCTCGTCTTCCCCCCCCCCTCCGCTCGATTACAGCGACCCCCCCTTTGTTCCACTTCGAATCGGAAACCCACCCGCCTCCTGCCCAAATCGAACCCCACTACTCCGCCTCCGCACCACCAGCTCGGACCAGCACGCCCTCCGACGATCTGCAGAAACCCCCCTATCTGTAAGTATTTTTATTTTTATTTTTAAAAGTATAAAACTGATTTCGTTTTTTTTAGTATAAAACTGATTTCGATTTTTAAAATAAAAACTGATTTCGTTTTTTTTAGTATAAAACTGATTTCGATTTTTAAAATAAAAACTGATTTCGTTTTTAAGGTATAAAACTGATTTTTTTTTAAAAACAAAATTAAAACTGATTTTTATTTTTGGATTTGTAAATAGGAAAAGTAAAGATCTTTTAAAGGGAAAAGATTTAGATTTTAAATAAAAAAGATTTAAACTTTAGAATAGGAAAAGATTAGAACTTTAGAAAAAAAATAAAGATCATATTTTTAAATAGAAAAAAAACATAATTTTTATTAAGGTAGAAAGATGGTTTCGTTGCAAAAGAATTGATTTTTCGATGCAAAGGATTGGATTTTTAATTAGCAAAGGATTTGATTTTTTATCATTAGAGAGAATACGAATTTTTGATTAGAAAAATTAAGTTTCTTTGATTAGAAAACTAGATTTCTAAGCTATGATAAATAAGATTTCAAAGTTAAGTAAAAGGTATGATCTTTATATTTTTAAAAGAAATAAAAATATGATTTTTATATATTGAACTTCGATAGAAAAATAGAATTTTTATATATTGAACTTCGATAGAAAAATAGAATTTTTATATATTGAACTTCGATAGAAAAATAGAATTTTTATATATTGAACATCGAAGTAAAAATTCGATTTTTATATATTGAATAGCGAAGTAAAAATGTGATTTTTACGTATGTAGTGAAAGCAGCAACGAAGGTGACAAAAAGGCGAAACGACGAAGACTTCTGCAAATGAAGAGCCGTGGAGCTAGGATAGCTAATCTGTGAGAATTTCTCACCTTTCAATTTACTTTTCTAGTTATATATATACTAGGATGCAGACGGTGCTTAGTAGCACCCGACACCCGTCCACAGACCATGGACTTGTTTGTTTGACTGTTTGGTGATTGATTGCGATATTGGTTTGAATGTGGTTTGTGGTGTGAATAATCGAATCGATAAATTGGTTAGGATTAGACGTGCGCCGTTATAAGGCGAAGGAGTAAGGCTAGGTTAGACTCTTATTCCAAATGTTGTGGTTTGTTCTCGAACTATCCGACGCTTTCCTTTACGGGGAAGTTACGGGTCTTCACACACATCTATTCTTTTCCCATTATTCCTAATTTCATTGTAATTTGATTTACAATATATCCAATTTGTCATTAAACAACGTCTTCAGTAACATATTTACGTTTATTGTAAATTCCACATTTTTCAGTATTACAGTAGTTCTTAATCCAATTAACAGATTCATAGAATAGGTCTGTACATCAGTAATATTCTTAACATAACAGAAAATAAATTATATCACAATTACCACAATTTACAGTTAATTAACATGTTAAGAATAATAGGGAACATAAACGGTAAATATACCATTATCCAAAAGGTATAATTCTAAACCAACTCACCTAACTGCTTTCCAATCCTTGAATCTGATTCAGATATGTGATTTTGTGGTCTTCCTAACTGAATCTAGTATTAGACAACCACGAATTTACAAATCTGATACTAGAAGAGGGATAAATCAAATTCACAGGACTTACCTCACATTGATCAAAAATATGAATGCCTATGTTGTAGATTTACATTATTTATCTTCAAATATTGAATTAAAATCCTTAAAAGCTAATTTTTTAATTTCTGAAAGGTTTGGAGAGGGAAGAAAATGGCAGAGCCTTGTCGTCGTCTTAGAAAATATGAGTTGAAGGCTAGGCACTGCTAGTATGTTTATAGATGCGCAAGAATTTCTAGTCCGTCGGATTGTATAAAATAAAATCTGAATCGTTTAAAATCAGAAAACACATCACTAGGTAAACAGATCTGGCCCAGGGTAGGTCGACCCCTGTGTCGATCTACCTCTAAGGTGGATCGACGTTATGGTCAACACATGGGTCGACCCAAGTGAAGCCTGGGTCGACCCAACTCCTGGGTCTGAACTCGTTTTCCTACCGATTTTAATTTCTGATTAACGTTATATAATAATATTTACTTTATTTCTTAATATAACTGTCTAAATTATTATTTTCCAGTTATAACTTATGTATATAATTTCAAATTTCAAATTTTTACGTGTATATTTTCGTACAACCCTTTTAATTCTTTATTCGTTAATAACTCTCCCATACGGACTCCGTTTTGGGAAAGTCATATATCAAACCGAATAAGAAAAATGCCACGAACACAATGGTATATCTTTTAAGGCTAAAATATGAAATCATAATTTATCAATATTTTTAAGTCATTATTTATATAAAACACAGGGTCTTATAGAGTTTTGTAGGAGCTTGCAAGATGCTCTAGGTACACAGTTATGACTTGGAACGGTTTATCACCCTCAGACCGATGGATAGACTAAGAGGGTTAATAGAGTTTTCGAGGATTTATTAAGACTATGTATCGTAGACTTAAGAGGGACTTGGGAGGATCATCACCCATTGGTTGAGTTAGCATGCAATAATAGTTATCATACGAGCATCGGAATGGCACCGTTCGTGGCACTTTATGGACGATCGCGAAGATTGCCAACATGTTGGTGGGAGTCTAGGGACAGACTTCTACTTGGGCCTGAGATGATTAGAGAGACTTCTGAGAAGATAGACTTTATTCGCAAATGAATGAAAGCAGCTCAAGATAGCCAGAAGTCATATGCCGATAAGGAAGGACCGAATTGGAATTCGAGGTAGGAGATATGGTCTTTATCAAAGTGTCACCATTGAGGAATGTTGTTCGCTTTTTCTCGGTAGGGAAGTTCGCGCCAAGGTTTGTTGGGTCATTCACCATAGTTGAGAGGATATCTCAGATGGCCTATAGAGTTAGACTACCGAAAGAGGCTGGTGGGAGTTCATGACGTATTCCATGTTTCCCACTTAAGGAAATGCCTGCATGATTTAACAAAGGTAGTTGAACCGAGTACACTTGAGGAAGTAGAGACAGAGAAGGAGGCATCATTTAGAAAAGTTCCTACTCATATAATTAGATCGGAAGTGAAGAAGCTACGCAACAAGGAGATCAAGATAGTAAAGGTGCAGTGGGGAGAAGAACGCGACGATGCGACAAGGGAACCCTAAGACAAGATTCGCGCTTCTTACCCTTTTCTCTTTGAGAGTACGTTCTTAATTTCCTTTTTAAGCTTTTGAATTCGAAATTGTTTTTCCTATCATTTGATTCTCGATCCTTAGGTAGAAACCTATGTTTGAAAATATGTGTTTGAGAAATGTTATGTTCGATGGTTGTAAGTGGATGCAAGTGTTTGCTAGTGGATGCCAGTGGATGCATACACACACATATAAGGCACTAGATTATCTTAAACACTTACATATTGCATATGGATGTGTGTGAATTTTAATTTTCAACGGATGAAAAGGGTTGAATCATCACATAAATGTTACATTTTGGTGAATGATTGTGCACACATACAGAACTTATCAGTATTATTAGGATTGTTTCATATACATATTGGATACATGGCACATACATATGTTGCATTAAGGAGGTCAACTGAATCAGTGGACCGCCTGATCTTCGCATTAGTTTAGGAACATATACACAGCACCTTTGCCAATGTTCATACAAAGAATTAGAAATTTTTAGGACAATGGATGGTAGTGCTTGACGGATGAGTAGATAGGTGTAGGTTTTAGTTAATAACATTCTTCTCAACTTGGAGATTTCGGGGATGAAATTCTTTAAGGAGGGGAGAAGTAACACCACATATTTTAATATGAAATAATCATATAAAGAAGATAATAAAATGAATATTAGTTAATAACATATTCAGAATTAGTTAAAACACACTTTACCGTTGTGTTCGTTATGAAATTTTCGTTTAGATGGATTCTTGGTTTTCGTAAATCGAATTAAGCATGAAGAAGCTATGGATAATAGAAGATTGAACTAACATATAATTTAATTTAAAAAAACAACGGTCGTAGGCGACTCAGCAGCACATGGGTCGACCGCTGTGCGGACCCGTGCTGAAGGTGGGTCGACTCGCCTGCATGTAGGACAGATTCCTACGCCTGAATCTGGATTGTTTTATATGTTGTTTACATATGCTGACACATCTTGAGGTGTATGGTTTGGTTTAATAACCTAATATCCTATGGTTTATATTTATCATAGCTAAACTATAAACAGGCTAGCAGCCTCACCATTTTCTTACACACTAACATCCTTCCTCCAAGCTATGTTTTAAATAAAATTAAGAAAATGTTGAGGTGTTGCCAAAGCTTATATTGAAAGGAAAATCATTGATTTTCTACAACAACAACAATTATTTCAAAGGATTTTTTGGATCTAATTCAAACCATTGTGAGTTCTAGTTATTTTTAGATCTGCTATGTAAACAGAAATTTGTAAGTAAATAATTTGGATCTGAAAATTAAATGGTGTTTATAAGTTTATATGTTATTATTCTCTCACTATCAATTATCTATTCAATTTTCAGTTATTACCTATTACATGTACATCCTTATTATCCTCTTTTCTGTCTTAGCTTTATTTACAGTATTATGACTATTTATTCAGTTTATTTATTTTTGAGTTGGATCTATATTTTCTCCTTTTCCTTTTATTTTTGCGCTAAGCCTGGCCATCGAGTACCTAGGCTATTTCCATTAAAATTGCGTAAAATTAGGTTACATTGGAATAACTTGTCATAACAGTAAAAAGAAGATTTAGGCATATTAGAACTTGAAAACCACTAACTATATAATTAGGATAATATGCAAAACATGTTAATCTGAATAGGTCAAACTTAATTTTATATTAAGTAGAAATATTATGAAGGGATATGTGAATCATATGTAATTAAGTAAAACATGTAACTTAACCTATATACATCTGTGTAGGTGCTTGTCTGTTTTTGGAAAGGGGTTGTACACAGAATAACATTCAATAGGAAATGACATTTACAACCATGCTTATTAATGAACTTAAACCTATTAACTTAACATGTTAATTAATATGCTAAGAGGTCCCACATTTGTCATTATATCCAGTTTTGGGACTGTTAAATCCTAGTTTACTTAAGGACCAAGCCAAGGGGTGGCTTGTGTCAATCATGTTGTTGGTTGGAACTTGTATCAATCAGTATCCCTGTTGGTATCATATTGAGGCCTCGCACTAGGTAGGGGTCAGAGAACGCTTTACTGATCTGGATTGAAAGAGGTTCAAAAATCTGGGAGGTGGCTGCGGGATCGTTCTGGCGGAGTCATGAGCGTACATGGGTCCAATTAGGGGAAACTAAGACACTATAAGACAAGTGGATAGGGTTGTGCCTTAAAAGTTAACGGGTTAGGGACTGATATCCCCAAATATCGCCACTGGCACAAGTTATTCGTGTTTGTAGGGAGCCGATCATTAGGTAGTAATTAGGGTAAAACCTAATCTTGTTATTTTGATAGTTGATGCGGAAAATTTTTCTTCAGATATGAAGGAGAAGCTTACTTGTTCCTACCTTATCTCATTTATTTCGTACTTGTATATTTTACTGTATTTTCGTGTTCAGCATTATTGATCTTTCCTGATACTTTCTATCTTATGCTTATGCTGAAAATCACTAGAACTGGCCAGACTTTATGTCTGACCTGTGTTGTTTTTCCTTCTCTCTCTTCCTTCCCCCCTCAGGTTTTCTGAGTGGTGGTGGATTGTAGTTGTGACTGTGATTCTAGTCTGCTTGGACTTGAATTACTTCTCTTTCCATGTGTTATTTCAGTTTCTTTTCTATGTTTATTATTATGGCATACAAGGGATATTATTTTATGGTTTTGTACTCTGATGGTTTTGTGAGACGGATGATTATGACTTTTGTTTGAAAATGTAATGTTGAATTTGGTTTGGAATGAAAATTGAAATTTCCATTTGATTTTATATTATGTCTTATCAAAATTAGTTTCTATATTATTATTGCACTTCACACAACTTATAACATCCTCATATGGGTGACATTAAGGGTCGTAGGGTGTCACAGTTCGTATGGGGAAGTTATTAAATAAATAAAAGTTTATGAAGTTGTACATGAATATATAGGCATAAATTTAAATTTGAAATCTGAAACGTGTGTTATAGATGGAGGAAACTAATATGGGGGAAGAAGAATATGCAAGAATGGAACGTTGAAGCAACGAATAAATGGGAGCAAAAATCACGTACACAACCTAGTAAATGGGTCGACCCATGCTATAAGCGGGTCGACCCAAGGGTCGACCCATCTGGGGGTTAGATCGACCAAATATTAGGCGAGGCAGCATGGTTCTAACGTCTTAAACGACTCTGATTTTATTTAAATCGATCTAATTCTTTTGTGCACCTATAAATAGACTAGTAGGGCCTGGTCTTCAACTCATATTTTCAGACATGACGTCAGGGATCTGCTAATTTCTTTCTCCTCCAAATTCTTCAAAAATAAGAATATATTAGTTTTAGGATTCGGATTCAAGATTTGGGGACAGAGAATGTAGATCTAAGCTATAAGTGCTCAGGTATCCCGTCTATGTGAGGTAAGTTCTGTGAGTTTGGATTGCTACGGCTCTTCTCCTTCATTTAGCGTCAGATTTTCAAATCCGTGGTTATTTCAATAATAGATCCTATTAGAAAGACCACGGGGGGAAGATTTGAATTGGATTCAAGAATTGTGCGCATTTAGGTGAACAGGTTTAAATTATATTTTTCAATCACTACAAGAAAAATGATTTTTTATTACAAAAATCAGTGGCGTTTATTTGCAAATGCAAGAAATGGTGTTTTCACTCAAAGTATAAACGCGGCAAAAAAAAATCAGTTCTCACCTAAGAAAAATTAGCCTACCTACTCCAAAATAAACATGACCACGTATCTTCTATTCCTCTCCCGCTCGTATTTATAATTTTTTAACCCTAATTCCCTTACCCCTATGTCCCTCTGCCACTCGTCATCTCCTCCAGAGCAACCCAATCCCTTACTAAAACGTAGCATACCTTAAATCACAAAACCCTAACCACTTCAATGGATCGCAATCTCTCTCTCTCGTGCAACCGCAGGCGCAGCTCACAACGCTCTCCCCTTCAGCATCTCATCTTAATCCACCTTCGATTTTCTCCACTTCGACAAAACTAAAAGCACGACTTCAGGCTTCACTTCGCCACTGCGATACTGACTAATTTGATTAATGTATTACAATATTAGGGAACTAATTTGACAAAATGTTGAAAGTTATTCTTTTTCATTCAATTGTCCTACAGTTATGTTCTTTGATGAAATAGATGCTCTTGATGTCTCCTATGGACCTGGGGATGATGGAACTTCTGTATCGGACAGGTTTTTAAGTCGGTTGCTAGTGGAAATGGATGGTATGTGTTTTTCTGATAAATATTAAAATGCATTTATTTATGGGGAAAGGGATTACCAATGGCCATATTGGTAAAAGCTTTGTATGTAGGGAAATCAAATTTGAAAAAATGAAAACCCCTTCCGTTATATTTAAGTGGGAAGATTATTGAAACCGACGGAGAATAAATAATCAGTTTGTTTATACATAAGCTAATTAACAATGTTAATATATCCACAAAAATTGCTATTCACTTCCACTTTGAGAAGCTAATTTACACTTTAAATATGCAAACTGAAACATCATACCCGAATTGACATCTGTACATTGCGGCAACTAGGTTCCTTATCATGTGGAGAAGCAACATTGTGGTTGAGTTTTATTCAAGAAGTTGAATCAAGTGAAGGGGTCATGACGAATATGGTATGTGACGACCCGAACTTCCCCGGTCTCCGAAGAGAAGAGAAAGAACGGATTGTTTGAGAACACGACAAATCAGAATTCAAACAGAAGAACATTTCATTGCTTATTACAACAATTTCCATCAGAGTAAAAGATAATAACAGAGTATGAATAAATATTACATGTAATAACCCGGAAATCCGAGCCAATTTAAAATTTTTATTTTGGCGATTTTAGTGAATTTTGAATATTTAAAATGAATTATTTTAAATAATAACGACGAGAAATTTATTTTGAATAAAATTCGAATGTATATATTTATATAAATCGTCGTTAGAATATAAATATTTATTTATTATACATAAAAGGAATTGGAAATGGCGCGGTAGTTTGATAATTCGATTTCAAAGTTCAAATGAATGTACAGGATTCAAAATAAACCGGATTTTAGCGAAACCAAAAATATTAGAATCTAATTAAAGATATTTTTCCAACGAATTCAAAAAATTGAAATTTCAAAGCGGGGATAAAAAGTTATGCCCAGTTGAAAATTCAGAATAGTCGCTGTGGAATTCTGGCCTTTAAAAATGGAAATTTTGCAAACGACCTCGGTTTTCAACGAAACCACTTTTGTTGGATCCGTGATGTCAAGTTATTACTATATTCCAAAATTCGTAATTTTCTGATTCAATATGTGAGCGTGGCAAAGGAAAACGTGTTTGACCAATTTAAGTTGATTTTAATCAACTGGAAAATGGCCATTTTTCAAATGATCTCAGAATTCGATGAAAGTTGTTTTGTTAGGACCGTATCGTCAATACGAAGCCAGACAATATTTTTCTGGAATTTATAGAGTCAGTATGTGGCCCTGGTAAATTGAAATGTACGTTTAAAATGGAATATATAGATTTAAATTTTAATTTAAACGGAAACTGATCGAAACGATCGAATCATCTTACGATACATATCCCATTGTGTTCGGAATGGGGGTAATTAGCTAGGGACGACAGGCGGTGGGTCTCGTTTCGAGGTCGAATAAAAAGTCAATTATATGGAATTTAAAAATAATTAAATATATTTATTTACATAACCCCCCTTATCATACACGACAGCTTTTAGAAGAAAAAGAAAGAAAAATCGCCAGAGCCCTAAACCCGCGCCGCCCACCCTCGATTCTCCGTCCGCCGCCATGCCCAGCAATGGCGCACCCCTTCGGTCTCCTCCGACCATCCACCAGCCCCGCCCCCTCTTCTTTCTCGCCCCTCCTCCTTCTAAATCCTAAATCGAGACCGCCTGACGCCCCACGACCGCCGCTGTAACGGCCCAGATTTTTTGACCATTTAGTTATTATTTAAAAATGTTTTTTTTATTATTTTGGAATTCTAAATGGTTTAATTTCAATAATTTTGAATATTTTATTTTATTCCGAAATGGAAGAAATTTAGTGGATCTGCAATATAATGTGAACTGGCAGTATAAAAGGATAAATTTTTAATTTAAAATAGTACGTTTACAAAGGATGTAGTAGCTAACGAACTCGGATTTCGATGAAATCAGTTTCATTAAATCCAAAATGATGAAATTAGGTAACCAACCAAGTTACGTCAAAAATGGCATTCGTATGTAGAAAAGGAAAAATAAAAGGCCAAAATTTGAACTAAATTTTGACGGTAATTGGAATTTGCTAATGCTAACGACAAAACTGGAACCTGAGACCTATCCAGGAAAATTCTAAACATAGGATATTAGCTATATATGAAATCTGGGAAAATCCTATAACGGATATAGAAAGTTATTAAGGAAACAAAATTTAAATAAATTATTTGAAAATCTAAACGAACTCCGATTTTTGATTTGAATACATAGGATTGAAGTACGTTAAAAACCGGACCAGATGGTGGAAGAATTTCTGAAAACCGTTATCGTTTGATACTCCAACATGAGACCGGAAGGTGTTGAAACTAACACAAAACACTATTTTGAATTTGAATTTAAATTATTTGAAAGTTCAAACGAATTCAAAATTTAAATATTTTTATATATTATTGAAGAGCAAGAAAAATTGAACAACATGGTTGAAAAAGATTTTGGATAAGGTATCAATAAGTAAGTCAAATTAACGTCCGAATAGGGTTGAGAAAACACACTTTACTATTCATAAATTATTAAATTTATTTATAATTTAATTAATTTAAGGATTAATCCTAGCCATCCATTTTCGACCGTTAGATTCGCGCCACCTTAGCAATCCATGTGACTCCTTCGGCTATAAATAGCCCCCCCTTCATTTTAAAATCCATCCTCCACCTCCTCTTTCAAGCTTTGGCAATGGCAGAAATAATAATAAAATATTAGGAAATAGGGAAAAGGGAAGGAAGGGAGAAAGGAGGGCAAGACGGGGAGCTAGGGGCTCTTAGGCAGAGGCTTGGGCTTCGCGGGGTAAGTTTTTAAATAATATTTATTTATTTATTTATTTGTGTAATATATATATATTATAATTCAAATAGAATTTGTAAAAATAAATATCAGAACATTCTAAGGGTGACAGAGAGGATAGTGTCTAAGGCTTGAGTTTGGAAAATATAGTTTTCTGCTCTCCCTGGCTATCCCTAACTGATCCGACGAATGAGATGATTAATTTAAATTTTAAAATTTTAAATTTTAAATTTAATTTGAATTTAAAACAGACCAGGGGCATTTTCGTAATTTTTAACCATAAACTTTAAAAGCTTATAACTTTTTCAAAACAAGTCGGATTTCCACGAAATAAGGACCGTTGGATTCTTACCGGAAAATACTTTAAAATGAGTGGAAGCAGATTTTTGATCCGGGTTAAAAATTTTAAGTTATAATTAAATGAATATTTTTAAATATTTTATTTGAAAATTAAATTTAATTAATATTAAAATGGTTTTTCAATTTTAAAGAAAAATTGGATATGGCTAGGGATGGGAAAGTAGGATTTTTTAGAAGGGCAGGGAAGGTAATTTGGCTTATAACGCAATTAGAAATTAATTAAGATAAAAATAATTTAATTAATTTAATTAAATATATATATTCATTTAAATTAGGTAAATATTGTAAATAGCATAACTTTTGCATACATTAACGAAATTTAACGAACAGGATCCGTTGGGATCGTATGGACAAGCACTACGCAATGGAACTGACCGCAAGTGGATTGGAGCTCGTTTGGATTTATGGCAAAATTAAACGCCTGAACCAAATCAATGATCGATTATCGTTATTCAACGATAAACCGTCCAATGTGAGTAAATCTCACTAACTCTGAACACTTTATATTTTTATAAAGTATTTTTAGAATTGATAAATATTGGTTGAATTGCTGTGTGTTGGCTGTTTGGTTGAACTGCTAGTCAGTTGATTGAAATTATCGATAACGATATATATAAATCGTATCGAGATATTGATTCTGTTTATCAGAATATTTTATACTCATGTTATTTATGTGGACTGACATTTGTGGATGCAGGGGAACAGGTTGGAGGGACCCAACTGGGTTCCTCAATATTTATTTTACTATTTTTCATATATATATTCTTATATATGATGTGCTATATCATCGGCTGACCCTGTGTGTTTTGGATGGAAAATTGACCCTTTTGAATTGGTATTTTTATACCATAAGCGATACTGAAAAGTGAAAAGGGATTTCCAAGAATATTTTGAAAGTAGATTATTTATATAAAATCAACGGATTTTATATATGGAAAATATTGGTTTATTAAAGAAAACATTTTATAAATCAAAGAATATAGAGAAAACATATTTGTAAATAAATATAGAGAAAATATTTGTAAAACAAATATAAGGACAAATATTGGCAAAATAAGGAAAAAGGGAGATATTTGCAAATCATTTTGCAAATAGAATAAATAGAAAAGAAAAGGGAAAATATTTGTAAATCATTTACAAATAAGATAGAAAGGGAATTATTTGTAAACAATTACAAATAGGAATAAAAAGGAAATCATTTGAGAAATATTTACAAAACGGAAATAGAAAGGAATATTTGTAAAACAATTATAAATGGATTAAAAGGGATATTTATCAAGAAAATGAACTGAGTTGTGGAAAGGAATTATTCATTTAGAAATTAAATAGAATAATGGAATACTTGAAAATGGATAGAAGTGTAATAAAGGAGAATTTTACACTAGGAAGAGTTTCGACCCGTGCTTCGCACACGGGTAAACAGATCATGAATTCAAAGTGAATATTTAAGAGAGATCTGTTTTAACAGATAAAGTGAGAAGGTTAATTTATAAATAAAGTTTTATAAATTAATTTAGTTATTTATCTTTGGGTAAATAGAGTATATAAGTCAAGACTTATATAGAGAAGTAAAAATCGATTTCCACATTGATATTTGAAACTGAATATGTATGAAAGAGAATTTATCGAATAAGAGTTATTCGAAGTAAAGCTATCGAATATCAGTTTATTCGAAAGGGAGTTCATTGAATATTCGTTATTTGAAATGGGTTGAGCCAAGAGAGTTAATCCAATAGAGTTAATCCAATAAAACAAATTGATTGAGATCAACCGTTAGAGTTAAACTATTAGAGTTAAACCGTTAGGGTTAAACCGTAGAGTTAAACCGTTGGAGTAAACATTTAGAGTTATTTAGTTAGAGTTAACCAATTAGAGTTAATCAGTTAGAGTTAATCGATTAGAGTCTAATCGAACTAGAGTTATCCAAATATAGTAATCGAATGAGGGATGATGGAATATTAGTTAATCAATTAGATTTGCTCGAATTCAGTTATTCGAGATAGAGTTAAACAGAAGTAGTCATTTAAGATAAGCTACCAGTGAGCACGACTGCTAGCGTAATTCGCAGGGCTGCAGATAGCCTAAGGCGGTCGGATGTTTCCTGAGGGAATCAGGCGTAACCATTGTGATCGCTGCGATCTAGAGTCGAGCGAATGGTGTCAAGTCAAATATTAATTAATTGATAAAAGTAATTTAGTCGAGTTAATTAAGCTAAGTTAGTCCAGTTGAACTGATCAAGTAAGTGGGTCAAAATGAGTAAATCAGACCGAGTTATCTGAACAAGGGTTAGTCCAGTAAGAGTTAAATAGAATAAGAGTAAATTGAATAAGAGTTATAGCTTAGAGTTAACCGAGTATGAGTTAATAATTTAGTTCGTTATTTATTCGAGTTAGAAAATCAAAGTATTTATAAAGTCATTATAATTCGGATGCAGGGGATTATAACACCATTGTTATAATCAAGTGTTTTCTGTACGAGAAGCGGATTTGTAAATAAAATCCGAGGATGTCGTAAAGAAGTGTTAAAGATTTAGAAAGATGAACTTTGCCTATTTCGAAGTTAGAAATGTTGTTCAGTTAAGGTCTGAGAGGTAACTATACCCCAACTTGATTGACTTCGTTTTTAACTAAGAAATGGTTAAGATTCGATGGTGAAAAGTGGTTAAGTGGAAACCAAATGAAGGAGATTTGACATAGTGATGTTTATTCAAACATATGTTTAATCAAATGAAGGAGATTTGGAAATGTTTTCCAAATGAGAAGCAGAATTGTTTTCTGAATATAGAAACAAGAGATGGAAACGTTTTCCAATGATAATGATATATATTTTCTAAATATAGTGAATACGAAACATTAAACAACAGGAATAGGGGAATGAACGAATGGATGAAATGATGATTGTTCGATAGAATTTCCTTCAGGAAATAATATCGTTGTTTGCACACCGACATGTTTTCATTTGATAGTTAAATCACCGACTATCAAAGTTTTAACCATTTTACGTTGTTAATATGGAGAGAACGGTTGGATTATTATCCAGAGAACCACTCCGTATTGGCATAAGCGTTGCGAATCAAGTATGCTGAATATATTGAAGACGGAGTTGTGCAAGGGCTATCCTATTTACAGAATAGTGCCTTCGGTTTGTCCAGTCCCAGGACAAACGTGTATGGACGAGTGTCTGACAGAGTATATCCAATAGATCGCATAAGTTAATCTCTTCAAACGAACTTACGTTTGGTGGCGGAGGAATTCGTTTCTCTTAGCTGTATACCCGTGGTATTTTTGGTGAAATCAATGTGTGATTTGGCAGGTATGACGATGTGGCATTCAAAGTAATGGAGGTGTGATCTGTCAAAAGATACGTTATGACCTCAAGCCTCATCAGCCAGGAAAGGACAAAAATCGGGCAGGCAGCATGGCTATGTGGGTCGCACCCATTAGAATGTATGATCACCTATCTAGAGAAATTCCTTTTGTTCTTAAATCTATCGATGCTGTCCCATTTCGGGAGGCGGTTGCTGATCCCAACCGTTGGTGATGTACATTCGATACACTCAAGCGAAATGAGTGGTCGGTCATGTGAGGGCCGGGTTGCAAGATGTTCTTGTTGAACCCAGTGTATTCGCCTCTAGAGATACACTATCGGCAGGTGGTCCCATACCTTGTCAAAGTCGGAATCCAATTTCCAATAAGTGCCCGCGAGTTTGATTTGTATACTATATATGTAGAGCGTGAGATGCAAGCGTTCTACTATATTTTAATTACTTGTGATTAGACATTATTATAATATCAGATAGTATATGATTTCCAAAGTGTTTTGGGTTATCGTAAGGTAAAAACCGTCCGTGTTTATGTGTGGATTGGTCTTACGATTATCTTTTCTTTCGAAAGGATTTTGAAAGTTAAACCAAATGATTTGAGTTTACTCACACCAGTCCCATGACTGACCCAGAGTTTATTTTGTTTTGTTTTCCCTAAACTCTTGGGTGCCCAAATTTGTACGGGCAGTCAAGTAGTCAGGATTTACAGGTATGCTTGAAGAGCTTGGAGCAGGAGGCTTCAAGATTTTTCTAGCTATTGATTATTCCGCTGTGATGAAAGTGTTGTACTCTGATAATGGTATGATATACATATACTACTTTGATTTCAAGATATGTTGTCTATTATATTTTATTCGTTCCGCTGTGAGATTCGTGTTACTCTGATGTTGTTATGTTCTTCTTCTTCTTCTGTTCTAATTTTCTATCTTATCTATCCTCACCCTCTAATTTCTTTCTTGGACTATCCGGTAATTTCGACTTTTGATTGTTCGATAGGTGTTATATATCGGATAACCAAGGTCGCTTTTTCTCGGGTCGTTACAGCCGCCACCTCTGGCCGGCGTCGCGCTTCCTCCCCCTCCACCTCCAGTCAACTCCGCTCCGCCCTCCTCTCCTGCTCGCCCTTTTTCTTCCCCCAATCCGCTGCTAACCACTGCCATAACTCCAAATCGCCGTGAGGATGCCACCGCCGCCACCAGCTGTCTGCCCAGACCGTCGCGCGGCCACTGCCCCCACTCCAGTTCGAGATCGACATCAATAATGAGTTTTCTCCGTTGAACATTGTTTAATTTCTGTTTTGTTTTAATAAGTAAAATAGATTTGAATTAAAGGTCTGATTTTTATGTATGAGAACATAGGATAAGATTATAATTTTATATATATCATCTTAGTATAAAAACAAGATTTTTGTTTCGATAAAAATAAGATTCTTATTTAGGAAAACATCAAATATTTGTTTATGAAAAGACTAGATTTTTATCACGTGAAAGATATGATTTTTCTAAGGTAAAGATCGATATAAAAATATAAACAACTTTGTTTTTAAAATATATAAATACGATTTTTAACATATAAAGATTTGGTTTTTATATGAGTAGAGGATTAAAAATAGAATTTTTATATAATAGAGAATAAAAATATTATCTTTATATATGTAGCGAAATAAAAATATGATTTTTAGTGAAGTAAAAATACGATTTTTATATATATAATAGCAGTATAAAAATAGAATTTTTATATAAATAGCAATAATATAAAAATGTGATTTTTATATATGTAGTGGCTACGGACAATGAACTTGACAAAAGGCGAGCACGACGAAGATTTCTACATAAAAAGAGTCGTGGTGTTTGGTTTAGCTCTTGGTGAGAACTCCTCACCTTTAATTTATTTCTAGTTTGAAATATATCCTAGGATGCAGACGGTGTTTAGTAGCACCCGATACCCGTCGTCCACAAACCATGGATGACTTGTTTGTTTGATTGCTGTGTTGTGAAATTTTATTGTGTGATGTGGAATGGAATAAAATATTTTATAGTGGAAAATATTTTATAGTTAAAAATATAATTTTTAACGTGTATATAAAATAAAATATATATTCATTTACAAATCGAACGATTTGTTTATGTACACCGATTTGACTGATATTGATTGGGATGATAAATTTTACACATCGCCCAACTGCACAAATAAAATCTGTGTTTGATTGTTTGAAACCTCACACGGGTGTTGGGATGAAATTGGGCATACACTAATCCCAATTATTAGCTGTATGTCGATCAATTGATTGACAGGCTGTTATAAGCGTTGAATATTTATATTTGATGCTTATACAGTGTAGAATGCACTCTGGATGATGGTTGATTATTTATCGTTGCTATGATATACATGTGTTGTATGGAAACCATATAATTAACATTATATGGTAATTGATTGGGCCTCATTCCAATTTGGAAAATAAGGAATATTATGAAAGAAAACTCATGTGTTGAATAGAAAGAAAATTCATGTGTCGAATAGAAAGAAAATTCATGTGTTGAATTGAAAATAAATTCATGTGTTGAATTGTAAAATATTCATGTGTTGAATAAAAGCCGTGTTGATTAGATGGACGCCATTTTGACGTGAACGATATTTATATCGATTTTATTCACTTTTATAATGAACATAGAAAAGGAAGTGATTTCAAAATATAACGTTTTGAAAATATTATCATATGTATATCGATGATATGGAATATTCAATTTTGATTAGAAATTGAATATGAAGTCGGAATCGTTTTGAAAACGAATTTAAAACGATTTATAAAATACGTTTTAAAAGGAAATCGACAAAATATGTATAATATATATATATTATATATATAGAATGGCCTGAATAGAACGCGCCGCGCCGCGGCCGTTCGCGAATTTCGACCATAGACTTCGAATGGATATTACGGGAGATCTGACTGTCGGATTCTCCTAAAACCAGAACCGTTGGGTTCGTATCAAAAAGATCTTTCTAACGAATATAAGTGATTTGAAATCTAACGGTTGGATTTGGAATTATGTCCAAAACAAATTTGGAAAAGGTCGTTGTAAGTGCAGTTCGATGGCCGTTGATGGAAATCGACTGTACGGGCCTAGATAAAATTATTAAAAATAGTAATAATTTGTGTGAAATCATAAGAAATGATTTGTGAAGAATTGGGATGAAAAACTCCATATTTGAAAAGATAAAAAAATAGATTTTTATCGAAATGAACTAGTTTTGAACTAGAATTATAATTCTATTTATTTTTAAAATAAATAAAGTGGATTTGAAAGTGGTTTTAAAAGTAACCAGAATTTCCAATATATAAATTGGAAATGGATTTGAATCGAAATTATCTTCGGAATATTTCGATATTGAATTTGGTGATTATACAGATATTGTTATGGAAATTTGAAATATATATTTATATCGTTATTTCCAATATGATATTTGTTGGCTGTAGTATTTGATATTGAATATAAGCCGATATATTTTCTATTTAGAGCCGTGTATTTAATATCAAATGGGATTTGGGTTTGTCGTGAATGGTGTCTTCATTAACACTGTTCTTAAACCCAGTTGAGAAAAAGATTAAGTCTTTTTATTTAGATTTAATGAAATGTGCCAATTAAATGATATTTAATTGAAATTGGATTGAAATGTGATGTGATTTTGGGGTTTATCGTGAATTGTGTTTTAAATGACATTGGTTCTTTAACCCAGTTAAAGATTAAAACTAAGTGGAGTTTTAATGAATCTTTAATTAGGTTGAAAAGATCGAGAATGGAGTATCACCAGTTTTGCTCCAGGCGATAGTTAAATCTTTAATTAGATTTGAACGTGAAATGGTAATTGAATTTACCGATAACACCGTGGTGTTAGATATGAAGTATTACCAGTTTTACTTCATGGGATGAATAGGTTGGGATTGGGAAATTAAAACAAATGATTACTTCGGTAAGGTTCGTTAATCTCGGCTAGTTTGGATAAACCATAATTTGGTTTGAATTGATATTCAAAAGAAGATTAAAGAATAAATTTGAGGAATTTATCTTTGATAAAATTAATGGGAACCTATCCCTAAGAATGTGAAATTTAGAAACTAACTGAAGATTAGTTAAGATGAATGGTTTCCTGGATATTGATCTGATGTTGGTTTCGGCCTTCGGGGTTAATATTTGGGGAATTGTTCTCTTACTAATTTACGGTTAGGGACTGATTGAAATGTACGTTTAAAATTCAATATAAGAATATTTGAATAAAAGAATATTCTGAATTGGAATGAGGCGTATGTTGTGTTAGTGTAACACTTGTTTATTACATGCGCGAATTATTCAGAAAGATCGGGTTATCCCATTTTGAATAACTGAGTAGACGTGGTGTCGAGGATGAAGACGGTGGTCGAAGACAGGAGGTATTCACGTCGTTTGGGTGATTACTGATGATCTTGATTGGCCCGTACACCCAAGAGGAGGGAATCAGTTAGTGATCGTCCAGACGTACTTGGAGATCGATGGATATGTGGGGTACTAGGTGCCTCCGGTTTCGTTCAGACCCAGAACGAACTTGTAAATGGACTGTGTGTCTGACATTGGATTTTATTATGTGTGATTGATTTCTATTAAATATACAGGAAAATCGGTTGAAGGAAATACTTATCGCGTTTTTTAGTTTACAGGACGCACTAATTATTTTTATAAAAGAAGGACACGCATGTTTTAATTTTTGGCTGAAGGAAAATTTTCACAGAAAATTAAATCGTGCATTTCATCTTCAATCTCCATTCTAAATCCTGCCGATCAAAAAGCAAAAACAAATCGATCTTTAATTTCAAATCGTGCGCTACAATCTGAAGCCGATGCCTTTAAGTCCAAATCGATATGAAGTTGTTTTTTTCGTTGTCAAATCTGGAGAAGACTTCAATCTGAAGACGGCGGTTGTAGGTTTTGCTCGTTGCAAATTTTGATCGATCGATCTCGAATCAATCAAGCGGCTACTTTGCAGATCGACGACAACTTGAGCGATGATGTTGACGGCCGATTTCAGTTGAACAACGATGGTGGATATGAGCTATTTTATCCTGATATGCTATTTGTGTATAGCATTTTCTGTTTTGTTAATAATAACTGATATTACCTTTGTGAATCAACAAGCTTGCTATCGTTTGTGAATATTCCACCTGTCTTAGCACGGACTATTCTTTATTTGAAGTTAATCATGAAATTTGTGAATGTTGGTCGCATCAAGGTATGATTATCATCTTAAATAGTCGCATCAAGGTATGATTATCATCTTAAATATGGTTTTTAAATTTTGTTGTTATTTGTATTCAAATGGTATGTTTAGCTATCATTTTTTATTTATATTATCATTTAACAGCAGTGGATTGGAGCTGTTTTACCCTGATATGCTATGTGTGTATAGCATTTTCTGTTTTGTTAATAATAACTGTGCACATTTGTTTTACAGTGATAATATTACCTCTGTGAATCAACAAGCTTGCTAGTTGTTTTTGAGTATACTGATAATTCATATTCCACATGTCATACCATGGACTCTTCTTTATTTGAAGTTAAGCATGAAATTTGTGAATGTTGGTCGTATTAAGGTATGATTATCATCTTAAATATGGTTTTTAAATTTTATCGTTATTTGTTTCAAATGGTATGTTTAACTATCATTTTATGTTTATATTGTCATTTAACGGCGGTGGATTGGAGCTGTTTTACCCTAATATGCTATGTGGGTATAGCATTTTCTGTTTTGTTAATAATAAATGTACACATTTGTTTTGCAATGATGATATTACCTCTGTGAATCAACAAGCTTGCAAGTTGTTTTTGAGTATAATGATAATTCATATTCCACCTGTCCTAACATGGACTCTTTTTTATATGAAGTTAAGCATGAAATTTGTGAATGTTGGTCGCATCAAGGTTTGATTATTATCTTAGATATGGTTTTTAAATTTTATTGTCATTTGTATTCAAATGGCATGTTTAACTATCATTTTCTATTTATATTGTCATTTAGTTTGACAGTGGTTTATTTCTTTTAGTCTGATGTATATATGATTATTGTTGCATAATGGTAGTTGTATATGTCATTTCATACAGTAAAATTATGGAGCAAATTGGTAGAAGGGGGAGAAATGTGCATTATGGAAAATAGTTTTTTGTCCTATCATGGAGAACCATTTATCAAAATTAGTTGATGATGGTTTTGGTTGGGATGTTTTCAAGTCATCAAAGTTTATTTTTGAAGTTAAGTCGTGGAAGTCACAAGTTATTGATCGTCAAAATCATTCATGTAGCTGTAATCAATGGAGAATTACCGGTTTTCCATGTGCTCTTGCAGTTTAATGTATTATACATTTTGCCATGTAATTCAATTTTTTCAATTGTTTAAATACTATGCAAATATCATCTGGTTTTTATTCTATTTGATTTTCTCTGTTGATTGTGTTTGTGGTTCTATTGATTTTTATTCTATAAGTATTACACTACAACCGACTTTAAACAAGTAATACTTCTTTGAGCTTTTGTTAACCTTAACCAGATATACTCGATTAGGCCTTGCGTGCGGAAGTGTTTTACGTGTCATAGGTACCCGATTAGGCCTTGCGTGCGGAAGTCTTTTACGTGTCACGGGTACCCGCTCGGTTGATTAATCCCTACTGGGTGCAGATTCGTTGCTGGAGTACCCGATTAGACCTTGCGTGCGGAAGTGTTTTACGTGTCATAGGTACCCGATTAGGCCTTGCGTGCGGAAGTCTTTTACGTGTCACGGGTACCCGCTCGGTTAACTAATTCCTACTGGGTGCAGAATCGTTGCTGGAGTACCCGATTAAGCCTTGCGTGCGGAAGTATTTTACGTGTCATAGGTACCCGATTAGGCCTTGCGTGCGGAAGTCTTTTACGTGTCACGGGTACCCGCTCGGTTAACTAATTCCTACTGGGTGCAGAATCGTTGCTGGAGTACTCGATTAGGCCTTGCGTGCAGAAGTGTTTTACGTGTCATAGGTACCCGATTAGGCCTTGCGTGCGGAAGGCTTTTACGTGTCATGGATACCCGCTCGGTTAACTAATTCCTATTGGGTGCAGAATCGTTGATGGAGTACCCGATTAGGCATGAATAGAATATTATAAAATATAATAAATGAATAGAATATAATTCCTACTGGGTGCAGAAGTCTTTTACGTGTTTGAATATAGTATTTATTAGTAAAATGAACTAGCATGAATAAAATATAATAAATGATAGTTGAATTTAGCATTATATTTTTTAAAAGGAACTAGAACGTCTAAATATGCTAAATGATAGTTGAATATAGCATGGTATTTTTAAAGTAAACTAGAATGTATAGAACATAATAAATGATAATTGATTTCAACATCGTATTTTTAAAGTGAACTAGCATGTATAGAATATGCTAAATGATAGTTGAATATAGCAGTATATTTTTAAAGCGAACTAGTACATATAAGATATGAAAAGTGATACACAAATATAACAGTGTGTTTCCTAAATAGAACTAGCATGTATAGATATGATAAATGATAGTTGAATTTAGCATTCTATTTTTGAAAGTGACCTAGCATGTGTATAATATTCTAAATGATAGTTAAATATATCATTGTATATTTAAGCTTCTATAAAACATATTACACACACGAAATGATAGCTGAATTTAGCATTTTTGATGTTGTTATAAGGTAGAATGATCCTTCATAAATTGGAAGTCAAGAATTCTAGAGCGTCCTTCGTGCATATGAAATAATTTTGAATAGACTGTACATCACTGATTTAATGCTAAGTTGATTTAGCACTTTTGGTATAGTTGAATATAACATTGTATTTTTAAAGTGAACTACCATGTATAAAATATAATAAATGATAGTTGAATTTATCATTTGTATCATTGAAGTGAGTTAATACGTGTAGTGTTTGCAAAATAATGTTTGAATATAGTATTTATTAGTAAAATGAACTAGCATGTACAGAATATATTAAATGATAGTTGAATTTAGCATTGTATTTTTTAAATGAAACTAGAACGTTTAAATATGCTAAATGATAGTTGAATATAGCGTTGTATTTTTAAAGTAAACTAGAATGTACATAACGTAATAAATGATAGTTGATTTCAACATCGTATTTTTAAAGTGAACTAACATGTATAGAATATGTTAAATGATAGCTAAATATAGCATTATATTTTTAAAGCGAACTAGCATATATGGTAGTGTGTTTCATAAAGAGAAATAACATTTATATAAACGATAAATGGTAGTTGAATTTAACATTGTATTTTTGAAAGTGACCTAGCATGTGTATAACATTCTAAATGATAGTTAAATATATCATTGTATTTTTAAGCTTCTATATGATATATTGCATATACGAAATGATAACTAAATTTAGCATTTTTGATGTTGTTATAAAGTAGAATGGTCCTTCATAAATTGGAACTCAAGAATTCTAGAGCATCCTTCGTGCATATGAGTTACTTTTGAATAGACTGCACATCACTGATAGATTGATGAATTGGGAAATAAACTATCAACGTTTGTGCATGTTGTGCGATGCAGAAAATGAATCAGGAGGTCATATTTCCTTCCATTAATATGACATTATCAACGATTGTACAATTTAGTATTTTTGAACTGTAGAAAAACTAATATGACATTATCATGATTTAATGCTAAGTTGATTTAGCATTTTTAGTATCAATGAATTTTTTTAAAAAAATTCATATCAACGATGATTGAGTAGAGGACGTGGTACTGATTTTTTTTTAATTCAGATCAACGATGATGAGGGTGCAGACTGCTTCAAAAACGACGACGATTGGGGGTTCAATTAGCTTCAGGCAACGACGTCTGTAGCCTCAGGCGATGACGGCTTCAGACGACGGCGACGACTTTAGGCGACGGCTTCAGGCGACGGCTTCAGGCGATTGCAGCAGCTTGGAGAGGCGGCGGCTTGGAAGGCGACAGCTATTCTCGGGGGTGCGATGACTTGACTGTTGATAATTGAGAGCGACGACGGCTGTTGATAATCGACGGTGGAGGAAATAAAAGAAGAAGATGAGGATTGTCCTTCCGCCTAAAATCTTAAAGTTGCGTCTTAATTTTAAAAGTTTATTATATGTTTGTCCTTTAAACTAATTTGCTCTTAAATATATATCTGCTTGGCGGCGGAGAATTTATTCTCTTGCTTAACGCCCTTCTCTGAGACGTACGAGCTCAGAGGTTATATATTTATATCAAACGCATGGAGTGAATCGCCTGTGTGGCATGCCTAAGTGGCAACATGATCAAGGCTTCTGTTGAAATGCAGAGTCTTGTGGTTGATGATCAAAGCACGGCTTGTGTGGCATAACTTTGTGTAGCATTGATTCGCGAGCCTCACACCCCGGTTGTGAACCAGAAACGGGAGAAGGACCTTAGGGAGGACATGCGTTTCCTTCTAGCTAGAAGTGGCGTCAGTGGTTTCACACGCCCTGACGAGTTTGACTTATGTGGTTGTTGCTGTTGCGAGGCGCCTCGGATATATCGGTCGATTCGGGACCGATGGAGTCATTGGACTCATTGACACCCCAAAGGGTGAGGAAACGCAGTGTTCAGGCATTATAATCCACATCGGTGGACCAGCCCTGACGATCCAAGGGCCCACCTGAGTCTGGGTCCTGAGGGGCGGGCTAGAGCTTCTCGAATCGGTAGAGGACTATCTTTTGCCTCGGTTCACAAATGGAAATCCAACTTCCAATACGTGACTTTGCGGTTTTGATTGTAGAGCCTAGTATGGCGACATGATATATGGTACCCATGCCGTCTATGATTGATACTTATGATTGAAATTGTTTTGACACTATACACTTATAGTAATAATAAAACACGAAATTTAGCGTATTAAGCATTCTTTGGCTATTATAAGGTAAAACCCTATCCTCCGGCTTGTGTTGCATTGTGTGATGGGACCTGGGTCTTATAGTAGCTTCATTTTTCTTTATTTAGCATTGCGCTATTGTTTATGCACTGGTATTCTTAGGAGGAAACATGTTCCGTGTTATACGGCGTGGTCCCTTGATTTACCTAACTTGGAAATAAAGATCAATAACTGTTTTAGTTCTAACACCGGTCCCATGACTGACCTGGACTTTATTGTTATAACCTAAACTCTGGGTGCCCTTATTTTGACACGGGCAGCTAGTAGTTTTGGTTTTGCAGATTTATATTCACAGGATCCTGATTTACAGCTGGAACGATACTCGGAAAGCTTTGTATCCGTGTATTACTTCTAGTTGTGTTTTGTATTATTTTCCACTGCTATGTAATCTGTTGTAATCTCTGATATTTATCGAATGTATTTTATTCATTCATACTCTGTATATTCTTGTAATCTGATGAATTGTTGTAATATACAATGAAATGTTCTTCTGTTTGCGTTCGAATTTGTCGTGTTCTCAAAACAATCAGGGGTTTCGAATGGTCTTAGTCGGTTTAGCGATCGATTCGGATCGAGCGAAATTCCTGGTCGTTACATTACACATTCGAAAATATCAGAGATTTAAAATTACAATACAGCGGAAAAATAATACATATCACAATTTAAAGAAATACGTGGAT
This sequence comes from Allium sativum, assembly GCA_030737875.1. Classification (NCBI taxonomy): domain Eukaryota; kingdom Viridiplantae; phylum Streptophyta; class Magnoliopsida; order Asparagales; family Amaryllidaceae; genus Allium; species Allium sativum. The sequence continues at coordinate 1,008,604,546 of CM060916.1, forward strand.
ACAGAGCGTTCCGAATATAGCTCCAGCTGTAAACCAGGATCCTGTGAATATAAATCTGCAAAACCAAAACTACTAGTTTCCCGTGTGGAAAATAGGGGCACCCGGAGTTTAGGTTAAAACAATAAACTCCAGGTTAGTCATGTGACTGATGTGAGAACTAAAACAGTTATTTAAAACTTTACTTTAAAATGGAGTAAATCAAGGGACCACGTCGTATAACACGGAACGGGTTTCATCCCAAGAATACCAGTGCATATAACAAACAACGCAAATGCTTTTTGGAAAAATTGAAGCTATTATAAGACTCAGGTCCCATCACATAATGCAAGCCGGAGGATAGAGTTATTCTGTGACAGCCCGCCCCGCACCAACCGACATTTACTCCAAAGGTGCGTTGTACACATGTCCAGCTAGCACGGGACGGTCATCAGAAGAAAAGAAAGAAGACGAAGGATCAACAAGGAACCTGTAATATGTCTCAAAGCGCATAGGATAAAATATAATAACAACATACTTGACATAAAACAGGTGAGACAGTGCATAAGCTGAAAATAAACTAACATAGCAGCGGAAAATCCAAATACAGCTTATGATCCAAAGCCAACATTATTACAACTTTTCAAACTGTCTCAAAAGCAAAAGCAAGATAAAGGAGGTACACTACTAATGCCCAAGTAGCGACCACCAACGACACAGGGAGAATATCTATATATCATACGTGGAAGCCTCCTGCTCGCCTCCGAATCAGCTACTCGCGCATCACCAGCTAACCTGTCTCTAGTTTGCTCGTGTGAGCACCCAGAGTAATAAGAAGAGACATAAAACTCTGGGTCAGACATAAAGCCTGGTATGAGCGATAAGCATCTAAACAGAACAATAACAGGTAGACTAAACCATACATGAACCTGGACCTGCAACCAAAGAGTTAGCACTACATAGTGTACAACACTCTTAGGTGCCAATAACATATGGTGTGAAGTTACGGGGGTGGGGGTGTGCATGTCATAGTGATGGCAAACAATCAAACATAGCAACCATCCTCACATCTCTCACTCAGTGCGTAAAGCATACGATATTCACCACTTCGATCACCTCAACATACTTTGCTATGATCACCTTGCCCCCATGAAGTCATAAATGGCTTCACTGCACTGATACATAGCCACTAATCCTTTGCTGTGTCCACTTTTCCCCATGGAGTCGCAATGACCCCACTGCACTGGCTCATAGCCTTACTAATCCTTTACTATGTCCACTCTGCCCCATGGAGTCACAATGACCTCACTGCACTGGCTCATAGTCTTACTACGCATCACTTTTCCCCTCGAGTCATAATGACTCTACTGCATTGATAACGTAGTCTTGCTACCATCACCTTGCCTCTCGAGTCATAGTGACTCTACTGCACTGATAAGTAGCCCATCATCCATTTTCAGTGGTGAATCGAAGTTATGAACGTCGACAACTCCTTAGCACACGTCCCGCAGCAACGCCCAACCATGAAGTGAACTCATTGGTTCCCAACTAGATCCTGAGCTCTAACTTCCAACTTGGACTACCTTTGCATCTCGGGTTATTGGTCATCATCGGATCGGTTCGTATCTCCCCCTAACCATCAGTTCGGTTCGGGTCGGAATGCTTCTTCTTCACTGGACCGGGTCGGATCATCATCATCCCTGGCCGATCGGGTCGGGGTCTCCAGCTTGCCACGGTTCGGATCGGAAGACGTCGCCTCTAGGGGATCGGATCGGGTTCTTCAATTCCATTCACCACGCGTCGGTTCGGTTCGGAGGTGACCATGCGGGTCGGATCGGATGATGCATGCCACGAAAAATACAAGTGGATAGAAGCTTCCCCAAGCCTTTTTGTCCTCCTTTGTTCAGATCGGGGTGTGGAGCACAAGAGCGGATCGGAGCTTCTGAATTCGAGTGGGGGTTCGGATCGGATCTCTTCCTCCGTTCCGATCCGGATCGGCCAGACTCCTGCACTTTTTCCAGCAAGCAGTTTACGCCACTCGACGGCGTTTTCGACCATTCCAACTATTCTAATCAATCACAAAGCATACCATACAGTCATAACAACATGTATAATCAACCACAAACATCAAAACAAAAATATGATAGGTTAAAATGGATCAAACTAAGCCAAAACCCCATATTTTCCCTTAAGCATGTTTAGGTGAAACTAATGATATGATTAGCAAAACTTAACCAAATTAACCCAAACTCATATCAGAGGTCTAAATCATCATTTCGAATTTTATAAATATTTTTCCAGAATTTTATCATGTTTAAATTCGCTAATTAACGCTAATTACCCTTAATTAGCCATCATTGGTGAGGAACTATGCAAATCACTCACCTTAGCCACAAATAAAACTTAAATCTGAAATAAATCTCTGATTTGGTGCGAATCCCAATGCTAAACAGCAGCTCTAATGTTGATTTGATGTTGATCTCTCTTGATTTGATGTTGTTAAGCCCAATCTTCAAATAGAAAGTGATTTGGAGGTGATTTAGAGGTTGGAGGCCATTTTTAGGGTTTCTAAGAGGTAAGTGGAGGCTAGAAAACTGAAATAAAATGAAAGCCTAACTCATTTCAGCCTCCCCATAACCCTAATCCCAAAATGGGTTATGGGCCTATTCACTAATCACCTTATTTGGCCCGGTTAAGCAGTTTTTCACCTTCCAAACCTTATTTCAGCCATATCTCCCAAACGATAAGTCCGTTTTTCACATGTGACCACTCTACGGAAAGGTAAACCATCAAACGAATCTAATGGAAGTAGTTTCAGGTCAAAATTCCTTTCCAATCAAAAGTTATGGCCGAAACAAGATCAGCTAGGGGCAAAACGGTCATTTAAAAATCGGCAAAAATCATGAACATGGGAAATGACTCTAATGGTTGTTTCCCAAAGTTACATGACCATACAACTTCATATGGGAAAGAAATAAATATTCTACGATCCTCCGATGCGTAGAATGCGGGTTGTTACATTCCCCCCCCCCCTCTTAAGAAATTTCGCCCCCGAAATTCCCAAACCAAAACACATAAAGGGTCCCGCATGCCTATCAGTCATAAAACAACAATCAAACATGCCAAACAAGCAAAACAAGTCTATCCTAGCATGCGGAATAACTAAATCGTAAAGTAAATCTTACCAAGCAAAGAGTTCTGGATACGTCTTCCTAATGCTCTCCTATGTCTCCCAAGTACAGTCATTCTCGTTCTCGTCCCACTAAACCTTGACTAGCTTCACCGCCTTCCTTCGAAGTTGCTTCGTATCGTGCTCGACAATACGAATCGGCTTGCGGTTCCCAACCGCCTCGGGTTCCACTTCGAAGTCCTCTAACTGATCAGGTGAAATAGTCATATCTGGGTCGTGCACGAACTTCCTTAGCCGGGAAACATGAAATACGTTGTGAACTCCCGCCATCTTTTCTGGTAAGTCAACTCTATATGCCAAATTCCCAACTTGCTCGAGAATTGGGAATCGACCAACAAATCTTGGTGCTAACTTGCCTCTCCTGCCAAATCGTATCACGCTCTTTAACGGAGAAATCTTGACAAACACCAAGTCACCAACAGAGATTTTTAAGTCTCTTCTCCTCTTATCAGCATAACTCTTCTGCCTATCTTGGGCAGCCTTCATTCGTTGCTGAATGATCTTAATCTTGTCTGAGGTTTCTCTTACCACATCTAGTCCAAGCACAAACTTCTCACCGGTCTCTATCCAACATGATGGTGAGTTGCACGGTCTTCCGTACAAAGCTTCATATGGAGCCATACCGATACTGGATTGGTAGTTATTATTATACGCAAACTCTACTAGATGCAAATGGTCATCCCATGATCCACCAAAATCCAATATACGAGCTCTCAAGAGGTCTTCCAATATGCGATTCACCCTCTCCGTCTGACCATCGGTCTGAGGATGATATGCGGTACTGAGATGTAATTCTGACCCTAGAGTCTCTTGTAAGCTCTTCCAAAACCCACTAGTGAACAACGGGTCTCGGTCACTCACAATGCTTTTAGGTACTCCATGAAATCTCACTACCCACTTCATATACAATTCTGCTAACTTAGCTGCCATTCTGGTCGATTTGACTGGTATAAATCTTGCACTCTTGGTCAATCGATCCATAATTACCCAAATGCTATCATATCCCGATCTGGTCCTCGGTAAACCATCGATGAAATCCATCGAGACTTGCTCCCATTTCCATTCGGGAATTTCTAATGGTTGCAACAAACCACTAGGCTTCTTTTGCTCGGCTTTAACTAGCTGGCAATTCATGCACTTGGATCTAAACTTCCCAACGTCTCTTTTCATCCCTTCCCAGAAGTAAGTCTGTATCATATCTCGATACATCTTATCACCACCGGGGTGTATAGTCAGTTTTGAATGATGACATTCTCTAAGCACTTCATCTTTCAAACCATTCACGTTGGATACGACTAGTCTTCCACTTTTTCTAAGCCATCCATCTCAATCAAGCCCATACAAATTCACCTCCTCACTGTCGACATCCATTTCTAACTTGGAGATGATTTCCAATAGATTAGGATCGTCCCTCTGGCTGAAACCAATCCGCTCTATCAAAGTGGGTCTGATCGCCAAACTAACTAACATTTCTGGATCCAATTCGCACTTTGGTCTGAAATCAAACCCTGCAATATACTCCAGTTGCTTCCACTCAAGAAACATAGCCCCCAAACTGGCATGTCTCCTACTCAAGGCATCGGCTACCGCATTGCCCTTTCCAGGTGTATATGCGATGTCAAAATCATACGAAGCCAAGAACTCTAACCATCTCTGTTGACGGAGATTCAGATCCTTCTGGGAGAAGAGATACTTTAACGATTTATAATCGGTAAACAACTCGAATCTTTCCCCCAAGAGATAATATCTCCACATCTTCAGCGCAAACACAATCGCTGCCAATTCCAAATCATGGGTAGGATACCTTTTCTCATGCGGCTTTAGTTGCCGACTAGCATAAGCTACAACCCTACCACCTTGCATCAATACAGCACCTAGTCAGGTACCACAAGCATCCGTGTATACCGTCATTTCTTCATTCCCTTTAGGAATGACTAGCACTGGCGCACGCGTCAACTTTTCTTTTAGACTCTTGAATGCATTCTCACACACTCCGTCCCAGACGAAGGCCTGATTTTTCTTAGTCAACTGAGTCAACGGTGCCGCTATCTTGGAGAAGTCCTGGATAAACTTACGATAATATCCAGCTAACCCCAAGAAACTTCTTACATCTGTTGCATTCTTGGGCGTAGACCAATCCTGTACCGTAGCCACCTTCGCAGGATCCTCGGCAATACCATTTTCTGAAACAGCATGGCCCAAGAATCTCACTTCCCTCCTCCAGAAGCGACACTTAGAGAATTTCGCTTTTAATTGGTGTTTCCTCAACACCTCCATCACTATCCTCAAGTGTCCGTTGTGTTCCTCCTCTGTCCTTGAGTAAACAAGGATATCGTCTATGAACACAAGAACAAACTTACTCAACTGATCTCTGAATACTCGATTCATAAGATCCACAAAGTATGCTGGTGCATTGGTCAACCCAAATGGCATAACCAACCACTCATAGAATCCAGACGGTGTCCTAAATGCCGTTTTCGAAACACTCTCATCTGCTACTCGGAGCTGATGAAATCCTGTCGCGAGGTCCAACTGGGAGAACACTCTTGCTCCTTCCAGTTGATCAAACAAATCATCTATCCGCGGTAGAGGATACTTATTCTTCCTCGTCACCTTATTCAACTCGCGATAGTCCACACACAAACGAAGGGAACCATCTGCCTTAGTGGCAAACACAACTGGTGCTCCCCACTCGGAGACACTTCTTCTAATAAACCCCTTCTTCAAAAGATCGCTGACTTGCACCCCAAGCTCTCGCTGCTCCCTTGGTGCCATACGACGAATTGGCATCACTATAGGTCTGGCATCTTTCACCAAATCAATACGAAACTCAATCTCTCGGTGTGGTGGAAGCCCGGTCACCTCCTCGAAGACGTCCGGATACTGGCCAACCACGGGCACATCTGACAACTCATCATGCGGGATGTCGAGGGAATTTATAAAACTAGCCGTTACCCCATCACTAGGTAGACTACCAAACACTACCCTCCGCCCATCATCCGCTCTAACTGTCACCAAAAAGCCCTCACAGTCTACCACCACCCCGTATCTTTGGAGCCAATCGACCCCCAATATAATGCCATACCCAGTAAAGCCCAAAACAAAGCAATCACAAACAAACATACATCCATGACTCGATAAGACCAAATTTCGGCAAATCATACTAAGGTTAGTCGAACCACCAATCGGGTTCGTCACAACCAACGGTCTATCGACTATCTCGGGTTCCAGTCCCAACCTATCCACCAGGTCACTAAATATGAAGGAACGGGAAGCCCCAGTATCAAACAAAACTCGAACTGGTACATCATAAATAGAAAGCATACCTTGAATGATGACATTCTTTCCTTTCTCCGCCGCAGTCGGGGAATTCGACGAAGAAGGAATAGCATTAAGGGCATATGCTTTCACCATCTGCTTTTCTTTAAAAGGTTGTGGACACTTATCCTTATGATGTCCCACTTGGCCACAGTTGTAGCACTTCCTTTCCGCTGGCTTGGCCCGACATTCTTTAGCATAATGGCCCTTCTTACCACAGCTGAAGCACTCAACATCTTTCTTGCTCTTTTTCTGGCCATCCTTAGCTTGACTCTGATTTCTCTTATTCTGAGAGTCATTCTTGCCTCCACCGCTTGCTTGCGGCTTCGGCCCTTCCGCAGATGCAACCTCAGTCTTTGGCTTAGGGTAAAGACTCTCTGATCTCAAAGCTTTCCCCACAATCGATTCAAAAGTCTCATCGATGTGGTTAATTAGCCTTTCCCCCAAGTATCCATCCAAACCAGTAATGAACTTCTCATTCTTCTTCTCAGAAGTATCGATAAGAGATAGTCCATACTTTGACAAAGTGTCGAACTCAGCAATATAGTCAGAGAATGCCTTACCACTCTGCTTGAGTTCCAAGAATCTCTTAAACAACACTGACTTCTGGGCAGCTGGAATGAACTTCTCGCTAAAGCGAGCCTTGAACTGATCCCAAGTAACCTGATCTTCTGGAGTAGCTGTTCTAATGGCATTCCACCAATTCATCGCTCGCCCTTGCAGCTGACGAGACGCTAGCCTTCTTTTCATCGCATCCTCAATACCCAAGCCGTCGAAGATACGATCATAGCTATCCAACAAATCCTGAACATCTATGGCCGACTTCGTTCCGTGGAATGGCTTCCCACCAAGGTTAGTGTAATCCTTGCATAACTTGGCGAAATCGACCCTAGGCGCCTGCACTACTGGACCATTACCATTTCCGGGATTGGGAACTGCCCCTTGAACATCCCTAAGCATCTCCCTCATGAAGTTGGTGAACATTGTCCTCATGTCAGGAGCATTCCCATGATTGGTCCCTCTACCAGCACCCCTGGTGTCTCGATTCATCGTTCAATCTGTAAAGAGAAAACGATTAACGACCCCATAGTGGTGCTAGTGCAGTACGACTTCATTCTTATACTACTAATAGTATATATATATATAGCTTTTGAAAACCAAAGTAATCACAAATACGCGCTCTCATATGCGTACTATCTCTCCCTAGTGTCTTTCCCTAGGTTAACTACGCAACCTCGCTCTGATACCAAGTGTGACAGCCCGCCCCGCACCAACCGACATTTACTCCAAAGGTGCGTTGTACACATGTCCAGCTAGCACGGGACGATCGTTAGAAGAAAAGAAAGAAGACGAAGAATCAACAAGGAACTCGTAATATGTCTCACAGCACATAGGATAAAATATAATAACAACATACTTGACATAAAACAGGTGAGACAGTGCATAAGCTGAAAATAAACTAACATAGCAGCGGAAAATCCAAATACAGCTAATGATCCAAAGCCAACATCATTATTACAACTTTTCAAACTGTCTCAAAAGCAAAAGCAAGATAAAGGAGGTACACTACTAATGCCCAAGTAGCGACCACCAATGACACAGGGAGAATATCTATATATCATACGTGGAAGCCTCCTGCTCGCCTCCGAATCAGCTACTCGCGCATCACCAGCTAACCTGTCTCTAGTTTGCTCGTGTGAGCACCCAGAGTAATAAGAAGAGACCTCTGGGTCAGACATAAAGCCTGGTATGAGCGATAAGCATCTAAACAGAACAATAACAGGTAGACTAAACCATACCTGAACCTGGACCTGCAACCAAAGAGTTAGCACTACATACTGTACAACACTCTAAGGTGCCAATAACATATGGTGTGAAGTTACGGGGGTGGGGGTGTGCATGTCATAGTGATGGCAAACAATCAAACATAGCAACCATCCTCACATCTCTCACTCAGTGCGTAAAGCATACGATATTCACCACTTCGATCACCTCAACATACTTTGCTATGATCACCTTGCCCCATGAAGTCATAAATGTCTTCACTGCACTGATACATAGCCACTAATCCTTTGCTATGTCCATTTTCCCCATGGAGTCGCAATGACCCCACTGCACTGGCTTATAGCCTTACTAATCCTTTACTATGTCCACTCTGCCCCATGGAGTCACGATGACCCCACTGCACTGGCTCATAGTCTTACTACGCATCACTTTGCCCCTCGAGTCATAATGACTCTACTGCATTGATAACGTAGTCTTGCTACCATCACCTTGCCCCTCGAGTCATAGTGACTCTACTGCACTGATAAGTAGCCCATCATCCATTTTCAGTGGTGAATCGAAGTTGTGAACGTCGACAACTCCTTAGCACACGTCCCGCAGCAAAGCCCAACCATGAAGTGAACTCATTGGTTCCCAACTGGATCCTGAGCTCTAACTTCCAACTTGGACTACCTTTGCATCTCGGGTTATTGGTCATCATCGGATCGGTTCGGATCTCCCCCTAACCATCAGTTCGGTTCGGGTCGGAATGCTTCTTCTTCACTGGATAGGGTCGGATCATCATCATCCCTGGCGGATCAGGTCGGGGTCTCCATCTTGCCACGGTTTGGATCGGAAGACATCGCCTCTAGGGGATCGGATCGGGTTCTTCACTTCCATTCACCACACGTCGGTTCGGTTCGGAGGTGACCATGCGGGTCGGATCGGAAGATGTATGCCACGAAAAATACAAGTGGATAGAAGCTTCCCCAAGCCTTGTTGTCCTCCTTTGTTCAGATCAGGGTGTGGAGCGCAAGAGCGGATCGGAGCTTCTGAATTCGAGTGGGGGTTCGGATCCGATCTCTTCCTCCGTTCTGATCTGGATCGGCCAGACTTCTACACTTTTTCCAACAAGCAGTTTACGCCACTCGACGGCGTTTTCGACCATTCCAACTATTCTAACCAATCACAAAGCATACCATACAGTCATAGCAACATGTATAATCAACCACAAACATCAAAACAAAAATATGATAGCTTAAAATGGATCAAACTAAGCCAAAACCCCATATTTTCCCTTAAGCATGTTTAGGTGAAACTAATGATATGATTAGCAAAACTTAACCAAATTAACCCAAACTCATATCAGAGGTCTAAATCATCATTTCGAATTTTATAAATATTTTTCCATAATTTTATCATGTTTAAATTCTCTAATTAACACTAATTACCCTTAATTAGTCATCATTAGTAAGGAACTATGCAAATCACTCACCTTAGCCACAAATAAAACTTAAATCTGAAATAAATCTCTGATCTGGTGCGAATTCCAATGCTAAACAGTAGCTCTAATGTTGATTTGGTGTTGATCTCTCTTGATTTGATGTTGCTAAGCCCAATCTTCAAATAGAAAGTGATTTGGAGGTGATTTAGAGGTTGGAGGCCATTTTTAGGGTTTCTAAGAGGTAAGTGGAGGCTAGAAAACTGAAATGAAATGAAACCTGTAACGACCCAGATCTTTGTCAGTTTATTTTAAATATTTAATATCATTTTAAATATTGAATCGATGATGTAAATGAATTTTTATATTAAGTTATCGATTTAAAAAAAAATCATTTTCGATTTAATATCGAATATATCGAATTATCGTAATACGAAAACGGTAATAATTGAATTCAGATACAAAACTGAATTGAAACAATTCAGTTGATTAGCATAAACTCTAGTTGAATTGGGGCGATAATGATAATAATATATTATCAATGGATTAAATTGTTTTGAAATAAATTTATATTAATTGAATTTATTTTTAATCATCAATAAATTAGTCATCTTCTTTATATAGTCAAAATTAATTTCAGAACCCATTCCGTTGAATTCAAAATAGGACATAATATTGGGGACGTCCGTCGTCACATTAATATAGCGGCTTATAGATTTCAAGTAAGAGACCATGATATATTTAGATATTTAATTAAAAACAACGTCAAATCAAAAATATATTTATATCATCTCAGAGCCGACAAATTTCTTCTATGTGCAAACATATTTTCTTCTCGAGCAGAAGGATGTCTCCCCATTTCAATATTTCAGAGAGCAGGAAATTAATGGTGTGGTACGGTTTGTCTAATATCGCGTCTATATAAACGAACACGACCTTCGTATCTTCCCATATTCTAAAACCCGAAAACAAATTCCAGTATTCCCCTTTTACATTTCTTTCCTCCGATCAGAAGCCAAATCCTCAGCTTCAAAAAAAAAAAAAGAAAAAAAAAAGAGGGAAATTCGAATCGCATTCTGGAGTCACGAACGAATCGAGAGTTTCGTGAAGCTCGAGATGCGTTGAATCACTTATGAGAGGGGGCGATTTCGAATGTCGTGGGTTTCCTGAAGCTCGCTCAACACCACCACGCTCGCGATTTGGGTATGAAAGGAGGCGTTGGTTCTGGTGTGCGGATTTGTGTACTCCCGATGTCAGAAGGGGGTAGGATTGTTGCGATGGGAGCTGGGAACCGAGGGGTTAAAGGGTGATGTGGTTTCAGGTGCAGGCCGACGCCGAGAAATCAATACAAGGAGGTACGATGCCCGACTTCGGATGAGGCGACATTGGTATTGGGTTGAAATGGCAGAGCGATTTCAGTGGTCATTATAGCATTCAGCGCCGGTTACGGAAGTCACGGTGATGAAGGCATATCTGGACAGTGGAGTTGAGGATGTCTGTCTGACGATGGCAACACGAGTGTGGAAGAGGCCAACTGACTGGAGATGGCCTACAAAGCGTTCGATGAATTGTCATAATGGATAATAGCAGTTTTAGGGGGTTGTTTCAGCAGAGTCTATGGGCGAGTAGCTTCATCAAATCTATCTAGTTATACAACAGCGAGGTATACGTTATTTAATAATATATAATACATAGACTAATTCTTAGTAATTCAAATTGGAAGGGAAAAACAGCTAAATCGATTAATTTAAAATAATCAAAGGTACCCGATTAATTTCATCCAAGTAGATTCGTGGCAAACGATATGGAAATGAACAGGAGATTTGGCAGGCGAAATTCCCGGTGAGTAAATCTCACTCACCTTTAGAATTATTTTTATTTCATTAAAAATAATTGTCTGTTGCTTGTGTGAATGATTTCTGGCTGCTTTATATATATATATTAGTTATTTAGGCTATAAAAATATATATATTGGGTTGATTGATTGGTTGGATTCCCGCAGTCTCATTAGCGGATGCCCGCAGTTTCATAGCGGATGATTACCCTATACGCCCCACGCTATGATTAGTGGATGACCTTCTATACCGCGATATTCTGCCACGAAGCAGAATGGGTATTATTTATGTACTAACATCTGTGGATGCAGGAAAACAGGTTGGAGGGATCCAACTGGATTCCTCAAAATATATTATCTGTTTGTTTGTTTGCTTGATTTCATATATAATTATATATGACGTGCTATAAATCAAATGATTGAAATTTGAATGGTTTGATGGTTTTAAATGTCACTGGGCTAAGTGTAAATTTATTTAAATTATCCGAAAGGGATATTTGAAATTTAAAAGTGAAATTCTATTTTTCTAAAATAGAATTTGAAATTTCAAGTAGAATTAAAAATACAGAGTTTTTAAAATGGAACTTTGAAACATAATTTCAAAAAAATGGAATTTGGAAATGAAATCTCAGAAGAGAACTTGAAATAGAAATCTTGAGTAGAAATTCAAATAGAATTTGAATGTTAGAAAGAAGTTTGAATATTTGTAATTCTAAAGTAAATTCCAAAAAGGGTTTGAAATGGAATTTTAATTACATATATATATATATATATTTCAAATGAAATGTGAGTATAGCATTTGAATATAATATTTGAATAAGGAAATTTTAAAATAGAAAATTCAATATGGAAATTCAAATGGCATTTGAATATAGTAATTTAAAAGGAAATTCAAATAGAGTCTGAATACAAGAAATTTAAATAGTATTTAAATAATGGAAATTCGAATATAGAAATTCAAATAGAGATTTGAATGTAGAATTTCAAAATAGAATTTGAAATAAACTTTGAAATAGGATTTTCGAAGTAGAATTGGAAATAGAATTTCAAAATAGGATTTCAAATAGAAAATCCAAATGGGTTTTGAAATGGAATTTGAATTCAAGTAAATTCAAATGGGTTTGAGTGAAGAAATTCAAATGGTGTAAAAATAAATTTGAATATTAAGATTCAAATGGGGCTGGAAATGAATTTGAATATTAGAATTCAAATGGAAAAAGAAATTTGAATATAAGAGATTCAAATTGAATTCAAATAGGATTTGATCTATGGGATTTGAATATGAAATTCAAATGGGTTTTAAACTATGGAATTTTGAATATAGAATTTAAAAGGAGTTTGAATATTTGAATTTCAATAGAATTCAAATATAGAAATTGGAATATAGAAGTTCAAATGGAATTTGAAACATTTAGAATTTCAAATAGAAATTTAAATGGAGTTTGGATATCTAAATTCAAATATGAATTTCAAATATAGAAATTCAAAAAGGAGTTGAATTAAAGTGGGAATTCGAATAAAGAATTTGAAATGGAATTCGAATAAAGAATTTGAAATGGAATTCGAATAAAGAATTTGAAATGGAATTCGAATAAAGGATTTCAAATGGGATTTGAATGCAGGATTTAAACTATGGAATTTGAAATGTAAAGATTCAAATGGAATTTGGAATATATATATCTATATATATATATCAGAAGGGAGTTGAATTCATTTAACGGAGTTTAAAAAGTTTATATAAATATAATTAAAACGAACTCGCCGCAGCGCTGCAGTTCGTAAATTGGCGATTCGAACTTCAATTGAATATACAGAACCCAATTGAAGTCGAAATTCTTCGAAACAAGAAACGTCAGGACCGGTTTGATAATAGTTTTCTAATGAAGAAGAAAAATCTGGATTTCGTCGTAGAGATTTTGAGATATGTCAAAATCAAATTTTCAGAAAAACAGCGCCAGAATCATTTTAAAACCATAATGGTTTATTTAATGTTTAAAAAAGGATTTTAAGCGAAAAATCCGAATTGTCTCTTTTGAAAATTTCAGAATTTAGTTATAAATTATATGCGAACTTAAGTGAAGTGAAAGAAATGGTTTTTAAATCAATAATCATATTTTGATTATTGAATAGAGTTGACTAAGACAAAAAGAAATTAGTTAATCAAATTTTGAAGATGAACTTTGAAAGGTGAAGGGAATTTGTAAATATATATTTGGAATCGAATATAGAACGTGAATTGAAAATGAAATTCAATTAGTATAATCAAGTCGAAATATATTTGGATAGGCTATATTCAAATATCAAAGTGATATAGGCAAAAGAGTTAAAGTGCAAACTGACAAATGAATTAGTTAAAACGATTGAATCGAGCAAACTATGAATAAGTGAATTAACTTGTGATTTCATATTCAAACCAAATATGAAACTAGAAATGGGAAAAAAGGGATTTGATTTGTATAAGCAAGTGAAATAAAATTTGAACATGTTATGTTCGACAAAGAAGTGAAATAGGCAAAATGGCCGATGTAAAGAATAAATGGGCGAAACTGAATTCAAACGATTAGATGGTATTGAATTGAATTGGAAACAGGTAAACAGGTGTTAGACAGGTATGGATGAGGTGTATGAAGTTTATAAACGTAATGCCCGACAAAAAGGTACCTGTTTAATTCATATATGAGGTTTTATGCGCCGTATCGGCAAGCCGCTTGGCTTTTCCTTTTTCTTTTTGATTGAGGAAGATACCGGGAAGCTATTTGAAATTTCCCGATGCTCCCGATACAGGGGAGGTTATGGCGAAATTTTCCGGAAATTTAAGGAGTTAGAATATTTTTAAGAGTTTTTGATAATCTGAAATCATTGTATCGACGTATTGAATTCGATAGTAAAGTGAATATAAAATCGAATATTGTAAACAAAAGGGAATAGAGATAAGTGATTTGAATTGTTTTCAATTGCAAATAGAGATATTTTCTAATATATAGAAAATAAAAGAAGTTAATATTTGGGAACGTTTTCCAAATGGCATAAGAGGCAGAGATGATTATTGAAATATTTGGTTAACAAATATTGATAGAGAAAATGGAGAAGTAATTTAATTAATGAATATTAATTAAAGAGCCCAGTGATTTGTTGATATGTTGATTGAACACTTGTTTTTATTCGATAGTTAAATCACAGACTATCGAAGTTTTGACCATCGTTGTCAATATGGAGAGACCGGTTGGATTATTATCCGAAGAACCACTCCGTATCGGCATAAGCGTTGCGAACCAAGTATGCTGAATATATTGAAGACGGAGTGAAGTGCAAGGGCTTTTCTATTTATAGAAATAGTGCCTTCGGTTTCGTTCAATCCCAGAACGAACGTAAATGGACGAATGTCTGACAGAGTATTTCCAATGATCAAATGGGTTGGTCTGTATGAATGTATATGGTTGCAACGGATTTATCCCTTAGCATAATATCCAGAATATTTGTGCAAACTCAACTAGTGATTAACGGATCTGACGATGTGGCATTTAAAGTGAATTGTGTTATCAAGGAATGGTAAGTATGCGTAGCCTCAGGCCTCAACAACCGGAAAAGGACAAAAATCGGGCAGGCAGCATGGCTATGTGGGTCGCACCCATTAGGGTGTATAATCACCTATCTAGAGAAATCCCTTTTGTTTCTAAATCTATCGATTCTGCCCATTCGGGAAACGGTGGTTTGAGTCCAACCGTTGGTGATATACATTCGATACACTCAAGCGAAATGAGTGGTCGGTCATGTGTGGGCCGGGTTGCAAGACGTTCTTGTTGAACCCAGGTGTATTTGCCTCTAGAGATACATCATCGGAAGGTGGTCCCATACCTTGTCATGTTGGAAATCCAATCTCCAATAAGAGCCATGCGGTTTTTGATTTTATACTATATATGTGGAGCGTGAGATGCAAGCGTTCTGCTATTTGGTTATTTATTTGATGTAGACATTATTATAATATCACTGGATTTGATATCAAAGTGTTTTTGGGTTATAGTAAGGTAAAAACCGTCCATGTTTATGTGTGGGCTGGTCTTACTATTATCTTTTCTTTCGAAAGGATTTTTAAAGTTAAACAAGTGGTTGGAGTTTACTCACACCAGTCCCATGACTGACCCAGAGTTTATTTTGTTTGTTTTCCCTAAACTCTTGGGTGCCCAAATTTGTACGGGCAGTCAAGTGTTTCAGGCTTTTACAGATACACTTGGAGGAGCTTGAAGCAGGAGGCTTCAACGTTAGTTATTTAGAGTTACTTCCGCTGGATCAAATGTTATGTGTACTCTGATGATGGTATGTATATATGTACAAAACAGATTTGTATTTCGAAGCTTATGTTATATAATATATTTTATCCGTTCCGCTGTGAGTTGTGATCTTAGTTTTTCTTCTATTCTAATATTTCTTTCTTCCTATTTCTCATCCTCTAACTTCTTTCTAATAATGAGTCGTATTTCTGTGTTATTTGGGTTGGACGTGTGGTGTTATTAGTCAATTCAGATAGCACGGATTTGCGGGTTCTCGCTTCGCGTTTGGTGGCGAACGGGAGACTCTTGCCCCTACATCTCCCGACAATGTGGGTTGGTCGAGTCGAGAGGCTGGCCGTAAAAGCAGTTCTGAGGTATCTCTGTAAGCCACGCTGGGAGGTTAGCCCAGTACCGAGGGAGGAGAGGATGGTTGAAAAGCCTACTCGAATCTCGGGGTCGTTACAGGTGGTATCAGAGCTTAGGTTGAGCGAATACCTAGGCTTGTGTGGAAATGTGCTCATTAGAGATAGGGTCAGCAGTGCCCTAGAATGAGTTGAGTGTATATATACGAGAGAGCGTATTTGTTAGTTGATATAAAAGTTGTTTTATATTGTGTTGGCTAGTCTGTTGAGTGATTTATGAATTCTGGTCGAATCGTGGGACGCCACGAAGTCGATAGGAATTTCTAAACGCTTGAACAGAAGATTGAACATGATATTGTTTTAACTGAGTAAATGAAATAATTTTACCCAAAATTTCTATTTTTATATAGAAGGAATAATTTTCCCAAAATTATTATATGGATGTGTTGATTGTTAGGATTATAATCAGATGAGATTATAAAATTGAAATGGTTATATATAACCAAAATAGAATTTGTATGGAGATTAAATATACAAATGAGATGAATTAGAATTGAATTCAAACTAGAATTCAGAATTTAAATCCTGGGGAGTTGGAAAATATTTTCTGAAGTATATTAGATTAATATAGCTTTGTTTTGAAAGGGATTTTTGAATAAAAATCATTTTTGAATGGATTCTGAAAGGGTTAAAGCACTGAACTCACTTCAGTGGCTGGGAAATGATTCTGATGATGATTGCAACATCATCAGTGTTCATTTCCGAGTTTCTAAGTGACGAATGGCTACCTTAGGAAAGTTTTAATAGAATTTGTTTGGAAGGAAAACAAGTGGTTTGAAAATTCAAATGTTTTGAGTTTTAGATGGAAATAAATATAAGTATATATTTATGTATTTCAAAGGATTGGAAATGAAAACCCTGGGATTTGAATTCTGGAATTGGAATTTAACTTAAGCAAGTTAAATGGGTCGGGGTGAATAAATTGAATAGAATTAATTTGGATAAATTGGTGTTGAACCAATATGAATAGAATATGAATTAGATGTGAAGGCATATGAAAGGAAGAAGACCAAAAGTTTTGGTTGAAAGTAAAGTCATAGAAATATGAGGAGTTGAGTTTCAACATAAGTGAGATGTTGAAAAGTAATTGTTTTGTACCTTTTTCCTACCTTAGCAATTTCGAGGACGAAATTATTTTAAGGGGGGAAGAATGTAACGACCCAGATCTTTGTCAGTTTATTTTAAATATTTAATATCATTTTAAATATTGAATCGATGATGTAAATGAATTTTTATATTAAGTTATCGATTTAAAAAAAAATCATTTTCGATTTAATATCGAATATATCGAATTATCGTAATACGAAAACGGTAATAATTGAATTCAGATACAAAACTGAATTGAAACAATTCAGTTGATTAGCATAAACTCTAGTTGAATTGGGGCGATAATGATAATAATATATTATCAATGGATTAAATTGTTTTGAAATAAATTTATATTAATTGAATTTATTTTTAATCATCAATAAATTAGTCATCTTCTTTATATAGTCAAAATTAATTTCAGAACCCATTCCGTTGAATTCAAAATAGGACATAATATTGGGGACGTCCGTCGTCACATTAATATAGCGGCTTATAGATTTCAAGTAAGAGACCATGATATATTTAGATATTTAATTAAAAACAACGTCAAATCAAAAATATATTTATATCATCTCAGAGCCGACAAATTTCTTCTATGTGCAAACATATTTTCTTCTCGAGCAGAAGGATGTCTCCCCATTTCAATATTTCAGAGAGCAGGAAATTAATGGTGTGGTACGGTTTGTCTAATATCGCGTCTATATAAACGAACACGACCTTCGTATCTTCCCATATTCTAAAACCCGAAAACAAATTCCAGTATTCCCCTTTTACATTTCTTTCCTCCGATCAGAAGCCAAATCCTCAGCTTCAAAAAAAAAAAAAGAAAAAAAAAAGAGGGAAATTCGAATCGCATTCTGGAGTCACGAACGAATCGAGAGTTTCGTGAAGCTCGAGATGCGTTGAATCACTTATGAGAGGGGGCGATTTCGAATGTCGTGGGTTTCCTGAAGCTCGCTCAACACCACCACGCTCGCGATTTGGGTATGAAAGGAGGCGTTGGTTCTGGTGTGCGGATTTGTGTACTCCCGATGTCAGAAGGGGGTAGGATTGTTGCGATGGGAGCTGGGAACCGAGGGGTTAAAGGGTGATGTGGTTTCAGGTGCAGGCCGACGCCGAGAAATCAATACAAGGAGGTACGATGCCCGACTTCGGATGAGGCGACATTGGTATTGGGTTGAAATGGCAGAGCGATTTCAGTGGTCATTATAGCATTCAGCGCCGGTTACGGAAGTCACGGTGATGAAGGCATATCTGGACAGTGGAGTTGAGGATGTCTGTCTGACGATGGCAACACGAGTGTGGAAGAGGCCAACTGACTGGAGATGGCCTACAAAGCGTTCGATGAATTGTCATAATGGATAATAGCAGTTTTAGGGGGTTGTTTCAGCAGAGTCTATGGGCGAGTAGCTTCATCAAATCTATCTAGTTATACAACAGCGAGGTATACGTTATTTAATAATATATAATACATAGACTAATTCTTAGTAATTCAAATTGGAAGGGAAAAACAGCTAAATCGATTAATTTAAAATAATCAAAGGTACCCGATTAATTTCATCCAAGTAGATTCGTGGCAAACGATATGGAAATGAACAGGAGATTTGGCAGGCGAAATCCCCGGTGAGTAAATCTCACTCACCTTTAGAATTATTTTTATTTCATTAAAAATAATTGTCTGTTGCTTGTGTGAATGATTTCTGGCTGCTTTATATATATATATTAGTTATTTAGGCTATAAAAATATATATATTGGGTTGATTGATTGGTTGGATTCCCGCAGTCTCATTAGCGGATGCCCGCAGTTTCATAGCGGATGATTACCCTATACGCCCCACGCTATGATTAGTGGATGACCTTCTATACCGCGATATTCTGCCACGAAGCAGAATGGGTATTATTTATGTACTAACATCTGTGGATGCAGGAAAACAGGTTGGAGGGATCCAACTGGATTCCTCAAAATATATTATCTGTTTGTTTGTTTGCTTGATTTCATATATAATTATATATGACGTGCTATAAATCAAATGATTGAAATTTGAATGGTTTGATGGTTTTAAATGTCACTGGGCTAAGTGTAAATTTATTTAAATTATCCGAAAGGGATATTTGAAATTTAAAAGTGAAATTCTATTTTTCTAAAATAGAATTTGAAATTTCAAGTAGAATTAAAAATACAGAGTTTTTAAAATGGAACTTTGAAACATAATTTCAAAAAAATGGAATTTGGAAATGAAATCTCAGAAGAGAACTTGAAATAGAAATCTTGAGTAGAAATTCAAATAGAATTTGAATGTTAGAAAGAAGTTTGAATATTTGTAATTCTAAAGTAAATTCCAAAAAGGGTTTGAAATGGAATTTTAATTACATATATATATATATATTTCAAATGAAATGTGAGTATAGCATTTGAATATAATATTTGAATAAGGAAATTTTAAAATAGAAAATTCAATATGGAAATTCAAATGGCATTTGAATATAGTAATTTAAAAGGAAATTCAAATAGAGTCTGAATACAAGAAATTTAAATAGTATTTAAATAATGGAAATTCGAATATAGAAATTCAAATAGAGATTTGAATGTAGAATTTCAAAATAGAATTTGAAATAAACTTTGAAATAGGATTTTCGAAGTAGAATTGGAAATAGAATTTCAAAATAGGATTTCAAATAGAAAATCCAAATGGGTTTTGAAATGGAATTTGAATTCAAGTAAATTCAAATGGGTTTGAGTGAAGAAATTCAAATGGTGTAAAAATAAATTTGAATATTAAGATTCAAATGGGGCTGGAAATGAATTTGAATATTAGAATTCAAATGGAAAAAGAAATTTGAATATAAGAGATTCAAATTGAATTCAAATAGGATTTGATCTATGGGATTTGAATATGAAATTCAAATGGGTTTTAAACTATGGAATTTTGAATATAGAATTTAAAAGGAGTTTGAATATTTGAATTTCAATAGAATTCAAATATAGAAATTGGAATATAGAAGTTCAAATGGAATTTGAAACATTTAGAATTTCAAATAGAAATTTAAATGGAGTTTGGATATCTAAATTCAAATATGAATTTCAAATATAGAAATTCAAAAAGGAGTTGAATTAAAGTGGGAATTCGAATAAAGAATTTGAAATGGAATTCGAATAAAGAATTTGAAATGGAATTCGAATAAAGAATTTGAAATGGAATTCGAATAAAGGATTTCAAATGGGATTTGAATGCAGGATTTAAACTATGGAATTTGAAATGTAAAGATTCAAATGGAATTTGGAATATATATATCTATATATATATATCAGAAGGGAGTTGAATTCATTTAACGGAGTTTAAAAAGTTTATATAAATATAATTAAAACGAACTCGCCGCAGCGCTGCAGTTCGTAAATTGGCGATTCGAACTTCAATTGAATATACAGAACCCAATTGAAGTCGAAATTCTTCGAAACAAGAAACGTCAGGACCGGTTTGATAATAGTTTTCTAATGAAGAAGAAAAATCTGGATTTCGTCGTAGAGATTTTGAGATATGTCAAAATCAAATTTTCAGAAAAACAGCGCCAGAATCATTTTAAAACCATAATGGTTTATTTAATGTTTAAAAAAGGATTTTAAGCGAAAAATCCGAATTGTCTCTTTTGAAAATTTCAGAATTTAGTTATAAATTATATGCGAACTTAAGTGAAGTGAAAGAAATGGTTTTTAAATCAATAATCATATTTTGATTATTGAATAGAGTTGACTAAGACAAAAAGAAATTAGTTAATCAAATTTTGAAGATGAACTTTGAAAGGTGAAGGGAATTTGTAAATATATATTTGGAATCGAATATAGAACGTGAATTGAAAATGAAATTCAATTAGTATAATCAAGTCGAAATATATTTGGATAGGCTATATTCAAATATCAAAGTGATATAGGCAAAAGAGTTAAAGTGCAAACTGACAAATGAATTAGTTAAAACGATTGAATCGAGCAAACTATGAATAAGTGAATTAACTTGTGATTTCATATTCAAACCAAATATGAAACTAGAAATGGGAAAAAAGGGATTTGATTTGTATAAGCAAGTGAAATAAAATTTGAACATGTTATGTTCGACAAAGAAGTGAAATAGGCAAAATGGCCGATGTAAAGAATAAATGGGCGAAACTGAATTCAAACGATTAGATGGTATTGAATTGAATTGGAAACAGGTAAACAGGTGTTAGACAGGTATGGATGAGGTGTATGAAGTTTATAAACGTAATGCCCGACAAAAAGGTACCTGTTTAATTCATATATGAGGTTTTATGCGCCGTATCGGCAAGCCGCTTGGCTTTTCCTTTTTCTTTTTGATTGAGGAAGATACCGGGAAGCTATTTGAAATTTCCCGATGCTCCCGATACAGGGGAGGTTATGGCGAAATTTTCCGGAAATTTAAGGAGTTAGAATATTTTTAAGAGTTTTTGATAATCTGAAATCATTGTATCGACGTATTGAATTCGATAGTAAAGTGAATATAAAATCGAATATTGTAAACAAAAGGGAATAGAGATAAGTGATTTGAATTGTTTTCAATTGCAAATAGAGATATTTTCTAATATATAGAAAATAAAAGAAGTTAATATTTGGGAACGTTTTCCAAATGGCATAAGAGGCAGAGATGATTATTGAAATATTTGGTTAACAAATATTGATAGAGAAAATGGAGAAGTAATTTAATTAATGAATATTAATTAAAGAGCCCAGTGATTTGTTGATATGTTGATTGAACACTTGTTTTTATTCGATAGTTAAATCACAGACTATCGAAGTTTTGACCATCGTTGTCAATATGGAGAGACCGGTTGGATTATTATCCGAAGAACCACTCCGTATCGGCATAAGCGTTGCGAACCAAGTATGCTGAATATATTGAAGACGGAGTGAAGTGCAAGGGCTTTTCTATTTATAGAAATAGTGCCTTCGGTTTCGTTCAATCCCAGAACGAACGTAAATGGACGAATGTCTGACAGAGTATTTCCAATGATCAAATGGGTTGGTCTGTATGAATGTATATGGTTGCAACGGATTTATCCCTTAGCATAATATCCAGAATATTTGTGCAAACTCAACTAGTGATTAACGGATCTGACGATGTGGCATTTAAAGTGAATTGTGTTATCAAGGAATGGTAAGTATGCGTAGCCTCAGGCCTCAACAACCGGAAAAGGACAAAAATCGGGCAGGCAGCATGGCTATGTGGGTCGCACCCATTAGGGTGTATAATCACCTATCTAGAGAAATCCCTTTTGTTTCTAAATCTATCGATTCTGCCCATTCGGGAAACGGTGGTTTGAGTCCAACCGTTGGTGATATACATTCGATACACTCAAGCGAAATGAGTGGTCGGTCATGTGTGGGCCGGGTTGCAAGACGTTCTTGTTGAACCCAGGTGTATTTGCCTCTAGAGATACATCATCGGAAGGTGGTCCCATACCTTGTCATGTTGGAAATCCAATCTCCAATAAGAGCCATGCGGTTTTTGATTTTATACTATATATGTGGAGCGTGAGATGCAAGCGTTCTGCTATTTGGTTATTTATTTGATGTAGACATTATTATAATATCACTGGATTTGATATCAAAGTGTTTTTGGGTTATAGTAAGGTAAAAACCGTCCATGTTTATGTGTGGGCTGGTCTTACTATTATCTTTTCTTTCGAAAGGATTTTTAAAGTTAAACAAGTGGTTGGAGTTTACTCACACCAGTCCCATGACTGACCCAGAGTTTATTTTGTTTGTTTTCCCTAAACTCTTGGGTGCCCAAATTTGTACGGGCAGTCAAGTGTTTCAGGCTTTTACAGATACACTTGGAGGAGCTTGAAGCAGGAGGCTTCAACGTTAGTTATTTAGAGTTACTTCCGCTGGATCAAATGTTATGTGTACTCTGATGATGGTATGTATATATGTACAAAACAGATTTGTATTTCGAAGCTTATGTTATATAATATATTTTATCCGTTCCGCTGTGAGTTGTGATCTTAGTTTTTCTTCTATTCTAATATTTCTTTCTTCCTATTTCTCATCCTCTAACTTCTTTCTAATAATGAGTCGTATTTCTGTGTTATTTGGGTTGGACGTGTGGTGTTATTAGTCAATTCAGATAGCACGGATTTGCGGGTTCTCGCTTCGCGTTTGGTGGCGAACGGGAGACTCTTGCCCCTACATCTCCCGACAATGTGGGTTGGTCGAGTCGAGAGGCTGGCCGTAAAAGCAGTTCTGAGGTATCTCTGTAAGCCACGCTGGGAGGTTAGCCCAGTACCGAGGGAGGAGAGGATGGTTGAAAAGCCTACTCGAATCTCGGGGTCGTTACAAAACCCTAACTCATTTCAGCCTCCCCATAACCCTAATCCCGAAATGGGTTATGGGCCTATTCACTAATCACCCTATTTGGCCCGGTTAAGCAGTTTTTCACCTTCCAAACCTTATTTCAGCCATATCTCCCAAACGGTAAGTCCGTTTTTCACATGTGACCACTGTACGGAAAGGTAAACCATCAAACGAATCTAATGGAAGTGGTTTTTGGTCAAAATTCCTTTCCAATCAAAAGTTATGGCCGAAACAAGATCATCTAGGGGCAAAATGGTCATTTAAAAATCGGCAAAAATCATGAACATGGGAAATGACTCTAATGGCTGTTTCCCAAAGTTACATGACCATACAACTTCATATGGGAAATAAATAAATATTCTACGATCCTCCGATGCGTAGAATGCGGGTTGTTACATATTCCTTATAATAGCCAAACATGCTTGGTAGTTTTAAAACAAATCATTT
Source organism: Allium sativum (assembly GCA_030737875.1). NCBI lineage: Eukaryota > Viridiplantae > Streptophyta > Magnoliopsida > Asparagales > Amaryllidaceae > Allium > Allium sativum. Next base: position 1,008,628,656 of record CM060916.1, read on the forward strand.
TGATACTATTATAGTGTAAAGTGTATGAAAACAACTTCAAATATAAATGTATCAATCATAGACGGCATAGTGCCCCATCCCACTTTGTCGTCATACTACGCTCTACAAATAAAACTGAAAGTCACGTATTGGAAATTGGATTTCCGTCATGAACCAAGGCTCCCTACCGCTTCGAGACACTCTAGCTAATGTCTTTGGACTACGCACTCTGCGCAACCCTAGGAAACATGTAGGGCCAGTCCACACTAAGTGCATGGTGGATTCATAATTCCTGAACATGCGTTTCCCCACCCTATGGGGCGTAATTGAGCCAGATGACTCAATATCCATCGGCTCCATAGTAACCGATATATCCGAGGCGCCTTGCTTTCCATCATCCACATAAGTAAAAATGTCTGGGCTCTATACCTTGAAACCACTCCTAGCTAGAAGGAAACGCACTGCCCTCTCTGCCATCCTCTCCCGTTTCTGGTTCATACCGGGGTGTGAGGCTCGCGAATTAATGCTACACAAAGCTATGCTATATTAACCACAAGAGTCTACTTTTCAATAGAAGCCTTGACCATTTGCATCTCAGCATGCCCCACAAGCAATTCACTCCATGCGACTGATGTCTATCGATATATAACCTCGAAGCTCGTACGTCTCAGAGAAGGGTGTTAAGCAAGAGAATAAATTCTAAACCACCAAATAGAAATATATTTAATAGAGATCAATCAACACAGAATAAAATCCAATGTCAAACACACATCCACTTACAAGTTCGTTCTGGGTCTGAACGAAACCGGAGGCACCTTATTCCTCGTCCCGTGTCCAATACAGGAGAGAGGACCTCGCATATCCGGTCGATCTCCCAGTACGTCTGGATGATCATCACTTATTACCTTGTCTTGGGTGTACAGCCCAATCAAGACATCAGTAATCATCCAAACGATGTGAAGACCTCCGGTCTTCAACCACCGTCTTCATCGTCGAATCAGTTATTCAGAATGGGTATAAACTCGGCCTTTTCGAATAACTCGCGTATATAATAAACAAGTGTTATAAAACATAACATACGCCTCATTCCAATTCTGAATATTCTTTTATTTAAATATTCATATCCTTTGGGAAAGGTTCCCATTAATTTTATCAAAGATAAATTCATTAAATTTACTCTTTAATCTTCCATTGGATATCAATTCAAACCAAAATAAGGTTTATCCAAACTATTCGGGATTAGCGAACCTTACCAAAGTAATCATTTATTATATTTCCTAATCCCAACCTATTCATCCCATGGAGCAAAACTGGTAATACTCCATATGTAACACCACGGTGTTATCGGTAAAATTAATTACCGTTTCACGTTCAAATCTAATTAAAGATTTAACTATCGCTTGGAGCAAAACTGGTGATACTCCATTCTCGATCATTTCGTGAATTCGATAAATTTAATTATTTCATTCACATTCCAATCTAACTAAAGATTCATTGAAACTCCACTTAGTTTTAATCTTCCTAAAAATCAATGTTAATGATTATTTAACTTTGGAAACACAAACATGTCGCATCGACAATCTACACCGTACTATTGATTTCTGCTGATATATAACCTCTAAGCTCGTACGTCTTAGAGAAGGGTGTTAAGCAAGAGAATAAATTCTCCACCATCAAACAAATATATATTTAGCAGAGATCAACCATACATTTCGAAAGACAATGTTAGACATGTAATCCTGTCTTTAACTGGGTTAAAGAACTAATGTCATTTAAAACACAGTTCACGATAAACCCAAAATCACATTCCATTAATCATAGAATCTTCACGGAAAACAAATCGATATATATAATCGATATCAATTTCCGTATCCGACTAATAATATAAATGGAATTACGACAAAGCCTTTTAAATTCCACATATATTAACAGTCTTCCTCCATAGAAGCTCATTTCGATTATTATCAAATCGAATTACATTCAATTCCAATTTAATATATTAAATTGGAAAACTTTACTTTAGAAATTTTCCATTAAATCTTAATAAAAATATTTATAAATTCCAAATCACATTTCACAGTAAATCGGATTAAAGAACGAATGTCGTTAAAAACAAGGTTCACAATAAACCCAATTCACATCCCATTTTATGCCAATTAAATGTTAATTACCTTGAAACTCTAATATTCTAAATTAAAAGATTTATTCTTTTAACATGGGGTTTAAGAACAGTGTTATTTAAGACACCATTCACGGCAAACCCAAAATCCAATTCTTTTATTCAATTCCAATTAAATCTTAATTAATTGGAAAACTTCACTAAATCTTAATTAAAAGATTTATTCTTTCCTCAAATGGGTTTAAGAACATGTTAATGAAGACACCATTCACGACAAACCCAAATCCAACTCAATATTAAATACAAAGCTCTGAATAGAAATTATATCGGCTTATATTCAATATCAAATTCTGAAATCAACAAATATCGTATTGGGAATAACGATATATATATATATATATATCTTCTATATTCCCATATCAATATCCGTATAATCACGGAATCCAATATCAAAATATTCCGTAGATAATTTCGATTCAAATCCATTCCAATTCATATATTGGAAATTCTGGTTATTTTTATAACCATTTCAAATCCAATTTATTTATTTAAAAATATTGGATTATAATTCTAGTTCATAACTAGTTCATTTTGATAAAAATATATTTTTATCTTTACAAACACGGAATTTTTCACCCAAATTCTTCCCAAATCATTTATTATGATTTTACACAAATTATTGATATTTTTAATAATTTTATCAAGGCCCGTACAGTCGATTTCCATAAACGGTCATCGAACTACACTTACAACGACCTTTTGCAAATTTGATTTGGACATAATTCCAAATCCAACCGTTAGATTTCAAATTCCTTATAATCATTGGAAATCTCTTTTCGATACGAATGCAACGGTTCCGGTTTTAGGAGAATCCGACGGTCGGATCTCCCGTACTGTCCATTCGAAGTCGATGGTCGAAATTCGCGAACTACCGCGGCGCGGCGCGTTCTGTTCAGAAAATTAAATATATATAATATATATATTATATATATTCCATCGATTTCCATTAATAACGTATTTTATAAATCGTTTTAAATTCGTTTTCAAAACAATTTCAACTTCATATTCAATTTTAAATCAAAATTGAATATTCCATATCATTAATATATAAATGATAATATTTTCAAAACATTAGATTTTGAAATCACTTTATTTTCGATATTCATTTTAAAAATGAATAAAATCGATATAAATATTGTTCACATCAAAATGACGTTAATATAATCAACACGGCTTCATATATTTCAAAATTTTCGTGTCCACCCCAAATCGGACATCAAAATCACATTTTGATCCATTACTGAATGTTATTTTAAAATATTAGTTATTTTAAAATATTCATTATTCGTCATTTTAAAATATTCATTTATTTAAAATATTTGTTCTTTCCGAATTGGAATCAGACACAGTCAATTACCATATAATTTTATTTATATGGATTTCATACACACATGCACACAACAATAATCAAACACAGTCAACCATCATCCAGAGTGCATTACACAACTGCATAAGCGTTAAATATGAATAATTAACGCTTACAAAAGTCTGTCAACCCATCGATTGATATACAACTAAATATTGGGATTAGTGTATGTCCAATATCATCCCAATACCCGTGTGATTCTTATTTGTGCAGTTGGGCGATGTGTAAAATATATCGTCTCAATAAATATCAGTTAAATGTGTGTACATAAACAAATCGTCCGATTTGTAAATGAATATTTATTTTATTCATATACACGTTAAAAATTATATTTTTAACTATAAAATATTTATTTCATCTCATGAATATTTTATACAGTTCATTTATACAATAAAAATGATATTTTATTGTTCTAATATTTTTGGAAAATTTCGGCAGCATAACGGCGCGATACTAAAACCGGAATAAGGTCTAGCCTTATCCCTCGCCTAATAATCGCTCGCGCTATATACAAACCAAATTCTAATCAATTCCTTTCACTTCCCAAACCAAATTCAAACAAATAATCCAATCAACCAAACAACCAAACAAACATGGTTCCAAATAAAGGTGTCGGGTGCTACTAAGCACCGTCTGCATCCTAGTATATATATTTAACTAGCAAATAAAGTTAGAGTGAAAAGTTCTCACCTTTGGGATTCACTCCACCGGTTTTGTTTCTGAATTTATGAACCGTTTGGATTTGCCCGAAATTCCAACGTCGTCTTTTCCACGCTGCACATAGTAAAAAATCACATTTTTAATATGATGTTTATATATTTAAAAATCGCATTTTTTTATATTGCTATATATATAATCATATTTTTATAACGCTACTGTATATATAAAAATCGTATTTTTATAACACTTCTCATATATATATAAATCATATTTTTATATTCATACCATTCATATAAAAAATCTTATTTTTATAAGCTCTCTTTCATTATAAAAATCATATCTTTATAAACCAAAAATCATATTTTTTTGTCATAAAGATCATATTTTTCTATTACCATTCAAACAATAAAAATCATATTTTTATTCTGCTACTATATAAATAAAAATCCAATTTTTACTTCGCTACTTCATATATAAAAATCCAATTTTTGCATAGCTAAAAATTATATTTTTACTTCACTAAAAATTATATAAAAATCTAATTTTTTTTCCAATTGAAAAATCTAATCTTTTTATTTAAAAATCATATTTTTAATATACAACCTATATATATAATCAAAAATGACCTTTTTAATTTACAACCATATATTCTTAATGCTATTACATATTGAAAATCAGATTTTATTTAATTACAGGATTAATTAACTAAATATATAAAAACTCACCTTTTTACGTTCGGAGGAGGCTGTCGTGGGGCTGAAGCTCTCTGGAGGCGGCGGCGGTCGGATGCTCGATGCAGGGGTGGGCCTAGGGAGGAGTGGCGGCGGCGGTTCAAAGCTAGGGCATGGTTTTTTTTGGGATCTCGCGGGTTTCAGGGTTCGAATGGGGGAGGAGAGCGAGCGTTGGAGGAGGGGGTGCGATGGACGGGGTGCGGCACCTAAGGGCGGCGCGAAGATGGCGTCGCTGGGGGGGCTCCGAGCTCCGTTGGTTTTTTTTTTTCGTTTTCGATTTGAACCAGTGAGAGAGAAAGGGGTGGGAAATGTAATATAAAAATATATTTAGTTTATTTTAATTTAATTTTCAAAAAGGTTGACTTTTTATTCGAACTCCAACCGAGACCCAATGACTGTCGCCTCTAGCATAATTCCCCTATTCCGGACACAATGGAATATGTTTCGTAATCCAACTCGACAGTTTCGATTGGTTTTTGTTTAGATTTGAATTTTAAATCAATATATATTCAATTTAAACGTACATTTTAATTTACTGGAGCCACATACGGACTCCAAAAATTCCAGAAAAATAAATCTGGCTATGTTTTGACGATACGGTCCAAACAAAACTAATTTCGTCGAATTTGGAGACCGTTTAAAAAACGGTCATTTTTCAGTTGATTAAATTCAAACTGAATTACCAAACACGTTTAAATCTGCCACGCCCACATATTGATTCCAAAAATTCTGAAAATTGGAATCTAGCAATAATTTGACATTCCGGATTCAACAAAGTGGTCTCGTCGAAAATGGAGGTCGTTTGCAAAATCACTATTTTTAAGGGCTATGTTTTATATAAATTCCATAGTGACTATTCTGAATTTTCAATTGGATATAACTTTTTATTCCCGTTATGAAATTTGGATTTTTCACATTCGTTGGAAAGATATTTTCAAATAGATTCAAATATTTCTGGTTTTACTAAAATCCAGTTTATTTTGAATCCAGTACATTCATTTGGAATTTGAAATCGTACTTTCAAACTACCGTGCCATTTCCAATTCCTTTTATAATTAAAATAAATATTTATATTCTAACTTCGATTTAAATAAATTTATACTCTCTAATTCTATTCGAAATAAATTTCTAGTCGTTGTTATTTAAAATAAATCATTTTATATTTTCAAAATTCATTAAAATTGCCAAAATAAAAATATTAAATTGGTTCTGATTTTCCAGGTTGTTACAATCTCCCCCATTTGAAATCTTTTCGTCCCCTAAAGGGAACGGAGCTGAAATTTTTTAACTAACCAACTCAATTTTCAGTTTGGCTTTCATTTTTCAACTTTTCAGTTTCTAAGAATTTTCCAATTCTTCAAAAATTTGGCTAACACCCTAAATTTTTGAAAAATTTCTCCATAACCTCCTTTGTACGGGGAGACATTTAAAACCGCAACTAGCCACGCAGGGCCCTTATCATCCAAAAAGAAAAAGAAAACGCCCATCGGCTCATAAAATCATCCAAACCCAATAAATTAGTAAACATGCACCTATTTGTCGGGCATACAATTTTATTCCTCTTCTTAGCTTCCCTGTTATGACATGTTCATTGTATATACATGTATATGCATGCAATTTCAAACAAATTTCAATTCAGTTCAATATTTGTTCAATTTGGCTAATTTTACTTTAATTCACATGTTGGTTTAACTGAACAATCACACAACACAATTAGCAATCAATTAGTTGATTAAAGTTTCAAACACATAACTTTGATACATAGTCGAAAATCATATTTTTGATGCCAATTTACAAACAATAAACCTTGTCTAGTTTTGGTTCTCACACTAGTCAATTGGAAATATATAGATATCCCACTTTCGAAAGTCGAAAATAAACTACTGATGATGTACGTCATCAGTAGAATCATCTTCGGGCGACTAGAGTGCGATTCTATATCTATCCAGTATATTCGAGGCTTCAAATACACGTTAGTTACGCATGTATTCAAAATCTTCATATACTCGATTGTCCAAAATCAATATAAGATAAATATTCTAATACGTACTATATGGTTTAAATTATCAAAACCAAATTTGTTTTAATTTTTTTTTTTAAATAACTCTCCTTCGACTCATTCTAGGATACTAGTAATCCCATCTCTAACGAGTCATTCTCATTGGACATTACTAATCCAATCTCTGTAAACCAAAGCTCTGATACCAAACTGTGACGACCCGAACTTCCCCGATCTCTGAAGAGAAGAGAAAGAACGGATTGTCTGAGAACACGACAAATCAGAACGCAAACAGAAGAACATTTCATTGCTTATTACAAAAATTTCCATCAGAGTACAAGATAATAATAGAGTATGAATAAATATTACACATTCAAAAATATCAGAGATTTAAAATTACAATGCAGCGAAAAAATAATACATAACACAACTTAAAGAAATACATGGATACAGAGCGTTCCGAATATAGCTCCAGTTGTAAACCAGGATCCTGTGAATATAAATCTACAAAACCAAAACTACTAGTTGCCCGTGTGGAAAATAGGGGCACCCAGAGCTTAGGTTAAAATAATAAACTCCAGATCAGTCATGTGACTGGTTTGAGAACTAAAACAGTTACTTAAAACTTTACTTTAAAATGGAGTAAATCAAGGACCACGCCATATAACATGGAACGGGTTTCCTCCCAAGAATACCAGTGCATATAACAAACAACGCAATGCTTTTTGGAAAAATGAAGCTATTATAAGACTCGGGTCCCATCACACAATGCAACGCGAGCCAGAGGATAGAGTTTTTGCTTATAGTAGCCAAACATACTTGGTACGTTTAAAACAAATCATTTTGATACTATTATAGTGCAAAGTATATGAAAACAACTTCAAATATAAATGTACCAATCATAGACGGCATAGAGCCCCATCCCACTATGTCGCCATACTAGGCTCTACAAATAAAACCGAATGTCAAGTATTGGAAATTGGATTTCCGTCATGAACCAAGGCAAGGGATCGTCCCTACCGCTTCGAGAAACTCTAGCCAATGTCTCAGGACTACACACTCTGAGCAACCCCAGGTAACATGCAGGGCCGGTCCACACTAAGTGCTTGGTGGATTCATAATTCCTGAACATGTGTTTCCCCGCCTATAGGCATAATTGAGCCAGATGACTCAATATCCATCGGCTCCATAGTAACCGATATATCCAAGGCGCCTCGCTTTCCATCATCCACATAAGTAAAAATGTCTGGGCTCCATACCATGACACCACTCCTAGCTAGAAGGAAACGCATTGCCCTCCCTGCTGTCCTCTCCCGTTTTTGGTTCATACCGGGGTGTGAGGCTCGTGAATTAACGCTACACAAAGCTATGCTATATTAAAGTCGTGCTTTAATCATCAACCACAAGACTCTGCTTTTCAACAGAAGCCTTGATCATTTGCATCTCAGCTTGCTGCAAGGCAATTCACCCCATGCTACTGATGTCTATCGATATATAACCTCTGAGCTCGTACGTCTCAGAGAAGGGTGTTAAGCAAGAGAATAAATTCTCTGCCACCAAACAGATATACATTTAATAGAGATGAATCAACATAGAATAAAAATCCAATGTCGGACACACATCCATTTACCAATTCATTCTGGGTCTGAACGAAACCGGAGGCACCTTATTCCTTGTCCTGTGTCCAATATAGGAGAGTGGTCGTCGCATATCCAATCGATCTCCAAGTACGTCTGGACGATCACCACTTATTACCTTGTCTTGGGTATACAGTCCAATCAAAACATCAGTAATCATCCAAACGATGTGAAGACCTCCGGTCTTCAGCCACCGTCTTCGTCGTCGACTTATCGTTGAATCAGTTATTCAGAATGGGTATAAACCCGACCTTTCCGAATAACTCGCGTATATAATAAACAAGTGCTACAAAACACAACATACGCTTCATTTCAATTCTGAATATTCTATTATTTAAATATTCATATCCTTTGGGAAATGTTCCCATTAATTTTATCAAAGATAAATTCTTTAAATTTATTCTTTAATCTTCCATTGGATATCAATTCAAACCAAATTAAGGTTTATCCAAACTAGTCGGGATTAGCGAACCTTACCGAAGTAATCATTTATTATATTTCCCAATCCCAACCTATTCATCCCATGGAGCAAAATGGTAATACTCCATATCTAACACCACAGTGTTATCGTAAAATTAATTACCATTTCACGTTCAAATCTAATTAAAGATTTAACTATCGCTTGGAGCAAAACTGGTGATACTCCATTCTCGATCATTTCATGAATTCGATAAATTTAATTATTTCCTTCACATTCCAATCTAACTAATGATTCATTAAAACTCCACTTAGTTTTAATCTTCCCCAAAATCAATATTAATGATTATTTAACTTTGGAAACACAAACATGTCGCATCGACAATCTACACCGTACTATTGATTTCTGCCGATATATAACCTCTAAGCTCGTACGTCTTAGAGAAGGGTGTTAAGCAAGAGAATAAATTCTCCGCCACCAAACAGATATATATTTAGCAGAGATCTACCATACAGTTCGAAAGACAATGTTAGACATGTAATCCTGTCTTTAATTGGGTTAAAGAACTAATGTCATTTAAAACACAGTTCACGATAAATCCAAAATCACATTCCATTAATCATGGAATCTTCACGGAAAACAGATCAATATATATAGTCGATATCAATTTCCGTATCCGACTAATTATATAAATGGAATAACAATAAAGCCTTTTAAATTCTATATATATTAACAGTCTTCCTCCATAGAAGCTCATTTCGATTATTATCAAATCAAATTCCATTCAATTCCAATTTAATATATTAAATTGGAAAACTTTACTTTGGAAAATTTCCATTAAATCTTAATAAAAAGATTTATAAATTCCAAATCACATTTCACAGTAAATCGGGTTAAAGAACGAATGTCGTTAAAAACACGGTTCACAATAAACCCAATTCACATCCCATTTTATTCCAATTAAATGTTAATTAACTGGAAACTCTAATAATCTTAATTAAAAGATTTATTCTTTTCACATGGGGTTTAAGAACAGTGTTATTTAAGATACCATTCACGACAAACCCAAAATCCAATTCTTTTATTCAATTCCAATTAAATCTTAATTAATTGGAAAACTTCACTAAATCTAAATTAAAAGATTTATTCTTTCCTCAACTGGGTTTAAGAACAATGTTAATGAAGACACCATTCATGACAAACCTAAATCCAATTCAATATTAAATACAAGGCTCTGAATAGAAATTATATCAGCTTATATTCAATATCAAATTCTGAAATCAACAAATATCGTACTGGGAATAACGATATATATATATCTTCCAAATTCCCATATCAATATCCATTTAATCACGGAATCCAATATTAAAATATTCTGAAGATACTTTCGATTCAAATCCATTCCAATTCATATATTGGAAATTCTAGTTATTTTTAAAACCATTTCAAATCCAATTTATTTATTTAAAAATATCGGATTATAATTCTAGTTCATAACTAGCTCATTTTGATAAAAATATATTTTTATCTTTACAAACGTGGATTTTTTCACCCAAATTCTTTCTAAATAATTTATTATGATTTTACACAAATTACTGATATTTTTAATAATTTTATCAAGGCCCGTACAGTCGATTTCCATAAACGGTCATCGAACTGCACTTACAGTGACCTTTTCCAAATTTGATTTGGACATAATTCCAAATCCAACCGTTAGATTTCAAATTCCTTATATTCATTGGAAAGATCTTTTCGATATGAACCCAACGGTTCTAGTTTTAGGGGAATCCGATTGTCGGATCTCCCGTAATGTTTATTCGAAGCCGATGGTCGAAATTCGCGAACTACCGCGTCGCGGCGCGTTCTATTCAGGCATTAAATATATATATATATATTTCGTCGATTTCCATTTAAAACATATTTTATAAAATTTTTTAAATTCGTTTTCAAAATGATTTCAACTTCATATTCAATTTTAAATCAAAATTAAATATTCCATATCATTAATATATAAACGATAATATTTTCAAAACATTAGATTTTGAAATCACTTCCTTTTCGATATTCATTATAAAAATGAATAAAATCGATATAAATATCGTTCACGTCAAAATAGCGTTAATCTAATCAACACGGCTTCATATATTTCAATATTTTCGTGTCCATCCCAAATCGGACATCAAAATCACATTTTGATCCATTACTGAATATTATTTTAAAATATTCATTATTCGTCATTTTAAAATATTCGTTAATTTAAAATATTCGTTCTTTCCGAATTGGAATCAGACACAGTCAATTACATTTAATTTTATTTATATGGATTTCATACACATATGCACACAACAATAATCAAACACAGTCAACCATCATCCAGAGTGCATTACACAACTGCATAAGCATTAAATATGAATAATTAACGCTTACAACAGTCTGTCAACTCATCGATTGACATACAACTAAATATTGGGATTAGTATGTCCAATATCATCCCAATACCCATGTGGGGTTTTCAAACAAAAAACACTGATTCTTATTTGCAGTTGGGCAATGTGTAAAAATATCGTCCCAATCAATATCAATTAAATGTGTGTACATAAACAAATTGTCCGATTTGTAAATGAATATTTATTTTATTCATATACACGTTAAAAATTATATTGTTAACTATAAAATATTTATTTCATCTCATGAATATTTTATACAGTTCATTTATACAATAAAAATGATATTTTATTGTTCTAATATTTTTAGAAAATTTCGGCAGCATAACGGTGCGATACTAGAACCGGAATAAGGTCTAGCCTTATCCCTCGCCTAATAATGGCTCGCGCCATATACAAACCAAATTCTAATCAATTCCTTTCACTTCCCAAACCTAATTCAAACAAATAATCCAATCAACCAAACAAACATGGTTCCAAATAAAGGTGTCGGGTGCTACTAAGCACCGTCTGCATCCTAGTACATATATTTAACTAGCAAATAAAGTTAGCGTGAGAAGTTCTCACCTTTGGGATCCTCTCCGCCGGTTTTGTTTCTGAATTTCTAAACATTTGGATTTGCCCGAAATTCCAACGCAGTCTTTTCCACGCTGCTCATTGTAAAAATCACATTTTTAATATGATGTTTATATATTATAAAATCACATTTTTTTTATATTGCTATATGTATATATCATATTTTCATAACGCTACTGTATATATAAAAATCGTATTTTTATAACACTTCTCATACATATAAAAAATCGTATTTTTATATTCATACCATTCAAATAAAAAATCATATTTTTATAAGCTCTCTTTCATTATAAAAATCATATCTTTATAAACCAAAAATCGTAATTTTCTTATCATAAAGATCATATTTTTCTATTGCCATTCAAAAATAAAAATCATATTTTTTATTCTACTACTATATAAATAAAAATCCAATTTTTACTTCGCTACTTCATATATAAAAATCCAATTTTTACATAGCTAAAAATTATACTTATTACTTCGCTAAAAATTATATTTTTACTTCGCTAAAAATTATATAGAAATCTAATTTTTTTTCCAATTGAAAAATCTAATCTTTTTATTTAAAAATCATATTTTTAATATACAACCTATATATATATAATCAAAAATCACCTTCTTAACTTATAACCATATATTCTAAATGCTATTACATATTAAAAATCTGATTTTATTTAGTTACAAAATTAATTAAACTAAATATATAAAAACTCACCTTTTCACGTTCGGAGGAGGCTGTCGTGGAGCTGAAGCTCCCTGGAGGCGGCGGCGGTCGGATGCTCGACGCAGGAGTGGGCCTAAGGAGGAGTGGCGGCGGTGGTTCAAAGCTAGGGCATGGGGTTTTTTTGGGGTCTCGCGGGTTTCAGGGTTCGAATGGGGGAGGAGAGCGAGCGTCGGAGGAGGGGGGTGCGATGGACAGGATGCGGCGCCTAGGGGAGGCGCGACAATGGCATCGCTGGTGGGGGGGCTTCGAGCTCCGTCAGTTTTTTTTCGTTTTCGATTTGAACCAGTGAGAGAGAAAGGGGGATGGGAAATATAATATATATATATATATATTTTATATATTTTAATTTAATTTTCAAAAAGGTTGACTTTTTATTCGAACTCCAACCGAGACCCAATGACTGTCTCCACTAGCGTAATACCCCCATTTCAGACACAATGGGGTATGTTTCGTAATCCAATTCAACTGTTTCGATCTATTTTCGTTTAGATTTGATATTTAAATCAGTATATATTCAATTTAAACTTACATTTTAATTTACTGGGGCCACATACGGACTCCAAAAATTCCAAAAAAATAAATCCGGCTATGTTTTGATGATACGGTCCTAACAAAATTAATTTCATCGAATTTGGAAACCGTTTAAAAAATGGTCATTTTTCAGTCAATTAAATTCAAACTGAATTTACCAAACACGTTTAAATCTGCCACGACCACATATTGATTCCAAAAATTCTGAAAATTGGAATCTAGCAATAATTTAACATTCCGGATTCAACAAAAGTGGTCTCGTTGAAAATGGAGGTCGTTTGCAAAATTGCTATTTTTAAGGGCTATATTTTATATAAATTCCATAGCGACTATTCTGAATTTTCGATTGGACATAACTTTTATTCTCGTTATGAAATCTAGATTTTTCACATTCGTTGGAAAGATATTTTCAAATAGATTCATATATTTATGGTTTTAGTAAAATCCGGTTTATTTTGAATCCTGTACATTCATTTGAAATTTGAAATCGAATTTTCAAACTACCGCGCCATTTCCAATTCCTTTTATAATTAAAATAAATATTTATACTCTAACTTCGATTTAAATAAATTTATACGCTCTAGTTCTATTCAAAATAAATTTCTAGTCGTTATTATTTAAAATCAATCATTTTAAATATTCAAAATTCATTAAAATTGCCAAAAGAAAATTTTTAAATTGGTTTTGATTTCCCGGGTTGTTACATGGTATATGAAGTGGGAGAGCTGTTTGAACTAGGAATTCAGCTCTCTTATTTTCTTGTTTTGCTGGGATTACTTGGTATTAGATCCTTTTTTGTTATCCGTCAAGTTCTTGTTAGACGAGAGCTTGACCTTTCTGTTAAGGAATTACAGGTATGACATTATATTGTCTATTTTACCACTATTTTGTAAAATTATAATACCTGGACACAGAGATATGATAATGCTTTGAAACATAGGTCTTTCTAGTTTAAGCGAAGAGATGTTCAATTTCTTGCTCCTGCTAGATTAATCCTTAAGTTGTATGACACAAGTAAAGAGACATGTCAACAGCAAGAATATAACCATTAATGCAATAATCTCCAGTACAACCAAGGCATCTAAAATTCAATTTTGCAATTGCTTGCTCCTGCTAGATTAATCCTTACTTAAGTTGTATAACACAAGTAAGGGGACATGTCAACAGCAAGAATATAACTATTAACGCAATAATCTCCAATACAGCCAGTGACATATCAAAAAGTGCATTGAAGGTATACCAGTTGTGCCTTAGCATGATATTTGGGCAAAAACATATGAAATGATGTAACTGGCGTTAACTAGTACTGTAGTCTCAACAAGAAGGAATTGGTTAGATACATGGATGGATCTAAGCCATGGGATATACAAGTTATCCGCATCACTTCCATGATAATATTACATTTTCTTTATGTTATTGGATTGAATTGGATATGAACCGTTGTCTTTCATGTCATAAAACATGTTTACATCTGGTTTCTTATGATCCTTGCATCATGGCCATTCTCGTGAATTAACTTTGCAGTGTTATAATGTTGCAATGTTGAGAACCATTAATTATTACACAACTCGACAATAATTAGACTATACATCTAATTTTGAATATAATGAAACTTGTTATTGCGGTGATTTTTTCGGATTCTATTTTCTTTTGAAGAAAATGTGTTTTTTTAAGGATCACATGACACAACTTCTTGTTTTATTCTGTGAGTTTGGTGTATGAATAAAAATTGGCATGTTTACTGAGGAAATGGTTGTTTATTAGTGCTATGTTATATTTCTTTAGTATACATGTGTACTTTCTCACTACAGCATATTTATTGTACACAAATTTTATATTTGAGTTGTCCATACAAGATTATGGTGAACTACGCTGCCCACGTTTATTAAATATTAAAGTGACAATATCAATTAAGTGCTCATTTTGGTCTTAATTTAATGTGGTTGTATCTGGAACAAGTTCGCAACGGCGACGGCAATGCGACAGAGATATCTGAACTTGGTGCTGTCATGTTACGGAGAAAATTTTACCTTGCTGCTATAGAATACTTGCAACAAGCAATAGAAAAATGGGATAGGGATGATCAAGATTTAGCACAGGTTTTATGCACTTCTCTTAATGAAATTTCCTTTCTTTTATCCCATTTTTATCAAATGGAAACCGTAAAAAGTAATGGCTATCATTAATTTTCATGATATCATCAGTTGTCATATTAATTAATCATTGTCCTATCATTATAGTTGTTGGCTATTGATCAATATGTATATCAATGCCTTTCCTTCTCCAAGTGTAGTAGTAGCCAACAGGCTTTATCTCAGATAATCCCGACTGGTGCAAGTAGTTGTTTCAAGCTCGTAGTAATTGGAAAGGGATGGGAAGTCCACCCTTTTTATCAAGATGACACGAGGCATTGTTAAATTCTCCCATGAGCAATTATGGCTCCGTTATACCAGCAGCTTTGTCTATAACGTTTTGCAATAATACTTGTCTTTTTTGAAATAGGTTACATGCATAAATTCTAGAGAGAACCATAGAGAGGATCCCATAATTTTGTACATTCATTGTGATGTGCTATGATGATAATGAGATAACAGACACTGACAATACAGTAGTATACCACAGGACAAGAATTCTACTTGTACTCTCAGTAGATTTATTAGTAATCAAATCCTAATTAGCAGGGATTTAGTATTTAAAAGCTCCAAAATTTTCTCAGTTAACTTATTCTTTACTAAACTAACAAAATTTGGTTTAAATTTTGTTACGAGTGTGAATAATAGGATATATGGTGTGGTGAATTCATATCCCTAACATTCCACGTTAACAATGTCATTTAACCGAGGATTTGCTTCTCAAGTTCCTTTTAGCAGGAGCTGTTGTATTCACATTCTTACTTTTGTCTTGATTTTGATAACTAGCATTCTGAGTAACAAAATTTGACAAGTTGACATTATTAGGTATGGAAATGGGGCGGATAATATGCGGGGAATACATCCTCTGCCTCCATCCCTACTACCCATTTATATCCTCCGTACCCACCACATTCCCGCTTAATACCCAACGGATTCGTTAGGGGAATACCCAATGGTTATGGAGGACTCGTCGGGTAACCAATAACCATTAACTCAAGTGTATATATATTAAATGAAGCAGCGACGTTAAAGATGGAGTTGATGTTTGTTTACTGCTATGAATATATTTATCTTATTATATATAAGAAGGAAAATGAATGGACACAGGCACAACAAACAACATGCATGATATGAATATGTATTATTATTGAATAGCATTTAATAAGCACAGCCGCATGTGAAAGGATACAATTTGTTAAACTGAATAGATACAACACAAGTGCACAACAATCAATGTTTCTACTTAATGTATATATGTTTAATGTAAACGTTCTTTAACATGAAATATATATCGGGTCGGATATGGGGCGAATAGTATTACATCCGTACCTACCCCGTGCCCGCATCGGGTATTGAAATCATCCCCCGTCCCCGTCCCATTACCCGCTAACTCGGGGAATCCCCACCCGATTAGGCGCAGGTCTCCGCGGGTACCCATCCCCGCGGATTAAATTTCCATCTCTAGAAATTATCTTATGCAAATGGTTCTTCTTTAATGTCATCATCTATATGCCTCAGTTCATCATCAAGAAATTCTGCAGGAAGGTTTTTGTTTAGAAAATCCAAATGATCGGGTGCTTGCTTTGCTGCTTCTTCCTGTGGAGTTTCTGAACTAGTCGCAGTTTTTCCATGTGTTGATGATGAACCAGGGTCAGGAACTGGTTTAGGCATCCACTGCGGAGTAGATGATTTTGCATGGAATGAAGACCGCCAAATAGCTTGCGGTTATCACACTTAGGAGGTACGAACTCATACTATACTGCTATTTCTTTTCTAATTCCAGTGTGTAGCAAGACATGCACTTTTGGGAGAAGATTATATACAGCATTGATGAACACTTGAATTGTATCATATATCATGTATCATTTTTCTGCGGTGTTTGAATCAAGTTGATGAGGCTTACTAATATGACTATGTTCGCAAAACGGATTTTCTATTGAATTAAAAAACGTCACGAATATTGAAATAACCGCAAGTGCACGACGTACTATTGTAATACGTAGTGAGTGCGAGTCGATCCACAGGGAAAGAAGTGATTTCAATTTTATTCAATCGAATTAAACCAAACTTCGAATTGTTCTAATAAAAACTATGAAACTAGAAACTAAGTTGAGAGATAAATATGAAATTAGAGAGTAATTTAGAGGTAAATCCACTCTCACCTTTATGTAAGTTGTCAAACATACAATGTATGATCTCAACAAGTGATATAAATGCAATATTTACACCACTTATGATTCTCATGAAAATGAAACTAAAGCAAAACTATTCTAAGTATGGTCTATGAACTATTGGCTAGAACTATAGACCATCAAATTTTGTTCATACTTTCATTTCAAAATCAATAATCACTTTGCAAATATTGATGTAACTTGTGTTTATATTGAATAAGCATAGATCATTTGCAAATGCAACATGACCTATCAAACCCAATTGTATAAACTTACATCCATATTCACTAACATTAAGAACATATTAAAGATCACAAATCATACACTTGTTGAACTTACACAAAGTTAGAGAGCATCATTACCCCTAAATCAAGGGATTAGCCACTCATATGTGTTGTCATATCAACACATGTAAGTTTCAACATTAGAAAATTAAGCAAAATGAAAGAAAACTAAGTAGAACAAGAAGAAAACTAAACTAAGAACATAAAGTAAATCTAAGCTATGAACATAAAGTAAATGAACATGAATGTAAATAAATCTAGACTATGAACATGAAAGTAAAGCATAGAAATTAAAAGAGACATAAGATAGACATAAAAGAGATAGGCTTGGAAGCCATTTTTATTTATTTGATCACTTACACTTTCATATGCTAAAAAAGGAGATGCAAAATACATGAAACAAAGGGGTATATATACATGATCAAAAACCCTAAAACCCTAATCACTTTTCTTGGGAAGTCCCCAAAATGTCCATTCATGAAGCTTCTAATTTATGTTAGCCACTAATATGTCATGTAGAAAGCATGAGGCCTTTTGTCCCATTCAATAATATGAAGCAAGTGGGCTAGTTGAAAGATGGGCCCTCCACTATCCATAAGACGTATTAATTCTTTGCCTTCTCTTGTGCATGCTTTCCTTCATCTCTTCATGTGTATATATCATTTTAGCTCCTAAATTCCTACAAGAGTAAATAACAAGGAACGAGTAAAAGATTTCACAGATTAAAACATGCACAAGTGACCCCTTTTTTTCCAAAATAAGTGATGATTTTGAAAATATTTAAAACATGGTTTGATCACATAAAATACCCAAAAATGTTCATTTATTAAACTAAACAAGAATAAATATGTGAATATAAATGTGCATTTTTACGTGCACATCAAATACCCCCACACTTATCTTTTTATTCGTCATCGAATAAGTAAAAAAAGACTAAGATAAATCCACTTTCGTAGGGAGCACGATTGCATTGAGCGTATGCAACAAGCCGTTAAACCTCTGGGTGTCCCCAGTAGGACGAGTGTTGTCTCGTGAGGGTTTTCAGCGGATACTACCCACAAAATCCAAAAGTTAAATGCAAAAAATATTTACAAAAATGCAAGATTAGAAAACATGTACAAGATGAATGCAAGATTATTTACAAATGGGTAATTTACTTTTAAATTTTACACGAAGGAATTAACACAAGTTTGGGTCGTCACTATGAAATTTAAGTCCGTTACTAATCAAAACTTCAAACAATAGTCAGTTATCGCTACAAACTCCTCTAGCTTGGCCAGTTGTTTTGGTAAAAACATAGTGCAAATAGAAATGAATTCTGTAATCGATATCAACAATCATAAGATGGCATCTTTAATTACTTTTGGTTAGCAAGTTAGGTCAAATAAGTGAAGAGTGTGCTTGGATTTCAAGTGCTAACTCTCTCTTTATTACAAAATATTTACATTATTATTATTTACAAATACTTAGGTATACCACCCCTACACTGCACTACGACTTACGTGAGAGTCAGTAATCCTAAGGTGTCCAACTCATAAAATGAAACCAAGATATACCGACGCTGACTTTGTCAACAAGGTGTCGGATAGAGCTTGGCGGGTTTGCACACCAACGCCAGATGTACCAGCAATGTTGGATACTCTTGGATTATTATATATATATATATTCTTTTTTTTTAAGAGAGAGAGTTTAGTGAGAATATCTTAGCACAACTTCACTTAAACGATCTAAAATGTTAACGTAAGTAATCTTAATTAACCATTCATTTAATCGGATTACAATTTAGAAAACATTTCATACTCATCACCTACGAATCTCCCTATAAACCAGTTACACCAAATTTGTTCATTTTTCAAACTTTTCTTTTGTTATCCATTAAGAGAAGTAAATTCCAAATATTTTAATCGTACGACCAAAACCGTATGCTAAATTCATCATGTCATATATTAAAAGTAAATAAAAATGCAAAACACTTTTGTGTTTTTTTTTACAAAGAAAAAGAAAAAGGGAAACTTTACAACTTAGACTATGCAAAATAAAATGAAAATGAGACTCCCCCCCCCCACACTTAAATTTTGACTGTGTCCCCACAGTCAATGCATGACACAATGAGTGAACAGAAGAGAAATATTTACATATTTACAAAGGAGGGTTAACTTAACTTTCCTACTTGACGTAGCATGGCTCATGAAGAATCATGAGCTCCTCCTCTCGATCAGTGGGTAATTCCAAGAATGGTTTTAGACGTTGACCGTTGTCTTTGAATATGGCTCCATCCCTCGGATTTTCTATTTCGATGGCACCATGTGGAAAAACAGTTCGAACAACATATGGTCTGGTCCATCTGGACTTTAACTTTCCAGGGAATAAATGAAGTCGTGAGTCATATAATAGAACTTTTTGGTGTGGCAAAAACGTTTTTCTTAGGATTGAGTTGTCGTGAAAAACTTTGGTTCTTTCCTTGTAAATTTTCTCATTTTCATAAGCATCATTTCTAAGTTCTTCTAATTCATTGAGTTGCAATTTTCGGTTTTCGCCAGCTTGTTCAAGATCAAGGTTTAAGTTTTTTATTGCCCAAAGTGCTTTATGTTCAATTTCAACGGGTAAATGACAGGCTTTACCGTAGACTAATCGGAAAGGGGACATTCCAAGATTAGTTTTAAAAGCAGTACGGTAAGCCCAAAGCACGTCGATCAATTTCTGTAACCAATCCTTTCGGTTTTTATTTACAGTTTTCTCCAGAATCTGTTTTATTTGACGATTCGACACTTCGACTTGACCACACGTTTGCGGATGATAAGGAGTGGACAACTTGTGGGTTATCGAGTATTTTTTCATTAAGGATTCAAAAGATCGATTACAGAAATGTGTTCCATTGTCGCTTATTATCGTGCGAGGTGTGCCGAACCTTGAAAAGATGTTTTCTTTTAGGAATTTCACGACAATTTTATGATCATTTGTTTTACATGGAACGGCTTCAACCCATTTCGAAACATAATCAACGGCAAGAAGAATGTACAAGTTTCCGAAAGAATTTGGGAATGGTCCCATAAAGTCAATACCCCAAACGTCGAAGATTTCGATCGTAAGGATAGGGTTCAAAGGCATCATATTTCGTCGAGAAATCTTTCCTAGCATTTGGCAACGACTGCAAGTTTTACAGAATTCAAACGCGTCCTTAAAGAAAGTGGGCCAATAAAAACCACATTGAAGCACCTTTTCGGCGGTTTTCCTAGGACCAAAATGTCCACCGCAGGCATGATCATGGCAGAATGAGAGAACACTCCTAATTTCGCTATCAGGAATGCATCGACGAATGATTTGGTCCGGAAAATACTTAAACAAGTATGGGTCGTCCCAATAGAAGTATTTCACTTGGGACAGAAATTTGTATTTATCTTGTTTCGACCAAAAAGAGGGATTTCCTTAGTGACTAGATAGTTCACTATGTCGGCGAACCAAGGGTCGATTGAAACAGAAAGGAGTTGTTCGTCAGGAAAGTTTTCGTTGATCGGCAAAGAAGATGGTGCGTTCGGAAGACGAGACAAGTGATCGGCTATAACGTTGTCGGATCCCTTTTGTCTTTGATTGTAAGGTCGAATTCCTGGAGTAAAAGTATCCATCGAAGTAAGTGTGACTTAGCGTCCTTTTTATCAAAAAGGTGTCGAAGAGCAGAATGGTCAGTGTAGACCGTGATGTGAGAACCAATCAAGTAAGATCGAAACTTCTCAAGCGCAAAAACGACAGCTAAAAGTTCTTTTTCGGTGGTCGTATAATTGAGTTGAGCGTCGTTCAAGGTCATACTCGCATAGTAAATTACGTGAAGGATTTTGTTGATGCGTTGTCCTAAGACAGCACCAACCGCGAAGTTAGAAGCGTCACACATGATTTCAAAAGGAAGTTCCCAGTTGGGAGAGCAGATTATCGGGGCTGAAATGAGTTCGTTTTTCAGACGTTCAAAAGAGGCAACACATTCAGCGTTAAAGTCAAATGGAATGTCCTTTCCTAGAAGAGTAGTTAAAGGACGGGCGATTTTGCAAAAATCTTTCACAAAGCGTCGGTAAAATCCAGCATGTCCAAGAAATGAACGAATGTCCTTAACGCATTTTGGAATGGGTAGTTTTGAAATAACGTCAACTTTCGCTTTATCTACCTCAATGCCATTATTTGAAATTACGTGTCCAAGGACAATGCCTTGTTTGACCATAAAGTGACATTTTTCCCAATTCAACGTTAAGTGTTTTTCTTTACATTGATTCAAAACAAGTTCCAGATGATGTAAGCAAGAGGAAAAAGAATCGCCAAAGATCGAAAAATCATCCATAAAAACTTCAAGAAAGCGTTCGATCATATCGGAAAAAATGCCTACCATACATCGTTGGAAAGTTGCAGGAGCGTTGCAAAGTCCGAAAGGCATACGTCGATAAGTGAAGGTACCGAATGGACATGTGAAAGTCGTTTTCTCTTGATCTTCGGGAGCGATTGGAATTTGGTTATAGCCAGAATAACCATCAAGAAAGCAATAGAATTCATGACCGGCTAAACGTTCAAGCATTTGATCGATGAAAGGAAGAGGAAAGTGGTCTTTACGTGTTGCAGCATTCAATTTTCGATAATCAATGCAAACACGCCAACCCGTTTGAGTCCGAGTAGGAAGAAGTTCGTTTTGTTCGTTTGCGACGACGGTAAGTCCGGACTTTTTAGGAACAACGTGAATGGGGCTAACCCATAAGCTATCAGAAATGGGGTAAATGATACCGTTGTCAAGAAGTTTAAGAATTTCTTCGCGAACTACCTCTTTCATCTTAGGGTTAAGCCTACGTTGCGCTTCGCGAGTGGGTTTGGCTTCGTCGGTTAAGTGAATTCGATGTTGAACGATTGCGGGGCAAATTCCCTTGATGTCAGAAATGGACCAACCGATTGTGTCTTTGTTTTTAGAAAGAGTTGAAAGAAGAGAAATTTCCTGATCACGAGTTAAACTTGAAGAAATTATGACAGGACAAGTATCATTATCACCTAAGTAAACGTACTTAAGGTGATCGGGAAGAGGTTTAAGATCCAACTTTGGTGGTTTCTCGATCAAAGAACGTGGTTAAGATTCAGGCTCAACTGAAAGTGATTCAAATGGAAGCGTGTATTCAATTTCGTTAGGAGCGTCATGGAACAATTTGTCGTACTCGGCCTCACACTCATCATTAAGGTCAATCGATTCGTTTTCGGAATTTTCGTGAATGGAATTAACTTCCAAGGTTTGGTCACACGATTTATTCGAATGACTTTCAAGATTGAAAATGTTAAGATCTAGAGTCATGTTTCCAAAAGAGATTTTCATTGAACCGTTGCGACAATTTATTAAAGCATTTGAAGTAGCCAAAAAGGGTCGACCTAAGATCAATGGAATTTGACTCATTGGATTATTGACAGGTTGAGTTTCCAGAACAATGAAATCGACAGGGAATATGAATTGACCAACTTTGATGAGTACATCCTCGATTTCTCCGATGGGTTTCTTAATTGAACGATCAGCAAATTGAAGAGTTATTTTTGTTGGCTTAAGTTCACCCAAACCAAGTTGTTGGTAAACGGGAATCAAATTGACACTTGCACCCAAATCAACTAGGCATTTGTTAATTGTTTTATCTCCTATTGTACACGAGATCGTAGGGCATCCAGGATCTTTGTATTTAACGGGGATCGATTGGGTCAAGACTTCGCTAAGTCCGGCAGCTAGGAAGACTTTCTTGGGTACATGAGTGTGTCGTTTTTGGGTACACAAGTCTTTGAGAAATTTAGCGTAGGTGGGGACTTGTTGAATGATGTCAAGAAGAGGGATGTTAACTTTCACTTGTTTGAAAATTTCCAACATCTTTTCCATTTGGTCGGAGTGTTTCTTTGGTCGAAGACGATGAGGAAATGGAATACGCAACTCAGTAGGTCGGTCTACTTGAGTTGGAGAAGAAGTAGACTCGGAATTTGGATCAAGATCATTTGTGGTTTTAGAAGGGTCGAGAGGAAGATCCGGTACATTATTCGGGTTTTCAATTTGATTATCGATTTTCTTACCGGATCGTAAAGTCATGATAGCATTCAACTGAGTTACATTGCTATCCTGAACGACATGAGCTTGGTTTTGATATGGATTCTGGATCTTGGGGTTTGGAGTGGGTTGACTCGGGAAAGTGCCTCTTTCCCGTTCACTTACGGACGTGGCTAACTGACTCATTTGCATTTCAAGTTTAGCGATCGATTGACTCGTGTTTTGCATGTACGAAGTCAATAAATTTTGCAAATTGTTATTTGATTGGAGATTTTGAGTCGTTGCTTTAGTCAATGTTTCGAGACTATTCTCAAGTGAAGTCAGTCGTTTTTCGTTCTTGGGGAACAAAAGATTGTTGCGCTTGATTTTGAGAAGGTGGCGCAAAATTTTGGAATTGATTTTGTTGAAAGGGGGGATTCGAAGGATTATTCGTAAATGGTTGGAATGAGGGTCGAACCAAATTCGAATTTGGGTTGTTTTGGGTCCACGAGAAGTTAGGATGATTCCTCCAACCAGGATTATACGTTGGAGAGAATGGGTCGTTCCTAACTTTGTTGAAAGCGTTGAGTTGTTCTAACGAGTGTGGGCATTGATCAGCAATATGGGTCGGATCGTTACATTTGAAACACGAGGGTTGAGAAGTTTGAGCTTGATTCATTTGATTTGATGAAAGGACATTATCGAATTTGGTTAACATCGCGTCGATTTTTGCTTCTAAAGCTGATGAAGATCCTATCAAATGAGCGTTTGATCGGGAATAAATCTACTTCTCGTTGGATCGTTCCCATTGGGCTGATTTTTCGGCCAAGTTCTCGAGAAATTGCCAAGCGGCATCGTGATTTTGGGCTAGAAAGTTTCCTTGGCACATCGATTCGAGCATGGTTCGAGAGTTATTTTTGAGTCCATCGTATAAAATTTGACAAAGAGTCCATTTTTCGAAATTGTGATGTGGACATTTGACCAGAAGTTCTTTAAATCTTTCGAAATAATTTGCAAAGGATTCTCCCCCAAATTGATGAAAGTTAACGATTTCGTTTCGAATTTTGGATGTTTTTTCCAAGGGGTAAAATTTCTTTAGAAAAACTTTCACAAATTCATCCCACGTTCCAATCGTATTGGAAGGCAAGCTATACAACCATTTTTCGGCATAATCTGTAAGTGCAAATGGAATTAACCTAAGTTTGATTCCATCGTCACTTAGTTGTTGAAATTTCATGGTTGCACAAACTTGTTCAAATTTGGTTAAGAAAATGTAAGGGTCATCACGTTCAAAATTGCCGAATTTTGGAAGAGTATTTATGTGATTTGAATGAATTTCAAAGTGATTACCCGTTGGGGCGGGCAATATGATGCAAGAAGGAATAGAAACTCGATCGGGGAAGATTCTATCCATAAGAGTTCGAGGGGGGTTTTCTTTACCCATGGTTGAAGGGATGTTTGTTCGAACTAAACGATTAGTGGAAGGGTCACGTGTCCAACGATTCGTATTGGTGTCGTGAGTCCAAATACTCATGCACTAGCGAGAAGAATAAGAGAAGAAAAAAAGAACAAATTTGAGAAGAGAATAGAAGTGAGTTTTTTTTTTCTTTACAAAATGAGAGTTGTTTTGAATTTTTTTTTTTGAATAAGAGAGAAAACAATTTGATTTACAAATGAAGATGAATTTTATTTTATTTTTTGGATTTTTGATTTTTTTTTTTTTTATGTATGCATGAGTCTAATGCAATTAAATGAATGCGAAGATAACTACAAAATTTTCTGTCCTTAGTGGCTCCTAACCCAAAACTATATAATGATACGTTTGATTAAATTAAACAAAAAATTTCTCGGCCAGTTAATGGACAGGAGTTATCGATGCACCAGGAATCACCCTAGAAATGCAACCGAAGGTTTAAGTACCTTCAGAAGAACAACCGAAATAATATTTACGAATCACCGTAATATTTATTAGCGGTTATTTCTCTGCCGTGGTCTAGACACCAAGAAATAATTCGTTCAAAATAAATCAACAATCAAAATATAATTAAGCCCTAAATGAGCCTGCGACTCCCTTATGTCCAACGTCTAACCATTATTATTAGTCAAATTCTACGATGATATGCAATTTTCTGGGTTAAGGAAGGGTAATGAACTCCCCACCTTATGTGAATTGGGGTGTGCCCTTAAGAAAATAAAATGAGATGAATGCAAAACAGAAATTAAACGTGTATTAACAATGCAACTACGAATGATTTTAATTTTGTTTTTGGACTTTTTTTAATGCAAATGCAAGCAAACAACAATGCGATTAAAATAAAGGGGTTAAAACACGATACCAGAGGGTCTGAATTTATTAGCAATTTTTTTTAGCGGCAAATATTTTAGCAAGCAAGCACAGTGGCGCAAAGCAAGGCGAGCCAACTAAGCAAAGCAAATAATTCCTTATTTTATCTGCTTTGACTACCTGAAAAGGGAAGGCGATATATAAACAAATTAAAAGGAAGTTGTTTTGTTTTGTGTTTTTTTTTTTAAAGACAAAGAAATTCGAAATGGAACTAAAATAAAAAAAATAAAAAGAGTGAAAAAGTTAAAAACAAAACTAAAACTCTTTCACAAATTTAAAACAAAAGATAAAACTAAAAGCCTAGAAGGATTAAAATCAAAGGAAAAACAAAAGACAATGAACTTGATTTTTTTTCTTTTTTTTTTTTTAAGAAAAAGGATGTGATAAGAAAATATATACAAAAATAAAAGAAAACAATGCAATGAAATTCACACAAACCTAAATAAAGCAACTACAAGCTTAAAAAAAACTAAAAAACTAAAAACACTAAAACAAGGCCAATCCAACCCAAAACAAAGCAAAAGCAAACGTGTCAAGAACAGAAGAAATCTTTTTTTTTATTGGTTTAAAAACAAAGGTACCACTTCAATTTCTTTTACAAATAAAAATGAGAACCCACGCCAGATCAAATGCGGCCCAAACACCACAGGCCCAATTGAAAACAAACCCGACCCTCCTTTTACTGACCAAATAAAATCCTTTCAACACAAGTTAACACGCAACTATACACAAAAATCCAGAAAACACGAAAATTCAGAAAGGGGGAAAAAAACACGATTTCAGAAACGAAAATTCAGAAAGGGGAAAATTCAGAAAGTCGACTATTCTTTTGGGGGAAGTGGGTATTTGTGAATGAAGTAGATTGGACGATGGGATAGTCAGGGCTTGAATGATAATGGTTTGGTGTAGAAGTTTGAATGGTAGGGGGTTTTGACAGAGAATGTTTTGAGGAGACGGTGTATATGTGATGTAAGGTGGAGTATGTAGGAGTGAGGTTCACTGTAGGAAGTGAGTGTTTGGCTTGTGGGTATTGAGTTGCGTTTGGAGTTTCAGGTGGGTATGGTCAATGGCAGTCGGATTTTGTGATATGGTAGATGTCTTATTATGGTCTTGAGTTTGTGAGTATGTTTAGAGGAGCTTGAAGTGGCGCCGTTGCCGGGGAAAGTTTATCATATGGGTTTGATGGAAGTGTTGAAGGTTGCGGTGGAGAGAGCAGTAAATGGAATGAAAGAAGGCTGTCTGGTGTAGTTATGCTATGGGTTGATGGTGTAGTATGTGATATGTTGGAAGAGGGTGTATTGGTGATAGATGCAGTTTGTATGTCAGAAATATGTAGTAGAGGAGGAAGTTGAGTGATCTGCAGCAGTTTGAGTTAGCCGATGAAGAGGAGATGCGATGAGTTGGTGATTTCGAGTGGTAGGACAAGATGGTGAGGCTAGTGGGGAGATGGTTAGCCGATGAGGGGCTGAAGTTTGGTTTGTATGAAATGTGTGAGGTGAACTGGCAAGGCAGTGTAGAGGTTATGGGTGGCTAATGGCAGATAGTTTGTGTAGGAGAAGTGGATGAGATGAAACCAGTTTTCGTTAGGAAGTTAGCTGTTAATGGGAGGTAAATGGGAATGCAAGTGGAATCTGAACAATGGATGGTTTGTCAAAGCAGGTTCGGCAGTATGAAAATGGTGTATTGTTTAACTGGTGTGAGGTTGTAAGTGACTGTGCCGAAAGAAGTCTGGTTTGTTGAGGAGATGATTGTTAGTGAAGTAGTAGTAAGGTGATGATGCCGGAATTTGTGGTGCTCTATGGCAGTGTTGAAGTGATGAAATTGGGTGAAGGATGAATGCGGGTAATTTCTGGAGAGAAATGTGCAGATGAAAACAGAAGAAAACAGATGAAAAGAAGTGCACAGGAATGAACACAGAAGAAATGTATAAATGTACAGATGAAATGTAACCAGTGACTGAATGTAAACAGAGAAACTGAAATAAAGAAAATGTTTTATCAGACAAAATGAATGTCTGTCTGTCTTTTTTTTTTTTAATATGTATAGAAAGAAAGCTGAAATGGATACACAGTAAAAAAAAATGAAGAAATGTAGAGAGAAAAATGAGCAAGTAGAAACAACACATATGCAATCTAACAGTAAAACAACATGAGCAAGACACAAATGCAAACTGCCAGTAAAACAAAATGAACAAGACACATGCAAGAACAAACCAAACAAAGGTTTTTTTTTTAAATTTTTTTTTACTGAAATGGAAACCAAACTAAAAGGTGAACAAGACACAAATGAAAAGAACTAACAAAAGCACAAAATGAGCACACACCATTGATTTTTTTTTATTTAAGAAAATCAACAAACACACTCAAATAAGCTAACTAAAATGAAACAAAACACAAAGCAAGACACACATTTTTTTCTAAAACGAACAATAAAAATAATCCGAAGAATAAAATCAAAATCAAAATCTGTCCCCGGCAACGGCGCCAAAAACTTGTTCGCAAAACGGATTTTCTATTGAATTAAAAAACGTCGCGAATATTGAAATAACCGCAAGTGCACGGCGTACTATTGTAATACGTAGTGAGTGCGAGTCGATCCACAGGGAAATAAGTGATTTCAATTTTATTCAATCGAATTAAACCAAACTTTGAATTGTTCTAATAAACACTATGAAACTAGAAACTAAGTTGAGAGCTAAATATGAAATTAGAGAGTAATTTAGAGGTAAATCCACTCTCACCTTTATGTAAGTTGTCAAACATACAATGTATGATCTCAACAAGTGATATAAATGCAATATTTACACCACTTATGATTCTCATGAAAATGAAACTAAAGCAAAACTATTCTATGTATGGTCTATGAACTATTGGCTAGAACTATAGACCGTCAAATTTTGTTCATACTTTCATTTCAAAATCAATAATCACTTAGCAAATATTGATGTAACTTGTGTTTATATTGAATAAGCATAGATCATTTGCAAATGCAACATGACCTATCAAACCCAATTGTATAAACTTACATCCATATTCACTAACATTAAGAACATATTTAAGATCACAAATCATACACTTGTTGAACTTACACAAAGTTAGAGAGCATCATTACCCCTAAATCAAGGGATTAGCCACTCATATGTGTTGTCATATCAATACATGTAAGTTTCAACATTAGAAAATTAAGCAAAATGAAAGAAAACTAAGTAGAACAAGAAGAAAACTAAACTAAGAACATAAAGTAAATCTAAGCTATGAACATAAAGTAAATGAACATGAATGTAAATAAATCTAAACTATGAACATGAAAGTAAAGCATAGAAATTAAAAGAGACATAAGATAGGCATAAAAGAGATAGGCATGGAAGCCATTTTTATTTATTTGATCACTTACACTTTCATATGCTAAAAAAGGAGATGCAAAATACATGAAACAAAGGGGTATATATATGATCAAAAACCCTAAAACCCTAATCACTTTTCTTGGGAAGTCCCCAAAATGTCCGTTCATGAAGCTTCTAATTTATATTAGCCACTAATATGTCATGTAGAAAGCATGAGGCCTTTTGTCCCATTCAATAATATGAAGCAAGTGGGCTAGTTGAAAGATGGGCCCTCCACTATCCATAAGACGTATTAATTCTTTGCCTTCTCTTGTGCATGCTTTCCTTCATCTCTTCATGTGTATATATCATTTTAGCTCCTAAATTCCTACAAGAGTAAATAACAAGGAACGAGTAAAAGATTTCACAAATTAAAACATGCACAAGTGACCCCTTTTTTTTCCAAAATAAGTGATGATTTTGAAAATATTTAAAACATGGTTTGATCACATAAAATACCCAAAAATGTTCATTTATTAAACTAAACAAGAATAAATATGTGAATATAAATGTGCATTTTTACGTGCACATCAGACTACCTATCATCGACAGTGCCTATTGCTCTCAGATTACTCAGTTTTAGAAGGTCCTTTTAAACTCTTGAAGGTATTTTTCTTTTTTCTGTTTATCCTATTTGATCTTTTATTATTTTTGTTATATCTGACAGTAAATATTATACACGTATCAAGCGTTAAATAATTAACACATCGTAATTCATGTCATATGAAGCATGATCAACATGAATTGCTCTAGAGCTTAAGGACCCCTTGTTATTTTTACTAAGGTTAGTGAGCATAGGTGTTGATTTTTTGTGAACCGTTTCATGATATAGTGAACTCTTTACTAAGGTTAGTGAGCACACGTCATTTCGGCAAAGGGCCAAGATCCAGTCGATGCTGCTCTTACAGCAGATTTGGTTGTGTTAAACACTGTAGTTGCTGGAAAGTGGCTTGATGTTGTTCTTGGAGAACATGGGACCGATGGTTAACACTGAAAATGGTGGAGATGCCTGCATCATTCACTATAAGGCTTTTCAAGATGTATGTTTTCCCTTGGTTTTTGTTCCAACCTTCATTGCTGGTTGATGCTGCTATATACACTGCTCAATGCAATCTCAAAGGTTTCAATTTTTGGACGAGGACTTGTGAGTAGTACACCATGTACACTCAAGATCAACTTCATAAGTTACATTTACTGAAAGGGAAGAACAAACTGACAGTTGATACTTTGACTTGGAAGTTTTATTTTTATGATTCAAACGTATAGGGAATGCTCGAGGATGATGGTGGGATTTCATAGAAATGCATGATCCGGAAACTAACGGGGGTGTATAAAACAAAGAAGTTTTGTAAGTACTAGTTAGGTATAACATTTTCTTTGTACTAGATGTGTAAATTTGTATATCAATGGTTATTATATGTGAGTTTGGTCATTTATTCAGAAAACTATTGTATTGAAATGGTTATGCATATTCTATTTGATATATGGTTATTTGTTTTTTTAATTGTTTGAGCATGATAATTATGTGGATGATTATTGATTGATATTGTAGAAACAAAATAGACAATTAACAAGAAATAATTGCATGAAAAAATACAGCAAAATAATCAATAATTATTAGTAGCATTTTTAAAACGCTATAGAAATACATGTAGTGGCGTTGAGTAAACACAACCATAAATCAGGGGTAAAATTGAAAATTTTATTTGTAGCATCAAAAAGCTTTTTTATGGCGTTTTCAAAGCGCTACAGAAATATTTATGGTGGCATTTGGAAAACGTTACCATAAAAGTATTTACGGTGGCGTTGAAAAAAAGTACAACTAAGACTCAACGATTTTTAATGGCATATTTTCTCGTAACGATTATCGAAACGCCACCAAAAATGATTGGTGGCGTTTTTTGAGCGCTACAAAAAATCATTTTTCTTGTAGTGAATAATGGTATATTGTATCGTTTGATTCCTATTCGAACTTATAATATGTTCTTCTTCTTCTTTTCCCCTTCTCTACGTCAGAATATACGGTATGTTAAGAATTCAGTTATCTGCAAATTAATTTAATTATGGTTAAAGGCGAAATTAATTGAATTGTTACTGTGCGTAAATTTAATTGGATTGTTATTAGATGCAAATTAATTGACTTACGGTTATACGCAAAATAAGCAAATTGTGGTTAAGCGAAAATTTTATTTAAATTATAGCTACACACAAGTTAATGGTGATTTGTAATAAAAGAGGAAAATAAATTAGGGATGGGAATCAATGTATATTAGTTTAATTAGGAAGTTAGCAGTAGCCTAGATTGATTGATTAGGAAAAAGAGGATATATTTCCATAGCTTAGTTTTTAAAGAAGTGGAAAATATAATTGCAAGTTTACAAATAAATAAAGTTGTGTATTAGTGTGAAATATGGAAATTGCTGTATTACGCATTGTTCAATAGCCTAAAAATAATTAAAAGAAATGTCTTGCAATTATGGGTTTCCATTGTAGTAATTGCCTTATGCTATGGGAATAGATTTTGTACAGATTTTAATAACCAATCAATTAGGAATAAGTCTAACTTTCTAAAGAATAAATTGTAAAGACGAAAATAAAAAAGGGTAACATTAGTGAAAAGTATAGGAAACCTATGAAGTATGTTATGAATGGAGAATGTAACCTATTACAATAAATTATACAAGGTAGGAATGTAATATAATATGTAAACTTATCATAGGGACAAGTAGGATTATAACATATAGGTTATAATTAAAAGATAAAATGGAAAGTAAGAGGCTAATTATAAAAGAACTTGAAGTTATGGTAAATAAGTTTATATAGGAAAATTCACGAATATAGTTGTGGTAATATTATAGAACGAGGTTATAACTGGAAAAGAGTAGAGTAAGCCTATTATTAATAAACTTATAACTAAGGAATTAAGTTTAATGGATATAATAATAAGCAGTGGTTCGTTCCGGCAATAAGAGCTAATTAGGGAAAATAAGCGGCCAACTAAGGCTAATAAACAAATAACTCGAGCACAGAGTAAACAATTTAATGTTTAAGTTTATTAGAAATACAGTGAGTAAAATAAGCATGTGGCGGGGATTAGACACAAGATTTAATATCGTAATTATGAGATGCACTTGGACCAGTCCGTATGTATTTGGAATGAAGAGCTCAACAGGGCATATCATTTAGGGTGTTTAGAGACAACGGCAGAGCACGTCCAGCTTATTATTTGACAGGACTGGAAAGAAGTGCGGGACTTCTACGGGACATGGGGATACTCCGAGATGACCATCTTTGGTAGGCTTAATGAAGCCGCACCCACAAAGGCATGGTCTGTACGGTTCCATCTAGTGAGTATGCCTTGGATGCATCTTTGATGGTGGGCAGCATAGAGACTGATCAGGATCATGTTAGGATGATTTGACGGCTGCCTAAAAAGTTGAGAGGCTTCGTAGTCGAGACCCAACAAAGGATAGTAGGTCGTCGGATATCTGTCACCGTCGGTCGGAGCGTGTGCGGGAAAGAATGTAGCTAATCTAAGAAGTCAATGACCTTTTACTATTGGGTCACTGGATGAGGGACCACATGTTTGTTTAGATTGGAAGGTAGTGCGGCCATTTAGCTCTTTGAATAGTCTTTCATTAGTAGGGGTGGGGTGGGTGGGCCTTGGAGAGCCACCGAAAGAGAAACATATCTTTGGATATTTTTATTGTATGCCTAAGGAGGTTGTCCTTTACAGATATGCAGAAAGCCCCTGACTGAATTCTATGGAGGAACTCAGGGATTAGGGCGCCCTCATGGCGCAGCAGTAGAGGTTTTTTTGCTTTCGCAGCGTAACCTAGTAAGCTTTAGTGGCATAGCATTGGGGGTCTAGTACATTTTGTAGTACGACGATATGGACCACTCCAAGAGGTTACTACGAGGTATATTGGGCATACAGCTACATATATATTTATTAGGTTAATCTACTAGGGAGTATATGGGTACAATTTGTGCGGAAAAATCGAAGTATATCATGAGACAAACCTAAATAACTTAATAAATATATAAAATAATGATAGAACGGTATATGTAGTAGTGTTATCTGTAGAAAGTATAATTTATCCATTCACCTGAACTTTTGTTCCGACCCATCCTCGTAACAAACCCGCAGGTAAGGCAGGTGACCAGATGCTGCAGCTTAGAGATATTTGTTAGATAGAGTCATTATTTTGGTAAGTGTTTACCTACTATTATATTTTATTCTCTTCCGCTGCGAGATTTCTTTTATGAGCACTGATATATTCATCTCTAATTTTCTATAGGATACCGGATAAACCAACTCATGCTTCGATAGATTTGGATTATTGAAAAAAAATCGAGTTTATCGAAATTCGGGTTGTTGCATTATATATTTATGAAATAATATGATTTTTGTTGTATAGGTCATGAAGATTTTACGACTCAAAGGCATAAATTTAATTAGCGATTAGTATCGAACAATTCAAATATTAACTTCACACGTCAATTTTACTAGTGATGTGATATTTTGATTGAATTTATCATCTTGACATCTTTACGGTTTACTTATTATTAGCAGTACCGATAACCTACTCTAATTCTCTTTAGCAAAAAAAAAAATATCATTTTAAGACCTATGGAATTCTGGTTTAGCTGAAACTTGAATACTGCCCACATTCAACTTGATTAGCCCAAACACAAAAAATTTGATTCAATAATATTATTATTAATTGTACTTCTCTAATCAGAGACTTTGTCTTTGAGATAACTAGAATTGATTGTGATGCAAACCTTATATAATTGAGGCGATGAGTTCTTTATTTAGTGGTGTTTCACTGGCTATTCTATAATTCAAATCCAACTATAGTTGTTCAATGAATGTCATGTCATGATTTAGTTAAAATTAAAGTGCAACATCCACATTGAAGTCCAACTTGTTATATTTAACCTTAGTTATATTATCTAACGAAAAAAAACTAAAACCATCGGTACGTAATTCTTTGGTATGTACAATAGTCATAAGTAATACGTCGTTCGATATTATGTTATGCATTCCAGTCTCAATGATTGTATGAACATGTTGTCCTGAAACATTTCGATTATAAATATTTAGAGTAATATGTTATTTTTAATATGATAGATTTCTCATTACAACAAATTGTAGTTATCATCACATAACATATCATTTAAGAATTTTCTATTTAATATATTTTAAACTAATTAATCAATTAATAACGACAACAACAACAACTAGGTGAATAATCTGAAACAAGTTGGGGTTGGTTAGAAATGGAATGAAAACCAAACGGTAGTGTCAATTTAAAGGTAATAATAATAGTAAGAGATTTAAAAGCGAAAACATAAATAAAGATAAGATAAAATAGTTAAACAAATAATAATAGTAATAATAATGGATAAATAATAAAAACCAAGGTATGTTGATAATAATACAACAACAACAACAACAACAACAATAATAATAATAACGGTAATAGTAGTAATAAATACCGAAGACCAACATTACGCCTTATATCATAATATAATACGCATATAATAATAAACACTTTTTATTTTGAACAAGGTTAACTATCAAGTTATATATATATATATATATATATATATATATATATATATATATAGAGAGAGAGAGAGAGAGAGAGAGAGAGAGAGAGAGGGAGGGAGGGAGGGAGGGCGGGAGGGAGAGAGAGAGAGTGTGTGTGTGTTCCGGGGCACCCCTGTTTTGTAGCACTCTTAACCTATCGTGAGCTACACTAATACGAATCCAACAAGATTTTGTAGATGTTCGATTCACATATATATTATCGTCTATCCAAAATTTGAGCTCGTGTGTGTGTGTGTCTTTATTAATAATTGTGTTGAAAATACATATTTTTGGTCCGATCGTGAAGTGTCAAAATTGTCTTTTATTTAAATTTAAAAACTATCCCATAAAAATAAGATCTGTGCGGTTGATTTTTTTTCTTTTCAAAACTTCATTTATATATGCGTTGGCCTTTGAATAATGGATCAATAACAATCTACGCGCGAAGCGTGTGCTACGATTACGCGTGGAGCACGTGCCGTCATCACGTGCGGAGCGCGTATATAAATATATATATATATATATATATATATATATATATATACACACACACACACACACACACACACACACACAGACAGAATCTGGACCACAAGATTTATTTGTCTTTATGTGTGAGGTGTAATTCAGGTGGAGATCTAATGGCTCAGATTTTGTGTGTTTAATTTTGTGTCAACATTTTGTGTTGATTTAGACTTTTCCATATATATAACTACATAATGGCCCATAGGCATACACTTAACCTTAAAAGATCTAAACTAACCAATATCATAACTCAATATCACAATCACAAATCAATACCAAATCTCACTGGATCATCATCATATCTGGGTGTCGATCTCATCTAATTGAATACTAGATCTCAGACTCATGGTCAAATAAAATTACAACAAACCACTAGCAGATTGTTAGAAAACTTCACAAACATAAATCTAAACAATGTCTTCAATCCAAATATCATTAGGTCTATCAACGAATATTGTTAGATTTGCATAGTACCATATGTATTTGAAATCATTTCTGAATACCAAACATTTGCATCCACGTATACAAACAGATGTCAGGTAATTATTTAATTGTTAATGATCTATAAATAAAAAATAACAAACTAAAATATCGATTAACAATAATTTTCTTAAATTGCAGTGATTATAAATGGTTAGTATACATTGCAGGGCTGTTATGGTAACGGTAAATTTACCATTACCATATCATTATCAGTCCTTCAGTAACCATTTTTGAATGAAATCGGTATACCAGTTAAAACGGTATGGTAACGGTACATTTACCATTTTTAACGGTAAATTAGCGGTGATGTTTCTTCAATACCAGCGGTAACAGTAACTTTACCAGTTAATTCAAAATGTAAGTATAATCATCCGATATGTTTTATTATATGCACTTAGAACCAAATAAATGATTATATTTAGTTCAATAATTAGATGAAATAATTCCAACTACACTTATTTTCTTTTTCAATCATGTATTTTTACAAACTAACACTACATATATTATAATAAAGATGCACCTTGTGCAAAAAATATGTTAAAATATAAACTTTAATGGACAAAAGGTAACTTACCATTACCAGTGTAACAGTTACCAGATTATCGGTATACCAGTCATCGGTATACCAGTTGATCGGTAACGGTAACGATAAGCAATTCTGGCTTACCAATAAAAACGGTATGGTAACAGTATTTGCCAAACGGTAACGGTAACCGTTATCATAACAGCCCTAATACATTGAATGCACTGAATATGAACTATTAACTTACTATAAAAAAATGAATGCATATCTTTCCTTTTACTGAAATTTACATAAATTAATGTATAATCTTAATAAAAACCGTCTATATCTTTGCTCCAATGTTTTTATTTTGAGTCGTTGATCTTTCTGAAAGTAAACTGAATCCAACTATGAGATCAAATTTAAGATTTAAACACTAGTTTAAAAAGTGGGCAACCGATTGCTCAACCAAAAACAAAATAATTTTAAATTTTCATGAGTTTTAAAATACTTAAGAACCTGGTACAAGTCTAACAAATATTAATACTCCCAGTATGAAAGATTCCCAAATAAGATATACTCAAGTGTTTGACAAAGCAGAGAAACAAGCTTCACACGGGTATTATCTCGTGAATTTCAACCTACATCGCATGAAGAATATAGAATTTGACAGTGACAACCATACAGACTCAAGGGACAAACATTCCCTCAAAGGGGAAGTGCTAAGTTCAATTAAACATTCATCATAACGAAACTCTGAAGTGTTTGACAATCATTATCATAATCTTTCAAGTTAGTTTCACTCACAATAATAAAATGCATATGAATCCCGAGTAAAAGAGTTAATATGATGTACCAATATCGCTGCACAGTTGATTTCAACGTATCATAGCAACCAGTGACTAAAAATATATTATGTTGAATTTGGCAATTTCTATCTACAACAATATAATAAGCACAGGAGTTTACATGTGTAAGGCATCGAAGATTGCAATGGAAAATCCAAGAATGGTAGTGAACGGTATCTGTACATGAACAAATGTAGAGATGCATTCCTATGTTTTCGAAGGTGAATGAGAATCAAACTTTTTTGCATGCAGGGCTTCTCTTCCTTTTGCATTCCCAGGTTAGATTCTCAACTACTATTCCTTTTATACCGAGAAATCCTTGATAATTTGGTCACAAACTTTTTTGCATGCAGGGCTTCTCTTCCTTTTGCATCCCCAGGTTAGATCCTCAACAACCTTTCCTTTTGTACCGAGAAATCCTTGACAATTTGGTGCCCCGCACGAACACTTGACCATGGGACCAAACTGAACGAATCTGAAAAGGCAGTAGAATACAACATGAGTAACTGAATAACTGGAATACACAGTCCATACTGACATAAATTTAAATGGCCATCTTAAGCATAACATGTTGGATTGCGTCTATTACCACCTCTATATTTGATTATCGCACCCCGTTTATAATATTTAACTTTTAATTCCAGATTTACCATCCACCGATTAATTAGATATTTGCTCTTGAATGACTCTCCTCACTAATCATCTTTTACTGGTTGACACATTTATAAAGATACTGAAATTTTAAACAAGAATTGTATTCTTACATTTATATATATATATATATATATATATATATATATATATATATATATATATATATATGAGGTAGGTTCAATGGCACCTCAATTATTTAGTACCCCAATAGCCTACCACTTAAACGAGAGGTGGAAAACGGGGGGCCAAAGGGATGCTCAATTTTTGGGGTGTTATTGAACGCTTGCATATGTGTGTGTGTGTGTGTGTGTGTGTTGTAGCGACCTTGTTTGTTTTGAAGAAGAAAAGAGTAAAAAGTAGAGACAACGGAGTTCGATTTCGTATGGTGAGGCATGTAAACTTACATTTGTTTGAATGTAAATTTCACAACGGAAATGTGGAGTCCTGCCTTTGGGTATCCGAAAATTCCCGTATTAAAGAGTCATGCATGGTAACAAGTGTCCACCACCATCATGGTCCGACCAACCAAGTTGGATTGGATGAGGTTTGGATACGAGTTATATATAGATGGAAATCAAATAATTAAATAGGGCTTCCAAGCCCAAACAAGCAAGCCTGTAGAAACTAGTTCAAACAAACAACCCCATAAATTGGAAGAATTATTAAATGATAATTGAAAGGATAATTTCTTCTGAAGTAAGCTTTAAAAAAAAAAAAAAAAAAAAATCGGATGAAAACTCATAACCATGTTTCGATTGAGTATTACAATTTTGAATGATGTGAGTATGAAATGATATAATAAGATTTGATGTTTCTTCTTGTCCAAATACGAAATAAGATCCCAAGTGATGAGGAGATCACGGTCAAAATAGACAAGAACTAAAACTCTAATACAGAGGATTTTTGATTGAGAGGCTCATAGCATTGTTCATGCAATATGGATCGATCGTATTACCTCCATGTCTAAAAAAATGTGTATTCTGTTGAAGGTATTATGCCACAAGGATGAGGAGTTCGTTTTGGAATTTTGCTTTGTTAAGTGTTTATTTGTACGGGTCGTATGTTTTGGAAGGACAATATGTCACAAGTGGTAGCGCAACCACCACATAAAAATTAATGCTTTCGCAAACTCATTTGTTTGGATGATGCTTTGGTGCAAGTGCACAAAGCGATAGATGAGTATGATTGATTAATTGAAGTCATTGGTATATCCTACAAGTTGATATTGAATTGAACTGAAAATTTGAACATGTTTTCAATGTAACACACTAGCTCCATGTGACATACATACGATCCAACGTTAGGTCATATTCCATGATGCTGACTCATTTGAGTGATTAACCTGTGGTGCTTGAACATGTCAGATAAATGCAGAAAAATGGCCATCTGTTCATGGAGCCCATTAATAACCTTTGCATGGATTTGAAAAAGAAAAGGTTTGAATCATTTCCGTTTTTTGTGTTTAAATAGATTTTACATGTATGCAACCGTTGTTGTCAAAAATCTTAAAATCCTACGATTTGAATCTCATTTCAAATCGAATCTCTACATTTACGATTCGATTTATATTCCGATTCAAATCTAGCTAATATTGCGGATTAGAAAAATTATTCAGTCCAAATTGATATCTAACATACTTATTTGAGTCTACAATCTCAATTCTAATCAATTTCAAACAAAATAAAATCAGAACAAGAGAGAAAATGAAGTTCAAGTATTAGACATATAAGTTCAAACGTCAAACTAAATGTCAAACTGTGCAAATATTAGAATAAAAAATCTTTAAATCTACGATTTATGATTTGAATCTCATCTTG
Source organism: Allium sativum (assembly GCA_030737875.1). Taxonomy (NCBI): domain Eukaryota; kingdom Viridiplantae; phylum Streptophyta; class Magnoliopsida; order Asparagales; family Amaryllidaceae; genus Allium; species Allium sativum. Next base: position 1,008,668,657 of record CM060916.1, read on the forward strand.
AAAACCTTGTACGCAACTAAGATGATCAATGAGATTGGATTGGTGAGATTGCACTCACTTCATCATTCATCCTAGAATTTATCTTTTGGTTGATGGGTAAGAAAGGACATGTAGTTTAATATATGAGTAGGTGATTGAATTGCCAACAATAATGTCGAGCACAAAAGCTTTCTAGATTACTGGAGCCTTTGGATATTCTTATGTGGAAGTAAAAATAAAAATACATATTGATGCACTTCATTGATGGGCTGCGCAATTCAAGGAGGGATGAGTGCAGTTGTGTTGTAGTTGATTGATTGATAAAATGCACGCATTTTATATAAGCATGTGCATTATACAACCACGAGCTTGGTATGACTGATATTAATGCGATAAAGCACTACATACAGTTTACTTATATCTACTGTGTATGGTTAGAACACTATGTTTGCTTCGTAGTTCGGGCGAAGTTTGCAGGATTCTCTAGAGGCTAAGCATACCATGAGCATGCGTAGCATCTCCAAACTGACACGCCAATAGAAACTAAATCAGATAATCGAGGAAAATCTTTCCATGTACTCTTGATTTTGGTGATTTTTTAGAGGACCACATTCACTTGGTGCTTATAAGTTATAACAGCAGCTATCAAGTGTGAATTGAGATAGCACTGAGCTTTCAAATCTCAAATTTCAGACGAAATCTTGGATTGCTAACTTGATCTATATATCGGGTTGAGAACTTAAGGTCTCGAGGGAGACTGGTATCAAGCAATTAAAAATCATGTTTGAAATCTCGTCTCACTCAAGCGTAAAAGTAGACTTGGGTGAGAACTAGGCTGAGATGAAGGAGATTGAAATGAAACTCTAGATAGCAACACACTGTGAAGCTTTTATATGGAAGACTATCCTGACCTCTCATTTATTCTAGGTCCAAGTTGGGGATTTAATTTAGAAATCTTGATAGCTTGAAGCTTTATATGGACGTTATGTTGATATCTCATTTGTTCTAGTTGATATCTCATTTGTTCTAGTTCTCAGTTGGGGATTTGATATCCTTGACCGAGTCACCCATGTGGTATATGATATGGCTTGAAAAAGCAAGACAGTTAGCACTGTGCCACGATACGAGGGTCGTGAACAGACTGGAAATTTGTCCTGTATTTGTGGCATGCTTTGTCATATACCGCTGTTGTTAGAATCTATGAATAATGTATGTAGATATTTTTATTTAGGTTTAAATTGTGCTATTGATTGCTCTATCAACTGTGTAACTTTTATTATCGACATGTATGGTGTAAAACCATATTAAATGCATATCCTCACGAGTGAATTAGTTGAATGGACAGAGTTGAGAAGAAAAAAATAATTTGAACCAAGGACACTGCCTCAAAGTTTAGTCTAAATCAAACACATTAACAAAAGGCTGTACTAATATAGCACTATCTGTGTCTGAAAAATTAAATTAGCACTATACTACAGCAAAAATACTATATTTACTGAAAATATTGTATACATAGAGCATTACTTTATCCTTCAATCTATAACAATTTACCATCATCCTTAAAAAAACTTAAACTAAAACTATTTCTTCCAGCCTTCTCTATATTTTCAATTACCTATCCGGCGTACAATCAAATTGATTATCTGATACCAAGACTTTGTTTCTTAATTTTATTATCATTCCCTCTCATAATCTCTGTGTATTATTGGTTCAATCCATTTGAATGACCACAGCTTTGTATATCTACTTGATTCTGAAATATTGGGATTATTATATTATTCTTTTGTCCATACTTTTGTCTTTTGCACTTGTTAGATTAGATTCTTAAGTCATCCTTTTTTTTTTTTTTAACTTTATACTGATTTCGACGCCTTTGTAAGCATAAGTTGTATGGTCTTACTTCTTTAATTTTCTCATTTTTTTATTTAATTCCCCAACTTCTGTACTTGTAATTTTGTAGAGTATCAATGTTTTTATCTATTTGATATCCTTCTTCCTTATCATTTTCTTCATTTAAGCAACTGTTCAAAATTATTTTTTCACCTATTTGGTATATCTACCTTTACTCATCTATTAATATTTACATCTTTGATACATTTTAAACTTCTATTTTTGAGTTAATTTATTTCTAGTTTTGTTAATTTACTAGCATATTTCTTCTTTCTTTTGTATCTAGTTTATGGCAAGTATTTTTATATGCAATTTGTCTGATTATATTAACATTTTTTCTCTGTTTTTGTATTTTCTAATTCCTTTTGTTGTTTGTTGCCTTGTCCTACTCTAAAACATTTTACGATTTAAATTTCAGTTCGAAAACTTGGGTGAGGACTCTTCTTTGCAATTCATAAGTTGTAAATTTTTATTCTTAACAAACTTAAGTTTTCCTCAACAAGTTTTGTCCAATATGGGTGAATTAGGGCCTAAAATCAGGTTGAAAGTCTCTACCCACAGAGTTTGAAGTTACTAAGCTTATCCATCGGCACATGGCTAGATTTACATTACCTTTCCAACTCCTTTGATGAACAAAAGTCCAGCTAGGTAGGCTTTAGTATGGCACACAAAAAATACATGTCCCGGGATAATATATTTCGGAAAATATAAGGAAATCCCCACGCAATATACATCTTTCTCCAAAAAGTAAGACTTAGCATTCCAATCAATGTCGGTCGTATATATTAAACAAACAAACAAATAAAAACTCCACAGAGCAGCAACAAATGATGACCCATAACCATACTATAATAGCATGCATAACAAAAATGTTGCACCTGTGAGTCTCCATGTGAACTGATTTGAAAAGAACCATACCTATAATCATATGTTAAAGGCTCCCCAACTTCAATGGGTCGGGAAGCAAAAATACCCACACGAGTTTCCCCGTCGACCAGCCTATAATGGAAAAGATGATCAGTATGCCATATTAGAAGTAGACAACTGAAGAGAAAATTCTCACCATTTGTCCAATTTACAGTTTGGATTACAGCTATGGTTTAGAAACCGAGCAAAATTTCCTTTGTAAGTTGCATCAATCACAAAGTCCCTCCTGATTTCACACATGTAAAAATTGTAATCACCTCTGTGTTTCATATCCCAAAGCCTTTTTTCACATATGGCATCATCGATAACTGAAAGTGTAAGGTTAGATCCATCATAGTATTCAGTATAGTTACAAATAGGCATAGACTGGTACTTACAACAAATTATCTAATTCATTATACAAAATGTTTAATATGGTATTAATGGCTTTGTAACAGTTCTAAACATCAGCAGTACACCACAAGATACTATAGCAACATGGCTACAATATTGTAAAGGCTAACAAGTATTCACTGTTAAACTTGCGCTTCTTTTTAGGTGTGAGCCAAACGCTGTCCTCTTGATTTAGTGGAAATGAAAAATAACACATTTTGGAAACTGGTGCATCAAATGGTGGTTGTATATCTCCACCAATTAAGATATGTGCACTGTAATTACTTTCTAAAGGCCCATTGTTTCAGTTGCGGTAAGCTTGAGAAATATAATAAATTAATAATAAAATATTCCGTCAGACAAGATGATCTGCTCAGTACCCTGACATATGCTGAAGGCTATCTGGTTCGTTCTTACATCACATGATACTGGAAATCAGTGATTCATTAACAAATTAACATTGTAACGGTTAATATTATTTTACTGAAGTTCTACCCTAACCATAAATTCTTTAATTTTCAGAACTTGTGCAGCCAACATTTATAGGGACAAAAAAAAAAAAAAAAAAATTGTATTCTATAATAAATAATAAGCATATTACAGCTTTAGGAATAGACGGTACCTTCTCCGATGTATTCCACGATGAATTCACCTTCCTTTATTGCCTCTAATGACACTGCTCCCCATCCACATAACTCTGTCTGAAAAGAAAACCAAAAAAGAAGAAAAAAAAAAGGACAAATTTATAGAAGAATCAGTAAACGGTTGGAATCACATAAATCTTTATTAATAATAGCTATAATACGTTTGGTGTCACAGTTTTTTTGTACCAACGTGAGCCACCAAAATCGCTTGTATATCTTAATATCGCTTAAATATTGAATCTAGCTTCTCTTATAAATTCAAAATTCCTCATAAAACCTTGATCCAACTTCTTTTACAAATTTAAAGTTCTCCTTAAAAACTAGTGTGTAACGTGCGTTGCACACAATAATATTATTAAAAATAGTATTTATTATTTTAATGTTAAAATGAGAACTTAGTTATGCAAGATATGATAAATTTTGATGTGAAATACATAAACTATTAAATAAAATTATTATTATTGTTTGTGTGTAATTTATATTCCTTAGCTTACACAAACAATATGTATGTGTGTGTATTTAAAAAATTATTATTGTTATTTTAATATAGATAAACATGTTGAAATTGATGTATGTTAGTAATTTATTCGATGAATTATCAAATACTATTTGATAAAATTTGCTTAAATAAATTAAATGTAAAATTACAAAGTTAGTTTAACTATATAACATAGCAAAAAGAATCGAAAAGAAATTTGCAAAAAAAAAAGGTATAAATTTATTGTGGAGTAATCGATTTTCAAAAGAAATTTTATAATATAATATATGGTAATCCTTGATGTAAATGAATCATAATTAATTTACAAATTAACTTTGTCGCTATTGTTGATATGCAGAGGTTATGTTATGTGATTTATACATTTTATAGTTGCATGGAAAACTACCTTTTTTAATATGAAAATATATAGGAAAATTAGTGAATATTTTTAAGAGCTATTAGAAAATGGACTAAATACTCTAAGATTATTTAAATAATTAGAATTTAAGATTTCATGAGTGGTTTAAACATATGGATTGAAATATAAAATAACACGAAATAACTGAGGGGTTCAACAAATAACTATAGATATGTTAAAATATAGGTATTTAAAATGGAAATTGTTTTCTTCAAATTTATGATCAAATTATTGAGATAAGTGTATAATAAATTTTTTATTATTGTATATGTATATTATTTAAACTATGCGACTTATTTAACTTTATATTTGAAAGAAAAACTATTTTTGTTGATATGAACATGGTATACATTTAAAACAACGCACTGAGCATTAATTAGATGAATTAACAATAATTCATTGATTGAATTCATTTATTAAATTTAAAATCACATAATTAATTTAAACATACCAACTTAAATGTGCAATGTTAAATGATATTATACAATGTTTTGTAAATAACTGAATAAAATTTAAAATGTGGGCGTTTGACATTAATTTAACAATGCAATACATGGTAAATATATTGGTGTGAGTTAAACTTTAAACTTATGATTGTTATTTATGTTATGTGATTGACATGTTTATGTATTTAAATTATTTCCATTTTTGTTAATATGAATATGGTTAATCTTGATGCAATTTATTAGAAGAATCAATCAATAATAGTTTACTTAAGTTATTTAAATAGTTTTAATAATATGTAATTAATTGTAAAATATGGTATTAAATGTAAAATATTAGAAAAGAATTGAGAGAGACTTCAATGATTATAGAAAAAATTGAAGTATAGATATTTGGAGCCAAAAAACATAATTTCATCAAATTTTAGTATTTAAAAGAAGTATCAATTAATTAAATTACTTAAATTTTGGGTTTTGTAATTAATTTAAATATGTGGATTTAAATATACACTGTTATAAGCTAATTATTAATAAATAATTATGTAAACTTTAAAATGTCCATATCAAAATGTAAAATCACTGAAAAGGTAAAATAATATGAGAGAAACAGTAAATAAGTGTAAAGTGATAAACTAATTTAAAAATGAAATATCTAGAGTCAATAAAGGAGAAGAGAGAAAACAACTAGATTTAAGGAAAGAGCTTTAAACGGTTTTGCATTGCTATTATTTAATAGACCGAATCTAACTTCTATTAAAACTCAAAATTTTCCTTTATAAATATAATCAAATCTTAATATCACTTAAACATATGATCCAACAGATGAACATCAACAAATATTATCGAATATTAATCACTTAGCTATAAGAACTAATAAACAAACTTCATTTATAAATATTACAAACCTTATATCACTAAAAGATAAGATATAACAAATAAATTTATTTTACAATAATAATAAAAAACTTTATTGATAGTTGTAATACGTTTGGTATCGCACTTTTATGATATCAAAGTGAATTACTAAAAATACCCATGTAACCTAAATTTCACTTAAAAATTGGATCTATTTAGAATTCCCCCTATAGTATAATCAAATTTTGATACCACTTAAACAAATGATCCAACAAATGAACATCTACAAGTATCGTCGAATATTAATCACTTCGCTATACAATCTAATAAATAAACTTCATTTACAAATATTACAAAATCTTATATCATTTGAAAATAAGATATAACAAATAAACTTCTCTTACATTATTAAAAAAAAAAACTTTATTAATAGTTATAATATGTTTGGTATCACATTTTTATGATATTAATGTGAACCACCAAAAATTCCCATATAATTAATATCATTGATAAACTGAATCTATATCAAAATTCTCCTTAAATTTTGGATCTAACTTCTTTTACAAATTCAAAGTTCCCCTTAAAAATCGAATCTAACATCTTTTAAACTCAAATTTTCTCTCTACGAATAATATCAAATCTTGATATCAATTAAACAAAGGATTAAACAAATGAACTTCTACAAATATTGTCGAATATTAGTCACTTAGCTACATGATCTAACGAAGTAAACTTCGTTTAGAAATATTACAAAATCTTACATTGTTTGAAAATAAGTTCTAGCAAATAAACTTCTTTTACAAATTAAAAACACATTAAACTAATAAATAAAACAAATATTACAATTAAGAAATACAAAAATCAAACTATGATTTCAGCCTCAAAATATGATTTAACTTGTCTAAATAATTTGTTCTCAAACATATTCAACTTATAGAGAAACAATTCATCTTACAAGAAATCAACTTATAGAAAATTTGATACGAACGTGAATTACCAAAAATGATTCTATAGGAATTGTAAAATGTAAACATCACGGATCTAATTAAAATTCGGAAAGTTTCACCATAATTATTATCAAAACTTAATATCACTAAAAAATAGAATCTAACAAACAAAAATTCAAACAACATAAAAAAATAGATGTTACAACTTAAAAATAAGAATTTTAACTTACTATGCATGACTTCAATGTAAAAAATACAGCTAAATATTTATGAAAAATATTTTCTCTTGAAAGTGTAAACACATACAACTGTAAAAGAATAATTTGTTGCTACGTCACTTGCGAAGCATGTGCAGTGACGTTAGTATAGTAAAGAATGAAACCTGATGCTAGGCATATTTTATTTTGTACCACAAATGACTAAAGAGCATTCAAGTGCAATTTTGGCTAATTTAATACCAAAAAATTTCCATTGAGTGGAGCTCAAGAACTTTCTGGGATTCGAGATATTATGTTACTACTCTCATTCAAGATGTTAAATTAAGACTAAAAAAATGATGTTGTTTAGATCCATTAACCTAAGGCTTCGTTTGTTTAAAATGTTGATTGTTGAATGTTGAAAGCTGAATACTTATTGCTGAATTGCAAAAAGTTGTTTGTTCGCGTTTTTAAAACTTCTGGTTGGAACTAACGCAAATGTCTATTTTGACTATATTGTCCTTCGTATTATATCGTTATTAATATGAGAATTATTAAAGTGAAAATTTTAAAGCGTAAGATTTTTTACCAAGTTGAAGATACAGATTTTTTTTTAATATACTTGAGTATTGTTGAAACACAAATAATGGATATTATTGGAAATTATTTAAATTTAAATATTCAAATTGCTTTTTGATATTTTTTAAATTTTATATTTTAAAAAATCATGAATTAAGTTTCCTGAAATTCAACTTAAAAAATAATTATCAAAAGTATGTGACTCGGAAATTTGTAGCTTCCAATCTTTTTCTTAAATTAATATTATTTGACTTTTTTCCTTTGTTTTTTATTTTATAAAATGAATAAAAATTTAGAAATTTTAGAAAAATATAATTTTGGAAAGTTTGAAATCTTAAGTAAAATGGAATTTTGTAACTTTTTGTTTTAATTTTATTGAACGTTTAGTACAATTTTACGTTAAAGTGTAAAAAAAATATAACTAAGAGATATGAAAGAAATTATCATTAAGCATTCAGAAGTGCAAAAAACATTATGAAAATGCTTAATGCTTTTTCACTAAATAAGTGTTTCAGGTCTGAATGCTTAATTCAAAACAAACAACGTAGAAGTGTTTACTCGTTATAAGTGGTCAAACAAGAGGCCACTTATTCTAAACAAACAATACCTAAGTGCTTTGACGATGTATGTTGTGTTGGATAACTTTTAATTATTGGATTACCATAAAACTTCTCCTGAGCCAGTTAATGTATTGATTTCTCGTTTTGACATTGCCATATTAGCCACTTCTATTTTATGCCTTTGCTTTGTATTCTAGAAACGTGCCTTTAAATGAGGGAACTGTTACTTATTTTCCAATTTAGGTTAACATAAGACCTTTTTTAAATAAATAAAAAATAGGGACGGTTTGACTAAAGTTCCTATCCAGTTTCAAAATAGGCAAATCTTCCTTTACAAAAAAAGTATGTAAATTAGGTCCCTAGAATTAAGTTAACTAATAATTGTATAAATACATGCAATTATTCAGTGAATAGTTGCATATATTTACGCAAGCATATCAAAAAATTACGTAAATTTCCGTAAATTTTTAACGAAAATTTACGCAAAATTTTTACCAAAAAAGTTGCGGAAATTTCCGCAATTATTCATCAAAAAAATTATGGAAATATCCGCAATTTTTATAGAAAAATTGCAAAAAATTATGCAATTTTTTGACATAGTTGCATAAATGTCTGCAATTATTCACTGAATAGTTGCATAATCTTGTGCAATTTTCAGTAACTACATTTAAAGGGCCTAATTTACCATCTTTTGTTGAAAAGTAGATTTATGCATTAAGTTTGGTTTTAAGAACCTAAGCCTAATATTCAGTAAAAAATAATGCTATGAGTACCAACAAAAATAGCCCTTGTTGTGTGTGTCTCTCTCTCTCTCTCTCTCTCTCTATATATATATATATATATATATATATATATATATATATATGGGATGGCTATTTGAACACAAAATTACACAATTAGTGACACAAATGATCTAGACCGTTGGATCTTTTTGTCTTTATATGGAGGAGTGGAATTCATAGGGTAATGTAATGGTGGATATCTATCGTACCACTAATTGTGTCTATATTTTGTGTCTAAATAAACTTTCTTATATATATATATATATATATATATATATATATAGTTGACACGCTTTTTAGTTAAAACTGTCACACGTCAAGTTTCTGATTAGCAACACGCTTTTTAGTTAAAACTGTCACACGTCAAGTTTCTGGTTAGCAATACGTTCAAGCATTGAGAACATCGTCAGCAAACGCAAAGCGATTTGGTCAAAGTCGCAACGCAAACATAAAATGGCCCGGAACTCCTTTTAGATGACCTCTTTTGGGCCGAAAACATGGATTACGGTGTTTTACATTGTATCTCTTGTAGCCCTCTGAATTAGCTTCAAGTACAATTTTCGTTTGGCCTCAATGACCTTACGGTTTGAAAGTTACGCCCGTTTCCGTAAACATATGCAAAAATATTCTGTCAGGAAAGCTACTCAGGATTTGAGTAGAAACTTGCAATGGTTGGCATTCACTTGGATAAAGTGAGAAAGCATTGGAAAGCTTGGACTTTACATGGGCAAAGTTTCTGACCAAGTCGAATAAATCGGGTCGAGTCTACCGGGTCGAGCCCGACCCGACCCCATCCAACGACTACATGCACCAAAAGACTTCAGCATATCCGGTTCGGGTCGAAGGTACCTACCCGATCCGCTTGGTGCAGCCACCACTCTTCAACGTGACCCAATTCTTATGGCAATAAACTCGGTCAACACTCTCTTATTTGCATGGATCAGGTTCCACCTGTAACCCACGACCTGGAGAAGCATTCTCCACTCAACCCCGAGATCACCTCTGGGCATGACACATGTCATTCGACCCGACCCTCTGTGATGACTATAAATACATGAACGCATGGCATTTTAAAGGGATATTTTGGCATTCTCTCTTCTCGGCCTCCACAATTGCTGAAGTGCAAGGACTTTGCGCATATTTAGGCCGATTTTACTTATAAAACACGAGGATTTCGTGTATAAACACTCTTCTTTCTCCTCATCTTCTCAACGTACTGATTTCTCTTGTAATCTGTCAGTATAAATAATAGATTATAAAGTGGACGTAGGCTTGGATTAAGCCAAACCACTATAAAAATATCGTGTATCCCTTTATTATTTACTGCATTTACCATCTGTAATCTGTGTATGTGAGGACTTCACATTGCACTGGGTGTTAGTGCCATTTTTCGGTTTAACACACACACACACACGCACATATATATATATATATATATATATATATATATATGTATATGTATATACATGTACATATATATATAAATACATATATATATTTGTATGTATGTATGTATATACATATATGTATGTATGTTATTAATTGATCGGTTTATCTATTTTTATTATACTAATTTGCTTTAACCATCACTGCTTTATCTTTCGATCTATAATTTAAATCGATAATCAGTGGAGAAATTAAACTTATCTGCATATGAACTTCCATAAGAGAAAGAAACAAGATTAATTGTTACCCAAAAAAAGCATCCTTAACGTAAATTTTGTTTAACAAAATAATAGATATAATTTTTTAAGAAAAAATCTACTGTTTTACAGCTTCAAATCGAACTGAAATTCGGACTCTGTCCGAAATATTCAATTTTACTCAGTAGGGTTTTATCGTTTTACGTATTTCAATTCTACAGTGTATTGTCAATTTTTGAATTTAGTTCGGCTGCTCCATTCGAGATTTACACTTTTTTAATTTAAATGTAGTTTGAATTTGAATCCAACATTATCTATAAATATCCAACAATGAATTCTAAAAATATTAATAAAATGTAAGTTCGAACTCATTGCAAATTGTAGGCGAAGCAAAAGAAGATTGATTAAAAATACATGATGGGTAAAATAGAAAAATAAACACTCAATACCCCTTGTAACAAGTTTAAATTTACTGGAGTGCAAGTAAAAAATGACCCTCTCTTAACCTTTACTGATACCATTGTGAGTAAGTGGATAGAAAACACAAATAACTCTTGATTTCCTCTGAAGAGACTGAGATGTAAGCAAACTTACAATAAGTAGAAGAAATAACGTTATCTGTCAGCATATACGAGTGCAAAGTGCAAGGTATATGTAATAGATTAAAGTGGGTGCGTGACTACAACCCTGAGACATTCCCACTGAAAGAGATTACAGGTCATAAGTATAATTTGACTATAACTGCAAAGCCATCATGTTGATCGATTTTGAATTAGCATTGTAGTCTACCGTCACAAGTAACTGGCAGAAAAAACACTACAGTGTTTCAATTAAAGAAAATTGAATAACAAACTAATTTCTTCATTCTAATGTTTATTATAAATTAATTTATCAATCCTACTGGATCACAATCAGATAAAAATATATAATGCAAAATTTTGGTTGATCTTGGTGCCAGTGCAAGTATGTAGCCTGAAAATTAACAAAAAATAAAAAATAAAAAAAAGAATGGAGAGACTGATATCAAAACCTAGCAGCTAACATTAGAACTTTGAAAGTATATAACTATCCTAATTATAAACTGACAAGGTACGTTTAAACACACAAGCCCAAGCACACTGGCTGTGTGTGGTAAAAGCACTTTAACATAAAACAGAAGAGAGTTGGAAGACTACAGATTTCCAAGCGATGTTCGCTTTTAGTTAATATGATAAACATATTACTTGAGTAGAATACAAACAAAAGTGATTGGCACTGAAGTAGATTAAAGCAACATTATTCCGACATGTCAAGAATGCATTTGAGTGGAAAAGATGGCCTTACGGACAAATCCGGTATTGCTTTAAGACTGATAATTTACCTGAAATAATCATATAATAATCATCATTTCGTACCTTGACTAACTTGATCCTTTTCTCCTTGCGAAATGGCCTGTTAGTGCACATATTTGAGCAATGACATGCTTTGGAACAACTGACTGAGAGCCCTCTTTCGTCATCCACATGAGACATCAATGCAGGAAATTAATAATAAATGGAACAGTGGCTAAACAAAACAGAAATTTAGAAAAGTAAGTCTATTGGTGTACTTATCATATCAACATTGCTTGCTCTATTCGTAATGTTGTTTTAAGCTTTAATTATTCTTTCATAATTGATGGCATATTATGAATATGTGATTGAAATGACTGGTTTCTGGAAGTATGTGCAGAAGGCCAAAATGATTTGTTAGAAGGGACAGAGGGAGTAACATTGTAAACCTTTGGTGTCACATTTTTTGAATGTATTTGTGAACTTCTACGCATATCCATAATCCAAATGCATTAGAGGTCACCCGTTCAACTTTTTTTTCTGCCAAAAACATCTTTAGTTTTTTAGACTGGTATATGGATAAGGTCATGTGTGCGCTAAAAATGGCACAAACGCCCCAGAATTGATTGAAAGCACCAGCTCTAGTAAAATAAAAAACAGTAGAGAATATACAATCTTTATAGCGGTTCGACGTAATCTCTAACCTACTGTCCACGTTAATCTCTTTTATTAACTGTTTTACCTCTCGACGACAAATAGTTTTATCAAATCTGACCACAGTCTAGCAAATCTCAAATTTACAATGGAGATTCTAGTAAGTTATAGAAAAAGGAAATAAGAACGAATAAGATGAAGGGTTTTCAGGTTTCAGAGTCTGAGAAAAGATCAAGATTTGATCCTCTTTTAGTTGCACTTGTATTTACAGCGAATAGGGATATAGGATCAGAAGCCTGCTTGCACTGACATCTAAAAGATAACCCAATGCTGCACAGGTAAGCACAAAGGCCTATAACCAAAGAAAAACAACTCGATACTGACCTAATGGGTCAGCACAGACCTGTTATATTTAGGTCGGTACCGGCCTGTTATTATTGGTGGAGGTTGAACTCATTCCCTTTATTTGTTCTTCCATCCTCTGCACGATATGTTCCAAACTCTTTTTCATCGACTTTAAGTTGATTCTAGTGATATTTCCCGTAACACTCAAACCATCCTACTTAAGTCCAGGAACCAGTTCGCTGTCATTTTGATCTTTTGATTCCAATTGAAATTTGCTTTGTTTAAAAAATGGATTGACATCATGATATAGAATGCCAGCCTTGACAATAGTTTAAGATTAAAAAAAACTTCCAATTCGCTTATTATTTTTATATTTCGAATATCATTAGATTATATATTTATTTTCCACTGTATTCTTTTACATTCAAACATTTAAAGTTCGGTTTAATTAACTGCAACCGTAATGAACGGTATTTCTATTACTGAAACATATTTCTAAAAATATTTAAACTACAAATTTTGTTTACGAAGATTATCAAAATTTAAAATATTCCCATTATTTGAAAAACTAAATTTTGAAAAATATTTTTCAAAAATAATTTTATATTACCATGCATCACACATACCCAAAGTGCTTGTATGGAGAAGTTATATTCGGTTAAACATATATAAAATTAAGGTTCGTCTATAGTCACCCCGCTAATTGTTCTCCCAATCCAGCAACTTGAAAATAAAATTCTCACCCCAGCTCTTACTTTTCCTACTCCACTTATTCCAAAACTGTCATTACCCCTTTAGTCTTCAAGTTTTTTTCTTCCTTTTCTTTCAGCTTTTACTTCTCTCTTCTTTTTTCAAAAGCAAAACCTAGAGCATCTCATTTTTTTTAATCCAATCATGTTTTTGAACCAGTCAACGCCCATCATTGGTGTCGACTAACAACAATCAACTCCCCTTGCTCGTGTTGATTTATCCCAACCAACGCCCCTTGTTGGCGTTGATAAACAGCAATCAACACCAAACCACACCATGATGTTTGTTTCTCAACGCAATCACTTCATACTGATTTCGCCAGAAACAAATCTTCTATGTCGACGTTCACTGAAAACTACGTTGTTCTTATAATTTCAGCACTAAGGGTATACATGGTTTTCAAGTGGTGTATGGTTTTTATTTCTCCCTGCGTGTATTTAGCGTTGTTTAATATTTTAAAATATGTGTGTGCCGCGCGGTGGTTTTGGTGAAAGGGGGGTTTAGATGGACCCATAAAATTGTGAGACTTGGTACAAAAAATTATTGTATGCCTTGACTATTTTAAAAGGGGGAAGTGGTATGGTTACGATTTGAAGATTTAAATAAAATTTAGAGATCTTGTACTTGTACCATCACTGAATATGTTTATTTTATTCACTTAGTGTTTTAGTTCTGTGTAACCAATATTATGGTTAAATCATGAAGGCAAGCATATGGTTACCCTATCTAAAAACACATGGTTCAGTTCAAGGAAAGGAAATCCCAGTATCATCACTAAAATAAATTGAGGACATAAAAGTTATCGTCCTATCTCTAGATGATGAAAGATGAGTCGTTAACTGCTCCTCCCTTCCGCATATTGATCAAGCCAGAATGAAATGGGGTAGCTCCAAGTAGGGGTGAGCATTATTTGGTTAAACCAAATAAACCGACCGAACCAATTTATTTTGGTCGGTTTGGTTTGGTTTTGAAACTAGATCGGTTTGTAATCGGTTTGGAAAAATATTTAATTTGGTTATCGGTTTAACCAAATTAACTGAAATTTTATTATATTTTCAAAATTATCAATATTTTAATAAATATTTTAGGTTAGATTAGTTATCCAAGTAAATTTTAATCATCACATATGTATCAAAATTACTTCTAAAAAGCATAAGAATCAGAAACAATAATACTCTAATCATATATTTATGATATATTTCAAATTATAGTTAATACTACAAATGTAAGCTCTAAAATATTTTTAGTTCGGTTAAATTGGATAACCAACCGAACCAACCAAACTTAATTTGGTTGGTTTGGCTTGGTTTTCATTTTTATCGATTTTAGTTTGGTTTGACAATTTTCATCATCGGATAAACCGAACCAACCAAACGCTCACCCCTAGCTCCAAGGTACGAGGAATAATAAGCAAATTCATCCCGACTTGTTCGATTAACTACGTTAATGTCAGCCTATTCCTAGAGATTTGAGATGGATGAATGCAAAAGAAGCAGATAATTTATGTCCAGGTGACAACAAGATGATTGTTAAGAAAAATTACAGCAGGATAGATAATTTTGCATATTTACAATAGGACAAACAAATGGATTTGAGTTCACATGGTAGGACAGAGAATTGTCCGAATTCAGTGGAAGAAAAGCAGTAATGCAATATCACTTCATGGAGGAAAACAAACAAGTAATCTGAATTTTTGACCACAGAAAGTACAAAGAAAATCCTTGTACCTGCACTCACAATCACTATCACATGTAGAACCGGCACAGTATCTTGTACAACCACCATCAGCTTCTGCTGCAACGCGCTCTTTCTTGATTAAGTAGACATCTTTTATTGTCAAGGAAACACACAGAATAGCTCTCGGCATATCAATTAATACGCCATCATACAACTACGCAAGTTTTGACTGTACAATATAAATACAGAGGATACTGCGCCTTATGTGTATATATGGACAGGGGTTATCCTTGAGATCTGTAATGTCATCTAAGAGGGGTCCAAGAGTAAATTCTTCATCGAAGTATGGACGTGGAAGGCGACTGATTGCTTCCTATCAAATTAGAATAATTTATACATTCAGCTTTCATGATTTATTTGTCCATATGGCCTGCTCTTGTTTTCAAAATTTATGAATCACAATCAATAGACAGGGGTAAAATTATCAAATATCAAAACTAAGGGCCAGACGTCTGATGAATTTATTAAAAAAAACATGTTTGAGTGTTGCAGACCTCGAAATTGTTAGCTGGATCCAGATGCTGCTGACCAAAAAAAAAAAAAAAAACTGTTAAACACTGAGCGAAATGGAAATAAAGAACACTGGAATTCAAAATCCAAACCAACTAGCAAATTGAAGAAGCTATCAAAATGAAGCTGGAATATCTTATAAAATAATGAAAGCCTATGTACTACATTGAAAATTCATACTTATAATAGGTTCTGCACAACATTTATACGGTGTAGCATTAAAATTATATAATAGAAATTTAATCTAAGTTTAATGCATTTCTTTCACATATTCGTTTGTTCAAAATTTGCTTGTTATCCACAAAATATGTTTTTGCATCTCAGCGCAATGGTCAGTATAAATCAAAATTATTTACAATATTAAAACTTATTTATCTTTTTAAGGACATAACCATTAAGATTATTGCGTTAAAAAAAATAAAAGTGGCCTAGAGGATATAGCATTCGCTAAGGCCTTTCAACAATCTTTAAGAAGTACATTCTCTTTTGAAAACAAAAGTCAAAAAGTCAATTTGGATATTCAAAAATTAACAATGTTTAAAAACTACTCTTTGGCTACAGTGGAAAGCACTTTTTGTTCATAGATTTAACATGTTACTTCTATTTTTTGACTTACAAGACCGATTAGCCGCTTGATTTCACAAGTTCCGATTCAAATAAAGTGGCTCACAAGCACTTCTACTTTCAGTCACATGGGCTTTCCCAAATCTGATAGAAGGATAGGCATGTATGCACATTATCATAATAACTAACCACAGGCAAGTTTTGTCATTAAGTGGCTCAAAAACTGTACGGGTTAATTGTATGAAATTTTGGTTAATAATAATAAATGGCCTCAAGCATTACAAAAAATCAGTAAATGAACTTCTTGGAATTGAAGCATCAATAGAAAGGTCAAATAGTATAATTTGTGCTGATGAAGGGAAAAAAACATGACCATGTGCTCTTTATGCCAGTCAGTAGGGTGCTTCCAACAGACACCTTCTCGGTTTCCAAATATAAGTACTTTGTCTGGCCATGGAATGCATTTCTCGTCCCATGCTATGCTGCAACGAATGCAATGCCAAGTCGGAATCTTTTTGCATAAAAAACAAGCCTGTTTGACATCATAAAGATTAGTATGCTAGCAATAAAACTTGTACCAAAGTTTTTCGACAATTTATCCATATATTGCAGCATAGCCTTTAACATAATTTTATAGATATGAAAAGGTACATGATTAGCCATGTGTATAGTAGTGCCTTTGCAATGGGGAACAGTTGATTTTTCTCAAACTTTTTCGGTGCTCAGTGATAGCACTGTGAACTATATAATGTATAATAACTACATAAAAACTGGAACCGTTGAGTGTATACATGTGTATGGTAGTTTATAACTTACATAATAAGCATGTAAGATTATATGATGGGAATAAAACTGAGATTTTAGATATAGTGCAAACTGACTTAAGGTATTTCTAGCAACAAAAAGCAGCCAACCAGGACCTTAGGCACAATTTGCGGTGTAAAAACACCATCTGAGGTTGAGCAGAAAACTGGGTAGCCATAGTTACGCCATATGTGCAATTTATTTTCCTATGTGTATAGCGTTTCATATACGGAAACAAAAGCAGATTTTATGGAAATTCCTTCCTAAAGGGACTACCACAAATGAAGGAGCTAAAAAGAAATTTTGGGTTCAACTAATGGTCATGAAGGCTGGGATGTCAGACAGGATCATGAAAAGTGAGTTAATGGCATCTTAGATGCATCCCGCACATTGTGACACAAACAAGTAGCCAGGTTCAGAAAATGGTGGACATATATTTTCATATTGCCTACTACTGTGCAGTATATAAGATTAACTGTAAATTCAACTGTTTATGAGAGGTCAAAGGAGGTTGAATCATACACTCCCTATATTCTAATTGCTACTCAGACTAGCATCTGACTTAAATGTTACTTGATTGCATGTAGTGCCAAAAAAAAAAAAAAAGGTTTTGACTTCCTCAAAAATTTGCAATCAAAAAACATAAGGTAACAGCATAGGTTTTGGAATTCAAAAGAACCCCACTATACTAGCATCTGACTAAAATGTTACTTGATTGCATATAGTGTCAAAAAAGATAAGAAGTTTCGACTTCCTCAAAAATTTGCAATCAAAAAACATAAGGTAACAGCATAGGTTTTGGAATCCAAAAGAACCCCACTATATAATTTGATTGTGAGAATTCAATCAGTATCTTATACATAATTCCATAATAAGTCGGTGCATGAATACTAACAGACAAAACCCACGATACATCAATTCTTTTAAATTTAAAACTTCAGTTATAAAATCCTGATTAATTTTTAATACATGTGAAAATTGATGTTTTCACATTATTCCTCGGTGAGTAGCTAGGAATGAAGGGACTTGCGTTATTTTTGTTCATGTCATATACGAAACCCCTTATTTCCTTTTAGGTTTTAACCGCAAAAGTAACACTAACCGTGAGGTGTATGAGCATACTTGAGAAACACAGTCCTGAATGGCAAAATCCAGTGTAATAAAAAAGGAAAAAATATATATTTTAATATTAGAACAAGGTTATTGAGAAAAGTGTACATCCAAGTCAAACTTTCCAAAAATAATACATAGTAACATCTTTAATTTTTACTATATAAACCAACAAGTATAACATTGCAAATGTGATACGAGGAAGTGAGATGTTTAATATTACTTTAAACTGCCTCTAATGGCCTTTAATATAAATCTAATACAGAGCCAAAGGATATAACTAGTGTGGTGGTAAAGGCACAGCGCTAATTGCTTCGGTGGTTAATCACTCATCAAAACACTGTTTGGTCGGTGGTGGCCAACTCTGATAGCCCAAAGCAGAAAATGTGGCGCCCTTAGCACCACACTATAACTATAATGTGAAAACTGGTCAGAATAATTTTACTTGGACATAGATTATATTGTATCAAATTTCAGACTAAATAAGAGATGATGAGTTAAGAAAAGGACAGTAATGTAAGTGAAGAAATTACATGTTTTGAGCACTTGAACTCTTTTAAAGAATGTTTCCGTAGATGATGCACGACACATGTTCTATGGTAGGGTTCTTGACACGCACGGACTGCACAAAGGATTTCATCACCAGGGTGGATAGATCTGATGCACAGGCGACACTCGACCTAAACATATATATACAAAGGAGTAAAATAATCAGTCAAAACACAGACGAGGACAGACATGCTAAGTGTAAATGTGTATCTATTACAATTTACAATTTACAAGCCTATACTGACACCCCATAGGAGAAAAATTAAATAACGAAATTTGCAAGCAAAAAAACAAATATAGATCCATAACCAAACTAGGTATCCCAACTTTATATCCAAACCAAAAATACGCACCCTTGCTGCTGCGTTGTTCAAGAATGGCAGCTCACAATCCAACTCAGTCGCTCCATCGTTAAGTTTCTTCTCAGTCCAGCACCTCAAGTGATCCCGAAACGACTTCCCTTTCGCATCCGCCCTCTTCTTCGCTGGTTTCTTCTTCGCTGAAAAACACGTGTTCTTTGTTTTCGTGATAGGGAACCTCAGCCGTTCATTCCAATCGCACTTCGTGGAAGTTGGATCCCATAGTTTCTGCGTTTCTTCGGGAGAATTCGAGGAAGTAGAAGTAGAAGCGGCACATTGAGTACTGAGAATCGTGAGAGGGTTTTCTATAATACTGCTTAAATCTGGCATGTTGAAGATGACGATAAGAAAAAAAAAAAACTAGGTTTTAGCTTCAGCTTTTCTTCAACAACGAAAATAGATGGTTATGTGAGGAAAAAGGGAGGAGGACAGAAACTGAACAGAGGCGAAAAGGGAAAACATTGGCGGGAAATAGTTGGACGTTGGAGCAGATCTGAAATATGGAGTTACGACAGTGCCCTTGAAATAGAGGATAATTATCAGCCGGCAGTAGTACCGCAAACGGGGACAAAGCTCTAAATATTTATGTTTTGACCACGTGCTTTTTCTACGGCTTTCAGGGAGTACTGGACTACGGTATGGAAGGCGCAGCTAAAAATTAAAAATGCACATGAATTTGGTCCATTCTGCACAGTGTTAGCTCAAAATCTAGCACCACACAACGGAGAAGACAATGTGATTATCGAAACAATAAAATGGCCGAGCATATATAAATTTTCATACATATCTAGCTGTGAATGATACATGATATTTGAAGATTAGTGGGATCGTTATCTTTCACCATTGAATTTTATCACACACATTGGGAATATACGGAAATTATACGAGTATGTTATTTCAACCGGCAACAAAAACGGTGAAAAAACACCGGTGTAGAGATGGAAAGTGGACCCTTCCTATTTTTTCTTCTGAATTATAGTTTTCATCCTTTAATCTCCACCATTTGATTCTTTTCCACGCCACCCGTATGTATTTATTTCCGATTGTTCTAGCAGAGTCCGAAATTATATTTTTACGGTAGACTATAATTGAAGTGTTCTTATGCAAAAGTTTATTTGTCAAAATTAGAATCTTTTCATTAATCTTTGAAAAATGTTTTTTAATTTAACCTTGATGTATTTTCGTGGAATTATAGGTGTTTATCTTCAATTAGTTTTTGATCGTTGGGTGGTGCAAAATCACGTATAATATATTTCATTTTTCTTTAAGGAGATAAGTGTTAGAGAATGGAGTTTTGAAGACAACAACCTTATTTTAATATTAATTGATTATAAAATATAAATTAACACTTTTATCTAGAATATATATATATATATATATACACACACACACACACATATGCAGGATTTATATACTGGAATTATTATTGAAGACTGTTCAGTTTTAAAGATATTAGAAATTTAGAATTCAGAGATAATTCAAGACTCATGGGTAATCAAGATTTCAAGAGTTCAAGAATAATATAGTAATAGAGTCTAGTTTATGTAAGACTCTAAATAGCACTCCAGGTTCAAATTTTATCTTCAATCTCCATGTTCTCTATTTTACTTTCTTTACTTTACTTTTGATTTTAAACTCAAATTTTATAATTTATAAGTTTTATATACTTTATATTTATATAGTTTTAAACTATATAATTTTATAAATGTTTATACCAAAAATGGTCTAAACACCCAAGGTACTAAAATGTACTTCACCAATTCGGTAAGAAATAAGTGGAACCGTGTTTAATCAGTAATCGAACGTAAAAAAATGCGAGAAAGGTAAAGTAGAGACGAAATTTAGAGTGGTTCAGCCGTTAACGAGGCCTACGTCCACTATGAAGGTGATTTCTTGTCTTATAATGAGGATTACAAAATACATCAACTCTCTATTTTCATACATCTCTATATCCACTCAATATACCCTCGTTTATATATTTCAATCCAAGGAATTATACAAGAGAACGGTAGAATTTGAGGAGAAGAAGGATGGATGAATGATTGAGAAGGAGGATGTCTTCGTTTTCCTTCACCGTAAGATTGTACTTGACGCCATGGCTGAATCTATAGTTGAGGATAGAATTTAGCAGCACTATGTGGTTCCAAAGATCGGATCCCCCTTATGTTGGTAGTCATGGCGTATTTATAGGTGAACTCCCCTTAGTAAATGATCTAGAATCCGCTAACGCAGGCTGTGGATCGTTCATTCTGTTAATTGCAATCATGCCATTGGCTAGCTGTAGCCAGCTGTCCGTGGCTGTATTCAATTATCATGTGTGGATGACTCGTCGGGGCGAGTGTCTCGTATAGCTGAGCGGGTCCATACAAGCGGGTGTTCCTGTGGGAGTGAATGCTTCGGGGAATCTTATAAGGGCAGAATGCGGGGCTGGAGTCGATCCTCCTTTGTTCCTTGCGCGACCGTCCTTCTTGGTTCGAGGGCGCTCATCTTCTTGCTCCCTTCGTGTGGTGCTGTTTGTTCATACAACTACGCTACAAGATTGCTCTCACCAATGTTGAATGGGCAACTTGTTTTATTTCGGTGTTTGAGCGGTTCACGGGATATGCGATCTTCATCTTTATCGAGTCGCACT
The DNA here is from genome assembly GCA_030737875.1 of Allium sativum. Classification (NCBI taxonomy): domain Eukaryota; kingdom Viridiplantae; phylum Streptophyta; class Magnoliopsida; order Asparagales; family Amaryllidaceae; genus Allium; species Allium sativum. The sequence continues at coordinate 1,008,690,695 of CM060916.1, forward strand.
CTTCATAGCATGTCATGCCGTTATCTCCGATCGCACTGGTTGACTTGACCTGCCTTGGATTTGATATTTGAACGTTTAGGTGTCTCGGATAACCTTTCGCACGACCGACCCTGATGATGTTCGCTCTGTATTCTTTACTCAATGTGCATATGGATTTTTAGGGATTAACACTTGCCCCTCGAAGTCTGTGATTTCTTTTTAGTAAGGAATTATTGGCTTCGACATTTTTGGTCGCACATTGTATGATAGAATGTATCAAGGGGTCGTCCGTGCATAAGATTGAGGTTGCTTCATGGTAGCTGGTTGGTATTCTCCTTTCCTATGAGCGAGAGGCTCGATGTAGGTTATCGTGTGAACATTTGAGCTTCAGAGTGCCAGTTGGAATTTGACGAGGCACTTTTGTGTAATCGAGCACTAAGCTGGCGTGGTGAGAATGCTCTAGATGGATTAAGTTCAACGCCCTACGCCTTCACAGATATCTTATATTTTCAAAATTTGGATATTTTGACAATTGTTTTCCTTTGGGCACTTGGCGGGATATTTCCTGGGTATGTTAAACCGGATCGCTAGTTCTTAATTGAGCTGTCATATCATAAAAAAGGGCTTCTAGTCTTCTTAAATATTGTCTCTTCTTTTTCCCGCTTTTATATTTCTTCAATAAACTAATTTTAATGGCGATTTCATCGTAGGAGACCTCGATGTTGCTTCTTGAGACTCTGATTCTCTTTACTTGATTGATCGTCTCGCCCATCCTCCTTTGGTCGACGATTTCCCTCAGCTTTGTTTCTGGCTACAACGCTCCTTTCTTCGAATTGAATTTCACTTATAAGTGAATTTCCTTCTTTTTACCTCTGATTCTGGGTTAATTCTTTTGGTTTTGTAAAGGAGGGTTCTCAATTGGCAACATCGAGTTGTTAGAACACATGGTTGTGATATTTGAGAAGTGTTGATTTGACTTGGTATGTGCTTGGACTTCAGGCAGAATCCTCTAGTGATAAACCTTAGCCCTTTTTATGCTGGCAAGTCATTTACTGAAATGACTAAGAAATGACATTTCCTAATTCGCCATGCCTTAACCGGCTGTTCAATGAAATACTTATATCGTAGCGATACTTCTGTTCTTCCTTTGACTCTTAACAATTCAATTTGTAATTTCTTTTTAAGCATACTTATCTGTGTTGACGTGTGACTAACTGCCTATTCATCTCAATCCCAGTTAACTCATTATGTCTGGGGAACGAGAGGATCTGGATCGGGCAATTGAGGTTGCCCCGGCTACTGGTTCTGATTTTGTTGTTAATCAGATTCATCCCCAACCTCGCTTTTTTGATAGGGTGGTGGCTGGCTGCCGTAGATCGGCACTTTCTTTTGATCAGTTTTCACAAATGTGCAACCGCTTTGGGTTTTCAGAGGATGAATCCAGATATCCCAGAAAGGGAGAGTTGGCTTATTGTCTGCCCTTTGGGTATGTTGCAGTCAACTATCACATGTTGTCTAGCGGGGTGATTCCCCCCTTTAATCCTTATCTAGTGTCCATTTTGCGGCAACTGGCCATTGCCCCATATCAGCTGCATCCTAGTGGATATCGAATTTTGCTTGGGATGTACATACTTTTCATGAAGGTCCGGCAGCGGGAACCCACGTTCGCGGATATTTGTTCTTTATATAATTTTTAGAGGAGGGAGGTAGATGGTCCTTCTTTCATTTTTATGGAAAGCATGCATGATAGAATTATCACTGGTTTGACGGATGGCGCTAAGGGGTTCCCGGATCAATATTTCTTTGTCCGATGTCCTAGAAAGTTTTACGGATGATGGGCAGAAGGAGGTAATTATACCTTTGCTTCTGGAGTTCTCATTCCTTTTCTCTTTCTCATCTGGCTTTCTTTCGGACTTTTGTAGTGATTCCTTTTGTTTCAGGTCTTACTTTAGATCAAGGCCTCCTTAATTCTTTAATTTCTATTGACAAAAGGGAAAGGAGCAGAGAGGTGTTGCTTTCAGAGGAAAACCTCCGTAAGTACCAATTAGTTTGCTCTACACAATCTCTTGGAAAGGCTTTGGTTCACTTTCAACGTTCTACTGGTAAGCCTTTTAAACAGAAACGTTCAATCCATGATGTAAGTGGTCGACCACTGTTGTCGATTACCGAAGGGAGTGACAGAAGAATTGACGAAAATGCATATGGTTCGAAGGTCGATGTAACTTCTGGAACGACCGCCGGAAGTTTTTCTCGCCCTGTCATTCAGGCGAAAGGTTCCTCAGGGACGTTTGGAGACCTGGCAGACTTGGACTCTGCCAAATACTTGAGCCAGGGTGATTTTGTAATGCCTGACCCTGCTGTATCTGATATGGGAGGAATCCGAGGGCCTGCTCAACTCCTGAGAAAGCTTCTGTTCTCATAACTTCCCCCGAAACCGGTTTTGATACCATCTTACTTGTGGCATAATTTCCCATAAATCTGATAATCTCTGAATGCTTGCTGGACTCATACTTTATTTATTTCCCAGGTCTAAATGCAAACTACTCGTTATCGGATAGTTTCTCTCAACAAGTCGATCTTACTGATCCACGAAGCCTCCTACAGTCTTGTATTTCCTGTTATTCAAAGCGTCCCCAACTATCTTCAAGTTCTCGGGTCTGACATACCTCTGAACTTTCAATGGTTGATTCTTTAAGGCATGAGGGGCTTGACCAGGCTAAGATGCTTGCAACGACTGAATCTTCTGCAAGATCTATAGTTCTGATTCCTGCTCAAGTTCAAATGATACGTGATCGTGCACCTTATAAGGTTCCTCCTGGAAACTCAACGCTTAAGGATCGCTTCAGCAGTTGGGACCTAAGGGGAATGCATTTCGATCTGGATTTACACCCCGATGATTGGCGAAATGCTGCGAAAAATTTAGATGCCGTAAAAAGTAGCGTGACCAATCAGCTTGGTATTGTTAAGGATCAATTCGAGACTCAGTTGAATCTGGTCATGAAAGATGTTGATAAGCGACTGGAGCATTGGGCCAAATTCGGTTATGAATTTCAGAGATTGAATGCTCGACACCTTGACCATATTGAAACCTTAGAAAATGACAAAGCTGGCCTGATCCACTTGATTAAATCCCAAGAATCTGAGATTACTTCTTTAAAGAGCAGAAGCACTATAGTGAATAGCTTAGAGGCCAGAAATGTCGAACTCAAGAAGGAACTGGAGGGTGTGCGAGCGCGGCTTTTAGAGGCACAATCTGCTCAAAAGCTTGTCGAGCGTCATTTGGCCTTAGAAAAGCAGGTTTTGATTTCTTTAGGACAGATAAACATGGCTCTCGAAGGCCCACTTGCTTCTTAGAGCGAAACCCTCAGAACCTTTGAGGAGGATAAGATCAGGTTGCAAAAAGATCTTGATGAAACTAAAAACGAAATTGATCTATGTTTGCAGTGTCATGAGCCGTGGAAGCTTGAGTTACTTGGACAAGGATTTTCTGCGAACTCTGGCTCTTGTTTGGGAGCGAATACTTTCGTATTCTGATGATGTCGATGATGAGTTCCTTCAAGGACAGCTTTAGAAGAGAAAGATCGCGAAAGGTAGGAGGATTTTGACGAACGAGCTCAATTGTTTAGGGAGGAACGTTCGGACGCTTCCATTCCTCATGCCCCACTTGACTCCATTGGGATTGATACTTCGAGCTCCCTTACACCCCCAGCAGGTCGCTCTACCTTAGATGTCGCTAGAGTTAAACCCATTACTGAGTGCCCAAATCAAAAAAATGTTGTGGCACAGTGCGCGAGAGTTACTGTAATTATCCGCAAATTCTGAACCAATTTAAAATTTTTATTTTAGAAATTTTAATGGATTTTTAATAATTTATTTTAAATAATAACGACTAAAAATTTATTTTAAATGAAGTTAAAACGAATAAATTTAATTTAATTATAAAAGGAGTTTGAAATGGCGTGGTAGTTCGATAATTCGATTTCAAATTTCAATTGAGTATACAGAATTCAATATAAATCAGAATTAAGCGAAACCAGAAATATTTAAATCTGTTTAACCATATCTTTCTAACGAATCTGAAAAACTGAAATTTCACTTTGAAAATAGAAAGTTATGTCCAAATTAAATTTTATAAAAGTCGCTGTTGAATTTATATATATTTTAATATAATATATGGCCCTTAAAAATAGCCATTTTTCAAATGACCTTGGTTTTCGACGAAATTAGTTTTGTTAGGACCGTATCGTCAAAACATAAACAGAAATAATTTTTCTGGAATTTTTAGAGTTAGCATGTAGCCCCGGTGAATTTATATGTACGGTTAAATTAAATAATAAAAGTGTTAAATTTTAAAATAAAGAAATCAAGCCATAAACAGCCGTTTGGGCTCACGAGGCATAGCTCATTGGGTCTGGAATATGGGTTATTAGCTAGGAATGTCTGTCGTTGGGCCTGAATTGGAGTTAGTTAGAATAAACGGGCTTTTTCAGAAATTAATTAATTAAATGGTATAAAATACAGTATATATACACATGAAAATACGTAACCCTAATACTCTAACTACAGCAGCCGCCATATTCAGAAATTTCAATGGCCAATATCATTCCGAATTCAAACACTAAATTCTCCAAATCCATTCAAAATTAATTCAACCCCAAAAGCAAAAATCAAAGACCAATCTATGATCTTCCTTTCTATACGGTTAGATCGTGCATCATTCAAGGAATTGAGAGAAATCGCAGCACCAAGTGGTGGGTTTCGAACCCGTTTCCAGGCAACGTGGGACCCGCGAGCTGGCTCCCCTTGGCGGCGCTGACGGGCGACGCTCAGGCGAGTTGAACGGTGGAGGTTGATCGACGGCCAGGTGCTCTGTTTGGCGTGCGTTCTGGTGATGAAGGTCGGTGCAAATGGGTTCTTCTTGACAGTAAACGATGTCTGTAGTGGAAGAAAGGTTAAGGACTATAATTAAATTAATTATATAATTAATTAATTTATTAATTTGATTAATGTTTAAACAGCCATAATTTGTTCAAATGGACACGGAATCGAACGAAACGACTTGCGTTGGGATCACAAAAATGAGAGCTTCGCAATAGAACAGACCAGAGTTGAAACCGAGCAGATCCAATTATGACCAAATTTCAGATCTGAAATAAGAACAATGTGGGATTTCTTCTTTTTAAATAAATAAATAATTTATTTCATTTATTTGCTATGTTACGATTGTATGTATATGATCTAGGTCTGCTATGTGATGAAATTTTGGTGGTTGATCTATTTTGTTGTGATGTATAAACATAGATTTGTTCGTTGAAATTACAGATCCATATGTGTTGGCTTAAATAAATAATGTTTGTTTATATTTTGTTCGAGAATATATATATATATATATATATATATTTAACAAAAATGGATTATCATGTTTGTTGAATTGATTTAGTTTGCCAATTCAAGTTAAAATGCTACTTTGTCATAATTTTGTTGAATTGATGTAGTTTGTCAGTTCGATATAAAATTTGTCTTTTATTTGCATTCACATATGCAAATATATATTGGATATAAAATTTGTTCTTTTATTTGCATTCACATATGCAAATATATATTGAATATAATATTTGTTCTTTTATTTGCATTCACATATACAAATATATATTGAATATAAAATTTGTTCTTTTATTTGCATTCACTAATGTAAATACACATTTTTAATGTTAATACTAGAAACTTAGAAAAAGAATCATATTTTGTTATGAAATATGTTTTACATTAAATATACATTTTTAATGTAATATTAGAATCATAGAAAGAGATTCACCATTTTGTTCATTAAAATAGATTGAACAAAAATATTTATTTTTGTTCATTAGAAAAGAAATTAGCAATTTGTTCATTAAAATAGATTAAACAAAAATATTCATTTTTGTTCAGTAGAAAGAAATTAACACTTTTGTCTAAATAATAGGAATGAGACTAAAACATACATTTTTGTCATTAGAAAGAAGTGGAACAAAAATCAAACATTTTTGTTTAAGAAAGGAGTTAGACATTTTTAGTGTGAGTACACATTAAAATTTGTGTATGAACAAAAGGGACAATTTATAGTCAATTCACCCTAAAATTTGTGTATGAATTAAAAATCACATTTTTTATTAAAACATAGTTAGTGAAATAAAAATCACATTTTTTTTATTAAAACATGATTAGTGAAATAAAAATCACATTTTTTATTAAAACTTGATTAATGAAATAAAAATCACATTTTTTTATTAAAACTTGATTATTGAATAGAAAATAATATTTCTATCAAAACTTGATTACTGAAATGAAAGCAACATTTTGTCAAAACAAGATCATTGAAAATAAAATCTGTTCCTTTATTTGCATCCACAAATGCAAATATACTTTGAAAATAAAATGTGATCTTTTATTTGCATTCTCAAATGCAAACATACTTTGAAAATAAAATATGCTCTTTTATTTGCATTCACAAATGCAAATATACTTTGAAAATAAAAATTGTTCTTTTATTTGCATTCACTAATGTAAGTATACATTGAAAATAAGTTTGTTCCTATTTACATCGACTCAAATACACATTGAAATTAAAAAGTTACATTTTTCTTTTATTTGCATTCCATGTTGCAAATAGAACTAGAAATAAAAATTTACATTTCCTATTTACACTCCCTGATGTAAATAAGCATGAAACAAAAAGTTAAATCTTTGTTTGCATTCCTTGTTGAAAATAAAGCATGGAATAAAAAGTTATATTTTTATTTGTATTTCTTATTAAAAATAAAACATGAAATAAAAAGGCACATTTTTATTTGCATTCCTTATTGCAAATAAAACATGAAATTAAAAAAAAATTACATTTCTATGTTAGTTGAAAACAAAAAGAATAAATTAAGAAGTTATATTTTTATTTGCAGTATAGGTGTAAATAAAACAAAAAAGTAGATTAAGAGTTTATAATCTTTATTCACAATTTAGTGGTAAATATAGAATAGAATAAAAGTTATTGTTTTGTACACATTCTAAGTGTAAGTAAAAAGCATAGAAAAAGATACATATTTCATTTTGAATTATGATTTGCATTAAAATCTCATTTTTAATGTTATTGTTGGAAACATAGAAAAATATACATATTTCATTATGAAAGATATTTCACATTAAAAACCCATTTTTATATTAATAATAAAACAGTAGAAAAATATACATATTTCATTATGAAATATGCTTCACATTAAAAACCCATTTTTAATGTCAACATTAGAAGGAGTGGAAAAATATACGTATTTCATTTTGAAATATGTTTCACAATAAAAACACATTTTTAATGTTAATCTTAGAAACTTAGGAAAATAGTATCATTTTTAATGTAATATAAAGATTACATTTTATACAACGTAAAAAGAATATCATTTTTATGTAATATAAAAAGATTTCATTTCATCGTAAGTGAGTCGACATTAGAATTCCCATTCTTAATGAAAATGAATCAGTAGAAAAGATTCATTGTTTTTGATAAATTAGGTCAACATGAGAACTTACATTTTTATTATATATGAAATGATTCATCATTATATGTGTTTATGATGCTGAAATGTTACACTTCCATTTACAAGTTATCCGACTTGTTTATGTGATTGGGACGATAATTTTTACACATCGTCCAAGTGCACAAATAATTTATTATTTGTTTGATTGGATGAAACCCCACACGGGTATTGGGATAATAAGTGACACACACTAATCCCAATATTTAGTGTAAAGTACACTCTGATTGTTATTGGATGTTTAATGATTATTTTATCATTATTGTTGAATACATGCATTGTATGAAATCCATATAATGGAAACTATATGGTAACTGATTGAGTCACATTCCGATTTAGAATTTCTTTTAAAAAGAATGTTTTAAATAAAGAATATCTTTTAATTAAGATTTTTAGAGTTTCAATTACATTTAGTAATTAGAATAAATTGATATGTGAATTGGGTTTATCGTGAACTATGTTTTAAACGACATTTGTTCTTTAACCCAATTAATAGTGAAAATATGTTTTAGAATTTATAAATCTTTTATTAAGATTTAAAGAGAAATTTTCCAAAGACAAGTTTTCAAATTTAATAAATTAAATTTGGGATTGAGTGGGAATTCGATTTAATAATAATCGAGATAGGCTTCTGTAAAAGAAGGTTGTTACTATATATGGAATTTTAAAGGCTTTGTCGTTATTCCATTTATATTATCGGTCTGATACAGGAATTTATATCGATTATATATTGACTTGATTTCTGTGGAAATTCCATATTTTGGAAGATATTTTTGGGTTTATCGTGAACAATGTTTTTAAATGACATTGATTCTTTAACCCAATTAAAGATAAGATTTATTTCTTTAAATTGGAATAATCATTTAATAATAAATTTTGATATTAAAACCGAATTGGAGTTTTAATGAATCTTTAAAAAGAAGATTAGAAAATAAATTTTAAAAGAATTTATCTTTGATATATTTGATGAGAACCTTTCCCTTAAATATGACTATTTGATCAAAAGAATATTCTGAATTGGAATGAGGCGTTGGATGTGTTTTATAGCACTTTACTTTTATAAAATACGCAAGTTATTCGGAAAGACTGGGTTTAACCCATTCCGAGTAATTACTACGACGATGAAGAGTCGAAGATGAAGATGGTGGTTGAAGACCGACGATCTTCACATCAAATATGGATGTGTTACTACCGATGCCTTTGGTTGGAGTAGCTACCTTGAAGGGGCTACAGTGGTAGCCGTCCAGACGTAGTGTTGATTGTCCGGATATGCGAGCACCTCGGTGTCTCCGGTTTCATTCAGACCCAGAACGGACTTGTAAATGGATTGTGTGTCCGACATTGAATTTCATTCTGTGTAATTAAACTGATTTTTATTAACGTATATCTGTTTGGTGGTGGAGAATTTATTCTCTGCTAAACACCCTGGTATATATTAATAATTATCAATCGCATGGCGTGAATTATCAATGTGGCACGCCAAGATGGAATTGATCAAGGCTTTTGTTGAAAAGCAGAGCCTTGTGGGATGATCAAATCATAGCCTATTTTGGCATAGCTTTGTGTAGCATGACTTCGCGAGCCTCACACCCCGGTTTGAGTCAGAAACGGAGCAAGGGAACGCAGGGAGTGTACACGTTTCTTTCTAGTAGAAGTGGTGTCAAGGATTAAACTGGCTGGCATTTTACTTATGTGGATGATGGAATTTTCGAGGCCTCGGTTTATTCTTATCGGTCGCCAATGTCCGATTTGTAGGTCCAATAGTACCGAGGAGCGTGTGTTCAGGCATAACTAATCTAACCCATTGCACTATTGGGGGATCGACCCTGCTGTATCCAAGGGTTCGCCAACGTCCGAATCCTGGGACATTGCTAGAGTGTCTCGAATCGGTAAGGAGATCGTTCCTACCCTTGACTCATGATGGAAACCCAATTTCCAATACGCCCCTTTCGGTTTTGATTGTATAACTAGTATGGCGACATAGTAGGATGGGTTATTATGTCGTTTATGATTTATACATTATGATTGAAATGTTTTATTTAAAACACACACACACACTAATATTTAATATCATTTTATACGTATTTATCATCTTTTGACCATTATAAGGTAAAACCCTATCATCCGGTTTGCGTTGCATTGTGTGATGGGACTTGGGTCTTATAATGGTTTCATTTTTCTAAAAAGCATTGCGTTGTTTAGCGATTTACTTTATTTCATGCACTGGCAATCCAATGGAGTAAACCCGTTCCGCGTTAGCGGCGTGGTCCTGTGATTAGCCTTATTATTAGATAACTTAAGTTAGATTTCTCATACCAGTCCCATGACTGACCCGTAGTTTGTTTCACTTTGCAAACTCGGGTGCCCTCTTTCCATACAGGCAGTCGAGTAGCTTTTTGCAGATATTTATTTCTTGAGCAGGATTCTAGATCGAAGCTTAAAGCTGTGTCCAAAGCCTTGGAAGCCTTCTGTTGTGCATCGTATTAATTATTGTAATTTACCTTCCGCTGTATTATTTTCAATGTACTCTGATATATTTTGTACTCTGATGTTATATTATCATGATGTAATAAAAGTCTGTTGTTACTTGTTCTAATGTATTGGATTCCCAAAGTTAAAGTATTCGAAGATTTCCAACTTTTGGTTCAGACCTGTGCAGTTTATGGTCAACTCAAAGGGTGCTGTAAAGACCCGAAAATCTCCACCCTTTGAATCGACCATAAACCGCACAGGTCTGAACCAAATGTTGGAAATCTTTGAATACTTTAACTTTGGGAATATTATACATTAGAAAAAATAACAATAGACTTTTATTACATCATGATAATATAACATCAGAGTACAGAATATATCAGAGTACATTAAAAATAATACAGCGGAAGGTAAATTACAATAATTAATACGATGCACTGCGGAAGGCTTCCAAGGCTCTGGACACAGCTTTAAGCTTCGATCCAGAATCCTACTCAAGAAATAAATATCTGCAAAAAGCTACTCGACTGCCCGTGTGGAAAGAGGGCACCCGGGTTTGCAAAGTGAAACAAACTACGGGTCATTCATGGGACTGGTATGAGAAATCTAACTTAAGTTATCTAATAATAAGGCTAATCACAGGACCACGCTGCTAACGCGGAACGAGTTTACTCCATTGGATTGCCAATGCATGAAATAAAGTAAATCGCTAAACACCCTGGTATATATTAATAATTATCAATCGCATGGCGTGAATTGTCAATGTGGCACGCCAAGATGCAATTGATCAAGGCTTTTGCTGAAAAGCAGAGCCTTGTGGGATGATCAAAGCATAGCCTATTTTGGCATAGCTTTGTGTAGCGTGACTTCGCGAGCCTCACACCCCGGTTTGAGTCAGAAACGGAGCAAGGGAACGCAGGGAGTGCACACGTTTCTTTCTAGATAGCAGTGGTGTCAGGGTTTAAACTGGCTAGCATTTTACTTATGTAGATGATGGAATTTTACAGTTGGTATCAAAGCTCTGGTTAGCTCAAATCTTTGGGGTACAGCTTGTTAGAACTGAACAAAAGACTCATCAGAGGTAGGATTAGTAATATCCTATAAAAGAATGACTCGTTAGAGATGGGATCATTAGTATCCTAGAATGAGTCCAAAGAGTGTTTTTTTTAATCAATAAAAACAAATTTAGCTTTGAAAATTTTATCTTAAAATACATATTTGAAGTATTATTATATTTTAATTTGGACAATCGAGTGTATAGAGATTTTAATATACGTCTGATCAACGTGTATTTGAAGTCTCAAATATACTGGATAAATATAGAATCACACTCTAGTCGCCCGGGGATAATTCTGGTGATATGGCCACATCATCATTATTTATGTTCGAGTTTCAAAAGTGGGTTTTCTATATATTTCCAATTGACTGGTATGAGAACCAAAACTAGGTAGGATTTATTGTTATGATTTGCACTAAAAATATGATTTTTGACTATATATAAAAATTATAGATATTTGAAAAATTAATCACCTAATTGATTGCTGGTTGTATTATGTGATTATTAGATCAACTAATAAAATTATTGAAACCAATAAATAAAAATTTAAAGTTGAGTTGGTTAATTAAACAATTTTTAGCTTCCTTCCTATTCGAGGACGAAAAGATTTTAGGTGGGGGAGATTGTAACAACCCGCAAATTCTGAACCAATTTAAAAATTTTATTTTAGAAATTTTAATGGATTTTTAATAATTTATTTTAAATAATAACGACTAAAAATTTATTTTAAATGAAGTTAAAACGAATAAATTTAATTTAATTATAAAAGGAGTTTGAAATGGCGCGGTAGTTTGATAATTCGATTTCAAATTTCAATTTAGTATACAGAATTCAATATAAATCAGGATTGAGAGAAACCAGAAATATTTAAATCTGTATAACCATATCTTTCTAACGAATCTGAAAAATTGAAATTTCACTTTGAAAATAGAAAGTTATGTCCAAATTAAATTTTAGAAAAGTCGCTGTAGAATTTATATATATTTTAATATAATATATGACCCTTAAAAATAGCCATTTTTCAAACGATCTCGGCTTTCGACGAAATTAGTTTTGTTAGGACTGTATCGTCAAAACATAGCCAGAAATATTTTTTCTGGAATATTTAGAGTTAGTATGTATCCCCGGTGAATTTATATGTACGGTTAAATTAAATAATAAATGTTTTAAATTTTAAAATAAAGAAATCAAGCCACAACAGCCGTTCGGGCTCACGAGGCATAGCTCATTGGGTCTGGAATAGGGGTTATTAGCTAGGAATGTCTGTCGTTGGGCCTGAATTGGAGTTAGTTAGAATAAACGGGCTTTTTCTGAAATTATGTAATTAAATGGTATAAAATACAGTATATATACACATGAAAATACGTAACCCTAATACTCTAACTACAACAGCTGCCGTATTCAGAAATTTCAATGGCCAATATCATTCTGAATTCAAACACTAAATTCTCCAAATCCATTCAAAATTAATTCAACCCCAAAAGCAAAAATCAAAGACCAATCTATGATCTTCCTTTCTATACGGTTAGATCGTGTATCATTCAAGGAATTGAGAGAAATCGCAGCACCAAGTGGTGGATTTCGAACCCGTTTCCAGGCAAGGTGGGACCCGCGAGCTGGCTCCCCTTGCGGCGCTGACGGGTGGCGCTCAGGCGAGTTGAACGGTGGAGGTTGATCGGCGGCCAGGTGCTCGGTTTGGCGTGCGTTCTGGTGATGAAGGTCGGTGCAAATGGGTTCTTCTTGACAGTAAATGATGTCTGTAGTGGAAGAAAGGTTAAGGACTATAATTAAATTAATTATATAATTAGTTTATTTATTAATTTGATTAATGCTTATAATTTATTCAAATGGACACGGAATCGAACAAAACGACTTGCGTTGGGATCACAAAAATGAGAGCTTCGCAATAGAACATACCAGAGTTGAAATCGAGCAGATCCAATTATGACCAAATTTCAAATCTGAAATCAGAACAATGTGAGATTTCTTTTTTAAAATAATTAATTTATTTATTTCATTTATTTGCTATGTTACGATTGTATGTATATGATCTAGGTCTGCTATGTGATGAAATTTTGGTGGTTGATCTATTTTGTTGTGATGTATAAACATAGATTTATTCGTTGAAATTACAGATCCGTATGTGTTGGCTTAAATAAATCATGTTTGTTTATATTTTGTTCGAGAATATATATATACATATATATATATATTTAACAAAAATGGATTATCATGTTTGTTGAATTGATTTAGTTTGCCAATTCAAGTTAAAATGCTACTTTGTCATAATTTTGTTGAATTGATGTAGTTTGTCAATTCGATATAAAATTTGTACTTTTATTTGCATTCACATATGCAAATATATATTGAATATAGAATTTGTTCTTTTATTTGCATTCACTAATGTAAATGCACATTTTTAATGTTAATACTAGAAACTTAGAAAAAGAATCATATTTTATTACGAAATATGTTTTACATTAAATATACATTTTTAATGTAATATTAGAATCATAGAAAGAGATTCACCATTTTGTTCATTAAAATAGATTGAACAAAAATATTTATTTTTGTTCATTAGAAAAGAAATTAGCAATTTGTTCATTAAAATAGATTAAACAAAAATATTCATTTTTGTTCAGTAGAAAGAAATTAACACTTTTGTCTAAATAATAGGAATGAGACTAAAACATACATTTTTGTCATTAGAAAGAAGTGGAACAAAAATCAAACATTTTTGTTTAAGAAAGGAGTTAGACATTTTTATTGTGAATACACATTAAAATTTGTGTATGAACAAATGGGACAATTTATAGTCAATACACCCTAAATTTTGTGTATGAATTAAAAATCACATTTTTTATTAAAACATGATTAGTGAAATAAACATCACATTTTTTTATTAAAATATGATTAGTGAAATAAAAATCACATTTTTTTATTAAAACTTGATTAATGAAATAAAAATTACATTTTTTATTAAAACTTGATTATTGAATAGAAAATAATATTTCTATCAAAACTTGATTAATGAAATGAAAGTAACATTTTGTCAAAACAAGATCATTAAAAATAAAATCTGTTCCTTTATTTGCATCCACAAATCCAAATATACTTTGAAAATAAAATGTGATATTTTATTTGCACTCTCAAATGCAAATATACTTTGAAAATAAAATCTGTTCTTTTATTTGCATTCACAAATGCAGATATACTTTGAAAATAAAAATTGTTCTTTTATTTACATTCACTAATGTAAGTATACATTAAAAATAAGTTTGTACCCATTTACATATACTCAAATACACATTGAAATTAAAAAGTTACATTTTTCTTTTATTTGCATTCCATGTTGCAAATAGAACTAGAAATAAAATTTTACATTTCCTTTTTACATTCCCTGATGTAAATAAGCATGAAACAAAAAGTTAAATCTTTATTTGCATTCCTTGTTGAAAATAAAGCATGAAATAAAAAGTTATATTTTTATTTGTATTTCTTATTGAAAATAAAATATGAAATAAAAAGGCACATTTTTATTTGCATTCCTTATTGAAAATAAAACATAAAGTTAAAAAAATTACATTTCTATGTTAGTTGAAAACAAAAAGAATAAATTAAGAAGTTATATTTTTATTTGCAGTATAGGTGTAAATAAAACAAAAAAGTAGATTAAGAGGTTATAATCTTTATTCACAATTTAGTGGTAAATATAGAATAGAATAAAAGTTATAGTTTTGTACACATTCTAAGTGTAAGTAAAAAGCATAGAAAAAGATACATATTTCATTTTGAATTATGATTTGCATTAAAATCTCATTTTTAATGTTATTGTTGGAAACATAGAAAAATATATATATTTCATTTTGAAAGATATTTCACATTAAAAACCCATTTTTATATTAATAATAAAATAGTAGAAAAATATACATATTTCATTGTGAAATATGCTTCACATTAAAAACCCATTTTTAATATCAATATTAGAATGAGTGGAAAAATATACGTATTTCATTTTGAAATATGTTTCACATTAAAAACACATTTTTAATGTTAATCTTAGAAACTTAGGAAAAGAATATAATTTTTAATGTAATATAAAGATTACATTTTATACAACGTAAAAAGAATATCATTTTTATGTAATATAAAAAAATTTCATTTCATTGTAAGTGAGTCGACATTAGAATTCTCATTCTTAATGAAAATGAATCAGTAGAAAAGATTCATTGTTTTTGATAATTTAGGTCAACATGAGAACATTCATTTTTATTATATATGAAATGATTCATCATTATATGTGTTTATGATGCTGAAATGTTACACTTCCATTTACAAGTTATTTGACTTGTTTGTGTGATTGGGACGGTATTTTTTACACATCGCCCAAGTGCACAAATAATTTATTATTTGTTTGATTGGATGAAACCCTACACGGGTATTGGGATGATAAGTGACACACACTAATCCCAATATTTAGTGTAAAGTATACTCTGATTGTTATTGGATGTTTAATGATTATTTTATCATTATTGTTGAATACATGCATTGTATGAAATCCATATAATGGAAATTATATGGTAATTGATTGAGTCACATTCTGATTCATGATTTCTTTTAAAAAGAATGTTTTAAATAAAGAATATCTTTTAATTGAGATTTTTAGAGTTTCAATTACATTTAGTAATTAGAATAAATTGATATGTGAATTGGGTTTATCGTGAACTATGTTTTAAACGACATTTGTTCTTTAACCCAATTAATAGTGAAAATATGTTTTAGAATTTATAAATCTTTTATTAAGATTTAAAGAGAAATTTTCCAAAGACAAGTTTTCAAATTTAATAAATTAAATTTGAGATTGAGTGGGAATTCGATTTAATAATAATCGAGATAGGCTTCTGTAAAAGAAGGCTTTTACTATATATGGAATTTAAAAGGCTTTGTCGTTATTCCATTTATATTATCAGTCTTATATAGGAATTTATATCGATTATATATTGACTTGATTTCTGTGGAAATTCCATATTTTGGAAGATGTTTTTGGGTTTATCGTGAACAATGTTTTTAAATGACATTGATTCTTTAACCCAATTAAAGATAAGATTTATTTCTTTAAATTGGAATAATCATTTAATAATGATTTTTGATATTAAAACTGAATTGGAGTTTTAATGAATCTTTAAAAAGATAATTAGAAAATAAATTTTAAAAGAATTTATCTTTGATATATTTGATGAGAACCTTTCCCATAAATATGAATATTTCATCAAAAGAATATTCTGAATTGGAATGAGGCATTGGATGTGTTTTATAGCACTTTACTTTTATAAAATACGCAAGTTATTCGAAAAGACTGGGTTTAACCCATTCCGAATAATTACTACGACGATGAAGAGTCAAAGATGAAGACGGTGGTTGAAGATCGGCGATCTTCACGTCGAATGGATGTGTTACTACTGATTCCTTTGATTGGAGTAGCTACCTTGAAGGGACTACAATGGTAGCCGTCCAGATGTAGTGTTGATTGTCCGGATATACGAGCACCTCGGTGTCTTCGGTTTCGTTCAGACCCAGAACGGACTTGTAAATGGATTGTGTGTCCGACATTGAATTTCATTCTATGTAATTAAATTGATTTTTATTAATGTATATCTATTTGGTGGTGGAGAATTTATTCTCTGCTAAACACCCTGGTATATATTAATAATTATCAATCGCATGGCATGAATTGTCAATGTGGCACGCCAAGATGCAATTGATCAAGGCTTTTGTTGAATAGCAAAGCCTTGTGGGATGATCAAAGCATAGCCTATTTTGGCATAGTTTTGTGTAGCGTGACTTCGCGAGCCTCACACCCCGGTTTGAGTTAGAAACGGAGCAAGGGAACGCAGGGAGTGCACACGTTTCTTTCTAGCTAGAAGTGGTTTCAGGGCTTAAACTGGCTGGCATTTTACTTATGTGGATGATGGAATTTTCGGGTCCTCGGTTTATTCTTATCGGTCGCCATTGTCCGATTTGTAGGTCCAATAGGACCGAGGAGCGTGTGTTCAGGCATAACTAATCCAACCCATTGCACTATTGAAGGACCGGCCCTGCTGTATCCAAGGGTTCGCCAGCGTCCGAATCCTGGGACATTGCTAGAGTGTCTCGAATCGGTAAGGAGATCGTTCCTAGCCTTAACTCATGATGGAAACCCAATTTCCAATACGCCCCTTTCGGTTTT
Organism: Allium sativum; assembly: GCA_030737875.1. Classification (NCBI taxonomy): domain Eukaryota; kingdom Viridiplantae; phylum Streptophyta; class Magnoliopsida; order Asparagales; family Amaryllidaceae; genus Allium; species Allium sativum. The sequence goes on from CM060916.1 coordinate 1,008,707,988, forward strand.
GATTGTATAACTAGTATGGCGACATAGTAGGATGGGTTATTATGTCGTTTATGATTTATACATTATGATTGAAATGTTTTATTTAAAACATACACACACTAATATTTAATATCGTTTTATACGTATTTATCATCTTTTGACCATTATAAGGTAAAACCCTATCCTCCGGTTTGTGTTGCATTGTGTGATGGGACTTGGGTCTTATAATGGTTTCATTTTTCTAAAAAGGATTGCATTGTTTAGCGATTTACATTATTTCATGCACTGGAAATCCAATGGAGTAAACCCGTTCCGCGTTAGCGGCGTGGTCCTGTGATTAGCCTTATTATTAGATTAACTTAAGTTAGATTTCTCATACCAGTTCCAAACTGACCCGTAGTTTGTTTCACTTTGCAAACTCGGGTGCCCTCTTTCCACACGGGCGTCGAGTAGCTTTTTAAAGATATTTATTTCTTGTGCAGGATTCTGGATCGAAGCTTAAAGCTGTGTCCAGAGCCTTGGAAGCCTTCCGCTGTGCATCATATTAATTATTGTAATTTACCTTCCGCTGTATTATTTGTACTCTGATATATTCTGTACTCTGATGTTATATTATCATGATGTAATAAAAGTTTGTTTTTATTTGTTCTAATGTATTGTATTCCCAAAGTTAAAGTATTCGATGATTTCCAACTTTTGGTTCATACCTGTGCGGTTTATGGTCGATTCAAAGGGTGGAGATTTTCGATTCTTTACAGTTACGGCTATACTTCTTTGAATGCGGACGATCATAAGGCTGATTTTGCATGTCCGGTAACTTCAGGTAAAATTGACATCTACCATTCTGTCCCGTATTTGGATTTTCTTATTTCCTCTCCTGAGATTGCTGAGTTTAGTGCTTGTTATCCATTTGCATCAGGTGTGTTTTTGCCACCTTCTTTAACTGCTTGCGGTGCCGCTGCCCAACCTGCTATCGTTGATTCTGTTCTGATCTCTACCAGCATTAATCCTCTCACCATACCTTCATCAGATGACCCACTTTTACCAGATGTGTCCGATCTGGAAGATGAGGACGACATTTGGAATACCAAGGTTGTGTCCACCCTGTAACGCAAAAGGGAGCTAACCGGTTAATAATTGAAGATCACAGGCCTCTTTCCTTTTGATGACTCTTTTGCATAGCTGGATCAGCAAAATCCTGAACAACTGGTTCATCCTTCCATGCATAAGAAATAGCATTTGTGACCTTTATGATCTGATTCCAGCTTATTTTCTTTTATTTGTTACGTACTTAGACCGGTTGTTTGTGCGAGTGTCGGCCCTCGCTTAATATTTTATGTTTGCGCACTTACGTTTGTATCGTTTAGGTGCTATCATAGTTTTATTACTTCCATTCTTATGAGTAGTCGCGCTTTTAGTATGTTGTTCGCGCGAATCTTATTGTTCGAATAATTCTCGCAACGAAGTTATAACTAGGTTGTGGTATGTTTTGAGTGGGCATTGGTGATTTGTACACAATGGTGATGTCCCCATACCAAAGTTCTTTTTAATTTCATAGATTCTGTTGATTTCGAATCATAATTTCATTTGATCAACTCATGATTGTTTTTAGAAACAACGCGTGGTTATTAGTGTTTTTTTTTTGGGTGCCCCCATGGTAGGTCTTGGGTTTCAATCTCGACCCAAGTTCGGCCTTGCTAACCCTGATTTTTCTAGGACTGAAAGACCTTATTGGATACCTTCATATGGCTAGGATTTATGATACTCCCTTTCAGTTAGGGTTTCTGCTTTTATAATCCAACCTTGGCTTTGTTTGACTTGGTTAACAACAAAGAACAAGGATGGACACCTCCTTTCGGCAAGGATTTCTGTTTTGTGCTGGTCCTTCCAGCATGTTTTGTTGGTCCTTCCGACACTAGGACTGATGTTTCCAACCTAGGTATTTATCCGTGGGACATTTTTTCATTTCCCTTGTACCTTTTTTTGAAGCCTGATGTCAGTTTCTCCAGCAAATGCTTGCTTAGGGAAGTTCCACCTTTTGGCTTGTTGTTTGTCTTTAGACTGCATATCCGGTTGAGGTGACATGCTTATACATCCGGCTTGGTTTGCATGTTTCTCGTGATGCTTTGAATCCATTTCTCTCAAGATGTGCTTTAAGAACCTTCCTTTTGCAGTTAGGATGGGTACGATTTACTACTTCTATCATGCCTACATTCGAAAAATCAGTTTCCAGTGTACAATAATGAGTACGGTACTCATAACTTTCTTTGTACATTCCATTTATAAGTAATTCATCGTCAAACATGAATATAGCAAGTGGAAAAACAAAGTAGAAAGACTACTATTTCTTAAGTAAACAGAATACAATAGAGAAACTGAGTAATAAAGCAGAGCCACGAGAATTTTAGTTCTAAATTCCGTGATCAGGACACCAATCACTGATCCTTAGCCACACATCTATCCCAGGCTATTTTAGGCCCTTTCTTTGGAGAGTTGGTTGCCCCTTGTTTACCGAGAAATGGAACAATAGCCTTGCACATATTGTTGCAAATGGTTCTTTCTGACCAGCCACTCGATTAACGATTTCAAGTTTTTACATTCATTAGTATTGTGTCCTGGTTGGTCATGGAATTGACAGAACCATCCTGATTTCATGGTAGCATCTTTGACTTGCATCCGTTCTGGGGCTGGATATTTTACAGCGTCCTTCATTGCCCTTCGCTTTTCATTCCGTTCCGTAGAACGAGCGCTTTTTTCCTTGCCAGATCTTTGCCAGGGCCCATAATCATGACAGGCAGTTTCCGGAATGGAGCTTTTTTGTTCAGCAGAAAATTCTGTTTTGCTTGGACGACTAGTTTGAGAGAACGAAAATTTAGCGACACTTGGTGCGGCTTTTGTGGCAGAGGCTAGGGTAACGAATATTGACTCGATCTTCCTTATCAATGCGTTGTTGCAATAGTTATTTGACTCGTTATCCCTGTCATTGCTTCTTCCAACTCCCTCCTGGTTACGGCCACCTCGACTTTTAACGGTTCCCTTTCTTCGGAACGGATGGTAGGTGATGTGTCAGCACCAGAGACGCCACCAATTTTGTCAGCAACAGTTTCTCTCAGCATGCTCATGATTTCAAGCACAATGTTTCCTAGAAAATCTCGTCAGATTTGAATGGGAAGAGAAACGAACACGGTCCCACGGTGGGCGCCAAAAATGTTTATACCAAAAATGGTCTAAACACCCAAGGTACTAAAATGTACTTCACCAATTCGGTAAGAAATAAGTGGAACCATGTTTAACTTGTAATCGAAAGTAAGAAAATGTGAGAAAAGTAAAGTAGAGACAAAATTTAGAGTGGTTCAGCCGTTAACGAGGCCCACGTCCACTATGAAGGTGATTTTTTGTCTTATAATGAGGATTACAAAATACATCAACTCTCTCTTTTCATACATCTCTATATCTACTCAATATACCCTCGTTTATATATTTCAATCCAAGGAATTATACAAGAGAACAGTAGAATTTGAGGAGAAGAAGGATGGATGAATGATTGAGAAGGAGGATGCCTTCGTTTTCCTTCACCGTAAGCTTGTACTTGACGCCATGGCCGAATCTGTAGTTGAGGATGAAATTTAGCAGCACTCCGTGGTTCCAAAGATAGGATCCCCCTTATGTTTGTATTCATGGCGTATTTATAGGTGAACTCCCCTTGGTAAATGATTTAGAATCCGCTTATGCAGGCTGTGGATCGTTTAAATAGTTAATTACAATCATGCCATTGGCTAGCTGTAGCCAGCTGTCCGTGGCTGTATTCAATTATCATGTGCGGACGACTCGTCGGGGCGAGTGTCTCGTATAGCTGAGCGGGTCCATACAAGCGGGTGTTCGTGTGAGAGTGAATGCTTCGGGGAATCTTATAAGGGCAGAATGCGGGGCTGGAGTCGATCCTCCTTTGTTCCTTGCGCGACCGCCCTTCTTAGTTCGAGGGCGCTTGTCTTCTTGCTGCCTTTGTGTGGTGCTGTTTGTTCATACAGCTATGCTACAAGATTGCTCCCGCCTATGTTGAATGGGCGACTTGTTTAATTTTGGTGTTTGAGCGGTTCACCGGATATGCGACCTTCATCTTTATCGGGTCTCACTCTTCGTAGCATGTCATACCGTTATCTCCGGTCGCACTGGTTGACTTGACCTGCCTTAGATTTGATATTTGAACATTTAGGTGCCTCGGATAGGCTTTCGCATGACCGACCCTGATGATGGCCGCTCCGTATTCTTTACTCAATATGCGTATGGATTTTTTAGGGATTAACAATAAATATGTTCATATATCTTATATATATGTTTTCGTATGATTTCCCACTTTATAATACTTATTTATAACACTATGTTTTAATTCAGGAATTTCTAGAATTATATATATATATAAACGCTTGAAAAATGCTCAAAAATCAATTTTGAACTAGGTTACGTCGACATACATTATTGTCTATGTCGACATATAACTGTCAATTTTTCAAAATTGAAAGGAAGTGTCTTTTCACTATTTGTAACGTTCCAGAAGCATTGCAACCTTTCAAATCTTATAGATAGGGGCTGATTTCGAATTTTTCATCATTCTTCTTCTCCATCTTCATCTCTTTTCTTTACACCATTAATATTTCATATTTTTGTGATTTTTACACTTATACTCTGCCGGATTCAATTCTATTTATATAAAACTTCTTCTCTTCTCACTCTCTACTCATTACTCTCTGAATCAAAGTGTTATTGAAGAGTTATAGGGTTATGTTTGGGAATCGGTGTTTTCCTTGTAGCCGTGAAATCAAGGAACGGAATCGGTGTTTTCCTTGTTGCCGCGAAATTAAGGAACGGGAGCGGTGTTAACCTTGTAGCCGTGAAATCAAGGGGTGTAATTAGATATTGATATAGTAATAAAACTCTTGGCAATCCAGCGTTGCGTGGGACTGAACGTAGGAGCAATTCCGAACTAGTATAAAATTCGGTGTATTTTTTCCATTTCTGCATGTTATTTCTATTAATTTTTGTGTTTGATTCTGTGTCTGTGATTGTTTCTGTGGTGTGTGATTCATATAGTAGATCATATAAGTTTTAGATTTTGTTTACATTCTCAAAAATACTATTTACCCCCCCACCCCTCTAGTGTTAGTTTTGCCTTAACAATCCATTCCACAATCCCTAACAATTGGTATCTGTGACGGCAAAGAATCTCGCTCGGTCCGAACCAGTCGCTAAACCGATCCAGGCCGTTCGAAACGCCCTATCGTTTGAGAACAGGACAAAACAGAACGCATACAGAAGAACATTTCATTGTATATTACAACAATGCATCAGATTACAAGAATATACAGAGTATAAATGAATAATACACAGAATTATCAGAGATTTAAATTACATTTAAATACATAGCAGTGGAAAATAATACAATACACAACTAGAAGAGATATACGGATACAAAGCTTTCCAGATATCATTCCAGCTGTAAACCAGGATCCTGTGAATATAAATCTGCAAAACCAAAACTACTAGCTGCCCGTGTCAAAATAAGGGCATCCAGAGTTTAGGTTAAAACAATAAACTCCAGGTCAGTCATGTGACTGGTGTGAGAACTAAAACGATTATTAATCTTTATTTTAAATCATTAGGTAAATCAAGGGACCACGCCGTATAACACGGAACGGGTTTCCTCCCAAGAATACCAGTGCATAAAACAGCAGCGCAATGCTAAATAAAGAAAAATGAAGCTGTTATAAGACCCAGGTCCTATCACACAATGCAACGCAAGCCGGGGGATAGGGTTTTCCCTTATAACAGCCAAAGAATGCTTGATACGTTTAAAACAAATCATTTGATACTATTATAAGTGCATAGTGTATAAAACAACTTCAAATCATAAGTATCAATCATAGGCGACATGAGCGTCCCATGCCACTATGTCGCCATATATAGGTTTACAAATAAAACCGCAAATGTCACGTATTTGGAAATTGGATTTCCATCTATGAACCGAGGCAAAAGATAGTCCTCAACCGATTCGAGACGCTCTAGCCCGTGTCTCAGGCACAGCCGCAACCGTACCTTGGATCGTCAGGGCCGGTCCACCGATGTGGATTATAATGCCTGAACAATGCGTTTCTCCGCCCTTTGGGGCGTAGGTGAGCCAACTAAATGACTCCATCGGTTCGAGAACGACCGATCAATCCGAGGCGCCTCGCAACAGCAACAACCACATAAGTCAAACTCGTCAGGGCGTGTAAAACCACTGACGCCACTTCTAGCTAGAAAGAAAACGCATGTCCCCCCTGAGGTCCGTCTCCCGTTTTTGGTTCATACCGGGTGTGAAACTCGCGAAGTAAACGTTACACAAAGCTATGCCACAAAGGCCGTGCTTTGATCATCAACCACAAGACTTTGCTTTTCAACAGAAGCCTCGATCAATTGCCACTTAGGCATGCCACACAGGCAATTCACTCCATGCGTTTGATATCCATCAATATATAACCCCTGAGCTCGTACGTCTCAGAGAAGGGCGTTAAGCAAGAGAATAAATTCTCCGCCGCCAAACAGATATATATTTAATAGAAATCAATCACACAGACTAAAATCCTATGTCAGACACACAGTCCATTTACAAGTCCGTTCTGGGTCTGAACGAAACCGGAGGCACCTAGTACCCCGCATATCCATCGATCTCCAAGTACGTCTGGACGATCACTAACTGTTTCCATCTTCTTGGGTGTACAGCCCAATCAAGATCATCAGTAATTACCCAAACGACGTGAAGACCTTCGGTCTTCGACCATCGTCTTCATCTTCGACTTATCGTCGTATCAGTTATTCAGAATGGGATAAACCCGGTCTTTCCGAATAACTCGCGTATATTTTAAATAAGTGTTACACAAACACAACATACGCCTCATTCCAATTCATCAGTCACTAACCGTAAATTAATCAAGAGAATAATTCCCCAAATATTAACCCCGAAGGCCGAAACCAACATCAGATCAATATCCAGAAAACCATTCTGCTTGGCTAACCGACAGTTAGTTTCTAAATTTCACATTCATAGGGAAAGGTTCCCATTAATTTTATCCAAGATAAATTCCTTGAATTTATTCTTTATTCTATCTTTTGAATTTCGATTCAACTAGTCGGGATTAACGAAACTTACCGAAGTAATCATTTGTTTTAATTTCCCAATCCCAACCTATTAATCCCCTGAAGTAAACTGGTAATACTTCATATCTAACACCACAGTGTTATCGGTAAATTCAATTACCATTTCACGTTTAAATCTAATTAAAGATTTAACTATCGCCTGGAGTAAAGCTGGTGATACTCCATTTCGATTATTTCAATCTAATTAAAGATTCATTAAAACTCCACTTAGTTTTAATCTTTGACTGGGTTAAAGAATCAGTGTCATTTAAAACACGGTTCACGATAAACCCAAAATCACATTCCATTAATTATCGGGTTAAAGAACAAGTGTTATTTAAAACACCGTTCACGATAAACCCAAAAATCAATACCAATTCAGTTCCAATTAAATATAATTTAATTGGTACACTTCATTAAATCTAAATAAAAAGATTTAATCTTTTCTCAACTGGGTTCAAGAACAGTGTTAGTGAAGACACCATTCACGACAAACCCAAATCACATTTGATATTCAATACAAGGCTCTGAATAGAAAATATCCCGGCTTATATTCAATATCAAATTCTACGATTAACAAATGTCGTATTGGAAATAACGATATAAATATATATCTTTCAAATTTCCATAACAACATCTGTATAATCACGAATTCCAACATCGAAATATTCCGAAGACAATTTCGATTCAAATCCACTCCAATGCAATCATTGGAAATTCTGGTTATTTTTAAAACCCCTTTTTAAATTCAATTTATTTATTTTAAAAATAAATAGAATTATAATTCTAGTTCAAAACTAGTTCATTTCGATAAAAATCTATTTTTATCTTTTCAAATATGGAGTTTTTCATCCCAAATCTTCACAAATCATCTCTTATGATTTTACACAAATTATTACTATTTTTAATAATTTTATCAAGGCCCGTACAGTCGATTTCCACCAATGGCCATCGAACTGCACGTATAGCGACCTTTTTCCAATTTGATTTGGACATAATTCCAAATCCAACCGTTAGATTTCTAATTTATCTCATTCGTTAGAAAGCTCTTTTCGATACGAACCCAACGGTTCCGGTTTTAGGAGAATCCGACGGTCGGATCTCCCGTAATGTCCGTTTGAAATAAATGGTCGAAATTCACGAACTACCGCGGCGCGGCGCGTTCTATTCAGGCCATTATATTATATATAATATATATATAATATATATTTCGTCGATTTCTATTTAAAACGAATTATATAAATAGTTTTAAAATTCGTTTCAAAAGCAATTTCAACTTCCTTTTCAATTCAAATCAAAATTGAATTCTTCTTTATAAATTCGTTTTAAAAATTCATTTCTATTCAATTCAAATTTCAATTCAATTTGAATTCATTTCAATTCGTTATATATTCAATTCATTTCGAAATCGTTATATATTCAATTCATTTCGAAATCGTTATATATTCAATTCATTTCGAAATCGTTTTCAATTCAATTCATTTCGAAATCGTTATATATTCAATTCATTTCGAAATCGTTTAAAATCGATATAAATATCGTTCGCGTCAAAATGGCGTCAATCTAATCAACACGTCTTCATAAATTTCTATTTTCAAATATTATATTTCAAATATTTCTTTTTTTCAAAATAGTTGTTATTATCAAAATATTTCGTTCAACACATGACCAATCTCAATGGATGAGTACTGTCAACACATGAACTTTTATTTTATATTGATAAAGATGTAAATTTTATTATCAAAATATTTCGTTCAACACATGACCAATCTCAATGGATGAAACTGTCAACACATGAACCTTTATTTTATATTGATAAAGATGTAAATTTTATTATCAAAATATTTCGTTCAACACATGACCAATCTCAATGGATGAAACTGTCAACACATGAACCTTTATTTTATATTGATAAAGATGTAAATTTTATTACTAAAATATTTCGTTCAACACATGACCAATCTCAATAGATGAGTACTGTCAACACATGAACCTTTATTTTATATTATAAAGATGTAAATTTTATTACTAAAATATTTCGTTCAACACATGACCAATCTCAATAGATGAGTACTGTCAACACATGAACCTTTATTTTATATTATAAAGATGTAAATTTTATTACTAAAATATTTCGTTCAACACATGACCAATCTCAATAGATGAGTACTGTCAACACATGAACCTTTATTTTATATTATAAAGATGTAAATTTTATTACTAAAATATTTCGTTCAACACATGAACAATCTCAATAGATGAGTACTGTCAACACATGAACCTTTATTTTATATTAATAAAGATGTAAATTTTATTATCAAAATATTTCGTTCAACACATGACCAATCTCAATAGATGAAACTGTCAACACATGAACTTTTATTTTATATTATAAAGATGTAAATTTTATTACTAAAATATTTCGTTCAACACATGACCAATCTCAATAGATGAGTACTGTCAACACATGAACCTTTATTTTATATTAATAAAGATGTAAATTTTATTATCAAAATATTTCGTTCAACACATGACCAATCTCAATAGATGAAACTGTCAACACATGAACTTTTATTTTATTTTATTCTTTATTTTTCAAATTGGAATGAGGCCCAATCAATTACCATATAAAGTTAATTATATGGATTTTCATACAACACATGTATATAATAGCAACGATAGATAATCAACCATCAACCAAAGTGCACTACACTGTATAAGCATCAAATATAGATATCTAACGCTTATAACAGCCTGTCAATCAATCGATCGACATATTTAATCAGTCAGGATGAGTGAACTTCATATTTCATCCCAACACCCGTGTGGGGTTTTCAAACAATCAAACACAGATTTTAGTTGTGCAGTTGGGCGATGTGTAAAATTTATCGACCCAATCAATATCAGTCAAATCAGTGTATATAAACAAATCGGCCGATTTGTTTATAAATATTTATCTATTCACTTTCACGTTAAAAATTATATTTTTAACGATAAAACATTTTATTCAACCTATGAATATTCTATTCGGTTCATTTATTCAATAAAATGATATTTTTATTTTTCTAACATATTTTAGAAAATTTCGGCGGCATAACGGCACGATACTAGAAACGGGACGAGGCCTAGCCTTATCCCCGGTCTAGTGAAGGCCCACGCCATTCACACATCAATCATATCACCAAACAATTCAATTTCAAATCAAATCATCTAATCAATCTATGCAACCAAACAAACAAGTCCATGGTCTGTGGACGATTGTGTCGGGTGCTACTAAGCACCGTCTGCATCCTAGTATATATATATGACTAGAAAAGAAATTGAAGAGTGAGAAATTCTCACATATAGCTATCCACTAACACGATTCTTCCTTAATAGAAATCTTCGCCTATTTCGCCTTCTTGTTGCTTTCGTTGCCTGTATTCTCTACATAGGTAAAAATCGAATTTTTACTATGTTATTCCATATATAAAGATTGCATTTTGACTTCGCTATTAAATATAAAGATTATATTTTTATCATTCTCATGATGTAAAAATTATATTTTTATTGCTTTAAAAATATAAGAATCATACCTTGCTCCTTCTACCTAATAAAAATTCCATCTTTTCTATTTTTTAAAAATATGATCTTTATTTTCAAGTTCAAATCTTTTTCTATTAAAAGATCAAACCTTTTTCTTTTAAAAGATTAAACCTTTTTCCTATTTTAAAGTTCAAAATAAAATCAGTTTTCAAATTCTTAAACAAATCAGTTTTTATGCAACTTAAAAGAAAAAAAAACAGTTTTTATCTTTTTAAAAATTCAGTTTTTATTTTCTTTTTAAATCAGTTTTAACTCTTTAAAAACAAAACAGTTTTCAAATTATTATAAAAGAAACAGTTTTTAAATTATATAAAAAAAAAAGTTTTCAATTTATAAGAAAACAGTTTTCAATTTACTGTAAAACAAAAATAAAAACAAAACAAAATAATCTAAACGTTCACCTCAGGCTGCGAAGAGGGAGGGCTCGATGGTGTTCGTCGGTGGCGAGCTTCAGGCGGCGTCGCTGTGGTGTTCGAGGTGGAGGCTTCGATTGCGTCGCGACTGGGAGGGGTGTTCGAGGGGTTTCGAGGTGAAGGCGGCTTCGAGGTGGGGGCGGCGTCGAGGGGTTCGTCGGTGTCGATGCCTGGAGGTGGGCGGCGGCTCGATTAGATTAGGGTTTTTTTTTTTTTTAATTTTGTTTCTGAATAATGAACCTACGGGGGGGGGGGGGGCAATCAGAAGAAAAAGGGGGGAATTCTATATTTTTTTATTTAATTATTAAATTTTTGCAAAAGGATTGACTTTTACATACGACCTCGAAACGAGGCCTACCGCCTGTCGTCCATAGCGTTTTACCCCCATTCCGAACACAATGGGATATGTATCGTAAGCTGGTTTGATCGTTACAATCAGTTTACGTTGAATTTACAATTTAAATCCTTATATTGAATTTTAAACGTACATTTCAAATTACCGGGGTCACATACTAACTAGAAAAATTCCCGAAAAATATTTTCTAGCTTCGTATTGACGATACGGTCCTAACAAAACTAGTTTCGTCAAATTCTGAGACCGTTAGAAAAATGGCCAATTTCCAGTCGATTAAAATCAACTGAAACTGGTCAAACGCGTTTTCCTTTGCCACGCTCACATATTGATTCTAAAAATTACGAAATTTGGAATCTAGCAATAACTTTACATCACGGACCCAACAAAACTGGTTTCGTCGAAATCCGAAGTCGTTTGCAAAATGTCCATTTTTAAGGGCCTGAATTCCATAGCGACTATTCAGAATTTTCAACCTTTTGATCCCCGCTATGAAAATTTAATTATTCGGATTCGTTGAAAAAATATTATCAATTATTTCCTAATATTTTTTGGTTTCACTAAAATCCGGATTGTTTTGCACCCGGTACATTAAATTGAAGTTTGAAATCGAATTATCGAACTACCGCGCCATTTTCAATTCTATTTATAAATATATATAAATATTTATTTTCTAACGACGACGCGTATAATATATACGTTCTATTTATATTCAAAATAAATTTCTCGTCGATATTATTTAAAATAATCCATTTTAAATATTCAAAATTCGATAAAATTGCCAAAACAAAAATTTTAAACTGGCCCAGATTTTCGGGTTGTTACAATCTCCCCCACTTAAAACTTTTCGTCCCCGAAAAGGAACAAAGTCGAAAGTGGTTTGATTATTCAGCTCTACATTCGATCTGGCTTCCATTCTCCAACTTTTTAGTATCTGAGAATTTTCAAAATTTCAAAAATTTGGCTAACACCCTAAATTTTCGAAAAATTTCGCCATAACCTCCCCTACACCGGGAGCATCGGGGAATTTCAAATAGCTTCCCCGGTCCTTCAGATCACAAAAAGAAAAAGAAAAAGCCAAGCGGCTAGCCAATAGGCTCATAAAATCATCATCACCCAAACAAAACAGTAAATTATGTAGTAAACATGTACCTATTTGTCGGGCAAACAAATTTTATTCTCTGCTCTAGCCTCCTTGCTATGACCTGTTCAATGATATATATGTATATGCAAGCGAATGCGACCCATTTTCAATACTATTCAATATTTGGTTCAAATAGGCATAATGGTACAAAATTAGCAAACAAATAAACAAACAACACAAACATCAATCCATTAGTGAATTAGAGTTTCAAATTCATAATTTTTGATATATATATACCGAAAATCTTGTTTTTGATGCCAAATCACAACAATAGGCCATATCTAATTTTGGTTCTCACACCAGTCAATAGGAAATATATAGAAAGCCCACTTCCGTCACTCGAAAATAAATACTGGTAACGCTGCAGCATTATCAGAATCATCCCCGGGCAACTAGAATGTGATTCTATATCTACCCAATATATTAAAACTTTGAATATGCGTTTGCAAGGCGTATATGCAAATTCTTTATATATTGGATTGTCCAAATTTAATATAAATAAATAATCAAATACGAATAGTTGATTTAGATTTTCAAAACAAAATTTGTTTTCATTTGAAAAATATACTCTTCACACTCGTTCTAGGATACTACTGATCCCATCTCTAACGAGTCATTCTCGTTGGATATTGCTAATCCAATATCTGATGAATTCTTTCGTACGGTTCTAATGTGTCTTGTTCTCTGAGCTTTGTAAACCAAAGCTCTGATACCAACTGTGACGGCAAGGAATCTCGCTCGGTCCGAACCAGTCGCTAAACCGATCCAGGCCGTTCGAAACGCCCTATCGTTTGAGAACAGGACAAAACAGAACGCATACAGAAGAACATTTCATTGTATATTACAACAATGCATCAGATTACAAGAATATACAGAGTATAAATGAATAATACACAGAATTATCAGAGATTTAAATTACATTTAAATACATAGCAGCGGAAAATAATACAATACACAACTAGAAGAGATATACGGATACAAAGCTTTCCGGATATCATTCCAGCTGTAAACCAGGATCCTGTGAATATAAATCTGCAAAACCAAAACTACTAGCTGCCCGTGTCAAAATAAGGGCACCCAGAGTTTAGGTTAAAACAATAAACTCCAGGTCAGTCATGTGACTGGTGTGAGAACTAAAACGGTTATTAATCTTTATTTTAAATCATTAGGTAAATCAAGGGACCACGCCGTATAACACGGAACGGGTTTCCTCCCAAGAATACCAGTGCATAAAACAGCAGCGCAATGCTAAATAAAGAAAAATGAAGCTGTTATAAGACCCAGGTCCTATCACACAATGCAACGCAAGCCGGGGGATAGGGTTTTCCCTTATAACAGCCAAAGAATGCTTGATACGTTTAAAACAAATCATTTGATACTATTATAAGTGCATAGTGTATAAAACAACTTCAAATCATAAGTATCAATCATAGGCGACATGAGCGTCCCATGCCACTATGTCGCCATATATAGGTTTACAAATAAAACCGCAAATGTCACGTATTTGGAAATTGGATTTCCATCTATGAACCGAGGCAAAAGATAGTCCTCAACCGATTCGAGACGCTCTAGCCCGTGTCTCAGGCACAGCCGCAACCGTACCTTGGATCGTCAGGGCCGGTCCACCGATGTGGATTATAATGCCTGAACAATGCGTTTCTCCGCCCTTTGGGGCGTAGGTGAGCCAACTAAATGACTCCATCGGTTCGAGAACGACCGATCAATCCGAGGCGCCTCGCAACAGCAACAACCACATAAGTCAAACTCGTCAGGGCGTGTAAAACCACTGACGCCACTTCTAGCTAGAAAGAAAACGCATGTCCCCCCTGAGGTCCGTCTCCCGTTTTTGGTTCATACCGGGTGTGAAACTCGCGAAGTAAACGTTACACAAAGCTATGCCACAAAGGCCGTGCTTTGATCATCAACCACAAGACTTTGCTTTTCAACAGAAGCCTCGATCAATTGCCACTTAGGCATGCCACACAGGCAATTCACTCCATGCGTTTGATATCCATCAATGTATAACCCCTGAGCTCGTACGCCTCAGAGAAGGGCGTTAAGCAAGAGAATAAATTCTCCGCCGCCAAACAGATATATATTTAATAGAAATCAATCACACAGACTAAAATCCTATGTCAGACACACAGTCCATTTACAAGTCCGTTCTGGGTCTGAACGAAACCGGAGGCACCTAGTACCCCGCATATCCATCGATCTCCAAGTACGTCTGGACGATCACTAACTGTTTCCATCTTCTTGGGTGTACAGCCCAATCAAGATCATCAGTAATTACCCAAACGACGTGAAGACCTCCGGTCTTCGACCATCGTCTTCATCTTCGACTTATCGTCGTATCAGTTATTCAGAATGGGATAAACCCGGTCTTTCCGAATAACTCGCGTATATTTTAAATAAGTGTTACACAAACACAACATACGCCTCATTCCAATTCATCAGTCACTAACCGTAAATTAATCAAGAGAATAATTCCCCAAATATTAATCCCGAAGGCCGAAACCAACATCAGATCAATATCCAGAAAACCATTCTGCTTGGCTAACCGACAGTTAGTTTCTAAATTTCACATTCATAGGGAAAGGTTCCCATTAATTTTATCCAAGATAAATTCCTTGAATTTATTCTTTATTCTATCTTTTGAATTTCGATTCAACTAGTCGGGATTAACGAAACTTACCGAAGTAATCATTTGTTTTAATTTCCCAATCCCAACCTATTAATCCCCTGAAGTAAACTGGTAATACTTCATATCTAACACCACAGTGTTATCGGTAAATTCAATTACCATTTCACGTTTAAATCTAATTAAAGATTTAACTATCGCCTGGAGTAAAGCTGGTGATACTCCATTTCGATTATTTCAATCTAATTAAAGATTCATTAAAACTCCACTTAGTTTTAATCTTTGACTGGGTTAAAGAATCAGTGTCATTTAAAACACGGTTCACGATAAACCCAAAATCACATTCCATTAATTATCGGGTTAAAGAACAAGTGTTATTTAAAACACCGTTCACGATAAACCCAAAAATCAATACCAATTCAGTTCCAATTAAATATAATTTAATTGGTACACTTCATTAAATCTAAATAAAAAGATTTAATCTTTTCTCAACTGGGTTCAAGAACAGTGTTAGTGAAGACACCATTCACGACAAACCCAAATCACATTTGATATTCAATACAAGGCTCTGAATAGAAAATATCCCGGCTTATATTCAATATCAAATTCTACGATTAACAAATGTCGTATTGGAAATAACGATATAAATATATATCTTTCAAATTTCCATAACAACATCTGTATAATCACGAATTCCAACATCGAAATATTCCGAAGACAATTTCGATTCAAATCCACTCCAATGCAATCATTGGAAATTCTGGTTATTTTTAAAACCCCTTTTTAAATTCAATTTATTTATTTTAAAAATAAATAGAATTATAATTCTAGTTCAAAACTAGTTCATTTCGATAAAAATCTATTTTTATCTTTTCAAATATGGAGTTTTTCATCCCAAATCTTCACAAATCATCTCTTATGATTTTACACAAATTATTACTATTTTTAATAATTTTATCAAGGCCCGTACAGTCGATTTCCACAATGGCCATCGAACTGCACGTATAACGACCTTTTTCCAATTTGATTTGGACATAATTCCAAATCCAACCGTTAGATTTCTAATTTATCTCATTCGTTAGAAAGCTCTTTTCGATACGAACCCAACGGTTCCGGTTTTAGGAGAATCCGACGGTCGGATCTCCCGTAATGTCCGTTTGAAATAAATGGTCGAAATTCACGAACTACCGCGGCGCGGCGCGTTCTATTCAGGCCATTATATTATATATATAATATATATAATATATATTTCGTCGATTTCTATTTAAAACGAATTATATAAATAGTTTTAAAATTCGTTTCAAAAGCAATTTCAACTTCCTTTTCAATTCAAATCAAAATTGAATTCTTCTTTATAAATTCGTTTTAAAAATTCATTTCTATTCAATTCAAATTTCAATTCAATTTGAATTCATTTCAATTCGTTATATATTCAATTCATTTCGAAATCGTTATATATTCAATTCATTTCGAAATCATTATATATTCAATTCATTTCGAAATCGTTTTCAATTCAATTCATTTCGAAATCGTTATATATTCAATTCATTTCGAAATCGTTTAAAATCGATATAAATATCGTTCGCGTCAAAATGGCGTCAATCTAATCAACACGGCTTCATAAATTTCTATTTTCAAATATTATATTTCAAATATTTCTTTTTTTCAAAATAGTTGTTATTATCAAAATATTTCGTTCAACACATGACCAATCTCAATGGATGAGTACTGTCAACACATGAACTTTTATTTTATATTGATAAAGATGTAAATTTTATTATCAAAATATTTCGTTCAACACATGACCAATCTCAATGGATGAAACTGTCAACACATGAACCTTTATTTTATATTGATAAAGATGTAAATTTTATTATCAAAATATTTCGTTCAACACATGACCAATCTCAATGGATGAAACTGTCAACACATGAACCTTTATTTTATATTGATAAAGATGTAAATTTTATTACTAAAATATTTCGTTCAACACATGACCAATCTCAATAGATGAGTACTGTCAACACATGAACCTTTATTTTATATTATAAAGATGTAAATTTTATTACTAAAATATTTCGTTCAACACATGACCAATCTCAATAGATGAGTACTGTCAACACATGAACCTTTATTTTATATTATAAAGATGTAAATTTTATTACTAAAATATTTCGTTCAACACATGACCAATCTCAATAGATGAGTACTGTCAACACATGAACCTTTATTTTATATTATAAAGATGTAAATTTTATTACTAAAATATTTCGTTCAACACATGAACAATCTCAATAGATGAGTACTGTCAACACATGAACCTTTATTTTATATTAATAAAGATGTAAATTTTATTATCAAAATATTTCGTTCAACACATGACCAATCTCAATAGATGAAACTGTCAACACATGAACTTTTATTTTATATTATAAAGATGTAAATTTTATTACTAAAATATTTCGTTCAACACATGACCAATCTCAATAGATGAGTACTGTCAACACATGAACCTTTATTTTATATTAATAAAGATGTAAATTTTATTATCAAAATATTTCGTTCAACACATGACCAATCTCAATAGATGAAACTGTCAACACATGAACTTTTATTTTATTTTATTCTTTATTTTTCAAATTGGAATGAGGCCCAATCAATTACCATATAAAGTTAATTATATGGATTTTCATACAACACATGTATATAATAGCAACGATAGATAATCAACCATCAACCAAAGTGCACTACACTGTATAAGCATCAAATATAGATATCTAACGCTTATAACAGCCTGTCAATCAATCGATCGACATATTTAATCAGTCAGGATGAGTGAACTTCATATTTCATCCCAACACCCGTGTGGGGTTTTCAAACAATCAAACACAGATTTTAGTTGTGCAGTTGGGCGATGTGTAAAATTTATCGACCCAATCAATATCAGTCAAATCAGTGTATATAAACAAATCGGCCGATTTGTTTATAAATATTTATCTATTCACTTTCACGTTAAAAATTATATTTTTAACGATAAAACATTTTATTCAACCTATGAATATTCTATTCGGTTCATTTATTCAATAAAATGATATTTTTATTTTTCTAACATATTTTAGAAAATTTCGGCGGCATAACGGCACGATACTAGAAACGGGACGAGGCCTAGCCTTATCCCCGGTCTAGTGAAGGCCCACGCCATTCACACATCAATCATATCACCAAACAATTCAATTTCAAATCAAATCATCTAATCAATCTATGCAACCAAACAAACAAGTCCATGGTCTGTGGACGATTGTGTCGGGTGCTACTAAGCACCGTCTGCATCCTAGTATATATATATGACTAGAAAAGAAATTGAAGAGTGAGAAATTCTCACATATAGCTATCCACTAACACGATTCTTCCTTAATAGAAATCTTCGCCTATTTCGCCTTCTTGTTGCTTTCGTTGCCTGTATTCTCTACATAGGTAAAAATCGAATTTTTACTATGTTATTCCATATATAAAGATTGCATTTTGACTTCGCTATTAAATATAAAGATTATATTTTTATCATTCTCATGATGTAAAAATTATATTTTTATTGCTTTAAAAATATAAGAATCATACCTTGCTCCTTCTACCTAATAAAAATTCCATCTTTTCTATTTTTTAAAAATATGATCTTTATTTTCAAGTTCAAATCTTTTTCTATTAAAAGATCAAACCTTTTTCTTTTAAAAGATTAAACCTTTTTCCTATTTTAAAGTTCAAAATAAAATCAGTTTTCAAATTCTTAAACAAATCAGTTTTTATGCAACTTAAAAGAAAAAAAACAGTTTTTATCTTTTTAAAAATTCAGTTTTTATTTTCTTTTTAAATCAGTTTTAACTCTTTAAAAACAAAACAGTTTTCAAATTATTATAAAAGAAACAGTTTTTAAATTATATAAAAAAAACAGTTTTCAATTTATAAGAAAACAGTTTTCAATTTACTGTAAAACAAAAATAAAAACAAAACAAAATAATCTAAACGTTCACCTCAGGCTGCGAAGAGGGAGGGCTCGATGGTGTTCGTCGGTGGCGAGCTTCAGGCGGCGTCGCTGTGGTGTTCGAGGTGGAGGCTTCGATTGCGTCGCGACTGGGAGGGGTGTTCGAGGGGTTTCGAGGTGAAGGCGGCTTCGAGGTGGGGGCGGCGTCGAGGGGTTCGTCGGTGTCGATGCCTGGAGGTGGGCGGCGGCTCGATTAGATTAGGGTTTTTCTTTTTTTTTTATTTTGTTTCTGAATAATGAACCTACGGGGGGGGGGGGGGGGGGGGCAATCAGAAGAAAAAGGGGGGAATTCTATATTTTTTTATTTTTTTATTTAATTATTAAATTTTTGCAAAAGGATTAACTTTTACATACGACCTCGAAACGAGGCCTACCGCCTGTCGTCCATAGCGTTTTACCCCCATTCCGAACACAATGGGATATGTATCGTAAGCTGGTTTGATCGTTACAATCAATTTCCGTTGAATTTACAATTTAAATCCTTATATTGAATTTTAAACGTACATTTCAAATTACCGGGGTCACATACTAACTAGAAAAATTCCCGAAAAATATTTTCTAGCTTCGTATTGACGATACGGTCCTAACAAAACTAGTTTCGTCAAATTCTGAGACCGTTAGAAAAATGGCCAATTTCCAGTCGATTAAAATCAACTGAAACTGGTCAAACGCGTTTTCCTTTGCCACGCTCACATATTGATTCTAAAAATTACGAAATTTGGAATCTAGCAATAACTTTACATCACGGACCCAACAAAACTGGTTTCGTCGAAATCCGAAGTCGTTTGCAAAATGTCCATTTTTAAGGGCCTGAATTCCATAGCGACTATTCAGAATTTTCAACTGGACATATCTTTTGATCCCCGCTATGAAAATTTAATTATTCGGATTCGTTGAAAAAATATTATCAATTATTTCCTAATATTTTTTGGTTTCACTAAAATCCGGATTGTTTTGCACCCGGTACATTAAATTGAAGTTTGAAATCGAATTATCGAACTACCGCGCCATTTTCAATTCTATTTATAAATATATATAAATATTTATTTTCTAACGACGACGCGTATAATATATACGTTCTATTTATATTCAAAATAAATTTCTCGTCGATATTATTTAAAATAATCCATTTTAAATATTCAAAATTCGATAAAATTGCCAAAACAAAAATTTTAAACTGGCCCAGATTTTCGGGTTGTTACAGTATCGGAGCAAGTTCTTTCAAAATGTTCGTAATCTGATTTTTGAAAATAGAGATAATGACAACCAACACTGGTAGCAATAATAGTTCTTTTGTAGAGGGTCAGTCCACTTTTTGACCGCCACTGTTTAATGGTACTAATTATTTATATTGGGCATGTAGAATGAAAATATATTTACAATCAATAGGATTAGACACATGGAATAGTACACAGAATGAGTTTGTTAAACCCACAACTGCTTTTACACAATGGACAACTGAACAAAAGGTTGTTGCACGAAACGATTCTAATGCCATGAATATGTTATTTTGTTCATTAGATAGAAATGAGTTTAATAGAGTGTCAGTATGTAAAACTACTTACGAAATTCGGGGAATTTTACAAGTTACTCATGAAGGAACTAGTAACGTTAAACAAACTAAAATATCAATGTTAGTTAATCAGTTTGAGTTATTCAAAATGAACAAGCATGAGTTTATCTCCGGTATGTATTGTGGATTTCAAGAGATAGTGCATTGGTTAACAACACTTGTAAAAATTTATCCTGAAGAGGATCAAGTCAGAAATATATTGAGTTCATTGACTCCAGAAGGGGATAAGAAAACTTTGGCAACTGAAGAAGCCAATAATGTCAATGAAATGAAGATTGAGGAGTTAATCGGAAACCTAATGTCTTTTGAAGTCCAATTACAGAAGAGAAAAGAAAACATGTCAACTGAAAAGAAATCCATTGCAATTAAAGCAACAACAAATGACTCTGACTCGAGTAGTGAAGATAATGAAGAAATATCCCTAAAGACCAGACATTTTAGAAGATTTCTGAAATATAGAAAGAAAAAAGATATCCAAAATAATAACCAAGGAAATTCAAGAAGAAATGATGATCGATGTTATAACTACAACAAACCAGGCCATATAAGAAGAATGTGTCCATATCGAGATAAATCGACTCAACAATTGGACAACACAATTCGTCAAGGAAGAGAAAGAGAGCGTACGCAGCAATGTTAGATGATTCAGATTCATCATCAAGTGATGAAGAGTCAGAAACTGGAAATTCAAAATATGTGCTTCACAACAATTCAGAATTCATATATTTTCGAAGAAAAGGATCTAAAAATCGGGTATGCCTTAATTAATTTTTAAATTTTCTTTGGTTGAATGGTTGCTTTGTTTGTTTGCTTTGTTTGTTTTGAATTTAAAAATTAAACTTTAAAATTCAAACTTGAAATTTAAAATTTGAATTTGAATTTTGTATTTTGAAATTCAAAATAATAATAAAATATATTTTTTGGATGTTTGTTAGGATTAGAATTATTTCAGGAAATCGTTAAACTTGAAATATAATCGATAATTTAAACCACATTTCACAAAAATCAAATTTCCTTTGAAAATAGGTACATATGTCGACATACATTTGTCTATATGTCAACATATCTGTCCTAAAATTTGAAATTTAAATTTTGAATTTCAAAGGTTTAACTTTCAAACTTTCCTCCAACTTTTCACCAACTCCCAAGGTCTGAAAAGGTGTCATTGACTTCGGAAAAGTTGTGCCTATTCAATTCATATCCATTCAATTTCTCTCTCTCTCTCTCTCTCTCTCTCTCTATATATATATATATATATATATATTCTATCTCTTTCATTCACAACTCAAAACAATATTCTTCATATTTATTCTCTTCAAACTATCAATTCAATGGCTTTCTCAAGTTCATCTCAGAAATTGAAGTTAACAAAAACCATCAAAGGTTATCTTCATAATGACAAAGAAGCTATAAAAACCTATGTTAATTATGTAGCAAATGCTAAAGTTAATACGGGTGCTAAAGTTAATACCAAGAAAAATGACTAGTCTATCTAGTTTAATCTATCTTTATGTATTCTCTTTTATTTGTTTATATTTGCTTTCGAATCTCGTATTTAGTGTGTCTTAATTAGTTGGATGTATTTGCTTTCTATGAAGTAATGAATGGAGTTTTATTTATGTCAAAATCATCTTTAGGTTACTGTAAAAACTTTAGAATTAACTATAATATAATATAAGATCAAAAGACTCAAAATTTTCAAAAAAATTAATGGGATATGTCGACATACATAATTGTATATATCGTCATATAACTGCTAGATTTTCAGAGCTTTTCAAATTTTAAAGTTACATAACTAACTCATATCCATTCAAAATACAACGAATTCCAAACCCTATTTAAGCCTATTTCTTCCAAAAAAAATCATTATTCCATTTCTCCTTCTTCTCTGTTCATTTCTTATCAAAACAATGGAAAATTCAATTTATAACATAAGTGTAAATCTTGAAGATTCCTTGAATTCCTTCAAGAAAATCCTCTCCTTAATACTACGTAATCAGCGCCATCTAGAGTTAATTCAGATGAGAACGGTTGCATATCAAGAGAAACATTTTGATGTAATTCGTTGGTCAATCTTTTCTCATTTTAGAGATGAAAACAACCAAGCATCACTCAACAATGAAGAAGAATGGAAGGACATCAAGAAGAACCCAATCACTGGACAAGATGAATGGGTAAAAGTCCCAAGAAATGTTTAATTGCTTGGTATGATTGATAATTTTGATTTGTTTGATTTGGATTCAATGACTTAAAACTTGTATATATTAAACATATGGTGTGGTGTGCTTGATTTGGTTTGTAAATATAGCTCATAACATATGTAATTTGGATTGGTTTGTAATTATGTTAGTATTGATTATTGTAATTTTAAGGAGAGTATATTTTATTAAGGGGAGTACTTTACTTTAGATAGATTTAGGACTTAGGGGAAGTATATTACTTTGGTATAGGAATTATTAAGATAATTATAGGATTTAGGGAGAGTAGTTTTAGAATTTCTTTTTGATAATGCCAAAGGGGGAGAAATTATAAAATATAAAATTAGTTTATAAAATTCATATAGATAGGGGGAGTATTAGAAAAATCATCATCAACAGGTATGTACAGGTATGGTATTTTATAAACTAAGGTTGTCATCATCAAAAAGGGGGAGATTGTTGGAGAATGGAGTTTTGATGACAACAAACATATTTCAATATTAATTGATTATAAAATATATATACTAACACTTTTATCTAGAATATATATATACACATATGCATGAATTATTACTGAAGACTGTACAGTTTTAAAGATATTAGAGATTCAGAACTCAGAGATGATTCAAGACTCATGAATAATCAAGATTTTAAGAGTTCAAGATAAATATAGTAATAGAGTCTAGTTTATGTAAGACTCTAAATAGCACTTCAGGTTCAAATTCAAATTCTTTTTCAAATTCTATCTTCTCTATTTTACTTTCTTTACTTTACTTTTGATTTTAGATTCAAAATTTATAATTTATAAGTTTTATATATTATATATACTTTATATTTACATAGTTTAAACTTTATAATTTTATAAATATGTTCATATATCTTATATTTATGTTTTCATATGATTTCCCACTTTATAATACTTATTTATAACACTATGTTTAATTCAAGAATTTCTAGAATTATATATATATAAACACTTGAAAAATGCTCAAAAATCAATTTTGAACTAGGTTATGTCGACATACATTATTGCCTATGTCGACATATAACTGTCATTTTTCAAAATTGAAAGGAAGTGTCTTTTCACTATTTGTAACATTCCATAAGCATTGCAGCCTATCAAATCTTATAGATAGGGGCTGATTTCGAATTTTTTCATCATTCTTCTTCTTCATCTCCTTTCTTTACACCATTAATATTTCATATTTTTTATGATTTCTACACTTATACTCTACCGAATTAAATTCTATTTATATAAAATTTATTCTCTTCTCACTCTCTACTCATTACTCTCTGAATTGAAGTGCTATTGAAGAGTTATAGGGCTATTGTAATTTTTTGGGAAGTGTTTGGGTAATCGATGTTTTCCTTGTAGCCGTGAAATCAAGGAACGGAAGCGTTGTTTTCCTTGTTGTCGTGAAATCATGGAGTGGGAGCGGTGTTAACCTTATAGCCATGAAATCAAGATGTGTAATTGGATATTGATATTGTAATAAATCTCTGCACAATCCAGCGTTGCGTGGGACTGGACATAGGAGCAATTCCGAACTAGTATAAAATCCGGTGTATTCTTTCCTTTTCTGCATTTTATTTATGTTTGTTTTTGTATTTGTGTTTGATTCTGTCTGTGATTGTTTCCGTGGTGTGTGATTCATATAGTAGATCATATAAGTTTTAGATTTTGTTTAAATTCTCAAAAACACTATTCACCCTCTCTCCCCCTCTAGTGTTAGCTTTGCCTTAACGATCCATTTCACAATCCCTAAGAATAAGGATCACATTATAAGATGTCGTTATGCTTGTTGTTTCAGCAAATAATATTTCGATGAAAGTGACAAAATAAAAATATAGTATTTGGAATGTCTCCTTATTTGTCCTAAGATTTTAAGCATTTTACTCTACAACAGCAATTATATTTACTATAGCATTTGTTATAATGGGGATTATATTTACCCATTTTACACCTAATGATGATTTAGAGTTGGCACTAGTAATCCTTTTTATCATATGAAACCACATAAATGCATTTAAGAAATACCGTCGAAGGCACTTGGTTTGGCCAAGATGCAAGTTCAGATTAGTCTAGCAATTAGATAATGTGTCATGTTTGCAATATCTCGACTGTTTGCATTCAAGAGTCGCCTCGTGTTAAATGGCTACATGCGAAATTTTCCTATAAATAGGCATGTACGTCGCTTAGAAGTGGTGAATGCTAAGTTCCTCTTCTTCCTCATTTTTCTTTTGTACTCGAAGAATATAATATTTATTGAATTGAGGATTATAGCTTTTAGGTCAAATTCAAATTATGACTTTGCATTTTGAAACATAGATAAATGAATATCTACATAATAGGAAAATTGAATTTAAGCATAAGCGTGCTTGACCAAGAAAGGAACACTTTGCTTTAGTGTCATTGCATTTTTTGCTATTGAAATTGAATTTAAATTCATTTTTTGATTTAATATTTTAGTGATTTCGATGAGAGTTAAACTTGGAATTTGAGACCAACAAGGATTATTCCTGTTTCTCCAAAGAAATACATATCGCACCTAAATCATAACAAAGAACATCAGAGTCAAGTATGCTTTGTCAAATGTTCACCAAACCGTGCGTCAATACAACGAGGAAGAAATATTTAACTTGAGGAACTTAGCCCTCCAACCATTGGTGGAAAGAGAGGGATTGCACAATTGATTAGATAATGGAACTTGAATCTATTCCACTTAGACGAAAAACCCTTTTTTTTCCTTACAATAAGATTGAAATGAAAAAAATCACTTAAAAAAAAGTTAAAATGATAAATTATAATCATTTTGCCTAATGGGGACGATAATACAATCACAAACTAATGGGATTATCTTTGAAAGAGAATTGTCAAATGAATTTGGGAAGTTTGACCAATTTTCTTACGATTGGAAGAATAAGGTCAACCAATTTTTAAAAGAAAGAAAAGCATGTTATCGGGTAATAAAGAGGAAACAATAAACAGGAGGCAAAGCGCAAGTATCATCTTTGAAAATTTTAAGAGTGGCCAGCAAAATAATTCTCTTAGGGGTGTCAAGTCAAGAATAACTAACCCTCTTTGCATCCGTTAAGAAAAACTATATCTTTCTGTAAGGATACTGTAATGACCTACTCTTTCTACCATTTCGAATCGATAATTAAATCAACTCAAATCATTCAAAACAATGAATTGTTAATTGTTATGGCATTAAACATAAATTATCACAAAATCACAGGCATAGAAACACATAATATCTTGTAACAAAATAAATATTAAACAATGATACAAATCCTTTAATTTATATGATATCAAAGTACAAAGATAAATACAGATAAAACGAAAGACAGAATACAAAATCTTACTAATACATGATTGAATGACTAGGACAGAATAGATGGAATATTCAAAGATAAACGACTAAACTCCAACGGTTCTTAAGCTCCAACGGATAAATCTCCAAAGCTGAAATACTCGGGATGACCCTAGCTAGCATAATGCAAAAACAAAACACTCGAGTCAAGGCTCACATTCTTATATAAGTGAATTAACTCAATTGGATTTTTTTTTGCAAGGAAAGCCGGTTTTATAGTGGACCGTGCCACTGTTTATTAGAAAAAGAGAATATAGAGTGAGTGTGCACAGGCACATAACTCAAAACTAGTTTGAAGTGCCAGCACACTGAATACAAGAAATTATCTCATATGTTTAATGATAGAAAGCACAATTGAGTGTTTAGTAGTAATAACACCATTAAACACTCTAATGTTCCTCTCCATCCATAATAGATAACTAAATTTCTTAAGCAATTTCAAAAGCAGCTTCCCTTTATCATTCTTCCATCTAGTCGATTTAAAAATAGTGAACCATTCAATCCCTGAATTACAAGAAGGCCTTAAATAAACTGGACACTCAATTGAAATATCTAATGAAATGCAAATAACTTAAATGATGTTTGAGATTCCCTTTTTTAAGGATCCATGAAAATAGATACATATAATATGATGTGCTATTATAATGGTGTATATTCAGTAAGGTAAAGTATTAATTAGTGCAAGTAGAATTACCATGTTGCCCTTATATTGTTTATAATACTGTAGTCTATATAGACACCATAAAATTCACCGTAAACTAGCGGCTATCATAGGGAACTCCATAGGTATGGTACAAATCAAAATCATTGATGAACTCAATCAAGGTAATATGACAAGGCACAGGGACAATACCAAATGCTAGGATTCACCAGGTAGTAGACTCAGGCTCGTGGTAACACATAGCCGCAACTATCGTCCACCTTGTGCAATACTCTCATAATCATGCACTCAAACCAATCATAAAGTAATAGAGATAGTATCGAAGAAGTGTATCTGGTCGAATATGTGACCTCACTTGGTCTGGGTATAGCTAATGTTTTAGTCATTTTAATTGTGATCTGTCAAGGTTATCCATCATCTGTTCTCTTTCTTCAATCCAGCAACCAAACCATCCCACTTCATTATGGATTATCATGTGCACAGTTGTTAAAGAGCTATCGGTGTTGGCATAAAGTATAATAATACTGACTTTGGCCTCTTTAACAACCAAACATTTACGTTTTACGCATAGTGGTCACTAAATTGGAAATCATATTCACGTATTATAAATCGATTAATTTCAAGTATTGATTTTAAAATCAATTCACTCAGAGTAATTTATTATTGGGTTAAAGTTCTGGATTTCAAATCTTGTTTATAAAAATTCCTTATCAAAACAACTCAAATTTACTTCTATTTTAGGAATATCACTTTGTTCAAAATATTGGTTTAAATCACATCAGACCTATTAGCTTAGACAAGACCAAGATTTTTTTATAATAGAAAAGTAGATCTAAAATGGTTAAACTTAATATAGCTAATATAACTAAAAAGTTAACATAACATAGTTTTATTGATAATAGTTTAGATAGTTTTAAGGTTTAATAAATAAAATAAAATAAAACATATAGTCGAGAAAATAATTGAAAACAATAGTAGAGAAAATTTTGTTTAAGTAAAAATAGCTTGATTTGAATAGTAGCAATCCAAAAGGTTCAAAAAAAAATCTAATCCGAACCAACTGTCCATGTTTCATAATTCAATTCATTTTCATTTCACATTTCAAATTCTCTTTTGAATCAACTTACATTTAGCTAATGCATCTTTCCAATATTGGTTTGCAAACAGAAAATCATTTCTAAACCATTACTTTAAAATTGGTTTATAAATTGAATTATGAGATCATTTTATTACATTATATTTTAAACAATCATTCATCGTTTCCTTGTTAAGTAAATCTCTCATATCACATTTCTACATTTTAGAACTTACTATTTTTTTCAAACAAAATCTTTTATTCATTAAACTTTAATAAAATCAAATCCTTCTATTTGCATAATTTAAATCAAATTAAGCTTAACTCTTTCATTAAGTTAGATTGAATAATTAAGAAAAACTAAAGTCGGTTTAAATAACCGCACAATGGTGGGAAACCGACCGTTAGATTGAATAGTTAAAAAAACTTATTTTTTGCATTAATCTTTGTTAAATAACAAAAAATAACATTATAAACAATATTTAAAATTTGAGAGACCTAAAGGGACAAATATTGAGAAAATTAAGTTAATTAGACTAGTGAGAATTAAGTAAATAAAATTGAAGAAATTTAAGGATAAAAAATATCAAATTAAACCGACCGTTAGATTGTGTAGTTTAAAAAAAAGATTAAAAAAACAACTTTTTTTTATTAATCTTAGTTGAACATAAAAAAAAAATATGTAAGAGAATATTTGAAATTAGAGAGACCTAAGGAGACAAAAGTGGAGAGAATTAAGTAAATTTGAATACAGAGTTTTAAAGAGACATGCTATAGACATGCTCCATGTTTTTTGGGCTTCAGGAAAATTGATTTTGGCCAAATGACAGTAAGCAAACCTCCATAATGGTCGGTTTGATAAAATTTTCTCCATGTTTTGCTAATTAAATTTATGTTGATATATATACTAGCACACACAAATTAAAAGATATGGACATAGATGCATATATCAATGTTGTTTGTTATGTTTGTTTTTTTTATCCAGAATTATAGATTTAGGACGAAATATTTTCAAATTTTGTAAAACAAAAAATATCGTTATTCTTATAATATCATCCAATATTTTAGACCAGATTCTAAATTCCGACACTGTTCAATTCTTAATGAATTATAAAACATGTAACTAAATTTACATGAATGGAACAAATTTGCATATTATACTATGAAATTTATACTTTTGGTATGTCTAGTTAAATGTATCTCAATTTTGAAATTTAATTCAAATTTTAATTTTTAATGTCAATACGATATATCGGTTGTCGCTACCGCTAAACGATCACATAATTTGATTTAATGGGATGAACGAACCTAGGTATTTTCATTATATAACTATTTATATTACTTCTAAATAATGTATTCAATTTTTAAGAATCAACGTTTTGTAAGTTTTCGATTTCGCGTTTGTTTCAATCGATATATAATTTCTGAATGTACCTTATCGCTTTTATATTCTTATTTTCAAATCAACCTACATATTTAATCTTATATTCAGAAATTGAATTTACACATTCCAAACTAAATTAGACTTTAACTTTATAAGTCAAATTCAAGTTATAAACATTGTTCAAAACATCAGGCTTTAATTAACTTCATATTTAAAATGCCAAAATTGTCGAATTGTTACAACTAAGTTGGAATATCAGTCTTCAAGGAAAAAGGAATGGAAGAAGACAAAGGAGGAAAGTATCGTCAATATCATGAGGTGAATGGGAGCAAAATAAACTAATTCAAAGCTCTATTAGAATATCAAATAATATGTGAGAAGTAGAGGATTGTGGGAACTTATCAAACAAAGCCAGACAAAGAACTACAGTAAGCGAAATAAAGTTCAACTTTGATGAAATTTAGTGATAACTTCTATTGAGAAAAATACTTTTCATAGAAGATCTTCATTGATAGTGGTGATCAAACAAGCCTCTGGTTGCAACTCTAGACCCCGGTCAAAACATCCGTTCAAAGAGTGATGGTCAAATAATACTTTGGTCACACTTTTGGCCCTACCCAAAGCAATCATCCAGGCGGCAACGAGCTTATTTGACTCCGTCTCTTGCCCCGCCATTGCAATCATCCAAGGGGTGACAACTAGAAAGTAGCAGTCAAAGAAGTTTTTGGTCTCGCCTAAGGTTTTGGACAAAGTAAGCATCTAGAAGATTATGAGTAGCCCTTAGTAAGCATTTGGTCCTATCCCAAAATTTGTCCAAAGTAATTTCTAAAAACAAGGATGATCTACAAAGTAGTAATATGATTACACCATTAGATCTAACCAAAATACAAAAAGATAAACAAATAAACAGGAAAATGTTGAATAACATACATAATGCCCATTGAAGATCAAATAAAAAGAGTTAATGTTATTACTACAACAAAAAATAAAGGGTAGGAAGGCAAATAATTTTCCCTGCGATCAATTCTCAAAAAAAAAAATGAATATATAAATTAATAGTTAATGTAAATCTTGGTCGAAAGTATAAGTAAATTTATTTACACCAAAATGGAATAAATTCCTATTAAGGATGAAAAAAATTAGTTTATATACACAATTAAGTTGATTTCATTGTAGATCCACTCCAAACAATGCGTAAATAGTAAAAGTAAATTGAAAAGAAAGAAATTAGAGAGGAAAGACGAAAATTCAAGGTAATTCGGTTGCTAAAGAAGCCTATGTCCAATATGCAAATTCTTTATTCACTAACTGCATATTATAAACGTTCGGAGTACAATTGATTAAAAAGGAAGAAATCCGAGTACAAAGACTGATATCAAACTCATAATAGTCCCTTTAGTGGCTGCTTGGAGTGAGGAGAAGCTTGAATATTGATTCTAGCATTGTATAACCAGATCATATTTAGATCCTTTTTATGTTGCAGGTAGTATGATAATTACATGAGTTATGATATGAGTTGGGCCAAGCCACTCCATTAGAAAACTTGTTTTGAAGACTGCAAGGCACACAAAAAAAGATGAACCCATAGGAGTTGTATAATTGGATCGATGCCGACCTATAGGAAATGGTCAGTACCGACCTAAATGCATAACTCTTATAGGGTTGCAAACTTTTGTTTTGTCTTTCTTATTTCCCTTGTGATGCTTCCTATCAAGTCTCATATCTTATGGACTTTATTTGTTAGGACTTCATATTCAGTTGACTCGAACAACAACTTGGATAAGACGACCCGTCAAAAGAAAACTCTCGAAGAAGAATAAAAAATGTTGCAAAATTGGAATATCAAAAGATGAAAATCTATTCTAGAAGAAGAAATAAAAATATTGCAAAAAAATTAAAGAAAATAAACAAGAATTAGAAATGTTTCAAAACAAACTAGAAGAAAATAAATTAAAATTCTAACGAACGATAAAAAGGATTTAGCAACTAGTCTTTAGAAGGATGATATTGAAGTTGATAATCTTAAAACCAAGTTAAATAAAATAAACGAAACATTTTGAAGTTTAACAAAGGCAACAAAAGCTTGGAAATTTGATAAAAAATTCTAAAGATTTGGGAAATCAAAATGGACTTGATTTTAAGAAAAATCAAAAGAAGTACAATACACTTTATACAAAAGTGGAAAAGCCTAAAAAGTCAAAACCAACCATTAAAGGATATAAAAATTTGGATTCCTAAAACCAATAATAATAATTAAGGAGAAATATATAGATGATTATTTAACTAATACTGTAAATAATTAAGATTATTTTCTTAAAGGTCCCAAATCCACTTAGGTATGGCAATCTTCCGTTACTAACCAATAGAACCCTTACGGAGAAATTGAATACCATTTTTTTTTTGCAGGTATCTATATCAAAATGCAAGTAGAAAAGTATATTCGATAGTGAATGCTCTAATCATATGACCGAAGATGCAAAAATGTTATCAGACATAACATACATATTTGGAGATATTTCAAAAGGATATGTGATCGATATTGGAGACTTCATTAATATTGATATATCTACGTCTACCTTGATTTCTAATATTTTACTTGTTAAAAATTTAAAGCATAATCTTCTTAGTACTAGCCAACTATGTGATAAAAGATTTCAAATTGACTTCAAAAAGGATAGTTATAATATTTTTGATGAAGATAAAAATCTAATTTTAGAAGGAATAAGAAACAAAAATTTTAATGTTTAAAATTTGAATATTATAAATAATAGTGATATTGTAATCGCAAATCATAATGATCCATGGTTACGACACAAATGATTCCATCATATAAATTTTAGGAATATAAATGAATTAGCAAAAAATTATTTTGATAGAGGTCTTCCAAAATAATTTTCAAAGTAAGAAATTTATGTTATCATGTCGGTTTGGAAAACGTAAAAAGTGTTCTTTAATAAAGAAAATGAAATTTCTTCAAAGCAACCTCTAGAATAACTTCACCTTGACTTATTTTGTAACACCCGTAAAATATACCTTAAATTGACATAGGTAATTAAATTACGAAGTAATAACAATTAATAAATTGTTAATAGACTGAAAATACAAAATTTAATAATCAAGAATTTGTTCATGAAAATATTGCCACTATATCTGTGGCGAGGTTCTAGCCTTGTTTCCATATTTTGTTTACCAAAATAGAGTTCATATGAAATAGTTAAGAATAAAACAAGTTGTGCAAAAATGATATGCACAAATCATTTGAAATTCAAACCGTAAATGTAAAACTGGAATAAAAGTAAATACCTATGGCATAATGGAATATTCCTTTTGGGTATTAAACTAGTGTATATATAAGTATATAAGATGGGGACAAAGTTGGTAATAAACAGAAAGAATTAATGAACATTAATAAGGAACTAATATAAAAAGCAACGACTAGAGGTTTGAATTCTCTACGCCCAACCCTTAAGAAGGGTCGACCCCCTTCCACAAAGGGGGATCGACTGCCCTCCTAGGGAGGGTGTCGACCTCCATTAAGGGAGAATGGTGGATGAAGGTTTAGTTTAGTTTGAGTTTTTATATAATTTTTTTCGAATAGACCGTTGAGATTTTATAAAATGAGTCTGACGATCCACACACACTACAACAAGTATAAATAAGGTTATAGCCTCTATACTCTCTTCTAAGTTCCGCCTCCATTCTGGTTCTCTCTATTGTGTTTAAATTCCGAAATTAGGTGAAGTTAAATTCTTCTTCTTCTCTAACCTATTTTCTGTATCCTCTAATCTAAGACTAGAATCTGGAATTAGATTTATATGTATATAAGATTCTAACTTGATTCTTATATATATACACAATTTAGGAGGAATAGTTGGAGTATGCTATTTTGAGGAAATAATCCAGAATCTTGTTCGATGCAACTTTTTTCTCCTCATAATTCTGTGAGTGGGAATTATATTAAGTTTACTATTTTCTATAATTATTGGTGTAGAATTTGGATTGTTATACCTAAAAGGGATTTGGCATTCTTATGAAAAAAACACATATAAATACCCCCAATCCCCTTCAAAAATGGTCAATCATGTGATAATATTGGGTTTTGGGTTATGAATATAAGAAAAATTGGATTTTTGGGTGTTGTGTGATTTTATCATTTAGTCTGATTTACTTTCTTTTTAGTAAACCTAATATATATGGAAACACGAATTTGGGTACTTTAATTTATTTATGTTTAATTCTCTATTTTTATAAAATAGACAGTTTAAACATAATAAGACATATATTAACAAAATCTTAGTTTTGTGTAAATACGTCATATGAAAGTAAAGCAGCACTAGAAGGAAATTACATATTATAGTGGCATATTACACCTTATCCTTTCTTTTATTATTGAACTAATCCTTAGAACTAAATTGCAAGTTATTTTGTTTGTGTTGTGTTACTTCCCTACTATTGATTTGAATGTGAATAAACATCATATGTTATGTTTAGAAGTTAAGGAAATAAAATTACAAAACTTCATTTTTGGTTAGGATTGACATTTTTACATTTTAGGACGTTTCTTTATGCATGCTTTAACTGTGTTTTATTTATTACTATTAATAGCGTAACTAACGTACTATAAATGCATGTTAAATGCGTTTAATTAGGAATTCGAACTTAAAATGTCCTTATAGGAAAATTTATATGTGTGTGAGTATCAAAGACTTTTTATTAATATTAATGACATACAGGCATGAGGTTGACCCCTACTTGTAGTAGAAGCCTATCTGAAACCGACCGACATATCCCGCATCTACAAGAAGTTGGGTTAATGTGAGATATCTAATACCATGGGCCATTATAATAAATACATGAAGATGCCAGGTTAAGCCCACTTGTAGTAGAAGTCTTCCCGGAACCGTCCGACAAATCCAGCATCCAAAAATAGTCAGTTTAACATGGGATGTTTAGTGTAGTAATACTTGTGCGAAGTAGGTCTACCTCGAGAAGATATTAAGTAGCTAACCTTACTTGTTTGGGTATTAAGTGGTTAGCACAAGATATATACCTAAGGTTCACTCCTTGGTTTTGGGCTAAAGTCATGAGACTCACCCTTATTAGGTATTAAGTGGTCATTGAGTTTGCCTTTCTCTTATAAACCCGTGAGATATTAAATGATCTTAATAAAACGATAAACATATGAGTGAGGTTGTTCTTCAAAAGTTGTTCGCTTCTCATCTAAAGGCTATTTGAGGATTGGCCTAGGGATGGGCTACTAAGAGTTTTTCCAATCTTGTAAAGGGAACCGCTTATCTTAGGGAAGTATTAAGTGGCTAGGAGTTCACCTGTAATGATAGCTAGATAGTAATGTATGGGTCTGTTCGGAGGATCATAAATGGCGATGAGTGTCTACTTGAAATCGGTATTAAGTGATAGATTACTATCTCTCAATTTACATTGAGAATATATTTAATAACTTTGACGATTAGAAGAAAAAGTCTTAAGTGACTAGGGTCTGCCATAGGATATTAAATGACCATTAGAATCCACCCATAAATAAATATATAAAATGGCCTTAAGTGACCGAATGGTTGTCCGCCTCGTAGGATACTAAGTGATAATAGAAATCCCCCTTGACGTATACATGTTGGCCTTAAGTGACCGTAGAATAGTCCACTAAATTAATGCATATCAAATTGTGTGTTTAATTCTCCTAGACATGACTTGATGAATTTATACTGCCAAGTATAGGGAATAAGTTCCGTTAAACTTATGTGATTTCCATTCACCAGAACTTGTTGTTCTGGCCCCCTCCTCTAAACGACATAGGTTAGTAGGTGGGAACTCTAGATAAATGACATCATGAAAACTGAAGCCTTGGCGATGGAGATTTTATTTTGGTTATTACCATTATGCTTAATAGTTGACTGTATATATGGGATATTATTAGTGTTTTGTATTTATAACATCTAAAGTTGTAATGTAACCGACATTAGTATGTTTTTATGAAATGGTACATCTATCTTGCTATTATATTTTATCCCATTCGATGTGAGATTTTGGTTTCATTTTTAGTTTCCTTTACTATTCATTTCATATAGAAACCAACGACTTGCTTAGAATGGCTCTAAGTTTCGATAGCCCTTTTCTAGGTTGAAATTTTGGCTCATTCCGTGTGGGTTGTTACGGTTGGTATCGGAGTCTAGTTTACCCTATTAAGGGGAGATTATATGTATGAGAGTCATACTTATTATTTTAAAAAGTGTTTTCAAAAAAGTTTTACTATTTATCAGTATATATTTGTTTATTTAAATTACGCATATCTCCATGGTATACTCTCTGTAGGTACTTCTAGGAAAGGCTTGATCTTAATTTTTAGAAATATCTTAGAAGCTATATAGTGATTTAGCAACTTCCTTGTCAATTTAGAAACTTGTAAGCACATAATTGTTGTAGCAACCATAAGTTGGAAAAGTGGAAAAGATTGAAACTCCTTATCTAATAGGTAATAAATGGAAGCTAATTTAGTGCTTGTTTACCATTTATGCTAGAGATAAAGAAGAAATAATTAGATTTTTTTTGAAATAGGCATCCGTTCGGAAAATCATTAGTAAGGACAAATAAATGTCCATTGCATAAGAATATTTTAAGTTTTAAGAAATAATAGAAGTACATCTTTTGTTAAATGGTATAAACCTCTGTAATGAGAAATATGGAATTTCAAAATTTGAAAAAAGAGTGCTAAGTGGTAAATAAGTGAAATGATACAAGAAACGAATGAAATTAATAAGATAGTTAAGACCATTTATGTGAAGTTATGAATATTCGACTTTGATTAAGAAAATAAATGCCCATAAGAATGAGAGTTACTTAATTAGATAAAATGGACATAATGTACATTTATAAAAGAAGCAATTAAGGATATCAAGAAATGGAATAATAGCAAGAAAGAAAGGGACAAAATTCCATACAACAGTGTGTCACAAGGATTATAGGTAAAATAAAAAGTTTAGACGAAGAAAATAAATTTGTTTTTAATTTTGCAAAAGGATTTGCAAAGAAAACATACAAAAATGAATTCTTGATAGTGCCACAAAATTATCGATAAAAAAAATCAAATAAAACGTGAAATATTTTTGCAGATAAGCTTAAGTTATGAAACTTTTCCAAAATAGGAAGATGTTGAAAAATAAATTTTTTAGAAGTAAACATATTTCTAGAAGGCTTTAGAAAAATATTATCATCTTCTCATAGACAACAAATTAGAAAATGTAAATTTTTGAGAAAACAGAAGATGAATCTTTTATAATGAACAAAAAGTTAATGATGAACTAAAAAGAAAGTTTGCACTCATAAGTCATAAGAAAAATAGAAAAGAAAAGTGAGTTTTAGAAAGCGACAAACAATGACAACTATAGTGGTAGATTTATAATTGTCATAGTCTCGATACGGCGGCTTTTAAAATTAGACGAATAAAGGATTTAAGCTTTTGTTTTACCCGTATTTTCTATGTTAAGTTTCACATGAAATAAATTAATTAAAAAGATTTTTTTCTTCAAGGTTTTATACTAATTATGAAAATGAATTCAATAATTAAATGAAAATAAAGAAGTTTGCATAAGCATCAGATAGGATAGACGGAAAAAGAAATACTCATTTAAAAGAAAATGGAAACAAAATTAGTTACTAGAATTTGGGTAGAATGAGATAGCAAAATTTTCAATTAATAAAGAATATATGTAGAAGTAATAGTAAGAGTAGAGAAAATGGAAACTGACTACTCTAATTAATTAATTTAGTAACTTATGATCATTAAATGAACTTTTTAAAGCACTCTTATTTTGCAGATCAAGTGTGTATGTGTGTATATTTGTAAAAGCATTCATGAATAATTAAGGCTATTCAAAATTCGAACACGGATTAATGTGAAATTTGATATGAGTATGCTTGCATTACAATAAAAGATTTAAAATGTAATTACTGAAATAAGTTATTAAACTTTATTGCTAAAATGAATACAAACTTTTAGTAATATTTTAAATGTATTTTTAAAAGTAGCACTATGATTTGAGGATATAGTAGTGAATGCTATTAAAGAATTAAACTGCCATATAAATGTATATTTAATTATGGGTCTTGTTTTCAAATTAAAACGAGCATTTGTTTTGTTAAAACCATAAAAAAATCGCTTTTGAAAAGTATTTAAGGATAACTTTTAAATGCTAATGAAGACAAGTGTTAAAATAAGAGAAGTTATCACTACGCCATAGATGGCCTATCGCAACGAAAATCCATGGTGTTGCTAGCTACAACGTTGCCATTGCTATGCAGTTTTTTGTCTATTGCAACACACGCTTCAGTGCGTTAACATAGATACCAACATGTGTTGCAGTAACTATAGATATATTTTATTAAAAAGTTAATAAATTTATCAATCCATATGAATACAATCCAACAGCCTATGTTACCGATCCACGTCAATCCATTTTCCTCAACCACGTCAATCTATTTTCCTTTACCGCCTGCTTTACCCCTAAATTTTCATTTCCCTCTACAACCTAATTCACGCTAATTTCATTTCCCTCTAAAACCTAATTCCTCCCTCTACTTCGCCTGTCTCTCTGTAAAATTCCACCGTCTCTTTTAAATCTGAAACTACTACTCCATCAATCAACTCCTTGCCGCCTTAATCGAAGGGGAGAAGCTATTTTGTTCTGTTTTTTATATATGAAACTACAAGTAAGAGTTTTGGTCTTATATACTTTAGTTTTTTAGATCTGAAACTACGAGTAAGAGTTGTGATGAATTGAAGGGGAGAAGCTGCCTATTCTATCATTATTATATACAATAGTGTTTTAGGTATCGTTTGCTTTTACCACTAAATATACTTCTGAAATCATATTTTTTCAGCGTTCATAAGATGGGAACTTGTTTGTATCTCTTATTTCTTCAGTGGTATGCAGTCAATTGCTGGTGCTACTTTCTTCACCGATTTGAGGTTTTTTGAGATCGAAAAATTGTGTGAGCCTCTGAATAATTTTTCTTTGAAAATTCTTTTGAAATGTTGTGTGGATCGATCTACATTGCCAGTAATGAATGGTGTGATAAAATAGGATTGTACTCCTTATTTAGCTCTGGAATCAAGCAGAGTTGAATTTAAGGTCCCCTTGTGTCATTTCTGGAGATACTGACAATTGTTTCTTGTTGCCAAATACAGATTGAATAATTTCTGGAAACAATTTATTTTCCCCTTGTGAAAATTTGGAAGTAGAAGAAGCCAGCTAGATGACCACTACTTTCATCTTGATATATTTTAGGGTCATTGTTCCTCGTAATTTTCCATCTCCAAGCCAAGCTTTAACTTGCAGAAGTAGAAGAAGCCTGCTAGATGACCACTAGGCATGGAGTGGTTTAGAGTCCACTGGTGCTAACTCTATTTCGTTGGTATTTAAGGTACCCATCTTTTTTTTGTGTTATTAAGCTAACTATTTTCCTATTTGGTTATACGGATTTGCAATGTTGGTGTTGTTGTGTCTAAGGGCATCTGTTTTAGCAATTCAAGTCTTGAGAATGGGGAAGATGATGTTATGGGTTGTCATTTAGAATATCTACATGTAAGTCTGGGCTTTATGAGTCTGCCATCTTTAATATGGCGAAGCATTTCCTTTCGGAAATGCTACACTCCTGGCTGTTGATAAGTACTGGGATTTGAATATGGTTATATTGACTCATATTACTCTGCTGTCACCACCAGTCAAGTGTCTAGTGCGCCGACAATGAAAAATCAATCATCTGGTATGTCTGATCAGTTTTCTTAATGTTGGATAACTCCGAGTGTGATTAATGCCAGTGAACACGAAATTGTTAGTTTTAACATGTGATTACTCACAATGGTAACAATCACTATGCACGCCTAATTGGTTTTAAAAATGCCGACAACTTGTCTTACCGTGTAACGGCCTTGGGTAAGAGTACTGAGTAATGCCATCAAGTTTTAGAAAATATAATAGCATCATACTTTTGTGCTATAGAAAAAAATTGTTGAATGCCTTTGAATCATGTTATAAAAGGCAACATGTTGTAAAGCACATTGTGCTGCAGCTGCATCATAACTTGTCCTACTACTGTAAAAGGAAAAATATATATATGGTGAATGTTGATGCACAAAGTTTTAGATATATGAACTATTGATCAACTTTGGTTGAATATTTTCAATTAAGATATGGTTCCTGCTATGTAATACACCACACACTTGCAACATGGCTATCGTACAAAACAAAACCACATTTCATGTTAGTGTAAATTTTAATAAATTTTGTGCTAGTGCTTTTTATTTTAGAGAGGACTAAATAAAAAATTAATGAACTTTAGCCAAACATTTCTACTCTTGCACTTAAAACAATTTCTGCTATATTTAACTAGCTGCTTGAACACCTGTTTTGTGTTGAAATGTGCACATGTGCACACATGCTTCATTGTCTCACCATTTTGAACATGCTATTGCCATCTCGACCAATTTTGTAGTTCACCATTTAACTGACTTGATCACTTGTATTTGAGCTGATCTACCATGTTAGCACACCTGAATTTGAACCATGCATTGTTCATGTATATGCAAGTTGTCATCTTTGAATGCTTGTCTTGAATTGCTTGACCATGTTTTGACAGTATTAATGTAAGTTGCAATGTAGTTCCTAGTATTTACAGTATTAATGGGATTTGTCTTTTTTTATTTTGTACAGTTTGTGCTTCATTTGAATGCTTTTATTGAAATAACATAAGCTTCCCAGTGCTAAGATAAAGCGCTTTCTAGCTGCAGACATGGATCGGACTACGCAATGAATTTAGGTAGGGGAATTGTGTAAATGATAAAATCGCTGCACTGGTGTTTGTTGTGTTTGTTCAGTTCATTTGAATATGTATTTTTCCTGTTTCTGCAGGTTCCAAACATGCTTCCTCTTAACGCATATCGCTGCACTGTTGTTTGTTCAGTTCATTTGAATATGTATTTTTCTTGCTTATGGTTGTTTGTGTGAGTTTGCATGAGTGTCTAGAGTGACAACATAGTGAGGAATATATGTAAATGTGAATGGTTGTGTAATATACGAGTGAATGTACAATAGTGGAGTCAAAAAATTTGTACCATTTGAAATTTTGAAATAAAATATTTATTTGAATAAAATACTATGCTATAATAATATTTATTATAATATTATGAAATCTTTTATTAATAGCAGTTGAGATGTAATCACTTTTAGCAGTTATAAACCAAAATGTAACAACTGCTAGAA
This sequence comes from Allium sativum, assembly GCA_030737875.1. Taxonomy (NCBI): domain Eukaryota; kingdom Viridiplantae; phylum Streptophyta; class Magnoliopsida; order Asparagales; family Amaryllidaceae; genus Allium; species Allium sativum. The sequence continues at coordinate 1,008,748,846 of CM060916.1, forward strand.
ACAGTTGTAAAAAAGGTTGACTTTATTATGATTGCCAGCTGTATTAGACATATTACAACTGTTTTTGGCAGTTGTGAAAGGGTATTTTTTGCTGTAGTGGTACATGTGGCAGCACCTGTATTGATGTTACCATAAGATCGCAAAGGTGTTGCCTTTGACTCTAAGGCAACGCGGCAAATGACAACCCCGAAAAAGTGTTGCCATAGATCATTTTTTGCCTATAGCAACACTTTTTGGCACCTATTGCGCCACTTCTTTGGGGTTGCCGTAGGCCATCTATGGCGTAGTTTATGATGAAATTACTGATGCTAGCTTTAACAAACAGTCCTCCTTCAACTCTTCTGCTTCTCTTCTTGCTTTCAATGAGCTAAAAGCTCTATTAACACGTAGGAAGAAAATTGAGTAGTTAAGAGGAAAATGCCTTCTTGAAGGTTAATGTTTGTGAGTGCCTTTTCTGAGTCACTTGTGCCTCAAAGTCATTTCCTGATGACGAATCCTTCTGTTCTTTACCTTTTGGATAATTGTACTTGGTTATTTCGTATGTTATGTTTAGTTCATAAGTTTTGATTAATGCAATGGTTTTTATAACGTAACTTGGCACATTTATGTCTTTCCCTACGTGGAATAACATTCTGTTTCCTTTTAGTGCACGAACCACTTTAAAATTTCAATGTAGTAGACAAACTTTCTGTATATCGCCTGTATTGCTTGCTTTTATTATTTGATACAACTAAAGTGTTACGGATCACTTTAAAAACCGAGACTTTGCTAAAAAACAGAGAAGTTATTTTACTCTTAATTTATGTATTTATGAATGTTTAATTAATGTTACCCAAACATTATAATTTAAAAAGAGGTATTTATTGTACATCAATGAAACATTTCGTAAGAAATGAAGGAATTTATTTTTAGGTATGTTTATGTAAAAGATCCACGTAAACACATTGCGAAAATAAGCAAAATTTCACTTTGTAAAGGACTTAAATTTTATAAGAAAATGAAAATTTAATACTTCAAGTTTTAATGGAACATGAAAATGTGAATTTTTAAATTCAGTAAATTTTGGTGAGTTGTTATACTAATGAAAAATATATGTGAAAATGATAGTAGCATATAAATGTATTGATTTTGTGTCACTGTTAAGATTATACTTTTGTAAAATAAATAAATTTCGATAAATAAGGATAGTAGATTAGATAAGTTAGAGTTAGATTCTAGGATTAGATAAGAATAAGTTGTACAACCTAATCTGCAAATTTTTGTGTCCATCCAAAAATCTATATTAGTGTGACGACCCAAAAATTCCTACCTTTCGAATCTACCATAAGCCATACAAGTCTGATCCAAAAGGAAAAAAAATTCGGATCGTTATGGGTTATAAAACATCAGAACGAAAACACAAAAGAATATTTTATTGTTATTACAACAATTTTACATTAGAGTACAAGAATATATGTGTTAGGACTTATGGGTTACACTCTCTATCCACATGCATGTGTTAGAACTTAGGTAAGGGTGTTAAGGAAGAGGAGGAAATGTGTGATGAAGTACCATGAGTTGCCTAATTTGTAGGAGATGTGGGAAATGGTGTAGAAATAAAATGATTAATTTTAGTAAATGTTTAATTAACCTTAAGGTGTACCTTAGGAAGGTGATATCTTCCTTTGTAAATTAATTTAAATTCTATAAAATCATTAGTACATGTTAATAAGTCATTTAGGTTGTCATTTATCATTTTATCAATATTTTCCAATTGTTCAGTATTACCCAAAACTGCTTAATTTCAAGTCAAATCCCAATAAATGATTCATATACGGTTTCAACTCGTATGATCAAACCGTAAGTCAGATCAATACGAAATTTGAAATCCTACTATATTTCATTTATATGGATCCAAAAAAATTGGTTTCGTCGAATTCAGAGACTATTTGAAAAATGACCTTATTTCTAGCTTTTATTGAATTCTAACCGATTTTCCAACATGCATTTATATTACATATGCTTACTCACTAACTCCGGTTGACCTGAAATTTGAAACTTAACAATATTTTATTATTCCGGATCCGACGAAAGTGGTTTTGTCGAAATCCGAGTTCGTTTACAAAATGTCTATTTTTAGGATATTGAAATAATATTAAAATATCAAATTTTAGTATATTTACCTTTAAATAACCTTTAAAAGTTCACTAATCTAATTTAGATTCATATTTTAACTTGACCAGAAATTTGAGTCATTACATTCTCCCCAAGTTAAAAAAGATTTCGTCCTCGAAATCGTAGACGGAACTGAAGGTCATTTACTTAACCAAGTCAACCTTCAATATAACTTAAGTTCTTTAACTTTTTCAGTTTATAAGAACTTCCCAGTTTCTCAAAATTTGGCTAACACCTTCAATTTTTGAAAATTTTCACCATAACCTCCTTTGTATAGGTCAATCGGTACAACTATAACTTGCCTTTCTGGGCTCTCATCAATCAAAAAAATCCTAAAAAGGCATGTCAATCTGCATGCCAATCGGCTTATAAAATCATCAAACCTAATTGATACAACAAATATGTACCTTTGTGTCGGGCTTTCGATCTTATTCCTCTTATTAGCTTCCATTCAATGACCTATCCAATATACATATGTCTAATTCCAACCAATTTCCAACTCAATTTGACACTGACGTTAAAATCGACTCATCTCTACTTATTTTCCGCTCTTATTTTTGTTTTATTATTCCAATCTTATTTAGCTTCATTTAAGTTAAGTTTTAATTCCTTTGATTCCTTTTGTCTTTTCTGTCTATTTAACTTGTAATAGTTAAATTTAAAGCTCAAACCATCCTAATCATTTGAAAAATTACAAACATTAATTTTGGACCAAGTTCTTGGTTCTCACACCAGTCGATTGGAATTATACTGTCATCCCACATTCGAAACTCGAAAATAAGCACTGATGATTAGGGTTGTCAATGGGTCATGTCGGGTTTGAGTCCGGTCAAGTCGGGTTGATTTATAAACGGGTCGGGCCAACCTATTTATCAAACATGTCAATTTTACCCTACCCTAACCCGATGCATTTATAAACTAGTTAGCCCGACCCGATCCTTGTAACCCGTTTAACTAAACTGGTCGTGCCGAGTTTACCCGTTTGACCTACCGACGAATATTGCTCACTAATATAAAGGGCAAAAGAACCAAATCATCAACATGCAACACTATTATACAATCACCAATAGGCAATAAGTTCCAAAATCACCAAGCAACACATATATAAAGCATGAATTCGCCATATTGAAGAATGATTCTCCATACATAAGAATATATGATATGAGCATACTGCATACATAAATACTAACAGTATGGAAGAGATATAGTAGTTATAAGTGAAATATAACTAACAACATACAAGAATAAATTAGTAAAATATAACAGCATATACAAGAATATATGAGCATACTGATTACAATTTGGTTCGGCTGGTCAACCCTAAACCCACCCGCCTATAAACAGGTCAAATTCGGGTTAACTCAAAAATGACTCGCCAACTGAAAGGGTTAGGTTAACCTACTAATTTCCATGTGGGTTTTAGCTTGGGTTTCGGGTCATGTAGGAAACTGTAGTCCTACTAATGTTGCTGGCCAGTCACCAATAGAATCATCCTCAAGCGACTAGAGGTTGACTCTATATCTACCCAGTATATTCAAGACTCCGTATATACGTCAGCCTAGCATATATTCAAAATCTTCTTATACTCGATAGTCCAACCTTAAATCAAATAAAATACTCAAGTTTTTATTACAAATTATAATCTTTCATAATCTAATTCATGTATATGTGTATATATATATATATATATATATATTCAAAAGGTGGATTCACCTCAAAAACAGCTTGGGAAAACACTCGAAATAGAGATAATTAGGTGAATTGGAGTTTAACTGTTTGGGATTCTGCTTTCAATCCTAAAATGTCTACCACCTTTTACAAATTTATACTTCAACGACTTCCTACCAGAGATAGACTCTGTAATTGGTGGATTACTAATGAATTACAATGTGTCTTATGTTACTCAAATGACGAGAATCATGATCATCTTTTCTTTGAGTGTGACTATTCAAAAGCAGTTCTACATTACTGCTTCAGTTATTTCAAAACTACAATAGAAAGCTCTCAAATTTAGGAAATTGTTAATTACCTGGCCTTCAACAATCATGTGATAAACTTGGGAACCAAACAAGGGATCCATCGTTGCATGTGTTGTTTGCATGTTATGGAGAGAGAGGAATCACAGAATATATGAGAAGAAAGAGAGAAATGTGTTAGTCTTAAGCAAATTATTGGTGAACGAAATTTGTTAAGATGAACACAGGATGTGTATGGAGAAGCGGATCGTCGATCGACAACGGAAGAAATTCCCGAAACCAGCTATATACTACTACAAAAGTGGGAAAATTCGACATAAGTTTTATGTGGTTTTAGATCGAAAAAGCGTTGCATTTTCCCGTTTTATCAAATAGGCAACACCAGAAGGGCATGGCATCCGCGGTCGTTGCCTTAGCCCTCTAAGGCAACACTTTTGCCCATCTACTACCATGGAAATAAAGTGTTGCATTATAGACGTAATGCAACACTATTTGCATGTAATGCAACAATATTCATTGAGCATTAGTTAGAGCCTGGCTACCAGGTCACGCTAGTGGGGCCACGTCAGCTGCCTACGTGTCACACGACACGTCAGCTCTCCACATCAGCTGCCCACGTGTCACATGCCACGTCAACTATAGGGTCTATGTGCCATGTGGAATTACTACTATTTTATGTAATGCAACACCACTGTATTATGGAATGCAACACCATTATCTTGAAATAAAACATTAGGAAAAAAGCAAATGCAACAGTAAAAGAAGGCAAATACAACGCTTTAATTATAAATTTTGCAATACCAGTTTCGTGCATAGAAGAAACACATCCAAAACATTCATCATCACATTCAAACCATCCAAAACATTCTACATACCATACCAATTCTTTAAATATAACACACACGATCAAATACATAATTTAAAAGTACAATTCAAATATTCTACATACCACAAGTGCCAACATATACCACCTTCAATACAAGTACTAACAAATATGATCAGTGTGCATTCTATAAAGTAATAATGCCATGAACCAAAAATTGTATCTCTCCATGCCATTTCAGGTCCACCACTTGCCGGCTGTATCTCTCCTCGTCATTTCAGATCCTGTAATTTGATTTTCACAAGTTATTTGATAGTGCATCCGTGCATGTATATCATTTAAATATATCACAACAATTAACCATCTGGCCATCTTAACTTATAAATCTTATGCATACAGTTATAACAATTGACCATTCACCGTTGGTCACTCGTGCCAGCTCAGAATTGAGTATGCTTCGTCTACTGTGCATAACATATTCAGTTTGTATAACACCCTACAGTGGGTCCCTCGCATACCCTTTCAAGCTTCAGAACATCATTATCTCCATATCCCCTAAACCCCAAGCTTCAAAAGTTAAAAAAAAAAACAATGGAGGACTCGTCGCTATACATCACTGCCACTGTTCTTAAAGGACATTGGAATGTTTAAGCTATGCATCACACGCTTCAGGTGACTCTGAATCATAATTCGTGGCCTATGCGGGTAATACCCAATAACTCTTTTCTAGTATCATCCCCATCTTACACCAAGCATGATCGTGCGCTAATATTGAAAGTTTTAACAAAACCTGGAGGTGCTATTTACCTGCAAGCATGGTCTGATGAAGAATTTGAGCCTGAACCAGCGTTAGAAGTGGAATCATGGGCTAAAATTGATGGCTTTCCTGAGTTCCTAAAGAATAATTTTCCTGCTGTTGAAGAACTAATGAAGCCAGTGGGACGTGTGCTTGCAATTGATGACTGTAACTGGTCTCATTATGACCATAGATCTTTCTACCTGAAAATGAAATTTTATGAAGGCATTGGCTTTATCAATACTTTTGCCGCTCAATTCAATAACAAGGTTCACTTCATTAAGGTTCACCGTTGTACCCTTGCTCATCCTGGAACAAGGCCTGAACTTCTTTTTGTGAGCAATAAGAAGGAACATGTGGTTCCATGTTTGTGTGATTACAGAGTGGAAATGGATTCAGATGAAATATTTGACGCAATGATACATGAAGCTGCTTTGCTGCCCCCTTGCCAAGCTTATTTCCTGAAGTCACCCATGACATACATGTTGATAACCAAGCCCCAATGAATCAGAGGAATGATTAGTGGGTAGATTTTGAAGTTGATCAGGAATATGATTGGCCAAACTACCTCACCCCTTTTCCTGATGCTGCGAATCTATCACATGCGACTTCTCACTTCAGACTGGCTCTCCCACAGCCGCAAAGCCCTAACGAATCTGTTGGAAGTTCCACAACCCCGCAATCTGGTATGAACTGTTGCTACTATAATGTCATTTTTTGGGTGTCTATATATGTATGTATAAAGTTAACTTTTGTTGCCCTGCTCTGGTATGAACTGATACGTGATACTATATATGACAGCTTTATGATACTTTTTTGCCCTAACCTAGTATGAACTGATACGTAGTATTATGTATGCCTGCTTTATGATATGTAGCAAGGCATAATATGGATGCATACTTGAAGTGAGCTCAGTTTGCAAAACCGAGCATATGTTTCCAAAATCGAAACATTGAAATTAGTAGTTTCCAAAGTCAAATGGAAAATATTTGTGCCTGTAGTAGATTAGATATGGGAGAACGACTCGTCCGGATCGGGAAATTGATAGTTTCCAAAATCAAATGGAAAATACCTGTGCCTGTAGTAGATTAGATACGGGTGAACGACTCGTCTGGATCAGGAAATTGGTAGTTTCCAAAGCCTCTACACAAACACACCGTAGTGCAAACACATTGTAGTAAGTCATAAAAATTAGTATCTACTGACCCATGTATAACAAATAAGTTTACTCATATACCATATATAACATATAAGTTTACTCATATACAAATGTTTGTATTTGAATAATAAACTATGAAACCTTTGTTCCTAAATAGAACTGTTTTCTACACATGTATTCATATCACAAAACCTCAAGCATACAATTATATGTTAATGTAAATGAACCCAAGTTGCAAATCAGTTTTGACAGTAAAGTGATTTACCTTTATATAAAAATACCCTTACTTCAAAGGTTTTTGCATTGTATGTTAGTGTACTTGTCAAGACTCTACTTATTTCATAATCAGTGTATAAAAAACCGAAAACATGTTGTTGATAACCACACACTCACCCAAAATATATATATATATTTCACCATGCATCATCCGTTATGAACTTCATCCATGCATCATCTTTGTCATCTTCATCCACGCACGAAGATGAGCTCATCGGACCAACATCAGGAGACATGTTTTGGTATTGATCGTTATTGATATTATCACTAGTGATTGCTTGAGAGCTCTCTATTATTGCTATGTTATTACATTGTCCATGGCCCTCTATTACGAGCACACAACATTTTTCTTGAAAACTCTACATAGTGCATACGAGTCCTGCAAACCCATAGTATCTTTGCATTCCTTATCATCACGCCCATGCATAACCAAGTTAGTCCTCATTCCTTAACGAGCTCGACCTCTATAATAAACCAATGTCTTTTTCATGCCAATAGCCCGGTTCCGATAACAAAGCCGCCTGTCTTTTCCAGTAGATTTCCAGTATCCTGCTCTAACTGCTCTGTTCATTCGAAACCCATTTGGGTACTTCCGATCTCATGGCCCCAAAAAGTACCACTCAGTATCCCTACTTTGTAGAATTGATTTTTCTGACAAATCCCATGGTTCACATTTATGAAGACCAACCTCAGGAACAATATCAAGCTCAATGTTGAGACCATGAACCTTCCTTCTAAGATAATAATTAACAAACTCCTCGTTAGTTGGGTGAATCCTAAATCCTGGTGGCAAACCCACCGACGCCATCTCCTTTTTTTGGTTTTTTGCTGGGTACAATTTTAGAATAAACCTCTTCAGCATAATCGCACATCCCAAATCAACGATCAAATCGCAACTAATTACTCATAATCTAATCTTTCACCGACTAATCACTCATAAACGAATGGGTTTTCCTAAGTTTGGGATGTCCACGCAACTAATTACTCATAAGCGAATGGGTTTTCCAAAGTGCAACAAATGAACTAATTACTCATAATCTAATCTATATTAAGCTCAACTAATTCCTAGTACTATCCAAACTGAACATGAGGGAAATAACTGGTGATGTCAACGCCCTGAGCAATCAAAGCTAGAAAGCATTTCAAAGATTCAACCTTTTCTCAATAAAATTTGTTATCGAGGCGAGGAGCGATACTGACGTGAATTTAGGTTTAAATTTTTTTCAATAGTAAAAAGGGGGAAAGAACGATTAGACGATAGAGAAGAAGAATGATTTATGACCAGATTATTTTTACATTATTTCATGAAGTGAGAAAATCGCACCAAAATTTCATTAAAAAAATGCAATGAGGTTGCTGTCGTTGATTGGATGATCGCTAATGTTAAGAATCATCAAAACCATAGATTGGTTTGAACAGTTGGATTAATCTTGCATCTACGGTTTGGATTTTGTTTATGCCGATAACGCGGATCACTAAGCTGGATTGTATATATGTAAAGCTATGCTTTTTACTGGTGTTGGACGTCAAAATGCTAGAATTCCCACCGCAACAGTGCATTCACGTCTAATGCAACAACATATGAATATTGTTGTAGAAGATCAAAGAAAGCATAGCTTTCGCCACACTTTTCATGCAACGCACACAAATTAGTGTTGAATATACCCACTTTTGTAGTAGTGATATGAATGTGGACCTGCAGCCGCCATTAAGGGAAATAGAAAGAAGACGAATAGTTGTTTTTAGAGTGGGTTAACTGATGTAAAGTTTAATTTGGGAATTATTTTAGTTTGAATGCCAAGTGGGCTGATGGTCGTACTTTGTAAATAACTTTTGTCAATTTTGCCCAATAAAGATTAACCAGTCAATTCCAAAAAAAAAGAAGAATATATATATATATATATATATATATATATATGCAAATCCATCTTCACCGATATATATATATATATATATATATATATATATATATATATATATAATACTCTTGAAACTCAATCCAGGGTCTAGGGCATTATTAACCCTATCTCAAATGAGTTATTCAAATAGGATATTACTAATCCTAACTCTGATTGTAACGACCCAGATTTTCAGGTCATTGAATTCGAATATTTAAACTGTTTTAAATATTATATTTATAATATTAATCGATTATAATATTTAATTCGTTAATAAAACGACGATGGAACATTTAAATTCATATTTAATTTAAAACGAACTCGAAACGGCGCAGTAGTTCGTAATATTGAGTTTTGAACTTTAACTGAATATACATAATCCGTTTTAAGCCGGAATTCTGTGAAAACATTTGAATCTATTAGATTATAATTTTCTAATGGAAGAGAAAAATCGAGATTTCAGCTTATATATTATGAGTTATATCCAAATAAAATTTTAAAATAGTCGCTATGGATTCGTTTATAAATTATAATGTTTATTTAATATATTCAAAAGGAATTTTTATATATTTGGACATGCTTAACTCGAAAAGGTTAATGTTGAGTATAATTCCATATAGGTTTATTGTTGAAATGTATATTATTTTATTTGGAGGTATACGACAATAATATTTTATTATTATTTAATTTATTTGTTTTGGAGTTTAATTATATTATATCGATATTATACAAGTATTATAAACAAAGCTATATTTTTTTATTTTTTTCAAACGATCTCTGTTTTCGATGAAATGAATTTTATTGGAATACGTATAGCTAATTATTGCCAGTGTTTCAGTTTAGAGCCAATCAGAGTTATTTTGTCGGTGCGTGGAATTTAAATGTCAACCGATAAATAAATTGAAATTAAAATAAAGTTGTTGTGCAAACGGAATTCATTTTCAACAAAATTAATTTTATTGGATCCGGAATGACAAGACGTAACAGGCTAACAACGTGTCTGTTTTCATTGTGTTTGGAGTTGGAGTGCGATGGTACGTATATTTAACATACAACGTTAAATAACGATGAAATTTTACAATCATAATAAATAAATAAATATACTTATACCCTAATCAAACACAGTTAGCTATTCTTTAACTTACCCGTGCACATGATACACTATCCTATCTTGTACCCAAAAACATTACTATTATCTTAAGCTTTCCATACACATGCCTAGGTTTGAATCTATGCTGCCTACCCTAATTTACACCAGAGCTAAGATGTGAAATTTCTCTTGAGTAATCTCTTGTTGCCTAACGCCCAAAGGCACATTGTATGAAGTCACAATCAAGCAACTTATCCTTCGTTCTACAGCCTACCTCTTCGAAATGTACATGGCTAAATTTGGGAAAAGGGACACTCTAATGTACAACAACAACCTAAGTATTTAATACAAACACGTACAAGTCTAACCTCTACATCGGGCCTTTAATTAAATCATTATCTATGAAATGGCATAGCAGACCTACCTAAACTTCCATCACCAGCTGGAATTAACACAGCTATACTACATGCCTACCCAAAATATAGTCCTTCCTTCCGTTTTCAGTTCCATCAACGAGATGGAAGTCACAAGCTGGAAAAGAGAACTCATGCAAAGCAACATCACCAGTTTAGAAGAGATGCAGACTATCCTACCACCTACCAAAATAGACACTATTCTTATCCAAATATATCTTCTCCTATAAATAGGCATACCACCGCTGCATGTTGTTTCATTAACCCAGACTTTCTTTTCACCAAAACTACATGCCTCTATCCCATTTTTTTAAAACCAAACTCCTCTATTTTCATTTAGTATATTCAACCTCCTCGTCCTTTTTTCTGCCAAACTGTCAACGTGAGGGGAGGGAGACTGGTCTGCGGCGATGGCTCGCCAGGCTCAGGCGAAGGCAATGGGTGCAGTTCATGGGTAGCAAGAGAGGGTATTGTTCGTAATTCGTATATACAATAAAAAAAAATCGAACTACACTCCACTAAATAAATTCAGAACCCCTTATCCCTTACGAGTTTGTAAATGTTGTCAATAGAAGAATCGATGTAAATAGTGAGGCGCAAGCATTAATGGAGTCAACTGGAACACAGGAGTCGGTGGAGGTGATGTCTGGCGTTGGTGTGGCATCTGTTTTGGGATGTAGTGAAATGATGTTGTGGGCGGTGAGACAAATGGTTGAGGAGAGGAAAGAATGGACGTCGCAAGCAGGTGATCTAGTAAGGAGCAGGTGGACGCAAATTTCCAGGATGATGTCGAGATGAAGGTTGAGGGTAGGGTGGCAAAGAGGGGTCAGTGAGGAGAAGAATGGTGGAGACGGTTGGTGGAATGGTGGAGAAAAGAAGGAGCAGGAGGTGTTGAGTATTCGGCCATGGAATAGTAATGTAGAGCATCGGTTTTTTTTATTGTTTTCGAGCGGTGAAGAAGCACCTGTAGAGGATTATACGGGTGCGTGGGCTAATCTATCGTGGGCCTCAAGACTTTGTGTTTAGGTTATGAGAAAAAAACTACGGAGGGAAATTGGAGTAGTGCATGGGGAAAGAATTGGTGGCGGTACTGTTCAACGTTAGGTAGAAAGAAATGGGCTGTGAAATGATGCTAGGATGAAGAATGTGTTACACACTGAAGAATGGAAGGTATACACACACATATAATATTTTGTATAAGCCCAAACAATTTATTTATGGCCTGATTTAACTTAACCATTTAATTAGTAAATTGATTTACATTTAATTAAGGTATTAATTTAAATTAAATTCAACCATAACTAATCATTTATATAACACGCACATATGTCAACAAAGTTCTACCAAACAAGAAATATTGGAATAACCTTGATGAACGCTTCATTCTAGAATCGATTTGGACGCATTCAGAAGCAGCCGGAGATTTCAGTTAAATTAAACGCATGTTTAATTTAACTGAAATTAGTCATTATCTCGATGAAAGGAATCAAAGTGAGTTTAACTCACTTAGTAGTCCCACTTATATTTATATAAGTTTCGGGTTATGTTTGCTAATTGTTGATTGATTTGGTGATTGTTTGAATATATGTTGAATATTTTTATATAACTGGTTTAAATTAAACATTCGTTTAATTTAATCAAACTCAATCGTTATTTTAACGATTATTTCCAAACGAGATAACTTACCTTGTTGGTTACGTTTATAATATTATAAACGTATTAAATTTAATTGGATGCTTGAACAGTTATTATTAGTTAACTGTTATCGGTTGTATTAATTATTCATGTTTATTGTAAATGGATTGTTTTATTTTAGGTAACCTATTTGGATCCAACTGGATTCCTCAAATTTATTGTTTATTTTCATATTGTCATTATATGAACTATTTATCCAATATGATGGGATTATTGATTTGATCACCGATTGTGAATCCAAATTCAACATGGTTTGATATTAAGTAATAGGCAGTATTGTTGAGGAATTAATAGTAGATGGCTCAAATATATATTGTTTTAAAAATATTGATTTACCGTCAGGTAAATCGATAAAAATGAAGTTATAAATTTTATTTATGACTGAAGATCGATTTTAAAAATCTATTATAGTAATAGAAATTTATAAAAGGATATGATTTATTTATTTAAGTTATAAGCAATTATTAAATGGTTTTATAAAGCCGTTTCTTATATAAATAAGATTGGTAAGAAAGTAAGCAGGAATTAACGTAACGACGAATAACCGAGATTAATTGTTTTTAAGAACAATTAAAATGGGATTGTTTTTTAGAATGATTATTAATTTAATAATAATCAAAGTAAATGGAATTATTCTAATTAATTATATTATTAATTAATGTAAAATGGAAAGGGCTAAGTGGAATTGATTAATGAATAATCATGTTTAAAGGCTGCGTTAACTAAGATTGTTCTATTAAATTGGTTTGTTAATTTAATGAGAGTAGTTAATGGTGAAGTAAGCCAGATTTATTTTGACAAATGTTGAAGCTTGATTATTAGTTATTTAATAATAATCAAAGTGATAATCTGGGAATATAAATTGAAGTAATGGAAATCCATGGAGTTCTAAAGCCATGTTTATAGTTTAACGAATATTTAAGCGATTTAAGGTTTATAATAATATAAGTTATGTTTAAATCGAAGTTTCTATTTAATTCTTATTGAATTATATTTAATTGGATTCTACAAAATCCAAATTAGACGAAGTTATAAAACCCAAATTTTTTATGAAATATGTTTTTGGAATGAGTTATTAGAATGGCTTATGAGTGGAAAAAAAATCCAAGATATGAAATTTAAGAATAGGAATCTAACTAGAGATCAGTTATGTTAAATGAATTTTTTGAGTATTGATCTGATGTTGGTGTCGGCCTTCGAGGTTGATATTTAGAGAATCATTTTCTTACTAATTTACGGTTAGGGAATGAGGAAGGTATGAAATGGGAATGAAATGGAAACAAAAATGGAAATCCAAGTTTGAATTAAAGTGGGTAGGCGAGTTGAGTTACAATGTGATATAAATTCGCTATATTAAATGAGAGATGAGTTTTCATCAAGGTATAACTAAAATGATATTTGTTTTGATATTGGAAAATGAATATCGGTTTTTGTATTAAAATTGATATCTATCTTAAGATAAGAATGTTGTCGATCAAGGTCGGAGAGGTAATTAAAATACCCCAACTTGAATGACTTCAAGATTATCGGAGGATGATATTAATTGTAATAGTGGAAGTGTTAGAAATGATTTATTCTAGGAAATAATAGTGTAACGTTATTTGAAGAATTTGAAAATATATATGATGGGGTTCCAAAATAAATGGAAATAAAAAGGTCGCAAGAATGTGGATGGTATTTCCATAATACAGAAAAAACAAGATTTGTGAAAATACAACTATATTTTCAAAGTAAGGAAATGAGATTTGGAATGAGTTTATTCTGAAAAGGGAAGCGACGATTATAGTGTTCAAACAATGAAACAAAGGAGATATCGTAACGATTGTTCAAAATGATAAGTTAAAATGGTTTCCCAATTATAGATAATAAATAGTAAATGTTTGAATGATATTCAAAGGAAGAATTGCATGTGATTTTAAGATATATTTCCAAGTATATAAATAAAATGATTTAAAAATTCAAAGGATTTGATTAACGGATGGAAATTTTAAAATGGCCAAGTGATGGTGTGTAACAAACCAATGGATTCACTTTATTTCTATGATTATTTATTTTGATAGTTAAATAACCGACTATCAAAATATGGCTAATGTTGTTGGTACAGAAAGACCGGAATCGAAACTATATTCGAAAACCATTTCGACCAATAAATACGTAAACGAAGAAGATATCTGATTGAGATGGAGCAACTGAAGATCATAAATCTTCATGAGCGGGGCAAACTATTGTTGAATTTCTCTGGCTGATCCCTGGGGATATTTTGATAGTGATTCTGTCGTGATTGGAATCTACAGATTGCAAGGACTACTCGCTACTGATCATATGGTGATACTTAGGATGTGGAAGGAGGGTTCCTTCGGTTCATCCTGTTCCTGGATGATTTGTATGGACGAATGTTTAACAGAGTATTTCCAAAGGGATCGCGTATGTTGATTTCTTCAAACGTACCATAGTTAATGGTGGAGAAAGACCTTTCTCTTAGCTTAATAACTAGAGTATTTTTGTGGACGTCAATTAGTGATTTTCTGGCAGATTTGACAATGTGGCATTCAAAGTGAGTGGTGGCCAGATGTTCTCAAAGAACATTTAGACCTCAAGCCTCATCAACTGGGAAATGGTATAAAATCGGGTAGGTCTCATGGCTATGTGGGTCGCCCCCATTAGGGTGTATTGTCACCATCTTGAGAATATTCATATTTGTTCTTCTTTTTTGCTTCTGTATCTCCCAGGAATGGTTATGTTGCTAGCAATCGTAGGTGACAATAGATTCGGTACTCTCAAGCGAAATGTGGGGGCGGTCATGTTTAGCCTGGGTTGCAAGATGTTCTTGTTGAACTCGGTGTATTCCCCTTTAGAGATACAAGCGTTTCGCTATATTCTATTTATTTGTATTTAGACATGATATCGATTTCTAAAATGGTTTGGGTTATCGCAAGGTAAAAATTGTCCGTATTTGTGTGTGGATTTTGTCTTACGATTATCCATTTCTTTCGAAAAGAAATGTTTTAACTTTAAAATCAAGTTCGATGATATTATAAACTTAGCGAGTTTTTCTCACTCTGGTTCACCAGACTGATCCGACATTATAAATGCTCAGGTTAGACCAGGTTTTATAGGTTCAGGTTATCGGATTATGTGAAGAGATGATATGGAAGAGTTCATACGTATAGTATTATCTAGTATTTATTCCATTGTGTGTTATATATGAGGACAGATCATCATAACTGTCTGGATGTATTGATGTACTCTAATGATTGTAAGTTTTACTTCAAGGCTCTCAATAAAGTTTATTATTATATTATATTTTGTTCCACTGTGATGTGAGACTCTGTATTATATTGGGTTCTTCTCTTTCTTCTATTCTTTACTTTCCTTCTTTCTTATCTCACCCTTTAATTTCTTTCTATTGGCTTTCCGGGTTTTCGATACTTGAGTTTGGACACGAGATGTGTTAATGTCTGGATTCAAGCGTCGAAATTTCCGGACCGCTACACTGATGAGTTCTTTCATCTTTTTCTAATGCGTCGTATCCCCAAATCTTTGTAAACCAAAGCTCTGATACCAACTATGATGACCCGAAAATTCCAACCTTTCGAATCGACCATAATCCACATAAGTTTGATCCAAAAGGAAAAAAAATTCTCAAATCATTATGGGTTACAACACATCAGAAAAAATATAAAATTATCTTTCATTGTTATTACAATAATTTTACATCAAAGTACAAGAATATATCAAAGTAAATCACGAATATCAGAAAAAAACACAATGCAATACATAGCAGAAAACATAATTACATTTAGCAGAAGGCTATCAAATGCTCTGGACAAAGCTCTTCCTTCGGTCCAGAATACTACTCTATAAGATATCTACAAAACCAAAACTACTGGCAGCCCATGTGGAAAATATGTGCACCCAGAGTTTAGGTAGGAAACAATAAACTTCAAGTCAGTCATAGGACTGGCGTGAGGACCAAAACAATTGTAATACTTTATTTTAAAGTTTGGTAAATCATAAGATCACGCCATCCTATTATGCTTGATACACGAAATTCTCTTTTATTATCACTAGTGTATAGTGTGGAAATCATTTTTGAGAATGAATGTATCGATCTTAGATGGCACAATACCCCAACTTATTATGTTGCCATAAAGTTTTTCGACTGAAAACGCGAAGGTCGTATTGGAAGTTGGGTTTCCATCAATGACCCAGGCAAAGGATCTTCCTTGAACATTCAGAGCATCCTAGAAAATGTTCTAGGACTCAATGCATGGTTCTTCGGAGCAGCAGAGTCGGCCCACCAATTCCCAGTGAGTTAGGGTTACTCCTGAACATAACGTTCCTTGGATGTATCTGACCGTCATCTTGGTCGTTGTTGACCATCATCTAAGGCGCCTTAATCCATCATCTACATAAGTAAATTGCCTGGCATTCATACCATGGCATCACTTTTCAGTTAGATGGGAACGTCAGTCCTTACTCTGCGGCCCGTCATCCTATTTTCGGCCATTCACGGGTTGTGAGGCTTGTCGAAGTCACGTTTTAACAAAAAGCTACACTATATCAGCCATGCTTTGATCATCACTACAAATCCATGCTTTTCAACAAAATCTTTGATCTGCTCAACACTTAGCATGCCACATTGTCAATTCACAACATACAATCGGTGTCTATTAGTATATACCTTATCAGTGCATAAGTCTCATTTTAGGGTGTTAAGCCAAGAGAATAAATCCTCCGCGGCCAACTGATATAACATTAATAGACATCAATTTATTATGTTGAAACTTACAATGTTAGACATACATCCATTTACAACTTCGTTTTGGGTCTAAATAAAATCAAAGGCACTTTATTCCTCATCCAATAAAGGAGAGAGGCCCTTGCATACCAGTCAATCTCCAAGTACGTCTGGACGACCGCCACTCATAACCTCGTCTTGGGTGTACCGCCCAATCGAGACATCAACAATAATCCTGAAGATCTTCGGTCTTCAATTACCATCTTCAATATCTTCAACATTCGTCGTATAGTTATTCAGAATGGGTCATAACCCAGTCTTTTCGAATACTATCGCATCACTAAGATCAAGTAATATATAAACATATCATAAATCTCATTCCAATTTGGATTATTTTTTGATTTTAATTTAACCCTTAACACAAAGGTTATCACCTAAATCAAAATCGCATTCCCATCCTATTCATCCTATAGAGCAAAACTGGAAGGTCTTCAAATCTAATGCCCCTCTTATTTTGGTAAATTTAATCACCATTTTCATTTCAAATCTAATTAAAGATTCATTAAAACTCTAACTTAGTTTTAATCTTCATCTCATTCATTTAAATCTTTGTTGAAAGATTTATTAAAACTCTAATCATAGTTTTAATCTTCATTTCATTCAATCAAATCTTTATTGAAAGGTTTATTAAAACTCTATCATAGTTTAATCTCCAAAATCATTATTCAATGATTACTTAACTTTGGAAGCCAATCTTGTCGTTAACTGGGTTAAAGAATATATGTTATTCAAGACATCATTCATGAAAAACCCAAAATCCAATTTGATATCAAATATAAGGCTCCAAATAGAAATCATGTCGGCTTATATTCAACATCAAATTCTGAAATCAACAGATACCATTAGGGAATAACAATATTTATATCGTCCAAATTCCTCAAATGATATCTGTATAACTATGGAATCCAATATTGAAATCTAATGATTATTTCCATTCAAATCCAATAAACTTAAGTTTGAAAACTTTTAGTTTATCTTCAAGCTAAATTTCAAAATATTGATTTACTATTTTAAGTAAATCAGGTCAAACATCTAAAAATTCGAATCATAGTTCAAAAAATCACAATTCTTACTTAATCATTTTAAAATCGTTAATTATTATTTATCATGATTTTTCCCTATTTTTAATAATTTTTATAAGGCCGTTTCAGATGGTTTCCAATTCCGGTCACTGAACCGCATTTTTAGCGACCTTTTCAAAAATAGATTTGAACTTATGTTAAAATCTAACCCTTAAAATTTTAACTTTCTATTCCATTTGAAAACTCTTTTCATTTTGAACCCAATGTTCTTCGTTTTGAGAGAATCCGACGGTCAGATCTCTAGGTATATCAATTTAAGTTAATTGTCGAAGTTCGCGAACTGCCGCTTCGCGACAAGTCCTATTTAGACCAAATTCGATTTATAATTAAATTTAATCAAAACCCTTCCAAAATAATTTATTAATCATATAAAACATATATAGTTATTTTTGGAAACTATATTTCAATTATCCTCTCTAAAATTCAATATTCCATTATTTAATAATTTTAATATTTTTAAATCATTAAAATAATATTACTTTTCAAAATTTATTATTTGAAGTCCAAATTTTCCTGAAGTCCATTATAAAAATAAATAAGACAGTTTTGTAAAGAAAATCTTCTTAAAACTTTTCCTAAATACCCTAACCGAACTTCAGTTTTACCATTTACTATTCATTTCAAATTTAGATTTGAATACATGCCTTTATTAATTGAAAATTAATTCAAATCAAATTCTTACTTTTACGAAAACTATTCGTAATGACTTAAACTACCTTTCCAAATTATTTCGAATTTAAACTACAAACTTTTATTTTTCATTGAATATTTTATTAATAATACATTCAAATTAATTCCGAATTGGAGTAAGATTCAACCAATTACCATATAATTCAATTATATGGATTTTACACATCATTAACATCCAATTATAGTTAGTAACAACTATTAACAACCAATTACCATCTAGTGGCATCATCAATATAAGTGTTAAGATCATTAACACTTAATATCAAATCAACCCATTGTTAATTAAGGTACTAAACCTCATTAACACCCTATTGCCATAATTGGCAAAAAAAAATCCACATTAACACACATCACGTTCAAATGATCATCCATATCACAACAATATTAAACAATTTCACACATCCATTCCAAATCACATTTTTACCAGTGTTTTCTTCACTTACTAAGTGAGCACTAGTGAATCAATTCTCTTTGTTAATAAGTGATTAAATCAACTACCAATATCATTATTCTAACATCGTGTTAGCTAAACAATTTACCAATTCAAACACGTAAACCACATCACATAGCATCACATATGTCATATAACAACTTATCACTAATTCATTCATTAACTAATTAAACCAAAACAGTTAATTAAAACGGGTATAGAGTCCTCGCCAGCCATAGCGGTCCTACACCACGACTCTTCTTATGTAGGACTTCCCAAACCAATATGTAACCAAAATCAAAACTTCCCCACTTCAATTCACCAACTATTATAAATATATACGTATACTTGAAATTAGAAGAGGTAAAAAAGATTTTTAGGGGTTTTAAGGGCTTAGAGGCTTAGTTTGTCTCACATCTTACGAAGGTGTAGTCCACCTAGGATACGTAGGTCTAGTGGTAGGGTAGGAGGTGATGCTCTAGTTGGTGGGGCCCGAAGGAGGAGTTTATGGTGGTAGGATTTGATTTTAAGGGGAAAGTAGTGGTTTTGTGTGTTTTAAAGAGAAAGGAAGGACTTTGGATCCAAGGGTGGGCCATGCCCGGAGCTATTGGTGGTGGGTGCTGGTAAAGGGTTGCGTAGGTGGTGGAGGTGGTGTTGGGCTGGTGGGAGGTGCTGCGTGGCTTAGGAGGAAGGAGGGAGAAATAATGGAGTTTAAGGAGGAAGAAGTGGAAAAAATTGGAAAAAGAAATAAAAATAAAACCAAAAGTAATCTCTCTCTCCACATTCATGTATAAAGACTTAGGGAAGGGTGTTATGGAAGAGGGGATATGTGTGATGAAGTACCATGAGTTATCTAATTTGTAGGAGTTGTGGGAAATGGTATAAAAAGAAAATGATTAATTTAAGTAAATGTTTAACTAACCTTAAGGTGTATATTAGGAAGGTAATATCTTCCTTTGAAAATTAATCTAAATTCTATAAAATCATTAGTAAATGTTAATAAGTCATTTAGATTATCATTTATCATTTTATTAATATTTTCCAATTGTTCAGTATTACCCGAAACTACTTATTTCAAGTCAAATTCCAATAAGCCGATTCCTACACGGTTTCAACTCATATGATCAAACCGTAAGTCCAATCAATACGAAATTTGAAATCCTACTATATTTCACAAATATGGATCCACAAAATTTGTCTCATTGAATTTTAAGACCATTTGAAAAATGGCCTTATTTCTAGCGTTTATTGAATTTTGGCTAATTTTTCAACATGCGTTTATATTACGTATGCTTACTCACTAACTCCGACTGACTTGAAATTTGAAACCTAACAATAATTTATTATTCCGGATCCAATGAAGTGATTTCATAGAATTTTGAGGTCATTTGCAAAATATCTATTTTAGGCTATTGAAATAATATTAAAATATCAAAATTTTAATATATTTACTTTTAAATCACCTTTAAAATCACACTAATCTAATTTAGATTCATATTTTAACTTGACAAAAAATCTAGGTCGTTACAATTTGAAAATTTGACATGGAGTAAAGATTTCCAGTATCATAGGTTGGTAAACTAGGTTGGCCTAGATAGTTTACCTTAGAAATTAGTACATTTATAGCCGTATCCAGCGATTTGGAATATATAGGTACAACGTAACTTACGGCTTTCGAATTTAGGATTCATGGATATTAATTGCAAATTTAATGGGCAATAAATTTGTAATTAATAAGAAATAAGGAATTCATAGGGACTGGTTTGAAGAGAATTTAATTTGGGAAAATGGATGTATTTCCAAATTTGAAATAGCTTGAAAAAGAATTTATTTCAGAGAAACTAATATTTTCTCAAGGAGATTAAAGGAATTAAGTTATAAATGGTCCAGAATCTGACTATTATGGACATACTAATTAGTCTCATCAATGGGCCATATTTTTGAGAAGAGTGAAAACAAAAAATTGAGGAGAACAAAACATAACGGGATGATACGTTAAATTTGAAATAAAAGATTAAGACTACAATGTTGTTTACATCATTTGATTGCAAGTGATAACTTCCAAAAGTATTTTCTTTTCTTAGGTTTTGAGATTTTAACTACTAGTAGTCTCCCCTAATGACTGGAAGAAGATATGAAGTGGTGAAAGTAATGTATCCCTATTTGTGCTTGTGTTGACCTAATATTTAAAACCACTTAGTAAATTTATTATTGAGTAAGAAAAATTTATGGAGGCACCTAACTAGTTGTTAACTACATTTAGAATTTGAAAGTTAATAAGGGATTCAAATTTACAGCCCATAGTGAGGGAATATCTTAAACTCAAGGTTTTGAAGTACTGAGTGAAGAAGAACTTTTAACTTAATAATTTCACCCTCTAGAATAAGTATTTTTATACACATGTTTAAGAAATAGGCATAAATGTTGGATTTGCGTAAAATGCCTATTTTAGTTTAAATCTATCCGTGTTTTGGTTTGTTTAAATATGTTTTTATTTATTTTTATAAATTAGGATTTTGTCATTTATCATAAGAAGATTATTTAAAAATATAAGGAATGTGCTGAAAATATAAAGGAAGAGGTATGTAATTTTATGTGTTTGCACGTAGTTTATACTGCCTACTCCAAATAAAAGAATGCTTATTCCTTGTAATTTTAATATATCAATATTATTTCTTTATTACTAGGCAGCTTATGGAAATTATAACAAAGGAACTTTAATAAAAACCTAAATTTTAACAAATCAGAACATAGAAAGAATATTCTAGTTATTAGTATGGACTGGGACAAAAATTAGTTTAAGTTAGAAAAAAAACAGGTTTAGGAAATTTATTGAATCTCAGAATTTCTCATCAATTGTAGATAATAGGAAAAATATTTATCTTTATAGGATTAGCATAGTTTTTAGTATTTGATGGACACTCTTGAAGTGTTACAAGGAAGCCATCTGAATTACCAAAGTGTTAATGGGACAACCATTAAAAAAATTTACTCGAACCAAATTTGTGATTAGATTTTGGAAAATTTCTAATTTGATTAGGCAGCTCGTGTATATTAGAGATTTGACATGATTTTTTGGGCTTTCCCAAAATTAAGGAGATAAAAAGTTTTTGTAATGATAGGAGCCCATGAAATTTTATACTTTTATTTTTGATAAGATACCTTCACACTATGACAAATTTTGGTAAGTCTAATTAGAAATGGGGACAAAGACAAAAATCTTGGCATCTTGTGCCACTACATATATTGTGGATCATGGGATTTCAAGATTCCACAGCATTTAGTTAGGTTGGATTGAGTATATTAAGAAGAAAATTTGATGAAAGGCATAAAATTTTTAAAATTTGGTAGCCCTTATCGGAAATTTTAGGATTTTATGGTTGCATAGTGGTTGGTAGATTGGATGGTATGAATTGTTAGCAACACAAATGAACTTAGCACTCATATAGAAATTATATGCATATTAGGGTATTTTGCACACATATAGCATCACATATTACACTTTCATGCTAAGACCGAGCTCACTTTAGCAAGTCTACAGTACATAATCACATTGAGTATGGTTGTATATTAAATAACTTGGTTGTATAACATATTTGTTAGAGAGAGTTGTGTTTTTTTACCCCTTAGAAAAGACTTCAGGATAAAATCTCTTTTAAGATGGAAAGAATGTAACACCCTGTAAAATATATTCTAAAAAGACAGAGGTGATTAAATTAAGAATACGTTATAACAATTAATAAAATATTATAAGGATGAAAATAAGAATATTTAATAACCAATAATTTGGTCATGAAAATATTACCATTGTATTTATGACGAGATTCTAGCCCAATTTCATATTTTATTTGTCAAAAACGGAGTTCATATGAAAAGTTACGAATAAAACTATTTATACAAAAATAATATACACACAACATTGAAATTCAAAATGTAAATGTAAAACTGCAATAAAAATAAATACCTATGACATAATGGAATATTCCTTTTGGATTTCAAACTTGTGTGTATATTTAACATAAGGACAACGTTCATAATAAACGGAAAGAATTAATGAACATTAATAAGGGATTAATATAAAAAGCAACCACCAGGAGAATTAAATTTTCCACTCCCGACTCTTATGAAGGGTTGACCGCCTCCACTCAAGGGGGGTCGACTTCCCTTTAGGGAGGGTGTTGATTGTCCTTATGAGAGATGGGTGAGTGGACGTCAAACGCCTCCCCTTAAGGGGGGTCGACTGCCTTTTAGGGAGGGTGTTGATTGTCCTTATGAGAGATGGGTGAGTGAAGGTCTATTTTTCTTTGGGTTTTTATATAATTTATTGGAACAGATAGTTGAGATTTTATAAAACGAATTTGACGGTCCATACACACTCCAACAAGTATAAATAAGGCCCTAGCCTCCTCCGTAAATCTTACATTCTCTTCTAAGTTTGACCTCCATTCTGTCTAAAATCTAAAATTAGGTCAGGTTAGATTATTCTTCATCTCTAACCTATTGTCTATCTCCTCTAATTTAATATTATAATTTGGAATTAGTATGTATATAAGATTCTAACTTGATTCTTACACACACACACACACACACACACATATATATATATATGTGTGTGTGTGTGTGTGTGTGTAATTTAGGATGAATATTTGGATTACGCTGTTTCGAAGAAATAACCTATAATCTTGTTTTAAACAACTTTCTTCTTCTTCCCCTTGTGATTCTGTGAGTGGGAATTATATTAACTTCATTGTCTTCTATAATTGTTGGTGTAGAATTTGGATTGTTATGCCTAATAGGAAATTGGAATTCTTACGGAAAAAAACACATATAAATCCCCCAAATCTCTTAATAACTTTGGAAATGGTCAATCATGTGATAATATTGGGTTTTGGGTTATGAATATAAGAAAGATTGGATTGTTGGGCGTTATTTGATTTTATCATTTAGTCTGGTTTACTTTCTTTTTAGTAAATCTGGTTTTTATAAAAACACAAATTTGGTTATTGTACTTTATTTATGTTTAAATACCTGTTTTATGAAATGGACGGTGTAAATGTAATAACACAAATATTACTAAAAATCTTAGTTTTTGTGTAAATGTGTTATATGAAAGTAAACTAGTACTTGAACAAAATTACATATTATAATGGCATATTACACCTTATTCTTTCATTTATTATTGAAGTAATCCTTAGAACATAAATTGAAAGTTGTTTTGTTTATGTAATGTTATTTCCCTTTTATTGATATGAATGTGAATAAACATCATATGTTATGTTGAGAAGTTAGGGAAATATTTGTAAACCTTGATTTTTCATTAGGATTGACATTTCTAAGTTTTAGGACGTTTCTTTACGCAAGGTTAAACTATGTTATATTTATTACTATTAATAACGCAATTGACGTACTATAAATGAGTGTTAAATGCGTTTAATTAGGAATTCGAACTTAAAATGTCCCCATAGGAAAATTTATATGTGTGTAAGTATTATTGCCTTTTTATTAATAACAATAGCACATAGACACGAGGTTAACCCCTACTTGTAGTAGAAGCCTACTTGAAACTAACCAACATATCTAGAATCTACAAGAAGTCGGGTTAATGCGAGATGTCTAGTGCCATTGACCTTTATTATAAATACACAAAGACTCAAGGTTAAGCCCACTTGTAATAGAAGTGTGCCCGAAACTACCCGATAAATCTAACAATTACAAGTAGTCAGTTTAATGTGGGATGTCTATCGTAATAAATACTTGTGTAAAGTAGGCCTGCCTCGAGAAGATATTAATTCATCGACCTACCTTGTTTGGTATTAAGTGGTTAGGACTAGGTCCGTTCCCAAGGTTCACTCCTTGGTCATGGACTAAAGTCATGGGATCCGCCCTTACTAGGTATTAAGTGATCATTGGGTCCACCGTCCTCTTATAAAATTGTGAGGTATTAATTGGTCTTAAAAAAGATAGACATATGAGTGAGGTGATTCTTTGGAAGTTGTCTGCTTCTTATCTAGAGACTGTACGAGCGATTACTTAGGGATGGGCTACTCAGAGTTCTGCCAATCACATAAGGGGAATCATATGTTTAATGGACGTATTAAGTGGCTAGGAATTCACCTGTAATGACAACTAGATATTAACATATGGGTTCGCCCGGAGGGTCATAAATGCGATGAGTGTCTACTTGAAACCAGGTATTAAGTGACAAATTACTACCTCTCGATTTACAATGAGAGTATATTTAATAACGTTGATAATTATAAGATAAGGTCTTAACTGACTAGGGTCTGCGATAGGATTAAGTGATCGTAATAATCTGCTCATAAATAAATATATAAAATGACCTTAAATGACCGAATGGTAGTCTGCCTCGTAGGGTACTAAGTGATAATAGAAATCCGCCCTTACATATACATGTTGGTCTTAAGTGGCAATAGAATATCCACCATATTAATGCGTATTAAATTGTATTTTTAATTCGCCTAGACATGACCACTACCAAGTATAGGAAATAGATTCCTTTAAACTTATGTGATTTTCATTCACCAGAACTTGTTATTCTGACCTCCACTTCCTAACGAAATAGGTGAGCAGGTAGGAACTCTTGATAGATAACATCATAAAAACCGAAGCATTAACGATGGAGATTTTATTTTAGTTATTATTATTATGTCTAACAATTGAATGTATTTATGGGATATTATTGATGTAACATATTTATATATTTAAAGCTACGATGTAATTGACATTATTATGTTTTTATTAAATGTTACGTCCATCTGTTATTATATTTTATCCCATCTGTAACACCCTGTATTTTCTGTTAACATTGAAGTTATGAATTGAAGAATATTTAATTCCTAATGTAAGAATTAAGGGAAAAGGGTTACGCCATTGCGTTCGACTCGGAATTTTGCTTGAGATAGAGTCCGAGTTTGCGTGAATCGGATTTCATATGAAGGAGTTATGGCGTTCAGAAGTTTAATAAAAGTTCAAAACAGCTCAGTTCAAATTCAAAATTCAAAATCAGGAGAAGAAGCGGACTGGGCGGGAAATTTCCCGTCCAAGGATCAGGTCGACCAGGGGGTCGACCCTAGTGTCGACCTCCCCATACAAGTCAACATTAGTGTCGACCTAAGGGTCAACCCCTCGGGCAGATCTGAAAATTTGTGTGCTCTGGCTCCCTGTTGAGTCATTAGGGCTGATTTGGCTGTTCTATCTTGTCTGGATGGTCTTGATCACTTCTGGGTTGATCTGACGGCTCTAATTTAATCAAACTTCTATAAAGCAACCTAAATCTAAACCCTAAGTCACACAAAAATATTCCTAGAGCCGTCATGCCGTCAGTAGTGAACCTAGAATAGCCGTCATCTCTTTCAATTCAAAGGCAAGATAAAAGCCACATCAAAATCAAATCTAATCTAATTCAACTAAAAGAATTCAACGATCTACATCAAAGGAGAGCAATTCAGTTTCAGAATACGGATCCCAGAACTCAAGTTTTTCCTTTTGTTGTAAGTGTAGTTATCTTTCAGATGTGAATGAATTAAAGACATGATAGTAACGAATTGTAAAATAGAATTGTATCAAGTTGTATGTGATGCTGGTTCATATATATTCATGTCTATTCTATCATATATGCCTATGAACTATTGTGGTCTATCAAACCTATCATGTTATGTGGAAATTGGTGAATAAACCTATGACGTTGTATAGGAATTTGGGAATGAAATTATGTAAGTTTGGTGATATTATGATACATACTAGTTTTAGGCTAAGTCATGTCGTTTATGCCTAATTGTTTAGATCCATTATGCATACGTGTTTAGATCTACAACCTATATGTTAGGTCCATATGCCTTTGTGTTAGATCTACAATCTTATATGATTAGATCTACAACCTTATTAGATCTACAACTTTATATGTTAGATCTTTAGGCCTTTATGTAAGATCTATGTTAGCGTGATTCAATCCCTATGCAAGTTCACCACTACATGCCAAGTTTAATTTGTATAACTTTATGTAGATCCATATGCTTGTGGTTCATGTAGCATAGATCCAATTTGCAAGTTCGCCACTACATGCCAAGTTTAATTTGTATAGTTTTATGTAGATCCATATGCTTGTGGTTCCTGTTGCATAGATCAAATTTGCAAGTTCATAGTTAAAGATATTTTGTTTTATGCCAAATTCATGTGACATATGTGTAGTTAGATCCATAGTTTTGTATGATGTTGGAATGTTGCAAAGTTCCCTTTTCCCCTTTTTATTTTATAAGATTAGGCTAAAATATCGAGCCTAACATCCTATGTAATTTTGCGAATGTACAACGGGGGTAAGGTTTGGGAAAACTTGGAATTACATGAAATTGACATGTTTGGCATAATCAAGATAAATGGCATGAAACTGGTATAATTTACATACCAAAAATTATGAACTTGATTTAAGAGGAAAGTGGGCCATGACAATAAATTTGTTGACAAATTTACATATAAGCATAAAAGGATAAATATGTAAATCTAGAAAAGACGAATATGCCTAACCCGAGGTTAGACCGAGTTGTGGTGTAAAACTGTCCGGAACCGACCGGCACATCCGGTGACCACAACAATACCTGTATAATGTGGGTGGTTAGTGCATAGAGCCTAAAAAGGACCCGAGGTTAGACTGAGTTATGGTGTAAAACTGCCCGGAACCGGCCGACACATCCAGTGACCACAACAATACCTGTCTAATGTGAGTAGTTGGTGCTTTAATAAAGCCAAGTCAAGATTGATAGGGTTAAGTCAATTAAGGAAACACTTAACCAATTCAACATGTTAACTAAACTGATGGGTGGAGTTAGGTAAACTTGGACACTTAACCAATTTAACATGTTGGCTAGGAAACCCTAGTAACGGGGACCCATTTCAGTAGTAACCCACATAGATGTATCATGGTGCCCTGAACTAGGCATGGTGGGGCACGATTGCTGGGCTGAACTGTAAGCGGTCAAATCGTCGACGAGTAGTGCATCAGTGTAGGTTCCGACGGAGTACGGGCGTGCACATACTCCGGAGTGGAAAAAGCAGGCACTGGGCATCAGTAGTCATACACTGTGCATCTTGAATCATGTCGGGTTGTCACCATAGGATTTGATACCCCGTGGTGGGACCAGCACAGGTATCTACAATCAAGCGAGGGCCAAAGGACACACGTGATAATTGCATGCAAGTAGGAGCCAATCGATATAAGGGGATCATTTCACCATGAACACGTGGTGCTAGTTGGACAAGTATAAGTAGGTGCACGGAATTAGACATGGGTGCGATGTATATTCGGTTTATCCTGCCTTATATAGCTTTAGGTTAGTTTGCTGTTCTGGTACTGTCCTATTTTCAGTTTATTGCTATCATGTCCTTTTCCTTATTCACACATGGAAAAGTCACTGGACTTACTCAGACTTATGTCTGACCCATTTTTCTTTCGTCTTCTTTTCTTCCGTCCCCCCCTCTGGTAGCCAGGGAGGGAATAACTCAGCTTAATTTGGACCGCTCATCTTTCCAAGCTTGAAGACTCTGTGGTGTACGGCTTGGAATCACTTATCTATGGCTATGGCTTTGGACACATTAGACTTGGGGATTTATGCATTTTTACATATGTTTTATGCTTCTTTATGTTTTAATCAAGATAGAGATTATGATGTAATATTTTGGAAGTTATATTGAGACAATTTGCTGTAATTTCTTTTGTTTTGAAACTACGTATGAAATAAATGTTTGTTTCCACTGCTTATATTTCTGTTTTGTAAAATTTTCTGTGTCTTTTACCCATAATGCTCCACCAAAGTTAAGACATTCCCCTTGTGAGTGACCTTAACGGAGGTGGGGTGTTTCACTTGGTTTCAGAGCAAAGGTTTACTAGATTAGATAAAAGTTTTTGAAAACTATTTTCAAAAAGAAGTATAAAGAAGCATTTTTCAAGAAAAAGTATTGTTTGATTTTTTTAAAAAGGTACAATCCTCCAAATCCATATGCACTATCTTTCTATCCTTTGTTTTGAATCTCTCCTTTTTCGTTTCAGCATGTCTGGGAATCTTAACCTTCCAAAAGGTGTACCGATACCTGGCTGGTTCAGGAGGTACCTAGAGGCTAGGGCCAACGACGCAGGCCCAGCAGACATTCCTCCTCCCCCAGCTGCAGTTGTTCCTCCTCCTCCTCGTCTTGCAAATGCTTTCTCAAAGATTCATAGAGACTTTAGAGCCATGAGTGGAAAGAGATTTAAAGGAACTGAATCATTCGTGGAAGTAAGAACTGGCTCAAAGGAACTGAGGATCTATTCGTTGTCTTCGAGGTGGATGATAGAAAGAAGATACAGTTGGCAGTATGGTTGCTCAAAGACGAAGCTTCCTATTGGTGGGAAGTTACTAACACTAAAAGACCAATTGAAACTTGGATGGATTTCAGAATGAGGTTTGAGATGAAATTCCTCTCGCAAGCTGAACGAAGTCTACAGGTGGAAAAGTTCTTATCTCTTAAGCAAGGAAGTATGATGGTAAAAGAATACGTCAACCAATTCAACCAGCTAGCCAGATTCGGATTGGATTTAGTGAACACTCCTCATAAGAAGGCTCTCTGTTTTGTTAAGGTATTGAATGAGCCACTACACCGCTTAGCTATGACCCACATACCCATGGGGACGACTTATGAGAGATTGGTGGACATGGCACTCTTACACGAGGAAGATAAGGGCTAGAAAGTGGCAAAGGTGGAGGTGCCTCAAGACAAGAAAGCGGAGGAGTCACAGAACAAGAAAGCAGATCCAAAGAAAGGCGGGAAGAACAACAAACACCATGAAAAAAGGAAGTGTAACTTTTGTGGCGTTCCTGGACATCTGGTTAAGGACTGCTGAAAGAAGAAAAGGAAGATGGGTGGCTGTTTCCATTGCAGCGAGACAGAACACATGGCTAGGGACTGCCTAAGAAGGCAAGGGCAAGGGCAGAGAGCTGGACCTTCTTCTGGGGGACAAGTTCACGCTCTCACAGCACCTCCGCAAGAACGAGGTTGAAATATTTCTATCGAAAGTTTAGTCTATCTTTTTAATCATCCTGTTCGTACACTATTTGATTCTGGCGCATCACACTTATTTGTATCTGCTGCTTTAGTTGAATCTCTGCACCTAGACACTAGTTTAGTAGGGGATCCCTTGGTTGTTTCAAATCCAATTGGGGGATCAACTTATTTGTCAATGATTTGTTTGGATTTGGAAATTTCTATACTAAGTGTGGGGTTTAGATGCAGTGCCTATGTTTTGGGCTTTACGGGCTATGGGTTGATTCTAGGCATGGATTTGCTATCCAGTAATGGTGCCATCCTCGACTGTGAAAAGAGAGTGGTTAGACTCATGACTCGCCTTGGTAACACTCTCGAAATTTCTTGTAATCCCATGAACTCTGTTATGCTTAGCTATTTAGAATCTCTTGATGCGTCTATTGAGAATTTGCAGTCTGTTAGAGTAGTCCGTGAATACTCGGATGTCTTTGAGGTGGTAAAGGGGTTACCTCTGAAGCGGTAGATAGACTTCCGCATATTCCTCGTTGATAATGCAAAACCCGTCGCCTTATTCGTTAGGCACATGGCTCTAAGGGAGCGGAAAGAGCTCAGCAAGCAAGTTAAAGAGCTACTAGAAAAGGGGTTTATAAGGCGGAGTATTTCTGAATGGGTTGCTCCAGTAGTATTCGCAACCAAAGCGGATGGATCACTTCGCCTATGCGTTGACTATAGGGAGCTAAACAAGCTGACCAAGAAAAATAGGCACCCACTTCCAGGAATAGGCGATTTGTTCGATCAGCTTGTAGGTGCACCGGTTTTCTTCCAACTAGATTTGGCTACCGGGTTTCATCAATTAAGAGTGGCTGAAGACAGCATTGATAAGACCGCGTTCAGAACTCCAGATGGATTCTTCGAGTGGCTTGTCATGCCTTTCGGCTTGACGAACGCACCCACTTATTTCGTCGATTTGATGAGCACGGTGTTCCGAGAGTTCCTCAATAAGTTTGTGGTGGTCTTCATAGATGACTTCTTGATTTTCTCGAAGAGTGAGGATGAGCATGCTCAGCATCTAAAAGAAGTCTTGGATACTCTTTGTGCACATCAGTTGAAAGCCAAATTCACCAAATGCCATTTTTGGAGAAAAGAAGTGAGATTTCTCGGACATGTGGTATCCAAAGAAGGGTTAGCTATGGTCCCCGCAAAAGTAGTTGTGGTGCAAGATTGGAAGGTTCCACATAATGCCACTGAAGTCCGAAGATTCCTCGGGCTAGTAGCCTTTTATCGAAAGTTCATCAAAGATTTTGCGAAAATCTCAGCTCCACTTACAAGGTTGACAAATAAGAACTTAACATTCACTTGGGATTTGGATTGCGATATTGCTTTCCGACGCTTGAAAAGGGCTCTTACAACAGCCCCAGTTTTGACATTGCCGGATGGGAGCAAGATGTTTACCGTATACACAGATGCATGTGGTACGGGACTAGGTGCTGTCTTGATGCAAGAAAGGAAGGTAGTAGCTTATGGTGGAAGACAGTTGAGAGTACATGAGAAAAACTATCCAACCCGTGATCTAGAGTTGGCTGCCATCGTCTTTGCGCTTAAGTCTTGGTGCCACTATCTCCTAGGCGAGAAATTTGAATTGTATACTGACCATAAATCATTGAAGTACCTTTTCTCGTAGAAAGACCTCAACTTGAGGAAGTAAGGATGGATGGAGTTCCTTGCCTCATATGATTTTGAGATTTCCTATACTCCTGGCAAGGGAAATATAGTAGCATATGCTTTGAGTAGAAAGAAGCTGACCCTAAGCCCTCTCTTTGTAGAAAGACAAAGCTTGGAGTACATAGCCAACTTTGATTTTAGACCCTCTGTCGATCATGTGACTGGTTTGTTAGCATCGCTAGAAGTGCGGCCTACTCTTTTGGACTCAATAGGAACCACACAACGTGAAGACCCTCAGCTAGTTGGTATGATGGACAAGCTAATTAGGTGTGAGACTTCTAGTCACCTCAATAGATACTCCATCGATGATAAGGGTTGGTTGAGGCGAGATGGATGGCTATGCGTCCCACAAGTAAGGGATTTGGTGAAGAAGGTTCTCGAGGAGGCACACCATTCCAAGTTAACCATACACCCCGGTGGAGACAAAATGTACAAAGACATCAAAAGAGTTTTCTTTTGGAATGGCATAAAGAGGGATGTAGCTGAATTCGTTTCTAAGTGCATGATATGCCAACAAGTCAAGGCGGAGCAGAAGAAGCCTGGTAGTTTGCTACATCCTCTAGAGGTCCCACAATGGAAATGGGATAGCATCTCGATGGACTTTATTGATGGGCTGCCTAGGTCAAGAAGAGGCAATACTAGTATTTGGGTAATAGTGGACAGGCTCACAAAAAGTGCTCACTTCATACCCGTTAAGAGCAGAAGGACTGCCTCATCTCTAGCATCCATATATCTAAAAGAGATAGTACGACTCCATGGGATACCCTCCAACATTGTAAGTGACCGAGATCCTATTTTTACGAGCGAGTTTTGGAAGAGCTTGCAAGAGGCTGTAGGCACACAGCTATGCTTAAGCACGACCTATCACCCCCAAATCGATGGTCAGACGGAAAGAGTAAACAGAGTATTAGAAGACCTCCTGAGACTATGCATTCTTGACTTTGGAGGTACATGGGAGGATCATCTTCCTTTGGTGGAATTCACCTACAACAATAGCTACCATGCCACCATAGGCATGGCACCCTTCGAAGCTTTAAATGGAAGACCATGCCGATCACCAACTTGTTGGTTGGAGTCTACAGACAAGCTCATACTTGGACCAGATATGATTAGAGAAACTTCAGAGAAAGTGGATTTGGTACGAAGAAGAATGAAGACTGCCCAAGATAGACAGAAGTCCTACATAGATAAAAGAAGGACCGACCTTGAGTTTGAGGTTGGGGGCAAGGTTTTCCTTAAAGTATCTCCTTTGAAGAACTTCGTTCGCTTTGGATCCGCAGGAAAGTTGGCACCAAGATTTGTAGGGTCGTTTCCTATCATTGAGAAGATTGGGAAGATGGCTTATAGAGTAGAGCTGCCCGAAAGATTGGCTGGAGTTCATAATGTCTTCTATGTTTCATACCTACGGAAGTTCTTACATGAGTCTACGGAAGTAGTGGAACCAAACATATTAGAGGAAATAGAAGTAGAATGAGAGGCGACTGTGAGGAGAATTCCAACTCATATCTTAGGACATAAATCAAAAAGTTATGCAACCGGGAAGTCAAACTTGTCAAAATTCATTGGAGCGACGCCGAGGAAGATGCGACTTGGGAAACATAGGACAGAATACACGCAGCCTACCCTTTTCTTTTTAAGGGTATATCTTTGATCTCTTTTTCCTTAAGTTTGTTCATGCTCGTGTCTATCTTTTTAGTATTTTCCTCGGTATTGTTTTCAATCCTTAGGTAGAAACCAATGGATGTAAACATGTATTTGAAACATGTTATGATTGATGGTTGCAAGTGATTGCTAGTGGTCACTCGTAGATGCATACACACACATTAGGTATTAGATCGGCTCAGTCACTTTCATATTGCATATGCATATATGTACTTGTATATGATTGAAACTTGACGAGTTATCATGTAGACGTTGCATTTGTATAAATGATTGTGCACTCATGTAGAAAGTATGATTAGGGATGATTTCATACATAATGGACTCATGGCACCAGCATGAATTGCATTAAGGAGGCCGACCGAATCAGTAGACCGCCTGATTTTTCTTTAGATAAGGACATGTACACACACTATGCATATGATCATGAAGCATTAGATGTCTTTTAAGGACAATGGATGCCTGTGTTTGATGGTTGAGTAGATGGACGATTGGACGGTAGGATATACGTTCTTCTCGACTTGAAGATTTCGGGGACGAAATCCTTAAAGGAGGGGAGAATGTAACACCCCGTATTTTCTGTTAACATTAAAGTTACGAATTAAAGAATATTTAATTCCTAATGTAAGAATTAAGGGAAACGGGTTACGCTATTGCGTTCGTCTTGGAATTCTGCTTGAGATAGAGTCCAAGTCTGCGTGAATCGGATTTCGTATGGAGTTATGGCTTCAGAAGTTTAATAAAAGTTCAAAACAACTCAGTTCAAATTCAAAATTCAAAATCAGGAGAAGAAGCGGGTTGGGCGGGACATTTCCCGCCCAGGGATCAGGTCGACCAAGGGGTCGACCCTAGTGTCAACCTCCACATACAGGTCGACCTTAGTGTCGACCTAAGGGTCGACCTACCCCCCCGGGCAGATCTGAAAATTTGTATGTTCCAACTCCCTACTGAGTCATTTATCTTGTCTGGATGGTCTTGATCACTTCTGGGTTGATCTGACGACTCTAGTTTAATCAAACTTCTATATAAGCAACCTAAATCTAAACCCTAAGTCGCACAAAAATATTCCTAGAGCCGTCATGCCGTCAGTAGTGAACCTAGAATAGACGTCATCTCTTTCAATTCAAAGGTAAGATAGAAGCCACATCAAAATCAAATATAATCTAATTCAACTAAAAGAATTCAACAATCTACATCCAAGGCGAGCAATTCAATTTCAGAATACATATCCCAGAACTCAAGTTTTTCCTTTTGTTATAAGTGTAGTTATCTTTCAGATGTGAATGAATTAAAGACATGATCTGTAATGAATTGTAAAATAAAATTTTATCAAGTTGTATGTGACGCTGATTCATATTTATTCATATCTATTCTATCATATATGCCTATGAACTATTGTGGTCTATCGATCCTATCTTGTTATATGGAAATTGGTGAATAAACCTATGACGTTGTATAGAAATTTGGGAATGAAATTATGTAAGTTTGGTGATATTATGATCCATACTAGTTTTAGGCTAAGTCATGTCGTTTATGCCTAATTGTTTAGATCCATTATGCATACATGTTTAGATCTACAACCTATATGTTAGGTCCATATGCCTTTGTGTTAGATCTACAATCTTGTATGATTAGATCTACAACCTTATTAGATCTACAACTTTATATGTTAGATCTTTAGGCCTTTATGTTAGATCCATGTTAGCATGATTCAACCCCTATGCAAGTTCACCACTACATGCCAAGTTTAATTTGTATAATTTTACGTAGATCCATATGCTTTTGGTTCATGTTGCATAGATCTAATTTGCAAGTTCACCACTACGTGCCAAGTTTAATTTGTATAGTTTTATGTAAATCCGTATGCTTGTGGTTCATGTTGCATAGATCAAATTTGCAATTTCATAGTTAAAGATATATTGTTTTATGCCAAATTCATGTAACATATGTGTAGTTAGATC
Organism: Allium sativum; assembly: GCA_030737875.1. NCBI lineage: Eukaryota > Viridiplantae > Streptophyta > Magnoliopsida > Asparagales > Amaryllidaceae > Allium > Allium sativum. The sequence goes on from CM060916.1 coordinate 1,008,784,499, forward strand.
CATACTTTTGTATGATGTTGGAATGTTGCAAAGTTCCTTTTTTCCCCTTTTTATTTATAAGATTAGGCTAAAATATCGAGTCTAACATCCTATGTAATTTTGCGAACGTACAACGTGGGTAACGTTGGGGAAAACTTGGAATTACATGAAATTGGCATGTTTGGCATAATCAAGATAAATGGCATGAAATTGGTATAATTTACATACCAAAAATTATGAATTTGATTTAAGAGGAAAGTAGGTCATGACAATAAATTTGTTGAAAAATTTACATATAAGCATAAAAGGATAAATATATAAATCTAGAAAAGACGAATATGCCTAACTCGAGGTTAGACTGAGTTGTGGTGTAAAACTGACCGGAACCGACCGGCACATCCAGTGACCACAACAATACCTATCTAATGTAGGTAGTTAGTGCATTGAGCCCAAAAAGGACCCGAGGTTAGACTGAGTTGTGGTGTAAAACTGCTCGGAACCGACCGGCACATCCGGTGACCACAACAATACCTGTCTAATGTGAGTGGTTGGTGCTTTAATAAAGCTAAGTCAAGATTGGTAAGGTTAAGTCAATTAAGGAAACACTTAACCAATTCAGCATGTTAACAAAACTGATGGGTGGGGTTAGGTAAACATGGACACTTAACCAATTTAACATGTTGGCTAGGAAACCCTAGTAATGGGGACCCATTTCAGCAGTAACCCACATAGATGTATTATGTTACCCTGAACTAGGCAGGGTGGGGCACGATTACTGGGCTGAATTGTAAGCGGTCAAAACGTCAGCGGGTGGTGCGTCAGTGTAGGTTCCGACGGAGTACGGGCATGCACGTACTCCAGAGTGGAAAAAGCAAGCACTGGGCATCAGTAGTCATGCACTATGCATCTTGAATCGTGTCGGGTTGCCACCATAGGATTTGATACAACCCGTGGTGGGACCAGCACAGGTATCTACAATCAAGTGGGGGCCGAAGGACACATGTGATAAATGCATGCAAGTAGGAGCCGATCGATATAAGGGGATCATTTCACCATGAACACATGGTGCTAGTTGGACAAGTATACGTAGGTGTAGGGAATTAGACATGGGTGCGATGTATATTCGGTTTATCCTGCCTTATATAGCATTAGGTTAGTTTGCTGTTCTGGTACTGTCCTATTTTCAGTTTATTCCTATCATGACCTTTTCTTTATTCACACACTGAAAAGTCACTGGACTTACTCAGACTTATGTCTGACCCATTTTTCTTTCGTCTTCTTTTCTTCCGTCCCCCTCATGTAGCCAGGGAGGGAATAACTCAGCTTAATTTGGACCGCTCATCTTTCCAAGCTCGAAGACTCTGTGGTGTACGACTTGGAATCTCTTATCTCTAGCTATGGCTTTGGACACACTTCGTGGATTTATGCAGTTTTACATATGTTTTATGCTTCTTCATGTTTTAATAAAGACAGAGATTATGATGTAATGTTTTGGAAGTTATATTGAGTTAATTTGCTGTAATGACTTTTATTTTGAAACCACGTATGAAATAAATGTTTGTTTATGCTGCTTATATTTCTGTCTTGTAAATTTTCTGTGTCTTTTACCCATAATGCTCCACCAAAGTTAAGGCATTCCCTTTGTGACTGACCTTAATGGAGGTGGGGTGTTTCACCATCATTATGAGATTCTGATTTCATTTTCAGTTGGCTCTGTCATTCATTTCTTATAGAAACCAATGACTTTCTTAGAATGGCTCTAAGTTCCAATAGGTATTTTCTGAGTTGGAATTTAGGCCCATTCCGAGCAGGTTGTCACATATTTAGACCAAATCAAGCACGTTCAACAAGTTATAACAAATATGTCTTTGTTGTTTTAGATGATCCCTAAAGATATACATGGACACTTTTTGTTTTGGCATAACTGACTAGTTTTTATAGTGATTAGTAACACTTTTTATTATGACAAATAATAAATTCAAATAGTTACAGGAGATAAATTGGTTGCCTATCTAATATAACATGGTTTTTGTTGTGGACTGACCACTAAAAGAAACTATACTAGCTTGTAGAACAAGAGATAGTCATAATGTATGAACTACTATTACAAGCGACTCAACTTTGCACCACGTAGGGGGCTAACACATTACATCTGACTATCAAAGAAAGCCCATTTACCAAGAAAGAAAAATTGCCGTACAACAACTAAATACGGATTGCCTTTCTTCATGTAGGAAGAAAATTAACACAAAAGGTATTACATGAGACTAAAAACCAATTGCATGAGGTTACACCAACAAAGTACGACTAAATAACACAAAAGGTATTACATGAGACTAAAAACTAGTTACACGAGGTTACACCAACAAAGTACCACTAAATAACACAAACAATATATACCATCACACGTGATCCAACAGGACAAGAAGCAACGATTTTCACATGCAGGCCTAGCCCAAGGGCAAGGCCTATAAGGCGGTCGAATTGGGCAACCCACCCTAATAGGGCAACATGGGCCAGGGCCCAAGAACTTAAATTGTTATAAATAAATAACTTAAAGGTATCCTTCTAGTAAATCCGTTGGCTGAGTGGTATGGGTATTGAGTTGCAAGTGTGATATTGCCAGTTCGATCCTTGGTAGGGGCAGTATTTTGCTTCAAAAAGCAATATTTTATTTGACTTCCCAACATATCCCTGCTGGACCTTGGGTTTGCCTTGGGTAGCCCGACCCATTGTGCCAACACTGTTCACATGCTACACTCAGCATGGACCAGAGATAATAAGAACTACCAAGAACATTACCATTGTTGGAGCAAAAATAACATAGGTACAAGGAGGAAAAGAAAGGAATCACAATAACACCAATCTCCGTACGTGATTTAGACCATCTCTACCATTGCAAAGCAATAGTCATAGGGATGAACATAGGCTCAATGCTAAACAACTCAAATAAAAACCCAACCCAAAAAAGTCAGCCTAATGCAAGGTTATTACCATCCCAACAAAACCCAACCAATTCGACAGAAACCACCATGCTATAAATCCTTTAGCAATACCCAAGTAAACCAATAGCATAAAACCAGAACATCACTCCTAACATAAGTCGACATAGTACCGAAAAACTCCTAGACGAAAAGAAATAGGGTGAAACACCAATAAAAATAAGAAACAACTAACCAGAGCTACGGGAATTTTTTCGAACAAATGAAAATGCACCATACAGAAGAAGATCACCAAGGAGTCGAAACAAGCTCATACCAAATAAAAACCACCCTCAAAATATCAACAGACATCGCAGCTATAGGCGAAGGAAGGGGTGAAAGATCGCTTTTAAGGTGAAGAAATTGAGTAAAACATGAATAAGTGAGGTCGGAAAATGACCTAAGGTTATACTGGGTAACAACGAAGTTGGGAAAATTTAACCAAGTAAAAGTCGAAAAGGAAATTAGGAAGACGAAAGGCATAGACAATGTATATTAGGCGATAGTAAATGGAAGCCTGAAGAGGAAGATTGGACGCGAGGAAAGGCACAAAATGATGAAGATCTAGAGACGAAAAGGAATAGGGGTTTAAACAAGAATTGTACGAGCTCGTTCATAACCGCTGTGAGGAAAGCTAGAATAAGCGATGAAAAGAATGAGAAGTGTATTAGGAATCAAAGAAGGGAGATAAAAGAGAGGCGACGAAGAAAAGTGGTGGGGAACCTTGTCCCTATAGATAAAAAGAAACAAGCTTTGGTATGTGTTTTTAGACGTGGACACGTTTCTTAAAAGATAAAAGTGATTCCTTTATAAATGTTTAAAAATTATGCTGAATGAATAAAAAAATTGATGAACTTAAAAATAAAAAATATTAGTAGTGATCATCGAGAAGAATTTGAAAATAAGATTTTTGAAAATTTTGCAACAGAAAGAGAATTGGACATAATTCCTCATTTCCACGAACACTATAACAAAATGGTGTTGTAGAAAAGAAAATTTGAACTTTATAAGAATATGCCAGAATCTTACTAAATAGTAGTAGTTCAGTTTTTAGGTAGAAGCCATTTCCACTGCTTGCTATGCTTAAAATTGAGTTTTCTTTAAGACCTATGATTAAAAAAACTTGTTACAAATATTATTTTTTCTAGAAACCCTAAGTATCATATTTTCATATTTTTGGTTCTTAGTAATTTATATTAAATATAGAAGAAAATTCTGGAAAACTCGGTCCTAAGCCGATGAAGGAATTTTTATGGCATATTCAGACCGAAGCAAAGCCTGTAGAATTCTTAATAAACAAAAAAATATGACAAAAGAGAACATTCATGTTTGGTGAAAATTACAATATCAATAAATTTACAAATAATGAAGAAGAATTCATTGATAATAATAAAAATAATATTCAAATGAATATTAACATTAATAATTCAAATAATTTAATAGATAAGCGGGATATAACGGATGAAATTGGATCCCCACCAAGACCTTCAAAAGATTATCCTATAAATAACAGTATAGGTGACTTAAACACTAGAATTTCTACAAGATGTCCAACTTAATCAAATGAGTCATATAGCTTTTATTTCCTCATTTGAACCAAAGAATTATAAAGATGCATAAAATGTTGATTTTGGGATTTTAGCTATGTAGGAAAATTAAATTAATTTGAATGCAACTACGTTTGGGTACCAAGTCCAAATCATCAATATGTTAATGGGACTAAGGGTGTTTCCAAACATAAACACGGTGAAGATGGCTAGACTTGTGGCTCAAGGATATAACTAAGAAGAAGGATAAAGAACTTTGCACCATTTGCACATTTAGAAATTATTTGAACTCCATTAGCTTTTGTGTGTCATCGCAATTTCAAATTATTCCAGATGGATGTCAAAAGTACCTTCTTAAATAATTTTATAAAAAATGTTTATGTTAAACAACCATCAATATTTATTCTGAAAAATTATACCAATCATGTTTCTAAATAAATAAAAAGCCGTATGCGAATTAAAGCAAGTCCCTCATGCTTGGTACGAACAATTGAAAATTCAATTACTTAACTCAGGTTTTCAAATTGCTAAAACTGACAAAACCTTATTTATAAATAGAGTAAATAATGATATATCTTAATTTTTCAAATCTATGTAGATGATATAGTTTTTGGATCAATAAACGAAGAATGGTGCAATGATTTTTAAAATATTATGGGAAATGAAATGCCGTATAGAGAACTAAAATTCTTCTTAGGCCTACAAGTCAAACATTTAGAAAAAGTGTTTTTATTTATTAAGGAAAATATTGTAAAGAATTACTGAAACATTTTGGAATGTACAAAACCCCTAGTAAACCAACATTATTGAGCACAACTTATTTAGATAAAGATGAAAATGGAAAATATTTTGATAAAAACAATATCGAAGTATGATTGGTTCACTTTTTACTTAACAGTTAGCAGACCTAATATAATGATGAGTATTTATTTATGTGCAAGATTTCAAGCATAACCTAAATAATCCCATCACCGAGTGGTAAAAAAATTTGGCATTACTTAACCAATACAAAAAATTACAGACTTTTCAACCCGAAAGATGGATCTTTTGATCCACTATCCTACGGTGATGAGGATTTTGGAGGATGTAAAATGGATAGAAAAAGTACAAGTGACACATGTAACTTTATTAGACAATATTTAGTTTCATGGTTTAATTAAAAAAACGAAACTGTGTTTCCTTTTCGACATTTGATGCTGAGTATATATCTGCAGCTTTATCTTGTGTACAAGTGATATACATGCAACAAACACTTATAGTTATTGGTAAACTGATTCTTAAATCTCCTATATACTATGACAATTCTAGTTTAATTAATCTCTCTAAAAATCCAATAAATCATTCACGAATAAAACATATTGATACAAGATGCTATTTTCTAGGACACAATGTTGAAAAAGATATAATAACTTTAGAACTTGTAAAGACATAAAATCAAATTTTAGATATTTTTACAAAACCATTGAGTGAATCAACTTTTATAAAGTTAAGATACGACTTAGGAAATCTTAAAGTTTCTATACCCTTTTTAGCCAAGAGTTTAATAACCATTTATTTAAAATATATTCAAACTTTATTATAAACCATTAATTGTTAATCGGTTAAAATTCAAAGTTTTTTCAAGCATATATCTTAAAATAAGTCAATGTTATAAGTAGCCTTCACTACCGATTTCTAATCTCAGAATCAATATAAGAAAATTTCTTAACCATCACGCCTTCTCATAACTCCTCTAGCTCAATCCTCGTCTAATGTCAAAACACCAAAACTTGATGATACAACAACTATCAATTTCTCTACTCTCAAAAGTGGCTTCCATGCTGGATACACTCTAAAAGGAAAAGAAGTTCGAACTTCTTTAGAGTTTGAAGGAGTGTCATTGCATCAGACATCATATTGAGGGCATAAAACAATATCTACACGAATCTTTTTTGTTTTCAAACAGAACTTTATTAGGAAAAAAAATGTCATGGAAAAACTTTGGAAGATAAGTTATGAAATTTTGTGGTCCTTCCCTAACCAAAGAACAAATAAAAATCAAGAAGGAACCATCAACTCACATAATGAAAATATATGAACCAATTTTTTTTGGATAAACAAGATAATAATTTAATTTAATTTATTTCATAAGTTAATTTAATTTAATCTCTTCTACAACAAAATTTACTAATAATAAAGAATTTAGTTTTAAGTGCACCACACCTTTTCAACCGCACAAAGCTTTGAAATTTCAAACCAAACATCTGAACAAATAGTAGAAAAATAATATAAAATGAATCATATGCTTGAAATAAATCTTGAGTATACTTTGAGATTAGAATCAAACATGGAATTTCTTCTAGATGTCTAATTAATATTTTAGGAAACTTTTCAGGCTAAGATCCAAATGTCTGATCAAGTTTTCAGATGTTTAGTTCTCAATAAATCATATGTGTGACTCATGATTCCGGATGTCTGGTCGATGTGTCTATTCAAAATAGATAGACATTTGTCCATTTTAACCTTTACTTATAAATTATCTTTTCTCATTTCTTCTCCAATTTTTTTGTAATCCCTCACTCCTAAAATCCCTTAAATTTAAGATTATTCAACATTAACTTTGGCTCCAAAACAACTAAAGTAGGCAAAGAAGGATATTACTATGTCTTCATAACAAGAACAAACCACTGTTTTGGACACTTATATTGATGAATAGATTCTTCATAGAGTTCCAGCGAGAAAGTGGTTTGATGATTTAATGGAAAAATAAAATGGTGATAACTGTGCTAGGGTTTGATGAATGGCTACTTTGCTTCTTCATAGTGGCACAGAAGGCAACTTCCCTTTGCTTAACATACTTCTTTGAGATGTATAAGCTCAAAGGTTGTTCTTTTTATAGATGTCAATTAGTGATTGACGGAATGACGATGTGGCATCCAAAGATAGGCGTGTGCCTTGTTTGAAAACTAAAAATGTAGCCTTTAGCCTCATCAATCAGTAATGACTAAAATAAAGGAAATGGTAGCAGAGCTTTGTGGGTCACACCCATTAGGGTATTACCACCACCATTCTATATTATTGACCCTTTTGTGTATGCTGCGGTGCGGTTATTGATCCCAACCATAGTAGTAGAATATTCGGTACTATCCACGAATGGGTAGGCTGGTCCTGTGTCACCCGGGAGCAAGAAGTTCATGTGGTCCTTAAGTACATATTTTAGAGGTGTATCATGTTGGATGGTACACCAGTACCAAGTCATGGTATGGAATCCAAATTCCAATACATGCCATTTGCAGTTTTAGTTGTAAACATACTATGCTGGAATTTAATAAATGTAACAATTTCGAGTAAAATTCATAAGTATTTATATCTAGACATTATTTCGATATCATGAGATTTTCTATAAAATATTTTACTTATTGTACGCTGAAAACCTATTCGTGTTTGTGTGTTGCGTAGTCTTACGAGACACTTTTTTTTTTCAAAAGGTTTTTAATCATAATAATCAAGTTGTTTGAGTTTTCTCACACCAAACCCATGTCTGATATAGAGTTTTATTTTCTTTCATTAAAATTTTTAGGTGCTCAAATATTTATGATTAGCCAAGTATTTCAAGTTTTCACGGATGCATTTGGAGGAGCTTGGAGCAGAAGGCTTCACCGATGGTTAGTTACTTCCAAGTTTCCACTGTATATTATGTGCTTTTTATGAGATATATATAAGGACAGACTGCTCTAACTGTGCTAGGGTTGAATTGTACTGGCGTAACTCTGATGTAATCAGTTCAGTAAATGACTTTGTAAAGTATTTTGGGATTATAATATGTTTTTCGCTGCGACTGTGAGATTTAGTTCAATCTTCTTTTTCCTTAACCCTAATGATTTGGTTTTACGACACTTGAATGTTTGAAATGTTAATACCATGGATGTAGTAGTGTCAACTCACGAAGTCAAAAAATCCAATCATTGCACACACACCATTAGCCTGATACCTCTTATTAAATTAATATTACCATGCATTAATTAAACACATTATCTTTCCAAGCATAGACATCGACTTTGATGCTTTCACCCCCATTTCGTCGCCGATCCCCAACACCGGATCCCATGCCTCTGACCCCACCGTGATCGTTCTCCACCAACTACCACCGGGCCTAGGCTCTACCTCCAACTCCTTGCCAAATTCCCAGAAAGTGAATGAAGTACAAAACCCTTCAACCTTAAAATTCTTCGACCAACATTCACCAACGATGACAGGACGTCCTTTATTAGTTCGCCCTCCGATCTGTGCTCCATTTCCTTCTGGTACCAAAGCTCGAAAGTCGACGTGGTGTGCGCCAAAAGAGGAAACATGAAACTTCTGCCATCACAGTTTTGGATTGATCTTGGCCATGTTATGGCTCCGATAAACATCCTTCTTCGGTGTAGACGACTATGTTTTTGACGATTTTAGCTAATTTGGCCTAGATTATCTTGAACAATCTCAACTATTGGATTTGGGTGTTTAATGGCGGCTGATTTTATTTTAGGGTTTGTGAATAAAAAGTGAAAGAGTAAAGGATGTATTTATACCTTTTTGGAAATACTATTCATTAAGGTCAAAAATTTAGAACTCAAAACCAGACGTGCTAACAGTTATCCATAGCTAACAACCCACATTCCGAACATACTGGAACTTGTTTTGAAAGCTAATTCAATCCTATTTAATAGTGGTTCTTAAAATCAAACTATATATTATTAAAATTTCCAACCGTTTATCGATATACATTTATATCATGCATGATCACACTACAACTTTGACTGATAAGAAACTTGAAACCATATAATAATTTACAATTCCAGATATGATGAAACTAGTTTCATCGAAATCCAAGATTGTTTGCCAAATGGCTATGTTTACGTGTTAATGAAAATCAATTACATTGGAGAATGGAGTTTTGATGACAATAACCTTATTTCAATATTAATTGATTATAAAATATATACTAACACCTTTAGCTAGAATATATAAATATATATACATATGCAGGATTTGTATACAGGAATTAATACTGAAGATTGTACAGTTTAAGAGCTTCTAGAGATTCAGAATTCAGAGATGATTCAAGACTCATGAGTAATCAAGATTTCAAGGTAAATATAGTAATAGATTCTAGTTTATGTAAGACTCCGAATAGCACTCCAGGTTCTAATTCAAATTCAAATTCAAATACCCTTTTCCAATTTCTAATTTTCAAATTTCTATTTTCAAATTCTATCTCCTATTCTAATTGATTTTTCTATCTTACTTTTTTATTTCAAACTCAAGTTTTATGGTTTATAAGTTTCATATATATTTACATAATTATATACTTTATACTTATATAGGTTTTAACTTTATAATTTTATAAATATGTTTGTATAAGTTATATTTATGATTTCATATGCTTTTCTATTTTATATTACTTATTTATAACACTATGCTTTAATTCAAGAATTTCTAGAATTTTTTATATATTAAAACACTTGAAAAATGCTTAAATTTCAATTTTTAACTAACATATGTTGACATAAATAGATGGCTATGTCGACAAATAACTGTCATATTTTTGATTTTGAAAGGAAGTGTCTTTTCGCTATTTGTAATGTTTCAGAAGCATTGCAACCTTTCAAATCTTATAAATAAGGTCTGATTTCATATTTTTTCATCATTCTTCTTCTCCATCTTCATCTCCTACCTTTACACCATTATATTTTCTTATATTTATGATTTCTACACTTATACTCTGTCGAATTCAATTCAATTTATAAAAAATTCTTCTCTTCTCACTCTCTACTCAGTACTCTCTGAATTGATGTGCTATTGAAGAGTTATTGGGCCATTGTAATTGTTTGGGAAGTGTTTGGGAATCAGTGTTTTCCTTGTAGCCGTGAAATCAAGGAATAGAATCAGTGTTTTCCTTGTTGCCTTGAAATCAAGGAACGAGAGGGTGTTAACCTTGTAGCCTTGAAATCAAGGGGTGTAATTGGATATTGATATAGTAATAAAACTATGCGCAATCCAATGTTGCGTGGGACTGGACATAGGAGTAATCCAAACCAATATAAAATCTGGTGTCTTGTTTCCTTTTCTGCATTTTATTTCTGTTTATTCTTGTGTTTGATTCTGTGTCTGTGATTGTTTCTGTGGTGTGTGATTCGTATAGATCGTAAAAGTTTTAGATTTTGTTCAAATTCTCAAAAACACTATTCACCCCCTCTAGTATAGTTTTGCCTTAACGATCCATTCCAAAATCCCTAACAATTAGTATCGGAGCCTGGTCTTTCAAAAAGTTCATAATCTGATTTTTGAATAGATTAAATGGAAAATTTTGAAATGATTTATAACACTAGTTTAAACTCATAATCTTTTTTTGAAATTTGATTTTTAAGATTTAAAATTTTGAAATTTAAAATTTTTAAAATTTTAAATCTTTGATATATGATATGGTTACAAAACCATCATGATATTGTTATTTAAAATTGTAGATTAGTTAGTTTGAAAAGTCATTTGATTATTATGAAAAGTCATTTGATTATTTGAAATGTTATCTGATTATTTGAAAGTTGTGTTGTTTTATAGGAAAAGATGTGTAGTATGGCTATTGGATATTCAGACTCTGAAAAGATGGGTGACGTGGCTGTTGAAAATTCAAATTCTGAAATGGTGTGTTACATGGATGTTGAGAATCCAAAATTCTTATGTACACATGGTAAAAAAACAAAAGAGGAAAAGACTAATGACGATTGGTGAATATAAATCAAGAAGAAATGGATATATATATATATATATATATATATATATATATATATAATGTACATCAGCAAAGAAATAGATACCAGATCAATTTATAACTTTGGATTTTCATCTACAAATTATCTTCATACTGTAATTCTCTTCATTTTCTTTGTAATGCCGTCAGTTTCATGTGATTCCGTCAAGAATTGATCAAGTAATGATCAATGAATTTTGGTGAATAAAGAGAGAAGAAAACCAAAATTGTCGATGATTATCTTCAAATTGCATCCACAGGTTATATTATTTTGTCCCAAATCCTTTTCCAGATTGTAGCACTCGTTCTTGTAGTTTTTTTGATGGGTAGATCATCAAATTCTGATAAAAATTGAGTGAGATATGGCGATTCGAAGTTGACAATCCAAAACAGAAAAAATGTTATGGGATTTTCTATTTTCCTCTTACTGTTTCGATTTTCTGCATTCCAATACCATCCAAATTTATCCCCAAACTATTACTAGATCATAGTTCTTGAATTTCTCTTCGATTTGGTGCTGATTTCGTCCAATCTCATTAAGAAATGAAGAAGCTATGGCCCTTGCAAGATTGATTGAAAATAGAAAAAATGGGAAGTAGAAGAAGAAAAGAAGTCGTTATGAAGAGACATGACTTTTGGGCCTATTTATAGTAGTTGAAGTGTCCATTCATTCACATTCAAAATTAAAATTCAAAATTTTGGCGCCAAGTTGGTTGAACTACTAAATCTTCAATATTTTTCTCATACAGTGTTCAAATTCAGCAAATGAATATACTATCCTGATTAGAAAAACGAGTCCGTTGAAATAGAGCAGATCTCGTCGTTAAATTCTGAAAAATGTGAATGTATGGTTCATAATAATGGAAGAACAATAAAAAGAAGGATTGCGAAAATAGGTACGCCTTACAATTTTTTTTGAAGGAAAAGGTAGTGAATCAGCATGATTCACGCCTAAGTATATTAAGTACCATAAAGCAGCAAGCATTCATGTATTTACAGCATAATTACAACCAAAAAGCAAGCTATCGCGACATAGCAGCGATTAATACATACATATACAGCCTGACAACTAAAGATCATAGACATCATAACATCATATTACATACTACATAAAGCAAAAAGACATAGACTAAAGCCACCGACTATCATCATCAAGCATCAGGTCCGGTAATGTGTCTCGCACGCTTGCGCACCTTGTCATTGATGCTCTCAACGTGCCTCTTCCTTGCCATGCTTGCCCAGTCAAAAACAAAATTAAGGATGGAGTAAATGACGCTGTTAAGAGCTTTCATCTTGCATTTAAATTTCCTGGAGTTACGCTCATGCCATAGAATCCAAATGTATGCAAAGTTTAGCAATGCAAAGAGATATCTATTGTGTGAATCATCTAAAGCCGGGTAAATGTATTGCCAAAAGTTATATTGATCTAAGATGACATCCTCCCAATGCAAATCAAGGAAAAAGAAAACTAAACACTTTGTCCAGACGTAAAACGCACACACAACCTCCCACCACATTCACATCTCTTTGTCTAAGCCTGTTAACCGTATTTAATCTCCCATGCATCACAATCCACATATGAATTTTAACTTTATCAAGAACTTTGAATAGCCAAATATGTTCAAACCCCAACCTCCTAATCCCAGTGAAATTGATCAACTTATAAATGATGCGAACACTGAACATCTTCCTCTCTCCCTCCAACAGCCAAACAAATTCGTCCTTATCATTGGTCAGATTCACATTTTCAAGCAAATCAAAAATACAACACAGCTGAACCAACGCATTACCGGCCACCAATCTGGAGAATGTTAACTTCCACTTGAAATTCGGAGCATCAATATCATACATCTCACTAACTGTGTAGTTTTGGTTGCATGCAATTGCAAAGAGATCCGCAAACTCCACACACAAAGGGATGGGAGAAATCCAACTATCAATCCAAAATGAAGTCTTATTGCCATTTTTCACTACAATCTTAGTATCTAGCTTTATCCAATGAGCATTAGTCATAACATTCCGCCAAAACACTGAACACATTGAAGTATCTGAATTCCAATCAAAATTGTTGTTGTAGCATGTACCGATTATCCATTCTTTCCAAAGTGCTTGCTTATTAGTAACCATAAACCAAAGCCACTTACAAAGTAACGCAGAATTCATGTACTTCAAGTTAATGACACCAAGACCCCCTTGCTCTTTGGACTTACAAACATGTTCCCATGAAATCAGGTAGCTAAGCTTTTTCATCTCATTATTGCCAGTCCAGAAAAAGTTTCTACGAATTACATCAATTTTCTCCAGCACCCATCCAGGAAATTTATAGAAGGACATCCAACACAATGGAATTGAAGACAGAACAGAATTCACAAGCACAAGTCTACCAGCCCTTGACAGAGAATTTCATTTCCACCTCACCAGCCTTGTGTCAACCTTTTCAATCAAATGTTGTCAATCTTTCTTCATTAATTTCTTGGGGAGAATGCACACACCCAGATAATTCAAGGAAAAAACTTCAGCCTTGCAATTAGAAAGTTCAGCACATAACCTGCGTAAATCTGCACTATAACCCAGCGTGTATACACTGCTCTTATGGAAGTTAATTTTTAAACTAGACAGGCTTTCAAAAGCATAAAGAATGAATTTAAGTGCAACAAGATATTTACATCAAGTTTACTAAAAATGATAGTATCATCAGCGTATTGTAAAGAGTTAATATGCCCACCACATGATCGCCACCAAAACTGCTGATAATGCCATCCGCACACCCAAATTTCAGGATCTTCGAGAAAACATCTGCCGCCAAATCAAAGAGAAGAGGAGAAAGAGGGTCATCCTGTCGCAAACCACGTTTGGAACCAGCAATGCCATTTACATAGATGTTTGATCTACTAGACGAGAGTATCAAATAGATCCATTCAATCCATTTTTTGGGAAAACCTCTTGCCTTCAACACTTCAATCATAAACCTCTAATCAACTGTATCAAAAGATTACGCAAAATCCAAATTAATAATAGCACAAGGAAGATCAAACTTATCACAGTGCGAAATAACTTCCCCAACCAACACCGCGCCATCAAGAATATTTCTACCTTTGATAAAAGCAGTTTGGGATTTATCAATTAACATATCCATTTTAGCTTTTAGTCTATTAGCAAGCACTTTTGTAATTAATTTAAAGCTAATGTTAAGAAGGCTAATCGGTCTGAAATCCGCTGTAGTAACATTGCCTTCTTTTTTGGGGATTAAAACCACATTAGCATAGCTAGTTAAATCCAGTCTTAAAGTACCATTATAAAATTCTTCAAACAAACGAAGCACATCATTCTTAACCATATCCCAGTACTGCTTGAAGAAAAAATTAGGAAAACCATAATGTCCAGGAGCCTTATCCCCAGGCATCCCCTTCAATGCATTCACGATTTCCTCTTCAGAAAAATCATTTCCAATATCCGAAAGATCCAAACTTCAGGATAAATTTTGCGCCAATCAATCAAAGCGGTTCTCAATGCGTTCTCCAAAAATGCCTTAATAATAATCAGTAAAAGTGTCACTCAACTTCTGTTAATCACAAATCTCCTCTCCATCCATCCAAATACTATGAATCAAATTTGTTCTTCTTCTACCATTGGCAACTCGATGAAAGTAAGCAGTGTTTCTATCCCCTTCCTTCAACTACTGAGATCTGGAACTCTGCCTCCAAAAATTCTCTTCTTGATCCATCACTTTATCGAGTTCTCTCTCTTTCAGATGTAGCAACTCCCTTTCATCAACGTCTAAACATCTTTCTTCATCTAGAACATTAAGTTCAAAAATCTCCTTTTCAATCTTCTCCTTTTTAAGTCTGATATGGCCAAATACCTCTATATTCCACTTAGTGAGAAATTTCCTCAAAAGCTGGAATTTAGTACTAGGAATCCTCGTCGCGTCTCTACAATCCCCAAACTCAAACCATTTGTTGTACAACATATCATCAAAATAATCTTCAAGGCACTACATGTTTTCAAACCCAAAGAAAGGTTTCTTTCTTATTGCATCGCCAGAATCCACAGGACAGTGATCAGAGATAATTAAAGATAAACCTTTCTGAGAAGTTAAAGGGTGACAATCCTCAAAAAGAGAGTTAATAAAGAAACGTTCCAGTTTTACCAACATTGGTGGAGTTCTACCATCATACCAAGTATACTTCCTATTTGCCAGAGGTAGATCAGTTAATTCGTATTCACCAACGAACTCACTGAAATCTGCCATGTCACCAAAATAATTTGCACTTGTGTTGCTTCTTTCAAAACCAGATCTTGTAACATTAAAGTCTCCACCAATGACCCATGGGCCATACATCAAACTATGAAATTCCACCCCTTCTTTCCACAAAATCTTCCTTTCACTTCTTGTGTTTGGACCATAGACATTTGAGAAAAAAAATTCAACCTCTTACTCATAACACATTCCAATGCCACATGCAAACAGTAACTCTGACTAATTTCTTGTTTGAAATTCCACAAATTGCTATTCCAACCAATGAACAAATTACCCGCACTACCAACTATTGGTATGTACCTCCATTCATCTGTTACCCCCCATCCCAAACTTTTAAAAATATATATATCAGGATTGTCAAGCTTAGTTTCTTGAAGCAAAGCAATATCAGGTTTAACAGATTTAAGGTAAATTTTGACCCGAAGACGTTTATCAAAATTACCAAGGCCCCTAACATTCCAAGTTACAACAATCATTAGGATATGTTAGCCCTTTCTAACTATTTACGTTTGATGTCACTCATAACATTATCATTTAACATAAAAATGGAACTACTAGCAAGTGCATGCATCTGATCAGAGGACATAGAATTAAGAATAGCAGGGATAAAAACACTACCTTCCAATGGATGTGGAAGGCCATGTGTGTTCCTCCTAAGTATGACCACTCCCGAATCCATGGGCTTTTTGCCTTTCCTTCTACTTGTTGCACATGCACGTTCATCAGAGTCAGATATGGCCAATGCATTATCTCCACCCCCAAGATCAACATCATTATCCTCACCACCAAGATCAAAGTCTTCACCCTCCTCAAACATAAACCTATCTCTAGCTTTCTCACTACCCTCCAGCCCAATATCATCATCATCATATTCTCCACCTGCTGCAAAGTCACCACCTTGAACCCCCCACAACTTCTTTCGTAGCATTCAAAGCATTACGACCCACTACATTGTTCTCTGCTTCAACCGATATAGGAGGAAAAGAATTGTTTCCCAAACCCACATTAACATTGGGGACACTCCCACTCCTAGACCTCAATATCTTCATTTTACCATCATCACCACCAACATAATTGTTTGGTACGCCTTACAATTATTTCGTAATTATCATAGAATTTAGGAATATATACATCTATGCACATAGTTAGGTATAGGAATTCATCTCTTTTATAATCCTAGATATTTTGGTTCATATGTTAATACACTATAGTATACATATCAATACACCAATTTAATTAAAATATCTTCTTATTTTAAAATATAACTACTCTTTGATTTGGTTTTGAAAGGACATCTTTTCAAATATGAAAATGTCAGTTCAAACTCTAGTTATCAATTTTGATCATCTACTTATGTTCATTTTATTTCAAAAATATATTGAAAGTGTATATATAGTACATAGATATGTTAATAATTTAAAATTTTCAAACATTTGATATTATTATAAAATATAAATATATCTTTTGTATGAAATTTAAACATATGTAGTTTAACTTATATATTTTTCATAACAACTTTGGAACCACAAATGCTATTTGTAACTTCATACTAATTTTGATTTCTTAAAACTTGTATATTTGAATTAAAATTTTGGTATAAATATATATATATATATATATATGCTTTTTTATATTAAATATATAGTTTAGTATGAGAAGTTATAGATTTATAGGTTATTTTATATTACCAAAAATATATTTTTTATATAACTATAGATTTATTTTAAAGTTTTAACACATAAATGGTTTTTTAGAAAATTAATATGTTTTGATTTCTAAAGTTTAAATTTAAAATTGACTTATATCAAAATATTTATGTATATCTCATAATAAATTAAATTTTAAATACTTTTTAAAATTAGTTTTATACTTATGAATATATGTTTATATCAAAATATTCTGCTTTATATAATACAATTTTTATATTCCCTTTAAAAATATCTTCAATTTTTACTATAAGAAGTACCCTACTAAGATTATTTAACTCTATATTTCTCATAGAATTATCCTGAATATTTTACTACTTATCATAAATATTTTTTAATTAAACTCTTATCTTTATTATTCTTTCAACCATTTTCATTAGTATAACTAACCTAAGTCTAGAAATTAGCATTATCTTTGTTTGATTCAGATAATTTATCATATGTATTTATATGCATAATAGTTAGATATTACTTTAAATATCTTTTACAGAAATACATATCATCATCATTTCGTTATTATCATAATATCATTACACATTTTATTTCATATCATTACAGTACATGTCAAAATAAAATCATTCACATCACAAGTTACATATCATTCAATATGTAACAACTTGGAATTTCTGACCCAATTTAAAATTTTTTACTTTAGCTATTTTAATGGGTTTTGAATATTTAAAATGATTTATTTTAGATAATAACGACTAAAAATTTATTTAAATCGAAGTTAGAATGTATAAATCTATTTTAATTATAAAACGAACTGGAAATGGTGCGGTAGTTTGAAAATTCGATTTTAAATTTCAATTGAATGTGTAGGATTCAAAATAAATCGGATTTCGGTAAAACCAGAAACATTTGAATCTGTTTAATAATATTTTTGTAAAGAAAGTAAGAAATTGATATTTCACTTTATAAATAGTAAGTTATGGCAAGTTTAAAATTTAGAATATTCACTATGGAATTTATATATATTTTAATATAGTATATAGCCATTAAAAATAGCCATTTTGCAAATGACGTCCGTTTTCAACGAAACCACTTTTGTTGGATTCGGAATGTCAAATTATAGTCAGGTTTCAAATTTCAGAATTCTTTGAGTTAATATGTGAGCGTAGTAAATTTAAACGTGTTTTATCAATTTAGTTTAAATATAATCGATCAAAAAAAGGCCATTTTTCAAACGACCTCCAAATTCGATGAAATTAGTTTTGTTAGGACCGTATCATCAAAAAAATAGCTAGATTTATTTTTCTACAATTTTGGGGTCTATATGTGGCCCTGTAAATTAAAATGTACGTTCAAATTCAATATATATTGATTTATATTTTAATTTTGATGAAAACTGATCGAAACAGTCGAATAGGCCTACGAAACATATCCCATTGTGTCCGGAATGGGGGTGTTTAGTTAGGGACGATTGTCTTTGGGTTTGATTTGTAGTTCAGATCGATAAACTAGTATTATTAGAATTAAAGAATAAAATAATAATATAAATGTATTATATAACCCCTCCTCCATCTCAGAAACCCTAACCGCCATCTATGTCGTTCGAAGGCCAGAAATGATCGGAAATTCAAGGGCGAAAATCTCTAAGTCCACGTAATAAAATCCGCTACTTCTTGATAAAAATCAAAGCACTTCTTTCACTCTATAAATCTATACCACTTTGGTAATTTATTGTTTGAGATTCTGTTCGATTTTGGGTTTCAAAGTCATTACGTTCGAGGTGAAATTGGGGGTAAGGGAGGGCAGCAAGTTTGTCGTGGTGGCCAGAGGAGGTGCGACTCGCGTAGGGCAACGACGTGAAGGGGTTCGATCATCCTCCGATCAACTGTGGCGTCGCCGGGGAACGGTGAAAAGATTTGAACGAGGTCGACGTCGCCTTTCTTTATTTCTAGGAAATAATTAAGGAAAGGTAACATTTTTAATAAACGTTATTAAAGTTTATTATTTAATTAATTACAAATTTAATCATCCAACGTATTAATTGTCATATCTTTTCCATACGAGGTCCAAATCCAGCGATTTCGGTCGCGTTGGAATCACAACGAAAAATACTACATCATGGAACTAACTGGGACAGAAATGGAGCACATTAGAATTTGAGGCAATTTTAAAAATCAAAACAGAACAATTAAAAAATAAAGAATGGTGGAGTGGAAACCAAAGTGAGAACTCCTTCTCACTCAAAATTATTTTATCATGTTATTGTACTCATGTATAAAAATATACAGAATTTCCAATGTAGATTTTTATCAGTTTTAATCATTATAAATTGTATACAGTGCCTGTTACTCACCTCCCTCGTCCACATACCATGGACGATTTTAAATTGACTGTATTGTGTGTTGTTTGTGTTGTTGAAATGTTTAACATATTAAAAATAATGTTTATATTAATGCGGTAGTGAAATTAAATTATAAATATTTATTTATAATTTAAACAGTAATTTGGCTAATTAGAATAATAATTCAAACCGAATTAGAACTGGTTAAATTTATTAACCAATGATTTCTTTAAATTGACTGTTGTTGTTTGAAAACCCCGCATGGGTGTTGGGATGATATTTGACAACTCATCCCAATATTTAGTTGTGTGTCAATCGATGGGTTGATAGGCTGTGGTAAATGTTATTTATTTATTTTAATGCTTATACAGTTGTAAATGGAACTTTGGATGATGTTTGGATGGTTAATGATTATTTATCATTATTGTTGAATACATGCGATGTATGAAATTCATGTAACTGAAATTATATGGTAATTGATTGAGTCGCATTCCGATTCAGAAATAACGAATATTTTAAAATGATGAAAATTACAAAATAAAATTCAGTAAAAAATTAAAATATGATTTTGATGTCCGATTTTTTATGGATACAAAAATATTGAAACTTATGAAGTCGAGTTAAGTAGATATTCGCCATTTTAACCTGAACGAGTTTATCGATCGATGTTATTCATTTTAAAATAAATATCGAAAAGAAATGGATTTCATAATCCGATATTTTGAAAATATTATCATTTTAATATTATAATGATATGGAATATTCAATTCTGATTTAAAATTGAAAAATGAAGTTGAAATCGTTTTAAAACGAATTTATAAACTATTTATAAAATACATTTTGAATGGAAATCGATGAAATATTATATATATATATATATATGGCCTGAATAGAACGCGCCGCGTAGCGGCCGTTCGCAAATTTCGATCATTTACTTCAAATGGACGTAACGGGAGATCCGACCGTCGGATTCTCCTAAAACCAGAACCGTTGGGTTCGTATCGAAAAGAGCTTTCCAATGAATATAAGAGATTTGGAATCTTATGGTTATATTTGGAAATATGTCCAAATCAACTTCAGAAAAGGTCGCTATGGATGCAGTTTGGTGGCTGTTATTGGAAATCAACTGTAAAGGACTTAATAATGTTATTAAAAATATGGGAAAATTGTGTAAAATCATAATAAATGATTTAGAAGATTTTGGATGAAAAATTCCAAGTTGTATTTCGATAAAAATATATTTTTATCGAAATGAACTAGTTATTAACTAGAATAATAGGAAAGATGTTTGAATGAGGCTGAAAAGGAGTTGTTGAGAAACAAAGAGAAGGAACTCAATAAGGTGATGGATCAGGAGGAAATCTTTTGGAAGCAACGATTGAGATTCCAACGGCTAAAGGAGGGGGGTAGAAATACTAGTTATTTCCATAGAATGGCAAATGGAAGGAGAAGAAAAAATATGATTAGTAGTATTTGGAAAGATGGAGTAGAGATATGTGATCAACAACAGTTAGTGATACTTTTAATGATTTCTAAAAAGGCATTTTTGGAGAGCGTAAGGAAAATCGTATTTTGGTTGATTGGAAATTGCTATACCCTTCTAAACCTAATCTATCTGATATTGATGGTGTCTTTACTGAAGATGAAATTTTAGCAGCTTTGAATGAAATGCCTGGTGACAAGGCACCAGGCCCAGACGGTTTTCCTAATTTTCTTCTCAAGAAGTACTGGAACTTGGTGAAGAAAGATGTACTACGATTGTTTGATGAATTTTACAATGGATCTTTGAGATTGGATATACTCAGCTATGCAAATGTTGTCTTGATTCAGAAGAAAGAAATGTATCAGCAACAAATTTTCGACCCATTAGTTTGTTGAATAGTAGCTTCAAACTCATTACCAAAGTTTTGTCTAACAGATTGAAGGAAAAGATGAATGGTCTGATTGATAAATCACAATCAGCTTTCATCAAAGGAAGATTTATTTTAGACGGAGTTGTGTTGGTTCAAGAAGTAATTTCTCATTGTGACTTGTTTGATGTTCCTTATGCAATTCTCAAATTGGACTTCGCTAAGGCGTTTGACACTGTTGACTGGAGATTCATGGTTGAAGTTTTCAAGGCTAGAGGATTCCCAAGTAGATGGGTAGAATGGATTTCAAAGATCTTAACATCAAGCAGATCAAACATTTGTGTCAACGACGTTGCAGGTACCACTGTCATTTCTAACAGAGGCTTACATCAAGGAGATCCACTATCACCACTTCTTTTTGACCTTACGGCTGGTGTGTTCTCGCAAATTCTTAAAGTTAGCTGCAATAATGGTATCATCAAAAGCTTTAGCAGCGAGCATGTTATGGGTGATATAAATTATTTGCACTATGCTGATGACACTATACTTAGTAGTCCTGAATGTAAATACACTGCGGCACTTAAATTTTTATTGTAGACTTTTGAAAGTTTGTCAGGATTAAAAATCAACTTTCACAAAACAGTGTTTACACCCTTGGATGAAGTGCAGATTTAAACAGGAAATGTGCGGAGATGCTTAACTGCATGGCTGATGAATTTCCACTTAATTATTTGGGGATGTGCATTAGGCCAAAGAAACTGATCAAGAAAGATTGGAAACATCTGATAGAGAAAGTAGACGTTAGGTTGCCGAGGTGGAAAGGAAACTCTTTATCAAGGGCGGGGAGATTTGTGTTGGTAAACTCAGTCTTGTCTTTGACTCCGTTATACTGGCTATCATTTATAAATGTCTTGGTTGGGTGATAGACAAAATTGATGCAATACATAGAAACTTCTTTTGGACTGGTGACAAGGAAACTAAGAAATTGAGTTGTCTTATTTCACGGGAGCAGATATGCATGTCGAAAGATCAAGGAGGCCTTGGAGTTATAAACTTAAAACAAATGAATTATTCCCTTCTCTACAAGTGGCTTTGGACAATGATCAGCAACAAGAAAACTTTTTGGAAGGAATGGATTATAAATACATGCTACAATGGTAGATTTGATTGGAACTCAGGTTTGTCTCATTGCTCTACATTTTGGAAGGGTGCCATGAGCAACTTCCAATGGAATAAGACTGGAATCAAGATTGTGGTGAAAAATGGTTTTAATATATCTTTTTGGATCGATTGTTGGTTAACCCCTATCCCTCTTTTTGTTGAATTTGCTGAGCTATTTGGGATTGCATATAACAAGCATTACAATGTTCGAGAGATGGACAATGCGGATGCGGCTAACTTTAAGTGGAAACTATCTTTTTGCAGAATTGTGGCTAGTAATGCTTTATTGTAATTGTGTCACTTATTTAGTATGCTAGAGAATGTTAACCTAAAAGATGAAAGGGACAAATTTATATGGATGTTAGGAGGAGAAAGAAAGCTGTTTGGTGTCAAAAGCATATACAGGTTGATGAATTTCACTGGAAGAAGGTGGATGGGTTTCGAATTCATGTGGCACTTCAAGGTTCCCACAAAGTTCAAGATTCAAATGTGGATAGTCATGCATGGCAGAATAAACACATTAAGTAGATTACATAGCAAAGGAGTATTTGCAGCGGGTGGATGCACTTTCTATGATGAGGAGGATGAGGACTAATTGCAGCTATTTTGCATGTGTGGCTACGCTTTTTATATTTGGACCAAATGCCTAGTCTCCCTTAACGTTGATCTAAACTGGAGTGACCATATAAGGGACCAATTTACATTCTGGAATTTCAATTTTCCCACTTTAGATGATTCACATAAACGTCATATGTTTGTTTTGCTTAACTTTGCATATATGTGGATTCTCTGGCAAGAACGAAACTACAGAAAATTCAAACTCAAGTTTAGAATGTCTAATAAAGTAATATACATCATTCTTCATTTTGTTTTCGAATGGGCAGGCACCAGCAAATGGAATTATGTGGATACAATTGCAGCGAGGGTTCATGATACGGCAAGGGGAAGAAATGATCCATCAGCATGATACATTACTGCATTACTGCTCTGTATGGCTATGTATGAATGAATACTTTATATCATTTTGGGTTTTAATATGTATAATGGAGTAGATGCTATGTAATGATCTTATTTTGGCAGGCCACATTTATGTATATTATGTAATTTGCCTGCGTTTTGGGGTTGCTTATGTAATGTATATGTATGAATGATGTATGTATGGTTCCACGTATGTTAATATATTAAGGCATGAATCAACTTGGTTCACTACTTTTTTGCTTCAAAAAAAAAATTTAACTAGAATAATAATCCAATGTTTTTAAATAAATAAATTGGATTTGAAATGGTTTTGATATAACCAAAATTTTCCAACGTATGAATTGGAATGGAAATAATCTTCGAAATATTTCGATATTGTATTCCGTGATGATACAGATATTGTTGAGGAATTTGAAAGATATATATATATCATTATTCCCAATACGATATTTGTTGATTGCAGAATTTGATATTGAATATAAGCTGATATAATTTCTATTTACAGCCTTGTATTTAACATCAAATTGGATTTTTGGGTTTATCTGGATGGTGTTTTAAATAATATTTGTTCTTTGACCTAATTAACAGTGAAGTTAAGATTTGGAATTTATAAACTTTTCATTAAGATTTAATGGAAATTTTCCAAAGTAAAATTTTCCAATTTAATAGATTAAATTGGAATTGAATGGAATTCGATTTGGTAGTAATTGAGCTTCTGTGAACGAAAACTGTTACTATATATGGAATTTAAAAGGCTTTACCTCTATTCCATTTATATTATTAGTCTGATACTAGAATTTATATCGATTATACACTGTTATGATTTCCATGTAGATTCCATTTGATGGAAGATGACTTTGAGTTTATCGTGAACGATGTTTTAAAGGAGATTCGTTCTTTAACCCAGTTAAAGACGAAAACTATTTCCTAAATTTGAATAATCATGAAATAATGATTTTTGGAGATTAAAACTAAGTGGAGTTTTAATGAATTTTTAATTAGATTGAAAAGTTAATGTGGTAATTAAATTTGCCAAATTTGAGAAATGATCAAGAATGGAGTACCACGAGTTTTACTTCAAGCTATAGTTAAATCTTTAATTAGATCTAAATGTGAAATGGTAATCAAATTTACCGATAAAACCGTGTGTGTTAGATATGGAGTACAGTCAGTTTTTCTCCATGGGATGAATAGGTTGGGATTGGGATTAATAAATAAATGATTACTTCGATAAGGTTCGTCAATCCCGGCTATTTGATAAACTTTAATTTGGTTTAGAATTGTGAAAAGATATAATAAAATCTTTTGAGATGGATATCCAAAGGAAGAATAAAGAATAAGTTTAAAAGAATTTAACTTTGATAAAATTAATGGGAACCTTTCCATAAGATGTGAATATTGGAATAAAAGAATGTTCTGGATTGGAATGAGGCGTGTGATGTGTTTTTATATCAGTTGATTATAAGATACGCGAATTATTCGAAAAGACCAGGTTTAACCCATTTTGAATACTTAATACGACGACTAAAAGTCGACGATGAAGACGGTGGTTGAAGGCTGCAGATATTCACATCGTTTGGATGATTACTGATGTCTTGATTGGGCTGTACACCCAAGACAAGATAATAAGTGGTGATCGTCTAGACGTACTTAGAGATCGACCGGATATGCGAGGACCTCTCTCCTGTATTGGACATATGGGACAAGGAATAAGGTGCCTTCGGTTTCGTTCAGACCCAGAACGGACTTGTGGATGTATGTTTGGCATTGGATTTCATTCTATATTGATTGATCTTTATTAAATATATTTCTATTTGGTGGCGGAGAATTTATTCATTTGCTTAAAGCCTTCTCTAAGATGTACGAGCTTAGGGGTTATATATTGATGGACATCAGTTGTATGGCATGAATTGTCAGTGTGGCTTGCTTAGATGCAAATGATCAAGGCTTTTGTTGAAAAGCATAGCCTTGTGGTTGATGATCAAAGCACGGCTTTAAATAGCATAGCTTTGTGTATAGCGTTAATTCGCAAGCCTCACACCTGGTATGAGTCAAAAAATGGATAGTGACCGTAGGGAGAGCATGACGTTTCTTTCTAGTTAGAAGTGGTGTCATTGTATGGAGCCAGGACATTTTTACTTATGTGGATGATGAATTGCGAGGCGCTATGGATATTGGTCGCTACTGGCCAAGTGATAGGACCGGGAAACGTGTGTTCAGGAATAATTAATCCACTAAAGTAAGTGTGGACTGACCCTACCGTTCACAAGGCTCGCTAGCGTCCGAGTCCTGAGGCATTTGCTAAAGTGTCTCGAATCAGAGAGGATTCATCCCTGGCCTCGACTCATAGATGGAATCCAATTTCTAATACGTGACTTTTCGATTTTAGTTGTAAACCTATATGGCAACATAGTGGGATGGGGCGCTTATGCCATCTATGATTGACACATTTATGTTTGATGTTGTTTTAACACTATACACTTATAGTAATATCAAAATGATTTATTTTAAATGTACCAAGCATGTTTGGCTATTATAAGGTAAAACTCTATCCTCTGGCCTGCGTTGCATTGTGTGATGGACCTGAGTCTTATAATAGCTTCATTTTTTGAAAAAGCATTGCGTTGTTTTATTTCTAAACTAGTATTCATGTGGAGTAAACCCGTTCTATGATATATGGCACGGTCCTATGATTTTTCCCACTTTTAAAGTAAAGATTTAATATTTGTTTTAGTTCTCACACCAGTCTCATGACCGACTCGGAGTTTGTTATTTCTACCTAAACTCTGGGTGCCCATATTTTCCACACAGGCAGCTAGTAGTTTTTGTTTTCGCAAATACTTCTTTTCACATGATCCTGGATTACAGCTGGAGCTATATTCAGAAAGCTTTGTATTCGTATATCTCTTTTAGTTGTGGTTGTAGATGATTTTCGCTATACATTATATCCCTTGTATTATTTTTCGCTGCTTTGTAGTTTAATTCTCTGATATTTTTCCACTGTATATTATATGAACTCTGTTATATTCTTGTTCTCTGATGTAAGTTGTTGTAATAGCAATGAACTGTTCTTTTGTTTGTGTACTGATGCGTCGTGTTCTCAAAGCAATCCGGGCCTTCCCGATAGGGGAAATTTGGGTCGTTTCACAATATATCATCTCATAATGCTTTACATATGACACATAGTACATACTGCATTATAACCAACATACTATACACGTTGCGTTACATGTTAACTTTTAACTCCATACATAACAAATATACTATATAGGGAATTATTATCCTAGAAATAGATAGGATTGTTAATTAGACTAGATTAACTTGATTGAATTGTTTGACTTAATTGACTTGTCTGATTTGTTTGACATAAATAACTTGATTGACTTGTTTGACATGGTTGAATTTCATTAGTTGTATGTTGAAAATATACTTATGCATTTTTGGTTGATAGGAGTTTTATAAGTTTTTAGGATAAATAGAAGTTACAAGAAATGTTTGGCTTTATGTTTGAATCCATGCTTTGTGACAACAAAACTTGAATTGGTTGATTGTTTGGATTAAAATTGTCATTACTTAACTTATATTATAATTTTAAGATATCTTATTGGAGTTATTTCTTAGTCTAGATTAAAGTCTTATTATAGTTTTAAGGGAATTGGTGTTTAGGATAGGTTTAGTCTTGTACTAGATTAAGGGGGAGTTTTTTTAGTTTCTAGGATTAGTTGAAGGTTCAAGAAATGTTTTTTAATTAACATATATTATTTTGGTTGTTTAGATTGGTTGTTTGAATTATTTGCTTGAATTGCTTGTTTGGATTGATTGTTTGATTTAGTATTGATTGGTATTGCTTAGTTTATTAGACTAGTATAGTTATAATTTTAGGGGGAGTTATATTCTTTTAGACTTAAAATCATAGAATTAGAGGGAAATATAAGGTTATTCAATTCAGGGAGTATTATATAGTTTTTAGGATCATTTATAGCATTGATTTAGGGGAAGAAATTTACTTTAGTATAATCACAAGATATGTATAGATATATATAGGATTTAGGGGGAGTATTTTTATAATTCCTTTTCGATAATGCCAAAGGGGGAGAAATTATAAATATAGATTTAGTTTATAGGATTCATATAGATAGGGGGAGTATTAGAAGGATCATCATCAACAGGTATGTACTGGTATGATATTTTATAAACTAAGGTTATCATCATTTAAAAAGGGGAGATTGTTGGAGAATGGAGTTTTGATGACAACAACCTTATTTCAAAATTAATTGATTATAAAACATGTACTAACACCTTTATCTAGAATATATATATATATATAGAGAGAGAGAGACATGTATGCAGGATTTGTGTACATGAATTAATACTGAAGACTGTATAGTTTAAGAGCTTATAGAGATTCAGAATTCAGAGATGATTCAAGACTCATGAGTAATCAAGATTTCAAGAGTTCAAGACAAATATAGTAATAAGTCTAGTTTATGTAAGATTTTGAATAACACTCCAGGTTCTAATTCTAATTCAAATTCAAATTCAGATACTGTTTTTCAATCTCTGATTTTCAAATTTCTATTTTCATATTTCTATTTTCAAATTCTATCTCCTATTCTAATTGATTCTTCAATCTTACTTTTTGATTTCAAACTCAAGTTTTCTGGTTTATAAGTTTTATATATTTATATAATTATATAGTTATATAATTTTTAACTTTATAATTTTATAAATATGTTTATATAAGTTATATTTATGATTTCATATGATTTTCTACTTTATATTACTTATTTATAATACTATGTTTTAATTCAAGAATTTCTAGAATTGTTTATATATGAAAACACTTGAAAAATGCTTAAATTTCAATTTTTAACTAGCATTTGTCGACATACATAGATGGCTATGTCGACATATAACTGTCATATTTTTATTTTGAAAGTAAGTGTCTTTTCACTATTTGTAACGTTTCAGAAGTGTTGCAACCTTTCAAATCTTATAAATAAAGGCTGATTTTGAATTTTTTTCATCATTCTTATTCTCCATCTTCATCTCCTTTCTTTACACTATTATATTTTCTTATTTTTATGATTTCTACACTTATACTCTGCTGAATTCAATTCTATTTGTATAAAACTTCTTCTCTTCTCACTCTCTACTCATTACTCTCTGAATCCAGGTGTTATTGAAGTGTTATAGGGCTATTGTAATTGTTTGGGAAGTGTTTGGGAAGTGTTTGGGAATCAGTGTTTTCCTTTGTAGACGTGAAATCAAGGAACGGAATCGGTGCTTTCCTTGTTGCCGTGAAATCAAGGAACGAGAGCGGTGTTAACCTTGTAGCCATGAAATCAAGGGGTGTAATTGGATATTGATATAGTAATAAAACTTTGTGCAGTCCAGCGTTGCGTGGGACAGGACGTAGGAGTAATCCGAACCAGTATAAAATTCGGTGTGTTCTTTCCTTTTTTTGCATTTTATTTCTGTTTATTTTTGTGTTTGTGTTTGATTATGTGTTTGTGATTGTTTCTGTGGTGTGCGATTCATATAATAGATCATATACGTTTTAAATTTTGTTTAAATTCTCAAAAACGCTATTCACCCCCCTCTAGTGTTAGTTTTTCCTTAACGATCCATTCCACAGTTCCTAACAAATTAAAAATTATTCAATTTTAAAATACTCAAATTCTTTGTTAATAAATTATTAATATTATCATATATATTCAAACATAATTTTTTATGGCTTCAAAATAAATTTAACCACATTTTAAACTAATTATTTTCAATTTCTAATTTATTTAACATTCAAATTCTCAATTAAATTTATCTAAGTCATTAAATCAGAAATATTAATCATTTTTAATATTAAAAAATAATTAAATATTCATATATCAAAAGTCCGGGTTGTTACATTCTTCCCTACTTAAAAGGACTCATACTGAAATCACAAGTTAATAAATGTGTCATAAATCGATTAATTTTACTTCAAAAATATTTCTTACAGTTTTTTGAAATTATTTTAAACTGAAATTTTTAAATTTTTTTACAGCACCACCTTCGTTCGACTCGGCTCATAAAATTTCACAACATCAATATATGACACTATACGTCTCATCTCAATGATGAGGCATTCCAAACCATGGAGAAACAATATATAACACCCATGTACGATATGTAATCCAAAACATGTACCATTTATCGGACAAGGGAATGTTCACTAATGAAACCAAAAGCCATAAGCAACTAGCAAACTTTTGTTCCCGTATACTTGTATATACTTACATAACCCGAAAGTGAGTTAAGGAAACATATAAGTAATATAATTGCTACTACATAAAAAAACACAACAGTCATAGGCAACAATCAAAATATAATGCAACTGGCAATAACGAAGTAATTAAGCAAACAATGCAAATGTAACATAATGTTACATGCAACCTAAAGCAAGCAACCCATATCAGTATAATATAATATCATAAACACTAAAAATCACTACTCATGGTTCATTTAGGTCATGAACTTCATCATCGTACAAGGATGTTAAACAACCCATCAAGCATCACTATTTGCTCAGTAGTCTCAGTTATATCTTAATCGATCATTCATGCTACATAAAACAATTCAAAAATTCGAACTTCAAATTCAACACAAGTCAACATAACATGAAATGTATTTCTTTCAAATCCCGTAAATATGTTTATTTATGAAACCTCATAATTCAAATTCTAAAATCCTCTATTTTATTAAACTAATAGTTTTAGTATATATACTACCAAACCACAACTTTTCTAATAGTTTGATATTAACCTAAATCAAAATCTAAAGGATGAAATCTTGATTTTTCTCTTTCATTAGAAAACTATAATCCAGCAGATCCGGAAG
This sequence comes from Allium sativum, assembly GCA_030737875.1. Taxonomy (NCBI): domain Eukaryota; kingdom Viridiplantae; phylum Streptophyta; class Magnoliopsida; order Asparagales; family Amaryllidaceae; genus Allium; species Allium sativum. The sequence continues at coordinate 1,008,814,900 of CM060916.1, forward strand.
ATTTTTATCCTAAAGAATTCAAATATACATTGGATCATGTACCTGCATTTAAACTTCAGATCGGAAAACTAAGAGCTGGCGTGTCGCAGTAAGCTTGTTTTAATATAATTTATAAATTCAAAACTTTGTTAAATTAATAAATTATACCCTTATCCTCTTAAATTTTCACAAAAAACTAAGCTACATTTTCCAATTCAACTTGGAAATTTCAATTGCCCAAAATCGTCGAATATTACAATTTATTTAAAAATAAACCTATAAAACCTCATATCAAGTGCAACACATAATCAACTAACTATAGTACTTAAAATATATGCATCCATATCAAATATTAATTGAAAATTTCAAAACCAAACTCTCGGATTCCAAAGTCATATATCCTGGATTCAAAACAAAATTTTGTTTTAATCTAAATAGTTATCCATGGTAGCAAGTTCTTACTTAGAAACTAAAAAATTGAACACTGTAACAACCCAATTTTCAGTGCCTGCTAGAATTTGTGCTGTTATAAACATCGATGACCTCATGATCATCATCAGAATTATTTCCTACGACCATTGTAAGAACGGTGCTTTTAAAGTCCTTAAAATCTTTTATTTTCATTAACACTCTAAAATAATCTTAACATTCCCTTTTAAATTCTAAAAAATCATTTTTCAAATCTACTAGAAATTCAGATCGTTCAATTCTCAACTCAAATCCATTTTCTATTTATAAATTTAATTTATAAATTGTACTTATATAATTCTATTTTTTTATAAGATTTATCCATATATGTTGAAAACAACTTTACTTAAGTCGAATTATTACACAACATCATCGTCGAATGCCATCTAATCAAATCATGAAACTGGATACACTAGGTGCTCGATTATATTGTTTTTCTTAAAATCTACCCAACTCATGCAAGAAAATGATAAGATTGCTCTTATCCAAACAAGATAGTTAATACCTATAAACTGACGGGCACAACTACAAATCAATCAAGAATAGTCAATGCTCGTAAGTGAGCATGACTAACCAAACACTGAAGGATAATAATTGAATATCACCATTTCCTGTCAAACTAATTATCCTTTAAATAACAATTAGGTTGAAAATTTCCTTTATATATAAAATATAATTTTTGGTAAAATTTTCCATTTAACAATCCTTTAAAACAATACTATGTCGATTTGCCTTGTCGAAGTGTTTAGAAATCCTTATCGACAACGTCGTACAAATGCGATAATTTGGAATTTATGTCACTCAACAGTAAAGAAACATAATATAAAACATTTTATACTACTAACAAATACGCCTTATCGTATACATACACTCAAACTCATAATAAAACATTCTATTACCTTTTCTCTTATTGAGTTTATGCCATAAAGCCAAGGTTCTCGCGTAACCTTGCACTCTAATACCAAATGCAATAGCTTAGGCTTATCAACCATTGGTAGTTAGTTAAACCCACTGTGACTTAACCGGTACCTTGATCCTGTTTTTAGACCATTCTCTCAATTAGAAACCAACCCATGATAAGGACTTATAAAACCTTCACTACGACATGTAGAGGTAACAATCTCCTGCTTGCCACCAAACACAAAGTGAGAACCCCTCCATTACGTTAAAGAAACAAAGCAAGTAGGGCCATAATCCACATGTCCTAGGATTGAAACCTGGCTCTGATACCACTTGTGGCAGAATGAGTTTCTTACCACTAAAGACGACACTTAATACATCCTTGGTATTCCAATGTCGATCATTTAGCTTCCCAAATGATAGTTCATTTAAGGTGAAATGAAGAAAGAGACAAAACATAATCTTACATCACAACATAAATTTATTATATAACATAAGGTTTTACAAAAAGAAAGAATTTAATTTACATACATATACATATCAAAGTACAATACTAACCTATAACTAACAGTTTTGGATAGATATAACAATCTGTCCTTACAAAAGTCGAAGACTAAACACAAACATGATTTTCATAACATGCATAGCCAAATTATAATCACAAACAAGCCAAAGATCTAACAAACAATAATTAAATAACATAATAAATTTAATGTTTCAAATACTAAAATTTTGATTTAAAGCTATGAGCTTTACTCACCTTAAGCTTATCCAGACCAAATCTAACTTCAACACAACTTGAATTACACAATTTCATTAAGCATGTTTGGATTTTGAAGACATCACAGCAAAAAATGGTTCGGCTTAGGTGACATGGTGAGGGCTAAGGACTTAAATTATCAAGAAATCAACAAAAACAAAACTTGAAAATTACCCTTTTCCAAAATTTCAGGTATGTAAACAAAGGAATTTTGAAAAGTGGTAAATATGAAATTTCGTGCATTTTGTTTACTATTCTGTTTCTTAAAAACAAAATCTTAATTTAGTTCAGTTTCAATGGAGATATGGACAAAAAACCCAAGGTGTTTTCGAACCTATAAATCTGAGCCTATAAATGAGTTTGATAGAATTGTACTTTCAATATATTAAAACTAAAAATGTGAAAAATTGGTTATAAGAAACATGTTGATTTAAAATTTGTGGCAGTTAATTTATACTCTACTTTTGACATTACTTGCTCAAAAATCTCCGCATTTATTGTTTAAGTCACCTCTTGGCCTTTTATAAATCCTGCATGCCATTCATTTACACAACCTCCTCACACATTCACTTATCTTCTTTCACTTTGCTACTTCATTTCCGTTCCAGATCTTAAAAAAATGGTGACCTAAATCGTTTTCCCCTAAATTTTTCTTCTCCTTTAATTTGAAATCGATAGCCTAGCGTCATGTTCCAATCGGGCATCCAGAGTCGACATTGTTAGCTCGGTTTCAAAAAATAATAATCCAAGCATCATTTTCGTAGCAGAATGTGAGTTATCTCATGACTTTTTTTATTTATGTATTATAAATTAAGTTTTCATGCATGCTTTCTATGCACTTATATGTTGCTAGGTGATGTTTGTATTTCCACGTTTGGTAACCTTGTCTGTTGCTATATTATTTGCTTCATCCCTTTTATCGGTTTTGTGTTTTGAGATATGAAAAACTTGACTCAACTTCATGCTATTGTGGCGAATATATACATATACATATATATATATATATATTACTTCATATGTTTACAATTAGTGTAAGTTTTATTTGAGATTTAAATGCACATATAAATAGAAGTATATTTAAATCGGAACATACATAATATAATATTCAAACTCATGCTTTAACAATTACAATTTATTATATTTATACTCTTTCTATTTGCATTTTTATTGTGTATGGACTGATTTATAACATTTTGTCACATTGTTAATTTAACTCTAATTTCTGTTTGATATAAAAAAGGTGATTTATATGCTTTTAGTTACAATGTACACTTGTATTTTCCACCATAGTTGATAGCTATTGTTTATTTGGTGTAATCTTTTCAGTATCGAAACCAAATTTTACTAAAGGAAAGAAATTTTTATGCTTATAACATGTACCAAGTTGCTTTGTGCGAAAATATATCATGTACATTTATACTTTAATACATAATATTAATTTTATAGTAAATTTAAAACTTATGTGACCTTACATATATAACCATATGTTGTAATATAGTATTTATTATTTAAATCGTTATTCATGCCAGCTATTTGTTTTATGATAGAAGAGGTAATTTACATAAGATATTAATACCTATATTATCGGTAAAGTGTTTAATTAATTGTGCCTTATAATGAATACCCGTGTGGGGTTTTCAAACACAAATACTGATTATTATTGGTGCAATTGGACGATGTGTAAAATTTATCATCCCAATAAATATCAGATAAATAGGTGTACATAAACAAGTCGTCCGACCTATAAATGAATATTTATTCCAATTTCTTTTCATGATAATTTTATATACATTTTATATAAATAATTTATACATTTCAGTTTTCAGAAAAATCCAGCATATAACAATATCAATCCCAATCAATTCATCCAATCACAATCCAAACAAACAATTAACCATGGTTTGTAAAAAGTAGTGTCAGGAGCTGCTAAGCCCCGTCTACAACCTGTGATACAATTACATAACAAAAATAGTTGAGTGAGAAAGAGTTCTCACTTTAGTTTCCACTCCACCAGTTGTGATAACCCCAAACCCCCATGCCACGGAAGCAAGGATACTCATTGGAATATAACACATAAATAATCACAACATAACAGAATCATAGAATTGCAGTAGATAATGTACATCAAATTACACTAGAAATAATATATCATCAGAGTTACACAGCATAATAGGATCATACTTAGTACATAATGCAGTTTCAGTTTAATATAAAATGTCTGCATCGGAATTAAACATAATATACTAAATGGAGTCTGAACAGTATAACAGAAATGATAGGATCCATCTTCAGCTCCATAGCTATCCAGAATGAGTCTGCTAAAACCTGAATACAAGGCTGCCTGTGTGGAAAAGAGGGGACCCGAGTTTGCAAACTGAAACAAACTATGAGTCAGTCATGGGACTGGTAAGAGAAATCTTACCTAACCTATTTAATAATAAGGCTAATCACAGGACCATGCCGCTAACGCAGAGTGGGTTTACTTCATTGGATTGCTAGTGCAAGAAATAAAGTAAATCATTAAACAATGCAATGCTTTTTAGAAAAATGAAACCATTATAAGACTCAAGTCCCATCACATAATGCAACGCAAACAGGAGGATAGAGTTTTACCTTACAATGGCCAAAATATACTTGATACGTATAAAACGAAGTCGTTTGGTATTATTACTAGTGTACATATGTTTCAAAAACATTTTCAATCATAATGTATCGATCATAGACGACATAGCTACCATATACTATGTCGCCATACTAGTTTTACAATCAAAACCGCACGGTGTCGTATTGGAAGTTTGGTTTCCATCATGAACCAAGGTAAGTGATCGTCCTTACCAAATTCGAGACTCTCTAGCCCGAGCCTCAGGCTCAGCCGTAACTGCACCTTGGATCTTCAGGGCCAGTCCATTCTTACTTTTGTGGATTAATAATTTCTGAACAATACGTTTCTCCGCCCTATGGGGCGTAATTTAAGAGCCACTAGGGACTCAAATCCGAGGCGCCTCAATCCATCATCAATATAAGTAAAAATGTCTGGACTCCATACCATGACACCACTCCTAGCTAGAGAGAAACACATGTCCTCCCTGCAGTCCTCTCCCGTTTCTGGTTCATACCGGGTGTGAGGCTCACGAAGTAATGTTATACACAAAGTTAAGCTAATTAAAGCTGTGCTATGATCATCAACCACAAGGCTTTGCTTTTCAACAAAATCCTTGATCATTTGCATCTTGGCATGTCACACTGATAATTCACGCCATGCAACTGATGTCTACCAATATATAACCTTTGAGCTCCTACGTCTCAGAGAAGGGTGTTAAGCAAGAGACCACAATTCCGGCTGGGTGAGGTGTTTGTGAGCCAACGGGGACGTTGGGCTCTGTAGGAGGGGAGAATGTAACATCCTTAAGTCCCACATCGTGGAAGCCTAAGTGAAGTGGGTACTTATATAGCAGAGCCCATCTCTTACTAACGCCGAGGCCTTTTGAGGAACAAAACCCCATACCTATACGGTGGCTAAGTTGGGGACAATATCTTGCGTGAACGGAGGTGCGGGTTGCTACAGCTCGGTTTGGAAAACAATAATATATAATAATTCCAAATATACATCTCATCTCAATGATGGGGCATCCCAAAATGGGGGAAACAATATAAATTGCCAAAATACGATATATAATTCGATATGCGTACCTTTCATTTGCGTTATTAGCGATTTATTTATTTTTGAGCAAGCATTAGCAAATTTTTATGCGCAAGTAGCTCCAATGCAAGAAAATTTCCTTCAATACCTACTAACGCTCAACAACATATAAAAGAAATAATATTCATATGTTTACAGTAAACACACATGAATTAGCAAATGCAACTAAAACATGAATAAAATTTCCAATCAATTATATTCATTCAACCAAGCAATCTAACAAAAATTTCCAATGTCACTTTTTATTAGCATGATTTCATTGTTTATTTCACCTTTAGACAATTCATGATTTCATTTGTTATATTTCATTCACAAATTCATTTCCTCGTTTTACATGTTATAAAGTCAAAAACGGGCTAGAGTCCAAATCAGTCATGCTTACCGTCTAACAATAGGTTTTGATGATACGGTCCTAATAAAATTAATTTCGTCGAATTTGAAGACATGGACGGAGCTTTTGGGTTCGATCGTACAGTTGGTACCAGAGCATAATAAAATCCAATGTCAGACACACATCCATTTACAAGTCTGTTCTGGGTCTGAACGAACTGGAGACACCTTATTCCTTATTCCATATGTCCAATACGGAAGAGAGGCTCTCGCATATCCGAACAATCAACAAGTACGTCTGGACAACTACCACTGTAACCCTTTCGAGGCAACTCCAATCAAAGACATCAGTAGTCGTCTATTCTATGTGAAGATCGTCGGTCATCAACCACCGTCTTCAATATATTCGACTACTGACCGTCGTATAATTGTTTGAAATGAGAATTAACTTGACCTTTTCAAATAATTTGCATACATATATATATTTCAAAACAATTCTTTTCATTTCATATCGTTTATAATATTTTATAACGATTTATCACTATTTTTATTTATATAAAAATTGCTTCTTTTAACTAAACGACGCTTCAGGTCATTACGCGGCCCTGACGCTGTTTTTACTAAAATTTGAATTACACATTTCTCAAAATCTAACCGTTGAATCTTAGCAAATTTTATATCGTTGGAAAGTTCTTTCCAAAGCGAACCCAACGGTTCTAGTTTTGGGAAAATCCTACGGTGGAATCTTTCGGTACAATCGTTTAAAGTCACGATCCCAAAATCGCGAACTACCGCACGTGATTCGTTTTATTTCAATATATATATATATATATAATTCATTCGATGATCTCAAATTATTTATTCTTTAAATAATTTTGTACACTTCATACTCATGTTAAGAAAAAATGATATCTTAAACACATTCATATCAACATATGACTATTTTTCAAACACCGCTAACATGTTAATGTTAATGTTAATATTAAACAAATGTACATCTTTCTACTTCTCTAACATGTTAATGTTAATTTTAAACAAATGAACATTTTCTACTCTCTAACATGTAAATTTTAATATTAAACAAATGAACATTTTCTACTCTCTAACATGGTAATGTTAATATTAAACAAATGTACATTTTCTACTTCTAACATGTTAATGTTAATATTAAACAAATGTACATTTTCTACTTCTACCATTTTAATGTTAATATTAAACAAATGTACATTTTAAACTTCTAATATGTTAATATTAATATTAAACAAATGTACATTTTCTACTGTTAAAACATTTTTATTATGTAAAAACATTTTTATCAAACTTGAATCTTTTTAATGATTCATTCTATACATTAAAATGTAAAATTTAATGTAAAAGCATTTTTATCCAACTAGGATCTTTGTAATAACTCTTTCATACATTGAAAATGTAAATATTTAATGTAAAAGTATCTTTATCAAATAATGAATCTTTTAATGAACCATTTATACATTAAAATGTAATTTTTATGTGAATACATTTTTAATCAAACTTTAATCTTTCTATTGAATCCTTTATACATTAAAATTGTAATTTTTAATGTAAATATATTCTAATCAAACTTTAATCTTTTTAATGAATCCTTCATACATTAAAAATATAATTTTTAATGTAAACATATTTTTATAAACTTTGATCTTTATAATGAATCCTTTATACATTAAAAATGTAATTTTTAATGTAAGCATATTTTTATCAAACTTTGATCTTTTTAATGATTCATCTTTTCCATTAAATATGTAATTTTTAATGTGAACAAATTTTGTCAAACTATGAATCCTATTTTTAATGATTCATCTTTTACATTAAAAATGTTATTTTTAATGTGAACAAATTTTCATTTCATATAATGATCATTTTAATCTTTTCTAATATACGATAAAAATATGAGTTTTTATTGTTAACAATTTTCATTTCAACTAATGATTATTTTTCCATATTTCTATAGATACAATAAAAATGAAATTTTTATTGTTAACATATTTTCCTTTTCAACTATGATCAATTTTCCATATTTCATATATACAATAAAACGTAATTTTTTATTGTATAACTTTTCTGTTTCAAATAATGATCATTTTTCTATATTTCTACATTCAATAAAAATGTGAATTTTTTTTGTATAAATTTTCTATTTGAAATAATGATCATTTTTCTATATTTCTACATTCAATAAAAATGTGAATTTTATTGTATAACTTTTCTATTTTGAATAATGATCATTTTTCTATATTTCTATATTCAATAAAAATGTGAATTTTTATTGTTTAAACAATTTTCAGTTCATATATGAATATTTTACAACACATGAATATTTTACAACACATGAATATTTCAGAAAATTTTGGCATTACAACGACAAGATAATTAAAACCGGCACCTTCACTAGTACGGTTCCTCTACTAGCCTAGGCCTCGCGGCGATACAAAGGTTTCATTTTCCTAATACAATTTCTTTTCACTATACAATCCATTTTCACAACAATGTGAATTTACCATAATCACAACCAATTTCGTTTCAATCACAATCAATCACCCAAAATCAATCAATTTCACACCATAATACAATCAAGTCGTCTATGGTCTGTGGACGACAGTGTCGGGAGTTACTGAGCTCCGTCTGCAACCTAATATAATTTTATTCAATTATTTTTAAATTCAGAAATCTCACATTGCTTTTTATTCCTTCTAAAATTGTAGAAAGCTCCAAAAATTCTCTGGTCTCTTTTAAAATGTCGTGTACGATGCCACGGTCCTGATGTCTCCTATTTCATCGGATTTCGTATTGTATGAGAAAAATATGATTTTTATAAACAAAAATGGATTTGCAACACTTTAAAGTGTTGTTAACCATTCAAATGAAACACAGCCGTATACCTTCAAGTTCTGTTCAAAACTAGGTTTCGAATTATCTCGAAATCCGTGAAGTATGAAGCCGATCGGGTTTGACCACGTCGAAGGGGGAGGGATGATGCGCCTACGACTGGGGGTGGTGCTCACTTCGATGGCACCCAGGTGATGTGACGTCGGTTCAAAACCTGCAACTTCAAGGAGCTAGATCTCGAGATACACTCCACAATAAATTGCAAATCTGGTATGGATTGAAAGTTAGGAGAAAAATCTACAAAATCCTCAAAAGAATCGTTCAATTTCGTTGAGTAAATTGGGAGTTATCGAAGGAAGAAAATTTGAGCTGTAGCTGCTATCGATTTGAAAGGTTACATGTTTTGGGAAAGTGACGCTGAAATTTGATTGGCCCATTTTTTTATTTTAATCCATTTACTTGTATAAAGGCCCATTAACCCATATGAACTCCAAATCCAACCCAACAACTGTCGCCCTAGCTAAATACCCCTATTCCGAACGCAATGGAATATGTTTCGTAGGCCCATTCGACTATTTTAGTCAGCTATCCTTCAAATTAAAATATAAAACATTCAATATTAGATTTGAATGTACATTTTAATTTGCCGGGACCATATACTGATTCCAAAAATTCTCGAAAAATAAATCTAGCTATGTTTTGATGATATGGTCCTAAAAAAATTAATTTCATCGAATTTGGAGATCGTTTGAAAAATGTCCATTTTCTGGTCGATCCAATTTGACTAAAATTGATAAAAACACGTTTTGATTTACCTCGCTCACATACTAACTCCAAAAATTATGGAATTTGGAATCTTGCAATAATTTGACATTCCGGATCCAACCAAAGTGGTTTCATCGAAAAGGGAGGTCGTTTGTAAAATGTCTATTTTTAAGGGCTATATTTATATTAAATTCCATAGCGACTACTCTGAATATTTAACTGGCCACAACTTTTTATTCCCGCTATGAAATTTCAATTTTTCACATCCATTAGAAAGATATTTTTAAACAAATTTAAATATTTTTGGTTTTACTGAAATCCGATTTATTTTGAATCCTGTACATTCAGTCAAAGTTCAAAATCAAATTTTCAAACTACCGCGCCATTTCAGGCTTGTTATATAATTTAAATAAATTTATTCATTCTAACTTTATTTAAAATAAATTTTCAGTCATTATTATTTAAAATAAATCATTAAAATAGCCAAAATAAATTTTTTAAATTGGTTCTGATTTTCCGGGTTGTTACAATCTCCCCCACTTAAAAACTTTTCGTCCCCAAAGAGGAAACAACAGTAAAGTAGGAAATAAAATGGAAATGCAAAATACTGTAAATGTACCTTGCACCAGAGCTAATCAGAGATACCAACTCTGCACTGGGGATAAGCCTGCTTAATGCTATCTTCGGTCTCCCATGTACAGTCTCTAGGATCTCCCCTCCACTGCACTTTGACTAAATGAATTCTCTTGTTTCTCAGAACTCGGGTTTCTTTACCAATGATCTTCACTGGCTCTCTTCCCATGGCTAAGCTTGGGGTAATTTCCAAATTTTGTTGCGTTGCTTCTTCCACAATCAAGTCTGGATCATGCACATGCTTTCGAAGTTGGGACACGTGAAATACATCATGTACTCCTAGCAACCAATCAAGCAACTGAACCTTGTAAGCAAGTGTTTCAATCCTCTCAAGTATAGGAAATGAACCAATAAATCTAGGTGCTAACTTCCCAGTCTTCCCGAAACGGACTACTCCTCTCAATGGAGAAACTCTCAAGTACACATAATCGCCAACAGCAAATTCTAAATCCCTTCTTCTTGAATCTGCATAACTCTTCTGCTGGCTCTGAGCTGTCTGAAGCCACGTCTTAATGAAATCATCTTTGTCCGATGCTTCTCGAATCATGTCGGGACCCAATACTAGTCCATTGCTAGGTTCTACCCAACATGCAGGAGATCTACATGGTCTGCCATAAAATGCTTCGAATGGCGACATTTGCAATCTTGCTTGGTAACTGTTATTATAAGAGAACTCAACCAAATGTAAGAGATCTTCCCATGACCCACCAAAATAAAAAATACATGCCCACAACAAGTCTTCTAGTATACGATTCACCCTCTCAGTCTGGCCATGTAGTCTGACAATGTTACTGGGAACTCCATGTAGTCTGACAATTTCTCTGAAATAAAGCTGCGCCAGACTTCGAGCTGTTCTATTAGATCAGACAAGAATAAAATGGGCGGTCTTCGTGAAACGGTCTACGATCACCCATATAATATCATTGTCTTTCCTGGTTCGGGGCAAACCATCAATGAAATCCATGGAGATTTGATCCCACTTCCAATTTGGAACCGCCAATGGTTGTAACAAACCTGCAAGTTTCTACTGATCACTTTTGACTTGTTGGCAAGTAGAATACCTGCTAACATAAATGGAAATGTCTCTTTTCATAGATCTTGTAACAACCCAAATTTTAATAACATGTTGAAACTTGAAATCAGGGGATAATTAAATTTTAAACTGAGAATCAAGGGAAATGGGTTGCGCCATTGCGTTCGTCTCGTAATTCTACATGAAATAAAGTCCGAGTTTTCGAAAATCGGAGTCCGGATGAAGAAGTTATGGCCTGTAGAAGATTCAGCAAATTTTAGGCAGCACATGACTAGGCAGGTCGACCTCCCCCCTACAGGTCGACCTGGTCGGTCTGTTTTGACCCAGAACCTATTTTTGAAGCCTGAGACATGTTTTGATGGTCCGAATTGATTCTAGGGTTAATCTAAGGGCCTAAACTTATCCCTATAAATACACCCTTAGACCTAACCTAATTCATATCAAATCATTCTTACACCATTATGCTGCTAAAATACCTCTTGAACCATGGCCGCCATCTCCAAATCAAAGTACAAACATTCAAACTCAAATCAATTCAAAGAACAAGGCTTCTACAATGATTCAAGACAATAAATCAACAACGCCGCGACATTTTTACAACAAATTCAGTTCTTAATTCATTTTCCATGCTCTGTAAGTTCTAGTTGTTTTTAGATTTAAACATTTAAATTACAATATGGCCATGGAATAAAGTGGAATTGGATTTAAGTATGTTTATTGATTTAGATCTATTTCTGTTGCTTCTTGAATCTTGAGTTTTGGGACTTTTCTATGTTCGTTCTTATGTCAAGCTTATGATCTATTCAGCCTGTTGTAAATAAGTTTTTCTTGATTTATATTGATATTATTATCAAGATCTATCTTTTATGCCAGAGATGATGTTTTTATGCCAGTTTTCTCTCTATGCCGATTGTTATACAAATTCTACCTTCCCCTAATTATTTTCTTTCGATGAACCTAGGTCAATTTCGGACCTAGGCCTAAACCGCGATTTGCATACGATTTAATACGGGGAAATATGGGAATGTTATCTATATTGGATATATATGTTTGGTAAAATTGATGGCATAACATGAAATTGGAAATTTGGGGTATTGTCAATATAATTGAAATTGCAAGTTTGGCCATTGGCATAATTAAATTGGCATGAAGTGGGCATAATGAATTAGCATGTAAATCAAATCATGAGTTCGTGCCTATGTAAATTAAATCAAAAGATTAGGTTTATGATTGGGCATAAGTAGAATTGGGACTTTGAACGTAAAAGCAATTGTAAACTTGATAATTGGCATAAATATGAATTTGGGTAACTGGCGTGTATTGAAATAAAAAGGATTATAGTTTGGGATAACTACATCATGAATCTTGATTTGGGTTTATTTGGACATGAAACTTGATACATGTAATCTTGGCTAGAACTTGATATGGGTAAAATGGCATAAACCTGGCATACATGTAAATAGGCAAGAATTGGACGTATGTAAACTGACTAAAATTGGGTATATATATATATATATATAAATTGTCATGTAATTTTGGAACTTGGGCATATGTTTATTAATATGTAAAGTTGGGAATTTGAAACATGAAAATGACTGTGTATTGGATAATTGACTTGAACACGAACATGAACATTTCTATATGTTAAACACATGAACTGATATTGGGGTTTGGGGGGAATACGACCATTAATGAACCTTTGACACGAGGTTAGACTCAGTTTGTGGTGTAAATCTGCCTAGAACAGCATGGCAAATCCAGTAGCCACAAAATTTCAGTCTAATGTGAGAGGTCAAAGGTTGAATTGTAGGCATAACGATTTACGACACGAGGTTAGACTCAGTTTGTGGTGTAAATCTGCCCGGAAAAGCCCGGCAAATCCAGTGGCCACAAAGTGCACGGTCTAATGTGAGAGGTCATGATTCGTTCATCATAAAGAATGAATTAAGGAATATTAACCATAATAAGATGTGGGTATGGTTAGAGGGTTAGGTGGGATGACATGGAAATTTGACATGTAAATGTGGACCTAACCGGTATGAGTTAAGAACATGTAAAACTTATAAATGTGGGCTTAACCAACATAACTGTTAAACAGACAAATGGGTGGGTTAAGTAATATGATTAGACTAATGACACTTAACCGATATGACATGAATGGGTGGGTTAAGTAATATGACTAGACTAATGACACTTAACCAATATAACATGGCACGTGACATGGTTAAGTCAACTAAAACAAATAGATAATACTTAACCAACTTAGCATGATACGTGGGCAGGTTAAGCCATGAATTACTTGAAATTCTTAACCAATGCAATTTGACGAATGGGAGGGTTAAGTTAAATGGGTTGGTTTAACTTGAATGGATTGATAACACCCAACCAATATAACCTGATATATGGTAGGGTTAAGTAATTACACGAGGGTAACACTTAACCATTATAATATGGCTAGTGGATGAGGTTGAGTTAACATACACTTAACCAATCTAACGTGAGGTGCGGTAAGGGTTAAGTTAACACAGGGGAGAACGCTTAACCGAGTTAACAAGACATGCGGCAGGGTTAAGTAACACAAGAGGGAACACTTAACCACGGTATCATGATGGGGTTAAGTTAAATAGATAACACTTAAAAAACCTGTGGGGTATACGAATAGACCCTAGGAAAACCCTAGTAGCGGGACCCGTTTCAGCAGTAACCCACATTAGGTATCAACGGTACCCTGAGCTAGCCAGAGTGGGGCACGATTACTGGGCTGATTGTAAGCGGTCAAAACGGCGGCAGGAGATGCAGCGGTGCAGGTTCCGACGGATTACGGGCGTGCACGTATTCCGGTGTGGAAAATTTAGCCACTGGGAATCAGTAGATATAAAGCTGTGCATCAAAAAGGGTGTCGGGTTTGCCATCCTGGGGATTGATACACCCTAGGGTGGGACCAGCACAGGTATCTACGAGTAGGGGGCAGCAAGAACTAGGTCGAGTAGGAGCTGATCGATTAGGGTAGTAAGGATACATCTAACACATTTATGGCAATTGGGCTGGTTGAGGTGAAAATCAACATATTAGATGTAGTCCTGAAGGCTACCACAACTATGGGGTTGGGATAACCTTAGTATATAGCACATATGAAACATTGTAAGTAAGAGCCGATCAATTAAGATAGGTGCGGTGGGGACATGAAACTGTTAATATGAGGTGGGACCCTCATCGTGGGATATATACCTATGAAACTATCATGTGGGTTATGGGGGATCACTTATCTTGTAATTATAACCAAGTAAACTAATTGGAACACTAGTTAGGTGGTGCGAAGAATATAGAAAATCAAGGAAAATAGGATAATGGTGAAGCTTAGAAATCTTGCGATGTTATAGAAATCTTGCGATGTGATACTTGGTAGGAACCTTGTGATGCTACTCTTGATAGGAAGTATGGGATGTTATACTTGATTCATCGTGCCTAAATCTTACCTCGTCATCATGCTTATGTTTACTTTCATTTTATTCAAGCCATATTATCTTTACCTGTTTTTATGCTGAAAGTCACTAGGACTTACTCAGTCTTTATGACTGACCCAGTTTGTTTCGCCTCTTTTTCTTCCGTTCCCCCAGGTTCTCAGGGAGGAAACACTACTACTTAGTTTGGACTTCTTTCTTCTTCAAGATAATCGTATATGGCTTGGACCTTTCTTGGCTATGGCTTGCTTTGCTTTATTGGGGAATACTACAATTTATTTTCATGCTTCTTTGTTTTTGAGCAAGACAAATATTTTAGCTATGTAATTGGGTATTTGAAAGTTGATGGGATTTTATTATAAACAATTATATTTAATAAATGATTTGAAGTACTTCTACTTTACCTTCCGCTGTTTTATATATGTCTGTCTTGTAATATTTCTGTTCCAGTACCCATAATGCTCCATTGAAGTTAAGACATTCCCTTGTGAGTGACCTTAACGGATGTGGGGTGTTACATTTGGTATCAGAGCAGAAGGTTACCAGACTGGGCAAAAGCTTTTAAAAACCTTCTGAAATTATTTTCAAAATATTGACAAAGAAGCATTTTCTAAGAGAAGTCTTGTTTTATTTGAAAGGCATATTCCCCAAAGCCATATGCAGTATCTTTTGATTCTCTCCTTGAGTTTCTTCTCTCTTTCTTTTTCACCGTAGTTTTGTAGGTGTACGACACATGTAGGAGGGCAAAAAAGTGCCCAACTTCCATCTGTAGCCGCAATAGTTCCATCTGCGTCGAATTTTATTTCAAGCTTTGTAGGGTTGCCATGCGATGGAGGTAGCTTTCGAGAAACTTGTCAACAAGCTATACAAGGATAGCAAGAACAAGGATAAAGAACACAAGCCTAAGGATGACAAACTTGTTAATATGGCTTAATCCACGAAGGAGGAAAAGGTGAAAGGAAAGAGGACAAAGTGAAAGAATAATAAAACCCACGACAAGAGAGAGTATCTTTAGTATGGTAAAAAGGGACATGTAGTTAAGTATTAGAGGACAAGGACAAGGGCAAAGGACAAGATCATCGAAAGGGCAATTGTATGCTCTCACTACTAGCGTACCTAAGAAGAGGTGGTAACATTTCTGTTAAAAGTTTAGCTTTTATTTTCTATCATACCATGGGAACTTTGTTTTTGTACATCGCATCCTTTTTAATTCTGCTTCGATAGTTGAGTCTCTGCACCTTAGTACTAGCATAGTAGAGGGTCCCATTTTTGTCTCAAATCCTATTGGGGAACCGGCTCATTTATTCATGACTTGTTTGGATTTGAGAATGTCTATGCTAAGTGTTGAGTTTAGAAGTAATGCTTATATTTTTGGGCTATGGGTTGTTTCTAGGGATTGAGTGGTTATCTAGAAATGATACCATTCTCGAGTATGAAAAGAGGGTAGTTAGACTCTTGACTTGCCTCAGTAATACCCTCGAAGTCTAGTGTAACCCTTAGGGTTCTGCCATGCTTAGTTACCTAGAATCTCTTGATACATTTATCAATCCGCACGAGTAGTGTTCACCACTAAGGCGGATGGTTCATTTCGCTTATGCATGAGTTATAGAAAATTACCTTAGTAAGTACACTTGGCAACATGGTTGGCATTTGTTTACTTTCAAGATACAATTCATTTATGTGGAATACCTTCTAGTAAGTGAATGAGATCTAAGATTCACTATTGAATTTTGGAGAGTTTGCATGAAACCATGAGTACGCAGTTATGTTTAAGATGAGTATACTAGAAAAAGATTAAGTGAAAGTGGAACAAGAGGCGACAGTGAAATGAGTTACAACTCATAGTTTGGAAATAGGAATTAAAAAGCTATGAAATTGTGAAGCTAAAGACGGTCAAAGCACAATGCAGTTAAGCTCAAGGGAATGCGACTTAGAAGATTGAAGACTAGACACGCGCATCATATCTCTTTTTAAGAGTATATCCTTGATCCCTCTTTTCCTGTAAAGCTTACTTGTATGCTATCTTTTAAGTATAACCTCTCGGTCATATTCTCAATCCTATTTCTGTTGCAAAACCCCATAGGGATCATCTGTTAGTAATACATGTTGGGGCTTGAGGGTTCCCGTTGGGTTGAGTAATTCTTTGAGCGTCAGCCTGAAGTTGATTTCGGTCTTTGGGCTGGTGCTTAGGGAGTTCTTCTCCTAATCGGTATATATGTGACATAGATTTCCAGTTTTGACACTACCTAATGGGCACAAAGTTTTTACTTGCTTCTATCGTTCGACTATATCTTTAGGTTGGAACAATTGGGTGTAAACATGTGTTTGAGACATGTTATGATTGATGGTTGCAAGTGGTTGCAAGCAGTTGCTAGTGGTTGCTCGTGGATGCATATACACGCACATTAGACACTAGATCGGCTCCGTCACCTTTCATATTGCATATGCACGAGTGTTTATACTTGTTTATGGATGAATTTGAATATGTTATCATGTGGATGTTGCATATGGATGGAGGTTTGTGCACACATATAGTGTTCGTGTGACTAGGACTATTTGCATGTGACTAGGACTATTTGCACACATGTTGGACTCATGGCACTTAACATAATTTGCAATAAGAAGATCAATCAGGCCTGATCATTTGCATTAGATAAGGAACATATACACACACTTTCTGCATATGTTCATACAACATTAGAAATCTCTTAAGGACAATGGATGCCTGTGATTGATGATTGAGTAGATGGATGATTGGATGGTAGGACATGGATGATTGGATGGTAGGACACATTCTTCTTAACTTAAAGATTTCGGGGACGAAATCCTTTAAGGAGGGGAGAATGTAACAACCCGAATTTTAATAACATGTTGAAACTAGAAATCAGGGTGTAATTAAATTTTAAAATGAGAATCATGGGAAGTGGGTTGCGCCATTGCGTTCGTCTCAAAATTCTACATGAAATAGAGTCCGAGTTTTCGAAAATCGGAGTCCGGATGAAGAATTTATGGCCTGTAGAAGATTCAGCAAATTTTAGGCAGCACAGGACCAGGCAGGTCGACCTAGGGGTCGACATGGGGGCCAGGTCGACCACGTGGTCGACCTTAGGGTCGACCTACCCCCCCAGGTCGACCTCCTCCCCCCTACAGGTCGACCTGGTTGGCCTACTTTGACCCAGAACCTATTTTTGAAGCCTGAGACATGTTTTGATGGTCCGGATTGATTCTAGGGTTAATCTAAGGGCCTAAACTAGTTGCTACCCCTACAAATACACTTGTAGACCTAACCTGATTCATATCAAATCATACTTATACCATTATGCTGCTAAAATACCTCTTGAACCATGGCCTCCATCTCCAAATCAAAGTAAAAACATTCAAACTCAAATCAATTCAAAGAACAAGGCTTCTACAATGATTCAAGACAATAAATCAACAACACCGCGACATTTGTACAACAAATTCAGTTCTTATTTCATTTGCCATGCCCTGTAAGTTCTAGTTGTTTTTAGATTTAAACATTTAAATTACAATATGGCTATGGAATAAAGTGGAATTGGATTTAAGTATGTTTGATGATTCAGATCTATTTCTGTTGCTTCTTGAATCTTGAGTTTTGGGACTTTTCTATGTTCGTTCTCATGTCAAGCTTATGATCTATTCAGCCTGTTGTAAATCAGTTTTTCTTGATTCATATTGATATTATTATCAAGATCTATCTTTTATGCCAGAGATGATGTTTTTATGCCAATTTTCTCTCTATACTGATTGTTATACATATTCTACCTTCCACTATTTATTTTCTTTCGATGAACCTAGGTCAATTTCGGACCTAGGCCTAAACTGCGATTTGCGTACGATTTAATACGGGGAAATATAGGAATGTTGTCTATATTGGATATATATGTTTGGTAAAATTGATGGCATAACATGAAATTGGAAATTTGGGGTATTGTCAATATAATTGAAATTGCAAGTTTGGCCATTGGCATAATTAAATTGGCATGAAGTGGGCATAATGAATTAGCATGTAAATCAAATCACGAGTTCGGGCCTATGTAAATCAAATCAAAAGATCAGGTTTATGATTGGGCATAAGTAGAATTGGGACTTTGAACGTAAAAGCAATTGTAAACTTGATAATTGGCATAAATATGAATTTGGGTAACTAGCATGTATTGAAATAAAAAGGATTATAGTTTGGGATAACTACATCTTGAATCTTGATTTGGGTTTATTTAGACATGAAACTTGATACATGTAATCTTGGCTAGAACTTGATATGGGTAAAATGGCATAAACCTGGCATACATGTAAATAAGCAAGAATTGGACGTATGTAAACTGACTAGAATTGGGTGTGTGTGTATATATATATATATATATATTGGCATGTAATTTTGGAACTTGGGCATATGTTTATTAATATATAAAGTTGGGAATTTGAAACATGAAAATGACTGTGTATTGGATAATTGACTTGAACATGAACATGAACATTTCTATATGTTAAACACATGAACTGATATTGGAGTTTTAGGGGGAATACGACCATTAATGAACCTTTGACATGAGGTTAGACTCAGTTTGTGGTGTAAATCTGTCCGGAACTGCCCGGCAAATCCAGTAGCCACAAAGTGTCAGTCTAATGCGAGGCGTAACGATTTATGACACGAGGTTAGACTCAGTTTGTGGTGTAAATCTGTCCGGAACCGCCCGGCAAATCCAGTGGCCACAAAGTGCACGGTCTAATGTGAGAGGTCATGATTCGTTCGTCATAAAAAATGAATTAAGGAATATTAACCATAATAAGACATGGGTATGGTTAGAGGGTTAGGTGGGATGACATGGAAATTTGACATGTAAATGTGGACCTAACCGGTATGAGTTAAGAACATGTAAAACTTATAAATGTGGGCTTAACCAACATAACTGTTAAACAGACCAATGGGTGGGTTAAGTAATATGACTAGACTAATGACACTTAACCGATATGACATGAATGGGTGGGTTAAGTAATACGACTAGACTAATGACACTTAACCAATATAACATGACACGAGACAGGGTTAAGTCAACTTGAATATATAGATAATACTTAACCAACTTAGCATGATACATGGGCGGGTTAAGCCATGAATTACTTGAAATACTTAACCAATGCAATCTGACAAATGGGAGGGTTAAGATAAATGGGTTGGATTAACTTGAATGGGTTGATAACACCCAACCAATATAACCTGATGTATGGTAGGGTTAAGTAAATACACGAGGGTAACACTTAACCATTATAAAATGGCTAGTGGATGAGGTTGAGTTAACATACACTTAACCAATCTAACGTGAGGTGTGGTAAGGGTTAAGTTAACACAGGGGAGAACGCTTAACCGATATAACAAGACATGCGGTAGGGTTAAGTAACACAAGAGAGAACACTTAACCACAGTATCATGATGGGGGTGGGGTTAAGTTAAATAGATAACACTTAACCAACCTGTGGGGTATACGAATAGACCCTAGGAAAACCCTAGTAGCGGGACCCGTTTCAGCAGTAACCTAAATTAGGTATCGACGGTACCCTGAGCTAGGCAGGGTGGGGCACGATTACTGGGCTGATTGTAAGCGATCAAAACGGCGGCAGGAGATGCAGTAGGTTCTGACGGATTACGGGCGTGCACGTATTCCGAAGTGGCAAAATTTAGCCACTGGGCATCAGTAGATGTAAAGCTGGGCATCAAAAAGGGTGTCGGGGTTGCCATCCTAGGGATTGATACACCCTAGGTGGGACCAGCACATGTATCTACGAGTAGGGGGCCGCAAGAACTAGGTCGAGTAGGAGCCGATCGATTAGGGTAGTAAGGATACATCTAACACATTTATGGCAATTGGGCTGGTTGAGGTGAAAATCCTCATATTAGATGTATTCCTGAAGGCTTCCACAACTACGGGGTTGGGATAACCTTAGTATATAGCACATATGAAACATTGTAAGTAAGAGCCGATCAATTAAGATAGGTGCGGTGGGGACATGAAACTGTCAATATGAGGTGGGACCCTCATCGTGGGATATATACCTATGAAACTATCATGCGGGTTATGGGGGATCATTATCTTGTAATTATAACCAAGTAAAATAATTCGAACGCTAGTTAGGTGGTGCATAGAATATAGAAAATCAAGGAAAATAGGATAATGGTGAAACTTAGAAATCTTGCGATGTTACAGAAATCTTGCGATGTGATACTTGGTAGGAACCTTGTGATGCTACTCTTGATAGGAAGTATGGGATGTTATACTTGATTCATCGTGCCTGTATCTTACCTCGTCATCATGCTTATGTTTACTTTTAGTTTATTCATGCCATATTATCTTTACCTGTTTTTATGCTGAAAGTCACTAGGACTTACTCAGTCTTTATGGCTGACCTAGTTTCTTTCACATCTTTTTCTTCCGCCCCCCCCCCCCCCAGGTTCTCAGGGAGGAAACACTACTACTTAGTTTGGACTTCTTTCTGCTTCTAGATCATCATATATGGCTTGGACCTTTCTTGGATATGGCTTGCTTTGCTTTATTGGGGAATACTACAATTTATTTTCATGCTTCTTTGTTTTTGAGCAAGACAGATATTTTAGCTATGTAATTGGGTATTTGTAAGTTGATGGGCTTTTATTGTAAACAATTATATTTAATAGATGATTTGAAGTACTTCTATTTTACCTTCCGCTATTTTATATATGTCTGTCTTGTAATATTTCTGTTCCAGTACCCATAATGCTCCATTGAAGTTAAGGCATTCCTTTGTGACTGACCTTAATGGATGTGGGGTATTACAGATATCCACCAAAACGTACGCTTGAGATCATGATACATTTTACTCACCCATGGATGAATACTAAGTTTAGACTTGTGACATTTATCCGTTACTTCCCTTCTGAGCTCGGGAATATTCGGAACACAAATTCGGCCTAATAACCTCAAAACTCCTTTGTTATCAATCTGGAAACTCGAGGGTTTGCCTTCCCGAGCTCTTTTACTAATTCCCTGAATAAATTCATCATCCTTCTGAAGAGCAGAGATTTTATCAATCAATGAAGGTGTAATAACGATATTAGCGATAATTGCATTCTTTCTGCTATGCACATCAGCCACAACATTGGCTTTCCCTAGAGTATACAAAATATCAAGATCGTATGCTGCAAGAAATTCTAACCAACACTGCTGCCTCAAATTCAAGTCCTTTTGGGTGAACATATACTTTAATGACTTATGATCTGTATATAATTCGAACTTCTCACCTAAAAGATAGTGCCTCCATATTTTCAAAGCAAACATGATGGCTAACAACTCAAGATCATGAGTGGGATATCTCTTCTCACGCGGCTTCAACTGACGGCTAGCATAAGTAACTAATTTGCCCCTTTGCATTAATACCGCACCAACACCTTCAATAGAAGCATCTGTATAGACTGTCAAATCTTGCATGCCATCGATAATGGTTAACATTGGAGCAGTGGTCAACCTTAATTTCAGCTCTTGGAAGGCTATCTCACATTCAGGCATCCAATTAAACCTTGTATGCTTCTTGGTAAGCTTCGTTAATGGACAAGATAGCTTCGAAAAATCCTTAACTAATTTCCGATAATAGCTAGCCAATCCTAGAAAACTTCTTACTTCTATAGGTGTGCTAGGCTGCTTCCAATCTCGAATGGCTGTGATTTTACTTGGATCCATTGAAATTCCTTCCTTCGATACTACATGCCCGAGAAACTTCACTTCTTCTTGCCAGAGTATGCACTTAGAAAATTTGGCATTTAAAACATTCTTTCTCAGAATTTCCAAAACTTCTTCCAAATGCTTCTCATGCTCGCCAATTGACTTTGAGAAGATTAAAATGTCGTCAATGAAAACTAGCCCAAATTTATTCAAGACATCGCGAAATACTCTGTTCATCAAATTGACAGAATAAGCAGGAGCGTTACATAAGCCGAACGACATTACTTACCACTCATAGAATATGTCTGGACCTTTGAAAGCTGTCAAAGGAACACATTCTTCAACAATACGCAGTTGATGGAAACCTGTAGCTAGGTCCATTCTAGAAAACACCTTCGCACCATTCAAACGATCCAATAAATCATCTATATAGGGCAATGGATATTTATTCTTAAGCGTCTGCTTGTTGAGGTCTCGGTAATCAACACATAACCTGAGAGTACCGTTTGACTTTGGAACAAACACTACTGCTGCACCCTAATTCGAAAAGCTAGGCCTGATCAGACCTTTCCATAAAAGCTGTTGAGTTTGATTACCCAATTCTTCTTTCTCTTTCCATGTCATTCTTCGATTAGGATGCACAACTGGCCTTGCATTCGGAAATAAGTCAATCCTGAAGTCAATTTCTCTTCGCAGAGGTAAGCTATCAACTTCTTCAAACATATTCGCATAATTCGTAACGACAGGAATATTCTTAAGAGAAGTTGGGGTAACTTCAAGCGCAGACCAAAATTATTTTCTATCAGAACATGAGTCGTGGCATGGTATAATAACATTTCCGAGCTTTGTTTTTAACTTTAACGATTCTTTCGGCACATTTAACCTCGGCTACATATCTCGTTAACCATTCCAGCCCAAGAATGACATCGAACTCAGAAAAATCCATGACAATCAAATTAGTAGGGAACTGGTAACAAGATTAAGCGATCGACACTCTACAACATAAGCCGAGAACAAGGGAACCATCTACCGTATTATGGACACTAATCGATTCTTTAAGATCCTTTGTTCTTAGATTTAGCTTCTTGACTGTATTACTCAAAATGAAACTTCCTAATGCATAATACTGTGACGGGAAATTTTTTTAATAGAAAGAGTTCCTTCCAAAACATCTGGCCTTTTCTGACTAGCTGAGGGTGTTGGAGCTTCTGCCGTGCTATTGACTTGAGCCTCCTTGGTTGCTTTCAAAAGCCGGCAATATTGTTTTACATGACCAGGCTTTTGGCAAAGATTGCATTTTCTATTCTCTTGAAACTTCTTATTGGATTTAGATCCATCCTTTCTTTGTTTCTTTACAGATCTGCATTTTATCGACAAATGTATTTTCTTGTTGCAGTTAGAGCATGTTGTCGTCGTTAATGGTTCCTTCTTAGATTTGACCCCTTTCTTATCAGCTTTAGGCTTCTTACTGACCTCAGGCTTTGTACTGGCTCAGGGCTATCAGTTTCAAACTTCCTTTTGTCTGCTAGAGCTGACTTCCTCTTCATCTTCCAAACCACCTTGCTTATCAAGATACTCATAGCGATAAGCCATTTGTATCATCTTAGAAAAAGGAAGGTTCACATGAGCAATTACTCTACTTTCGTATTTTCTTTGAAGTCTGTTGATAAATCTCAGATTCTTACTTATAGGATCTCGAATTAGTTCTGGGGCAAAGCTAGAAAATTCATTGAATTTATTCTGATATTGCGGGATGGTCATATCTCCTTGTTTCGGATTGTAAAACTCATCATATAGCCGCTCAGTTGCTTCTGGAGGAATAAATTTTTCTGTGAAAATTTCTTTAAATCTATCCCAGGTAATATCATCTTCTGGATTTTCTTTAGTAATAGTTTCTTTCCAGATTAAAGCTTCGTCTTTGAGTGCCCAAGATGATATTAATCTTTTCTGATCATCTCTCAGCTTTAAGCCTTCAAAAATTATCTCATAAGAACGCATCCATGCTTGTGTTTAAATAACAGACACTTTGCTCAAGAATGGTACTCCACCCAGATTTGGATACTTCTTTACTAGAGCTTCTAGATCTGGTTCTGACTGTGGAAGCACAACTGGCTCATTAGATTGTTGAACCATAGAATTACTTCTTCTGTTTCTGCCACTCATTTTCTAGTATGTCTGCAAATAGCAGACAAAGAGCCAGGGCAACATAAAAGATATTGTAAAGCATAAAGACATATATTTAGGAATAAATGCATCTATAGGGGCGTATTTTATTTTTCTATACTCATTCTAGGACATTACTAATCCTATCTATGAGGAGTTATTCGTCTTAGAATACTACTGATTCTATTTCTGATTATTTTGTTAACATGTTATATTCCGGAGCTAAGATTAACCAAAGCTATGATACCAACAGCGATAACCCCAACCCTTGTGCCACGGAAGCAAAGATAATCATTGGAATATAACACATAAACAATCACAATAGAACAGAACAGAATCATAGAATTACAGCAGATAATGTGCATAAAATTACATTGGAAATAATATATCATCAAAGTTACACAGCATAATAGGATCATAATTAGTACATAATACAGTTTCAGCTTAATATAAAAGGTCTGTAGCGGAATTAAACATAATATACTAAATGGAGTTTGAACAACATAGTAGAAATGATAGGATCCATCTTCAGCTCCATAGCTATCCAGAATGAGTCTACTAAAATCTGAATACAAGGCTGCCTGGGTGGGAAAGAGGGCACCCGAGTTTGCAAAGTGAAACAAGCTACGAGTCAGTCATGGGACTGGTATGAGAAATCGACCTAACCTATTTAATAATAAGGCTAATCACAGGACCATGCCTCTAATGCAGATTGGGTTTACTCCATTGGATTGCCAGTGTAAGAAATAAAGTAAATCGTTAAACAACACAATGCTTTTTAGAAAAATGAAACCATTATAAGACTCAAGTCCCATCACATAATGCAATGGAAACCGGAGGATAGAGTTTTACCTTATAATGGCCAAAATATGCTTGATACGTATAAAACGAAGTCGTTTGGTATTGTAACTAGTGTACATATGTTTCAAAAACATTTTCAATCATAATGTATCAAACATAGACGACATAACTACAATATACTATGTCGCCATACTAGTTTTACAATCAAAACCGCACGGTGTCATATTGGAAGTTGGGTTTCCATCATGAACCAAGGCAAGGGATCGTCCTTACCAAATTCGAGACTCTCTAGCCCGAGCCTCAGGCTCAGCCACAACTGCACCTTGGATCTTCAGGGTCGGTCCACTCTTACTTTTGTGGATTAATAATTCCTGAACAATACGTTTCTCCGCCCTATGGGGCGTAAATCAAGAGCCACTGGGGACTCAAATCCGAGGCGCCTCATTCCATCACCCACATAAATAAAAATGTTTGGGCTCCATACCATGACACCACTCCTAGCTAGAAAGAAACGCTTGTACTCCCTGCAGTCCTCTCCCATTTCTGGTTCATACCGGGGTATAAGCTCGCGAAGTAACGCTATACACAAAGCTATGCTAATTAAAGCTGTGCTTTGATCATCAACCAAAAGGCTATGCTTTTCAACAAAAGCCTTGATCATTTGCATCTTGGCATGTCACACTGATAATTCACACCATGTGACTGATGTCAACCAATATATAACCTCTGAGCTCGTACGTCTCAGAGAAGGGTGTTAAGCTAGAGAATAAATTCTCTGCCACCAAACAGATATATATTTAATAGAAATCAATCAGCACAGAATAAAATCCAATGTCAGACACACATCCATTTACAAGCCTGTTCTGGGTCTGAACGAACCGGAGACACCTTATTCCTCGTTCCATATGTCCAATACGGAAGAGAGGCTCTCGCATATCCGGAAAATCAACAAGTACGTCTGGACAACTACCACTGTAACCCTTTCAAGGCAGCAACTCCAATCAAAGGCATCTATAGTCGTCTATCCGATGTGAAGATCGCCGGTCTTTAACCACTGTCTTCAATATCTTCGACTGCTAACCGTCGTATAATTATTTGAAATGAGAATTAACTCGGCTTTTCAAATAATTCGCGTATATATATATATATTTCAAAACAATTCTTTTCATTCCATATCGTTTATAATATTTTATAACGATTTATCACTAATTTTATTTATATAAAAATAGCTTCTTTTAATTAAACGATGCTTCAAGTCATTACGCGGCCCTAGCGCTATTTTTACTAAAATTTCAATTACACATTTCTCAAAATCTAACTTTGGATCTTAGAAAATTTCATATCGTTGGAAAGATCTTTCCAAAGAGAACCCAACGGTTCCAGTTTTGGGAAAATCCTACGGTCGGATCTTTCGGTATAATCGTTTAATGTCACGATCCCAAAATCGCGAACTACCGCACACGATTCATTTTATTTTAATATATATATATATATATATATATAATTCGTTCGACGATCTTAAATTATTTATTCTTTAAATAATTTTGTACATTTCATATTCATGTTAAGAAAAAATGATATCATAAACACACACAAACATTCATATCAACATATGACTATTTTTTAAAACACCGCTAACATGTTAATGTTAATATTGAACTAATGTACATCTTTCTACTTCTCTAACATGTTTATGTTAATATTAAACAAATGAACATTTTCTACTCTCTAACATGTAAATGTTAACATTGAACAAATGAACATTTTCTACTCTCTAACATGTTAATGTTAATATTAAACAAATGTACATTGTCTACTTCTAACATGTTAATGTTAATATTAAACAAACGTACATTTTCTACTTCTAACATGTTAATGTTAATATTAAACAAATGTACATTTTCTACTTCTAACATGTTAATGTTAATATTAAACAAATGTACATTTTCTATTGTTAAACATTTTTATTATGTTAAAACATTTTTATCAACCTTGAATCTTTTTAATGATTCATTCTATACATTAAAATGTAAATTTTAATGTAAAAGAATTTTTACCCAACTAGGGTCTTTGTAATGACTCTTTCATAAATTGAAAATGTAAATTTTTAATGTAAAAGCATCTTTGTCAAACAATGAATCTTTTAATGAACCATCTATACATTAAAAATGTAATTTTTATGTAAATACATTTTTAATCAAACTTCAATCTTTTTAATGAATCCTTCATACATTAAAATTGTAATTTTTAATGTAAACATATTCTAATCAAACTTTGATCTTTTTAATGAATCCTTTATACATTAAAAATGTAATTTTTAATGTAAACATATTTCTATCAAACTTTGATCTTTTTAATGATTCATCTTTTCCATTAAATATGTAATTTTTAATGTGAACAAATTTTATCAAACTAGGAATCCTATTTTTAATGATTCATCTTTTACATTAAAAATGTAATTTTTAATGTGAACAAATTTTCATTTCATATAATGATCATTTTTTATCTTTTCTAATATACAATAAAAATATGAATTTTTATTGTTAACAATTTTCATTTCAACTAATGATCATTTTTCCATATTTCTATATACACAATGAAAATGAAATTTTTATTGTTAACATATTTTCCTTTTCAACTATGATCATTTTTCCATATTTCATATATACAATAAAAACGTATTTTTTTATTATATAACCTTTCTATTTCAAATAATGATCATTTTTCTATATTTCTACATTCGATAAAAATGTAAATTTTTATTGTATAACTTTTCTATTTAAATAATGATCATTTTTCTATATTTCTACATTTAATAAAATATGAATTTTTATTGTATAACTTTTCTATTTTGAATAATGATCATTTTTCTATATTTCTACATTCAATAAAAATATGAATTTTTATTGTTTAAACGACTTTCATTTCATATATGAATATTTTACAACACATGAATATTTCAGAAAATTTCGGCATTATAACGGCAGTGTAATTAAAACCGGCACCATCCCTTGTACGACTCCTCTACTAACCTAGTCCTCGCGGCGATACAAGGGTTTCATGTTTCTAATACAATTTCTTTTCACTATACAATCCATTTTCATAACAATCTAAATTTACCACAATAACAACCAATTTCGTTTCAACCACAATCAATCACTCAAAATCAATCAATTTCACACCACAATATAATTAAGTCGTCCATGGTCTGTGGACGATGGTGTCAGGAGTTACTGAACTCCGTCTGCAACCTAATATAATTTTATTCAATTATTTTTGAATCCAGAAATCTCACATTGCTTTTTATTCCTTCTAAAATTGTAGAAAGCTCCAAAAATTCTCCGGATTCTTTTAAAATGTCGTGTACGATGCCACGGTCCCGATGTCTCCTGTTTCATCGAATTTCTTTATCGTATGAAAAAGATATGATTTCTATAAACAAAAATGGATTTGCAACACTTTAAGTGTTATTAACCATTCAAATAAAACACAGCCATATACCTTCAAGTTCTATTCAAAACTAGGGTTCGAATTATCTCGAAATCCGTGAAGTATGAAGCCGATCGGGTTTGACCACGTCGAAGGGAAGGGATGGTGCACCTGCGGCTGGTGGTGGTGCTCAGTTCGACGGCACCCAGGTGATGCAACGGCGGTTCAAAACCCGCAACTTCGGGGCGCTAGATCTCGAGATACACTCCACAATAAATTGCAAGTCTGGTATGGATTGAAAGCTAGAAGAAAACTCTACAAAATCCTCAAAAGAATCTTTTGATTTCGTTGAGTAAATTGGGAGTTATCAAAGGAAGAAAATTTGAGCTGTAGCCACCATCGATTTTGAATGGTTACAGGTTTTGGGAAAGTGACGCTGAAATTTGATTGGTCCATTTTTTTAATTTTTATTTTAATCCATTTAATTCTATAAAGGCCCGTTAACCCATACGAACTCCAAATCCAACCCAACAACTATCGCCCCTAGCTAAATACCACTATTCCGGACGCAATGGAATATGTTTCGTAGGCCCATTCGACTGTTTCAGTCAGTTATTCTTCAAATTAAAATATAAAACATTTAATATTAGATTTGAACGTACATTTTAATTTTCCATGACCACATACTGATTCCAAAAATTCCCGAGAAATAAATCTAGCTATGTTTTAACGATATGGTCCTAACAAATTAATTTCATCAGATTTGGAGACCGTTTGAAAAATGGCTATTTTCTAGTCAATCCAATTTGACTAAAATTGGCAAAACACGTTTTGATTTACCACGCTCACATACTAATTCCAAAAATTATGGAATTTGGAATCTTGCAATAATTTGACATTCCGGATCCAACCAAAGTGGTTTCGTCAAAAGCGGAGGTCATTTGTAATGTGGCTATTTATAAGGGATATATTTATATTAAATTCCATATCGACTATTCTGAATATTTAACTGGTCATAACTTTTTGGTCCCGCTATGAAATTTCAAATTTTCACATCCATTAGAAAGATATTCTTAAACATATTTAAATATTTTTAGTTTTTCTGAAATTCGATTTATTTTGAATCTTGTAAATTCAATCAAAGTTCAAAATCGAAATTTCAAACTAACAAGCCATTTTAGGCTCGTTATATAATTAAAATAAATTTATTCGTTCTAACTTTATTTAAAATAATTTTTTAGTCGTTATTATTTAAATCATTAAAATAGCCAAAATAAAAATTTTAAATTGGTACAAGTTTTCCAGGTTGTTACACCAGTCATTTTTCTGCTATTTCTGTATAGTTTACATTAAAACTTGTCTGAAATTCTAATGTGCTCTGTTTCTGTCTTAATTAGTTTCATTACGTAGATCTTGTCAAGATGGTTCCAACGAACTTTTTTTCACAGAATTCTGATTTCATATGACATAGATACGATATTTCAAACATTGGAATAATTTAAGATAATTAAACTATAATTAATTTAATTAGTTAAACTCTTAATCCTTTTTACCCTTAATACAAAAAAATCGTCCGCTCCTTTCTTCTTCTATCGCGTATAACTGGAACCCATACAGAAGCTTCTCTCTCCACCAACGCAACTCAAATCCATCACCTGTCGTCGATCGACAACCGCCACTCGAAGTGCCTCGCTCTCCTCCCCACAAGCCTTGAACCTCAGTCGATTCGAACCCCCTGATGTCTCGAAAACCAAGCTCAAACGAGCTGACTTTCAACTCAAAAATCGCAACATATACTTCACTAAATAGTCATATAGGATTTAAGAGGATAAGGTGCACTAGAATTTTTGATTTTTAAGCTTCTGATTTAAATTTGCCATTTTGGAGAAAATTATTGATTTAATTCGGAAATTTGGGGCCATGGATTTTCGGCGGCTAGGAAGAAACGTTGACCAGCAGAAATTTGACCTAGGTTTTTTTTTTGACCAATACATGACTATATATATATATATTTAATGTTTTAATTCGAAAATAATACTTTTTAATTCTCCGAACTCCATATCAAACCTAACGCTTATCGCCCCTAGCTAAATACCCCCATTCCGGACACAATGGAATATGTTTCGTAAGCTAATTCGATTGTTTTGAAAAAAATTTCTTTAAATTAAAATATAAATCAATACATATTGAGTTTAAACATACATTTTAATTTACCGGGGCCACATACTGACTCCAAAAATTATAGAAAAAATTATCTAGCTATGTTTTGACGATACGGTCCTAACAAAGCTAATTTCGTCAAATTTGGAGGCCATTTGAAAGATGGTGTTTTTTCCAGTCGATCAAATTCAAACAAAAATTACAAAACACACTTAAATTCATTGTGCTCGCATATTAATTCCAAAAATTATGAAATTTGAAACCTAACAATAATTTGACATTCCGGATCCAACAAAAGTGGTTTCATCGAAAACGGAGGTCATTTGCAAAATGCCTATTTTTAAGGGCTATATATTATACTATTACATATAAATTCCATAACGACTATTTTGAATTTTTAACTAGACATAACTTTCAATTTATAAAGTAAAATCTCAATTTCTCACATTCGTTAGAAAGATATAGTTAAATAGATTCTAATAAAATAGATTCTAATGTTTCTTGTTTCACTGGAATCCGATTTATTTTGAATCTTGTACATTCATTTGAAATTTAAAATCGAGTTTTTAAACTACCGCGCCATTTCAGGCTCGTTTTATAATTAAAATAAATTTATTCGTTCTAACTTCGATTTAAATAATTTTTTTAGTCGTTATTATTTAAAATAAATCATTTTAAATATTCAAAATCCATTAAAATGGACAAAATAAAATTTTAAATTGGTTCAAAATTTCCGGGTTGTTATAATCTCCCCCACTTAAAATCTTTTCGTCTTCGAAAAGGAATGGAGCTGAAAGTTGTTCAACCAACCAACTCAACTTTTATTCTTCAAATTTTCAGTTTCTAAGAATATTCTAATTTCTCAAAATTTTAGCTAACACCCTAAATTTTTGAAAATTTTCGCTATAACCTCCTTTGTACGGGTTGATCGGTAAAACCACAACTTGCCTCATAGGGCCCTCATCAATCCAAAAAAAAGAAAAAAGAAAAAGCTAAGAGGCTTTCCAATCAGCTCATAAAATCAACAAACCCAATGAATACAGTAAATATGTACCTATTTGTCAAGCATAAAATTTTATTCCTCTACTTAGCTTCCATGCAATGACCGGTTCATTATATACACATGTACATATTTGTAATTTCAATCAATTTTCAATTTAATTTAATATTAGATTCAATTTGGATAAATCTACCTTTCATTTTCTTATTGGTTTTATCATTCCAATATTTTTATTTAGTTAAACTAATAATCACACAACACAACCATCAATCAATTAGTTGGTTAACTTTTCAAACATATAACTTTAATATATACTCAAAATCATATTTTTAGTGTCAAATCTCAAACATTAACCCTATCTAAGTTTTTGTTCTCACACCATTCAATTGGAAATATGTAGATATCCCACTTTTGAAACTCGAACATAATTGCTGATGATGCTGCAGCAATCATCAGAATCATCTCCGGGCGATTAGAGTGTGATTCTATATCTACCCAGTATACTTGAGACTTCATATACACGTGGATTAGACATATATACAAAATCTTCTTATATTTGGTAGTCCAAAATCAATTTAAAATAAAATACTCATATACGTATAATAAGATATAATTTTCAAAATTAATTCTGTTTTTAGAAATAATACTCTTCGAACTCATTGTAGGGTATTACTAACAATATCTCTAACGAGGCATTCTTATAGGATATTCCTAATCCTATCTCTGATTAATTCTTTCGTTTGGTTCTAACGTGCCTTGTTCCCCGAGCTTTGTAAACCAAAGCTCTGATACCAAACTGAAACGACACGAAATTCCCTTATGGGAAAGCCCGGATTGCTTTGAGAACACGACGCATCTGAACACAAACAACATAACATTTAATTGTTATTATAACAATTAGATCAGAGTACAAGAATATATCAGAGAATAAATAAATAATATACAACGGAAGAATAAATATCAGATATTAAAATACATACATTTAAAATGTATAAATACAATGTATAACGGAAATACATGATCTAACACAACAGAATGAAATACACGGGTACAACGCTTTCCGAATATAGCTTCTGCTGTAATCTAGGATCCTGTGAAAATAAATATCTGCGAAAACCAAAACTACTAGCTTCCCGTGTGGAAAATATGGGCATCTAAAGTTTAGCTAGAAACAATGAACTATGAGTCAGTCATGAGACTGGTGTGAGAACTAAAACAGTTATTAGCTTTTATTTTAAAGTTAGGTAAATCACGGGACCACGCCGTATAAAACGGAACGGGTTTATCCCCCATGAATACCAGTGCATAAAAATAACATCACAATGCTAAAGAGAAAAATGAAGCTATTATAAGACTCAAGTCCCATCACACAATGAAAGCAGTTGAGGATAGAGTTTTCCCTTATAATAGCCAAACATGCTTGATACACGAAATTTCATCTTTTATTATTACTATAAGTGAAGAAATCAACTTCAAATTTAAATGTAACAATCATAAGCGGTGTAGGTACCATTATATAACGTCGCCATATATATATATATATACACACACACACACACACAACTAAAATTGTAATGACCTGGGATTTTGGCGACCTTGGTTATCAGATATACAACACATATCGAACATCCAAGGGTCGAAAATACCGGATGATTTATGAAAGAAATTAGAGGGTGAGGAAAGATAAGATAGAAACTTAGAATAGAAGAAGAAGAACACAATATCAGAGTAACACGAATCTCACAGCGGAACGAATAACATATAATATATGTAACATAACTTTGAAATATACATTTGTATTTGAATATACATCATTATCAAAGTATGACACTTACAACACAGCGGAAATAACTATAGCTATATGATCCTAAAGCCTCCTGCTCCAGCTCTTCAAGTATCTGTAAATCCCGACTACTTGACTACCCGTACAAAATTGGGTACCCAAGAGTTTAGGGGAAGCAAAACAAAATAAAATCCGGGTCAGTCATGGGACTGGTATGAGTAAAACAGTTTAAACAGTTTGACCAAGTAAACGATATTTCATAAGACCACACCATATAACGGAATGAGTTTTTCCCTTATGAGAATCCAAATTATCTTTATATCAAAAACCTTTTGATATTATAATAATGTCTATCAAACACAATATAATAATCATCAAGCAGAAACGCTTTTATCTCACGTTCTACATATATAGTATACAATTAAAACCGCAAGCACGTATTGGGTAATGGATTTCCAACTATGACAAGGTATGGAACCACCTTTTGCTAGTGTACCTCTAGAAAGGATATATGTTGGGTTCAACAAGAACATCTTGCAACCCGACCACACATGACCGACCACTCATTTCGCTTGACTGTATCGAATGTATATCACCAACGATTGGGATCAGCAATCGTTTCCCGAATGGGATAGCATCAACAATAGATTTGTAGAAGTAAATGAAACTCTAGATCAGGTAATTATACACCCTACTTCGGAGCGACCGACTTAGCCATGCTGCCTGCCCGATTTCTGTAACTTACCAGATGTGAGGCTAGAAGCTACGCTTTATCATCACACCAGATTCACTTCGAATGCCACATTGTTAAATCCATCAAATCACCGATTGACGTCTACAATAGTACATTACGTGTTAGCTAAAGAAGTTTCCTTCTCCGCTTCCACTCTTGGTATGGTTGAAGAAATCAATGTACGTGACCTTTCTAGAAATACTCTGTCAGACATTCATCTACACAAGTCATCCAGGAACAGGATGAACCGAAGGTACCATTCAGTACATCCATTCTAGGCACTATTATCTAAGACTTATACAATAGCCCTTGCACTTTACTCCGCCTTTAATTATCTTTGGCATATATGATTCGCAACGCTTATGCCAATACAGAGTGGTTCTTTGAATAATAATCCAACTGGTCTCTCCATATTAATAATGTTAAAATGGCCAAAACTTCGATAGTCTGTGATTTAACCATCAAAGAGAAACAGGTTTGCAAACAACGATATTATTTCCAGAAGGAAATTTATATCGACCAAACATCATTTAATATTTATCTCCTTAGTTCATTTTTCATCTCTTGTTTACCTATATTCAATATTTCTTATTTTCTAAATTTAGGAAATATATGTTATTACCATTGGAAAACATTTCCATTTCTTGTTTTCTACATCAGAAAACATTTCTGGTTCTTATTTGGAAAACATTTCCAAAACTCCTTCATTGGACATAGACAGATCTTTAAACAAACCATCGCGATGCCAACTCAAACCATTACGCTTATTAACTAAATTCCTTTAACCCACCTTCACTATCGAACCTTAACCATTCCTTAGTTAAAAATGAAGTCAATCAAATTGGGGTAATACTACCTCCCAGACCTTAACTGAATAACGTTTCTAACCTTGAAATAGACAAAGTTCACCTTTTAATTCTTTAACAAACTTGCTTACGTAACTTCCGAATATAATTTACGAACCCCCTTCTTTTACAAGTTTACATGATTATAACAATGATGTTATAATCTCCTACATCCGAAATATATAATCTTTAATATGAATTTTATTTCCTAACTCGTATAATATAACGACAACTAATTTATTTACTCCTATTCGGTTAACTCTAACCTATAACTCTTATTTGAATAACTCCAACCTAATAACTCTTACTGGATTAACTCTTATTCGAATAACTCCAACCTAATAACTCTTACTGGATTAACTCTTATTTGAATAACTTATTCGAATAACTTATATTCGATTTGCTTACTTTCGAATACTTATATTTGATAATCTCTTTTTTCGAATAAATCTTATTCGATTTAACTCCTGTCGAATAACTAGATTCGATCAACTCACTTTGAATATTTCTTATTCGATTATCTCACTTCGAATATCTCAGATTCGATTATCTCACTTCGAATATCTCAGATTCGATTATCTCACTTCGAATATCTCTGATTCGATTTACTTCTTCGAATAACTAAATTCAGTTAACTCATTTCAAATCTATTCGAATAAACTAATTCGATTAATTCCATTTGAATAACCCAAGCTTGATTTAGCTCTATTCAATAACTCTAGTTTGATTTAACTCTATCGATTAAGTCTAACTGATTAACTCTAACGGTTTAACTCTAATTGGTTTAACTCTAATTGGTTTAACTCTAATTGGTTTAGCTCTAATTTGACTAACTCCTTTGATTAATCTGGTTGAACCAATTCGATCAACTCGGTTTGATTAACTCATTTGATTTATCCCTTTCGCTAACTCATTTTGATTAACTCTAATCAATTAACTCTATTTGATTAATTCAAATCGATTAACTCCTTTCAATTCTATTTAACAAATAAATAATTCCTTTTATTCTATTTATTTAACAAATAAATATTTCTCTTTGAAATATCATATTTATTTCCTAAATAAATAATCTTTATAATCCTATTTATTTATTTCTAAATAAATATCTCTTTCTATAAAATCCTTCGATTATATAAATTCCTTCTTTTATAAAATCCTTTGATTTTATAAATCTATTTCCTTTATAAAACCCTTTTCGTTTTATAAATCCTTTCCCTTTTATTCTATTCTATTTATTCTAACAAATATATATTTCCTTTATTATAACTTATCCTTCGATTTTATAATTATTTTCTTTTATAAAAAATCCTTTTCCTTTTCTATATAAAATCCATCGATTTTATATAAATAATTCATTTTCGAAATACACTTTGAAAATCCCCTTTCCCACATCTAGTATTTCATATGGTATTTAACATACCATATAACAACGATAAATATCGTCCAAACACGCATATCAACAATAGATTATATATCACATCATATATCACAATATATGAATCACAGTAAATAAATGTTGAGGAATCCAGTTGGATTCCTCCTACCTGTTTCCCTGCATCACAGATGTTAAACAATATTGATAACATCACTTTCAGTTCCATATGATATATTCTATTAAACAGAATCAATATAGAAATTCAACTAACTGACTAGCAGTTCAATCAAACAGTCAACACACAATCAATCAGCCAATATTTAACAGTTCTAAAAATACAAAATGAAATTATAAACTGTTCAGTGTTAGTGAGATTTACTCACGCTGGCAGTTCATCGTTAAAGAACGATAAACTTTTTGTTTGATTTGAATCAAACAATTTATTTCGCCATAAATTCAAATGAGCTCCAATCCACTCAGCTTCATTGTGAAGCTCTCATCCATACAGTCCCAACGCAACTTATGGTTCGTCAATCTGATATCGTATGACCAAGTTATACATTATTAAAGTTAATACACTTTTAATTTGAAATAAAACTAAGTTATTTAGGTATGGGCCTTAACCTTATTTGAATCCTTGGCCCAACTCCTCACTTTCATTTACCAGACTCGATTGCCCTTTTCTTCCCCAAACATAATGCCAATGCCTGCTCCTCTTCGATGGCCATTCACGGTTTTCCTCCCTCCAACCGCCCCTTACTTCTTTCATGATAAATCAAACACAAAATACCACAATACTCCTCATCTCTCCCTCTCCAACCTCGTATCCTTTTCATGCCACTCGCCCCCTTGGTTGCGAAAGCGTCTCCGACGCTGCTGTTTCCGCTATAGGAACCCAACGACATCATCTACCACCGAATCACTCAAAAAATCCACAAACGAATCTCCTCAACATCACTAAACCAATTACAAACCCCAAATCAACAATCGTTGCCCCAAATTCCAGATAGATCGAACCCTATCTCGCTGCGATGGAAAATCCCCAATCGCAGAATATTGTCGAGCCTTACACAAACCCTATGAGCTTAAAGCTCTCGAGTTTCTGAGTATTATAAATCTAACCTAAGTGAAATTCATTTAGTATTTAATTTCCTAGGATTTTTTCTTTGTTTTACTTTTGGCTGTGTTGGTTTATACAGGTACTTATAGGCCTGATTTGTGGTAGGTAGGAATTGTGGTTGAAACTGGGTGAGGTGTGGCCTGTTTGTGATCAAAGAAATGAGTGGAGATTTTTTTGAATTGATTTTATATTTTATTTAATGTTTTTCTCCTTGTATCTGCCTTCTAAAAATCCCAGTGATTACATATGATACCTAAAAATCATGAAAACCGAAAAGCTGCTAGAGTTTGACATTACGGACCCAACGAAACTGGTTTCGTCGAATTCCGACTCCATTTGCTCACACAGCGTATTTTTAACCATCCAAATACTGACTGTTTTTCACTCTAAAAGTCCCACACAGTGACTCTAAAAATCACAAAACTTGACATCTAGCAATAATTTAATATTGCGGATCTAACAAAATTGGTTTCGTCGAATTCTGAGGTCGTTTGCAAAACTGGCTATTTTTAAAGCTCTAAATGACCCATTTAAATATATAAGTATATTTAAATATAATTAAGTTAAATACAAATAAATTTATATTATCGTATATACTCACAGTGGAATACCATACAGCTCTACTGGGGTTTATAACTTGATATTTCAAATCCCAATTAAATCGATATTCGATTTAAAATGAAATTTCTTTTTAAAATATAAATAATTCCTTTATAAATTATAAAGGAATTCCACAACGACTTTTCTAAAATTTGATTTGGACATATCTCAAAACCTACACGACGAAATCCCGATTTTTCTCTTCCACTAGAAAGATATACTCCACTAGCTCCGTACATTTCTTGTTTCACAGAAATCCGATTTAAAACGAACCATGTATATTCAGTTGAAGTTTGAATCGCCAAATTACAAACTGCAGCGCCATTTCAAGCTCGATTTTAATTATAATATAATTATACATTCAAACTGTCGTTCAAATAATATATTCGTTATTTTAATTCAATTCTAAACTGAATTAAATATCACAGATGATCCCGTTCCCACCATATCGCCATTTCAGCCAATTCTGATTATTTCAGAATTAAATATATTATTTAATTATTATTTTAATTAAATATTCCCAGCTATTCAATTAAACCACCATTTAATTCACTATATCACTATTTATATAATTAAATAAATTAATTATAATACCCGCAGCTTCCCCGTAAAGGAAAGCGTCGGATAGTTCGAGAACAAACCACAGCAGAACACATACAGAAGAACATTTCATTGTATATTACAACAATGCATCAGATTACAAGAATATACAGAGTATGAATAAATATTACACAGAAATATCAGAGATTTAAACTACATTTAAATACATAGCAGCGGAAAATAATACAATACACAACTAGAAGGGATATACGGATACAAAGCTTTCCGGATATCGTTCCAGCTGTAAACCAGGATCCTGTGAATATAAATCTGCAAAACCAAAACTACTAGCTGCCCGTGTCAAAATAGGGGCACCCAGAGTTTAGGTTAAAACAATAAACTCCAGGTCAGTCATGGGACTGGTGTGAGAACTCAAAAACAGTTGTTAACTTTGTTCAAAAATAATGCAAATCACGGGACCACGCCACTTTCGCGGAACGGGTTTACCCCCATGAAAGCCAGTGTATAAACAACAATCAATATAGATATATGAATCTACTATGCATCAATCAACATGCAATATCCCAATCTACCCACTTAGATTAATCACTACACTTAGATTTTCTAAATCCAATTCAATTTACAGAAATTATTCCTTTGGATTTTATTCCCGATTTCTTATTTCAAATCATTTGAAATACATATCTAACTTTCTATCTTAAAGTAGATTTCACTTCGGGATTTCAAATCAAATTATTTTGAAATGTGAATTCCAAAACATAACAATGCATACAAACAAGTATGCAACCAAATATCGTGCTCCCCATCGACAAGGCAAAGGGTACGCACCTCGCAACTCGATATATATATGTGCACCTACCCCACATAGGAGTAGGCTACACCGACGATGCACCTCCCACTCATGGAGAGCATACACCGCCCTCTCACCCATACTTTTAGTCTCAGGGTTACCCGACTCTTTAGCCACATACTAAATCATTTCATATCCCGAAGTAGGGAAAATCATTTCACAACATAATAATCACAAGTACTTTCAAAATATAGTACTTCACATCAGTAATTCACGCATATGATCAGTCACTATTAATCACATAACCTTTGAGCTCGTACGTCTCAAAGAAGGGTGTTAAGCAAGAGAATAAATTCTCCGCCACCAAACAGATACATCATCAATAGCAACTAATCGAATATGCGATGAACCACAATGTAACATATAATACATTTTCTAAATCACTTTAGAAATCATCGGGTTTTGGGCCTCGAAATCCTTTCTGTTTTATAAAACATTTTTATAAAACATTCCCTGTCCAAAATCGGGAATACTTTCTTTTCGCTTTAAGAAAAATATCATTTCACAATCATTCATTAAATTTGAAATGAACACAATATCACTAAACACCTTATCGTCAAATCGTGAAGTGTTTCACAAGGCGTTAGCACACAGATATTTTCAACCCAACCCCATGCTAAATGCAAAGGCATATTTTGCTCATAAACTGGTCGAGCACAATCCAAACCATCAATCAATCAAATTTGACATTAAATATAAGGTTTTGAATAGAGATAGTATTGACTTATATACAACATCAAATCCTGAAACCGACAGATATCATATCGGGAATAACGATATCGATATCTTCCAAATTCCCATCACGATATCTGTATAATCACGGAATCCAATATCGAAAATATCCAAAGATAATTTCAATTCAAATCTAATCCAATTTGTTTATTTATAACCATTGGATTATTTTTCTAGTTAATAACTAGTTCATTTCGATAAAAATCTATTTTTATCTTTTCAAATATGGAGTTTTTCATCCCAAATCTTCACAAATCATTTCTTACGATTTTACACATTACTATTTTTAATAGTTTTATCAAGGCCCGTACAGTCGATTTCCATCAACGGCCATCGAACTGCACTTACAGCGACCTTTTTCGAATTTGATTTGGACATAATTCCAAATCCAACCGTTAGATTTCTAATTTCCCATATTCGTTAGAAAGCTCTTTTCGATACGAACCCAACGGTTCCAGTTTTAGGAGAATCCGACGGTCGGATCTCCCGTAATGTCCGTTTGAAATAAGTGGTCGAAATTCACGAACTGCCGCGGCGCGGCGCGTTCTATTCAGGCCATTATATTATATATATAATATATACTTCGTCGATTTCTATTTAAAACGAATTATATAAATAGTTTTGAAATCGTTTCAAAAGCAATTTCAACTTTCTTTTCAATTCAAATCAAAATTGAATTCTTCCTTTTAAATTCGTTTTAAAATTCATTTCTATTCAATTCAAATTTCAATTCAATTTGAATTCATTTCATTTCGCATTCAATTCAATTTGAATTCGTTTTCTATTCAATTCAATTCGAATTCGTTTTCTATTCAATTCAATTCGAATTCCTTTTCTATTCTATTCAATTCGAATTCATTTTCTATTCTATTCAATTCGAATTCATTTTCTATACAGTTCAATTCGAATTCATTTTCTATTTTATTCAATTCGAATTCATTTTCTATTCTATTCAATTCGAATTCCTTTTCTATTCTATTCAATTCGAATTCATTTTCTATTCTATTCAATTCGAATTCATTTTCTATTCAGTTCAATTCGAATTCATTTTCAATTTTATTCAATTCGAATTCCTTTTCAATTTTCTATCTAAATCGAATATTTCATATACATGACAATTTTATACAGTGTATATATATATGTTAAAAATTATATTTTCAACAATCAAATCATTTTCACGTTTCATATATATATATATATACATACACACACACGCACATCGTTTTCACAATTCATATATATATCGTTTTCACCTTTCATATATACGATATTTTCACTTTTCTTATATACGATATTTTCACTTTCGATATATTCGATATTTTCAGTTTCACTATATTCGATATTTTCAGTTTCACTATATATAATATTTTCACTTTCAATATATATATCGTTTTCATTTCACGATCAATCAAACAAACAAGCCATCCATGGTCTGTGGATGACGGGTGTCGGGTGCTACTAAACACCGTCTACATCCTAGTATATATATATATAACTAGAAAAGTAAAATTAAAAGGTGAGAAGTTCTCACCTTGGTCGGATTTTGAAATCGTTGAATAACGATTAATTTAATATAATTAAACTGACATTTAATTATATCAAGAATCCCAATAGCTTCAGTTTCTCCTCTGCTCTACTCTATGCTGTAGTGCACATCTAGAGGATTGCAATGGATCCAAGTTTGATGTATTCCGTGTTCGTATGTAGAAGATACAACATTTAAAGATTAGTTACATTTTTATATAATTAATAAATTAATCAACATCATTAATTAACCTTTAATCAAAAGAAATTAGCCGCTAACCCCCTCTTCTTCATTACCAGGGACGAAACATTCGCACCCATCGCTCATCAAAACTCCCCCCCCCCCCGTCGCCCCCTATTGCTGCTCCATGATCTGACCGTGCCTTGCCGACCGCTAGGACCTGCTCTCCCAACGACGACCACGACAGCCCTCACGATGGGCCCCATGCTGTAGAAACCTGCCACGAACATTGCTCTTTTGAGCGAGAAATCTCGTCAATCCACCTCAATATAGTCGATCATAACCGTCTAATGTTTACATCTCGCGTGGTCCTTGAATTTTGTTTTGAGAATTTCATAGATCTATTCAGGGATTTAGAGATTTTAGGCGATTTGATTTGGAGAATTTCATCCGTTCAGTTGCGATAGCGGCGGCTGTGCTTTCGATTAGGGTTTAGGGCAAATAAAGGGGTATATATACTATTATTATATTAATTTTTAATTCATTTATTAATTTCCAATGAAGTTTGATGCTCTAACTCCAAATCAAACCCAACGACTCTCGCCCCTAGCCAAATACCCTTATTCCGAACACAATGGAATATGTTTCGCAAGCTGATTTGATTGTTACAATCAGTTTCCGTTAAATTTACATTTAAATCACTATATTGAATTTTAAACGCACATTTCAAATTACCGAGGTCGCATACTAGCTCTAAAAATTGCAGAAAAATATTTTCTAGCTTCGTATTGACGATACGGTCCTAACAAAACTAGTTTCGTCGAATTCTGAGACCGTTGGAAAAATGGCCATTTTCCAGTCGATTAAAATCAACTGAAACCGGTCAAACACGTTTTCCTTTGCCACGCTCACATATTAATTCGAAAAATTATGAAATTTGAAATCTAGCAATAATTTGACATCACGGACCCAAAAAAACTGGTTTCGTCGAAATCCGAGGTCGTTTGCAAAATGTCCATTTTTAAGGGCCTGAATTCCATAGCGACTATTCAGAATTTTCAACTGGACATATCTTTTGATCCCTGCTATGAAATTTCGATTATTCGGATTCGTTGGAGAGATATTCACAATTAGATCCTAATGTTTTTGGTTTCACTCAAATCCGGATTGTTTTGCACCCGGTACATTCAATTGAAGTTTGAAATCGAATTATCGAACTACCGCGCCATTTTCAATTCCTATTTATAATTATATATAAATATTTATATTCTTACGACGACGCGTATAAATATATACGTTCGAATTCTATTCAAAATAAATTCCTCGACAATATTATTTAAAATAATCCATTTTAAATATTCAAAATTCGCTATAATCCCCAAAATAAAAATTTCAAACTGGCTCGCATTTTACGGGTTGTTACATAATACCTCTGCAAATGCGAGTTATTACAATCTTCCCCACTTAAAATAATTTCATCCTCGAAATTGCTAAGGTAGGGAGCGACCCTATCGACTGGTTAGAACATATTCGTTCACTTCTTAACTTCAGTTTCAACTGAACCAATTTAATTTCAATTAAAAATTTATTTAATTTTTATCAACGAAAATTTCCAAAAATCCTGAAAATTTTCTAATGCCTTAACTATTCGAAAAATTTCGCTAGCACCTCCTTTGTACTGGTCAATAGGACAAACTCCAATTCGTCTCCCTGGGCCATCTCTATCCCAAAAGAAAATCAAACAGCCAAGTGGCTTGCCAATTCGGCTCATAAATCTTATATCCAATAGAAATATAAACTTGTACCTTTTGTCGGCTTATCATTATATCCTTTCCACCTGTTATCAATTCAGCAGATACAAGGGTCATCCCAATCAAATTCCAATCTGCTTTTATCCACAAATCCAACCATTCGCTTATATCCAAGCCAAATATTATTTCAAACTCGAGTTTCATTCTCGATTCCACTCTTAACTTGATTATCACATTACACTTCAAATTCGAATCTCACAATCCAATTTGTCTTGATATCATTCTAATTAAATCCCAGTTACCACTTTACTGGCTTTACTTTATTTCAAAATTTCTTTCACAAATTTTTGTTAAATTTGTTTTTAATTCAAACAGTCTTTCCCTGGGAGTTTTTAAACAGTTTACCCTTTTCAAAAATCAAATTTTCCTTTTGAACATGTCATTGAGCCCTTAATTAATATTCCATTAGTTAAATCACTTCTCTATTTCTTTATCAATATTTGTTAACCAAATATTTTCAATTACCATATTGGCCTTTTATGTTATTTGGAAAACATTTCCGAATATCGCCTTCCTTTATTTTCTAAACTTTAGAAAATATATGCTATTTATAATTGGA
Organism: Allium sativum; assembly: GCA_030737875.1. NCBI lineage: Eukaryota > Viridiplantae > Streptophyta > Magnoliopsida > Asparagales > Amaryllidaceae > Allium > Allium sativum. The sequence continues at coordinate 1,008,859,730 of CM060916.1, forward strand.
AAATATTCCGATTACTTATCTCTTTTCCGATCTCGTTTATTTCTATACTTAGGAAATATTTTTTATTATATTTCCAAGCTTACACTAATTTGGGTTAAAACGAATGTTGTGTAAAACATCGTTACGACAACCCAAATACTATATTCAACAAACTCTTATTAAACATTGATCTTCGAGCGTGAAATCTTACTATTTATTTGTTAAATGAAATCATTCAAGTTGGGGTATAACTACCTCTCAGACCTTGACTGAACAACATTTATAACGTCAAAACAGATATGATTACTTACTCGAATAATCAATACCATACAACTACTTATTCATTTTTAAACACGTATACGCTTCCTCTTTCTATTCTTACTAGATTTTATTCTTAGTCTTCCTTTTTGATTTTACTATTCTGTTTCTAAGTTCGTTTCCTTATCGACTTCTATATATATATATATATATATATCGATACGTTGATTTCTAACTATCAAATTATCTTAAAAATATTCTGACTCCTTAAATTCCGGAAAAATTCGTTATAACCTCCTTTGTACCAGGAGCAACATGATATTTCAAATAGCCTCCCATGGCCCTCACCAATCCAAAAGAAAAAGAAAAAGCCTAGCGGCTAGCCGATACGGCGCATAAAATCTTGTATATGAATTAAATACATACCTTTTCGTCGAGCATTCTATTTATATACCTTCATTCCAAACCTGTTTAATTTATATCCATACATTTCTAATTCATTTCAACTCAATTTGAATCCTATATTCAATTTTCCATTTCAACTCTATTTGAATTCCTATATTCAATTTTCCATTTCAACTCTATTTGAATTCCTATATTCAATTTTCCATTATTACTCTATATGAAATATATATTCAATTTTCCATTATTACTCTATATGAATTCTATATTCAATTTCCCATTATTACTCTATATGAATTCTATATTCAATTTTCCATTATTTAAATCTTCTTTATTCAAATCTCATTTGAATTTCTATATTCAAATCCCCTTTGAATTTTCTATATTCAAATCCCCTTTGAATTTTATCATTTAAATCCTATATATCAAATTCTATATTATAAATCACATTTTGAAATTCAACATAACTTGTCTTTCCCAAAACAAATTCAAAACAGTACCTCTGGTAGTAATTCGTCATTTACAATTCGAAAATGAATACTGATGATGCAGCCGTCATCATCAGAATCTATTTTCCAGCGATCGAAGTGAGTTCAATAATATAAAATTGTTTCTAAACATTTCCACTTTGAAATTCATTTCAAAATATAATTCACACTGCTTGTCAAACAATTTAAAATCTCCCAGGATCTTAAATTTTCCTTATTTTTAATCCAAATCTATTTACAAACACTTATCCAATTTTCCAGAATATTAATTACAAATTCTGGTTTTAAATTTCAGATTTAACTCATCTGATTTCATGTATTTCACTTATATGAATTCTGATTGGTTATTTACAAAACCATTTAATTTATAATCTTACTCGATTATAATAACAACATATATATCCATTATATTATAATTTTGATATATATATATATCTTCTCTATATCAAGATATACCTTCGGTAAACTTATTTTAATTTACCCCTTTTTTCAAAACATATCATGTCGACCCATCGTATTCGAGTGTTTATAAACTCCTACGGATACAATGGATCGACCAGAACCCATAAACAACTCAACCAATAAATCTCCACAATATAAAACAAGTTTTTATATCAACAACAAATACATTCACTCGTATATATACACTTTAACTCAATCTAGGGTATTACTAACCCCATCTCTACCGAGTCACGCCACAGAGCCAAGGTAATACTTAACTTTATGCTCTGATACTAACTGTAATGACCTGGGATTTTGGCGACCTTGGTTATCCAATATACAACACATATCGAACATCCAAGGGTCGAAAATACCGGATGATTTATAAAAGAAATTAGAGGGTGAGGAAAGATAAGATAGAAACTTAGAATAGAAGAAGAAGAACACAATATCAGAGTAACACGAATCTCACAACGGAACGAATAACATATAATATATGTAACATAACTTTGAAATATACATTTGTATTTGAATATACATCATTATCAAAGTACAACACTTACAATACAGCGGAAATAACTATAGCTATATGATCCTAAAGCCCCCTACTCCAGCTCTTCAAGTATCTGTAAATCCCGACTACTTGACTGCCCGTACAAAATTGGGCACCCAAGAGTTTAGGGGAAACAAAACGAAATAAACTCCGGGTCAGTCATAGGACTGGTATGAGTAAAACAGTTTAAACAGTTTGAACAAGTAAACGATATCTCATAAGACCACGCCATATAACGAAACGGGTTTTTCCCTTATAAGAATCCAAATTATCTTTATATCAAAAACCTTTTGATATTATAATAATGTCTATCAACCACAAAATAATAATCATCTAGCAGAAATGCTTTCATCTCACGTTCTACATATATAGTATACAATCAAAACCGCAAGCACGTATTGGGTAATGGATTTCCAACTATGACAAGGTATGGAACCACCTTTCGCTAGTGTACCTCTAGAAAGGATACACACTGGGTTCAACAAGAACATCTTGCAACTTTGCCACACATGACCGACCACTCATTTCGCTTGAGTGTATCGAATGTATATCACCAACGGTTGGGATCCTCAACCGTTTCCCGAATGGGACAGCATCAACAATAGATTTTTAGAAGTAAATGAAACTCTAAATCAGGTGATTATACACCCTACTTCAGAGCGACCGACTTAGCCATGTTGCCTGCCCGATTTCTGTCATTTACCGGATGTGAGGCTAGAAGCTACGCTTTATCATCACACCAGATTCACTTCGAATGCCACATCGTCAAATCCATCAAATCACCGATTGACGTCTACAACAGTACATTACATGTTAGCTAAAGAAGTTTCCTTCTCCGCTTCCACTCTTGGTACGGTTGAAGAAATCAATGTACGTGGCCTTTCTGGAAATACTCTATCAGACATTTATCCATACAAGTCATCCAGGAATAGGATGAACGGAAGGTACTATTCAGTACATCCATCGTAGGCACTATTATCTAAGACTTATACAATAGCCCTTGCACTTTACTCCATCTTTAATTATCTTTGGCATATATGATTCGCAATGCTTATGCCAATACAGAGTGGTTCTTTGGATAATAATCCAACTGGTCTCTCCATATTAACAACGTTAAAATGGTCAAAACTTCGATAGTCTATGATTTAACCATCAAAGAGAAACAGGTGTGAAAACAATGATATTATTTCCAGATGGAAATTTATATCAATTAAACATCATTTAATATTTATCTCCTTAGTTCATTTTTCATCTCTTGTTTACCTATATTCAACATTTCTTATTTTCTAAATTTAGGAATTATATTTTATTACCATTGGAAAATGTTTCCATTTCTTGTTTTCTATATCAGAAAACATTTCTGGTTCTTATTTGGAAAACATTTCCAAAACTCCTTCATTGGACTTAGACAGATGTTTAAACAAACCATTGCGATGCCAACTCAAACCATTACACTTATTAACTAAATTCCTTTAACCCACCTTCACTATCGAACCTTAATCATTCCTTAGTTAAAAATGAAGTCAATCAAATTGGGGTAATACTACCTCTCAGACCTTAACTGAACAACATTTCTGACCTTGAAATAGACAAAGTTCACCTTTTATTTCTTTAACAAACTTGCTCACGTAACTTCCATATATAATTTACGAACCCCCTTCTTTTACAAGTTTACGTGATTATAACAATGGTGTTATAATCTCCTACATCCGAAATATATTATCTTTAATATGACTTTTATTTCCTAACTCGGATAATATAACGACAACTAATTTATTTGCTCCTATTCGGTTAACTCTAGTCTATAACTCTTATTTGAATAACTCCAACCTAATAACTCTTACTAGATTAACTCTTACTCGAATAACTGCAACCTAATAACTCTTACTGGATTAACTCTTATTCAAATAACTTATATTCGATTTTCTTACTTTCGAATACTTATATTCGATAATCTCTTTCTTCGAATAAATCTTATTCGATTTAACTCCTGTCGAATAACTAGATTCGATCAACTCACTTCGAATATTTCTGATTCGATTATCTCGCTTTGAATGTCTCTGATTCGATTATCTCACTTCGAATATCTCTGATTCGATTTACTTCTTCAATTAACTCATTTCAACTCTATTCGAATAAACTAATTCGATTAACTCCATTTGACTAACTCTAGTTTGATTTAACTCTATTCAATAACTATAGTTCGATTTAACTCTATCGATTAACTCTAACGATTTATCTCTAATTGGTTTAACTCCAATTGGTTTAACTCTAATTAGTTTAACTCTAATTGGTTTAACTCTAATTGGTTTAACTCTAATTTGACTAACTCCTTTGATTAATCTGGTTGAACCAATTCGATCAATTTGGTTTGATTAACTCATTTGATTTATCCCTTTCGCTAACTCATTTTGATTAACTCCAATCAGTTAACTCTATTTGATTAACTCAAATCGATTAACTCCCTTCAATTCTATTTAACAAATAAATAATTCATTTTATTCTATTTATTTAACAAATAAATATTTCTCTTTAAAATATCATATTTATTTCCTAAATAAATAACCTTTTTAATCCTATTTATTTATTTCTAAATAAATATCTCCTTTTATAAAATCCTTCCATTATATAAATTCCTTCTTTTATAAAATCCTTTGATTTTATAAATCTATTTCCATTATAAAACCCTTTTCATTTTATAAATCCTTTCCCTTTTATTCTATTCTATTTATTCTAACAAATAAATATTTCCTTTATTATAACTTATCCTTCGATTTTATAATTATTTTCTTTTATAAAAAATCCTTTTCCTTTTCTATATAAAATCCATCGATTTTATATAAAAAATTCATTTTCAAAATACACTTTGAAAATCCCCTTTCACACATCCAGTATTTCTCATGGTATTTAACATACCATATAAAAACGATAAATATCGTACAAACACGCATAATCAAAAACAGATTATATATCACATCATACATCACAATATATGAATCACAGTAAATAAATGTTGAGGAATCCAGTTGGATTCCTCCTACCTGTTTCCCTGCATCACAGATGTTAAACAATATTGATAACATCACTTTCAGTTCCATATGATATATTCTATTAAACAGAATCAATATAGAAATTCAACTAACTGACTAGCAGTTCAATCAAACAGTCAACACACAGTCAATCAGCCAATATTTAACAGTTCTAAAAATACAACATGAAATTATAAACTGTTCGGAGTTAGTGAGATTTACTCACATTGGCAGTTCATCGTTAAAGAACGATAAACTGTTTGTTTGATTTGAATCAAACAATTTATTTTTCCATAAATTCAAATGAGCTCCAATCCACTCCTAGTCAGCTTCATTGTGAAGCTCTCATCCATACAGTCCCAACACAACTTACGGTTCGTCAATCTGGTATCGTATGACCAAGTTATACATTATTAAAGTTAATACACTTTTAATTTGAAATAAAACTAAGTTATTTAGGTATGGGCATTAACCTTATTTTAATCCTTCGCCCAACTCCTGACTTTCATTTACCTGACTCGATTGCCCTTTTCTTCCCCAAACATAATGCCGATGTCTGCTCCTCTTCGATGGCTATTCACGGTTTTCCTTCCTCCAACCGCCCCTTATTTCTTTCATGATAAATCAAACAAAAAATACCATAATACTCCTCATCTCTCCCTCTCCAACCTCGTATCCTTTTCATGCCACTCGCCCCCTTGGTTGCAAAAGCGTCTCCGACGCTGCTGTTTCCGCTACAGGAAACCAGCGACATCACCTACCACCGAGTCACTCAAAAACTCCACAAACGAATCTCCTCAACATCACTAACCCAATTACAAACCCCAAATCAACAATCGTTGCCCCAAATTCCAGATAGATAGAACCCTATCTCGCTGCGATGGAAGATCACCAATCGCAGAATATCGTCGAGCCTTACACAAACCCTATGAGCTTAAAGCTCTCGAGTTTCTGAGTATTATAAATCTAACCTAAGTGAATTTCATCGGGGCCGGTCAGCCACTGATGATTAGTTATACCATAAACTATATGTTAGCAAGTTCTATGGAACCTACAAAATGATCAGTCCAGTCGAACAACTAGAACCTTTTAGTCGGTTCTAGTACAGGAGCCACCAGGGACTCAAAACTGAGGTACCTCGCTTTCTGTCAGTAAAGTTTTCCAACATCCACATAAGTAAACAGTCTGGGATCAATATCGTGACATTATTCCTAGCTAGAAAGTAACTTATGTCCATTTCCCTAAGGTCCTCATCCCGTTTTTGATTCATACCGGGGTGCGAAGCTCACGAATTAACGCTACACAAATAAAGCTGTTCTTTGATCATAATCCATAAAGCCTTGTTTTTCAACAAAAGCTTTGATCCATGCAACTCAGCATGCCACATTGTCAATCCGTACAGGACCACTGATTTCCACCAATATATAACCTCTAACCTCGTACGTCTCAGAGAAAGGTGTTAAGCAAGAGAATAAATTCCCGCCACCAAACAAATATATATTTAGCAGAGATCAACGAATATAGTATAAAGGACTACAATGTCAGACACACTATTCATTTAGAAGTCCATTCTAGGTCTGAATGAAACCGGAGGCACCTTATTCCTCGTCCCATACGTCCAATATAGGAGAGAGGCCCTCGTATATCCGGTTGACCTCCAAGTAGATCTATCACCACTTATTACCTTGTCTTGGGTGTACATCCCAATAAAGACATCAATAATCATCCAAACGATGTGAAGATCTTCTGTCTTCAACCACCATCTTCATATCATCGACATTTAGTCGCAATGTCAGTTATTCAGAATGGGATAAACCCGGTCTTTCCGAATAACTCGCATATTTTGTAATCAAGTGCTATAAAAACACAGAATATGCCTCATTCCAATTCAGAATATTATTTTATTCAAATATTCTTTTCTCAATTTAAACCAAATTAAGGTTTATCAAACTAGTCGGGATTATCGAGCCTTACCGAAGTAATCATTTATTTTATTTTCTCAATCCCAACCTATCCGTCCCATAGATCAAAACTGGTAGTAATCCATATCTAACACCCACTGTGTTATGGGTAAAGTTAATTACCATTTCTCGTTTCAAATCTAATTAAAGATTTAACTATCGCTTGGAGCAAAACTGGTGGTACTCCATTCTCGACCACTTCTCAAATTTGGAAAAATTAATTACCACATTAACATTTCAATCTAATCAAAGATTAATTAAAACTCCACTTAGTTTTAATCTTCAAAAATCATTATTTAATGATTATTCAACTTTCTGGAAATAAATCCTGTCTTTTACTGGGTTCAAGAACGAATGTCCTTTAAAACTTCGTTCACGGTAAACCCAAAATCATCTTCCATCAAAATGTAATCTCCACGGAAATCATAACAGCGTATAATCGATATAAATTCCCATATCAGACTAATAATATAAATGGAATAGTGGCAAAGCCTTTTGAATTCCACATATAGTAAGTCTTTATTCACAGAAACTCATCTCGGTTATTACCAAATCGAGTTCCATTCAATTCCAATTTAATGTACCAGATTGGAAAACTTTACTTTGGAAATTTTTCGTAAAACCTTAATAAAAAGATTTACAAATTCCAAATCATATCCTCACTATTAATTGGATTAAAGAACAAAATGTTATTTAAAACACAGTTCACGATGAACCCAAAATCCGATTTCCATTCAACTCCAATTAAATATTAATTAATTGGTAAACTTCCCTAAATCTTATTTAAAAGATTTATTCTTTTCTCGTTCTGGTTTAAGAACAATGTTATTAAAGACATCATTCATGACAAACCAAAAATCTAATTTCAATTTAATTCTAATTAAATATTAATTAATGGGTAAACTACTCTAAATCTTATTTAAAAGATTTATTCTTTTCTCATCAGGGTTTAAGAACGGTTTTAACAAAGACACCATTCATGATTAACCCAATATCCAATTTAATATTAAATACAAGGCTCTGAATAGAAATTATATCGACTTATATTCAATATCAAATTCTGAAACCAACAAATATCGTATTGGGAAAAACGATATATATATATGTATATGTATATATATATATATATATATATCTTCCAAATTCCTCCACAATATCCGTATAATCATGGAATCCAGTACTGAAATATTCCGAAGAATATTTCCATTTAAAACCATTCCAATTCATACGTCGGAAAAAATTTGGTTATTTTAAAACCCATTTGCAATCCAATTTATTATTTCTAAAAATATTTGGATTATTATTCTATTTATTAACTAGTTCATTTCGATAAAATATATTTTATATTTTCAAAACTTGGAATTTTTGTCCAAACTCTTTTCAAATCGTTTATTATGATTTTACACAATTTTTCCATATTTTTAATAATTTTATTAAGGCCCTTACAGTCGATTTCCATAAATGGCCATCAAACTTCATTTATAACGACCTTTTCTGAAATTAATTTGGACATAATTCCAAATTCATCATTAGATTTCAAATCTCTTTTATTCATTAGAAAGATATTTTCAATACGAACTCAACAGTTTCGGTTTTAGGAGAATCCGACGGTCGGATCTCCCGTTACATCAATTTGAAGTTAATGGTCGAAATTCGCGAACGGTCACTGCACGGCGTGTTCTATTCAGGCAATTATATATATATATATGTATATATTATATCGTTGATTCCCATTTAAAATATATTTTATAAATCATTTTAAATTCGTTTAAAAAACAATTTCAAATTCCATTTCAATTTTCAAAATTGAATATTCCATATCATTATAAAATTTAAAATGATAATATTTTCAAAATATCTGATTTTGAAATCCATTTCCTCTTCGTATTCATTATAAAATGAATAAAATCGATTAATAAACCCAATCGAGTTAAAATGGCGTTTACTACTTAACTCGTCTTCACATTTCAATATTTTTCTGTCCATCCAAAATCCGACAACAAAATCATAATTTTATTCTTCACTAAATATTATTTTAAAATATTCGTTACTTCAAAATATTCTTTATTTTAGAATATTCTTTATTTCTATAATGCAACTCAATCAATTACCATATATTTTTAGTTATATGGATTTCATACATCGCATGTATTCAACAGTAATGATAAATAATCATCAACCATTCAAACAAAATCCAGAGTGCAATTTGCAACTGCATAAGCATTAAAATAAATAAATTACGCTCATCACAGTCTGTCAACCCATCGATTGACATACAACTAAATATTGGGATTAGTGTATGTCAAATATCATCCTAATACCTGTGTGGGGTTTTCAAATAACAAATACTGATTATTATTTGTGTAGTTGGATGATGTGTAAAATATATAAGATCCCAATCAATATCAGATAAATAGGTGTACATAAACAAGCCGTCCGACTTGTAAATGAGTATTTATTCCAATTTATTTTCATGATAATTTTATATACATTTTATATAAATAATTTATACATTTCAGTTTTTAGAAAAATCCAACATATAAAAATATCAACCCAATCAATTCATCCAATCACAATCCAAACAAACAATCAACCATGGTTTGCAAAAAGTAGTGTAAGGAGCGGCTAATCCCCGTCTGCAACCTATGGTATAATTACATAACAAAGATAGTTGAGTGAGTATGAGTTCTCACTTTGGTTTCCACTCAGCCAGTCTTTATTTCTACTATTTCTGTATAGTTCGCATTAAAATTTGTTTGAAATTCTAACGTGCTCTGTTTCTGTTCCAGCAAGTTTCATTGCGTAGATCTTGTCGAGACGGTTCCAATGAACTTTTTTTCACTGAATTATAATTTCATATGACATAGATACGACATTACAAACATTGGAATAATTTATGATAATTAAACTCTTAATCCTTTTTACCCTTAATACAAAAAAATCGGCCGCTCCTTTCTTCTTCTATCACGTATGACTGGAACCCATACTGAAGTTTCTCTCTCAACCAACGCAACTCAAATCCATCACCTGCCGTCAATCGACCACCGCCACTCGAAGCACCTCATTCACCTCTCCACAGCCTTGAACCTCAGAAGATTCGAACCCTCTAATGTCTCGAAATCCAAGCTCGAACGAGCTGACTTTCAGCTCAAAAATCGCAACATATACTTCACTAAAATGCATCATAGCCATATAGGATTTAGGAGGAAAAGGTGCTCTAGAATTTTTGCTTTACAAGCTTCTGATTTCGATTTGCCATTTTGGAGAAAATTGGGGATTTAATTCGGAAATTTGGGGCCATGGATTTTCGGTGATTGGGAAGATACGTTGACCAGCGGAAATTTGACTTGGAGTTTTTTTGACCAGTACATGACTATATATATATATATATTCTTTTTTAATATTTCAATTCAAAAATAATACATTTTAAATCTCCAAATTCTAAATCAAACCCACGACTGTCGCTCACATATTAATTTCAAACTGAAATCAAACTCCAAATCAAACCCACGACTAGTCGATTAAATTCAAACTGAAATTACAAAACGCATTTAAATTCACTGTGCTCACATATTAATTCCAAAAATTATGAAATTTGAAACTTAACAATAATTTGACATTCCGGATCCAACAAAAGTGGTCTCATTGAAAATGGAGGTCGTTTGCAGAAAGCCTATTTTTAAGGGCTATTTATTATATTAAAAAATATATAAATTCCATAGCGACTATTTTGAATTTTAAACTGGACATAACTTTCAATTTGTGAAGTAAAATCTCAAATTTTCACATTTGTTAGAAAGATATAATTATATAGATTCTAACGTTTCTTGTATCACCGAAATCCAATTTATTTTGTATCCTGTAAATTCATTTGAAATTTAAAATCGAATTTTCAAACTACCACGCCATTTCAGGCTTGTTTTATAATTAAAATAAATTTATTCGTTCTAATTTTGATTTAAATAAAATTTTTAGTCGTTATTATTTAAAATAATTCATTTTAAATACTCAAAATCCATTAAAATAGCCAAAATGAAATTTTAAATTGGTTTAGAATTTCCGGGTTGCTACACCAAAGTTGCAACTTGTATTCATTTGGTGTGATCTTTTTAGTATCGAAACCAAATTTTACTGGAGGAAACAAATTTTTAAGCATATAACATGTACCAAGTTGCTTTGTATGAAAGTATATTATGTATATTTGTACTGTAAAACATAGCATTAGTATTATAGTAACAGATGTCAAATCCAAAACTTATGTGACCTTACATATATTACCATATGTTGTAAAGTATCTAATATTTAAATTGTTATTTATACTAGCTATTTGTTTTATGATAGCAGAGGTTATTTACATAAGATATTAATACCTATACTATCAATAAAGTATTTTATTAATTGTGCCTTATAATGAATGGTTATGTACTAAAATAACTCTAAACAATTAATTAGTATCCCATGATAGATATGATATAGTACTATACCATGAATTAAAATATTAGTTAAAGTTCAATAGTTATGTATAGCGATATATTGTAAAGTTACCTATAGTTAAACATGGGTCGTTACACATTTGTTAATTGAAATAAGGTTATTACTATGAATCATAATCCCTTGTTTAACGACTAATAATGCACCACGATATTTTTTCGTGTCTATCCTGATTTGAACCTGTTCAATGTACATGCCATGTCCTCACTGTCCATTGTAAAAAAAAAAGTTGATTTTCATATAAAAAGGGTGAAATACATATACTTTTGATATTTGAGCACATGTGTAGGTAAAGAAACATGCTGACATGTATGTTGTAACAACCCGGAAAATCAGAACCAATATAAAAATTTTATTTTGGCAATTTTAATGAATTTTGAATATTTAAAAAGATTTATTTTAAATAATAACAATGAGAAATTTATTTTGAATAGAATTAGAACGTATAAATTTATTTAAATCGAAGTTAGAATATAAATATTTATTTTAATTATAAAAGGAATTGAAAATGGCGCGGTAGTTTGAAAATTTGATTTCAAATTTCAAATGAATGTGCAGGATTCAAAACAAATCGGATTTTAGCGAAACCAAAAATATTTGATTCTGTTCGAAAATATCTTTCCAACTAATCTGAAAAATCTAGATTTTATAATGGGAATAAAAACTTATGTCCAGTTTAAGATTCAGAATAGTCGCTATGGAAATATAGCCTGTAAAATAGTCATTTTGCAAACGACCTCCGTTTTTGACGAAACCACTTTTGTGGGATCTGGATTGTCAAGATATTGATAGATTTCAATTTTCATAGTATTTTGAATCAATATGTGAGAGTGGCAAAATAAAATGTGTTTTGACAATTTCAGTCAATTTAGATCGACCAGAAAATAGCCATTTTTCAAACGGTTTCAAATTTGATAAAATTAGTTTTGGTAGGACCGTATCATCAAAACATAGCCAGAATTATTTTTCTGGAATTTTCGGAGTCAGTACATGGCCCCAATAAATTGAAATGTATGTTTAAAACTCAGTATAATGATTTATATTTTAATTTAAAAAGAAACAGATTGTAACTATCGAATTGGCTTACCGGACATATCCCATTGTGTTCGAAATGGGGGTAATTAGCTTGGGACGACATCGTTGGGTATCATTTGGAGGTCGAATAAAAAGTCAACTTTAATGGAAAATAATAATATTAAATTATTATATATACACACATATATATATATTCAAACTTTCCTCCCCCTCTCACTTTCTCTCTCCCCGACTTTCTTTCTGAAAAAAGAAAAAAGAAAACATAACCCTAGCCACCGCCTCCGTCAGTCGCACCCCCCAAGGGCGTCGCCGTCGCCGGAAAGACCCCCTCCTCCTCGTCACTGAGGCCTCTCCCTTCGTGCTCCAATGAAACCTGCGAGACAACCGCCTTCACCTGAATGGCCCACCGCCGCCGCTCCCTGGGTGCGCTGCCGCAGGCGAAGACTCCCCCTTCTACCGTAGGCGAAGACTCTTCCCCTCCTTCCTTCCATTTTACTGTAATTTTTTTTCTATTCCTCTCTTCGATTTAATTCTAAAAAAAAATATGATTTCAATTTATAGAAAATATGCATTTTAGAGAAAGGAAAATATATAATTTTTAAAGAAAGAAAATATGATTTTTCTTTGAATGAAAATCTGATTTCTTTGATTTAAAAATATGATTTTTATTGTTGAAATGAATTAATTTTCATTGTTTAAAAATATAACTTTCATTGTTTGAAAATATGATTTTTATTGTCATAAATATATAGATTTTTCATTTACATAGAAGATTGAATTTTTAATTAGATAAAGATTGAATTTTTAATTAGATAAAGATGTGATTTTTAGTAAATTAAAAACATGATTTGTATGCATATAGTTTTGTAGTTAAAAATTAGATTATTTTAAAATGAAAAAAAGTAGATTTCTTTAATATAAAAATTGTATTTTTTTAATAATATGAATGATGTTATTTTTAGTTTATAAAAATGGGATTTTTATCATACGATGAAATTATTTTTAAAAGGATAAAAATAGAATTTTTATCATATTGAGAAATATTTTTGAAAGGATAAAAGTATGATTTTTATCGTATGTACGTTATTTATGAAATAGCCATACAAAGGAAAAATATTAATTGGTTAAAAATATGATTTTTAACGTAGGGATTCTATATGGATTAAAAATCAAATCACAACGGAGTGGTTCCCAAAAGGTGAGAACTCCTCACTGAAATTTTCTGTTCAGTTATTTATTTTATAACTGCATATATGAACTGCTCCCCGTCGTCCACAGACCATGGACGACTTGTTTGTTTGATTGTGTTGTAAAAATTGTTTGTGATGTGAAATGGATTGTATAAAAATATACATGTGTTGAAATAAATATTTTATCAGTAAAAATTTAATTTTTAACGTGTAATGAATAAAATAAATATTCATTTACAAATCGAACGATTTGTTTATGTACACCCATTTGACTGATATTGATTGGGACGATAAATTTCACACATCGCCCAACTGCACAAATAAAATATGTGTTTGTTGATTGAAAACCCCACACGGGTATTAGGATGATATTGGACATACACTAATCCCAATATTTAGTTGTATGTCAATCGATGGGTTGACAGGCTGTTGTAAGCATTAATTATTTATATTTAACGCTTATGCAGTTGTGTAATACACTCTGGATGATAGTTGATTGTTTATCATTGTTGTTCTATACATGTGTTGTATGAAATCCATATAATCAACATTATATGGTAATTGACTGTATTTGATTCCAGTTCAGAAAGAATGAATATTTTAAAATAAGGAATATTTTAAAATAAGGAATATTTGTAAAATAATATTCAGTCAAAGATCAAAATATGATTTTGATGTCTGATTTGGGATGGACACGAATATATTTAAAAATATAAAGTCGTGTTGATTAGATTAACGTCATTTTGATGTGAATGATATCTATATCGGTTTTATTCATTTTCATAATGAATATTGAAAAGGAAGTGATTTCAAAATCTAATGTTTTGAAAATATTATCATTTATATATTAATGATATGGAATATTCAATTTTGATTTGAAATTGAATATGGAGTTGAAATCGTTTTGAACACGAATTTAAAACGATTTATAAAATACATTTTAAATGGAAATCGATGAAATACATATAATATATATATTATATATATTTAATGGCCTGAATAGAACGCGCCGCGGTAGTTTGCGAATTTCGACCATTGACTTCGAATTGACATTACGGGAGATCCGACCGTCGGATTCTCCTAAGACCGAAACCATTAGGTTCGTATCGAAAAGAGCTTTCTAACGAATAAAAGAAATTAGAAATCTAACAGTTGGATTTGGAATTATGTCCAAATCAAATTTGCAAAAGGTCGTTGTAAGTGCAGTTCGATGGCCGTTTATGGAAATTGACTGTACGGGCCTTGATAAAATTATTAAAAATATGAATAATTTGTGTAAAATCATAATAAATGATCTGGAAAGAATTGGGATGAAAAATTCCATATTTAAAAAGATAAAAATATATTTTATCGAGATGAACTAGTTATTAACCAGAATTAAAATCCAGAATTTTTAAATAAATAAATTGGATTTGAAATAGTTTTAAAAATAACCAGAATTTCCAATATATGAATTTGAATGGATTTAAAACGAAATCATCTTCAGAATATTTCGATATTGGATTCTGTAATTACACAGACATTGTGGAGGAATATGGAAGATATATATATCGTTGTTCCCAATACAATATTTGTTGGTTTCAGAATTTGATATTGAATATAAGCCAATATATTTTCTATTCAGAGCCTTGTATGTAATATCAAATTGGATTTTGGGTTTGTCGTGAACGGTGTCTTCATTAACACTATTCTTAAACCCAGTTGAGAAAAGATGTAAATCTTTTTATTAAGATTTAATGAAGTTTACCAATTAATTAACATTTAATTGGAATGAAATTGAAATTGGTTTTTGGGTTTATCATGAATGGTGTTTTAAATAACACTTGTTCTTTAACCCGATTAACAATGGAATAAGATTTTGGCTTTGTCGTGAATGGTATCTTTAATAATATTGTTCTTAAACCCAATGGAGCTAAGAAAATTAGAAACTAACTGGAGATTAGTTATGTTGAATGGTTTCCTAGGTATTGATCTGATGTTGGTTTCGGCCTTCGGGATTAATACTTAGGGAATTGTTCCCTTACTAATTTATGGTTAGAGACTGATGGGATGGGGTCTTCAGTAACACTGTTTTTAAACCCCGTGTGAAAAGAATAAATCTTTTAATTAAGATGTAGAAAAGAATTACCAATTAATTAACATTTAATTGGATTTGAAATGGAATTTGAATTGGGTTTATTGTGAACTGTGTTTTTAACGACATTCGTTCTTGATTTACAGCGAAATGTGATTTGGAATTTATAAATCTTCGTTAAGGTTTAAAGGATATTTTCCAAAGTAAAGTTTTCCAATTTAACATATTAAATAGGAATTGAATGGAATACGATTTGGTAATAATCAAAGTAAACTTCTGTAGAGGAATACTGTTAATATATATGGAATTTAAAAGGCATTGTCGTTATTCCATTTATATTATCGGTTGGATATGGAAGTTTATATCGATTTGTTTTCCAAGAAAATTCCATTGTTAATGGAATGAGATTTTGAGTTTATCATGAGCTGTGTTTTAAATGACATTAGATCTTTAGCCCAGTTAAAGATAAGATTAATTTCTTAACTTCGAAGATAATCATTAAGTAATGATTTTTGGAAATTAAAACTGAATTTGAGTTTTAATGAATCTTTAAATAGACTGAAAGATGAATTTGACAACTAAAATTATCAAATTCGAGAAATGATCGAGAATGGAGTATCACCATTTTTGCTTCAAGCGATAATTAAATCTTTAATTATATTTGAACATGAAATGGTAATTAATTTTACCGATAACATCGTGGTGTTAGATATGAAGTATTACCGGTTTTACTTCATAGGATGAATAGGTTGGGATTAGGAAATTAAATAAATGATTACTTCGGTAAGGTGCGTTAATCCTGAGTAGTTTGGATAAACCATAATATGGTTTGAATTGATATCCAAAGGAAGATTAAAGAATAAATTTAAAGAATTTATCTTTGATAAAATTAATGGGAACCTTTCCCAAAGGATATGAATATTTAAATAAAAGAATATTCAGAATTGGAATGAGGCGTATGTTGTGTTTTTATAGCACTTGTTTATTATATACGCGACTTTTTCAAAAAGACCGGGTTTATTCCATTCTGAATAATTGAATCGGCGATGGGTCGACGATGAAGACGGTGGTTGAAGACCGGAGGTCTTCACATCGTTTGGATGATTACTGATGTCTTGATTGGGTTGTACACCCAAGACTAGGTAATAAGTGGTGATCGTCCAGACGTACTTGAAGATCGACCGGATATGCGAGGACCTCTCTCCTATATTGGACATATGGGATGAGGAATAAGGTGCCTCCGGTTTCATTCAGACCTAGAACGAACTTGTAAATGGATGTGTGGCTAACATCGGATTTCATTCAGTGTGATTGATAGACATCAGTTGCATAGCGTGAATTGCCTGTGTGGCATGCTGAGATGCAAAGGATCATGGCTTCTGTTGAAAGGCAGAGTCTTGTGGTTGATGATCAAAGCACGACTTTAATATAGCATAGCTTTGTGTATAGCGTTAATTCGTGAGCCTCACACCCCGCTCTGAACCAGAAACGGGAGAGGACATCAGGGAGGACATGCATTAACTTCTAGCTATGAGTGATGTCTGGGTTTTGCATGCCCAGACGTTTTACTTATGTGGATGACGGATAGCGAGGCGCCTCAGATATATCGGCACTATGGTCTTTATACAGACCATATTGACGTGCCATAGGGCGAGGACACGTAGTGTTCAGGCATTTTAATCCACATCGGGTGGACCGGCTCTGACGATCCAAAGGCTTGACTGAGTACTTGCCTGAGAAACGGGCTAGAGCATCTCGAAGCGGTAAGGATGATCCCTTGCCTTGGTTCACAGATGGAATTCCAACTTCCAATACGTGACATTTCGATTTTTATTGTAGAGGCTAGTATGGCGACATAGTAAAATGGGGCACTATGCCGTCTATGATTGATACATTTATATTTGAAGTTGATTTCTTCACTTATAGTAATAATAAAAGATGAAATTTCATGTACCATGCATATTTGGCTATTATAAAATAGAACTCTATCCTCTGGCTTGCATTGCATTGTGTGATAGGACCTGAGTCTTTTAATAGCTTCATTTTTCTTTATTTAGCGTTGCGCTGTTTGTTTTATGCACTGGTATTCTTGGGGCTAAACCCATTCCGTGTTATACGGCGTGGTCCCCAGATTTATCTAACTATAAAATCAAGCTAATAACTGTTTTAGTTCTCACACCAGTCACATGATTGACCTGGAGCTTATTGTTTTAGCCTAAACTCTGGGTGCCCCTATTTTCCACACGGGCAGCTAGTAGTTTTGGTTTTGCAGATTTATATTCACAGGATTTTGATTTACAGCTAGAATGATATTCGGAAAGCTTTATATCCGTGTATTTGTTTCAGTTGTGTTTTTTATTATTTTTCCACTGGTATGTATTTAAATGTAATTTAAATCTCTAATGTATCAAATGTGTATTATTTATTCATACTCTGTTATATTCTTGTATTCTAATGGAATTGTTGTAATAAGCAATGAAATGTTCTGTCGTTTGTGTTCTGATTCGTCTTGTCCTCAAAGCAATCCATTCTTTCTCTACTCTTCGGAGACCGGGGAAGTTCGGGATTCTACATATGGTATTAGAGCTTTAGTTTACAGAGCTCGAGAATAAGACACATTAGAGCCGAACAAAAAAGTTCATCAGAGATCGGATTAGTAATATCCAGTGAGAATGACTCGTTAGAGATAGGATCAGTAGTATCCTAGAGCGAGTGTGAAGAGTGTTATATTTAAAATAAAAATGAAAACGAATTTTGTTTTGAAAATTTAATCTAATTATACGTATTTGTGTATATTATTTTATTTTATTTTGGAAAATCGATTATATGAGATTTTGCATATACGCGTTATGAACGTATATTCGAAGTTTAATATACTGGATAGATATAGAATCACACTCTAGTCGCCCGGGGATGACACTGATGATAGCAGCTGCATCATCAATATATATGTTCGAGTTTCGAAAGTGGGATCTTTATATATTTCCAATTGACTGGTGTGAGAACCAAAACTAGATAGGGTTTATTGTTTGTGAATTGGCATCAAAAATACGATTTTTGTATATATATATATAAGTTATGTTTCTGAAACGTTAATCAACTAATTGATTGCTAATTGCTGATTTCGTTGTGTGATTATTCATTTGAACCAACATGCAGATGTATGGTAAATTTGGGCCAAATTGTTCAAATATTGAACTGAATTGAAAATTGTTTGGAATTGCAAGCATATACAAGTGTATAAATTGAACAGGTCACCCCATGGAAGCTAAGAAGAGGAATAAAATTGTATGTCCGACAAATAGGTACATGTTTACTAATTTATTGGGTTTGGATGATTTTATGAGCCGATTGGCTAGCCGCTAAGCTTTTTCTTTTTCTTTTTGAAATGAGAGGGCCTGTGTGGTGGTTTGGGGAATTTCCCGGCGCTCCCCGTACAAAGGAGGTTATGGGCGAAAGTTTTCGAAAATTTAGGGTATTAGCCAAATTTTTGAAAAATTTGAAAATTCTTAGAAACTAAAAAGTTGAAGAATGAAAGTTGAGTTGGTTAGTTAAACAACTTTCAGCTCAATTCCTTTTCGAGGACGAAAAGTTTTAAGTGGGGGAGATTGCAACAACCCGGAAAATCAGAACCAATTTAAAATATTTAGTTTGGTAATTTTAATGAATATTGAATATTTAAAATGATATATTTTAAATAATAATGACGAGAAATTTATTTTGAATAGAATTAGAACGTATAATTTTATTTAAACTGAAGTTAGAATATAAATATTTATTTTAATTATAAAAAGAATTGAAAATGGCGCGGTAGTTTGAAAATTTGATTCAAATTTCAAATGAATGTACAAGATCCAAAATAAATCGGATTTTAGCGGAACCAAAAATATTCGAAAATATCTTTCCAACAAATCTGAAAAATCCAGATTTCATAGCGGGAATAAAAAGTTATGTCCAATTGAAGATTCAGAATAGTCACTATGGAAATATAGCCCATAAAAATAGCCATTTTGCAAATGACATCCGTTTTCGACGAAACCACTTTTGTTGGATCCGGAATGTCATGTTATTGCTAGATTCCAATTTTCATAATTTTTGGAATCAATATATGAGCGGGGCAAAAGAAAATGTGTGTTGACAATTTCAATCAATTTGGATCGACTACAAAATGACCATTTTTCAAACGGTTTTTAAATTTGATGAAACTAGTTTTGTTAGGACCGTATCGTCAAAACATAGCCAGATTTATTTTTTTGTAATTTTTGGAGTCAGTATGTGGCCCAGTAAATTGAAATGTACGTTTAAAATTCAATATAATGATTTATATTTTAATTTAAACGGAAACAGAACGTAACGGTCGAATTGGCTTACCAGACATATCCCGTTGTGTTTGGAATGGGGGTAATTAGCTAGGGACGATAGTCGTTGGGTCTCGTTTGGAGGTCGAATGAAAAGTCAACTTTTATAAAAATATATTAAATTATTATATATATATACATATTTAAACTCTCCTCCCCCTCTCACTTTCTCTCTCCCCGACCTTCTTTCTGAAAAAAAAACGAAACCCTAGCCGCCGTCTCCATCAGTCGCGCCCCCCAAGGGCGTCTTCGTTGCCGGAAAGACCCCCCTCCTCCTCGTCATGGGAGCCTCCCTCTTCCTACTCTAATGAAACCCCAAACACACGAGACCCGCCACGAGACAGCCGCCTCCACCTGAATGGCCCACCGCCGCTGCTCCCTGGGTGCACTGTCGCAGGCGAAGACTCCCCCTTCTGCCGCAAGCGAAGACACTTCCCCCCTTCCTTCCATTTTACTGTAAGTTTTTTTTATATTCCTCTCTTCGATTAAATTCTAAAAAATATATGATTTCAGTTTATAGAAAATATACATTTTAGAGAAAGGAAAATATATAATTTTTAGAGAAAGAAAATATGAATTTTCTTTGAATGAAAATCTGATTTTCTTTGATTTAAAAATATGATTTTTATTGTTGAAAAGAATTAATTTTCATTGTTTAAAAATACGATTTTCATTGTTTGAAAATATGATTTTTATTGTCATAAAAATATAGATTTTTCATTTACATTAAAGATTGAATGTTTAATTAGACTGAATTTTTAATTTGATAAAGATTGAATTTTTAATTAGATAAAGATGTGACTTTTAGTAAATTAAAAAAAATTGTATTTATATAGTTTTAAAGTTAAAAATTAGATTTCTTTGAAATGAAAAAAATAGATTTCTTCAATATGAAAAATTGGATTTTTTTTATAATATGAATGAAGTTATTTTTAGTTTATAAAAATAGGATTTATACCATACGATGAAATTATTTTTAGAAGGATAAAAATAGAATTTTTATCATATTGAAAAAATGTTTTTGAAAGGATAAAAGTATGATTTTTATCGTATGTATGTAATTTATGAAATAGTCATACAAAGGAAAAGTATTAATTGGTTAAAAATATGATTTTTAACGTAGGGATTCTATACGGATTGAAAATCAAAGTACAGGGAGTGGATCCCAAAAGGTGAGAACTCCTCACCAAAATTTTCAATTCAGTTATTTATTTTATAACTGCATATATGAACTGCTCCCGGTCGTCCACATACCATGGACGACTTGTTTGTTTGATTATGTTGTGAAAATTGTTTGTGATGTGAATTGGATTGTATAAAAATATACATGTGTTGAAATAAATATTTTATGTTAAAAACATAATTTTTAACGTGTAATGAATAAAATAAATATTCATTTACAAATCGAACGATTTGTTTATGTACACCCATTTGACTGATATTGATTGGGACGATAAATTTTACACATCGCCAACTGCACAAATAAAATATGTGTTTGTTGATTGAAAACCCCACACGGGTATTGGGATGACATTGGACATACACTAATCGCAATATTTAGTTGTATGTCAATCGGTGGGTTAACAGGCTGTTGTAAGCGTTAATTATTGATATTTAACGCTTATGTAGTTGTGTAATGCACTCTAGATGATAGTTGATTGTTTATCATTGTTGTTCTATACATGTGTTGTATGAAATCCATATAATCAACATTATATGGTAATTGAATGTGTATGATTCCAATTCAGAAAGAATGAATATTTTAAAATAATGAATATTTTAAAATAAGGAATATTTTTAAAATAATATTCAATCAAAGATCAAAACATGATTTTGATGTCCGATTTGGGATGGACACAAATATATTTAAAAATATAAAGCCGTGTTGATTAGATTAACGCCACTTTGACATGAACGATATTTATTTCGATTTTATTCATTTTTATAATGAATATCGAAAAGGAAGTGATTTCAAAATCTAATGTTTTGAAAATATTATCATTTATATATTAATGATATGGAATATTCAATTTTGATTTGAAATTGAATATGAAGTTGAAATCATTTTGAAAACGAACTTAAAACGATTTATAAAATACGTTTTAAATGGAAATCGACGAAATATATAATATATATATATTATATTTAATGGCCCGAATTTCGACCATTGACTTCGAATTGACATTATGGGAGATCCGACCATCGGATTCTCCTAAGACAGGAAACATTGGGTTCGTATCGAAAAGAGCTTTCTAACGAATACAAGAAATTAGAAGTCTAACGGTTGGATTTGGAATTACGTCCAAATAAAATTTGGAAAAGGTCATTGTAAGTGCAGTTCGATGGCCATTTATGGAAATCCACTGTACGAGCCTTGATAAAATTATTAAAAATATCAATAATTTGTGTAAAATCATAATAAATGATTTGGAAAGATTAGGATGAAAATTCCATATTTGAAAAGATAAAAATATATTTTATCGAAATGAACTAGTTATTAACTAGAATTAAAATCCAATATTTTTAAATAAATAAATTGGTTTTGAAATAGTTTTAAAAATAACCAAAGTTTCCAATATATGAATTGGAATGGATTTGAATCGAAATTATCTTCGGAATATTTCGATATTGGATTCCGTGATTATACGGACATTATGGAGGAATTTGGAAGATATATATATCGTTATTCCCAATATGATATTTGTTGGTTTCAGAATTTGATATTGAATATAAGCCGATATATTTTCTATTCAGAGCCTTGTATGTAATATATTTTTTATTCAGATTTAATGAAGTTTACCAATTAATTAACATTTAATTGGAATGAAATTGAAATTGATTTTTGGGTTTATCGTAAACGGTGTTTTAAATAACACTTGTTCTTTAACCCAATTTACAATGGAATGAGATTTTGGGTTTATCGTGAATGGTACCTTTAATAATACTGTTCTTAAACCCAATGGAGTTAAAAAAATTAGGAACTAACTGGAGATTAGTTAGGTTGAATAGTTTCCTGGGTATTGATCTGATGTTGGTTTCGGCCTTCGGGATTAATACTTAGGGAATTGTTCTCCTACTAATTTATGATTAGAGACTGATGGGATGGGGTCTTCAGTAACACTATTTTTAAACCCCATGTGGAAAGAACAAATCTTTTAATTAAGATGTAGAGAAGAATTACCAATTAGTTAACATTAATTGGATTTGAAATGGAATGTGAATTGGGTTTATCGTGAACTGTGTTTTTAACGACATTCATTCTTTAACCCGATTTACAGTGAAATGTGATTTGGAATTTATAAATCTTTTGTTAAGATTTAATGGAGATTTTCCAAAGTAAAGTTTTCCAATTTAACATATTAAATTGGAATTGAATGGAATTTGATTTGGTAATAATCGAAGTGAGTTCTGTAGAGGAAGACTGTTAATATATATGGAATTTAAAAGGCTTTGCCGTTATTACATTAATATTATCGGTTGGATATGGAAGTTTATATTGATTATATATATATATATCGATTTGTTTTCCATGAAAATTCCATTGTTAATGGAATGGGATTTTGGGTTTATCGTGAGCTGTGTTTTAAATGACATTAGTTCTTTAGCACAGTTAAAGATAAGATTCACTTCTTAACTTTGAAGATAATCGTTAAGTAATGATTTTTGGAAATTAAAACTGAATTAGAGTTTTAATGATCTTTAAATAGATTGAAAGGTGAATTTGATAAATAAAATTATCAAATTCGAGAAATGATCAAGAATGGAGTATCACCATTTTTGCTCCAAGCGATAGTTAAATCTTTAATTAGATTCGAACATGAAATGGTAATTAATTTTCCCGATAACACTGTGGTGTTAGATATGAAGTATTACCACTTTTACTTCATGGGATGAATAGGTTGGGATTGGGAAATTAAATAAATGATTACTTCGGTATGGTGCGTTAATCCCGACTAGTATGGATAAACCATAATTTGGTTTGAATTGATATCCAAAGGAAGATTAAAGAATAAATTTAAAGAATTTATCTTTGATAAAATTAATGGGAACCTTTCCCAAAGGATATGAATATTTAAATAAAAGAATATTCAAAATTGGAATGAGGCGTACGTTGTGTTTTCGTAGCACTTGTTTATTATATACGCGAGTTATTTAGAAAGATTGGGTTTATCCCATTCTGAATAACTGAATCGGTGATGAGTCGAAGATGAAGACGGTGGTTGAAGACTGAAGGTCTTCACATCGTTTGCATGGTTACTGACGTCTTGATTGGGTTGTACACCCAAGACGAGGTAATAAGTGGTGATCGTCCAGACGTACTTAGAGATCGACTGGATATGCGAGGACATTTCTCCTATATTGGACATATGGGATAAGTAATAAGGCTTCTGTTGAAAGGATCAAGGCTTCTGTTGAAAGGATCAAGGCTTCTATTGAAAGGCTGAGTCTTGTGGTTGATGATTAAAGCACGGCTTGAATATAGCATAGCTTTGTGTATAACGTTAATTCGCGAGCCTCACATCCAGGTGTGAACCAGAAACATGAGAGGACAGCAGGGAGGACATGCGTTTCCTTCTATCTAGGAGTGTTGTCTGGGTTTTGCACGCCTAGACGTTTTACTTATGTGGATGATGGATAGCGAGGCGCCTAGGATATAGCTGCACTACGGGGCCGATGTATGGTATGGTCTTTATACAGACTTGATTGATGCCCCATAGGGCGGGGAAACGTAGTGTTCAGGCATTTTAATCCACATCGAGTGGACCGATCCTGACGATCCAAAGGCTTGACTGAGTACTTGCCTGAGACACGGGCTAAAGCGTCTCAAAGCGTTAAGGACAATTCGTTGCTTTGGTTCACAGATGGAAATCCAACTTTCAATACATGACATTTCGATTTTGATTGTAGAGCCTAGTATGCCGACATAGTGGGATGGGGCACTATGCCGTCTATAATTGATACATTTATATTTGAAGTTGATTTCTTCATTTATAGTAATAATAAAAGATGAAATTTCACATACCAAGCATATTTGGCTATTATAAGGTAAAACTCTATCCTCCGGCTTGCATTGCATTGTGTGATGGGACCTGAGTCTTATAATAGCTTCATTGTTCCTTATTTAGCATTGCATTGTTTGTTGTATGTATTGGTATTCTCGGGGTTAAACCTGTTCCGTGTTATACGGCGTGGTCTCTAGATTTATCTAACTATAAAATCAAGCTAATAACTGTTTTAGTTCTCACACCAGTCATATGACTGACCTGGAGTTTATTGTTTTAACGTAAACTCTGGGTGCCCCTATTTTCCACACGGGCAACTAGTATTTTTGGTTTTGCAGATTTATATTCACAGGATCCTGGTTTACAATTGGAATGATATTCGGAAAGCTCTGTATCTGTGTATTTGTTTCAGTTGTGTTTTGTATTATTTTTCCGTTGCTACGTATTTGAATGTAATTTAAATCTCTAATGTTTATCAAATGTGTATTATTTATTCATACTCTGTTATATTCTTGTATTCTGATGGAATTGTTGTAATAAGCAATGAAATGTTCTGTCGTTTGTGTTCTGATTTGTCTTGTCCTCAAAGCAATCCATTCTTTCTCTTCTCTTTGGAGACCGTGGAAGTTCGGGATTCTACATATGTACTTAAACATAAATGTAAGTATATTATTTTTTATTTTGGAAAATAACATTGCTACTTGTTTACACATGTGTGTTATAAATATCGATAAAGATATATAATTATCTGTGTATATACACAAAGGAATGTCAAGCATTTTGCATTTTGTTATAATAAGAATTGAACATAATGTGACACGCCTCGAAATCCCTATCCGGCTAAGACCGAAGGAGAACTGTAACACCCCGTAATTCTGTTAATATTAATATTTACAAATTAAAGAATAACTAATCTCAGACGTGAGAATTGTGGGAAACGGGTTGCGCCATTGTGTTCGTCTCGGAATTCTAGTGGAGATAGAGTCCGAATTTGCGGGAAACGAGTACCGGATGAAAAAGATATGGACGAAAGAAGTTTGGTGGCAAAGAAAAATAATGCACTGGCGCACTTGGGAAGTGCGCCAGTACATATTTACACTGGCGCACCTGCCAAGTGCGCCCAGGACGAGGTTGGAGCCTACACAGCTTTCTGGTTTAGGCTGACCCGTGTAATTGAGTCCATTCTGACTCCTTGCTGAGTCATTAGGGCTGACTTATCACCCTGTCATAATTAAATGGTTTTGATTAATCCTAAGAACATCCAACGGATTAAATTAATTTATAACTCTATAAAAAGACCCCTATACACAAACCCTAAATCAGAAAATAAACAAAGACCATGGCCGTCATGCTGATATTTTGAGACCTAGAGCAGCCGCCATCAAATTAAAGATAAAGAACAACAACCAAATCAGAACTACCCAACCCTAACAGCGATTCTTCATCAAAAGAGCGCTAATTCGACTCTCTTTCTTCTATAATTGTGAGTATGATAGTCTTAACAAGATTATTATCATTTTAATTAGGTTAAGTCATGAATGGATTGTGAGTAGATGATGTGAGTTGTCATATGCTATCATGTATGTTATTAATCCTATGCTATGTGGTGATGATATATTATATATTGTAAATCATGCTATGTATGTTGAAAGTTTCTATGCTAAGTTGTGATGAATCATACATGTTAGAAAGCCATCTATGCTAGTTAGTTCATATTAATTAAATCATCATGTTTGGGCTATATTGATCTATATGACAAGTTGCATATGCAAGTTAAATTGATTAGAAAAGTTATGAACATATGCCATGACATCTATTATGACATCTAGAACTATGCTATGACATATGTGATATCCTGTGCTAGTTCGCACCATCATTATGTTGCCTATAAACCCCATATGCAAGTTTATGTATAGATTTGGGCTATGATCATATCATGTAAATTGTGACATTTAACAAGTTGACACCTTTTGATCCTTAACATGTGTAGTTTATGCAAGTTTCACCCCTATTATGATTAGATTTATTTTAATTGTCTATATGTTGTGATAATTTATCTTTGTGCTATGCGTTAGACTATTCAAGTGTAGCCTATATTATGCGTTGAATAAGCGAACGTATAAACGTGGGGTAGGGTTAATATTAAGGATTTAATAATAGGATGTTGGGTGCAATTGATATGATTTTGCATACCATGAGTGGATACCATAATTGAGTCAATTATGGACATCAATAAAAGTGGACTAAATTAATAATTTGGATAGGGAATTATTAAAACTGGGGTAAAAGATTGAAAGTTGTCAATCAATGCTTAGGACACGAGGTTGGACTCGTTTGTGATGTAAACCTGCCCGGAACCGCCCAGCAAATCCAATGGTCACAAATGTCAGCCCAATGTGAGAGGTCCTAGGCCTAAACTAAAGCATAAAAGTTGAAAAGACACGAGGTTAGACTCTTTTATGGTGTAAGACTGCCCGAACCCGCCCGGTAAATCCAGCTGCCATAAATGTCAGTCTAATGTGAGAGGTCTTTATAAGGTTATGGCCTGAATGAATTAAGAAATACTTAACTAGATAAACATGTAAAGTGGGACATAGGGGTTAAGTAGGTGCCTTGGGTGGTATGAGGAATATAGTGGGTGCCCTAAGTGGCATGTAAAATACGATTAGTAAGACTTAACCAAACACACATGTAAATGAACATGACTAAGAGGGTTAAGTGGGATATATTAATGACTAGCTTAGGTGGGTAGCTTGTGGGGGCCCATTTCAACCAGTATCCCAAACGTATCTTTGTGGGCTCGACCCAAGTCAAGGATGGGACACGCATACTGGGTTTGACTATAAGAGGCCAAAACGGGGAGTAGTGGCAACGCAAGTCCAACGGGTTTCATATGCGTGTGTGGACCCGGGCTGGTAGGTAAGACGTTGTTGCATCGTGCAGGTATAAGCCATGCATTCTCAGTTGTATCGGGTTGCCACTTTAGGGGAGTGATACACCTCACTGTGGGGCCAGCATGGGTATCTACGAGTAGGGAGCCGATCGAAAGTGGGTAGTGGGGTACACCTGGTGGAGATAGGGGCAGACGGCACCTATGTAGTCAGCTAGGAGTACACGAAGTTACTTATAAAATTTCTAAGGGGGTAGTGGGGTACACCTAGTGGAGATAGGGGAAGACGACACCTATGTAGTCAGCTAGGGGTACGCAAGGCTATTTATATAGTTTCTGTGTGAAGCATGCGGGATCAACCTTTAGGGTGACTGGTGCGGTGCAGTGTAGTAATTGGCGCGGTGCAGTGTAGTAATTGGCGCGGTGCAGTGCAGTAATGTGCGGTGCAGTGCAGTAATGTGCTGTGTAGTATAGTAATTATTCATTAGTAATTAGGTATGCCTTTACCGTTATCTTTAACGTTATCTTAAACGCTATCTTTATCTTCCAAATAGTTCGTAGACATTTACTTGTCTTCCAGCTTATGCCTTAGTCTAGTTATTTTGATATTAGTATTGTTAGAATTATCATACTCGCCAGACTTTATGTCTAACCCCCTCCATTTCTATCCTTCTCCCCCTCCAGGTCCTCAGGTTGGGCCCAGCTCTAGTGGAGTTTGATTGGATTGCTTTATCTCCCTTGGAAAGCTTGGACCGTTGAAGTAAAGTCCAGCTTGTTATCTTCTTTAATTACTATTTGTGTAATGGGATTATGTATTTTGTTTTTATGAAGATGGATAATGTACTTGACTCTGATTAATGGTTTTGTGATGTAATAAACATGTTTCTGCTGCAATAAAAATGAAGTTTTAGTTTTCAAGTACTACTTATTATCTGTCTTGTTGTAATTTTTCTGTTCTATATTCACTTATAACCTCCATGGAAGTTAATGCATTCCCTTTGTGAGTGACATTAATGGACGTGGGGTGTTACACGTGGTATCAGAGCTTAAAGTTACCATAATAGATAAAAATACTTTAGAAAAATAGTTATTTTTGGGAGAATTGTTTTCAAAAACATGTTTTAATGAGAAATTTAAAGAGGAAGTTTTTATGAAAAACATAATCCCCAAATAGCCATATATCTTTATCTTTCGAATTCTCCATTTTGAATCTTTCCTTTTTTGTTTCAGCATGGCTAAAAATCTTAACCTACCTGACAGTGTAACGATACCAGGATGGTATAGGAGGCTATTAGAGGCTAGGGCCACTGCAGGTCCGGCCAATGTTCCTCCACCACCAGTTGCACCCGTTCCTCCTCCTCGTCACGTAGATACTTTTGCAAAGACGTGCAAGGAATTCAAAGCTATGGGTGGAAAACCCTTTCAAGGGTCAGAAACGTTTGTGGAAGCTAGAGATTGGCTTAAGGAGGTGGAAGAATTGCTAGAAATCTATGGAGTAGAAGAAGGGAGGAGAGTTCGTTTAGCAGCTTGGTTGATGAAGGGAGAGGCCTCGTTTTGGTGGGAGGTCACTAATGGGGAGCATCCTGTTGACTCTTGGGCGAATTTCAGACGTAGGTTCAAGGCGAAGTTTCTCTCTAGGGCAGAAGAAAATCTGTATATGGAAAGCTTCTTGACATTGAAGCAAGGAAGCTCATCAGTGAAAGAAAATCTGTATATGGAAAGCTTCTTGACATTGGACTTAGTAAACACGCCAGAGAAGAAGGCGCTGAGGTTCGTTAATGGATTGAATGAACCGTTGCAAGGGTTGGCTATGACCCACATCCCTATGGGGGCCACCTTTGAGAAGCTAGTAGACATGGCACTCATGCACGAGGAGAAAGGCACTAAAGCTGATAAGGCACCCGAGAAGAAAGGGGATCAAAATAAGGGTGGCAAAGGCAACAACGCTAAGGGGAAGAAGAAATGCTTTAACTGTGGGACACCAGGCCATCTCAGCAAGGATTGCCGAAAGAAAAAGAACACTGGCTGTTTTCACTGCGGTGAAGCAGGACATCTAGTGAAGGACTGCCCAAAGAAGGGGCAGAGGACAGGGACTACCTCGGGAGGACAGGTGCAGGCTCTTCTGGCACCAGGGCAGGCAAGGGGACAAGTTCAGGCTCTCGCGGTCCCACGGCTGCAAGAACGAGGTAGAACCATTTCTGTTGAAAGCTTAATTTTTCTGTTTGATCATCCTGCCCGTACCTTATTCGATTCGGGCTCATTGCATTCATTTATCTCTACATCATTAGTTGAAACACTGCACCTAGATACTAGTATTGTTACTGATCTCTTTGTAGTCTCAAATGATATTGGTGGTTCAGCTCATCTTTCTATGATTTGTCGGGATTTGAGAGTGTTTATCTTGGGCGTTGAGTTTGAATGCAATGCCTTTGTCCTTGGTTTCACGGGTTGTAGTTTGATTCTAGGGGTGGATTGGCCAGCCAAGAGGGGTGCCATCCTAGACTGTGAAAGGAGGGTAGTTAGACAATTGATTCGTTGTAGAAAAACCCTCATATTTCTTGCGACCCTAGGGGTTCAGGGATGCTTAGCTGCCTAGAATCTTCTGACGCATCTAACGATGATTAGGAACCTGTTTGTGTGGTCCGTGAGTATGGAGACGTCGTTGATAAAGCGCGGGGTTTACCCACAGGCGCGGAATGAGTTTTCGTATGTGCTTAATAGATTAAGCAAAGCCCGTTATGTAATCAGCGATAGTTTTGGAGCAAGACTGGCAAGGACGGCCAGAGTCGGTCAAGTGCTCAATTGATTGACCATCTTACTAGTATCATCTCACGTAGGTCGTCTGAATTCAAAGGAGGTATCCCTTGTATGTTTGTCTGATATAGGTTTAGGCCTTTGGGGCTTGCACTTGGGGGATGTCGAATTCGACTAGGATGGTTTGCGTGAGAGATGGATAGTTGTGACGATTTTACATGGGATAATATCCTGGTTTTCTCTAGAAGCAGAAAAGAGCATGCCCTATGTCTTAGGGAAAGCTTAGGGACCCTACAAGTGCACTAGCTTAAAGCTAAGTTCTCCAAGATACCATTTTTGGAGGAAGGAAGTGAGGAATTTAGGGCATGTGGTCTCTAGGGAAGGGAGATATGTTAAGGTGGATGGAGTTCTTAGCATCCTACGACTTCGAGATAGCATATACCCCTGGCAAGGGTAACGTGGGGGCGGATGCCTTAAGTAGAAAAAGGTTATCCTTAAGTCCTTTGTTTGTGGAGCGGCGAAGCTTAGAATTTATTTCGATGTTTGACTTTAGATCTTCCGTTGACTTTGTACCCGGTTTGCTAGCATCCTTGGAGGTCAGACCTACGCTTTTGGGACGGATTGGCAAAGCACAGCGAGACGACCCGCAGTTGGTTGAGTTAGTAGAAAAGCTCAAAGGAGGGGAGTCATCAAGCCATCTCCGTAGGTATACCCTAGATGTTAAGGGTTGGTTACGTAGGGACGGTAGACTTTGTGTTCCAAAAGACGATGACCTAAGGAAGACTATTCTTGACGATGCACATCGTTCGAAGATGACCATTCATCCTAGCGGGGACAAGATGTACAAAGACATGAAGCGAGTTTTCTTTTGGGCCGGTATGAAGAGGGACGTAGCCGAGTATGTCGCTAGATGCTTGGTGTGCCAACAAGTAGAAGCAGAGCAAAAGAAACCCGGTGGGTTACTTCACCTATTGGAGGTTCCACTACAGAAGTGGGAAAGCGTCTCGATGGATTTTGTGGATGGATTTCCGCGATCGAGGAAGGGTAATATGGGGATTTGGGTTATAGTAGATAGACTTACTAAGAGCGCCCATTTCATTCCCGTGAAGAGTAAGAGGATTGCTCCATGGTTAGCTTCTGTATACGTCCGAGAAATAGTTCGTTTGCACGGTGTTCCTTCTAGCATAGTGAGCGACCGCGATCCTATTTTCACTAGCAAATTTTGGAGAATTACAAGAGGCGGTAGGGACTCAGTTATGTTTGGGCACCGCATATCATCCTCAGACAGACGGCCAGACCGAGAGGGTGAATCGCATTCTAGAGGATCTGTTGAGGCTATGTATCCTAGACTTTGGGGGTACGTGGGAAGAGCATCTTCCACTGGTGGAGTTCACATATAATAACAGCTTTCAGTCTAGCATTGGTATGGCACCATTCGAAGCTCTTTATGGACGGCCGTGTCGTTCGCCTACATGTTGGTGGGAATCTACCGATAAGATCTTACTTGGGCCCGATATGATTAGGGAGACTTCGGAGAAGATCGACTTGATTCGAAGGAGGATGAAAGCAGCGCAAGATAAGCAGAAATCTTATGCGGATAAGAGGAGGACAAATCTTGAATTTGAAGTTGGGGACATGGTCTTTGTCAAAGTGTCTCCATTACGAAACGTAGATCGCTTTGGGTCCGTTGGGAAGTTAGCACCAAGGTTTGTAGGGCCATTTCCTAATAAGGAAAGAATTGGATAGATGGCGTATAGAGTGGAGTTGCCTGAGAGACTTAGTGGTGTACACGACGTATTCCATGTGTCACATTTGAGGAAGTGCTTGCACGAGACCGCAGAAGTGGTAGAGCCGAACTTGCTTAGAGAGGTGGAGATCGAGTGTGACGCGACAATTCGACGAGCTCCAACGCGCATTCTTGGGTCGGAGATTAAGAAGCTGAGAAATCGAGAGGTCAGACTAGTCAAAGTACAATGGGGAGACGACGGGAGCAATGCTACTTGGGAGATAGAAGAGAAGATGCGTTCACGATACCCTTTCCTTTTCGAGGGTATGTCCTTTAATTTCTCCTTTATCGCTTATCTTGTACTTATCTTACCTTTAGAGTATCCTCTCATTAGTATTCTTGACCTTTAGATAGGATAATCCTATGGTTGAAACATGTGTTTGAGACATGTTATGTATGATGAATGCAAAGTGGATGCAAGTGTTTGCTAGTGGTTGCTCGTGGACGCATGTACACACACTATTAGGCACTAGATCGGCTCAGTCACTTCATACTGCATATTGCATATAAATGGTTGTATTTAGTAAAATGGATGTATAATGGTTGTGCTATCATATGGATACAGCATTTTGGTGAATGGTTGTGCACGCATGTAGAAATAATATGTAGCATTAGGGAACTTTTGCATACATAATGGACGCATGGCACTATCATGGTTTGCATTAAAGGAGGTCAACTAGATCAGTGGACCGCCTAATTTTGCATTAGATAGGGATATATACACACACAGTGCATTTAAACATGAAAGCATTAGAAGTCTATAAGGACAATGGATGCCTGTGTTTGATGGTTGAGTAGATGGTTGTTTGTATGTTAGGATATACATTCTTCTTAACTTGAAAATTTCGGGGACGAAATCCTTTAAGGAGGGAGAATGTAACACCCCGTAATTCTGTTAATATTAATATTTACAAATTAAAGAATAACTAATCTCAGACGTGAGAATTGTGGGAAACGGGTTGTGCCATTATGTTCGTCTCAGAATTCTAGTGGAGATAGAGTCCAAGTTTGCGGGAAACGAGTACCGGATGAAAAAGTTATGGACGAACGAAGTTTGGTGGCAAAGAAAAAAAAATGCACTGGCGCACTTGGGAAGTGCGCCAGTACATATTTACACTGACACACATGCCAAGTGCGCCCAGGCCAAGGCTGGAGCCTGCATAGCTTTCTGGTTCAGGCTGACCCGTGTTGTTGAGTCCATTCTGACTCCTTGTTGAGTCATTAGGGCTGACTCATCACCCTATCATAATTAAATGGTTTTGATTAACCCTAAGAACATCCGACGGCTTAAATTAATTTATAACTCTATAAAAAGACCCCTATACACAAACCCTAAATCAGAAAATAAAAAAAGACCATGGCCGTCATGCCGATATTTTGAGACCTAGAGCAGCCGCCATCAAATTAAAGATAAAGAACAGCAACCAAATCAGAACTACCCAACCCTAACAGCGATTCTTCATCAAAAGAGCGCTAATTCGACTCTCTTTCTTCTATAATTGTGAGTATGATAGTCTTAACAAGATTATTATCATTTTAATTAGGTTAAGTCATGAATGGATTGTGAGTAGATGATGTGAATTGTCATATGCTATCATGTATGTTATTAATCCTATGCTATGTGGTGAATATATACTATATGTTGTAAATCATGCTATGTATGTTGAAAGTTTCTATGCTAAGTTGTGATGAATCATACATGTTAGAAAGCCATCTATGCTAGTTAGTTCATATTAATTAAATCATCATGTTTGGGCTATGTTGATCTATATGACAAGTTACATATGCAAGTTAAATTGATTAGAAAAGTTATGAACATATGCCATGACATCTATTATGACATCTAGAACTATGCTATGACATATGTGATATCCTATGCTAGTTCACACCATTATTATGTTGCCTATAAACCCCATATGCAAGTTTATGTATAGATTTGGGCTATGATCATATCATGTAAATTGTGACATTTAACAAGTTGAACCCTTTTGATCCTTAACATGTGTAGTTTATGCAAGCTTCACCCCTATTATGATTAGATTTATTTTAATTGTCTATATGTTGTGATAATTTATCTTTGTGCTATGCGTTAGACTATTCGAGTCTAGCCTATATTATGCGTTGAATAAGCGAACGTATAAACGTCGGGTCGGGGTAATATTAAGGATTTAATAATAAGATGTTGGGTGCAATTGATATGATTTTGCATACCATGAGTGGATGACCATAATTGAGTCAATTATGGACATCAATAAAAGTGGACTAAATTAATAATTTGGATAGGGAATTATTAAAATTGGGGTAAAAGATTGAAAGTTGTCAATCAATGCTTAGGACACGAGGTTGGACTCGTTTGTGACGTAAACCAGCCCGGAACCGCCCGGCAAATCCAGTGGTCACAAATGTCAGCCCAATGTGAGAGGTCCTAGGCCTAAACTAAAGCATAACAGTTGTAAAGACACGAGGTTAGACTCTTTTATGGTGTAAGACTACCCGGACCCGCCCGGCAAATCCAGCTGCCATAAATGCCAGTCTAATGTGAGAGCTCTTTATAAGGTTATGGCCTGAATGAATTAAGAAATACTTAACCAGATAAACATGTAAAGTGGGACATGGGGGTTAAGTAGATGCCTTGGGTGGCATGAAGAATATAGTGGGTGCCCTTAGTGGCATGTGAAATACGATTAGTAAGACTTAACCAAACACACATGTAAATGAACATGACTAAGAGGGTTAAGTGGGATATATTAATGACAAGCTTAGGTGGGTAGCTTGTGGGGGCCCATTTCAACCAGTATCCCAAACGTATCTTTGTGGGCTCGACCCAAGTCGAGGATGGGACACGCATACTTGGTTTGACTATAAGAGGCCAAAATGGGGAGCGGTGGCAACGCAAGTCCAACGGGTTTCATATGCGTGTGTGGACCCGGGCTGGTAGGTACGACGTTGTTGCATCGTGTAGGTATAAGCCGTGCATTCTCAGTTGTATCGGGTTTCCACTTTAGGGGAGTGATACACCCCACTATGGGGCCAGCACGGGTATCTACCAGTAGGGAGACGATCGAAAGTGGGTAGTGGGGTACACCTAGTGGAGATAGGGGCAGACGGCACCTATGTAGTCAGTTAGGAGTACACAAAGTTACTTATAAAATTTCTAAGGGGGTAGTGGGGTACACCTAGTGGAGATAGGGGCAGACGACACCTATGTAGTCAGCTAGGGGTACGCAAGGCTATTTATATAGTTTCTGTGTGAAGCATGCGGGATCAACCTTTAGGGTGACTGGTGCGGTGCAGTGTAGTAATTGGCGCGGTGCAGTGTAGTAATTGGCGCAGTGCAGTGTAGTAATGTGCGGTGCAGTGCAGTAATGTGTGGTGCAGTATAGTAATTATTCATTAGTAATTAGGTATGCCTTTACCGTTATCTTAAACGCTATCTTTATCTTCCAAATAGTTCATAGACATTTACTTGTCTTCCAGCTTATGCCTTAGTCTAGTTATTTTGATAATAGTATTGTTAGAATTATCATACTCGCCAGACTTTATGTCTGACCCCCTCCATTTCTATCCTTCTCCCCTCCAGGTCCTCAGGTTGGGCTCAGTTCTAGTGGAGTTTGATTGGATTGCTTTATCTCTCTTGGAAAGCTTGGACCATTGAAGTAAAGTCCAGCTTGTTATCTTCTTTAATGGCTATTTGTGTAATGGGGTTATGTATTTTGTTTTTATGAAGATGGATAATGTACTTGACTCTGATTAATGGTTTTGTGATGTAATAAACATATTTCCGCTGCAATAAAAATGAAGTTTTAGTTTTCAAGTACTACTTATTATCTGTCTTATTGTAATTTTTCTGTTCTATATTCACTTATAACCTCCATGGAAGTTAATGCATTCCCTTTGTGAGTGACATTAATGGACGTGGGGTATTACAAGGACGCTGATTTTGTGAGAACACGAGACATGAAAACGCAAAACAACATAACTTTTCATTGCTATTGCAAAAATTTATATCAGAGTACAAGATATTAAAGTACAAATAAATAATTTACAATGGAAAAATATCAGATGTTTAAATTACATTTAAATACATAAAAATAATGTGCAGCGGAAAATATCAACTACCACAACTTAAAGAGATACACAGATACAAATCATTCCGAATATAGCTCCAGTCATAATCCAGGACTTATGAAAATAAATATCTGCAAAACCAAACAACTAGTTGCCCATGTGGAAAATATGGGCACCCAGAGTTTAGGTAGAAACAATAAACTCTGAGTTAGTCATGAGACTTGTGTGAGAACTAAAACAGTTATTAACTTTATTTTAAAGTTGGATAAATCAAGGGACCACGCCATATAACACAGAACATGTTTTCTTCCAAAAATACCATAAAACAAACCACACAATGCTAAAAAGGAAAAATGAAGCCGTTATAAGACTTATGCCCCATCACACAATGCAAACACAAACCAGAGGGTAGAGTTTTACCTTACAAAGGCCAAAAATGCTTGATACGCGAAATTTATCTTTTATTATTATTATAAGTGCATAGTGTCGAAACTACTTCAAATATAAATGTATTAATCATAGACAACATAGTACCCCATCCTACTATGTCTCCATATGGGTTTACAACTAAAATCGAAAAGCATATTGGAAATTGGATTTCCATCATGAGTCAAGGCAAGGGATGGTCTCCTGACCGATTCGGATCACCTCTAGCAAGATGACCCGGGATCACACACTTGGGCAACCCTTAAATCTTGCAGGGTCGGTCCTCTCTTACTTTTGAGGAATGGTTATTCCTGAACAATACGTTTACTGGTCCTATCGGACCTATCACTTGGCCATTGGCGACCAATCATATTCGGGGCGCCTCGCTATCCATTATCCACATAAGTAAAAATGTCCGGGCTCCATATTATGACATCACTCCTAGCTAGAAAGAAAGGCATGTCCTCCCTGCAGTCCCTCATCCCGTTTCTGGTTCATACCGGGTTGTGAAGCTCGCGAATTAACGCTATACACAAAGTTTTGCTAATTAAAGTCGTGGTTTGATCATCATCCACAAGACTCTGCTTTTCAATAAAAACCTTGATCATTGCATCTTAATATTCCACATTGTCAATCCATACCGTACCACTGATTTCCACCATTATATAACCTCTAAGCTCGTAAGTCTCAGAGAAGAGTGTTAAAGGAAGAGAATAAATTCTCTGCCACCAAACAGATACATATTTAACCGAGATCAACGAATATAGCACGAAGTACAATGTCAAACATACAATCCATTTATAAATTCGTTCTGGGTCTGAATGAAACCGGAGGCACCTTATTCCTCATCCTATGTGTCCAATATTGGAGAGAAGTCCTCGCATATTTGGTCGATCTCCAAGTACGTCTAGATGATCACCACTTATTACCTCATCTTGGGTGTATAGCCTAATCAAGACATCAGTAATCATCCATTTGATGTGAAGATCTATGGTCTTCAACCACCATCTTCATCGTCGACTTTCAATCGTTATAACAGTTATTTAGAATGGGTTAAAACCGGACTTTTCGAGTAACTCGCATATCTTATAATCAATGCTATAATAACACATCATACGCCTCATTCCAATCCAGAATATTCTTTTATTCAAATAGTCATTACATTGGGAATCATTCCCATAAATCTTATCTGTTAGCCTACTTTGTAAACTAGGCTATACAAAGTCAAGAAGTCAGAAGATCAAGTAAACAGAAGACACTCTATTACACATCCGGTTCGGATCGGAGTTACAGAGGTAAGAACAGAAGTATCACAAAGCTGAAAGATCAAACCTGATCGGATCGGGGGTAATCAAAGAAAAGCAAAGCGAGACAAAGTGAGGAAGGCAAGATTCATGCCAGATCAGATCGGATGGGATGATCCGATCCGAACCCCATGTTGTTAGCTTATCCGATCCGAAGCCTATTCTGTTACCCTATCCGATCCGAACCCAGTTCACCCTGCTACTCCGCACCATGATCTCCTGAATATTCGGGGCAGTTACACCCACTTTCTACCCACGATGGCCACTCACCTGATGTGCTGGCAACACCAGAACTCATCCGATCCCGAAAGTCATGGAATGGAGGACACGTGCACCCGATCAGAACCGAATTCTAGAGAAGTTTCCATCTATAAATAGACCCCCAAGGGTCATTTGAAAGGATCTTTTGGCACACTTAGAGTTCAAACATAAAAGAGAACCATATTCCAGCACTCCAAACAATCCAAAATCATCATTCAAAGTGTATGTTGAGATAGTTGAGTGAATATATATGAAAAGTGAGTGGAATCGAGTGAATATCCCATTGTATTTTCACCTACATTATCAAGCAAAGAGATTATAAAGTGGACGTATGCTTTTCAACGCCGAACCACTATAAATCCTGTGTCTCTTTTTTATTTTCGATCTCATTTTATTTTAATTTTAGTCAATTTGGGTGTTGGAACCACTTTTTGGTCTAACATTTTGGTGCTTTCACTGAGAAACATTTGAATTCTCTGTTTTTCTGGATTATCGTTCTACTTTTTGGACCATTGAGTTCAAAGAAGTTAATCCCCAATTTTTGACGCTTTTGAATACTTGTTGATTGATTGTTAAAGAACTATGGCCAAAGGAAAAGGCAAGGAAGTTCAAACCAGTCGAGGGAACGAAGTTGGTGAAGATCAGCAAAACCCGGTCGTGACAAGGTCTCGTGGGCAGAGTACGGGAGCGGATTGGACATGTTCAGGAAATCCGAACTGAACACATGGAGAGAGCTCCGATATCCAAACCGAGTAG
The DNA here is from genome assembly GCA_030737875.1 of Allium sativum. Taxonomy (NCBI): domain Eukaryota; kingdom Viridiplantae; phylum Streptophyta; class Magnoliopsida; order Asparagales; family Amaryllidaceae; genus Allium; species Allium sativum. The sequence continues at coordinate 1,008,899,237 of CM060916.1, forward strand.
GAGACATTGAAGAAGTGCACTCCCACAACCCGAACCGATCCAACCAGGTTACTCTACTCTGATCCGATCCGACACTAGGTGATGCTGGAACCTCTACTCGAGCCCCTCCGAATGCTCCGACTCCAGCCACCAGGACCAATGGCCAGATCAATCCATCTGCACCTGTCACCCACGGAGATTTTTTGTGCCTTCTTGACATGCTTGAGAGCACTAGGGAGGCTATGAAAATCCATGAGTGTACCAACCTTATGATGCAAGAGAACATGAGAATCATGAGTAGGGAAATTGGCGAACTCCGCAGACAAAGAACTCCATCCCCAGTTCATCTTACTGCAATGGATCAATCTTCTTCTTCTGAGGAAGAACAACCCCGTGAAAGAAGGCCGCTCGAACGACCTCAGAATTTGGAGCAAATGACTTTCGGATCTTTGGGATCTCGCGAGGACGCTGCTCGTGTACTAGGACCCAATGACCTGAGCTTGAGAGAGCCTATGCTATTACCAATGTGGGGATCCCATGTCTTGCCTAAAGACCCTAACCTCACTAATCCCACTCAGGGACAAATGCTTCAGTCCCTTCCTCCCGAGATCGACCGGGAACATAGGGAGCAAAGCAGAGTAGAAGCCGCTAGAAGAAGGAGGGCGTCTCCTGATCAGGAGCCCAATGGAAACCTGAACATCAGAGCCAGGGAGCCTGAACAGCCCTTGACCAATGCTGACGTATGGGCTATGGTACGTCAGATCATGTCTGAGAGTCGAAACTACACTAATGAAGATTATGGCATTGAGCGAAGTCATACTCCCTTTACTGATGATATTCTTAACTTTCAGTTCCCCCGACGTTTTAATCTGCCGCAAATGGACAGATATAACGGGAGAAATGACCCGGGACAACATTTAATGCGATACGTATGGCTTATGAATGCTGCCGCTGCCCCGGACGCTGTAAAGTGTAAGGCTTTCCCGATTTACATAGAAGACGTAGCATTACTATGGTTTACCCGACTTCCTCCTCGATCGATATCGAATTTCAAAGAATTGAGTGAACGTTTTATGAACCAATTCCGAATTCACACCCAAAAGTCTAAGAATGTTATTGAATTATCGAGAATTAAGCAAGCGCCAGGTGAGTCTTTGAAGTCGTATCTTGACTTTTTCAATTTAGCGGTAATAGAAGTCAGCGACCCGCATGAGCCTACCATCTTGATGGCCTTAATGGAAGGAGTTGACCCTGATTTGGAGTTTGGAGATTACCTTTCTGGGAAGTCGCCTCCCACAAGAGAGTTGTTTTATGAGAAGGCCAACATTCAGTTAAAACAGGAGGAAGCAAGGGCAAACAGAAAAAGGAAGTCTGGAGTGGCCTCAAAAGAAGCTGTCCAGAGTAATGTTGCCCTAAAGCAGTCTGGAGAAAGTTCTGGAAAAGTCGAAGTGAATGTGGGAAACAAGAATGGAAGTAATAATAATGGAAATGGGAGCAACAGCAACCGTAATGCGAATGGTAATAGGAGAAATAGGAATCGAGGAAGTAATTCTGACAAAAGACCCCGGTTCCAGACCTTTGAGAATTATTCACCGCTGAATGACACTTTGGAGAACATTTTTTTTGGATACGTACAATGTTTTGCAATACAAAAGACCGCCGTCACGAGATTCAACAGAGAAAGAAATCGCAACAGGAAAATTTTGTTTATTTCATGGAACTCATGGGCATTCAACGAATGAATGTCGACACTTGAGAGATGTAGTTGAGAAGCTGTTGCGTGAAGGAAAATTGGATGAGTATAAGGCTGCCCCAAGAGACAGGGGGCAAGGAGAACAGAACCCAAACCAAAATCAGTCTGCTCCGAGGCCTACAACGCAACAAAAAGGCAATGGAATTGTTATTAACCCCATAGTAGGTGGACTCCACCCAGCTATCCACAGTTTTAGAGCAATGGACCAATAGTTAATGCAATTAAGCACGTAGATGTGGATGAGTGGGATGATTTGGAAGATATCACCCCTATGAAACAGCAGAAGACAATGTTCGATGACGTGGTGTTCCGTAGCAGAGACGATACCAGAATCCAGTCACCTACCGAAGATCCATTGGTCATTACCACTACCATTGGACCGACACTGGTTCATAAGGTACTAGTGGACAATGGAAGCTCTGTCAATATTTTGTTTAAGAAGTCATTTGATCAGATGAAACTTGAGTCTGGAGATTTGAAGCCCTGTGAAGGTTGGATCCGAGGCTTCAATGGGGCATCAACAGCTCCAATGGGGTATATAGAATTTCCCGTAACATCACGGAAAGGGGATCGTCGAAGAGTACGAATGCTTCAGTTCGTAGTGCTGGACGTAGATTCGCCCTACAACGCACTTTTAGGAAGGCCTGCCCTTGCAGAGTTCAGGGCTTGTCTCGCGCCATGATGTTTATTGCTAAAGTTCCCAACCGAAGCCGGAACAGGAGTAATGAGAGGAGATCAAGTCTCCGGACGAGCTTTCTATATTGCCAAGTTAAAGATGCTGATGAAGAGACTCAACATTGAGACTAAAGGTACCTCACTTCCTCCAAAGGAGGGTTCGGCGTAGCAATTAGAGGGATCAGCCCCAAAGGAGTTGCCCAAGGGAATGCCTGAAGACTTGGATCCCAGAGAAGATGAGGAACCAGAGGCTAGAAATGCAACCTAACGAAACGACAGTGGACATACCCATTGACGAAGATGATCCAGCAAAAGTTTTGAAGATTGGATCCTAGTTGGATCCGCACCGAGCTAAAGAACTGACTGACTTCCTGAAGGCAAACCTGGATGTGTTTGCCTGGACCCACGCCGACATGTGTGGGATATCGCTGATTGACATAGAAATGTGTTTATTTTATGCTCTTATATCTTATCTTTTGTATATAAATAAATATTACTTGGGTATTGTTTTGTCACTTTTACAGATATTCCAACCCAGCCCGCATGTAACCAGAAAAGTAGAGAAATTGAGATCAGATTGCTATATATTTATATTTTGAAGAATTGTAGATGATGATCCCACATCTAGTTGCTGTTGGACAAGAAATTTATTGATAAAAAGGCCATGCACATCTCAAATCAAGGGAGGCTTGTCAAAGAACCAGGAGGAAAAAAAAAGAAAGGCCAAAAATTTAATAAAATTTAACTAAGGCCTATTTGAGATACTCATTGTAAACTAATTAGTGATGCAATGGCTAGGCCCATTTATAATTAGGGTTAGGGTTTGGTTATCTCCTATAAATACCCTTGTAATAACATTGTAGCCACCATCCTATTCTTTATTCTCTTCTCCATTAATAAAACTCCTTTTTCTTTTTTTTCTGCATTTTTCTTTTTCTTATCAATCAGTGTTGTCTTCACAATTAGTTTTGGGAAGAACACCAATTGTGTTTTACATTTTTTGTTAGTGATTAGTTGTTTGATTAGTTTCAACGACAATCCTAATTTACTTTTTGTTGTTCTTCTTTTCCTGCAATTTTAATTTCTGCATTTTATTTCTGTTTTGCATTTTAATTTCTAATTGATAATCGTGATTTGATCGTCAGTTCAATTAGATTTGTTCTGAATCGGATCGCAGTTTCAGTTTTTATTGTTTTCAAAACCAACCTCGAAAATCGTCTAACTCGCCCAAGCGATTAAATAAATAATTTGATTTTAATCTACCTCCTTGTGTTCGACCTGTATGCTACACACCTGTGCGCTTGCAGTATTTAATTTAAAATTCGTGCTTTTCTAATTCGTTAGAAAACGTCGAACAAGTTTTTGGCGCCGTTGCCGGGGAGGTAACGATTAAATTTTGTTATTTATTTAATTTCTGATTCGTGTTAGTTTTTGTTTATATTTTCCTTTTGTTTTCGTGTATATATGGACAAAAAAAATTCTTGAATAGCTGATTTGGTATTGTTCAATGATAACGTGATCAACCAAATAAGAAAAAAAATACATGCAAATTTCCTAATTTCTTTCCTCTTTTTAGTACATAATCGCTCCTTTCTCCTTTTTACAAATTTCAAAAGACAAAAAAAAAACAAGAAAAAAAACTTTACAAAGAAATACAACATTTCCTTTTTCTAATTTGTTTTTCTGTTCATCCTGTCCACTATCCATTCATCACTGCCATATCCCGAATAGCAGCCATCTTCTGAAAATCACTCCCATCTGATCACGCCACCACACCCTAACCACGTTTTCACCTCGAACAACATTTGTCTCAAATCACCGCAATCCACGTTCTTCTTCACCGAAACCATCAACCAACCCAATTCCATCACAATTCACAAACCGAAAACCATGCAACAGTCCCTACCTGAACGTCATCTTCATGCACCAGAACAAACACATCTCCAAACAGCTCTCACAACCTACTGCATCCACAACTCGTCCAGAACCGAGACTCTTCACCATACCCTTTCAACCAATTCAACACCACAGTACCCCATCAACTCAAAACAGCCAAACGAATACCCATTGGACCATCCATCCATGAACCCCCTTCTCCAATGCTATATCTGAAACCAGTTTCGTAAACCTAAATCACAGCTGAACAGATTCTTCCCAAAACAGTCGGCGTCCCAAAAAAAAAAAGAAAAAGAAAACCCAAGTTGATTCAACCTGAAGCATCACCGTACTCACAAACACCCCTGTGCATCAGTTAAAACTCCATAGATCAATCACTCCACCATCTTCTCCGACAAGCCTCTCTCCTTCTTAAACCCTATCACAAGTTCACTTCTTTAACACCATTGCCTTCCCGTATCATCACTCATACCAATGCAACAAACCACCCTTCCCTACCATCACAGAAGTTCTCACACACACAACGTCTTCTGTCTGCATATCCTCAACCAATTCTTCACATTCCTCCATCGCAGCAACTCATGCATCCACACACCCTCCTACCGAATCTAACTCCTGAAAACCCAACCAAAATCCTTCATTTAAGCCTCTCGCACTCCAGTACAAAGTCGAACCCGAACCAAAAACTCCAAATCCAGATTCACCTAGATTCAACCGCAAATTTCCGAAACCCAAATCCTATTTTAAACCCGGAAGCACCTGTTCAAAAAAAAGAGGATCGAGATTTGTTTCTTGAAGCGAAGGAATAATTGATTTTTTTTTGAAGTTGATTTTGTGGGAATACATTTTAGTAGTTACTGAATCTTGGCTTCTTTTTTTTTCATAGAGATACGGGCATCTGAATTTTGAGTGTGTGGTTCTATTTTGAATGTTAATTTCCTTGTGGCTTGTGGGTGATTTTATTTAAGTGTTGATTTCCTTCTGGTCTGAGTTGATACGCAAGTCATAATCGAGCATTTATGGCACGCTTTGATGTTAAGTAATTTGTTTTCTTAAGGAAATAATATTTGAGCCTTTTGATTATTGAGTTCACTAGTTTTGTTGAAAATATTTATTTCCTTACGGTTTGTTGAGTCCACCTGCATTATTCAGCAAGGCTTATTGATTTTAAGGCAAGGTGTTGTATGAAATTTTTAGCTCGTTGCTTGAGTTGTTGGTTTATTTTTCAATTTTTTTCTTTCATCGAATTGCTATAAAAAAGAAAAGAAAAAACAAAGTCAAAAAGGGCGAATAGAATTCAAAGATCAAGCAATTTGCAACGGTGGGACTTGAATGACTAGCACTACTCATTTGCTCTGGACGGACAGCCATACCCCATTGTGAAATTTTCTAAACTCTACAGGTGTTGAAGTTGCTTAAAAATATAGAAATTGCTTGTAAAAATATTCTGCAGGGACAGCGGCTTGCTTGTACAATATTTTAATTTTCTGTTATTATTTTGTGACTGTTCTATGGCTGATATTTCTGAATCTGTTGGTGAGAAACGAAATTCCATAATTAATCACTCTTGTCGATTTTCAATTTTAACACTTGACTTATTTGCAAAATAATATAATTGAAAAGTGGTGTTTTGTGAAGTTAATTGTCTCATATAATTGGATCGCGGATATATATTAGTTCAATTTATTGAACTTGTAGCAAAAGAGGTTGCTTACTACCCGTAAAACATTGGTCGTATCCCTTAGTATTTATACTATACGTGAAAGGCCATAAGACCCTCTTCCCCCTTCTAATTGAGTCAGTTAATTAATTGAGCGCAACTGAGTATTTTATACTATTTTGAAGTGAGAATAATTTCTGTTTTGCCGTGACTTCTTTAAAATGTCTGATTCAAAAAAATCATTGAGAGATGTGGGATAATAATCGGAGTAGACGTCCTCTTGAAGAGTATGATTTTGAATTACAACTCATGAAGCAAGATTTTCCAAAATTTCGCGACCCAAATGTCAACAATTCTCAAAATTTTCAAAATGACCAACATTTTCAAAATCATAGAAATGATCAAAATCGTGATTTCAATTCAAATTTCAATAATTTCGATTATGGGCCACATCCACATCAAAATAGCTTTGAATCCCAATATAGCTTTGATCAACATCAATACGGGGTTGGAAACCAATTTGAAAATAATTTTGGATATGAAAATGATTTTCAAGTTGATCAAAATCTTCAAAATAACAACCCATATCCACATCTTGAATATGACCAAAACTGCAGTTTTCCCTCGAATTTCTATAGTTTTGGTTATGAACCTAATTTTCAAAATCAAAATGATTTCCAATACCATTTTTCTGAAAATTCAGACAACCACCACATTGGAAATAGTATTGATTGTGAAATTAATGTGGACTATAATTTTGAGAATCAAGAAATCCAAAATGAGAGCTTTCAAATCAACGATTCTGAAGAATATCATCTTAACATTCTTAGAGAGAGGGTAGAAAAGCAAGATAGTCAGCTTGGTGAAAAAGATAGACAGCTTGATGAACTTCTTTCTTTAATGACATCTTTTAAAGAACAACTAGAGCATCAAAATCAAATTCAAACAAGTGATGAATCATAGAATAATCCATTCCTTATTGATAGTGAAAATTTTCAGATAACAACTTTGGAAATTGAGAATAATGATCTAAATGAAGTTCAAAATTCAACAAATGATTTGGACTTCAATTCTTTTCAGGAAAAAGATTTAAGCTCAGATTTTGATCTTCCTCTTTCAGGCTATGAGAAACTTGAAATTCTAGGAATTGAACAGAATAGAAATGTTGAATTTTTCGAAAACTCAAAATTGGAAAAGGATTTTAACGAACATGAATTCTTTGGATTGTATGAGGATGAGTTGCCAAATGAGGAAGAAGTAGATTCACATCACGAGTTCGAAAATTTTAACTTTCAGAAAATTTCAAACGAACTTGAAATTGTTAGTGTCGAAAATACGTTGTCAGTTAATGATGAGATATGTGATCACATAGTCTTGAACAACACTTAGATTTCAAATTTCACTGAATTTATATACGATCACAAATTTTTGAATAATTACACTGATAAATTTGTTGAACACATGAATTACTTTTGGAATGCTGGCCTGGTTGAAAAACTTCATGTTAGGATGACCCTGGACATTTATCTGCTAGACTATAAATCTAGGTATAAAGATGAGATGGTTTTCAAAAATCTTTGCTTATTAGAAAACATGACTAGACATAGTGGGAATCTGATTTATAGGGCTAGAATCAAGTGTGGGGGAAAAAGATGGTGGTATTCTTTTCATCGCGTGCACCGCAAACACATATATCATTGTACATATGATCCATTCTTACATATAGTTAGACTACATTTTATTTTACAAATCATTTAATCCATCTTTGGGTACGATCTTTCAAATTTAGGAAATGTTTACAGTGTGGACACTGTTTAGTTCTAGTGTGGGGGGGGGTCTGCATTTCATACTTTTTCTTTTTATTTATTTTTATTTCCTTTTTCATTTTCATGCATTTAGATAGGACCATCATACATTTTAGATCATAGTAACATACCATAATTTTTTTATTTTTTTTTGAAAATGACTCATTTTAGATTTGATGCAACAAAATAAGTTAAGGATTGTTAATCAGTTGATAGTATTTTTTTTCTCTCAACTTAGATCAAATAAGAAATATAATGAAAAGTTGAATTTTGAGGGATAATAGTGTAACCGGTACATAGGGAGATTCTTAGGTGATGGCCATGAAATCTATTCTATATTGTAGACTTTGTTTAAATAAGTGGAGAACTTAAAATACTTATATTGGCTCTTCGAATCTTTAAAACTAAGTTGTGTTAAGTTGAATTCACGTAACTCTCTTTTGTGCTTATATTTTCAATAATAATAATAATAATAATCCAAGGGTATCCAACATTGCTTGTATATCTAGCGTTGGTGTGCAAACCCGCCAAGCTCTATCTGACATGTTGTTGACAAAGTCAGCGTTGAAATATCTTGGTCTCATTTTATGAGATTGGACACCTAAGGATTACCGACACGTTGTTGACAAAGTCAAAGTCGGTCTGCACAATCCGCCAAGCTCTTTACCCACTCTCCGTTAGTCCGCGAGGCAGTGCATGGGTAGTAAACCTTGGTCTTCTAAGTTAGGTGTATGTACTTAATCATAAATTTTAAAATTTTATAGAATAAAGAATAAGCGATGATGCCCAAACACTTCTTGACCTTATTGATTTGACTAACCATACATGTGAAAATAATAAATTTTAAAATTTTATAGAATAAAGAATAAGCGATGATGCCCAAACACTTCTTGACCTTATTGATTTGACTAGCCATACATGAGAAAATAATAATACCCTTTGCAAACTGTGCCAAGCAAACTAAGAATCTATTTCATGGCTGCACTATGTTATCGACCGAACTAATTGGCCAAACTGGAATTTAACATTGGAAAACTTGATTTATATTGAAATTTTGTGGCAAGTTGAGATATCTAAAATAAAATCAACTGACTAGAAATTGTTAATTTAAATTGTTGTACCACTTTAGAAACAAGTCTTGTTTTCATTTTTTGTTTTTTGTATATAACCATTGCATTCATGTAGTTACATTAGATCCACACATACTGCATTTGGATTTTGTGGGTAGTATCCGCTGAAAACCCTCACGAGACACCACTCGTCCTACTAGGGACACCTAGAGGTTTAACGGCTTGTTGCATACGATCAATGCAATCGTGTTTCCTACGAAAGGGTGACCTATCTAGTTTAATTTTTCATTTCTTGTTTTACTCGAGGACGAGTAAAAGATAAGTGTGGGCGTATTTGATTGACATAGAAATGTGTTTATTTTATGCTCTTATATCTTATCTTTTGTATATAAATAAATATTACTTGGGTATTGTTTTGTCACTTTTACAGATATTCCAACCCAATCCGCATGCAACCAGAAAAGTAGAGAAATGGAGATCAGATTGCTATATATTTATATTTTAAAGAATTGTAGATGATGATCCCACATCTAGTTGTTGTTGGACAAGAAATTTATTGATAAAAAGGCCATGCACATCTCAAATCAAGGGAGGCTTGTCAAAGAACCAAGAGGAAAAAAAAGAAAGGCCAAAAATTTAATAAAGTTTAACTAAGGCCCATTTGAGATTCTCATTGTAAACTAATTAGTGATGTAATGGCTAGGCCCATTTATAATTAGGGTTATGGTTTGGTTATCCCCTATAAATACCCTTGTAATAACATTGTAGCCACCATCCTATTCTATATTCTCTTCTCCATTAATAATACTCCTTTTTCTTTTATTTTTCTGCATTTTTCTTTTTCTTAGCAATCGGTGTTGTCTTCACAATTAGTTTTGGGAAGAACACCAATTGTATTTTACATTTTTTTGTTAGTGATTAGTCGTTTGATTAGTTTCAACGACAATTCTAATTTACTTTTTGTTGTTCTTCTTTTCCTGCAATTTTAATTTCTGCATTTTATTTCTGTTTTGCATTTTAATTTCCAATTGATAATCGTGATTTGATCCTCAGTTCAATTAGACTTGTTCTGAATCGGATCACAGTTTCAATTTTTATTGTTTTCAAAACCAACCTCGAAAATCATCTAACTCGCCCAAGAGATTAAATAAATAATTTGATTTTAATCTACCTCCCTGTGTTCGACCTGTATGCTACACACCTATGCGCTTGCAATATTTAATTTAAAATTCGCGCTTTTCTAATTTATTAGAAAACGTCGAACAATTGCCATCCATCATGAGTCATTCACTGAGTATAAACCCAAAACACCCGCCTGTAAAGCAAAAGAGACGTGTGCTGGGCCCAGAGAGGTCGGCAGCTATGAAAGAAGAAGTGGAGAAGCTGAAAGAGAACGGATTTATTAGAGATTCGACATATCCCGACTGGATATCGAATCCTGTTTTGGTAAAGAAGCCAAACGGAAAGTGGCGGACATGCATTGATTTTTCAGACTTGAACAAAGCTTGCCCGAAAGATAGCTTCCCACTCCACAGAATAGACCAGCTTGTAGATTTGACAGCGGGACACGAACTTCTTTCTTTCATGGACTCATATTTCGGATACAACCAAATTCCCATGCATATGCCCGATCAAGAGCACACGAGCTTCATTACAAATCTGGGGTTGTATTGCAATTTGGTCATGCCGTTCGGACTGAAAAACGCCAGAGCTACCTACCAACGCTTGGTGAACAGGATGTTTTGTAACCAAATAGGGAAGACTATAGAAGTTTATGTGGACGATATGTTCGTCAAATCAAGACAGTCTTCCAGCCATACACAAGACTTCGCAGAGATGTGCGGTATCCTACGAAAGTATCGGATGAAGTTAAATCCTTTGAAATGCTCATTTGGAGTGGCATTTGAAAAGTTTCTAGGTTTCATCGTGATCTCTCGAGGGATTGAAATCAATCCCAGTCAAATAGCAGCGATAAGGAACATTGAAGAACCAAGGAGAATCAAAGATGTCCAAAGTCTTGCAGGGAAAGTAGCTGCGTTGAGTACATTTATCTCCAAAGCAACAGACAAATGCGTCCCATTTTTTGACTTGATAAAAAGGGGAAAGAAAAATTTCGAATGGACTCCGGACTGTGTTGAGGCCTTGTGAAATCTATTGGACTTACTAGAGAAACCACCGATTTTGTCGAAGCCAGTGGATCATGAAGAGCTGTTTGTTTATTTAGCAGTGTCGGCTCACGCTGTTAGCACTGCTTTGGTCCGGGAAGAAGACAAAGTGCAAAGGTCGGTATATTATGTAAGTAAGAAATTGGCAGCTGCAGAACGCAACCACCCAAGGATTGAGAAGCTTGCTTACAACCTCCTGACCGCCTCCCGAAAACTTCGCCACTATTTTCAAGCTCACCCAATAACCATATACACTGATCAGCCTCTGAGGCAGGTGTTGCAAAGACCCGAAGCATCGGGGCGAGTAATCAAGTGGAATATTGAATTAAGTCAGTTTGATTTAAATTTTCAGCCGCGGAGATCAATCATGGGGCAAGCTCTGGCTGACTTTATAGCAGAGTTCACAATTCCGGAGGAGGAGATGATCAACGACAAGGTGGTCAAGTCAGAGGAGGAATTAAAATTAGATCCATGGAAGTTTTACACAGATGGAGCCAAAAACGACCGAAGGTCCAGAGCGGGGGTCGTTTTAGTTACTCCTGAAGGACGATCGTTGTATTATGCTCTACGACTAGAATTTTCAGCAACCAATAATGACTCTAAATATGAAGCCCTGTTTGCCGGGCTGAAACTTGCTAAGGAATTCAGAATAAAGGCATTAGATATATCCTGCGACTCCAAAATAGTCGTCTGCCAAGTGCGAAAGGAGTTTGTGGCTCGGGGACCTCGACTTATTGCTTATCTTCGGATAGTGGAGGAGCTGTTGCGCAATTTGGAATGATATAACATAACGCATATCCCAAGAGCTGAAAACCAAAAGGCAGACCGGCTAGCGAAGCTGGCTAGTTCTGACATTCCGGAGGAAACTGAAATGGTTCCAACTGAGACGTTGGAATCGCCTAGCTTTGAGTCAATGGAAATCGAATTAGCTTTCGAAGCAGAACCGGAGAGAGAGTTGTGGATGAACCCAATCAAGAATTTCCTTAGAAATGGGGTACTCCCGTCAAAGGAAAGTGAGAGGCGGGCCATAGTTCGCAAAGCCACCAGATACATCCTTCAAGATGATACCCTCTATCAGCAAGGATTTTCTATGCCCTTGTTACGATGTATAGCACACGACGACATCAAGTGCGTACTAAGAGAAGTACATGAAGGTGAGTGTGGAGATCATATGGGAGGTCAGACCTTAGCAAAAAAGGTATTGTGATATGGATATTTCTGGCCCACAATTAATAAAGATGCAGCTGATTATTCACGACGCTGCGACAAATGCCAGAGCTTCGCCAAGATCCCCAGAGCACCACCGACTCAGCTTAAGGCGATGGTGAGTCCGTGGCCATTTGCCATGTGGGGAATTGACATCATCGGAGTTCTACCGATTGCCAAAGGAGGAGCAAAATATGCAATAGTCGCCGTGGACTATTTTACGAAGTGGGCGGAAGCTGAGCCCTTAACCAAAATCACAGCGAGAAAGGTGATAAGTTTCATGGTTAGAAATATCATATGCCGATTTGGAATTCCAAGGACCATTATAACTGATAACGGAACCCAGTTCGATGGTGCCGAATTCAGAAATTTCTGCCAGAAATACAAGATCGACAAGCGGTACACTGCAGTCGCCCATCCACAATCTAACGGGCAAGTAGAAGCAATAAACAAAGTCATAAAGTCCATCCTCAAGAAGCTATCAGAACGTGCAAAAGCAAAATAGGTGGATGAATTGCCCTTGGCTTTGTGGGCATATCGGACAACGTTTAAGACATCTACCAGTCATACTCCTTTCTCTCTCTCATTTGGCTCAGAAGCAGTAATCCCGGTAGTGCTTGAAGTTCCCTCTCACAGGGTGACATATTATGACCCGATGACGAATCGGGCACTCCTCCTCGAGTCTCTTGATGAAATCGAAGAGAAAAGGGACGAGGCAGACTTGCGTGCGTCGAGACATCGACGTAAGATGACACGCTATTATGACAAAAAAGTTCGTTTTAGGACCTTTGAACCAGGAGATTTGGTGCTAGAGCGAGTTTTTCCATCCCTTCCTCACCTTGGTCCATAGTGGGAAGGGTCATTCGTCATCCAACGGAAACTTGAAACAGGAGCCTTCAAATTAATGACCGTAGATGGCAAAGAAGTGCCTAGGGCATGGAATGCCCAACAATTGATGCGATATTTGAATTAGGGATGTTGTATTTTCTCTCGTTTTTTATGAACTCTGTAAAAAGGCATGACTTGCCTTATAAAAGTCTGTTGATACGAACAAAGAACTATAAAGTGGATGTAGGCTACGACTTAGCCGAACCACTATAAAAATATCATGTGCCATTTACTTTCCTGCGTTATTTATATCTTCAACTGTTATTCTACTGTAACTGTGGAATATGAAATGTTAAATTAAAATCTGAAAAGTTGAAGACGGCTTATATGCAGGAACAAACACAACGACTGTTTGTGCAATAAGACATAAAAGAATGGGAAGACGACATTCTTAACTCTAATTCTCAAGAATTGAGAGAGAGTATAAAGGACGGGAAGACGACGTCCTCTGAGGCGTGAAGGTGCACCCAGACAAGAGACCGCCTCAGCAAGAACTCTAACCTGAATATAAGACAGGAGAGTATAAAAATGTTAGAAAAGAACAGGCAATAATGACACAAGGAATGTGACCCCCGTCGGAGAATCGGGGACATTCAGACTTTTTAATTTAATCTTGAATAGTTTTTCAAGACTGTCTGGGGGCATATATGTATACATATATTTCTCCCCACTATGGCTCCATTACACGACTTTAGTAGGACATGCATTTGCAATTTTACATAAATAATGAACTGACGACTAACAGGCATTGCAGGAAATGAATTATTTGTATTTATTCACTAATGCATGAATTTGTACAGGAAAACTGGCTAAAAGAAGATGCGAGGGCCACACTCGCTGCAACAATTGTGGACCAGTTAAATGCTAAAATAAAGTAAAGCACTTCATCACTTAGACTTTGAAGTGGACTTGGACTTCTTAGCGGCCTTCTGAGCATCCTTCGCCTCTTTTTCAGCATCAGTTAAGACGCGCCTTGGTTTTATCTTCCCTGAGGCTGAAGTGCTGGAATCAGCCGACTTTTTCCCGGAAGGCGGAACGCTGGAATCAAGAGAAGACTTTTTAGCAAGTTCTTCTGTAATAGATCTAGTCGAAAGCTTAACAACTAACCTTGATCCAGCATCCACTACTGCGATGGGCTTAAGGCTTTCGGGGTCTAGGTCTTCAACTTTAAGCTGCATGCATTTGTCTTGTTCGGCTTTCAGTGCAGCTAAAGTAATGTCGTCGATGCTTTTTGATTCCCCAACTATAGCCACCTCGGGGTCTGTAACACCCCGTATGTTGAATAACTTGCTATAATATAAAACAGGGCAGAATTAAATTTAAAGATTTGAATCAGTGGAAACGGGCCATGCCATTGCGTTCGTCTCGGAAAAATACGCGAAATAGAGTCCGAGTTTTCGAAAATCGGAGTCCGTATGACCCCGATAAGGCCCAAAGAAGATTTCAGAAATTTAAATTCACATTTAAAAACAAAATTTTCAATTTTCAGAAGTGGCGGGAAAAATCCCGCCAGACCCAGGGGGTCGACCGGGGAGTCGACCTCCCCCCCCCCCAGGTCGACTGGGGAGTTGACCCTAGGGTCGACCTGGGAGTCGACCTCCCTGGTCGAGCCCAGGTGACCTGGGTGCATCAGCTTGTCTTTTGGGCTGTGTTTTAGTGGCTAGAACGTGATCTGACGGCTCTAATTTGATTTAGGGTTAATCTAATGGCCTAAAACACCTAACTACTCTATAAATACACCCTAATACTACCCTAATTCATACTAAAAATAGAAACAATGTCGTCATGCCGTCAAAATGCAACTTGAAGGAGCCTCCATCAACTTGTAGAAGAAGATAGCATCTCAAATTCAATCTCTAATCAACTCTAGCAACTTAATCTTCTTCTTAGGAGTGCTAATCAACAAGTTGTGAGCTTTCTATAGCCTTAATGACCAATTATTGAAATGATTATGATAGGATATAATGAGGTTATGGCTATGAATGTGGATTAATGCAAGTTATGCAAGTTGTATGCTATGTGTTAATGATGTTATGCATGTTATGCAAGTTTTATGCTATGTGTTAATGATGTTATGCATGTTATGCAAGTTATATGCTATGTGTTTGTGATGTTATGCAAGTTATGCAAGTAATATGCTACATGTTTGAGATGTTATGCAAGTTATGCAAGTCATATGTTACATGTTCATGATGTTATGCAAGTTATGCAAGTCACATGTTCATGATGTTATGCAAGTTATGCAAGCTATATGCCATATGATCATGATGTTATGCAAGTGTTCATGATGCTAGTTGCTATGATAAACATTGATCCACTATGACACCATGATTATGCAAGTTGGGTGTATGATGATATGCAAGTTCATGTATGATATGTATGCAAGTTTGGTGTATGATTATATGCAAGTTCACATATGACATGTTATGCAAGTATGGTGTTTTATTATATGCAAGTGACATGTGCAAGTTTACACCTTAGTATGATATGCATACATATGCAAGTTAACCCCTTTGTATGTCATATATATATATGCAAGGTTACCCCTTTGTATGACATAAATAACTTATGCAAGTTAACCTCCTTATGACATATGTGATTCATGCAAGTTTGGGTTGATTATTTATGCTAGTTGGGTTGATGCTATATGCATGTTGACACCTTAAAACCCATGTTGATGCTAATGTTATGCAAGTTGAACCCATTATATTTATGATGAATCTTCCCTTTTATGTCATGTTAGCGAATTACATGGGGAACGATGGGGTTAATATACATGTTAATGAAATGGTGTGAGGTTGGTATGATTATGCATACCATAAAGTGATGGATATAATTGAGTCAATTATGTACATCGTTAAAATTGGAATTAATTAGGGAAATTAATTCAGGGGTGATTAATTAGGTGTAATTAATCGACTAAGACACGAGGTTGGACCCTTTTGTAGCGTAAGACTGCCCGGAACCGACCGACAAATCCAGCGGCTACAAATGATTGGCCCAATGTGAGAGGTCTTAGGCACAAACCAAATACGTGACAAGTGTATAGACACGAGGTTAGACTCGGTTATGGCGTAAGGCTGCCCGGACCTAACCGGCAAATCCAGCTGCCATAAAAGATAGTCTAATGTGAGAGGTCTTTACAACGGTTACGTTTTTAATCAATTAAGAAACACTTAACCAGATAAGCATGTAGTGGGCATGAGGGGTTAAGTGGGTGCCTTGGGTGGCATGTGGAAAACAAGTAGGTGCCTTGGCTGGCACGAGGAAATCTAGTGGGTTGCCTTGGGTGGCAATAGAAAATACGATTTGATGACTTAACCAAGTGGAAACATGTAATTAAACATGATTAAAGGGTTAAGTGGGATGCACTAGATAAGTTGACAAGCTTAGGTGGTAGCTTGTGGGGGCCCATTTCAACCAGTAACCCATATGTATCTTATTGGGATCGACCCATGTCGAGGACGGGACACGCGTACTGGGCTTGATTATAAGAGGCCAAAACGGGGTAGCAGTGGCAACGCGAGTCCAACGGGTTTCATATGCGTGTGTGGACCCGGGCTGGTAGGTAAGACGTTGTTGCATCGTGTAGATATAAGCCGTGCACCATTTGTTGTATCGGGTTGCCACTTTGGGGAGTGATACACCCCACTGTGGGGCCAGCACAGGTATCTACGGTAGGGAGCCGATCGCTTGGGAGTAGTGGGTACACCTAGTGGAGATAGGGGCAGACGACACCTATGTAGTCAGCTAGGGGTACACGAAACTACTGGGTAAATTCTCTAAGTCCTTGGGTGGGATCAACCTTTAAGTAGGAATGATTGGTGTGGTGCAGTTAGTAATTATCCTTGGGTGGGTAGATGCGTCTTTACCGTTATCTTAGTTATCCTATGTCTAGTTGGCTACCTAGTGTAGTCATTTATCCCCAGTCATCCCGTACCAAGTTTATATCATACCCTAATTACTTTAATGATTGTGTGGTTAAATTTATAGGGCTCACTCAGACTTATGTCTGACCCCGTTGTTTTTATCTTTTTCCCCCTCAGGTCCTCAGGTTGGGCCTAGCACTAGTGGGCTTTGATCAGATTTCTTTATCTATCTTCTGGAGCTTGGACCGTGATGTAAAGCCCAACTTATCTTTTCTTTTATGGCTATTGTTTATGTAGTGGGATTATGTACTTATGTTTTTATCAGGATGGATATTTAGTACTTGACTCTTTATGGTGTTGTAACTAAACATGTTTATCTTCTGCTGCTATGAAATGATGTTTTAGATTTTCAAGTATTTATATCTGTCTTGTTGTAATTTTTCTGTTCTATACTCACTTAAAATGCTCCACCGAAGTTAAGGCATTCCCATAGTGAGTGACCTTAGCGGGTGTGGGGTGTCACACGTGGTATCAGAGCAAAGGTTACCAGAACAGATAAAATTTTAGATAACTATTTTTCTAAAAACATTTTTGGAAGAAGTATTTTCAAAAACATGTCTTTAAAGAGAAAAGTTTTTGAAAGAAAAGCATAATCCCCAATATCCATATCTTTATCTTTCGAATTCTGCGTTTTGAATCTTTCCTTTTTCGTTTCAGCATGGCCGAGGATCTTAACTTTCCGGAGGGTGTGACGATACCAGTATGGTATAGGAGATTGATGGAGGCTAGGGCCGCCACTGCAGGTCCAGCCACCAACAGTAGCACCCGATCTTTCTCCTCCTTCTCCTCCTCGCACGGATACTTTTGCTAAGACTTGCAAGGAATTTAAGGCTATGGGAGGGAAACCTTTTCAAGGATCTGAAACTTTTGTTGAGGCTAAAGATTGGCTTAAGGAGGTGGAAGAGTTGATAGATATCTTTGAGATGGAAGAAGGAAAGAAAGTCAAGTTAGCTGCTTAGTTGATGAAGGGAGAGGCCTCATTCTGGTGGGAGGTCACTAATGGAGAGCGCCCTGTTGACTCTTGGGCGGATTTCAGGCAAAGATTTGTGGCAAAGTTTCTCTCAAGGGCAGAGGAAAATTTGTATATGGAAAGATTCTTGACTCTAAAGCAAGGAAATCTCTCGGTGAAGGAATATGTCAACAAGTTTAATCAATTGGCAAGGTTTGGCATAGACATGGTGAATACACTGGACAAGAAGGCTTTGAGGTTCGTGAAAGGCTTGAATGAACCGATGCATGGATTGGCTATGACTCATATCCCTATGGGGGCCACCTTTGAGAAGCTAGTTGACATGGTACTCATGCATGAGGAAGGGAAGGGTCCCAATGCTAATAAGGCACCCGAGAAGAAGGGAGATCAAAAGAGACCTCACCAGCAACAAAACAAAGGTGGGAAAGGCAACGGTGGCAAGGGGAAGAAGAAGTGCTTCAATTGCGGGATACCAGGCCACATAAGCAAAGATTGTCGAAAGAAGAAGAAGACTGGCTGCTACCATTGTGGCGAGGCAGGGCATCTAGTGAAGGATTGCCCTAAGAAGGGGGCAAAGGACGGGATCTACCTCAGGAGGACATGTGCAAGCTCTTATGGCACCGGGTCAGGCAAGGGGGCAAGTTCAGGCTCTCGCGGTTCCACCAATTCAGGAAAGAGGTAGAACTATTTCCATTGAAAGTCTGGTTTTTCTATTTGATCATCCTGTCCGTACATTTTTTGATTTTGGCGCATCGCATTCGTTTATCTCATCATCATTAGTTGAGTCACTGCACTTAGACACCAGTCTAGTAGATGATCCCTTGGTTGTTTCAAACCCAATTGGGGGCTCCACTTATTTGTCTATGATATGTTTGGGTTTGAAGATTTCTATACTTAGCGTTGAGTTTAGATGTGATGCTTTTGTTTTGGGCTTCACGGGCTATGGGTTGATTTTGGGCATGGACTGGTTATCCAGTAATGGTGTCGTTCTTGATTACGAAAGGAGAGTTGTTAGACTTATGACCCGCTTGGGGAACACTCTCGAGATCTCTTGTAATCCCATGGATTCTGTTATGCTAAATTATCTTGAATCGCTTGACGCTTCGGTCGAGAGTTTGCGATCTGTTAGAGTGGTCCGAGAATACTCGAATGTGTTTGAGGAGGTGAAGGGCTTACCTCCGAGGCGGGAGATAGACTTCGGAATATATCTGGTGGATAATGCTAAACCTGTATCTTTACCAGTGCGCCACATGGCTCCTCGTGAGAGGAGGGAACTCCATAAGCAAGTAGGGGAGTCGCTGGAGAAGGGGTTCATAAGGCGAAGTATATCGGAGTGGGGTGCTCCAGTAGTTTTTGCTACGAAGGCGGATGGGTCCCTCAGGCTTTGTGTAGACTATAGGGAACTCAACAAGCTCACAAAGAAGAATAGACACCCATTGCCGAGGATTGATGATCTTTTCGATCAGTTGGTTGGCGCTTCAGTATTTTCTCAGTTGGACTTAGCCACAGGGTTCCATCAGTTGAGGGTGGCTGAGGATAGCATAGACAAGACTGCCTTTAGGACTCCGGATGGTTTCTACGAGTGGCTGGTGATGCCATTTGGTTTGACTAATGCCCCTGCATATTTTGTTGATTTGATGAGTAGGGTGTTCGGGGAGTTCCTTAATAAGTTCGTGGTGGTCTTTGTTGATGACATCTTAGTCTTTTCAAAGAGTGAAGAAGAGCATGCCCTACATCTTAGGGAAGTATTGGAGACTCTTCGAGCGCATAGCCTTAAGGCTAAATTCTCTAAATGTCACTTCTGGAGGAAGGAAGTGCGGTTCTTGGGGCACGTGGTCTCCAAGGAAGGGATAGCTGTGGATCCCGCGAAGGTAGTGTCCATCCAAGATTGGAAGGTTCCGAAGAATGCTACCGAGGTGAGGAGTTTCTTGGGGTTGGCTGGCTACTATAGGAGGTTTATCAAGGACTTCGCGAAGATATCAGCCCCATTAACTCGCTTGACGAAGAAGAATCTAGTCTTCGCATGGGACGTAGATTGTGATGATGCGTTCCGACGGTTAAAGAGAGCTTTAACCACAGCTCCAGTCTTAGTGTTGCCAGATGGAGTAAGCCATTTGTTGTTTATACCGATGCTTGTGGGACTGGACTGGGCGCAGTCTTAATGCAAGAGGGAAGGGTAATAGCCTACGGTGGAAGGCAGTTGAGAAAGCATGAGAAAATTTACCCTACCCATGATTTAGAGTTGGCCACTATTGTTTTTGCGCTTAAGATTTGGCGCCATTTTCTTCTGGGAGAGAGATTCGAATTGTTCACTAACCACAAATCATTGAAGTACTTGTTTTCTCAGAAGGATTTGAACTTGAGACAGCAAAGGTGGATGGAGTTCTTAGCATCCTATGATTTCGAGATAGCGTATACCCCTGGCAAGGGTAACGTGGTGGCGGACGCCTTGAGTAGAAAAAGGCTGTCCTTGAGTCCATTGTTCGTGGAACAACGAAGCTTAGAATTTGTCTCGATGTTTGATTTCAGACCTTCCGTTGATTATATACCCAGTTTGCTAGAATCCTTGGAGGTCAGACCTACTCTTTTGGGGCGGATTGGAGAAGCACAGAGGGACGACCCACAGTTGGTTGAGTTGATAGAGAGGCTCATAAGAGGGGAGTCGTCCAGCCATTTGAGTAGGTACACCCTAGACAATAGGGGGTGCTTGCATAGAGACGGTAGACTTTGTGTACCGCAAGACGAGGGTTTGAGGAAGGCTATTCTTGATGATGCACACTGTTCTAGGGTGACCATTCATCCCAGTGGGGACAAGATGTACTAGACATGAAGCGAGTTTTCTTTTGGGTCGGTATGAAGAAAGATGTGGCCTAGTATGTCGCTAGATGCTTGGTGTGCCAACAAGTGAAAGCGGAGCAAAAGAAACCAGGTGGGTTGCTTCACCCATTGGAAGTACCGCAATGGAAGTGGGATAGCGTCTCAATGGATTTTATTGATGGGTTACCTAGATCGAGGAAGGGTAATACGGGAATTTGGTTTGTGGTAGACAGACTTACTAAGAGCGCCCATTTCATACCTGTGAAGAGCAAGAGGACTGCTCCATGGCTAGCTTCAGTATATCTTCGAGAGATAGTTCGATTGCATGGGGTACCCTCAAGCATAGTGAGTGATCGAGATCCTATCTTCACTAGCGAGTTCTGGAAAAGTTTGCAAGAAGCAGTGGGGACTCAATTATGTCTGAGCACCGCATATCATCCTCAGACGGACGGCCAGACCTAGAGGGTGAATCGTGTTCTAGAAGACCTTTTGAGGCTTTGTATCTTAGATTTTGGAGGTACATGGGAAGAGCATCTTCCATTGGTGGAGTTCGCATATAATAACAGCTTTCAATCCAGTATTGGTATGGCTCCTTTCGAAGCTCTTTATGGAAGGCCTTGTCGATCACCTACATGTTGGTGGGAATCTACGGATAAGATCTTGCTTGGGCCTGATATGGTTAGGGAGACTTCATAGAAGATTGACTTGATTCGAAGAAGGATGAAAGCAGCGCAGGATAGGCAAAAATCTTATGCGGACAAGAGGAGGACGAATCTAGAGTTTGAGGTTGGGGACATGGTCTTCGTCAAAGTATCTCCATTACGGAATGTAGTTCGCTTTGGGTCCGTTGGGAAGTTAGCTCCAAGATTTGTTGGGTCGTTTCCTATTAAGGAAAGGATTGGAAGGATGGCATATAGAGTGGATTTACCAGAGAGACTTAGTGGGGTACATGATGTATTCCATGTGTCACATTTGAGGAAGTGCCTACATGAGACCGCAGAGGTGGTAGAGCCGAGCTTACTTAAAGAAGTGGAGGTAGAGCGTGATGCAACTATTCGACGAGCTCCTACCCGCATCCTTGGGTCAGAGATTAGGAAGTTGAGGAACAGAGAGGTGCGGCTAGTCAAAGTGCAATGGGGAGGAGATGAGAGCAATGCTACCTGGGAGACAGAAGCGAAGATGCGTTCACTATACCCATTCCTTTTTGAGGGTATGTCTTTTAACTTCTCCTTTGTCGTTTGTCCAGTACTTATCTTATCTTTAGTATGTCCTCTCATTAGTACCTTTGACCTTTAGATAGGGTAAAACCTATGGTTGAAACATGTGTTTGAGACATGTTATGTTTGATGGATGCGAGTGGATGCAAGTGTTTGCTAGTGGTTGCTCGTGGATGCATATACACACACTCTAGGCACTAGATCCGCTCAATCACTTCATATTGCATATTGCATAAAATTGTGTGTAGGTAGCTATATTAATGGATGTATAATGGTTGTGCTATCATATGGATGATGCATTTTGGTGAATGATTGTGCACTCATGTGGAAATAGTATGTGTCGATAAGGTTCTTTCGCATACATATTGGATGCATGGCACTATCATGGTTTGCATTAAGGAGGTCAACTGAATCAGTAGACCGCCTGATTTTGCATTAGACAGGGAACATATACACACACTCTTTGCATATGTTCATACAGCATTAGAAACTCTAAGGACAATGGATGCCAGTGTTTGATGGTTTAGTGGATGGTTGTTGGGATGGTAGGATACATTCTTCTTGACTTAGAGATTTCGGGGACGAAATCCTTTAAGTAGGGGAGAATGTAACACCCCGTATGTTGAATAACTTGCTATAATATAAAACAGGGCAGAATTAAAATTAAAGATTTGAATCAAGGGAAACGGGTTATGCCATTGCGTTCGTTTCGGAAAAATACGCGAAATAGAGTCCGAGTTTTCGAAAATCGGAGCTCGTATGACCCCAATAAGGCCCAAAGAAGTTTTCAGAAATTTAAATTCAGATTTAAAAACAAAATATTCAATTTTCAGAAGTGGCGGGAAAAATCCCGCCAGACCCAGGGGGTCGACCTGGGGGTTGACTGGGGAGTCGACCTCCCCCCCAGGTCGACTGGGGAGTCGACCCTAGGGTCGACCTGGGAGTCGACCTCCCTGGTCGAGCCCAGGTGACCTGGGTGCATCAGCTTGTCTTTTGGGCTGTGTTTTAGTGGCTAGGACGTGATCTGACGGCTCTAATTTGATTTAGGGTTAATCTAATGGCCTAAAACACCTAACTACTCTATAAATACACCATAATACTACCCTAATTCATACTAAAAATAGAAACAATGTTGTCATGCCGTCAAAATGCAACTTGAAGGAGCCTCCATCAACTTGTAGAAGAAGATAACATCTTAAATTCAATCTCTAATCAACTCTAGCAACTTAATCTTCTTCTTAGGAGTGCTAATCAACAAGTTGTGAGTTTTCTATAGCCTTAATGACCAATTATTTAAATGATTATGATAAGATATAATGAGGTTATGGCTATGAATTTGGATCAATGCAAGTTATGCAAGTTGTATGCTATGTGTTAATGATGTTATGCATGTTATGCAAGTTGTATGCTATGTGTTAATGATGTTATGCATGTTATGCAAGTTATATGCTATGTATTTGTGATGTTATGCAAGTTATGCAAGTAATATGCTACATGTTTGAGATGTTATGCAAGTTATGCAAGCCATATGTTACATGTTCATGATGTTATGCAAGTTATGCAAGTCACATGTTACATGTTCATGATGTTATGCAAGTTATGCAAGGTATATGCCATATGATCATGATGTTATGCAAGTGTTCATGATGCTAGTTGCTATGATAAACATTGATCCACTATGACACCATGATTATGCAAGTTGGGTGTATGATGATATGCAAGTTCATGTATGATATGTATGCAAGTTTGGTGTATGATTATATGCAAGTTCACATATGACATGTTATGCAAGTATGGTGTTTTATTATATGCAAGTGACATGTGCAAGGTTACACCTTAGTATGATATGCATACATATGCAAGTTAACCCCTTTGTATGTCATACATACATATGCAAGTTTACCCCTTTGTATGACATAAATAACTTATGCAAGTTAACCTCCTTATGACATATGTGATTCATGCAAGTTTGGGTTGATTATTTATGCTAGTTGGGTTGATGCTATATGCATGTTGACACCTTTAAACCCATGTTGATGCTAATGTTATGCAAGTTGAACCCATAATATTTATGATGAATCTTCCCTTTTATGTCATGTTAGCGAATTACGTGGGGAACGATGGGGTTAATATACATGTTAATGAAATGGTGTGAGGTTGGTATGATTATGCATACCATAAAGTGATGGACATAATTGAGTTAATTATGTACATCGTTAAAATTGGAATTAATTAGGGAAATTAATTCGGGGGTGATTAATTAGGTGTAATTTATCGACTAAGACACGAGGTTGGACCCTTTTGTAGCGTAAGACTGCCCGGAACCGACCGACAAATCCAGCGGCTACAAATGATTGGCCCAATGTGAGAGGTCTTAGGCACAAACCAAATACGTGATAAGTGTATAGACACGAGGTTAGACTCGGTTATGGCGTAAGGCTGCCCGGACCCAACCGGCAAATCCAGCTGCCATAAAAGATAGTCTAATGTGAGAGGTTTTTACAACGGTTACGTTTTTAATCAATTAAGAAACACTTAACCAGATAAGCATGTAGTGGGCATGAGGGGTTAAGTGGGTGCCTTGGGTGGCTTGTGGAAAACAAGTAGGTGCCTTGGGTGGCACGAGGAAATCTAGTGGGTTGCCTTGGGTGGCAATAGAAAATACGATTAGATGACTTAACCAAGTGGAAACATGTAATTAAACATGATTAAAGGGTTAAGTGGGATGCACTAGATAAGTTGACAAGCTTAGGTGGTAGCTTGTGGGGCCCATTTCAACCAGTAACCCATATGTATCTTACTGGGCTCGACCCATGTCGAGGACGGGACACGCGTACTGGGCTTGATTATAAGAGGCCAAAACGGGGTAGCGGTGGCAACGCGAGTCCAACGGGTTTCATATGCGTGTGTGGACCCGGGCTGGTAGGTAAGACGTTGTTGCATCGTGTAGATATAAGTCGTGCACCATTTGTTGTATCGGGTTGCCACTTTGGGGAGTGATACACCCCACTGTGGGGCCAGCACGGGTATCTACGGTAAGGAGCCGATCGCTTGGGAGTAGTGGGTACACCTAGTGGAGATAGGGGCAGACGACACCTATGTAGTCAGCTAGGGGTACACGAAACTACTGGGTAAATTCTCTAAGTCCTTGGGTGGGATCAACCTTTAAGTAGGAATGACTGGTGTGGTGCAGTTAGTAATTATCCTTGGGTGGGTAGATGCGTCTTTACCGTTATCTTAGTTATCCTATGTCTAGTTGGCTACCTAGTGTAGTCATTTATCCCCAATCATCCCGTACCAAGTTTATATCATACCCTAATTACTTTAATGATTGTGTGGTTAAAGTTATAGGGCTCACTGAGACTTATGTCTGACCCCGTTGTTTTTATCTTTTTCCCCCTCAGGTCCTCAGGTTGGGCTTAGCACTAGTGGGCTTTGATCAGATTTCTTTATCTATCTTCTGGAGCTTGGACCGTGATGTAAAGCCCAGCTTATCTTTTCTTTTATGGCTATTGTTTATGTAGTGGGATTATGTACTTATGTTTTTATCAGGATGGATATTTAGTACTTGACTCTTTATGGTGTTGTAACTAAACATGTTTACCTTCTGCAGCTATGAAATGATGTTTTAGATTTTCAAGTATTTATATCTGTCTTGTTGTAATTTTTCTGTTCTATACTCACTTAAAATGCTCCACCGAAGTTAAGGCATTCCCATAGTGAGTGACCGTAGCGGGTGTGGGGTGTCACAGGGTCCTCCACATCTCCTTCATCATCACCATCATCTTTTAAGGCGTCTATCATCTCGCCATCGTGAGGAGCGTCAGTTTTACCCTTGTCTCCTTCATCCTTCTCCGCTGACTTTGTTTCGGCAGTGGTCCATAGGGCACGTCTGCCTTCTCGGCTGGTTCAGCACCTGCGGAATGAGAAGTAACAGTTATCAACTCGGGAGAAAATAAAGGGCCCTTCATTGATTGTCTGACTATGCGATGGAAAGTTGAAATAGCTTTGACGAATTGGGGTGAAAAGGTATAAATACCTTCTGACGATTTCTCAACCGGAGTAGCTGCCGTCTCTGAAGCCGATTCAGGAATAGGAGATAAAAGAGATGTCTGAGGGATCGCCGGATTTTCGGGGTCGTATTCCTCTACTTCAGGAGTTTTAGCGGCAGTGGAAGAAGAGCCAACCTCCAAGACGTCCTTTTGTTTAACCTTCCGCTTTTCCTCATTCGTGGCGGCAGCAATTAGGCGACGCCCCTCGGCTAGACTCGCCGACTCGTCATCTCGCAAGTACTTTTCCATAAGCTTGTCCTCGTCAATGGAATCTACCTTGAGTTCTTTTTTCTCCCATTCAACAATTTCGCT
The DNA here is from genome assembly GCA_030737875.1 of Allium sativum. Classification (NCBI taxonomy): domain Eukaryota; kingdom Viridiplantae; phylum Streptophyta; class Magnoliopsida; order Asparagales; family Amaryllidaceae; genus Allium; species Allium sativum. The sequence continues at coordinate 1,008,925,631 of CM060916.1, forward strand.
CCATACATGAACCAAGGTAGTCGGGTAATCATCGATCTAAGAGATGTTCCGGCAGCGGATTATATGTGCAAAAAATTCAATCAGTAATTCACCAAAGCCCTACACCTCCTCCTAGGCCTCCGCTAGCTGTTTGCGAGATTCTTCGGTCGATTTGATGACGCTTTCAACATTACCCTCCGCCAGGGCAGCCCTGTTTTCGGCCTCCATCAACTTGGAAGCCAAGTCAGCATTTTTCTTTTCCAGTTCGGCATTCTTCTTCGCCAACTCGGCCTTTTCTCGCTCAAGGTCAGCATAAGCGAGTTGCATTTTGGCAGCATCTGACTTGGCATCCTCCGCTTGCTTTTTCAGCTCCGAGCGCTCTTGAGTATTGGACTCAAGCAAGTCATGATAGCGTTTTTGTAAATCTTCAAATTGTTGCTTGAAGCTGGCAGCGTCCCGTTGAGCAACAACAAGTTGAGCCTGTGTATCCTCGAGGTCTTTTCCTAAATTTTTTAAGGCCCTTGCATCATCCTCTGCGGTCTTCTGCATCGAGTTAGTATTCGTGATTAAAGTTCGGATGATTCTGGAAAGGTTGCGCGAATACTTGAACATCTCTGAATATTGTTTCTCGACCGCGTCTATTTTTGCTTTGGCCTCATCTGCCCACCTCAAAGAAATAGGCTCAAGAGCAGGCAAAAAAGTCAAGTTTTCAAAGTAGTGATTAGGAAATTGCTCCTCCAGATACGCCCGCTTAACTGCAGTTTCAGCATCCAACGGTGGAGGTGCAGGGAATGTCAGCTCGGTATCCCTATGCGTGGAGGGCTCAATGGCCTCCTCATCCCTTTTAGGTCGTTTAGCGGGACCCTTGCGCTTGCTTCGCGATTCGGTATCTCTTGGCGAGCTCCTCTCCCTACTGCGCTTTTCTTGAGAAGAAGTTGAGTCTTTTGATTGCGGCCTGTCATCTTCTCGACGACCTTGGTAGCCCTTATATCGCTCTGGATCTGACCGGACGGGAGAGCGAGAGTGCGAGGACCGCAAATGATAAGAATCATAGGGCCTTCTGTCCTCCCTACCGCGATCTTCACGACGATCATACTCAACATCGTGAGGGGGTCTGGTCATGCTGCGACGTAGCTTTTTGATATCATAGTAAGCACGAGACATTGTACCTGCACAATAACGCAAGTGGAATTCAAAATCAGTATTCTCATAAGACGTAAGTGCTGTGAAGTGGGGTGCGATTGTGTTCAGTGCATCCTAAGCGGTGTCCCCCCTCCGACAAACCAGAGTCTGAAGCTGAGCCAGTGCGAGAGGGCTCTTTGGCCTTAACAGGAGTGGCTTCCTCCGAAGAAGTAAAAACAAAAGGATTTGTGCCAAAATCCTCGGAAGTGTGAATAGTATCAGGAAGAGGGAGATCTCCCAAGCCCTGAAATGTAGGATCATCAACAGTAGGGGCATCTCTTTGGGAAGTGTCTGTTGGCTGATCTTCAGGAGATGGTGATTTCTCAGGAGAAACCACATCCCCAGGAGTGATGTACCCCTCTCGGTGCTTCTCAGGTAAATTAGCCAAATCATCATCTTGAGTCGAACTTGGAGAAGGCGAAGTTTGAAGTGGCACGGTGGGACCTTTCGAGCTCTCACCCATTTCTAGAATTACATTCACCGGAGGGATATACACATATGGACCTGGCCCATGACCTATACTACGGGTAATGGATAGCAGCCTGTGGTGATGGAGATATTCGTCCTTAAGGACTTCATCGATAGTTAAAAACTTTTGATCACCATTAAGGAGTTGGTGCATATGATCAAAGAACACTTGGCTCGATATCTATTTTGGATTGTCAACTGCAAACAAAAAGAAAACGGATTAGTATGGCGGCGTGGACATTCAGAGTCGAGGTTTAGAAAATCAGTGCCTTACTCGATTTTGTCCATCTCCTAGCACACCACGGCTGTTGCCTTATATAAAACCATTCCAACTTGGAGTCGCCGGCCTTGCTACTGAAGGGCGCTGAAATTATCTTTCTTTTTGGGACAGACTCGAAGTAAGAGAAAGAAGGAGTTTCTCAAGTCCGGTGCTTAAAGTTATAGAAGAATTGAACGTCATCAAAAGTGAGCTCTATGCCTAGGATCTCACGGTATGCTACATATAAGGTATGCAGGTAAGCATAAGAGTTGGGATGCAGCTGCATGGGGGCAATCCGCATTTGTCTTAGAAAATCGACGATTAAAGGAGAAAATGGAGGGATAGCCCCAACCATGCACATTAATCGGGTGATAGCCATAAATCCCTCTGGAGGATTATGAGGACGATCGGTTTTAGACGGCACCAGAGTATCTTTTTTATGTATCCCATACTTCAAACATATTCGAAGGAGCCTGTCATAGTCAATTGTCGATTCAACAAAATCTTGAGGTGATTCTAATATGACGGCAGATTCAAATTCGTCAGGAGCTCGGGTATCTCCAACCCCTCCTTCCTCTTCATAACCCAGAGAAACTTCACTGTCAGAAGATGTGCTCCGCTGCTATGCGCCCCCACTTCATAATCCGATCCCTCATCACCCCATTTAGGGTCTGAGGAAGATGATATGTCATCAAGAGTAATTTTGTCGGATATCCCTGGGATCTCTTTCTTTTCTGCCAGTCTAGAAGAATGTCTTTTGGCCATGATCACTAAACTATCGAAGAAGTAATAACAGAAGTTAGAGTAAATTAGCCCGTGTCCCCCCTGTGCACATGTGTGAACTAAAGTGTGTACGGTGTGTGCAGAAAATGTAAAGTTAACATTTGAGAGTGTAATACAAAATCTGGGCAAAGTAATGATGTTAAGAACAGTTCTCGATGTTCGTTTTGTTCACAAGGCCATATCCTAACTGTCCATTAAGTTGAAAGTTATGTACAGCATTGATTAAGTTAGTTGAATAAACTCTTGTGCGTGGAGATGAACCATTTCGGTTCGGTTCGGATGTGTATATCAGGTTTAGATCGGATAGGCAAGGTCATGTGTCGGTTTAAAGCAGAGGCTCACACTCAATGAGTCATATCCGGATCGGTTCGGGGGTTGACTTTCGGAGCGGATCGGATTGACCTGAACAATCCTGTCTTCTTCCCCCTTTTTGTTGTCTTTTGCTCCGACCCGACCCGGCCGGGAAGGCTTTGATTACCTTATACACTTTTTTCCCGATCCGATCCGATTATGTGAGCTCCTCTCCTTTCCCAACGTTATGACTTTTTCTTCCCTCGATTCGATCCTAGCTTTCTTCCTTCCCTTCTTCTTCTCCATTTTCCATTTTGTACAACCAGCACTGAATCCATTCACGATCAAAAAATCCAGTTAAGACTTAGCACCCATACGCTACAGAGTCCAATGATTAAACGAAACCCCATCTCCTGACGCCTCGAGGTGGCGACAGAATCACCAGCAACCATGGCGACGAAAGGGGGAACTTTGGCGTCGAGGCCGAGCAGAGGTCATGACCAAATAACTTGATTTGACTGCAAATTTCAATTAAAATCAATTATTACAAGGATGTTTGGAGTGTTAAACCTACTTACGAGCTTATTTGAAGATTAACAAGAAGCATCTGGGGGTTTCAAGAGCTAGGGTTCAATGTAGAGTTTGATAAGCGCCGGCGATAAAGGAAACGAGAAAAAGAAAGAGAAGGATTGTTGGGTTTGTATATAAAGTTAGAGTGGCTCCTCATATTCCGGGCCCAAAATTCCGTCCGAACCAGAATCAAAGCTCCTGTGAACATATCAGACCCATCGGCTCAGTGGTGATGGATTAAAGGAAAAGCCATTCAGACCAACGAGGCTTTCCTCTGTGGCCTCAACCCGTTCGGATCAAAAATTAAACCCATGAAAGTATTCTAGCTTGTTAATTCTATATCAGGCAAGACGAGGTAAAATCTGTTCGGGTCGGATTCCGAACCGAATAAAGTTTTATATGTTGGCTCAACACACAAGTCAAATTCAAAAGAAGGTAAAGAAAAATGATTACCTGGAAGGATCACTGGACATCAAGAAGAATTCTCAAACTTGCCAAAGAATGAAGAAAATAATCCACACGCTGCGTAATGTATATATAGACATCGGGAGATGCGACTTCCTGGAGTAGCATATCCCTACACAATCAATAGAAATGACTTCTCAACGATTCAAATTCAAAGACTAGCGAACAGACAACATCAAAGCATGCTCTGTCTTCAACAGAAGCATCCTTTGAGGGGACAAAATGTTAGCCTACTTTGTAAACTAGGCTATACAAGTCAAGAAGTCAGAAGATTAAGTAAACAGAAGACACTCTGTTACACATCCGGTTCGGATCGGAGTTACAGAGGTAAGAACAGAAGCATCACAAAGATGAAAGATCAAACCGGATCGGATCGGGGGTAATCAAAGAAAAGCAAAGCGAGACAAAGTGAGGAAGGTAAGATTCAAGCCGGATCAGATCGGATGGTATGATCCGATCCGAACCCCATGTTGTTAGCTTATCCGATCCGAAGCCTATTCTGTTACCCTATCCGATCCGAACCCAGTTCACCCTGCTACTCCGCACCATGATCTCCTGAATATCCGGAGAAGTTACACCCACTTTTTACCCACGATGGCCACTCACCTGATGTGATGGCAACACCAGAACTCATCCGATCCCGAAAGTCATGGAATGGAGGACACGTGCACCCGATCCTAACCGAATTCTGGAGAGGTTTCCATCTATAAATAGACCCCCAAGGGTCATTTGAAAGGATCTTTTGGCACTCTTAGAGTTCAAACATAAAAGAGAACTGAATTCCAGCACTCCAAACAATCCAAAATCATCATTCAAAGTGCATGTTGAGATAGTTGAGTGAATGTATATGAAAAGTGAGTGAAATTGAGTGAATATCCCATTGTATTTTCATCTACATCATCAAGCAAAGAGATTATAAAGTGGACGTAGGCTTTTCAACGCCGAATCACTATAAATCCTGTGTCTCTTTTTTATTTTCGATCTCATTTTATTTTAATTTTAGTCAATTTGGGTGTTAGAACCACTTTTTGGTCTAACATTATCCAAGTTTTAATTCATTTAAACCTCTTGTTCAAATCTTTCTTTGAAAACCATTGCAAAAGATTTTGTATTATCTTTAAACAATCTTAAACCAAATTAAGGTTTATCAAACTAGTCGGGATTATCGAGCCTTACCGAAGTAATCATTTATTTTATTTTCCAATCCCAACCTATTCATCCCATTGAGCAAAACTGGTAGTACTCCATATCTAACACCCACCATGTTATCGGTAAAATTAATTACCTTTCATGTTTCAAATCTACTTAAAGATTCATTAAAATGCCAACTTGGTTTTAATCTCAAAAATCATTACTTAATGATTATTCGACCTTTTAGGAAATTAATCATGTCTTTAACTGGGTTAAAGAACCAATGTCACTTAAATTCCAGCTCACGATAAACCCAAAACCAACTTTCATTTAATTCCAATTTATATTTATAAACTGGAAATTTTCATTAATCTTAATTAAAAGATTGATTCTCAACTGGGTTTAAGAACAGTGTCATTGAAGACACCATTTACGACAAACGCAAAATCCAATTTGATATTAACTACAAGGCTCTAAATAGAAATAATATCGACTTATTCAATATCAAAATCTGAAACTAAAAATATCGTATTGAGAATAAAGATACCTATATCTTACAAATTCCTCCACAATATCCATATAATCACGGAATCCAATATCAAAATATTCCGAAGATTATTTCCATTCAAATCCTTTCCAATTCATACGTTGGAAAATTCTGGTTATATTAAAACCATATAATTTCTTTTAGTCCTTTAGTCAAGTTGATAAACAACTTATTTATATAAAAATATATTTTATCTTTACAAACTTGAAATATTTCATCCAAAATCATTTCAAATTACTTATTATGATTTTACATAATTTATTCGTATGTTTAATAATTTTATTAAGGCCCTTACAGTCGGTTTCCAATATCGGCCACCGAACTGCATCCATAGCGACCTTTTCCAAAACTGATTTAAACATATCTTAAAATCTAGCAGTTAGATTTCAAATCGCTTATTATCATTCGAAATCTCTTTTCGATACGAACCCAATGGTTCCGGTTTTAGGAGAACCCGACGGTCAGATCTCCCCTTAAGTCCATTCAAAGTCAATGGTCGAAATTCGCGAACGGTCGCTGCACGAAACATTCTATTCAGGCCATATAAATATATAATATACTTCCTTGATTTCCATTGAAACGTATTTTATAAAACGCTTATAATTTCGTTCTAATAACGATTCCAACTTCCATTTCAATTTTAAATCAAAATTGAATATTGCATTTTGTTATGATTTCAAAAGGATAATATTTTCATAACGTAATATTTTGAAATCAATTCTTCTCGATATCAATTTTAAAATGAATAAAATCGATAGAAAATTTCGTTCGAGTTAAATGGCATATATCTACTTAACTCGGCTTCATATTCATTTCAGTTATGAATATTTCAATATTTTCATGTCCATCCAAAATCAGACATCAAAATCATATTTGATTCTTCATCGAATATTATTTTAAAATACTCGTTATTTCTGAACTCGAATCAGACTCAATCAATTACTATACAATTTTATTTATATGGATTCTATACATCGCATGTATTCAAAAATAGTGATAAACAACTATCAAACATTTCATTCACATCCAGAGTGCAATTTACAACTGTATAAGCATTAAATAATTAAGTAATGCTTATAACAGTCTATCCATCAATTGGTTGACATACAATTAAATCCAAGGGAGATGTGAATTAATTATCATCCCCAGACCCATGTGGAGTTTTCAACCATCAACAATTATTTAATGAATCATTACCCACATAAAATGCATACACCATAATCATAAATAAATACTCAACTATCCAATGTCATTTACGGCGCCACAAGTGACCATCCACGGAGTATGAAATGCGAGTGTCGCATATTCATATAATGCTTCTAATGCAAATGATTTGGGAATAGTTCATGTGTTGAACCCCAAAAAGGGGTAATATAACTACTTGATGCAATTTCTAACTTGCAACTTAAAATGAATAACTAACTAGCTACTCTAATATACTAGTTTAAGATAGAAGTTCTCATCAAAAAATTTGATCGTTAAAATAACAATCGCTTTTGAGTTAAATTAAACGCGGGTTTACTTAACCCAAATTTCCAGCTAGCTCCAAATCCAACCAAATTAGTTTCATTGCGAAGCTCTTATCGATACGGTTCCAACTCATCTTGAATCGCCTAATTTCGAGTTCGTATGAAAAAGTTATGACCTTTACAAGTTCGCATATATACGTTAACCAAACACTTAGCAACATATCTTTGATTTTAACTACACAAAATATATAAACTAAATGATAAATCTCACCCTGAGCATCCAACACCTCGACACTTCACCGTATAAACCCCACGCACTTGCTACGAGCCATAGATCTTGCATTTTCAATCCAAATCAACTCAACACTTCTCGCACACACTCAAACACTCACTAACACAAAACATACAAGCTAAAGGCGGGATTTTTATAGGTGTTTGAGCTTCTGGAGCCCACAGGCTTGCTGTCCAGAGTGGTACAGCGGAGAGGGACGACATGGCGATGGGTTTGGGTGGTGTCCTAGCTATGTGGGGGCCACACGAGGTGGTTGGTGGTGGTAGAATATAATTTAGGTGCTAAAAGAGGGTCCTTTTTCAACTTGGAAGAGAATGGAGTTTTCGACAAAGGGAATGAGGAGACCAGCGGGCGCCAGACCTGGGAGGTGCGCCAATACCTGCTGACTTGGCAGGAAGGAGCTTAAGCTGGTGGGTCCCCTAGGGCAGTGGTGGGGAGAGATTCAAGGAGGAGGGTTTCCATTTTTAATCTTTTGGAAGCTTTAAGCTTAGTTTTGGAAAATGGATGAAACCATTAAGCTAATCAAGCTTACTTAGTCACCCATCATGTCATGGAAGCTTCATTTAGGGAGAGCATGACAAGTGGAGGGGAGAGGGAGTTGCTTGTCTAATTTTAACCAGGGTAACACTATTCATGAATTGACTAGTTTTGACAATGCATTAATTCTACGTTGCAAACTTCATTCCAATCTCACGGTCACATGTTAAATCAAAAAATTACGAACTTTTGAATCTTGCTACATTATAGAACAACGGTTCCAACGAACCTAATTGCATCGAATTTGGAGACCGTTTGAAAAATGGCCTTATTTTCAGCTTAAACTGAAAACTGACTGAATTTTTAGCTTACGATTATTTATCGTTCTCTCACATACGAACTCCGTTTGACTTGAAAATTGGAATCCTAACATATTTTGACATTTTGGATCATACAAAAATGGTTTAGTCGAATTCTGAGACTGTTAGAAAATTGGTTATTTTATCAACGATCGATATAACTTTAAAAATATCAGTTTTTATATTTGTACTTATAAATCGAATTAATAATTTTACTGAGCTTGTTTTAAGTCAAATAAAATATAAAAAATAATTTTAAAATTATTCTCAATTTTTATAAAGCAGAAATTATCAATTTATATTCAAAATTCAATAAAATAGATTAAATTAAATTTTAGAATTGGTTCTGAAATTCCGGGTTGTTACATAATGTTTAAGGATTTAATAACTTATATGACTTTATTTGATTAGCCAAATTATATGTATATACATTATATATACGGATCACAAAGATACATTCCATGTTCACGCCATCAAAGCTATTGAATAGTTAAGACATATAGTAATGCTTTCAGTTTAGCTTATAGTTTGGAAACTTACAACAACACAGTTTAGGACTGAGTAACATGACCAGTATAGAATAAACGCAATACATCTCTAAAACGCTATATATTTTGTATATGACATATATTGAAAGGTTTGAATTCACATGATTGTTCAATTGTAAATGATTATATGTAAGTGTTTAATTATAGTTGTTTTGCTTGAATAAAATTAATCCTGACTCGAGTGTTTTGGTTTTTAAATGAAATGCTCGGGTCAGACCGAGTATTTCAGCGTAGGATTTGCCGCTGACGAAGTTGAAGATTCAAGAAGACCGCTTCTCGTCCATTTATTTGAAAAAAGTTATAATTCATTTTTTTATATATAAGCTTCCGCTATATATAAAAAATAATTATAAACTCTAATATTTTGTATAAAATTATTTCGTTGTGAGATATTGTAGTTTATTTATTATGTGATTTTTTTTGTTGATTCTGTTAAACTGTGACGACCGCCCACAACCCCTGCACTTAACAAGAGGAATAATGCATTGGAAGGTGTGTCAGGAAGCTATGGACGATCATCAGTGTAGGTAAACGCAATACCGAACCTGTCATATTACTCACATCGAAAGGATAAAATATAATAGAACATATACCATAGGCAGTAATAGTAAAGGATAATTGCACAAAAATTTAAACTTCCACAACATTAAGGAAATATCCACTACATCTTAGGATCACATTAGTAAATGTCTGTACAAATTGCCTCACTACAACACTCCAGAAAACATGACAGCGAAAACAAAGAACTAGATAGTAGTAAAGATAATATGTTAGCCTCCTGCTTGCCTTCGCACAACAGCATCGTCCTCACTAATCACCTTTCACCTGCCACCTAGTCTGCCCATCCACAACCGGATGAACAGCGCAAGGTAATAAGAGGGAAACATAAAACCTTGAGTTAGACAATAGTCTTAGTGAGCAATAAAACAGCTAACAAACATCAACAATAAAGTATATGAGAATGGATAGATAAACATACTAATCTACCCACAACACCAGAGAAGAACCAAAACCTATCTTCTCCACATCGGATAATGATAGCCTTTACAACAACATTTCAACCATACGTCAATGGTAACCAGAACACCTATTCAATCATGGAAAAGAACTCATGACATCCAAATTATATATCTTATGTAAACCATCCTAATCGAACTCAACATCCCTCAAGCACAAGCCCCAGAGGCCTAAACCAATATCAGACAAGCACCCAAGGAACATCTCATTCGACGTTGGACAGTATACAAGAGATGGTTCAGACAAAGCAACCAATCATCCATGACAGACTTTGGCTATTACCGCCAATCATGCTTCGAAACCATCGTTAATAATATGACGGCTAACCTTGCCACATGCCAAGCGCTAATGGTAACCCCTGTTCTAACAGAATCTCCATACGCCTTTCAATGATACGTACCTAGGCCTTTCAATGATACCCAGGGTACTCGACCTACAACCAGTCTTTCAGACGTCTCTGTTGTACCTCTTCTTCGAGCCTGTTAAACCTATGACAATGATAATCTCTCGGCCTTCAGTATCTCTAGCCTTTCTTCCTGACGGCTATTCTTAGATTGAGCAACCTTCTCGAGTAGCCATTATCCATCAACTCAAAACACCCTTGCGTTATCTTCACATTCGTTGCTCTTCAACGATCAACGAACGTCTCACACCACTTCAAAAATCCCCCCTTGAACTCGTGTCGAAGCTATAACCATTGTCGACTCAAAAACAAGCTTCATTCAGTCGACATTCTTTAGCTCTTGAACCCCTTAGATCTTACTCCTTAGGTCTTGCTCCTAAGGTCTTGCCCCTTAGGTCTTAAAACGACCCAAAGCCTGGAAAATGACCCAAAGCCTGAAAAAACGACCCAAAGCCTGATCTGACCAAAACAACTTCAAACTTGACCAAACCTTCACCAAAAGACAACAATGATTCAAACGACTCATCCAATTCAATCATAAGCACTTTATGAAACCATTCACAACATCAAAATGACAGCTATTCGTCATAATCATATGAAATTCACCTCAAATCATGCTAAATCTACGAATGAATAAATTAATGGGTCTAACTTGCGTAAACATATGAATGAACATAGAAATTACCGGTTTTAGGTTGCTAGATTGGATCCTATGGTGATTCATATGAAAATATACATACCATGATGTAGATTTAGGTGAAAACAACTCTAAATGATGAAAAGTAAGATCAAACACCCATATACTTGATTGAATCCGCGTGAGAGATGCATATCACTCACTAGTCCTCCGATCTAGCTTAGAAATGAAGAAATATGAATCTGAACAACGAAGAGCTTGCTTCAATCCACTCGATTTGATGAAATCTCACTTGAAACGGTGTAGAAATAGCCTCACATGGTGTAGATCTTCGATTCTCTAAGCTTTAATGGTAGAAAGGAGGAAGGAATGGAGAAATGGAGGATCCCTTGGCTCTTACAAATGAGAGAATGGAGAAAGTAAACTCTTTCCCATGCCTCTTATCCCTTATTTATAGCCTTCCACCAGCCCACTAGTGGGCCTCTCCAAATCAGCCCGTTATGGCTTACCAAACATGGACAACCAACTGTTAAACCTTAAAACAGCGATTTCTCCCAAACCTTTGAACCAAAACTTTAATGTAACTACTCTACGGAATGGCAATCATCATTTCCTTTCCAATAGCACAGGTCTTACCACCTGATTCGACCTGAGTCAAAAGTTATGCCCTGTACAAGACCGACATGGGAAGAATGGTCACAAACAAAATTGGTAAAAATTATGGACGTGTCTCACATCCACATAAGCACATATTAAAATATGATAATGATCCAACCCTTAGGGAATAGAATAAAAATATTTTGCAATCCTCCGATACGTAAAATGCGGGCTACTACATTTTTCCCTCCTTAGGAATTTCGCCCCCGAAATTCCAACAAACACAAGCAACCACAAAAATCCCGCATGCCTATCATTCATTAGCAGCCAATTCTATCACCCAAACTAGCAGTCATCAAGCCATGCATTCGTAGCATTATCCTAGCATGCTGAATTCTAAAAACATAATAGTGCAAGTTACAATGATGTAAGGTGACACGATACCAATGGGTCATACCGACGAAGAGTTCTGGATGGGTCGCCTTCATGCTATCTTCCGTCTCCCATGTACAATCGTCGTCCTCCTCACTCCATTATACCTTGACTAGCTTAATCGTCTTCCTTCTAAGCAGTTTCATGTCATTCCCCACAACACGAAGCGGCTTACAAGGTCTTGCAACTTCGACCTCTACTTCTAGGTCTTCGTACTGCTCTGGAAGCACCACCACTTTCAAATCATGCACGAACTTCTATAGAAACGACACATGGAAAACATTATGCACACTCGACGTCTTCTCGGGTAATTCCAATCTATACGTGAGCTTTCATATTCGCTCGACTATCGGAAATGGTCCAACAATCTAGGAGCCAACTTTCCTTTACTTCCTAATCGAACCACATGCTTCAATGGAGAAATTTTCACGAAAACCATGTCGCCTACGTTGAATTCCAAATCTTTTCGATGCTTGTCAGCATAACTCTTCTGGCGATCTTGGGCTGCCTTCATTCATTGTCGACTCGATACAATCTGTGGTTTCTCTTATCATCTCTGGCCCAGTATCAACTTATCTCCAGTCTCTAACCAACAAGCTAGAAAATTGCACGACCTTCCATACAACGCCACATATGGTGCCATCCCAATGCTCGATTGGTAACTATTGTTATATGCAGAATCAACTAGATGTAGATGGTCTTTCCACGATCCTCCGAAGTCTAACACACAAGCCCTTAGGAGATCTTCTAAAACTCAATTGACTTTCTCGGTCTGACTATCAGTTTGGGGATGATAAGCCGTACTTAAACATAACTCGGTTCCCAAATATTCTTGCAAACTTTTCCAAAATCCACTCGTAAACAATGGATATCGGTCACTCACTATACTCTTTGGGATATCATGGAATCGAACTATCCATTTCACATAAAGTTTAGCCAATTTCAATGCTGTCCTATTCAATCTGACAGGAATGAACCTTGACTTTTGGTCAAGCAATCCACAATGATCCAAATTCCTTCTTTTCATGCCCTCGTCCTAGGTAGTCCGTCGATAAAGTCCATCAATATTTGTTCCCACTTCCATGTAGGAACTTCCAATGGCTGAAGAAATCCACTCGGCTTCTCCTGTTCAGATTTCACCAACTAACAATTCATGCATTTGGAAATAAACTTTCCAATATCACGCTTCATCCCTTCCCAGTAGTATACTCGCTTCATGTCTTGATATATCTTATTACCACTGGGATGAATCGTCAATTTCGAGTGATGACATTCTCTCAGAACATCATCTCTCAATCCGTCGATCTAAGAAACTACTAATCGCCTTTGCTTTCGAAGCCAACCTTCTCGATCAACTTCGAACTCTTTACTTCTAGTTCCAGCTTCTGGACAAATGCGATAAGCTTTGCATCTCGCCAATCCTTTCGATGAGAGTAGGATTTATCGATAAGCTTGCCAACGTTTCAGGTTCCAATTTACACCTTGGCCTGAAATCAAACCCCACCAAGTATTTAAGGCTTTTCCATTCAGAAAACATCGCTCCCAAACTTGTGTGTCTTAGACTCAACGCATCTACTACCGCGTTGCCTTTGCCAGGAGTATAGGTTATACCAAAATCATATGACGCCAGAAACTCTAGCCACCTTTGCTGCCGAAGATTCAAATCCTTTTGGGAGAACAGATACTTCAGCGACACTCTAAATCATGAGTTGGATAATTCTTTTGATGCGGCTTCAGCTGTCGACTCGTGTAGGGCATAACCTTATCCTTCTACACTGCTCCAAGTCCAGTACAACATGCATAAGTGTATAACACCATCTCTTCATTCGCACTTGGAATGGTCAACATAGGAGCACTCGTCAGTTTCTCATTCAGGATCCTAAACCTTGTTCACACTTCGCATCCCATGTGAACACTTGGTTCTTCTTCGTTAATCCTATCTACGATGCCTTTATCTTGAAGAAATCTTTGATAAACCGCCGGTAATAACCAGCCAACTCAAGGAAACTCCGAACATCTGTTGCATTCTTTTGTCTATCTCGGTCCTGGATCGCTTCCACTTTAGCGGGTCAACCGCTGTCCCATTTCTGGAAACCACATGGCCTAAGAACCTCACTTCATTTTCCCAGAAGTGACACTTTGAAAACTTAGCTTTCAGCTGATGCTTTCAAAAGATTTCCAACACAACTCTCAAGTGCGTCTTGTGCTCTTCCCCATTCCGAGAGTAAACCAGAATTTCATCCACAAACACAAGCACAAACTTGTTCAACTGATCTCTGAAAATCCTATTCATAAGATCCACGAAATACGCTGGTGCGTTAGTCAACCCGAAAGACATCACCGACCATTCTAAGAAACCAGATGGTGTCCTAAAAGCAGTCTTTGGCATACCATCCTTAGCCACCCTCAACTGGTGAAATCCCATTGCCAAATCCATCTGAGAAAACACTCTGGCCTCGTGAAGCTGATCGAACAAGTCATCTATCCTGGGTAACGGATACTTGTTCTTCTTAGTCACCTTGTTCAGCTCACGATAATCCACACACAATCTTAACGAACCACCTGGCTTGGTTGCAAACACGACTGGTGCACCGCATTCGGAAACACTTCTCCGAATGAATCCATTTCTTAGAAGGTCACGAACTTGCACCTCCAACTCCTGATGTTCCTTAGGCGCCATTCACCTAAGAGGCATAATGATTGGTCTAGCACCCTCGACCAAATCAAACCTAAACTCGATCTCACGATGCGAAGGCAATCCTTTGACCTCGTTAAAACAACCTCATGCTCATTTGCGATTAACATAGATGACAAGTCTTCTTGTGGAATCACAAGCGAGTACAAATAGCTAACGAAGACACCATCTTCGCGCTTACACCATATCAACACTTTTTACCCTTCCACATCCTCAACTCTCACCTCTAGCTTCTCGAAATTCACCTTTGCCGCGTAGCTCTTGAGCCAATCCATGCCCAAGATGATCCCAAACCGGCGAAGTTAAGAACAAAGCAATCACACACAAAGGAGCAACCATGACTCGAGAACACTAGACCATGACATATCATGCAAAGATTGGACGAACCCCCGACTGGATTAGTCACTACGAAGGGTCTATCACAAATCTCGGGTTTCAAACCCCAGCAACAAATAAGCTCATTACAAATGAATGAATGCAATGCTCCAGTATCAAAAATTACACGAACTGAAACACCATTAACAGAAAGAGTACCCTGCACCACGACACCCTTTCCCTTTTCCTCTGTAGTAGGAGCTCTTGAAGAAGTTGGAACAACATCCAAAGCATATGCCTTCACAATCTGCTTGCCCCTAGCTGATTCTGGACAGTCTTTCTTCTCATGCCCAGGCTTCCCACACTTTAAGCACTTCTTCTCATCTTTAGGATTCTTGCACTCATTAGAAAAATGGCCTTTCAATTGGCAATTAAACCAAACCACGTCACTATTAGGATTTTTTGGCCATCCTTTCCTTTCTGTTGTTGCTGCTTTCTCTTCTTATTATTACCACCCTGTTGGGGTGTCTGAACCTCTTTGGTTGCAGCGACAACATCTGCCTCCTAAGGAAACAAGCACTCATGACGAATAGCCTTTTCCACAATCTACTCGAACGAATCGTCAAGACGATCCACCAACGACCTTCCAATATAGGTATCCGGACCCATAACGAACTTCTCATTCTTCTAATAAGGTATATCAATGTATGAACGAGCATATTTGGACATGGCCTCGAAATCAGAAATGTAATCTAGCACTGATCTTCCATTCTGCTTCAGCTCTACGAATTTCTTGAAGAGAACGGATATCTGAGCCATGGAAATGAATTTTTCTTCAAACTTAGCTTGGAGTTGCTCCAATGAAATCTCTTCCTCTGGAGTTTCAAGTGCGACTGAATTCCACCATTCCATGGCCCTGCCTTGCAGTTGCCTTGACGTAAGTTTCCTCTTGGTTGCACCATCCAAACTCAAGTCTCCAAAGATATGAACACAAGAATCGATCCACCTCTGAACCTCTTCAGCTGGCTCGGTCCCTTTGAATTGTTTTCCTCCTAGAGATATATAATCCTTGCATAGCTTTGCAAAGTCCACAACCCTAGGCAATTGTACTCCTACGTCTACCGTAGCTGCAACTGGAGCGGGGACCCTTCGCATGAATGCCTCCATCATGGCTACAAACATGGTAGTGTAGTCTGGTTCACCGCCATTCCTCCCTCCAGCATTAGCTTCCCTAGTAGTGTGTCCTGATGTTCGTCTACTCATTCTAAATCTGCAATTTAGAATAATTAGCCACTTCCAAGAAAACTGCTAAAAGAGAACAAAAACTACTACTATATATGCAAATATATATAGTAAGCATCCAACTGAAATCTACAAGTACATCTCTAATACGTGATTACATCTTCGAACTTTGGCCAAAATCGTTGACCATAGCTCTGATATCAAATGTGACGACCGCCCACAACCCCTGCACTTAACAAGAGGAATAATGCGCTAGAAGGCATGCCAGGCAGCTATAGACGATCATCAGAGTAGGTAAACACAATACGGAATCTGTCGTACTACTCACAGCTCAAGGATAAAATATAATAGAACATATACAACTGGTAGTAACAGTAAAGGATAATTGCACAGAAAATTAAAATTCCACATCATCAAGGAAATATCCACTACATCTTAGGATCACATCAGTAAATGTCTGTACAAATAGCCTCACTACAACACTCCAGAAAACATGACAACGGAAACAAAGATACTAGATAGTAGTAAAGATAATACGCTAGCCTACTGCTCGCCCTTGCACAGCAGCATCGTCCTCACTAATTACCTGCCACCTAGTCTGCCTATTCACAACCGGATGAACAGCCCAAGGTAATAAGAGGGAAACATAAAACCTTGAGTCAGACAATAGTCTTAGTGAGCGAAAAAATAGCTTACAAGCATCAACAATAAAGTATATGAGAATGGATATATAAACATACTAATCTACCCACAACACCAGAGAAGAACCCAACCCTATCTTCCCACATCGTACAATGATAGCCTTTACAACAACATTTCAACCGTACGTCCACGGAAACCAGAACACCCATTTAATCATGGCAAAACACTCATGACATCCAAATTATATATCTTATGTAAACCAGCCTAATCGAACTCAAAATCCCTCAAGCACAAGCCCCCGAGGCCTAAACCAATATCAGACAAGCACCCAAGGAACATCTCATTTGACGTTGGACAATCTACAAGAGATGGTTCAGGCAAAGCAACCAATCATCCATGACAGACTCTGGCTATCACTGCCAATCCATCTTCGAAACCATCGTTAATCGTATGATGGCCAACCCTGCCACATGCCAAGGGCTAATGGTAACCTCGGTTCTAACAGAACCTCCATATGCCTTTCAACGATACGTACCTAGGCCTTTCAACGATACCCATGGTACTCGACCTACAATCGGTCTTTTAGACGTCTCTATTGTACCCCTGCTTCGAGCCTGTTAGAACCTGCGACAATGATAATCTCTCGGCCTTCAGTATCTCTAATCGTCCTTCCTAACGACTATCCTTAGCTTGAGCAACCTTCTCGAGCAACCATTATCCATCATCTCAAAACACCCTTGAGTTATCTTCACATTCGTTGCTTTTCAACGATCAACGAACGTCTCGCACAACTTCGAACATTCACCCTTGAACTCGTTTCGAAACTATAACCATTATCGACTCAAAAAAAAGCTTCATTTAGTCGACATTCTTTAGCTCTTGAACCCTTTAGATCTTACTCCTTAGGTCTTTCCCCTTTGGTCTTGGTCCTTAGGTCTTGCCCCTTAGGTCTTAAAATGACCCAAAGCCAGGAAAAACGACCCAAAGCCAAGAAAAAAGACCCAGTGCCTGGAAAAATGACCCAAAGCTAGGAAAAATGACCCAAAGCCTGGAAAAACAACCCAAAGCCAAGAAAAATGACTCAAAACCTGGAAAAACGACCCAAAGCCTGATCTGACCTAAATAGCTCCAAACTTGACCAAATCTTCACTAAACGACAACAACGATTCAAATGACTCATCCAAATCATCCAATTTAATCATAAGCACTTTATGAAACCATTCACAACATCAAAATGACAACTATTCATCATAATCATATGAAGTTCACCTCAAATCATGTTAAATCTATGAATGAACAAATTAATGGATCTAATTTGCATAAACATATGAATGAACGTAGAAATTACCAGTTTTAGGTTGCTAGATTGGATCCTATGGTGATTCATATGAAAATATACTTACCACGATGTAGATCTAGGTGAAAACAACTCTAAATGATGAAAAAAAAGATCAAACACCCATATACTTGATTAAATCCGCATGAGAGATGCATATCACTCACCAATCCTTCGATCTTGCTTAAAAATGAAGAAATATGAATCAGGATAGTGGAGAGCTTGGTTCAATCCTCTTGATTTGATGAAATCTTCCTTGAAACGGTGTAGAAATAGCCTCAAATGGTGTAGATCTTTGATTCTCTAAGCTTTAATGGTGGAAAGGATGAAGGAATGGAGGATCCCTTGCCTTTTCCAAATGAGAGAATGGAGAAAGTAAAATCTTTCTCATGCCTCTTATCCCCTATTTATACCCTCCACCAGCCCACTGATGGGCCTCTCCAAATCAGCCTATTATGGCTTACCAAAAATGGACAACCAACTATTAAACCTTAAAACAACGCTTTCTCCCAAATCGCTGAACCAAAACTTCAATGTAACCACTCTATGGAAAGGCAATCATCATTTCCTTTCCAATAGCACAGGTCTTACCACCTAATTCGACCTGAGTCAAAAGTTATTTAATAACCCGGAAATCTGGGCTAATTTAAAATTTTTATTTTTGAAAATTTAGTGAATTTTGATTATTTAAAATGGATTATTTTAAATAATAACGACGAGAAATTTATTTTGAATAGAATTCGAACATATATATTTATATAGATCGTCGTTAGAATATAAATATTTATTTATATTTATAAAGGGAATTGAAAATGGCGTGGTAGTTCGATAATTCGATTTCAAAATTCAAATGAATGTACCGGGTGCAAAATAAACCAGATTTTAGTGAAACCAAAAATATTAGAATCTAACTGAGAATATCTTTCCAACAAATACGAAAAATTGAAATTTCATAGCGGAAGTCAAAAGATATGTCCAGTTTAAAATTCAGAAAAGTTGTCGTGGAATTTATATATATTATATATATATATATAAAGGCCTTTGAAAATGGAAATTCTGCAAATGACCTCTATTTTCGACGAAACCACATTTGTTGGATCCAAGATGTCTAGTTATCGCTAGGTTTCAAAATACATAATTTTCTGAATCAATATGTGAGCGTGGCAAAGGAAAACGCGTTTGACCAGTTTCAGTTGATTTTAATCGACTGGAAAATGGCCATTTTTCAAACGGTCTCAGAATTTGACGAAATTAGTTTTGTTAGGACCATATCATCAATACGAAGCTAGAAATAATTTTTCTGGAATTTTGGGGTTCATATGTGACCCCAGTAAATTGAAATGTACATTTAAAATTAAATATAATGATTTACATTTTAAAT
Source organism: Allium sativum (assembly GCA_030737875.1). Classification (NCBI taxonomy): domain Eukaryota; kingdom Viridiplantae; phylum Streptophyta; class Magnoliopsida; order Asparagales; family Amaryllidaceae; genus Allium; species Allium sativum. The sequence continues at coordinate 1,008,945,148 of CM060916.1, forward strand.
TTAACGAAAACCGATCGAAATAGCTGAATTGGCTTGTGATACATATCCCATTGTGTTCGGAATGGGGGTAATTAGCTAGGGGCGATAGTCGTTGGGGTTTGTTTGGAGGTGGATACAAAATTTTACTTTAGAGAAACAATTAAATAAAATAATATTATAAAATATTATATATGCCTATGTTCTAAACCTATCTCATTTACACCCAGCACCCTCGTTTACTTCTCATCGATCAAAAAGAAAGGCCCCTTTCTCCCATCTCGATCAAATCGGAGGCGCTGCCTCCCTCCATCGCGTCATCCTCCCCTGGCGATCACCGCCGCTAACGCCTCCTCCTCCCAGGCGCATTCTCCACCTCCCCTTCATTCTCCGACCCCCCCCCCCCCACAGTGCCTGCGCCGCCCCAAAGCCCAGCCCCCCCAATGCGAGCGCCTTCCCTCCTTCACCGCCATCGTCAAGCACAGCTGGCCCCCACCATCACGCCAATAACGCTGCAAGCAACCGTGATCCCCCTCTGGTGCAGTCGACGCCCAGATAATAAAAGACGAGATTTTTTTGCTCCTTTTTTTAGTATTCTTTAAATCAGTTTTTCCTATTTATAAAGTTTTCTTTAGATCAGTTTTTCTATATATAAAATAAACAAAAAGATAGGAATTTTGAAAATAAAAAACATAGATTTTTAGAAACGAAAAGAACTGATTTTTGAACTTAGAAAAAGATCGTATTTTTGTTTAGAGAAAGATCATAACTTTGATTTAGAAAAGATGAGATTTTTATTTATATAAAGAAGTGGTTTTTAATTATATAAAGATACGATTTTTATATATGTAGTGATGTAAAAAAATTGATCTTTATATATGTAGCGATATAATAAAAATGCAATTTTTATTATATGTATAACGATATAAAAATACGATTTTTATATATGAAGTGGCAATATAAAAATATGATTTTTATCCATGTAGAATGATTATAAAAATGCGATTTTTATATATGTAGTGGCTACGGACGATGAAATTGACAAAAGGCGAGCACGATGAAGATTTCTACATAAGAAGAGTCGTGGCGTTTGGTTTAGCAATTCGGTGAGAACTTCTCACTTTTAATTTATTTCTAGTTTGAAATATATACTAGGATGCAGACGGTGTTTGGTAGCACCCGACACCTGTCGTCCACAGACCATGTACGGCTTGTATGCTTGTTTGTTTGATTTTGATGTGTAGTTGATTGTGTGATGTGAAATGAAATAAAATATTTAAGTAGTTAAAAATATTTTATAGTTGAAAATATAATTTTTAACGTGAATGTGAATGAATAAATATAAACAAATCAGACGATTTGTTTATGTACACCTATTTGACTGATATTGATTGGGACGATAAATTTTACACATCGCCCAACTGCACAAATAAAATCTGTGTTTGATTGTTTGAAACCCCACATGGGTGGTGGGACGAAATTGGACATACACTAATCACAATAACTAGCTGTATGTCGATCGATTGATTGACAGGCTGTTATAAGCATTGAATATTTATATTTGATGCGTATACAGTGTAGAATGCACTCTGGATGATGGTCGATGATGGAGTTTTAATGAATCTTTAATTAGATTGAAAAGATCGAGAATGGAGTATCACCAGTTTTACTCCAGATGGTAGTTAAATCTTTAATTAGATTTGAACGTGAAATGGTAATTGAATTTACCGATAACACCGTGGTGTTAGATATGAAGTATGACCAGTTTTACTTCATGGGATAAATAGGTTGGGATTGGGAAATAAAATAAATAATTACTTCGGTGTGGTTCGCTAATCCCGACTAGTTTGAAGTGATATTCAAAGGAAGATTAAAGAATAAATTTAAAAGGATTTATCTTTAATAAAATTAATGGGAACCTTTCCCTAAGAAATGTGAAATTTAGAAACTAACTGTAGGTTGGCTAAGATGAATGGTTTCCTGGGTATTGATCTGATGTTGGTTTCGGCCTTCGGGGTTTATATTTGGGGAATTGTCCTCTTACTAATTTACGGTTAGTGACTGATGAATTGGAATGAGGCGTATGTTGTGTTTGTGTAACGCTTGTTTATTATATACGCGAGTTATTGAGAAAGACCAGGTTTATCCCATTCTGAACAACTGATTCGACGATTAGTCAAAGATGAAGACGGTGGTTGAAGACCGGAGGTCTTTACGTCGTTTGGATAATTACGGATGATCTTGATTGGGCCGTACACCCAAGAGGAGAAAATCAGTTGGTGATCGTCCAGACGTACTTGGAGATCGATGGATATGCAGGGTACTAAGTGCCTACGGTTTCGTTCAGGCCCAGAACAGACTTGTAAATGGATGTGTGTCTGACATCAGATTTCATTCTGTGTGATTGATATCGGTTTCGTAGCGTGAATTGCCTGTGTGGCATGCTGAGATGCAAATGATCAAGGCTTCTGTTGAAAAGCAGAGTCTTGTGGTTGATGATCAAAGCACAGCCTGTGTGGCATAGCTTTGTGTAGCGTTGATTCGCGAACCTTACACCCCGGTTGTGAACCAGAAACGGGAGAGGACCTCAGGGAGGACATGTGTTTCTTTCTAGCTAGAAGTGGCGTTAGTGGTTTTACACGCCCTGATGAGTTTGACTTATGTGGTTGTTGCTGTTGCGAGGCGCCTCAGATATATTGGTGACTATGTGAAGCCGATGGAGTCATTCGTTGGCTCATTTACGCCCCAAAGGGCGGGGAAACGCAGTGTTCAGGCATTTTAATCCACATCGGTGGACCAGCCCTGTCGCTCCAAAGGCTTGACTGAGTACTTGCCTGAGGCTCGGGCTAGACAGTCTCGAATCGGTAGAGGACGATCCCTAGCCTCAGTTTGCAGATGGAATTCCAATTTCCAAATACGTGATTTTGCGGTTTTAATTGTAGAGCCTAGTATGGCGACATAGTGGGATGCGGCGCTTATGTCGTCTATGATTGATACTTATGATTTGAAGTTGTTTTATACATTATGCACTTATATTAGTATCAAATGATTTGTTTTAAACGTATCAAGCATTCTTGGCTATTATAAGGTAAAAAAACCCTATCCTCCGGCTTGTGTTGCATTGTGCGATGGGACCTGGGTCTTATAATAGTTTCATTTTTCTTTATTTAGCATTGCGATGTTGTTTTATGCACTGGTGTTTTTGGGAGGAAACTCGTTCCGTGTTATACGGCGTGGTCCCTTGATTTACCTAACCTTAAAATAAAGATTAATGACTGTTTTAGTTCTCACACTAGTCACATGACTGACCTGGAGTTTATTATTTTAACCTAAACTCTGGGTACCCTTATTTTGACATGGGCAGCTAGCAGTTTTGGTTTTGCAGATTTATTTTCACAGGATCCTGATTTACAGCTGGGACGATACTCGGAAAGCTCTCTATCCGTGTATTACTTCTAGTTGTGTATTGTATTATTTTTCCGCTGCGATGTATTTAAATGTAATTTAAATCACTGTTATTTTCTGTGTAATATTTATTCTTGCTCTGTATATTCTTGTGTTCTGATGGAATTGTTGTAATATACAATGAAATGTTCTTCTATTTGCGTTCTGGTTCATCTTGTCCTCAAAGTAATTCGTTCTTTCTCTTCTCTTCGGAGACCGGGGAAGTTCGGGTCGCTTCAATTGGTATCAGAGCTTTGGTTTACAAAGCTTGAGAACAAGACACGTTAGAACCAAATGAAAGAATTCATCCGAATTGGATTAGTAATATTCAATAAGAATGACTCGTTAGAGATGGGATCAGTAGTATCCTAGAGCGAGTGTGAAGAGAATATTTTTAAAGTGAAAATAAATTTTGTTTGGAAATTTAAATTGTATTATACATATTTGAATAATTTATTTTGTATTGAATTTGGACAGTCCAGTATATAAAGATTTTGCGTATACGTCTGATCCACGTGTATTTAAAGTTTTAATATACTGGATAGATATAGAATCACACTCTAGTCGCCCGGAGATGATTCTGATGATTACTCGAGTATCATAAAAATTTATATTTGAGTGCTGAAAGTGGGACTTCTATATGATTCCATTAGACTGGTGTGAGAACCTAAATTAGATAGGGCTTATTGTTGTGATGTGGCATCAAAATCCGATTTTTAGACTATATATCAAAATTTTGAGTTTGAAATGTTAACCAACTAATTGATTGATGGTTGTGTTGTTTGATTATTGGTTAAATAATTAAAATTTGAACCATATAGCCAATTTGAACCAAATATGAATTGTATTGAAAATTTGTCGCATTTGCATGCATGTACATGTACTTACATTGAACAGGTCATAGCAAGGAGGCTAGAGCAGAAGAATAAAATTGTTTGCCCGATAAATAGGTACATGTTTACCATAAATTTACTGTTTTGTCTGGGTGATGATGATTTCATGAGCCGATTGGCTAGCCACTTGGCCTTTTCTTTTTCTTTAGGATTGAAGAAGGCCATGGGAGGTTATATGAAATATCCCGAAGTCCCCAGTGCAGGGGAGGTTATGGCGAAATTTTTCGAAAATTTAGGGTGTTAGCCAAATTTTTGAAAAATTTGAAAAGTTCTTAGAAACGGAAAAGTTGAAGAACGCAAGCTATAAAGAAAATAATGGAAATTGAGTTGGTTTGTAAAACAACTTTCGGGTTCGTTCCTTTTCGAGGACGAAAAGTTTAAGTGGGGGAGATTGTAATAACACGGAAATCTGGGCCAATTTAAAAATTTTATTTTGGAAAATTTAGTGAATTTTGATTATTTAAAATGGATTATTTTAAATAATAACAACGAGAAATTTATTTTGAATAGAATTAGAACATACATATTTATATAGATCGTCGTGAGAATATAAATATTTATTTATATTTATAAAAAGAATTGAAAATGACGTGGTAGTTCGATAATTCGATTTCAAAATTCAAATGAATGTACCGGGTGCAAAATAAACCGGATTTTAGTGAAACCAAAAATATTAGAATCTAATTGAGAATATATTTCCAACGAATCCGAAAAACTGAAATTTCATAGCGGGAATCAAAAGATATGTCCAGTTTAAAATTCAAAAAAGTTGCTGTGGAATATATATATATATATATATATATATATATATATTAAGGCCTTTGAAAATGGAAATTCTGCAAACGACCTCTGTTTTCAACGAAACCACTTTTGTTGGATCCAGGATGTCTAGTTATCGCTAGGTTTCAAAATTCATAATTTTCTGAATCAATATGTGAGCGTGGCGAAGGAAAATGCGTTTGACCAGTTTTAGTTGATTTAAATTGACTGGAAAATGGCCATTTTTCAAACGGTCTCAGAATTCGACGAAATTAGTTTTGTTAGGACCGTATCATCAATACGAAGCTAGAAATAATTTTCTGGAATTTTTGGGGTTCGTATGTGACCCCAGTAAATTGAAATGTGCATTTAAAATAAAATATAATGATTTACATTTTAAATTTAACAAAAACCGATCGAAATAGCTGAATTGGCTTGCGATACATATCCCATTGTGCTCGGAATGAGGGTAATTAGCTAGGGGTGATAGTCGTTGGGGTTGTTTGGAGGCGGATACAAAATTTTACTTTAGAGAAACAATTAAATAAAATAATATTATAAAATATTATATATGCCTGTGTTCTAAACCTATCTCATTTACACCCAACACCCTAGTTTACTTCTCATCGTTAAAAAAGAAAGGCCCCTTTCTCCCATCTCGATCGAATCGGAGGCACTGCCTCCCTCCACGGCGTCACCCTCCCCTGGCGATCACCGCCGCTGACGCCTCCTCCTCCCTGGCGCGTTCTCCACCTCCCCTTCATTCTCCAACCACGCCACAGTGCCTGCGCCGCCCCAAAGCCCAGGCCCCCCAATGTGAGCGCCTTCCCTCCTTCACCGCCATCGCCGAGCGCTGCCGGCCCCCACCATCACGCCGACGACGCTGCAAGCAACCGCGATCCCCCCTCTGGTGCAGTCGACGCCCAGATAATAAAAGATGAGTTTTTTTTTGCTCCTTTTTTTAGTATTCTTTAAATCAGTTTTTCCTATTTATAAAGTATTCTTTAGATCAGTTTTTCTATATATAAAATAAACAAAAAGATAGGAATTTTGAAAATAAAAAGCATAGATTTTTAGAAACAAAAAGAACTGATTTTTGAACTTAGAAAAAGATCGTATTTTTGTTTAGAGAAAGATCATAACTTTGATTTAGAAAAGATGAGATTTTTATTTATATAAAGAAGTGGTTTTTAATTATATAAAGATACGATTTTTATATATGTAGGGAAGTAAAAAAAAATTGATCTTTATATATGCAGCGATATAATAAAAATGCGATTTTTATTATATGTATAATGATATAAAAATACGATTTTTATATATGAAGTGGCGATATAAAAATGGGATTTTTATCCGTGTAGAGTGATTATAAAAATGCGTTTTTTATATACATAGCAACATTATAAAAATGCGATTTTTATATATGTAGTTGCTACGGACGATGAAATTGAAAAAAGGCGAGCACGACGAAGATTTCTACATAAGAAGAGTCGTGGCGTTTGGTTTAGCAATTCGGTGAGAACTTCTCACTTTTATTTTATTTCTAGTTTGAAATATATACTAGGATGCAGACGGTGTTTAGTAGCACCCGACACCCGTCGTCCACAGCCAATCGACTGCTTGTATGCTTGTTTGTTTGATTTTGAAGTGTAGTTGATTGTGTGATGTGAAATGAAATAAAATATTTAAGTAGTTAAAAATATTTTATAGTTGAAAATATAATTTTTAACGTGAATGTGAATGAATAAATATAAACAAATGGGACGATTTGTTTATATACACCCATTTGACTGATATTGATTGGGACGATAAATTTTACACATCGCCCAACTGCACAAATAAAATTTGTGTTTGATTGTTTGAAACCCCACATGGGTGTTGGGATGAAATTGGACATACACTAATCCCAATAATTAGCTGTATGTCGATCGATTGATTGACAGACTGTTATAACCGTTGAATATTTATATTTGATGCTTATACAGTGTAGAATGCACTCTGGATGATGGTTGATGATTTATCGTTGCTATTTTATACATGTGTTGTAGGGAATCCATATAATTAACGTTATATGGTAATTGATTGGGCCTCATTCCAATTTGGAAAATATAAAGAAAATTCATTTGTTGAAATATAAAGAAAATTCATTTGGAAAATATAAAGAAAATTCATTTGTTGAAATATAAAGAATTGAAATATAAAGAAAATTCATTTGTTGAAATATAAAGAAAATTCATTGGTTGAAATATAAAGAAAATTCATTTGTTGAATATAAAGAAAATTCATTTGTTGAAATATAAAGAAAATTCATTTGTTGAATTGTAAAGAAAATTCATTTGTTGGATTGTAAAGAAAATTCATTTGTTGAATAGTAAAGAAAATTCAAGTGTTGAATTGAAAACATTCATGTGTTGAATAAAAGTCGTGTTGATTAGATTGACGCCATTTTGACGTGAACGATATTTATATCGATTTTATTCATTTTATAATGAATATCGAAAGTGATTTCAAAATCTGATATTTTGAAATGAATTGAAATTCAAATTAAATTGAAATCGATTTGAAATGAAATTAAAATGAATTTATATTGAAAAATTCAATCTTGATTTGAATTTGAAAAGGAAGTTGAAATCGTTTTGAAAACGAATTTAAAACGATTTATAAAATACGTTTTAAAAAGGGAATCGACGAAGTATATATTATATATATAATATAATGGCCTGAATAGAACGCGCCGCGCTGCGGCAGTTCGCGCATTTCGACCATTGACTTCGAATGGATATCGCGGGAGATCCGACCGTCGGATTCTCCTAAAACCGGAACCTTGGGTTCGTATCGAAAAGAGCTTTCTAAAGAATATTAGAAATTAGAAATCTAACGATTGGATTTGGAATTATGTCCAAATCAAATTTGGAAAAGGTCGCTGTAAGTGCAGTTCGAGGGTCGTTGATGGAAATCGACTGTACGGGCCTTGATAAAATTATTAAAAATAGTAATAATTTATGTAAAATCATAAGAAATGATTTGTGAAGAATTGGGATGAAAATTTTCATATTTGAAGAGATAAAAATAGTTTTTATCAAAATGAACTAGTTTTGAACTAGAATAATAATTTATTTATATTTAAAATAAATAAATTGGATTTGAAATGGTTCTGAAAATAACCAGAATTTCCAATAATTGAATTGGAATGGGTTTGAATCGAAATTGTCTTTGGAATATTTCGATGTTGGATTTCGTGATGATACAGATATTGTTATGGGAATTTGAAAGATATATTTATATCGTTATTTCCAATACGATATTTTTTGGTCGTAGAATTTGATATTGAATATAAACCGATAAAATTTCTATTCAGAGCCTTGTATTTAATATCAAAAGTGTCTTGGGTTTGTCGTGAATGGTGTCTTCATTAACACTATTCTTAAGCCCAGTTGAGAAAAAGATTAAATCTTTTATTTAGATTTAATGAAGTGTACCAATTAAATAGTATTTAATTGGAATTGAATTCGAATTGATTCTTGGGTTTATCATGAACGATTTTTAAATAACACTTGTTCTTTAACCCGATAATTAATGGAATGTGATTTTGAGTTGTCGTGAACGGTATCTTCAATAATACTGTTCTTAAACCCAACGGAGTTAAAAAAATCAGAAACTAACTGGAGATTAGTTAAGTTGAATGGTTTCTGGGGTATTGATCTGATGTTGGTTTCGGCCATCGGGGTTAATACTTAGGGAATTGCTCACTTGCTAATTTACGATTAGGGACTGATTGAAATGTGATGTGATTTTGGGGTTTAACGTGAACTGTGTTTTAAATGACACTGATTCTTTAACCCAGTCAAAGATTAAAACTAAGTGGAGTTTTAATGAATCTTTAATTAGATTGAAAAGATCGAGAATGGAGTATCACCAGTTTTACTTCAGACGGTAGTTAAATCTTTAATTAGATTTGAACGTGAAATGGTAATTGAATTTATCGATAACACCGTGGTGTTAGATATGAAGTATGACCAGTTTTACTTCATGGGATAAATAGGTTGGGATTGGGAAATAAAATAAATAATTACTTCGGTGTGGTTCACTAATCCCGACTAGTTTGAAGTGATATTCAAAGGAAGATTAAAGAATAAATTTAAAAGGATTTATCTTTGATAAAATTAATGGGAACCTTTCCCTAAGAAATGTTAAATTTAGAAACTAACTGTAGGTTGGCTAAGATGAATGGTTTCCTGGGTATTGATCTGATATTGGTTTCAGCCTTCGGTGTTAATATTTGGGGAATTGTTCTCTTACTTATTTACGGTTAGTGACTGATGAATTGGAATGAGGCGTATGTTGAGTTTGTGTACGCTTGTTTATTATATACGCGAGTTATTCAGAAAGATTGGGTTTATCCCATTCTGAATAACTGATTCGACGATTAGTCGAAGATGAAGACGGTGGTTGAAGACCAGAGGTCTTCACGTCGTTTGGATAATTACTGATGATATTGATTGGGCCGTACACCCAAGAGGAGGGAATCAGTTGGTGATCGTCCATACGTACTTGGAGATCGATGGATATGAGGGGTACTAAGTGCCTCCGGTTTCATTTAGGCCCAGAACGGACTTGTAAATGGATGTGTGTCTGACATCGGATTTCATTCTGTGTGATTGATATCGGTTGCATAGCGTGAATTGCCTGTGTGGCATGCTGAGATGCAAATGATCAAGGCTTCTGTTGAAAAGCAGAGTCTTGTGGTTGATGATCAAAGCACAGCCTGTGTGGCATAGCTCTGTGTAGCATTGATTCGCAAACCTCACACCCCGGTTGTGAACCAGAAAAGGGAGAGGACCTCAGAGAGGACATGTGTTTCTTTCTAGCTAGAAGTGGCGTCAGTGGTTTTACACGCCCTGACGAGTTTGACTTATGTGGTTGTTGCTGTTGCGAGGCGCCTCGGATATATTAGTGACTATTTGAAGCCGATGGAGTCATTCGTTGGCTCATTTACGCCCCAAAGGGCGGGGAAACGCCGTGTTCAATCATTTTAATCCACATCGGTGGACTGGCCCTGTCGCTCCAAAGGCTTGACTGAGTATTTGCCTGAGGCTCGGGCTAGACAGTCTCGAATCGGTAGAGGACGATCCCTAGCCTCAGTTTGCAGATGGAAATCCAATTTCTAAATACGTGATTTTGCGGTTTTAATTGTAGAGCCTAGTATGGCGACATAGTGGGATGGGGCGCTTATGCCGTCTATGATTGATACTTATGATTTGAAGTTGTTTCATACACTCTGCACTTATAATAGTATCAAATGATTTGTTTTAAACGTATCAAGCATTCTTGGCTATTATAAGGTAAAAACCCTATCCTCCAGCTTGCGTTGCATTGTGTGATGGGACCTGGGTCTTATAATCGCTTCATTTTTCTTTATTTAGCATTGCGCTATTGTTTTATGCACTGGTGTTCTTGGGAGGAAACCCATTCCATGTTATACGGCGTGGTCCCTTGATTTACCTAACCTTAAAATAAAGATTAATAACTGTTTTAGTTCTCACACCAGTCACATGACTGACTTGGAGTTTATTGTTTTAACCTAAACTCTAGGTGCCCTTATTTTGACACGGGCAGCTAGTAGTTTTGGTTTTGCAGATTTATATTCACAGGATCCTGATTTACAGCTGGGACGATACTCGGAAAGCTCTGTACCCGTGTATTACTTCTAGTTGTGTATTGTTTTATTTTTCCGCTGCGATGTATTTAAATGTAATTTAAATCTATGATATTTTCTGTGTAATATTTATTCTTACTCTGTATATTCTTGTGTTCTGATGGAATTATTGTAATATACAATGAAATGTTCTTCTGTTTGCATTCTGGTTCGTCTTGTCCTCAAAGTAATTCGTTCTTTCTCTTCTCTTCGGAGACCTGGGAAGTTCTGGTCGCTTCAAATTATGCCATGTACAAGACCGACATGGGAAAAATGGTCACAAACAAAATTGGTAAAAATTATGGATGTGTCTCACATCCCCATAAGCCACATATTTAAATATGATAATGATACAACCCTCAGGGAATAATATAAAAATATTTTGTGATCCTCCGATACATAAAATGCGGGCTGTTACATAAACCCTAAGCTAAATAACAATCCGTCGTTTCAAACGGTTTAAGTTAGTTTAACTACCGACTTGAAGCGGTCAAAAAGGCAAGATGTTATGGTTGGTATCAGAGCTTTGGTTTACACAAAGCTTAGCTTATGGAGTTTAATTTGAATCATTGACTAGAAATTACACTAGAGAGAGCGTAATTTGAAATATAAATGGTTCTAAAACTAATATTTTGAAATAATAGCGCAGCGGAAGCGTTTTGAAATTCATAAAATTTGAAATAAAATTATTTTGAAATTAATAAAATATTTCGAAATATATTGTTTTGTCTTATATATTTGGAGATGGTGTATCTTATAAAAAAATGAATTTTGAGTATTTTATTCAACGTCAAGGTTGGACTATTGAGTATGTAAGATTTTGAATATACGCCTAGCTAATGTATATACAAAGTCTTGTCAGTACTAGATAGATATGAAATCACACTCTAGTCGCTTGGAGATGATTCTGGTGATTGTCGCGACATCACAAATATTTATTTTTGAGTTTCGAAAGTGGGATGACTATATGATTCCGATTGAAACATCGAGAAATGCTTGGACTAATTATTTTGATAAATATTCGAAAACGATTTGGATAAATTTTAATGAAAATGATTTTATAAAATTAATGTGAACTTGGGTAAATGATCAAAATTTGAATAAAGGTATGTTATTGTGAATTATAAGTAGAATTTACAAATGAATGTTCATAATTATATTGTAATTTAAATAGTTAATGGTGAATGACTAGAATGAAATGGAAAAAAATTATGATAAGTGAATATTTTGAAAATATGAAATAAGGCAAACCCAATTAAAAATAGGAAAAGAACAGAATTCATAGCTATATTGTTTACCCCTTAGCCTTGAGAAAAGGTAGTTCATTTGTTCACTTTGATTCGTTCACTAGCTTTACTTGTTGTTATTCGACCTGCCCACCTTTTTATTCATGTTTGAGCTTTCATTACTACTCAACTCATGCCCTTGTGCCATTTTGTTTGCCATGCATCGGAAATAGTTTAAAATACAGTGGGATTAATGACATAGTTTGGATTCGAAACAAATATTTGAATGTTTAATTATGACAATTGACAAATGAATTTTTGAAGTATTGATGTTATACTATGTTAATGGAAAAATTGAAAATGAGATGTAAAGGATAATTAAAATAGATTGAAATAGATTTTTTTTAATTGTTTTGAAATATATTGAATCCAACTTATATGAAAATGTATTAGAAATATTTGATCAAGAAATATTTTGAGATGGTTATTTTGTACAAATTCTACTGCGTAAATTATAAGCTAATTTTGTAAGCTTTTGAAAGAGTTTGTCTTTAGTGAATAATGTTCGTTTTGAAAATTGATTATTGGAATCATATTGTGAAATCAAAGCTGAATTAGCATTGGAATTTTGGTTAAATTGATTCGGATTGGATTATCTCTTGAAGTTAGTATTTTTTTCTTTACAACTAATATATAAATTTACACTATTTTTCCAAAACTATAATTTTTTATTTACTTACGTAATTTAAACTATTTTGAATATAAACTTAACTATCTTATTTAACTATTCTATTATACCAAAACTTATTTATTTTAACTCATACCTATTTTATATCAATCTATTATTTTATTGAAACTATTTTAAATTTAACTTAACTAATTTTGTAACACCCTACGTCCATTAATGTCACTCTCAAAGGGAATGCATTAACTTTCATGGAGTATTATTGGTGTATAGAACAGAATATAACAAGACAGATACATATATTGGTACTTGAAAATTTTAAAACAACTTTTATTGTTGTGGAGAAATAGTTTGGTTACAACAACATCAGAAACTAACAACAAAACCAAGTACACTTAATATCCATCTTGACAAATTGTTTTCTGAGTACATAAAGTAAAAAGCATAACACCAACACAAGTAGCCATAAAAGAGATGAGCTGAACTTTACTTTCAGCAATCCAAGCACTTCCAAAAGGAAGAGATCCAAATCAAGCTCCACTAGCACTAGTCCCACCCTGAGAACCTGGGGGGAAAGGAGGAAAAGAGGCGAAAACAAAGGGGGTCAGACATAAAGTCTGATAAATCCAATAACTTTAACAATATAATTATTAAAGTAATTAGGGTAAGGCATAAACTGGTAAAACAAGGAATGACTGCCAAACAAGTGGGCATGACAAAGCAAACAAGAGGAATATACTGGCGTTAATTTCGCTCCTAATCACTATAGGATAATTATCCACTACTAGTCACCCTAAAAGTTGATCCCTCCTACAGAACATAATAATCATAATGGTAGTTTCGTGTACCCATAGTTGTCTTCATAGGTGTTGCATGCCCCTATCTCCACTATTTGTACCCACTACCCCATGCGATCGGCTCCCTAACACATAGATACCTGTGCTGGTCCCACCTTGGGGTGTATCACTTCCCAAAGTGGCAACCCGATACCACTAAAGATGCACAGCTTATATCTACACGATGCAACAATGTATTACCTACCGACCCGGGCCCATGCACGCACATGATCCCATTGGACTGGCGTTGCCACCGCTAACCCATTTAGACCTCTTACAATTAAACCCAGTAAGCGTGTCCCGTCCTCGATCTAACTCAAGCTCACAAAGATACTTAATGGGTTACTGGTTTGAAAAGGGTCCCCATACTTGACACTAGCTTTCCACTTATGCATGGTCCCCACTAGAATTTCCCACTTAACCCCTTCTTATTCATGCCTTCTTACATGTTTCAGTTTGGTTAAGTGTTTATAATCGTATTTCACATGTATCCCACTTAACCCCCATGTCCTACCACATGTTTATCTTGGTTAAGTGTTACTTAATTCATTATAATTGTAACCTTGTAAGACCTCCCACATTAGACTACCGTTTGCGATTGCTGGATTTGCCAGGTGGGTCTGGGCAGTCTTATACCGCAAATGAGCCTAACCTTGTGTCTTTACAATTGTTACACGTTTAATTTATGCCTTTGACCTCTCACATTAGACTACCATTTGTGGTTGCTGGATTTGTCGGGCGGGTCCGGGCATTCTTATACCACAAATAAGTCTAACCTCGTGTCTTAGGCGTTTATTAATACACATAATTATTTCACCCCAATATGAATTAATTATCCGTATTCAAATTTCCAAATTAATCTATGTCCATAATTGTCACCTAAATTATGTCCATAATTTCAGGTATATAATTTATACTAATTAATGTCTCAAATTAATTATATGCCTTCAAAGCTATTTTATGCCAATTAACAATATGTATATTTAATATTTTCCCATTGTCCCTACATCGTTCGTACGTTTAATATGAAATATGTTAGACTCGCAAATAGTCTAACTCATAAAAAGAAAAGAAATATCACAACTTTCATAACACATAAAAATAGATCTAACTTGCAAATAAGAATTATAACATAAATTTGCATAGCCAATACTTGCATAGGCAATGGACATTTAGAACATAAATTTGCATAAACGATGTACTACCATGGATCTAAATATAGATCTAAACATGAAATTGTGAACTTGCATATATGAATATGGGTTTTTCACCTAAACTTGCATAAGTTGTGAACTTACACATATGAATATGGTTTTTCTCCTAACTTGCATATGAATTCTATACCAACTTGCATATGAATCTAAACATGTAAACTATGTTTTACACATAAATTTGCATATGAATTCCATACAAAATTGCATATGAATCTAAACATGTAAACTCTGTTTTACACATAAACTTGCATATATACATATACTTGATTCACATATAAACTTGTGTATAATTCGCATATAGACTTGCATATGATTCACATACAAACTAGCATATAATTTACATCCCAACTTGCATACAAACTGATGTCATAACGTGAATCAAGTTAAACATATAATATTGACATATGAAATAGATCTACTAACATAAGTTAACAAAACTGTCATATGTTCACAAATAGATGATAAAAAAATTAAGCAACGTCACATGATTCAATAGGCATGTTCTCATAATCCAAATTCTAACTCATCATAATTAATTTATTAATTATTTTGTGAATGAAATTGTACTCACAAAAACGGATTAGAGAAGAGAATAATTCGTTCGTCGTTTGTTTAAGAATTCGGACTTGCAATTCCTAAGCTTTAAGAAGAAGTTGTAATTCCTAAGCTTTAAGAAGAAGGAGCACTATTCCAGTAGCAGCATGGAGGCCAAGAGATCAATTTAGTTTAGGTTTAAGGCTTGAGTCTATGCGTGCTTATATAGAAGTTTAGATCAATACAAGCCGTTAGATTATCATAGGAGCAATCAGAACCATTCAGACCCGCCACCTAAGCCCTAGTGACTCAGCCACAAGTCAGAAGTCGTCATCTTTCAGATTTGTCCGAGGGGGTAGGTCGACCCCCAGGTCAACCCCCTGGTCGACCGTCGACCCCATGGTCGACCTGGCCCTGGGCAGGAAATTACCCGCCCAGCCCGCTTCTGTATTTTTTTTTCAATTTGAATTTTGAATTCTGATTCGAACTGTTTTAATTTATTTAAATTTCTGAAACTTCTAAGGGCCATAACTTTCTCATATGGAGTCCGATTAATGAAAAATTGGACTCTACTCCAAGCAGAATTCCAAGATGAACGTAATGGCGTAACCCATTTCCATTAATTCTTCTCTTAAAAATTAAGTGTTCTTAATTTTGTTAATTTTTAATATTTAAAATTATGGGGTGTTACAAATTTGAAGATAAAAGTATATATTTTCAATCCAAGCGATTTAAGTCTGAAGTGATCGAGTGTAAAGATTCAGTAGAATAATGATATTCTTGATATGTAATTTAAATTGGATTCGAAGTTTCGATGATGAAATAATTTGCAAATTTTAATTGGAAATGATGTAAAATATCTGAATCAAAACTGAATCTGATATTGAAATGGGATTTCGAGAATTTCAATTTTGGATGTTTGATATGAAAGTTTTCTAAACTTACATATGAAAGATTAATATAAGAATGGAGTAAATTTGAAACTATTGATTAGGAAGGTAACTGATACGAAATACAATCTTATATATAATGGAATTTGTACAAGAATGATGTGTTGAAAAATGATTTGAGAAGAATGAAATTATATATATATATATATATATATATTATAGAATATGTGGAGTAAAATGAATACTATATATATATATTATAATATGATTTCAAATCAAAGATATGGGGCGTACCTTCCACTGAAAATCGAGGTCCTACTCAATAAGAACTCTTATTGATATTTCTTTGATTACGGTTGGCCAGACGTAATACTCATGAGTTTTCCGTTGAACTCGACTACATATTGAAATTCGCAGGGCCACGAAGGTCTAAGGCGGTGGTTGTTTCCTGGGAGAACCAGGCATGACCATTGTTCCTACGAAGATCTATGGTCGTTTTACGATGGCGAAATCCGCAAGGATGTGAAGGTGATATACACGAAAATGTGTATATTTTATCCGCTTATTTATCTTGTTTTCTCTTAGAAAAAATTGATACCGTGTATTTATAGTTGTGTTTTCATGTTATTTATGATGAATGGAATTGATGCACTTAATTGTTGAAAAGCTTGAAGAATTGGTGTAAGAAGAGTGTTGATTTTGAAAACTAGATTAAAGCTTGAAGAAATGTTGTTGTTCGATCACTTTCTTTTGCATATTTTGATGATTCAATGCCTTCTCATAATGATAGCTTGTCGCAGATGTTATGGAGTTCCTATTCATGTTCAAAACAGTTGGAGTTGATGCCATTTGATGCCTGCAAGCTATGACATATGCAAATCCATTCATATGCGTTCACACTTAGCTATTTGGTTTATGTGTTATTTTGAAAAAGGGCTTTTGTCCCGCATTGTGTAATAGGCCGCTTAGTCTTGGCCTGGGCAACTATAAATACACTTGTATTTAATTCATTTGGATTCATTTAATCTTAAGTTTTATTCTGTAACTTACTTTTGCCAGAATGAAATTAGTCTTCTCCCTTTTCTCTTTAATTTTTTATTTACATGTTATTTTCTTTTCTGCAAGTAGATTAGACTGTCCTTTATTTTATTTTTATTTTCTTTTTTTCTTGTTTTTTGTTCTATGTTGTAATTTACATTCGTTGTTAGAATAATAAACATGAGAAGCTAATCCCTTTCAATTTAGGGGTAATGAAGCTCTCTTGATCATGTAGTTGTAGCATAATTTATCTTTTCATTCTCTCTTTGTGTTTCATGTCATGTTGATGTCACGGTGATTAAGTAGAGGTTGAAACCAAAAATTTGATGGTCTATATTTCTAATTAATAGTTCATAGGCTATGCTTAAAGTATATTTCAATTTCAACTTGTTCATTTTTCATTAGATCTAGTAAGGTGATTTAGTGGGTATGATATAGTTTGATAGTTTATGTTGTGCTAGTTAATAGCATGAATAAGTTATACTTATAATAATAATATCAATTAAATTCACAAATGACCAAAAGAAAAGAGAGATTGTAATTTTATAACTTGTTGTACTACATGATCTAGAACATGAATTTATTCCTTACTTACCATTTGTCTCATAGTTTTTTATTAATTTCAATTTACTACTATAGTTGTAGTTAAATCATCACTCGAATTCGGTTTAATTAGATTGAATAAGATTGAAATTACTTCTTTCCCTGTGGATTGACTCGTATTAGCCACGTACTAAGAATTGTATGTCGTGCGCTTGCGGTTTATTACACTTCGCGATGGTTTTCTAATTGATAGAATATCCGCTGTCGAACAAGTTTTTAGCGCCATTGCAGGGGCGAGAATTAAATTGTGATTTTATTCTTCAAATTAATTTTCTTTGCTGTTTTTCTTTCTTAAAGAAAAAAAAAACAAACAAAAGACTTTTGCATTTATGTTTTGATCATTTGTTGTATTTGCATTTCTTGTCGATTTTTGTGCTTGTTTTTGTTTATTTGTGCTATCTTCTTTTGTTTAAAAAACAAGAAGAAAAAGAAAAGTTGCATTTTGTATGTTTCATCATCCCTACCATCAATTTTGCACTGATCATTCCACCTTGCATTTGAATTTGTGCTCTATTTTTTCAGCCCTGTTGGCATTGCCATATTTTTGTGTCTTGTATATATATATATATATATATATTTTAAATAAAAAAATAAACACTTGCCTTTTGTTCAGTCTCTTTCCCATTTTTTGTGTTTTCAATTTCCTTTATTTCTGCCCTTTATCTCTCTCCTAATTATTCCTCTTCTTTTTACAATTCTTACAAATAATTGAAAAAAAACACCAATTTATTGCTTTCCTTGTTTTTTCCTTCCTTCCTCTGTAATTTCTTTCCCTTTCTGCCTTAATATACCCCAACATCCAAACCAAAATTCACGTCACTCCACCTAAAAGAAAAACTTCTTTCCTGAATTCATCCATCAGACCCTCTTCAACCATTCAGCAATATTTCCTTCATTCACAAATTCACCAACCACAAATCTGATTTTCCAAACCACACTGCTCTCTGCCAATCTACTCAAACCAGCCTCTAACTTCCACTACCCCACTTCACCAACTACACTAAAAGCTCCCTTACCACGCAGCAGCATCCTTGCTTTCGCCCTCTCCAGTTTCGAACAGGAAACCACCACCAAAAATCCACACTCCAGTTCTCTCAAACCACATCGACAATCAACCTAGACCTTCATCACATTCAGTTTCACATCAAGTTCAACTCAAAGTCAGAAACTCACCTCTACGAAATAGCAGTAATCCCCTAATCCAATTCAAGCCACACATCTCCCTCTTACCCAATCACATACATCACAACCAAACAACATGCACTTCAACCAAGCTTCAAGCCATCACCACATACCGTTCTGCCACAAACGAGTTCTGCCACATCTAATCGTCGCGCAAACCATCCCCTTAACATCATCTACCATCCGCAACCATCACTACACAGCAAAAGCCACCTTCAGTTCCTATACAACTCCCCCTACACTTGAATTTATGTGTTTGTTGCTTTTCTTATTTCTTAAAAAATAAAATAAAATATTGTGTTATTTCATTGCGTAGTTTGTTAGCTTCTTTTTGTTCACTTGCATTTGTGTGTTTGATTGTTTTTGTTGTTTGTGTTCTTTGTTCTTATATGTTCTTTTAAAAAACATTATTTGTATGTATTTTTATTTGTTCAATTAGTTTTGGTCATCTCTGGAAAAAAAATTGTGTGCGTTTTGTGTACTTGCTTTAGTCTTCATCTAAAAAAAACTTGTTTTATTTTGTTTATGTGTATTCAATTGTGCATCGTTTGTTTTTGGTGTTTCCTTTTTGATTTTTTTTTTAAATTTATTGCTTTCCTTTTTCTCTCTCTATAATTTTCTTTCCTTCTCTGCCTTTTATTTCGTGATACCGTTACATAATCCCCTGTTTAATTTCTTTCCCATTACATTGCCTTCCATTTTTTCAACAATTTTTTAAAAAGAAAAAAAAACACTTGCCTTGTTTTCAATTTCTGTTCTTTTTCCCATTTATTTCTTTCCCTCTTTGTACAATTCCTTTTTCTCGTTTATTTTCCTTTTTTTTTCTCTCCTGCTTTGATTACTTCTTGTTCCTTCTTGTTCATCCTCATAGCTTCCCCTTCTTCATCAACCACTTTCTACACCGCATCAACCTTCAACAAATCCATACCTGATCACCCGCTGCAACTATCTCCTCCAACATCCCTTTGCCTATTCAGTCAACACAAACATCAAACAATCATCTTCCCTCATCACCATACACCGTTGAACATCCACCACCCTCACGCAATACCCCCCTTTCAAACCATCAACAAATTTCAGAACACCGATCTCCTTCACCATAAAACCAAAATCTAACTCACACAGCCTCCCCACTATCCACTATCTTCTTGCACCATCGTTCAAACACCAAGTTCTGCTCTTCAACTGTACTGTTCCCCTCACAAAAACAGTCCATCGCAACCTCCTCCGACTCCCCAAATTGCGACAGCGATTCCCAAAACCCAAAAAAAAAATCAAACACGAATCCCCAAATCGTGAGAGATAATTGAGCCAAAACCGATCCCCATGACTCCACGAAATTGCTATAAACCATTTTAGCCACTCTAAACAAAAGGGGACGATTTTTCGTCTGAAACGACCAATATTTGGTTAAGTTTATTTGTGGGGGACTTGATTTTCTGTCCCATTTGTTTAATAAAATGGCATGTTTTAAGAGTTGAAAATTTGGTTGTACTTAAACTGGTTTAGCAGTTGACTTGTTTCCATCTGATTACGTAGTCTTTGGTTTTATTTAAAAAAATCATTTTTTTTCTTTTGTGTTTATATAAAAAAAAGATAATCATATGCAAGTCCTTTTTAGGTTGTGGAAAATCAAGGAAAAAGGATTGCTTTGCTTGTCATAACTGCTTGCTTACTTGGAATTGCAGTGCTTGCTAATAAATAAATTGCTCTTCTTGCTAAAAAAAATGCTAATAAATTCTGCACGCTCAGGTATCGTGTTCTAGCTCTATTTTTATTTCCTTACATTGTTGTTTGCTTGAATTTGCATTAAAAAAAATCCATTCTTAGTTGCATCATAATTCACATTTAATTTTTGTTTTGCATTCATCTCCTTTTTATTTATTTATTTTTAGGACATCGTTATATTTTGGCAAACTGGTTTATTTCTAGCGAATTATTTCTCGATGTCTAGACTACGGCAGAGTAATAACCGTTTATAAATATTATGGTGATTCATAAATATTATATCGGTTGTTCCTCTGAAGGTACTTAAACCTTCGGCTGCGTTGCTAGGGTGATTCCTGGTGCACCGATAACTCCTGTCCGTAAACTGGCTGAGAAATCTTTTGTTGAAATTAATCAAACCGTCATTATATAATTGTAGAAAATCTGTAAATAATTAGTTTGCATTCATATAGTTGCATTAGGTTCATGCATATATTAAAAAAAAGCCAAAATCTTTATAAAAAAACTTTCTTGAAAATGTCCCAATTTCCCTATTCCTACAGATTTTACGATAGTTATGAAAATCAATATAATCCATATGATTTTACACCAAATTCATATGAATATTTTGATAACAACTATTGTACACATAATTTGGATGTTACGCCACCAACATTTCAAAATTTTCAAAATAATCCTAATTTTGCATCGCAAAATTTCAAAATAACGATCAACTCACAAGTCTTGAAATCAGTGTTCAAACTCTACTTGAAGAAAGTCAAAGACTTAATGAATCAAGTCAAAGATTAATTGAATTAATGTGCAACAATTCAAGTCAAAGTTTTCAAAATTCAACATAAAATTCAAATGATTTTGATTATAACCCTCGTCAATCCAACTTCGAACTCCAAAATGAATTGCAAATTCAAGATGGAAATGTGAATAACTTTTCAAATGGTTTTGACAATGGGAATAAATTCAATTGTGGTGCAACTAAAAAATTTTGTTCTCAGCAATTTAAAGTTGAAAATTCTCATGTAAATAATTATAAATTTGATTTTGTTGAGCAAACGAATGAAATTCATGATAATCACACGAATTTGTTGTTGCAAGACTACTTGGATTTTCGTGAAAAACAAAATAATCAAAATCAAACATGTGGCAATTTAAACGATAATACACCTTTGCCCACAATCGACGATCTTCAAGTAACAACTTTTGAAATTGATGGAAATCTTAATGAAGATGTTGAAAGCTCTATGATTGATTTGAATTTAAATTCTCTTGGAAACGAAGACATCGATCTTCAATTTGATATTCCTCTATCAAATTCTGAAAATTTTGAAAATTTAGCAAATTTAGATTCCCAACCTGACAAAAATGATGAAGTTATTAACAACTGTTTAAGTGAAGATGACTTGGATGAACGAAAACTTCTTAACTTGATTGATGATGAAGTTGTTAGGTCTGAAACTAAAAATGAAACATTTGAAAATTTTGAAATCCCTGAGGTTGAAAACAACGAAACTGCTGAATTTGATCGTGAACACAATGACGATTTTTCTAAAATTGTTGAAACTCCTTGCGACTTAATTGTTTCAACCGAACCTCACTATGATCACTTGCTTTTTGATAAAAAAATTCTGCAGTATATGAACTCTTTTTGGAATAACATGGTTTTTGAGAAAACACAATTTCGAAGTTTACTAAAAATTCATTTGTTTTGTTTTAACTTTAGGTTTACGAATGAACCTTTAGTCAACAAAATTTCAAATATCAAAGCAAAACCGAACAATATTTCTCAAAACAACTATGGGGGTGAGAGTGACGCTTACATCTCTCAATTTATACATCATTTGAATAAATCCAACTTTTTTTTGAAATTTTTATTGAACCCCAGCTTGATGACCTCTCTTTAGTTGCTACAGAAATTCAATTCGATTTTAAGATCAATTGTAAGCTCAAAATTTTTAGATTAGCAACTCAAACTTTTGAAAAAACAAAATTTGTTTTTCCAAATCTGACATGCAATATACAAACCTTCATGATTTGGTTTTTTTTGCTTAAGTCGTGTGTCTCATACTTGAAGAGACAAATGAATCGGTCTTTAGAAGACTGTTTCATATATTTCTTTCAATGTATTTTCTGATATACTGTAAGAAAAAAATCTCTTGTAAATATTTTCAAAATTTTCATTTTCTTTCCATTTGGGTTGACCGTGGGGACACAGTCAAAATCAAGTATGGGGGGAGTTTCATATTTATTTTTGTTTTGCATAGAATTTTCCATTTTTGTTATCATTTAAAAAAAATCGCATTTCTATTTACTTTTAAATAAGACATGATGGACTTAGCACACAATTTTGGTTGTTCGATTAAAATGTGGAGATTTACTTCTCTTTACGGATAACGAAAGGAAAGTTTGAATTATGAACAAATTTGGTGTAACAAGTATATAGGGAAATTCGTAGGTGATGAGTATGAAATGTTTTCTGAACTGTAATCCTATTAAATGAATGGTTGATTTAGACTACTTGCGATAACATTTTAGATCTTTTAAGTGAAGTTGTGCTAAGATATCCTCGCTTAACTCTCTCTCCCTCTTATGTAATAAAAATAGAAAAAAGAAGAAGTGTGTATATATATAATTATCTAAGGGTATCCAACATTGCTGTTACATCTGGCGTTGGTGTGCAAACCAGCCAAGCTCTTTCCGAGACCTTGTTGACAATGTCCGCGTCGGTGTATCTTGGTCTCATTTTATGAGTCGGACACCTAAGGATTACCGACATCTTGTTGACAAAGTCAGCGTCGGTCTGCACAATCCCCCAAGCTCTGTCCCAAACTCTCACGGGTGGTATACCTTGGTCTTTTCTGTTAGGTGTTTGTAAATAGTAATACTGTAAATATTTTGTAATAAAGAGAGAGTAAGCACTCGAAATCTAAGCACACTCTTCACTTATTCGACCTAACTTGTTAACAAAAAGGAAGTTGAGATGACATTTTACGATTGTTGATATCGATCATAGAATTCATTTCATAATTGCACTATGTTTCTACCAAAATAACTGGCCAAGCTGGAGCAGTTTGTGACGATAACATGACTTTTGTTTGAAGTTTTGATTAGTAATGGGCTCAAATTTCATAGTGACGACCAAAATTTGTGTTAACTCATTTTTGTAATATTTAAAAGTAAATTGTCCATTTGTAAATATTCCTTTAAAAACATGCATTCATATTGTAAATATTTTCAAATTTTGCATTTTGTACATACTTTTTGCTTTTGGATTTTGTGGGTAGTATCCACTGAAAACCCTCACGAGATAAGACTCGTCCTACTGTGGACACCCAGAGGTTTAAAGCCTTGTTGCATATGCTCAATGTAATCGTGCTCCCTACGAAAACGGATTCATCTTAGTTTTCTTTTAGTTTATTCGAGGACGAATAAAACGATAAGTGTAGGGGTATTTGATATACATGCAAATGTGTATATTTTATACGCTTATTTATCTTGTTGTTCTCTTAGAAATTATTGATACTGTATATTTATAGTTGTGTTTTCAGGTTATTTATGATGAATGGAATTGATGCACTTAATTGTTGAAAAGCTTGAAGAATTAGTGTAAGAAGAGTGTTGATTTTGAAAATTAGATTAAAGCTTGAAGAAATGTTGTTGTTCAATCACTTTCTGCCGCATATTTTAATGATTCAACGCGTTTTTATAATGATAGCATGTCGCAGATGTTATGGAGTTCCTATTCATGCTCAAAACAGTTGGAGTTGATGCCATTTGATGCCTGCAAGCTATGACATTTGCAAAGCCATTCATATGCACTTAGCATATGAATATTGCATATGCATATATGTATTTGTATATGGATTGAACTTGATTTGTTATCATATGGACGTTGCATTTGTATGAATGATTGTGCACTTATGTAGAAAGTATAATTAGGAATAATTGCATACATAATGGACTCATGACACTGACATAATTTGCATTAAGGAGGTCAACTGAATCAGTAGACAGCCTGATTTTGCATTAAATAAGGACGTGTACACACACTATGCATATGATCATGAAAACATTAGAAGTCTTTTTAAGGACAATGGAAGCCTGTGTTTGATGGTTGAGTAGATGGACGATTGGATGGTAGGATATACGTTCTTCTTGACTTGAAGATTTCGGGGACAAAATCCTTTAAGGAGGGGAGAATGTAACACCCTGGATTTTCTGTGTTTGTTAACATAACGAATTAAAGAATACTTATTTTTTAAATTGAGAATTAAGGGAAACGGGTTATGCCATTGCGTTCGTCTCGAAATTCTGCTTGAGATAAAGTCCGAGTTAGCGTGAATCGGACTCCGTATGAAGAAGTTATGGAGTCCAAAAGATTTCATGTTAAATTAGAAATTATATATATATATATAACAAACCAAGTTCAAAATTCAAAATTCAAGAAGAATAGGCTGAGCCGGAAAATTACCGCTCAGGGGTCGACCTCCCCAGGGGGAGCGACATAGGTGTCGACCCCCTCCCCTTGTAGGGGTCGACTCCTGCACTCAGATCCAAACAGTGACAATTTGTGACCTGCTGCTGAGTCACTAGGGCAAATGTGGAGGTTTCTGGATAACTCTATCTTGTCTGGATGGTTCTGATTGCTCCTAGGTTAATCTAACGGCTCTCATTTAATTAAACTTCTATATAAACAACTGATGCCCTCAACCCTAAACCACACAAAAATTCATTCCAAGAGCTGTCACATTGTGACAATTCTATCATATATGCCTGTGAGACTATTGCGGTTTGTTGAATCTATCATGTTGTATAGAATTTGGTGAATGAACCTATTATGTTGTATAGAAATTTGGGAATGAAAACTATCATGTTATATGCAAGTTTGGTGATTCTATCATCTCATGTTACATGCAAGTTTATAGCCTAATTCATATCATATATGCCTAAATGTTTAGATCCACATGCCTCTATGTTAGATCTATGTTAACTTGATTCAATCCAAATTGCAATTTCACATCTACATGCCTAATTAAGTTTGTGTAGTTCTACGTAAACTCCTATTTATATGCTTATGATTCATGTGGAATTGCAAGTTCATAATTAAAAGTATATTGTTCTATGCAAAACTCATATGACATATGTTTAGTTGGGTCCATATTATGCTTGTTGGAATGTTACATGTTCCTCCCTTTTTCCTTTTGTTTATAAGTTAGGCTAAATTGCGAAGCCTAACATTCTATGTGATTTATGCGAACATATAACGGGGGTAGCGTTGGGAAATTTTTTAATTTACATATTATTGGCATAGTTTGGTAGCATGAATGGTATAATTTATATACTTAGAAATTATGAACATGAATTAGAGGATAAATGGGGCATGACTTGATTGACAACAAATTTGTGGATAATTTACATAAAAACCAAAAAGGGTAAATATGTAAATTAAGCAAAAGACGAATATGCCTAACCCGAGGTTAGATTGAGTTACAGTGTAAGACTGCCCGTAACCGCCCGGCACATCCAGCAACCGTAACAATATAGATCTAATGTGAGAGGTTAGCGCATTAAGCCCAAAAGAACCCGAGGTTAGATTGAGTTGCGGTGTAAGACTGGACGGAACCGACCGGCACATCCAGCGACCGCAACAATACCTGTATAATGTGAGTGGTTGATGCTTTAATGAATGAATTAAAGCTAAGACAGAAATGGTAGGGTTAAGTTAATTAAGGAAACACTTAACCAATACAACATGTTAACTAAACTGATGGGTGGGCTTAGGTTAATTTGAGAACACTTAACCATTTTAACATGTTGATAAGGAAACCCTAGTAATGGGGACCCATTTCAGCAGTAACCCACATAGATGTATCATGGTACCCTGAACTAGGCAGGGTGGGGCACGATTACTTGGCTGATTATAAGCGGTCAAAACAATGGCGGGCGGTGCATCAGTGTAGGTTCCGACAGAGTACGGGCGTGCACGTACTCCGGAGTGGAAAAAGCAGGCACTGGGCATTAGTAGTTATACACTGTGCATCTTGAATTATGTCGGGTTGTCACCATAGGATTTGATACACCCCATGGTGGGACCAGCACAGGTATCTACAATCAGGCGGGGCCGAATGACACAAGTGTTAAACGTATACGAGTAGGAGCCGATCAATAAAGGGGATCACTTTGTTATAAACTTGTGAGGCTAGTTGAAACAATAGTTGGTAGGTGCAGAGAAATAGAAATGAGTGCAATGGTATATTCAGTTTAAACTGCCTTATCTTAGTTTATATTATCTTGTTATTCTGGTATTGTCCTATTTTGAGTTTATTCCTGTCATGATCCTTTTTCTTGTTCACATGCTGAAAAATCACTGGACTTACCAGACTTATGTCTGACTCATTTTTCTTTCGCCTTCTTTTCTTCCGTTCCCCCCAAGGTCCATAGGGAGGGAATACTCCAGCTTAGTTCAGATCTTTTGCAAGCTTGAAGAGAGTATATGTATGGCTTGGACTCTCTCTTCTTGGGCTACGGCTTTGGATTCACTCTTAATGGGGATTTATGCTACTTTATTGTTGTTTTATGCTTCTTTATGTTTGAATCAAGACAGAGATTTTGTTGTAATAATTTGGAAGTTGTTTTGAGACAGTTTGTTGTTATGTTTCTCTGCTGTTTATATGTCTGTCTTGTAAATTATCTGTAACTTTTACCTACAACGCTCCACTGAAGTTAAGGCATTCCCTTTGTAAGTGACCTTAACGGAGGTGGGGTTTTTCATTTGGTATCAGATCAAAGGTTTACCAGATCAGATAAAAGTTTTTGAAAACTAATTTTCAAAAAGAAGTTTAAAGAAGCATTTTTCAAGAAAAAGTGTTGTTTTTATTTTAAAGGCATAATCCCTAAAGCCATATGCACTATCTTTCTATTCTCTGTTTTGAATCTTTCCTTTTTCGTTTCAGCATGTCTAGGGATCTTAACCTTCCAAAAGGCGTACCGGTACCTGGCTGGTTCAGAAGGTACCTATAGGCCAGGGCTAATGATGCGGGCCCAGCAAATTTCCTCCTCCCCCAGCTGCAGTCGTTCCTCCTCCTCCTCCTCCTCTGCGTGCAAATGCCTTCTCAAAGATATGTAGAGACTTTCGAGCCATAGGTGGAAAGAACTTTAATGGAACTGAATCATTCGTGGAAGCAAGGAACTGGCTTAAAGAAACTGAGGATTTGTTTGTTATCTTCGAAGTGGACGATAGGCAGAAGATACAGTTGGCCCTATGGTTGCTTAAAGATAAAGCCTCTTATTGGTGGGAGGTTACCAATGCAGAGAGACCAGTTGAAACTTGGGTGGATTTCAGAATGAGGTTTGAAATGAAATTCCTCCCACAAGTTGAACGAAGCCTACAGATGGAGAAGTTCTTAGCTGTCAAACAGGGAAGCATGTCGGTCAAGGAATACGTCAACCAATTCAACCAGTTGGCTAGATTCGGACTGGAGTTAGTGAACACTCCACATAAGAAGGCTCTCCGTTTTGTTAGAGGGTTGAATGAGCCACTGCACAGCGTAGCTATGTCCCACATACCTATGAGTACGACTTATGAGAGACTGGTGGACATGGCATTGTTACAGGAGGAAGACAAAGATGGCAAGAAAGAGGAAAAGGTGGAAGTACTTCAAGATAAGAAAGTGGAAGGATCACAGAACTAGAGGACGGATTCCAAGAAGGACAGGAAGAACACCAAACCCCATGACAAGAGGAAATGTAATTTTTGTGGCATTCCTGGACATCTGATTAAGGACTGCAGAAAGAAGAAGAGGAAGATGGGTGGTTATTTTCAGTATGGCAAGACAAGACACATGGCTAAGGACTGCCCAAGAAAGCAAGGGCAAGGGCAGAGAGCTGGATCTACTTCTGGAGGGCAGGTTCACGCTCTCATAACACCTCCGCAAGAACAAGGTAGAAATATTTCTGTTAAGAGTTTAGTTTATCTTTTTGATCATCCTTTTCGTACACTCTTTGATTATGGCGCATCGCATTCTTTTATATCTACTGCTTTAGTTGAATCTCTGCACCTAGACACCAGTATTGTAGAGGATCTCTTGGTTGTATCAAATCCAATTGGGGGTTCTGCTTATTTATCAATGATTTGTTTGGATTTGGAAATTTCTATACTAAGCATTGGGTTTAGATGTAATGCCTATGTTTTGGGCTTCACGGGCTATGGGTTGATTTTAGGCATGGACTGGTTACCCAGTAATGGTGCCGTCCTCAATTGTGAAAAGAGAGTGGTTAGACTCATGACTCGTCTCGGTAACACTCTCGAAAACTCTTGTAATCCCATGAACTCTGTTATGCTTAGTGATCTAGAATCTCTTGATGCGTCTGTTGAGAATTTGCAGTCTGTTAGAGTAGTCCGTGAATACTCGGATGTATTTGAAGAGGTGAAGGGCTTACCTCCGAAGCGGGAGATAGACTTCTGCATATACCTCGTTGATAATGCAAAACCCGTTGCTTTACCCGTTAGACACATGGCTCCAAGGGAGAGGAAAGAGCTCAGCAAGCAAGTTAAAGAGCTACCAGAAAAGGGGTTTATAAGGCGGAGTATATCTGAATGGGGTGCTCTAGTAGTATTCGCAACCAAAGAAGATGGTTCACTTCACCTATGCGTTGATTATAGGGAGCTAAACAAGCTGACCAAGAAGAATAGGTGCCCAGTTCCAAGAATAGATGACTTGTTCGATCATCTTGTAAGTGCATCGATTTTCTCTCAACTAGATCTGGCTACTAGGTTTCATCAGCTAAGAGTGGATGAAGACAACATTGATAAGACTGCGTTCAGAACCCCGGATGGTTTCTTCGAATGGCTTGTCATGCCTTTTGGCTTGACAAACGCACCCGCTTATTTCGTTGACTTGATGAGCAGGGTGTTCAGATAATTCCTTAATAAGTTTGTGGTGGTCTTCTTGGACGACATTTTGATCTTCTTGAAGAGTGAGGAAGATCACGCTCTGCATTTAAAGAAAGTCATGGATACTCTTCGAGCACATCAGCTAAAAGCCAAATTCTCCATGCCATTTCTGGAGAGAAGAAGTAAGATTTCTTGGACATGTGGTGTCCAAAGAGGGGATAGCTGTGGACCCCGAAAAAGTAGTGCGGTGCAAGATTGGAAGGTTTCATCAAATGCAACCGAAGTCCGAAGCTTTCTCGGGCTAGCGGGCTTTTACCGGAAGTTCATTAAAGACTTTACGAAAATCTCAGCTCCATTCAAAAGATTGACAAAGAAGAACCTAACTTTCGCTTGGGGTTTGGATTGCGATGTTGCTTTCCAACATTTGAAAAGGGCTCTAACAACAGCCCCAGTTCTGACATTGCCTGATGGGAGCAAAATGTTTACCGTATACACAGATACATGCGGTACAGGATTAGGCGCTGTCTTGATCCAAGAAGGCAAGGTTGTTTGTTATGGGGAAGGCAGTTGAAGGTACATGAGAAGAACTACCCAACTCATGATTTGGAACTAGCTGCCATTGTTTTTGCTCTTAAGTCATGGCATCATTACCTGCTGGGAGAAAGGTTTGAATTGTTTACTGACCATAAATCATTAAAGTACATTTTCTCACAGAAGTATCTAAACTTAAGACAACAAAGGTGGATGGAGTTTCTTACCTCGTATGATTTTGAGATTTCTTATACTCCTGGCAAGGGCAATGTAGTAGCAGACGCCTTGAGTAGAAAGAAGCTGACCTTAAGCCCTCTCTTTATGGAAAGGCAAAGCTTGGAGTACATAGCAAACTTTGACTTCAGACCCTCTTATGAACTTGTACCTGGTTTTTTAGTATCACTAGAGGTGCGGCCTACTCTTTTGGACTTAATAGGAACCGAGCAACGGGAAGACCCTCAGCTAGTTGATGTAATAGATATGCTAATTAGGGGTGAGACTTCTAGTCACCTCAATAGATACTTTATCGATGATAAGGGTTGGTTGAGATGGGATGGAAGACTATGCGTCCCACAAGCAAGGGATTTGGTGAAGATGGTTCTCGAAGAAGCGCACCATTCTAAGTTGACCATACACCCAGGTGGAGACAAGATGTATAAAGACATAAAAAGGGTTTTCTTTTGGAATGACATGAAGAAGGATGTATCTGAATTCATCTCTAAGTGCTTGATATGCCAGCAAGTCGAGGCCTAGCAGAAGAAGCCTGGTGGTTTGCTTCATCCTCTAGAGGTCCCACAGTGGAAGCGGGATGGCATTTCGATGGAATTTGTTGATGGGTTGCCTAGGTCAAGAAGGGGCAATACCAGTATTTAGGTAATAGTGGATAGGCTCACTAAAAGCACTCACTTTATACCTGTTAAGAGTAGAAGGATTGCCTCGTCTTTAGAATCCATTTATCTTAAAGAGATAGTTTGACTCCATGGGATACCCTCCAGCATAGTGAGTGATCGAGACCCTATCTTTACAAGCGAGTTTTAGAGGAGCTTGCAAGAGGCTGTGGGCACACAGCTATGCTTAAGCACGGCCTATCACCCCCAAACCGATGGTCAGACGGAAAGGGTGAACAGAGTATTAAAAGACCTCCTGAGATTGTGCATTCTTGATTTCGGAGGGACATGGGAGGATCATCTTCCTTTTATGGAATTCGCTTACAACTATAGCTACCAAGCCACCATAGGCATGGCACCCTTCGAAGATTTAAATGGAAGACAATGTTGATCACCAACTTGTTGGTGGG
Organism: Allium sativum; assembly: GCA_030737875.1. Lineage (NCBI taxonomy): Eukaryota > Viridiplantae > Streptophyta > Magnoliopsida > Asparagales > Amaryllidaceae > Allium > Allium sativum. Next base: position 1,008,976,566 of record CM060916.1, read on the forward strand.
AGTCTATAGACAAGCTCATACTTGGGCCAGACATGATTAGAGAAACTTCAGAGAAGGTGGACTTAATACGAAGAAGAATTAAGACTGCCCAAGACAGACAAAAGTCCTACGCAGACAAAAGAAGGACCGACCTTGAGTTTGAGGTTGGAGATAGGGTGTTCCTTAAAGTATCTCCTTTGAGGAATGTCATTCGCTTTGGGTCCGTAGGAAAGTTGGCACCAAGATTTGTAGGACCATTTCCTATCATTGAAGAGATTGGGACGATGGCTTACAAAGTAGAGCTGCCCGAAAGACTGGCTGGAGTTCGTAATGTTTTTCATGTTTCTCAACTACGAAAGTGCTTACATGAGTCTGCAGAAGTTGTGGAGCCAAGCATACTAGAGGAAGTAGAAGTGGAACGAGAAGCGACTGTGAGAAGAGTTCCAACATGTATATTGGGTACAGAAGTCAAAAAGCTACGCAACCGTGAAGTCAAGCTTGTTAAAGTTCAATGGAGAGACGCTTAGGAAGACGCGACTTGGGAAACTGAGGACAAAATACACGTAGCCTACCCTTTTCTTTTTTAGGGTAGATCCTTGATCTCTTTTTCCTTAAGTTTATGCATGCCTGTATCTACCTTTTTAAGTATATCTCCTCGATTCTATTCTTTATCCTTAGGTAGAAACCAATGGATGTAAACATGTATTTGAAACATTTTATGATTGATGGTTGCAAGTGGTTGCAAGTGGTTGCTAGTGATTGCTCGTGGATGCATATACACACACATTAGGTGTTAGATCGGCTCAGTCACTTTCATATTGCATATGCATATATGTACTTGTATATGGATTGAACTTGATGTGTTATCATATGGACATTGCATTTGTATGAATAATTGTGCACTCATGTAGAAAGTATGATTAGGAATAGTTGCATACATAATGGACTCATGACACTGACATAATTCGCATTAAGGAGGAAAACTGAATCAGTAGACTGCCTGATTTTGCATTAGATAAGGACATGTACACACACTATGCATATGATCATGAAAACATTAGAAGTCTTTTTAAGGACAATGGACGCCTGTGTTTGATGGTTGAGTAGATGGACGATTGGATGGCAGGATATACGTTCTTCTTGACTTGAAGATTTCAGGGGCGAAATCCTTTAAGGAGGGGAGAACATAACACCCTGAATTTTCTGTGTTTGTTAAAGTAACGAATTAAAGAATACTTAATTTTTAAAGTGAGAATTAAGGGAAACAGGTTAAGCCATTGTGTTCGTCTCAAAATTCTGCTTGAGATAGAGTCCGAGTATGCGTGAATCGGACTCCGTATGAAGAAGTTATAGAGTCCAGAAGATTTCATGTTAAATCAAAATTAAATAAATATATATATATAAATAGATAATAAACCAAGTTCAAAATTCGAAATTCAAGCAGAATAGGCTGAGCGGGAAAATTCCCGCTCAAGTGTCGACCCCCCCCCCCGGGGGGATTCGACATAGGTGTCGACCCCCCTATAAGAGAATCGACATTGGTGTCGACCCCCCCCCCCCCCCGTGGGGGTCGACTCCTGCACTCAGATCCAAACAGTGACGATTTGTGACCTGTTGCTGAGTCACTAGGGCATAGGTGGCAGTTTCTGGATTACTCTATCTTGTCTGGATGGTCCTGATTGCTCCTAGGTTGATCTAACGGCTCTTATTTAATTAAACTTCTATATAAACAACTAATGCCATCAACCCTAAACCACACAAAAATTCATTCCAAGAGTCGTCATGCTGTCCATGGTCAACCTATAGTAGCCGCCATTCTTCTCCAACTAGAAAGCAAGTTAGAAGCTACGAATCAAATCTAAACCAGAGAATCGATAGTCTACTTCAATGGATAGCTATTCAGTTTCAGAATACAGATCCTAGAAAACAAGAATGTTCTTTTGTTTGTAAGTTTAGTTATCTTTTAGATGTGAACAAAATAAAGGCATGATTTGTAATAAAGTGAAAACTAGAGTTGTACCAAGTTGTATGATAATAGTGATGCTGATTCATGTCTATTCGTGTGACAATTCTATCATATATGCCTGTGAGACTATTGCGGTTTATTGAATCTATCATGTTGTATAGAATTTGGTGAATGAACCTATTATGTTGTATAGAAATTTGGGAATGAAAACTATCATGTTATATGCAAGTTTGGTGATTTTATCATGTCATGTTACATGCAAGTTTATAGGCCAATTCATGTCATATATGCCTAAATGTTTAGATCCACATGCCTCTATGTTAGATCTATGTTAACTTGATTCAATCCAAATTGCAATTTCACATCTACATGCCTAATTAAGTTTGTGTAGTTCTACGTAAACTCCTATTTATATGCTTATGATTCATGTGGAATTGCAAGTTCATAATTAAAAGTATATTGTTCTATGCAAAACTCATATGACATATGTTTAGTTGGGTCCATATTATGCTTGTTGGAATGTTACATGTTCCTCCCTTTTTCCTTTTGTTTATAAGTTAGGCTAAATTGAGAAGCCTAACATTCTATGTGATTTATGCGAACATATAACGGGGGTAGCGTTGAGAAATTTTTTAATTTACATATTATTGGCATAGTTTGGTAGCATGAATGGTATAATTTATATACTTAGAAATTATGAACATGAATTATAGGATAAATGGGGCATGACTTGATTGACAACAAATTTGTGGATAATTTACATAAAAACCAAAAAGGGTAAATATGTAAATTAAGCAAAAGACGAATATGCCTAACCCGAGGTTAGATTGAGTTACGGTGTAAGACTGCCCAGAACCGCCCGACACATCCAGCAACCATAACAATATAAATCTAATGTGAGAGGTTAGCGCATTAAGCCCAAAAGAACCTGAGGTTAGACTGAGTTGCGGTGTAAGACTGCCCGGAACCGACCGACACATCCAGCGACCGCAACAATACTTGTCTAATGCGAGTGGTTGGTGCTTTAATGAATGAATTAAAGCTAAGATAGAAATGGTAGGGTTAAGTTAATTAAGGAAACAATTAACCAATTCAACATGTTAACTAAACTGATGGGTGGGGTTAGGTTAATTTGAAAACACTTAACCATTTTAACATGTTGATTATGAAACCCTAGTAATGGGGACCCATTTCAGCAGTAACCCACATAGATGTATCATGGTACCCTGAACTTGGCAGGGTGGGGCACAATTACTTGGCTGATTATAAGCGGTTAAAACAATAGCGGGTGGTGCATCAGTGTAGGTTCCGACGAAGTACGGGTGTGCACGTACTCCGGAGTGGAAAAAGCAGGCACTGGGCATCTGTAGTTATACACTATGCATCTTGAATTGTGTCGGGTTGCCACCATAGGATTTGATACACCCCATGGTGGGGACCAACACAGGTATCTAGAATCAGGCGGGGTCGAATGGCACAAATGGTAAACGTATACAAGTAGGAGCCGATCGATAAAGGGCATCACTTTATTATGAACATGTGCTGTTGGTTGAAACAATAGTTGGTAGGTGCAGAGAAATAGAAATGAGTGCGATGGTATATTCAGTTTAAACTGCCTTATCTTGTTTTATGTTATCATGTTATTCTGGTATTGTCCCATTTTCAGTTTATTCCTGTCATGATCCTTTTTCTTGTTCACATGCTGAAAAATCACTAGACTTACTAGACTTATATGTGACCCATTTTTCTTTCTTCGTTCTTTCTTCCCCCCTCCCCCAGGTCCGTAGGGAGGGAATACTCTAACTTAGTTCAGACTTTTTGCAAGCTTGAAGAGAGTATATGTATGGCTTGGACTCTCTCTTCTTGGGCTATGGCTTTGGATTCACTCTTAATGGGGATTTATGCTACTTTATTGTTGTTTTATGATTCTTTATGTTTTAATCAAGACATAGATTTTGTTGTAATAGTTTGGAAGTTGTTTTGAGACAGTTTTTTGTTATGTTTCTCCGCTGTTTATATGTCTGTCTTGTAAATTATCTGTATCTTTTACCTACAACACTCCACCGAAGTTAAGGCATTCACTTTGTGAGTGACCTTAACGAAGGTGGGGTGTTTCATTACATATTATTTTCTTTTCTGCAAGTAGATTAGACTGTCCTTTATTTTATTTTTATTTTCTTTTTTTCTTGTTTTTTGTTCTATGTTGCAATTTACGATCGTTGTTAGAATAATAAACATGAGAAGCTAATCCCTTTCAACTTAGGGGTAATGAAGCTCCCTTAATCATGTAGTTGCAACATAATTTATCTTTTCATTCTCTCTTTGTGTTTCATGTCATGTTGATGTCATGGTGATTAAGTAGAGGGTGAAACCAAAAATTTGATGGTCTATAGTTCTAATTAATAGTTCATAGGCCATGCTTGAAGTATATTTCAATTTCAACTTGTTTATTTTTCATTAGATCTAGTAAGTTGATTAAGTGGGTATGATATAGTTTGATAGTTTATGTTGTGCTAGTTAATAGCATGAATATACTTATAATAATCATATCAACTAAATTCACAAATGACCAAAAGAAAAGAGAGATCGTAATTTTATAACCTGTTTACTACATGATCTAGAACGTGAATTTATTCCTAAGTTGCCATTTGTCTCACAGTTTTTTTATTAATTTCAATTTACTAGTTTAGTTGTAGTTAAATCACCACTCGAATTCGGTTTAATTTGATTGAATAAGATTGAAATTACTTCTTTCCATATGAATCGACTCGTATTCGCCATGTACTAAGAATTGTACGTCGTGCGCTTGCGGTTTATTACACTTCACGACGGTTTTCTAATTGATAGAATATCCGTTATCGAACAGAAGGCCTACGGTTATCGATGTTTCCTAGGGGATCCAGGCAAAACCATTGTGTATCTGCGTTCCACATGACGTAATGTGTATAGCAGTGATTTCCTAAGGTCTACGGGTGATAGAGATGTAACCATGTAATTTCCCAGAATTTTACCAATTTAATAATTAATTAATTTAATTATTATAATATATTGGTTTGGTAATTTAATTGGTTTGAATTTAAATATTTTGAATATTTAATTAATATGAATAATGGGATAATATAATTATTTCTAAAATAGTCGAAAATGGTTGAATTTGCAATATTGTGTAATTTTGATAATATATGATATTTACTTTAGTTTATATTCGAGTTATAATAACGAATATATTACTTAAAATGGTAGTTGAACGTATTAACTATAATATAATTATAATCGAGCTCGTAATGTCGTGGTAGTTCGTAATATTGTGTTTTGAACTTCAAATGACAATACATGATTCGTTATAAATCGGATTTCTTTGAAACATGAAACATTGGAATTTATTGAACTATATATTTCTAACGGAAGTGAAAAATCGAGATTTCGTCTTATAGATTGTAAGTCCAAATAAAATTTTCAAATAGTCGCTATGGAATTGTTTATAAGCCATAATGGTTTATTTAATATAATTAAATACTGGTTTCGAATTTGGACAAGATTTTTGAGATGTATACTTAATATAATTTATAGAATTTTACAATAATTTTTATTTTGGAAAATAAGGTGTAACGACCCAGAAAATCTGAACCAATTTAAAATTTTTATATTGGCTTTAATAATGGATTTTAAATATTTAAAATAAATATTTTAAATAATGGCAATGAAAAGTGAGTTTGAATCAACGTTTGAAAATGAATATAATTAATTCTAATTATAAACAAGGCCTGAAAAGGCGCTGTAGTTTCAAAAATTGAATTCAAACTTTGTCGGACTGTACCAGGTGCAAAACAAAACGAATTTGAGCGAAACCAAAAATATTTAAATCTGTTAGTGAATACCTTTCTAACGAATCTGAAAAATCAAATTTTCATAGCGGAAAGCAGAAGTTATGGCCAAATGAATTTTTAGAAAGGTCGCTATGGAATTTATATAGCCCTGAAATTGGCCATTTTGCATACGACCTCGGAATTCGACGAAACCACTTTTTTTGGATCCGGGACGTGAAGTTATTGCTATTTTTAAAATTTCATAATTTTTGAAGCTAGTATGTGAGCGTGGCAAAGGAAAACGTGTTTTGGTCAATTATAGTTAAATTGGATCGACCAGAAATTAGCCTTTTTGCAAATGGTCTCAGAATTCGACGAAACTAGTTTTGTTGGGACCGTATCGTCAAAACATAGCCAGATTTATTTTTCTGGAATTTTTCGAATCAGTTTGTGGCCCTGGCAAATTGAAATGTTCGTTCAAATCAAATATTGAATGTTATATATTTTAAATTGAATGGAAACTAACTGAAACAGTCGAATGGGCCTACGAAACATATCCCATTGTGTTCGGAATGGGGGTAAAACGCTAGGGACGACAGTCGTAGGGTTTGGATTGGTGTTCGTGTGTGACAAGGGGTGTTTTCGGATTTTTAAAAATATATAAATAAACAAAAAAATCTGATTGGCCAATAATTTTTCTCTCTCCCCGATTGCTTCAGGCGCGACGACGGAAGGAGATCCGAACCTTCTCTCTTCGATTTCTCAGCAACCACTCAATGAAAAATCGTGATTCTTGATTCATTTCAAAGCTCTTCGTCTCCTCTTCAAATCCATCTAAGGTTTGCTAGTTATCATCAAGTGTGGAGGGAGATACGAGTCCTCAAAGTCAACGACTTTGGAGCGCCGCTGAGCCTTCAGGGCGCCACCGAACGGAGCGAAACCACCGGCACCGGGAAGGTGGTTCAAAGCTCTTCGACGCTGTGTGAGCTGATTCTCCTATCGCGCAACGGTTTGATCGAAAGATCAAAACCTAGTTTTGAACCATTGTGAAAGGTGGGTCCTTTATCATCTGAACTTTGAAAAATCATATCTTTTTCGTTTCTTGACGAAATTCGATGAAACAGGAAACATCGTGACCGTGTGGACGTCTTCTACATTTTAGAAGAGACCGCATATTTTTCTGAGCCTTCTGCTATTTTTGGTGGAGTGGAACCCAATGTGAGATTTCTAATTTATAAACGATATGGAAAACGACGATGTATAAATTATATAGTCGATGTATGAGTTATATAAGCGTTGTACACCTCTTGTATAAGCGTTGTATAAGTTGTACGTTCGATGTATAAGTTATATATGCATTGTAAAAATTAAATATGTGTTGAAATAGAAGTGAATTGCTATATATATATATATATATATATACGCCCCTCGTCCACAAACCATGGTCGATATTTATTGGTTGTGATTGGTGTGAAAATTGATTGATAGCGAATGGTTGATTGGAATTGTTTGTGGCTGATATTGATTGATTATGGTTGAAAAATACCCATTTGTGGTTGAGAAATATTTGGTTGAAACCACATAGGATTAGTTTGTGGAAATGAAATAAATATACATGCCGCCTGCGTGCGAACTAGATGCATGATTCCCCATTGTCAAAAACCGCGAGGTTTTAAGGTAGAGCGAGGAGTCGTACTAGGGACGGTCCCGGTTTTAACTACCCTGCCGTTATACTGTCGAAATTTTGAATAATATTCATGTGTTTGAATTACTTTCATTTGTTGAAACTATATTTATTCGTCGAATTGAAATTCATGTGTTTAATGGTGTTCGTGTTTTATATTAAAAATCACATTTTTATCATCTATATGAACTACATAAAATAATCTCCTTTTGAAAGAAATTGTTTTATAATAAAAATCCTATTTTTATTACCTATATGAACTATATAAAATAATAGTTTTTTGAAATGAACTATTTTACAATAAAAAACACATTTTTATTATATACATGAATTGTTAAATATAGTGAAGTGTTGAAATAGAAGACAGTTGGATAAAATATCATTTTTATCAAATGTATGAAAAGAATATAGCTTTGAAATCGAAGAATCGATATATATATATAAATAGAATTGAAATATATCGAATAATGACGCTGCAGTTCGTACTTTGAAATCGTGATTTCAAATGATTAGTGCGGGAGATCCGACCATCGGATTTTCCTGAAATCGCAACCGTTGGGTTCGCTTTGGGAAAATCTTTCCAACGGCACCAACTTTGTAAAAATCCAACGGTTGGATTGTCTGGAATGTTTAATTCAAATCTGAAGAAAAACAGTGCCAGAAACGATTATATTTATTTATATATATATAAAAATATAATTATATTTAATCGAATAACGACGCTGCAGTTCGTATTTTGAAATCGAAACTTCAAACGATTATACCGGGAGATCCGACCGTCGAATTTTCCCGAAACTGGAACCGTTGGATTCGTTTTGAAACGATCTTTCTAATGATGTAAATTTTGTGAAGATCCAATGGTTAGATTTTCAGATATGTGTAAATCGAATCTGAAGAAAAACAGCGCCACGGTCGCGATATGGCCCGAAGCGTCGTTTTGAATAAATTGGCTATTTTTTTAAAATAAATAAAAATAGAGATAAATCGTTATAAAATATCATAAACCATATAGAATGGAAATAAACTGAATTTGCTTGATTTATGTGGTATTTGTTGGTTGAATGTGTTTGGTGTGAAAATTACATTAAAGAACGGAATTGGTGTTGTCGAATGATTGAACCATTGAAATAAATTGATTTGAAATTCTAAATATACGTGAATTATTTGAAAAGGCCGAGATAATTCTCATTTCAAATAATTGACCGACGATTGAAAGTCGAAGATGAAGACGGTGGTCGGAGACCGGAGATCTTCACCTCGTTTGGATGGTAACCGAGGTCCTGATTGGGAGGCATCTCGAAATATGGATAATGAGTGGTGATCGTCCAGACGTACATGGTGATCGATGGGTTTGCGAGGTATATAGTGCCTCCGGTTTTGTTCAGACCCAGAACGGACTTGTAAATGGAATGTGTGTCTGACATTGGATTTTATTCTGTGTTGATTGATCTCTATTAAATATACATCTGTTTGGCGACGGAGAATTTATTCTTTTACTTAACGCCCTTCTCTGAAACGCACGAGCTCAGAGGTTGTATATCGATGGACATCAGTCGCATGGCATGAATTGCTAGTGTGGCATTCCTAAGTGGCAAATGATCAGGGCTTCTGTTGAAAAGCAAAGTCTTGTGGTGATGATCAAAGCACCGCCTGTGTGGCATAGCTTTGTGTATAACGTGAAATCGCGAACCTCACACCCAAGATGAACCAAAAACGGGAGAGGACATCAGGGAGGACCTGCGTTTCCTTCTAGCTAGAAGTGGCGTCAGTGGTTTTACACGCCCTGACGAGTTTGACTTATGTGGTTGTTACTGTTGCGAGGTGCCTCGATTAGATCGGACGATCCGGGTCCGATGGAGCCATTCGTTGGCTCACCTACGCCCCATAGGGCGGGGAAACGCAGTGTTCAAGAATTTTAATCCACATCGGTGGACCGTCCCTGACGATCCAAGGGTCACTCGAGCTCTGATCCTGAGGGGCGGGCTAGAGCGTCTCGAAGTCGGTAAGGACTATCTTTTGCCTTGGTTCATGACGGAAATCCAGTTTCCAAATACGTGACTGTGCGGTTTCGATTGTATATATATATATTTGGCGACATAGTGGCATGGGACGCTCGTGTCGTCTATGATTGATAGTTATGATTCGAAATTGCTTTTGAAACATATAAACACTAGTAATAATATCATATTCTTTTGTTTTATTCGTATCAAGCATATTTTGGCCATTATAAGGTAAAACTCTATCCTCCGGTTTGCGTTGCATTGTATGATGGGAACTGAGTCTTATAATGGCTTCATTTTTATAAAAAGCATTGCGATGTTTAAAATAAATATTTGTTTTAGAGCACTGGCGATCCAATGGAGTAAACCCGTTCCACGAGAGTGGCGTGGTCCTGTGATTAGCCATATTTTAAATGTGTTGAGTTGATTTCTCATACCAGTCCCAAGACTGACTCGTAGTTTGTTTCACTTTCAAACTCGGGTGCCCCTTTTTCTACACGGGCATCCTTGTATTCAGGTTTAGCTGGTTCTTTCTAGATAGCTGGAGCTGAAGATGGATTCTATCATTTATCTCTTTTTATGCTGTTCAGCTCCTATTGTACATATTTTGTTTGTTTCCGCTATAGACATATATGTATAGTTGAACTGTATTTGAACTAAGTAAGATCCTGTATACTGTGTAACTTTGATGATTACGTTTATCCAGTGTATTCTATTATACATTTTCTGGTGTATTTATTTAATTCTATTCTGCTATTATCTGTTTCTGTGTTATATTCCAAAGATTACCCTTGTCACCGTCTGTAGGGATTTTGGGTCATCACATCATGGTATCAGAGCTTTGGTTAAGCTTAGTTCTGGAATATAACATATTGACGAACTCGTCAGAAATAGAACCAGTAGTGTTCTAGGGCGGGTAACTCTATACAGATAGGATAGGTAATATCCTAGTATGAGTAAAGCAGAAGGGAATTACACCTCAATAGAAACATTTACATTTGAAGTATGTGTTTCTATATTTTAAATTATCTTTTCTGTGACCTGACACTTGATCTGCTGTTTGCAGAAGTACTAGAAAAATGAGTGTCAGAAACAGGAGAAATGCAGAACCCGATCTAGAGGCTCTATTAAAGAGATATCGAAATTTGAACGGAGCATAGTTCTTGGGCAGTGAATCTATAATTCAGACTCAAGCTTGGATGAGTTCTGCAGAAAGAATATTTGAGCGTATCCAGTTGAGAGATGATCAAAAAAGATTAGTGGCCTCTTGGGCGCTCAAAGAAGAAGCTTTAATCTGGTGGGCAACAATCATCAAAGATAATCCAGAAGGTGATATCACCTGGGACAGATTCAAAGAGATTTTCCTAGAAAGATTTACTCCTCCTGAAGTGATTGAGCGATTATGCGATGAATTCTCTTATCTGATACAAGGTGATATGATCATCCCAGAATATCATAAGAAATTCATAGAACTTTCTCACTTTGCTCCTCATCTGATTCAAGATCCGAAGAGGAAAATCTGAGATTTATTCATGGCCTGCAAATAAAGTATCAGAACAGTGTAATGAGGAGTGTGAAGCTTCCTTTCTCTGAAATGATTTATATGGCTTATCAGTACGAAGATCTCCATAAGAAAGGAATGTTGCGCGAAGAAGAAGAAGTCTATTCTAGTGACAAAGCAGAGTCCGAAACTGATATTCCTGAAGCCAGTACGAGATCTGAGGTCAGTAAGAAGCCCAGTGCCATGAGAAAAAGGGTTGAATCTGGGAACAAACCTGTAACGACCGCCACGTGCTCAAGCTGCAATAGACAAGGTCATTTGGCGATAAGTTGTAAATCTTGGAACCAACAAAGAAAGAATAAATTCAAACCCAGGAAGGGTTTCAAGAGAATAGAAAGTGCAGTCAATGCCATCAAGCTGGTCATCATTCCAAGGCCTGCCCGCTATTCAGAAAACCTGAAACAGTACATGTAAATGAAGTGGCAGAAGTGCCTGCATCTTCGTCTGCTCAAGAGAGGCCAAATGTTTTTGAAGGCACGCTCAATGTCAAGAACATTCCAGTTAAAGTACTGTTTGATACTGGCGCGTCACGATGCTTTATCGCAAAGAGTGCAGTCAAGAAGTTGGATTTGAAATTGAAGAAGCTCAAAGAACCAATGACTGTCCAAAATCAAGTTAGGGGTTCCATCGATCTCAGTTGGGTTTGTGGGGGTGCCTGTCTCTTTTTCCTGCTACAAATTCCCTACTATCTCTGTCGTCATGAATTTTAATGAATTTGATCTTATCTTGGGATTGGATTGGCTAACCAAATATGAAGTAGAGGTTAGATGCGCCGAGAGAGTTGTTAGGGCTAGGATTAAATCAGGAAGTTATATAACCATTCCCTGTGAAGGTCAGAATGCTAATAGAAAAGACTTTTGGGCAGCTTTGGATGTTTCTCCAGCCCAAATAGAAAATATCCCTGAAGTCACAGAGAATATTCCTGACCTCATCAAAGACATTCCTATCGTCAAGAACTATGCGGATGTGTTCGAAGAAGTTGTTCGCTTACCTCCGCAGAGAGAAATAGATTGCAAGATTGCTTTGATTTCGAATGCAAGGCCGGTAGTTCATGCTATTCGAAGAATATCCTTGAAAGAGAAAGAGGAATTAGACAATCAAACACGACAGCTAGTATGGAAGGGTCTGATCAGGCCTAGTTTCTCTGATTGGGGTGCAACAGTGGTGTTTGACCCGAAATCAGACAGTACTCTACGACTATGTGTGGATTGTCGTGATTTGAACAAGCAGACGATAAACAACAAATATCCATTGCCGCATATCGATGATTTATTGGATCGTCTGAATGGAGCAAAGTATTCTCAAGGATGGACCTAGCTAAAGGCTTCCATCAACTTCGAATTGCGGAAGAGTGTGTTCCAATGACATCATTCAGAGGTCCCGACTTATTCTACGAGTGGTTAGTAATGTCGTTCGGCTTAAGTAACACTCCAGCTTACTTCGTCGATCTGATGAATAGAGTGTTTAGAGGGGTTTTGAATAAATTTGTTCTGGTTTTTATTGACGATATTCTAATCTTCTCTAAATCAAAGGCCGAACATGAAAAGCATTTGGAACAGGTTCTGGAAATCCTCAGAAGGAATGTACTAAAAGCCAAACTACCCAAATGTATATTCTGGCAGGATGAAGTGAAATTTCTAGGCCACGTCGTATCTAAAGAAGGAATTGTTGTGGATCCAAGTAAAATCACAGCTATTCAGAATTGGAAGCAGCCCAGTACTCCTACCGAAGTCCGCAGTTTTCTCGGATTGGCTAGTTATTACCGGAAGTTCGTTAAAAACTTTTCGAAGATATCTGGTCACTTAACGAAGCTTACGAAGAAGCACTCTAAATTCAAATGGACTCCAAAAAGTGAGGAGGCTTTTGAAGAGCTAAAGTTAAGATTAACGACAGCTCCAGTGTTAACCATCATTGATGGTAATCAGGATTTGAAAGTCCGGACTGATGCTTCTAGAGAAGGCCTTGGCGCGGTGTTAATGCAAAAGGGCCAAGTGATTGCTTATGCTAGTCGTCAACTGAAGCCGCACGAGAAAAACTATGTAACTCATGATCTTGAATTGTTGGCCATCGTATTCTCTTTGAAAATCTGGAGACACTATCTTCTGGGTGAAAAATTCGAATTGTATACAGACCATCAGTCGTTAAAGTATCTGTTCACTCAGAAAGACCTGAATCTGAGGCAGCAACGTTGGCTAGAGTTCCTTGCAGCATATGATTTTGAGATTCTATACACTCCAGGGAAAGCCAATGTCGTGGCCGATGCGTTAAGCCGAAAGAATGAAATGATCGCCAGTTTTATCATTGCGACTTCGTTGATTGACAAGATATCGGCTCTACAAAAAGACGACCAATTTATTAAAGGAATGAGTCAGCGAATTCGTGAAGGTAATGCTTCAGATTTCCAGCTCGACAGCGAAGGGATTCTGAGGTTAGAAGGACGAATTTGTGTTCCAAAAATTCCTGAACTCAGAAGAGATGTGCTTGATGAATGCCACAAATCTAAGCTCACTATCCATCCGGGTGTGAGTAAAATGTACAATGATATCAAGCGAACATTCTGGTGGAAGTCGTTAAAAAGAGACATCTCGATATATGTTAGTCGATGCCCTACTTGCCAGCTAGTCAAAAGCGACCAACAGAAACTTGCTGGATTATTACAACAGCTAGAAGTTCCTGGTTGGAAGTGGGAACATATTTCCATGGACTTCATTGATGGTCTGCCCAGAACCAGAAAATGAAACGATAGTATTTGGGTGATCGTAGATCGCTTCACGAAGACCGCCCATTTCATACTTGTCAGATCAAACAGAACTGCTTAGAGTCCGGCGCAGATTTACTTCAAGGAAATAGTTAGACTACATGGAGTGCCGCTCAGTATAGTCAGTGATAGGGATACAATATTCACTAGCAAGTTCTGGGAAGCATTTCAAGTCGAGCTGGGAACGAAGTTGAACTTGAGCACTGCTTATCATCCTCAGACAGGCGGTCAAACTGAGAGGGTGAATCGTATACTAGAAGATCTATTGCGGGCTTGTGTTCTAGATTTCGGTGGATCATGGGAAGACCATCTGCATTTGGCTAAATTCTCATATAATAACAGCTACCAAGCGAGCCTGACAATGTCGCCATTTGAACAATTATATGGTAGGCCGTGTCGATCTCCCGCTTGTTGGGTCGAACCCAGTAATAGACTTGTGTTGGGGCCGGATATGATTCAAGAAGCTGCCGACAAAGTCGATTTTATTAAGAAGCGATTACTCGCCGCTCAGAGCCGACAAAAGAGCTATGCCAATAGGAGAAGAAGAGATATATCCTTTGTTGTTGGCGACTATGTATATTTGAAAGTATCGCCGATGAGAGGAGTAATCCGGTTCGGTAAAACTGGAAAGTTGGTGCCCAAATTCATTGGTCCGTTTCCTATTCTGGAACGGATCAGAACTCTCGCTTATAAGGTCAAACTACCTGATTGGTTGCCTGGAGTTCATGATGTATTTCACGTATCTCAACTTCGAAAGCACGTTCATGATCCAGACTTGATCATGGAAGAAGCCGCTCAATAAGATATTGAAATTACTCCTGAATTAGCTGTGAGAAGAGAGCCGCTAAAGATTATCGTCAAAGAAACCAAAGAGCTGAGGAACAAGAAGGTTCACTTGGTCAAAGTGCAATGGAGTGGAGATCTGCGAGATTGTACTTGGGAAACTGAGGAGAGCATTCAGAAAGCCTATCCTAGGTGCCGAGTGGATATATCTGATTGACTCCCGTGCAAGGTACATTTACCATTCTTTGCATTACCAATTAGTTCTCTACTCTGTTGTAATTTTCTTCCCATAGATGTGCACTTTTAATTCTATAGTCTGAATGATTTTAAAAGAATATAGGAATTGATTTTGTATGACTTTGAAAAGTTAAAAACAATTTGATGGTTGTTTGTGTTGTGTGATAGTAAGTTAGATTAATTAAATTATTGAAACGATAGTTAATTTAATCAATAATAGAATGAATGGTAGAATTTATTCGATTATATCGCATATTTAACTGATTAGAAAATAAATAGAAATATATATTTGTGCATTATATATGTTTGAACAGGTAAATGGATTAGCTGTTGAGTAAAGATTTTATTTGTGTGCCCGACAAATAGGTAAACCTTAATGAGTTGGATGCGAAATATTATTATATCAACTCCTGTGAATGCCATTGGATGCGGAGTGCTGGTTATTCTATGTGAAATAATAAATGTTGCCATAGGATAGTAACAATTAATTTTGAACTACATTGCATGGCATACTTCTGGAAGATAGGCATATTTCATCATATACCACATAAGCATTTGGAGCTTGTGTGATGAGGTGGAAGATTTACCATACGAGCGAGAGGCTTGTATGGCGATGACTATATTTTACAGGTTGAACTGATGACTGATATGGACTATTTAAATTGTAACGATAAAATTGCCAGATTAATAAAAAAACCCACACGGGTCTGGAGTTGACAATAATCACGTCTCTCTAGTTATTAGATATGGCACATGGACTATTTATTTCCCACATGGGACGAGGTGATGAGGATTTATCCTCTGGAGCATTTAAAATACACACTCCCTCAGGCTTTGACAGGGTGACGAGAATTAATTCTCTGGAGTTATTATCAATACACGCTCCCCTGTAGACACCAGAATATATCACTATAAATATGTGTATGCTTATTAGGATTTATTGGGTACCTAATACGGCCCAATAAATTTCCAAACCTCTCCCCGTACAAAGGAGGTTATGGCGAAATTTTTCGAAAATTCTGGGTGTTAGCCAAATTTTTAGAGAATTTGAAAATTCTCAGAAACTGAAAAGTTGGAGAATGGAAGCCAAATCGAATATAGAGTTGATTGATCAAACCACTTTCGACTTTGTTCCTTTCCGGGGACGAAAAGTTTTAAGTGGGGGAGATTGTAACGACCAAGAAAATCTGAACCAATTTAAAAATTTTAAATTGGCTAAAATAATGGATTTTAAATATTTAAAATAAATATTTTAAATAATGGCAATGAAAAGTGAGTTTGAATCGATGTTTGAAAACGAATATAATTAATTCTAATTATAAACAAGGCCTGAAAATGCGCTGTAGTTTCAAAAATTGAATTCAAACTTTGTCGGACTGTCCCGGGTGCAAAACAAAATGGATTTGAGCGAAACCAAAAATATTTAAATCTGTTAGTGAATACCTTTCTAACGAATCTGAAAAATCGAATTTTCATAGCGGAAAGCAAAATTTATGGCCAAATGAATTTTCAGAAAGGTCGCTATGGAATTTATATAGCCCGTGAAATTGGCCAATTTGCATACGACCTCGGAATTCGACGAAACCACATTTATTGGATCTGGGATGTGAAGTTATTGCTAGTTTTTAAATTTCATAATTTTTGAAGCTAGTATGTGAGCGTGGCAAAGGAAAACGTGTTTTGGTCAATTATAGTTAAATTGGATCGACCAGAAATGGACCTTTTTGCAAACGGTCTCAGAATTCGATGAAACTAGTTTTGTTGGGACCGGATCGTCAAAACATAGCCAGATTTATTTTTCTGGAATTTTTCGAAACAGTTTGTGGCCCTGGCAAATTGAAATGTACGTTCAAATTGAATATTGAATGCTATATATTTTAAATTGAATGGAAACTGATTGAAACAGTTGAATGGGCCTACGAAACATATCCCATTGTGTTCGGAATGGGGGTAAAACGCTAGGGACGACAGTCGTTGGGTTTTGATTGGTGTTCGTGTGTGACAAGGGGTATTTTCGTATTTTTAAAAATATATAAATAAACAAAAGAAATCTGATTGGCCAATAATTTTTCTCTCTCCCCGATTGCTTCAGGCGCGACGACGGAAGGAGATCCGAACCTTCTCTCTTCGATTTCTTAGCAACCACTCAATGAAAAATCGTGATTCTTGATTCATTTCAAAGCTCTTCGTCTCCTCTTCAAATCCATCTAAAGTTTGCTAGTTATCATCAAGTGTGGAGGGAGATACGAGTCCTCAAAGTCAACGACTTTGGAGCGCCGCCGAGCCTTCAGGGCACCACCGAACGGAGCGAAACCACCGGCGCCGGGAAGGTGGTTCGAAGCTCTTCGACGCTGTGTGAGCTGATTCTCCTGTCGCGCAACGGTTTGATCAAAAGATCAAAACATAGTTTTGAACCATCGTGAAAGGTGGGTTCTTTATTACATCTGAACTTTGAAAAATCATATCTTTTTCGTTTCTTGACAAAATTCGATGAAACAGGAAACATCGTGACCGTGTGGACGTCTTCTACATTTTAGAAGAAACCGCATATTTTTCTGAGCCTTCTGCTATTTTTGGTAGAGTGGAACCCAATGTGAAATTTCTAATTTATAAACGATATGGAAAACGACGATGTATAAATTATATAGTCGATGTATGAGTTATATAAGCATTGTACACCTCTTGTATAAGCATTGTATAAGTTGTAAGTTCGATGTATATGTTATATATGCGTTGTAAAAATTAAATATGTATTGAAATAGAAGTGAATTGCTATATATATATATATATATACGCCCCTCGTCCACAAACCATGGACGATATTTATTGGTTGTGATTGGTGTGAAAATTGATTGATAGCGAATGGTTGATCGGAATAGTTTGTGGTTGATATTGATTGATTGTGGTTGAAAAATACCCATTTGTGGTTGAGAAATATTTGGTTGAAACCACATAGGATTAGTTTGTGGAAATGAAATAAATATACATGCCGCCTGCGTGCGAACTAGATGCATGATTCCCCATTGTCAACAACCGCGAGGTTTTAAGGTAGAGCGAGGAGCCGTACTAGGGACGGTCTCGATTTTAACTACCCTGCCGTTATGCAACCAAAATTTTGAATAATATTCATGTGTTTGAATTACTTTCATTTGTTGAAACTATATTTATTCATTGAATTGAGATTCATGTGTTGAATGGTGTTCGTGTTTTATAATAAAAATCACATTTTTATCATCTATATGAACTACATAAAATAATCTCCTTTTGAAAGAAATTGTTTTATAATAAAAATCCTATTTTTATTACCTATATGAACTATATTAAATAATAGTGTTTTGAAATGAATTGTTTTATAATAAAAATCACATTTTTATTATATACATGAATTCTTAAATATAGTGAAGTGTTGAAATAGAAGACAGTTGGATAAAATATCATTTTTATCAAATGTATGAAAAGAATATAGCTTTGAAATCGAAGAATCGATATATATATATATATATATATATATAAATAGAATTGAAATATATCGAATAACGATGTTGCAGTTCGTATTTTGAAATCGTGATTTCAAATGATTAGTGCGGGAGATCCGACCATCGGATTTTCCTGAAATCGCAACCGTTGGGTTCGCTTTGGGAAAATCTTTCCAACGGCATCGATTTTGTAAAAATCCAACGGTTGGATTGTCTGGAATGTTTAATTCAAATCTGAAAAAAACAGCACCAGAAACGATTATATTTATATATATATAAATATAATTATATTTAATAAAATAACAACGCTGCAATTCGTATTTTGAAATCGAAACTTCAAACCATTATACCGGGAGATCTGACCGTCGGATTTTCCCGAAACTGGAACCGTTGGATTCGTTTTGAAAAGATCTTTCCAATGATGTAAATTTTGTGAAGATCCAATGGTTAGATTTTCAGATATGTGTAAATCGAATCTGAAGAAAAACAGTGCCACGGTCGCGATATGGCCCAAAGCGTCGTTTTGAATAAATTGACTATTTTTTTTAAAATAAATAAAAATAGCGATAAATTATTATAAAATATCATAAACGATATGGAATGGAAATGAACTGAATTTGCTCGATTTATGTGGTATTTGATGGTTGAATGTGTTTGGTGTGAAAATTACATTAAAGAACAAAATTGGTGTTGTCGAATGATTTAACCATTGAAATAAATTGATTTGAAATTCTAAATATACGTGAATTATTTGAAAAGGCCGAGTTAATTCTCATTTCAAATAATTGACCGACGATTGAAAGCCGAAGATGAAGACGGTGGTCGAAGACCGGAGATCTTCACCTCGTTTGGATGGTAACCGAGGTCCTGATTGGGAGGCATCCCGAAATATGGATAATGAGCGGTGATCGTCCAGACGTACGTGGTGATCGATGGGTTTGCGAGGTATATAGTGCCTCCGCTTTCGTTTAGACCCAGAACGGACTTGTAAATGGACTGTGTGTCTGACATTGGATTTTATTCTGTGTTGATTGATCTCTATTAAATATAAATCTGTTTGGCGGTGGAGAATTTATTCTTTTTCTTAACGCCCTTCTCTGAAACGCACGAGCTCAGAGGTTGTATATCGATGGACATCAGTCGCATGGCATGAATTGCTAGTGTGGCATGCCAAAGTGGCAAATGATCAGGGCTTCTGTTGAAAAGCAAAGTCTTGTGGTGATGATCAAAGAACCGCCTGTGTGGCGTAGCTTTGTGTATAACGTGAAATCATGAACCTCACACCCAGGATGAACCAGAAACGAGAGAGGACATCAGGGAGGACCTGCGTTTCTTTCTAGCTAGAAGTGGCGTCAGTGGTTTTACACGCCCTGACGAGTTTGACTTATGTGGTTGTTACTGTTGCGAGGTGCCTCGATTAGATCGGACGATCCGGGTCCGATGGAGCCATTCGTTGGCTCACCTATGCCCCATAGGGCGGGGAAACGCAGTGTTCAGGAATTTTAATCCACATCGGTGGACCGGCCCTGACGAT
The DNA here is from genome assembly GCA_030737875.1 of Allium sativum. Lineage (NCBI taxonomy): Eukaryota > Viridiplantae > Streptophyta > Magnoliopsida > Asparagales > Amaryllidaceae > Allium > Allium sativum. The sequence goes on from CM060916.1 coordinate 1,008,996,350, forward strand.
CCAAGGGTCACTCGAGCTCTGATCCTGAGGGGTGGGCTAGAGCGTCTCGAAGTCGGTAAGGACTATCTTTTGCCTTGGTTCATGGCGGAAATCCAGTTTCCAAATACATGACTGTGCGGTTTCGATTGTATATATATATTTGGCAACATAGTGGCATTGGACGCTCATGTCGTCTATGATTGATAGTTATGATTCGAAATTACTTTTGAAACATGTAGACACTAGTAATAATATCAAATTATTTTGTTTTATTCGTATCAAGCATAGTTTGGCCATTATAAGGTAAAACTCTATCCTCCGGTTTGCGTTGCATTGTGTGATGGGAACTGAGTCTTATAATGGCTTCATTTTTATAAAAAGCATTGCGATGTTTAAAATAAATATTTGTTTTAGAGCACTGGCGATCCAATGGAGTAAACCTGTTCCACGAAAGTGGCGTGGTCCTGTGATTAGCCATATTTTAAATGTGTTGAGTTGATTTCTCATACCAGTCCCAAGATTGACTCGTAGTTTGTTTCACTTTCAAACTCGGGTGCCTCTTTTTCTACACGGGCAGCCTTGTATTCAGGTTTAGCTGGTTCATTCTGGATAGCTGGAGCTGAAGATGGATTCTATCATTTATCTCTTTTTATGCTGTTCAGGTCCAATTGTACATATTTTGTTTGTTTCCGCTATTGACATATATGTATAGTTGAACTGTATTTGTACTAAGTAAGATCCTGTATACTGTGTAACTATGATGATTACGTTTATCCAGTGTATTCTATTGTACATTTTCTGGTGTATTTATTTAATTCTGTTCTGCTATTATCTGTTTCTGTGTTATATTCCAAAGATTACCCTTGTCACCATCTGTACGGGATTTGGGGTCGTCACATAAGGAACTTTTTCGTTTAATGTATTTTGTACCCTATATCAGCATTTTGGAATTTCATAAAATAAGTTAACTCATTTATTTTATTATGGTTTTGGGATCGTGGCACATTGCTCGACATGATACTATTTTTATTTTTGTCCATAACAGTCTGCATGTGAACGGGAATGAACTTTATAACTTAAAAACAAAACTAAACAATTTATTTATGGGTGGAAGGATCACTTGATCAATTTGCTTTTGAATGTAAACAAACAATTATATGGATGGTGTCCGCATTAGTTGTACGTGCAACTACACATTATGTACTTCAACTTAATATTATCTAAAACCTCCAAATTTTTAAAACATGTAGTAGCAACAAGGAATTGCATTCATTCTTTGAGGGTAACACACAGACATTAAATAATATATATATATACGTATATTATGATGTACCTTTCTTTTTCCCGTAGCAACTAAGTAAAAGCTACATAAGCTCTGCACATCGAAGATCATATCACCACACAACAGTGTGTTTTCTAACCAATAGAAAACCTACAACTACCCTATTACTTAGCGATCAAGTAAAATATGAATGTGTATATATATACAAACAAACACAACAACACAATATTTTTGCTTCAGCGAAAATAATAATATCCAAAACCCTTAAACATTTGAAAGATACGATTCATATGTATGAGCTCCTTTGCCAAGAGCTTAAAGATGATGTTGTAGTTGCGATGAGACAGTCAAGGGTGGTTCCTGTTGTTCGAAAGTGGGATAGCAATGCCAAACTTTACTTCGCCATGGTTTTAGGAGGAGTTAATGGGATTCGGGCATTATGTCTAGATGCAGTGTGGTACAGGGTCGGCTCGAGATGAGGAAGAGGCCCAGTATGGCGATGGTTGTCGATGATGTGGTGATTGCATGTTCTTTGGTGTAGTGGTAGTTATGGAAACGTTGGGTGAAAATATGTGGCTTGAGTAAGTGGAGTGGGAACTTTGAGTTGGAAGATAGTCGGTTATGAGGAGGAGGACGCACAAGAGCAGATGGTTTTCTTAGTGGAGTAGAATGGAGAAATGATGGGGGTGCGTGATTTGTACTGTATCAACAAGGTGAGAACACGAAGTCGAGATCCATGGAAGGAGTTCGAGCAGCAAGTGGAGGTAACGGTCTTGACGAGGAGGGAGAGGGTTGAACATTGGTGATGAGGTTGGTTGGTTTCGGGTATTGAAGGAAGTGCAGCGTTGGGAGGAAGCATGGTAATGGCAACATACTGGTTTTAAATAGTGAAAGGGGAGGAAGGAGATACAATGCAGTTTGGGTTTTACAAATGGAAGTTGGGCCGAAAATAGTTGGTGAAGCTCAATAATTAAAAAGGAAAAGAAAGAAAGAAAAAAGTAAATAAAGAGGACGAGTACATGGAGCTTGAAATGGGGAAGGCACTTTACTGTGCGTGCGGTTCTGTTTTTTCCAGTATAGATGGGCTAATGTGTAGAAAAAGGGTAATGGTCCAATTTAAAGTTAAAATAATAAAATAAAAACAAAATCTAAGTTTTAAATTAAGATATACAACGTATTAGTGGCTTGAACAACTGATGGAGAACGTAAATTGAAACATGCAGGTTTCGGCAGTGACAATAGAGGAAGAAGAACTATTTCAAAAGGGTCGGTGCAGAATTGAATTGGGTCGGTTATAAGAGGTATGGCCCATATTAATATAAATAACGTTTTTGTTTAATTAGATATTATATACAAGCTTTTAAATGTTGTATCTTTTCCATACGTTATTAGAATTTCATAATTTTGGATCCGTTGGGATCATATGATCATAGGCTATACAATGGAACTAGTCTGGAGTGGTTTGGAGTACGTTACAATTTTAGAAAACAGAACGCGTGATTAAATCAATCGACTGTTAACCGTTATCTAATGATTAACAACCACGGTGAGTAAACTCGCTAACTCTGTCCAGTTCTATAATTTTATAAATGTTATTTAATATTGATAAAAATGGTTGAATGTTGTGTGTGATGGTTGTTTGGATGATTTGCTAATTAATTGTTTGAAATTCTATATACCGTGATATCTATAAAACGTTTCTTAAATATTGAATCTATTTATTTTAATATTTCATATTGACATGAAATTAGTGCTAATTATGTTGTTTAACATCTGTGGATGTAGGGAAATAGGTTGGAGGAATCCGACTGGATTCCTCAACAGTTATTGTTGTTTTTCATATATTGTATTATATGATGTGATAAATAATCTGTATTGATTATTGTGTGATTGGGATGTTTGAATAATATTGACCTGAAATAATTGGTATTTAAATACCATAAAATATATTCGAATATATTGGAAAAGAAATTGGGGTTTTAAAAAGGTATTTCTATTTTTAAAATAGAAATGAAATTTCGATTAGCTAGAATATAATAACTTGTTTTTGATTATATAAAAACAAGTAATTTGATTTATAAACAATATTTATAAATGAAGCGAAATGATTATTATTAAATAGTTTGGAAATATAAATTTAAGGAATGAATTTATTTAGAAGGAAAAGGGAAGACGTTAGAAAGTAAAACGATGAGATTATTTCGATACTCGAAATATGAATAAAGTTAAAACCATAGGGATTTGTAATTATAATTCGACGATCTCGAATGTTATTAAACCGATTCATTTTTAAAATGTATATATATATATATATTATATAATTTGGAATTGGAGAAGATAATTAAGATTTGGTTTAGAACCAATAGATTATAATAGAATATTAAGTTGAGATTTAATTATAACTTGAGTTATAATTAACAAGAAGTTTACTTGGAAATAGAGTTTATGAAGTGGGATATGATTACGAATTTAGGAAATAACTCGATAAATGGAATTTTAATGTAACACCCCACGTCCATTAATGTCACTCACAAAGGGAATGCATTAACTTCTATGGAGCGTTTTAAGTGGGTATAGAACAGAAACTTAACAACAAGACAGATATAAACAGTACTTGAAAAATTAAAAACTTTATTTCATTGCAGCGGAAAATACATATGTTTGATTACATCATCAAAACCAGAGCCAAGTACATAATATCCATCTTGACTAAATCAAAGTACATAAATTGAAAGACATAATCCCCAATAAAAAATAGCCATAAATAAAAGAGGGACTGAACTTTAATTCAACGATCCAAGCAATATTCTAAAAGCAAGAAGCACAGCTGTCCAAAATCAAGCTCCACTGGTGCTAGTTCCAACCTGAGCACCTTGGGGGGGAAAGGAAGAAAAGAGGAGGAAACAAAGGGGTCAGACATAAAGTCTGGCGAGTGCGATAACTTTAACAATATAATTACCAAAGCAACTAGGCTAAGGCATAAGTTGGAAAATCAGGAAATGACCATGAACCATTGAGTATGGCAGAGTAAACAAGCAAACAAGATGAACAACGATATCGTTAAAGCGCACCTAAACCACTATAAGATAATTACTAAACTACACCAACACTATAGGATAATTGCTATACTACACCACCACTAGTCACCCTAAGGTTGATCCCGCCTATAGAACTTAATAATGATATTGGTAGTTTCGTGCACCCCTAACTGCCTTCATAGGTGCCGCCTGCCCCTATCTCCACTAGGTGTACCCACTACCCCCAAGCGATCGACTCCCTAACTCGTAGATACCCATGCTGGCCCCACAGTGGGGTGTATTACTCCCCGAAGTGGCAACCCGATACCACAAATAATGCACGGCTTATACCTACACGATGCAACAACGTCTTACATACCATCCCGGGTCCACACACGCATATGAACCCGTTGGACTTGCGTTGTCACCGCGAACCTGTTTTGGCCTCTTACAGTCAAGCCCAGTATGTGTGTCATGTCCTCGACTTGGGTCGAGCCCACAAAGATACGTATGGGTTACTGGTTGAAACGAGCCCCCATTACTTGACCCAAGCTATCCACCAAAGCTTGGTCCCCTTTAGTATATCCCACTTAACCCACTTCTTATTCATGTTCACTTACATATTTCAATTTTAGTTAAGTATTTCTAATCATATTTCAAATGCCACCCAAGGCACCCACTAGATTCCACATGCCACCCAAGGCACCCACTTAACGCCCTCATGTCCCATTACATGTTTATCTAGTTAAGTGTTTCTTAATTCATTAAGACCGTAACCTCATAAAGACCTCTCACATTAGACTGGCATTTGTGGCAGCTGGATTTGCCGAGTAGGTCCGGGCAGTCTTACACCACAAAAGAGCCTAACCTCGTGTCTTTGCAATTGTTATGTATTTAATTTATGCCTAAGACCTCCCACATTAGACTACCATTTGTGGCAGCTGGATTTGCCGGCCGGGTCCGGGCAGTCTTACACCACAAAAGAGCCTAACCTCATCTCTCTCTGACGATTAATTACTCCTAACTAATCATCCCCCCAATTTGAATTACTTTCCCTATTCAAATTATCAATTAATTCCAAATTTAACTATGGTCATAACTGACTCAGTTATGTCCATCTATTTATGGTATGTAAAATCATACCAATTTTCATTACAATTTTATTTTATGCCTTTTAAGGCATCTATGCCAATTAAATCTTTTAGTATTATCCCTTTTTACCCCACATTGGACGTTCGTTCGTTTAACGTAAAATATACGTTAGACTTGAATAGTCTAACTCATGAAATAAAGAGAAAACATCACAACATACATATAATTAAAACTAGATCTTAACATAGGGGTGAACTTGCATGTGTAAATGATGTTCTACATCTAAAACTTGCATAGGCCAAAGTTACAACTTGCATAAAACTACATATGTCATAGACCCAAATCCAAAGGTATAAACCTGTTGAGATAATGGTCACAAACTTGCATAAATCATGTATGTCATAGATCTACATCTAAAGGTGTAAACTTGCATAGGCAATAACTATAAACTTGCATAACATGATTCATATTCAAACACATGTATTTGTATACACTTGCATACGTGATTTATGCAACATAACAATGGTATGAACTTACATTACACATGTAAACTAGCATGTAGAATTTGGCATATAACTCACACATGTCATAGCCTAACTTTAGATCTAAAATAGATGTCATGAAGCATATAAGGTTATACATATAATTTTTCCCCAACTTGCATATGATTCATGTCTAAATCAAAATCTAAACTTGCATACATACTTATGATTTATCATGTGAATCAACATACCCAAACTAGCATATGAACAACATGGTGATTCGATTATACATAAGCCAATCATAAAATTACAACATAGATGATCACAACATTACAAGATAGCATCATAGAATTTACAACATAAACATCACAATTTTACTACATGAATAATAACATGCGGTCAATAATGCACATCATATCCAAATAGTCCACATCATAACTCAATCCAATTAATTTGCTAATTATTTTATTAAAATTATCGAACTCACAATTCAAAGAAGGTCTTGAATTCTGAATTCTGAGTTCTGAAGTTGTAATAGCTTTCCTTTGAAGAAGATTCGTTGTTTAAGTTGAGAAGAATTGAATTAGATTAGCTTTCTTCCTCTCTAATTGGTGGCGGCTATGTTGAGTTGCTAGGTGACGGCATGGAGGCCATGAATCTAATTTTGTTTTGATTTTAGGGTTTGAGTCTAGAGGTGTTTTTACAGAGTTTAGAATTAGTTTAAGTCGTCCGATCAACCCAGAATTAATCCCAGCCAATCAGAGCATATCAGAAACCCTAATGAGTCAGCATTTAGTCATCAACAAGTCATTAAAAAAATCTGCCCGGGGGGCAGGTCGACCCCCAGGTCGACCTGGTCAGGGCAGGTCGACCCCTAGGTCGACCCTATGGTCGACCTGGCCCTGGCGGGGAAATTCCCGCCTAGCCCATCTGACTCTGAATTTTCAAATTTTGAAATCTATTTTGAATTTTCTGAAATTTCCGATGGCCATAATTTCTTCGTATGAAGTCCAATTCACGCAAACTCGGACTCTGTCTCAACCAGAATTCCGAGACAAACACAATGGTGCAACCGTTTCTCTTAATTCTCAAATTTGAGATTAGTTATTCTTTAATTTCTGAACATTAGTGTTAACATAAATACGGGGTGTTACGTTCTCCCCTCCTTAAAGGATTTCGCCCCCGAAATCTCCAAGTTAAGGAGAATGCATATCCTACCATCCAAACAACCATGTAACACCCCGTAATTCTATTAATATTAATATTCACAAATTAAAGAGTAACTAATCTCAAACGTGAGAATTGTGGGAAACGGGTTGCGCCATTGTGTTCGTCTCGGAATTCTGGTTGAAATAGAGTCCGAATTTGCGTGAATTGGACTTCGTATGAAGAAGTTATGGCCATCGGAAGTTTCAGAAAATTCAAAACAAATTTCAGAAAAATTTGAAATTCAAATTCAGAGTCAAATCAGGCTAGGCGGGAAATTTCCTGTCCAGCACCCCAAGTCGACTGGGTAGTCGAACCCCTCCCCCCCCCCCAGGTCGATTGGGGAGTCGACCTGGTCAGTCGGCTAAGGTTTTGACTGAGCCCAATCTTGAGCTGCTGATGTGTCTTTAGGGATGAGTTGGCAAATTAAACGGTTTAGGTTAGTTCTGAGTTGATCTGACGGTCTAAATAAACCCTAAACTCTATAAATACCTAGGTAGTCTCTCACTCTAATTCACATGAAAAATAGAATAGCCACCGTCATACCGCTGCCATGGAACACAGTCTAGCCGCCGCCAACTAAGAAGGAAGAAAAGCTAAGCAAAACCTAATTCTACTCAACTCTAAAGCAAATCAAGACTCTCTTTTCTTCTCTAATTGTGAGTATGATGATCTTAACAAGATTATTGTTGAACTAATTAGATTAAGTCATGAATGGATTATGAGTGAATGATGTGAATTGTCATATATGTTGTTGTAAACCTTATGCTATCATGTATGTTGTAAATCCTATGTTATGTGATGATGATATCCTATATGTTGTAAGTTATGCTATGATGATATTGTGTAGGTTGTAAATTTCTATGCTAAGTTGTGGTGAATCATACATGTTATAAAGTCACGATGTTATTATCTATGCTAATAAGTTCATGTTAATCAAATCATTAGGTTTGGGCTATGTTGATCTATATGACAAATCACATATGCAAGTTTAGGTTGATTAGTAAAGATTATGAACATATGCCATGACATCTATTTAGATCTAAAATTATGACATCTAGAATTATATTATGACATATGTGAATTCTATGTATTAGATGCTAGTTCACACCCTCATTATGTTGCATAAAACCCCATATGCAAGTTCATACATAAATTTGGGTTATGATCATATCATGTAAATTGTGACATTTAACAAGTTGACACCTTTAGATCCTTAACATGTGTAGTTTATGTAAGTTTCACCCCTATTATGATTAGATTCATTTTAATTGTCTATATGTTGTGATAATTTATTTTCGTGCTATGAGTTAGACTATTCGAGTCTAACGTATATTCCGCGTTGAATAAGCGAACGTATAAAAGTGGGGTAGGGGTAATATTAAGGATTTAATATAAAGAAGTTGGGGTGAAATTGATATGATTTTGCATGCCATGAATGGATGGCCATAATTGAGACAATTATGGGCATCATTAAAATTTGAGTTTGATTTGAATAGGGAATTATTAAAACAGGGGTAAAAGATTATAAGTGATAATCAATGCTTAGGACACGAGGTTGGACTCGTTTGTGACGTAAACCTGCCCGGACCCGCCCGGCAAATCCAGTGGTCACAAATGTCAGCCCAATGTGAGAGGTCCTAGGCCTAAACTAAAGCATAACAGTTGTAAAGACACGAGGTTAGACTCTTTTATGGTGTAAGACTGCCCGGACCCGCCCGGCAAATCCAGCTGCCATAAATGCCGGTCTAATGTGAGAGGTCTTTATGAGGTTATGGCCTGAATGAATTAAGAAATACTTAACCAGATAAACAGGACATGGGGGTTAAGTAGGTGCCTTGGGTGGCATGAGGAATCTAGTGGGTGCCCTTAGTGGCATGTGAAATACGATTAGCAAGACTTAACCAAACACACATGTAAATGAACATGACTAAGAGGGTTAAGTGGGATATACTAGTGGACAAGCTTAGGTGGGTAGCTTGTGGGGACCCATTTCAACCAGTATCCCAAACGTATCTTTGTGGGCTCGACCCAAGTCGAGGACGGGACACGCATGCTAGGTTTGACTATAAGAGGTCAAAACGGGGAGCGGTGGCAACGCAAGTCCAACGGGTTTCATATGCGTGTGTGGACCCGGGCTAGTAGGTAAGACGTTGTTGCATCGTGTAGGTATAAGCCGTGCATTCTCAAGTTGTATCGGGTTGCCACTTTAGGGGAGTGATACACCCCACTGTGGGGCTAGCACGGGTATCTACGAGTAGGGAGCCGATCGCAAGTGGGTAGTGGGGTACACCTAGTGGAGATAGGGGCAGACGGCACCTATGTAACCAGCTAGGGGTACATAAGGCTGTGTGAAGCAAGTGGGATCAACCTTTAGGGTGACTGGTGCGGTGCAGTGTAGCAATTGTTCGTTAGTAATTAGGTGTACCTTTAACGTTATCTTAAACGTTATCTTTACCTGCTCTTCCATACCTAATAGTTCATAGACATTTACTTGTCCTCCAGCTTATGCCTTAGACTGTATTGTTAGTATTGTTAGAATTATAGTAGTATTGTTTGATTGGATTGCTTTATCTCTCTTGGAAAAGCTTGGACTGTTGAAGTAAAATCCAGCTTGTTATCTTCTTTAATGGCTATTTGTGTAATGGAATTATGTATTTTGTTTTATCAAGATGGATATTGTACTTGACTCTGATTTATGGTTTTCATGATGTAACAAACATGTTTAATTTCCGCTGCAATAAAATGAAGTTGTAGATTTCCAAGTACTACTTATTATCTATCTTGTTGTAATTTTTCTATTCTATATTCAATTAAAACCTCCATGGAAGTTAATTCATTCCCTTTGTGAGTGACATTAATGGACGTGGGGTGTTACACGTGGTATCAGAGCCAGGTTACCAGAACAGATAATTTTTTTAGAAAAACTATTTTTCTAAAGTATTTTTGGAAGAAGTGTTTTCAAAAACATGTCTTAATGAGTTATTTCAAGCGGAAAGTTTTTTTAAGGAAAATATAATCCCCAATAGCCATATCTTTATCTTTCGAATTCTCCATTTTGAATCTTTCCATGTTTTAGCATGGCTGAAGATCTTAACCTTCCGGATGGTGTAACGATACCAGGATGGTATAGGAGGCTATTAGAGGCTAGGGCCGCAACAGGTCCGGCCAATGTTCCTCCACCACCAGTTGCACCCGTTCCTCCTCCTCCTCCTCGCGTAGATACTTTTGCAAAGACGTGCAAGGAATTTAAGGCTATGGGTGGAAAACCCTTTCAAGGGTCAGAAACGTTTGTGGAAGCTAGAGATTGGCTTAGGGAGGTGGAAGAATTGCTAGAAATCTTTGAAGTAGAAGAAGGGAGGAAAGTCAAATTAGCAGCTTTGTTAATGAAGGGAGAGGCCTCGTTTTGGTGGGAGGTCACTAATGGGGAGCGTCCTGTTGATTCTTGGGCAGATTTCAGGTGTAGGTTTGAGGCAAAGTTTCTCTCAAGGGCAGAAGAGAATCTATATATGGAAAGGTTCTTGACATTGAAGCAAGGAAGCTCATCAGTAAAAGAATATGTCAACAAATTTAATCAATTAGCAAGGTTTGGCTTGGACTTAGTGAACACGCCAGAGAAGAAGGCTCTGAGGTTCGTTAATGGATTGAATGAACCGTTGCAAGGGTTGGCTATGACCCACATCCCTATGGGGGCCACCTTTGAGAAGCTTGTAGACATGGCACTCATGCATGAGGATAAAGGCGCTAAAGCAGATAAGGCACCCGAGAAGAAAGGGGATCAGAAGAAACCACAACAGCAAAACAAGAAGGGTGGTAAAGACAATATTGGCAAGGGAAAGAAGAAATGCTTTAATTGTGGGACACCAGGCCATCTCAGCAAGGATTGCCGAAAGAAAAAGAAGACTGGCTATTTTCACTGTGGCGAAGCGGGATATCTAGTGAAGGACTGTCCAAAGAAGGGGCAGAGGGCAGGAGCTACCTCGGGAGGACAGGTGCAGGCTCTTATGGCACCAGGGCAGGCAAGGGGACAAGTTCAGGCTCAAGCGGTCCCACCGCTGCAAGAACGTGGTAGAAATATTTCTGTTGAAAGCTTAGTTTTTATGTTTGATCATCATGTCCGTACTTTATTCGATTCGGGCGCATCGCATTCGTTTATCTCTACGTCATTAATTGAATCACTGCACTTAAACACCAGTTTAGTAGAGGATCCCTTAGTTGTTTCGAATCCAATTGGGGGCTCAGCTTATTTGTCCATGATGTGTTTGGATTTGAAAATTTCTATACTTAGCATTGAGTTTAGATGTGATGCTTATGTTTTGGGCTTCCCGGGCTATGGGCTAATTTTAGGAATGGATTGGTTATCCAGAAATGGGGCCGTACTTGATTGTAAAAGGAGAGTAGTTAGGCTCATGACTCGCCTCGGCAACACTCTCGAAATCTTTTGTAATCCCATACTAAGTTATTTAGAATCGCTTGACGCGTCTGAGGAAAATCTACAATCTGTTAGAGTGGTCCGAGAATACTCGGATGTGTTTGAGGAGGTGAAGGGCTCACCTCCGAAGCGGGAGATAGATTTTTGAATATATCTTGTGGATAATGCAAAACCAGTATCTTTGCCAGTACGCCACATGGCTCCACGTGAAAGGAGGGAACTCGATAAGCAAGTGAAGGAGTTGCTTGAGAAGGGTTTCATAAGACGAAGTATATCGGAGTGGGGTGCTCCAGTAGTATTTGCCACGAAGGCGGATGGGTCCCATAGACTTTGTGCGGACTATAGGGAACTTAATAAGCTTACTAAGAAAAATAGACACCCACTGCCGAGGATTGACGATCTCTTCAATCTGGCGCCTCAGTGTTTTCGCAGTTAGACTTAGCCACTGGTTTCCATCAGTTGAGAGTGGCTGAGGATAGCATTGACAAGACTGCCTTTAGGACTCCGGACGGTTTCTATGAATGGCTAGTGATGCCCTTCGGTTTGACAAACGCTCCCGCATACTTTGTTGATCTGATGAGTAGGGTGTTTAGGGAGTACCTTAACAAATTCGTGGTAGTCTTTGTAGACGACATCCTGATCTTTTCTAAGGATGAAGAAGAGCATGCCCTACATCTTAGGGAAGTGTTGGAGACCCTACGAGCGCATAACCTCAAAGCTAAATTTTCTAAGTGTCACTTCTGGAGGAAGGAAGTACGATTCTTAGGGCACGTGGTTTCCAAGGAAGGGATAATTGTGGATCCCGCGAAGGTGGTGGCCATCCAAGATTGGAAGGTCCCTTAAAATGCTACCGATGTGAGAAGTTTCTTGGGGTTGGCTGGCTACTATAGGAAGTTTATCAAAGACTTCGCAAAGATATCAGCTCCATTGACGCGCCTGACGAAAAAGAACCTAGTTTTCACATGGGACGTAGATTGTGATGATGCGTTCCAACGTTTAAAGAGAGCTTTGACTTCAGCCCCAGTCTTAGTATTGCCAGACGGGAGTAAGCCATTTACCGTTTATACTAACGCTTATGGGACATGACTAGGCGCAGTCTTAATGCAAGAGGGAAGGGTAATAGCCTATGGTGGAAGGCAGTTGAGAGCGCATGAGAAAAATTACCCTACACATGACCTAGAGTTGGCCGCTATTGTTTTCGTGCTTAAGTCTTGGCGTCATTATCTTCTTGGCGAGAAGTTCGAATTGTTCACTGACTACAAATCTTTAAAATACTTATTCTCTCAGAAGGACTTGAACTTAAGGCAGCAGAGGTGGATGGAGTTCTTAGCGTCCTACAACTTCGAAATAGCATATACCCCTGGCAAGGGTAACGTGGTGGCAAATGCCTTAAGTAGAAAAAGATTATCCTTAAGTCCTTTGTTTGTTGAGCGGCAAAGCTTAGAATTCATTTCGATGTTTGACTTTAGACCTTCCGCTGACTTTGTACCCGGTTTGCTAGCATCCTTGGAGGTCAGACCTACACTTTTGGGATGGATTGGCGAGGCACAGAGAGACGACCCGCAGTTGGTTGAGTTAGTAGAAAAGCTCAAAAGAGGGGAGTCATCAAGCCATCTCTGTAGGTATACCCTAGATGATAAGGGTTGCTTACGTAGGGACGGTAGACTTTGTGTACCAAAAGACGATGACCTAAGGAAGACCATTCTTGATGATGCACATCGTTCGAAGATGACGATTCATCCCGGCGGGGACAAGATGTACAAAGACATGAAGCGAGTTTTCTTTTGGGCCGGTATGAAGAAAGATGTGGCCGAGTATGTCGCTAGATGCTTGGTGTGCCAACAAGTAAAAGCGGAGCAAAAGAAACCCGGTGGGTTGCTTCACCCATTGGAGGTTCCACTATGGAAGTGGGAGAGTGTCTCGATGGATTTTGTGGATGGATTACCGCGATCAAGGAAGGGTAATACGGGAATTTGGGTTATAGTAGACAGACTTACTAAAAGCACCCATTTTATTCCTGTGAAGAGTAAGAGGACTGCTCCATGGTTAGCTTCCGTATACGTCCGAGAAATAGTTCGTTTGCATGGTGTTCCTTCTAGCATAGTGAGCGACCGCGATCCTATTTTCGCTACCAAATTTTGGAGAAGCTTACAAGAGGCGGTAGGGACTCAGTTATGTTTGAGCACCGCATATCATCCTCAGACGGACGACCAGACCGAGAGGGTGAATCGCATTCTAGAGGATCTTTTGAGGCTATGTATCCTAGACTTTGGGGGTACATGGGAAGAGCATCTTCCATTGGTGGAGTTCGCATATAATAATAGCTTTTAGTCCAGCATTGGCATGGCACCTTTCGAAGCTCTTTATGGACGACCTTGTCGTTCACCTACATGTTGGTGGGAATCTACGGATAAGATCTTACTTAGGCCCGATATGATTAGGGAGACATCGGAGAAGATCGACTTGATTCGAAGGAGGATGAAAGCAGCGCAAGATAGGCAGAAATCTTATGCGGATAAGAGGAGGACAGATCTTGATTTTGAAGTTGGGACATGGTCTTTATCAAAGTATCTCCATTATGGAACGTTGTTCGCTTTGGGTCCGTTGGGAAGTTAGCACCAAGATTCGTAGGGCCGTTTCCTATTAAGGAGAAGATTGGATAGATGGCGTATAGAGTGGAGTTGCCCGAGAGACTTAGTGGTGTACACGACGTATTCCATGTGTCACATTTGAGGAAGTGCTTGCACGAGACCGCGGAAGTGGTAGAGCCGAGCTTGCTTAGAGAGGTGGAGATCGAGCATGACACGACGATTCAACGAGCTTCTACGCGCATTCTTGGGTCAGAGATCAAGAAGCTGATAAATCGAGAGGTCAGACTAGTCAAAGTACAATGGGGAGATGATGAGAGCAACGCTACTTGGGAGACAGAAGAGAAGATGCGTTCAAGATACCCTTTTCTTTTTGAGGGTATGTCTTTTAAATTTCTCCTTTATCGCTTATCTTGTACTTATCTTACCTTTATAGTATCCTCTTGCTAGTATCTTTGAACTTTAGTTAGAATAATCCTGTGGTTGAAACATGTGTTTGAGACATGTTATGTATGATGGATGCAAAGTGGATGCAAGTGTTTGCTAGTGGTTGCTCGTGGACGCATATACACACACTATTAGGCACTAGATCGGCTCAGTCACTTCATATTGCATATACATGGATGTATTTAGTAAAATGGATGTATGATGATTGTATTATCATATGGATACTGCATTTGGATGATGATTGTGCGTGCATATAGATATAATATGTAGCATTAAGGAACTTTTGCATACATAATGGACGCATGGCACTATCATGATTTGCATTAAGGAGGTCAACTGAATCAGTAGACCGCCTGATTTTGCATTAGATATGGACATGTACACACACTGTGCATTTAAACATGAAGCATTAGAAGTCTATAAGGACAATGGATGCCTGTGCTTGATGGTTGAGTAGATGGACGATTGGATGTTGGGATATACATTCTTCTGGACTTGAAGATTTCGGGGTCGAAATCCTTTAAGGAGGGGAGAATGTAACACCCTGTAATTCTGTTAATATTAATATTAATATTCACAAATTAGAGAATAACTAATCTCAGACGTGAGAATTGTGGGAAACGGGTTGCGCCATTGTGTTCGTCTTGGAATTCTGGTTGGAATAGAGTCCGAGTTTGCGTGAATTGGACTTCGTATGAAGTTATGGCCATCGGAAGTTTCAGAAAATTCATAACAGATTTCAGAAAAATTTAAAATTCAAATTCGGAGTCAAATCAGGCTAGGCGGGAAATTTCCCGCCCAGCACCCCAGGTCGACTGGGTAGTCGACCCCCCCTAGGTCGACTAGGGAGTCGACCTAGGTGTCGACCTGGTCAGTCGGCTAGGGTTTTGACTTAGCCCAATCTTGAGCTGCTGATGTGTCTTTAGGGCTGAGTTGGCAAATTAAACGGTTCAGGTTAGTTCTGATTGATCTGACGGTCTAAATAAACCCTAAACTCTATAAATACCTAGGTATTCTCTCACTCTAATTCACATGAAAAATAGAATAGCCACCGTCATACCGCCGCCATGGAACTCAGTCTAGCCGCCACCAACTAAGAAGGAAGAAAAGCTAATCAAAACCTAATTCTACTCAAATCTAAAGCAAATCAAGACTCTCTTTTCTTCTCTAATTGTGAGTATGATGATCTTAACAAGATTATTGTTAAACTAATTAGATTAAGTCATGAATGGATTATGAGTGAATGATGTGAATTGTCATATATGTTGTTGTAAACCTTATGCTATCATGTATGTTGTAAATCCTATGTTATGTGATGATGATATCCTATATGTTGTAAGTCATGCTATGATGATATTGTATAGGTTGTAATTTTCTATGCTAAGTTGTGGTGAATCATACATGTTATAAAGTCACAATGTTATTATCTATGCTAATTAGTTCATGTTAGTCAAATCATTATGTTTGGGCTATGTTGATCTATATGACAAATCACATATGCAAGTTTAGGTTGATTAGTAAAGATTATGAACACATGCCATGACATCTATTTAGATCTAGAATTATGACATCTAGAATTATGTTATGACATATGTGAATTCTATGTATTAGATGCTAGTTCACACCCTCATTATGTTGCATAAAACCCCATATGCAAGTTTATACATAAATTTGGGTTATGATCATATCATGTAAATTGTGACATTTAACAAGTTGACACCTTTAGATCCTTAACATGTGTAGTTTATGCAAGTTTCACCCGTATTATGATTAGATTCATTTTAATTGTCTATATGTTGTGATAATTTATTTTTGTGCTATGAGTTAGACTATTCGAGTCTAACGTATATTCTGCGTTGAATAAGCGAACGTATAAAAGTGGGGTAGGGGTAATATTAAGGATTTAATATAAAGAAGTTGGGGTGCAATTGATATGATTTTGCATGCCATGAATGGATGACCATATTGAGACAATTATGGGCATCATTAAAATTCGAGTTTAATTTGAATAGGGAATTATTAAAACTGGGGTAAAAGATTATAAGTGATAATCAATGCTTAGGACACGAGATTGGACTCGTTTGTGACGTAAACCTGCCCGGACCCGCCCGGCAAATCCAGTGGTCACAAATGTCAGCCCAATGTGAGAGGTCCTAGGCCTAAACTAAAGCATAACAGTTGTAAAGACACGAGGTTAGACTCTTTTATGGTGTAAGACTGCCCGGACCCGCCAGGCAAATCTAGCTGCCATAAATGCCAGTCTAATGTGAGAGGTCTTTATGAGGTTATGGCCTGAATGAATTAAGAAATACTTAACCAGATAAACATGTAAGGTGGGACATTGGGGTTAAGTAGGTGCCTTGGGTGGCATGAGGAATCTAGTGGGTGCCCTTAGTGACATGTGAAATATGATTAGCAAGACTTAACCAAACACACATGTAAATGAACATGACTAAGAGGGTTAAGTGGGATATACTAGTGGACAAGCTTAGGTGGGTAGTTTGTGGGGGCCCATTTCAACCAGTATCCCAAACGTATCTTTGTGGGCTCGACCCAAGTCGATGACGGGACACGCATGCTGGGTTTGACTATAAGAAGCCAAAACGGGGAGCGGTGGCAACGCAAGTCCAACGGGTTTCATATGCGTGTGTGGACTCGGGCTGGTAGGTAAGACGTTGTTGCATCGTGTAGGTATAAGCCGTGCATTCTCAAGTTGTATCGGGTTGCCACTTTAGGGGAGTGATACACCCCACTGTGGGGCCAACATGGGTATCTATGAGTAGGGAGCCGATCGCAAGTGGGTAGTGGGGTACACCTAGTGGAGATAGGGGCAGACGGTACCATGTAGCCAGCTAGGGGTACGTAAGGCTATTTATATAGTTTCTGTGTGAAGCAAGTGGGATCAACCTTTAGGGTGACTGGTGCGGTGCAGTGTAGCAATTGTTCGTTAGTAATTAGGTGTGCCTTTAACCTTATCTTAAACGTTATCTTTACCTGCTCTTCCATGCCTAATAGTTCATAGACATTTACTTGTCCTCCAGCTTATGCCTTAGTCTAGTTATTTTGATAGTAGTATTGTTAGAATTATCATACTCGCCAGACTTTATGTCTTCCCCCCTCTATTTCTATCCTTTTCCCCCTCCAGGTCCTCAGGTTGGACACAGCTCGAGTGGAGTTTGATTGGAATTGCTTCATCTCTCTTTGGAAAGCTTGGACCGTTGAAGTAAAGTCCAGCTTGTTATCTTCTTTATTGGCTATTTGTGTAATGGAATTATGTATTTTGTTTTATCAAGATGGATATTGTACTTGACTCTGATTTATGGTTTTCATGATGTTACAAACATGGTTAATTTCCGCTGCAATAAAATGAAGTTTTAGACTTCCAAATACTACTTATTATCTGTCTTGTTGTAATTTTTCTATTCTATATTCACTTAAAACCTCCATGGAAGTTAATGCATTCCCTTTGTGAGTGACATTATGGACGTGGGGTGTTACAACCATCTATTCAACCTTCAAACACAGGCATCCATTGTCCTTAAAAATTTATAATGTTGTATGAACATATGCAAGAAGTGTGTGTATATATTCCTTATCTAATGCAAAATCAGGCGGTCTACTGATTCAGCTGACCTCCTTAATGCAAACCATGATACTGCCATGCGTCCATTATGTATGCGAATGGACACTATCGATACATATTACCTCTACATGCGTGCACAACCAATCACCAAAATGCCGCATCCATATGATAGCACAACCATTATACATCCATAGCTTAAATATGCACACACATTTATATGCAATGTGACGGCCCGCCCCGCACTAGTCTGCATTTCCTCCGAAGGTGCGTTGTACACATGCCCAACTAGCACGGAATGGTCGCCAAAGAAAGGAAAGAAGAGAATGAACTAACAAAGAACCTGTAGAATGTCTCACAGCGCATGGAACAAAATATAATAATAACATAATCTTGACATAAAACAGGCGAGACAGTGCATAAGCTGAAAACTAAACCAACATAGCAGCGGAAATCCAAATACAGCTTATGATCCAACATCATTGTTACAACTTTAAACTGTCTCTAAAGCAAAAGAAAGTTAAAGTAGAAGATGCACTACTAATGCCCAAGCAGTGATCTTCAACAACACAGGGAGAATATCTATATGTATCATACGTGGAAGCCTCCTGCTCGTCTCCGGATCAGCACTCGTGCATACCCAGCTAACCTGTCTCTAGTCTGCTCGTGAGAGTACCCAGAGTAATAAGAAGAGACATGAAACTCTGGGTCAAATGAAAAGTCTGGTATGAGCGATAAGCAGCTAAACAGAACAATAACAGGTATACTAAACCATACCTAAACCTGCAACCAAAGAGTTTGCACTACATACCGTACAATACTCTAAGGTGCCACTATCATATGGTGTAAAGAATACGGGGGTGGGGGTGTGTACGTCATAATGAAGGCAAACAATCAAATATAGCAACCATTCACACATCTCTCTCTCATTGAGTAAAGCATACGATGTCCACCACTGTCAATCACTAGACCCATCGAAGTAGTAACGGAGTTCGACTTGTACAACTACGCTACTACCAAGCTTATCCCATGGAGTCATGACCAAATCTTTGCAAATGACCCCACTTCATTGGTCTATAGCTCTTTAGTCGTACCTAGGCCACTGTGGCCCTGAATCCGTTCACGTACCCCATACACATAGTGATCTAAAGTTATAGACATCGATAACCCCTTAGCACACGTCCCGCAGCAAAGACCAACTCATGAAGTTCCCTCCTCGGTTCCCATCTGGATCCTGAGGTACAACTCCTTATTTGGACTTCCTTTGCATCTCGGGTTTAGGTCTACTTGGTGTTCGATCCTCCGGTTCGGTTCGGTTCACCCCCTCCTGCTTGGTTCGGTTCGAATGCTCCTTTCTAGTTCAGTTCGGGTGCTCGGATGCCCCTATTCGGTTCGGATCGGGTGCCCCTATCCGGTTCGGATCGGATGCCCCTATCCGGTTCGGATCGGATGCCCCTATCCGGTTGCTCCTATCCGGTTGCTCCTATCTGAATTCTCCTATCCTGATGCTTCTATCCGAATGCTCCTATCCGGATGCTCCTATCAGAATGCTCCTATCCAGATGCTCCTATCCGAATGCTCCTACCCGGATGCTCCTATCTGAATGCTCCTATCCGGTTTGCTGCAAGTTTTTCCAGCAAGCTATTTTCGCCAAACGACGGCGTTTTCAACCATTCTAACTTTTCTATGCAATCAAAAAACATACCATATAGTAATAGCAACATGTATAATCATCCACAAACACTAAAACAACAATATGACATGTTTATAAGGATCAAACATACCCAAAAACCCATGTTTTCCCCTTAAGCATGTTTAGACAAAACTAATGATATGATTAGTAAAACTTAACTAAATCAAACCAAATTTCTAACAAAGGTCTAAAACATTATTTCGAATTTTATAAATATTTTTCCATAATTTTATCATGTTTAAATTCGCTAATCTTCACTAATTACCCTTGATTAACCGTAGTTAGTGCAAAACTATGCAAATCACTCACCTTAGCCACAAATAAAACCCCAAAACTAAAATGATTCTCTGTTTGGCGCTGTTCCGAATGCAACACAGCAGCTCTAGCCTTGTTTTGGTGCTATTTCTCCTTAATTTGATGTAGTTTAAGCCAAAATTTGATTAGAAAGTGATTAGAAGTTGATTTGGGTGTTGGAGGCCATTGTTAGGGTTCCAAGAATGAAAGTGGCGGCTGAAAGAAATGTTTTCTAACCCTAATCAGCCCCTATACATCTCTAATCCTGAAATCCCCTTTGGGCCTAGCTGCTAATTACCCGGTTAAGCCCAATTAAGCTGTTTTTCACCATCTGAAAATTGTTTCAACCATATCTCCCAAACGGTGAGTCCGTTTGGCTAATGTGACCACTCTACGGAATTGTAAACCATCATCCGCAGCCAATGGAAGTGGTTTTAAGTCAAAATTCTTTTCCAGTCAAAAGTTATGGTCAAAATTAGATCAGCTAGGGGCAAAACGGTCATTTAAAAATCGTCAAAAATCATGAGGAAATGACCCGAATAGTCGTCTCCCAAAGTTACATGACCATACGACTTCGTATGTGAATGGAATAAATATCCTACGATCCTGCGATGTGTAGAATGTGGGTCGTTACACTCCCCCCCCCTTAAGAAATTTCATCCCCGAAATTCCTTAACCCCAAAACATACAAAGGATCCCGCATGCCTACCAATCATATATAATAATCAAACATGTAAAACAAACAAAACAACCTATCCTAGCATGCGGAAAGACTAAACTGAAACTAAAATCTTACCAGACGAAGAGTTCTGGATACGTCTTCCTAATGTTCTCCTGTCTCCCAAGTACAATCATTCTCGTTCTCGCCCCATTGAACTTTGACTAATTTCACCGCCTTCCTTCGAAGCTGCTTCGTATCGTTCCCAACAATACGCATAGGCCTGCGGTTCCCAACCGCCTCGTGTTCCACTTCGACATCATCCAACTGATCAGGTGAAATAGTCACATCTGGGTCGTGTACAAATTTCCTTAACTGGGAAACATGAAATACGTTGTGAACTCCTGCCATCTTCTCTGGTAATTCAACTCTATATGCCAAATTCCCGATTTGCTCAAGAATTGGGAATGGACCAACAAATCTTGGTGCTAACTTGCCTCTCCTGCCAAATCGTATCATGCTCTTCAACGGAGAAATCTTGACAAACACCAAGTCGCCAATGGAGAACTTTAATTCTCTTCTCCTCTTATCAGCATAACTTTTCTGCCTATCTTGGGCAGCCTTCATTCGCTGTTGAATAGCTTTAATCTTATCTGATGTTTCTCTTATTACCTCTGGTCCAAGCACATATTTCTCACCGGTCTCTAACCAACATGACGGTGAGTTGCACGGTCTTCCGTACAAAGCTTCAAATGGAGCCATACCAATACTGGACTGATAACTATTATTATATGCAAACTCCACTAGATGCAAATGGTCATCCCATGATCCACCAAAATCCAATACACAGGCTCTCAAGAGGTCTTCTAATATACGGTTCACCCTCTCTGTTTGACCGTCGGTTTGAGGATGATACGCGGTATTGAGTTGTAATTCTGATCCTAACGCCTCTTGTAAGCTCTTCCAAAATCCACTAGTGAACAACGGATCTCGGTCACTCACAATGCATTTAGGTATTCCATGAAATCTCACTACCCACTTCACATATAGCTAATTTAGCTGCCGTTCTATTCGACTTGACAGGTATAAATCTTGCGCTCTTGGTTAATCGGTCCACAATCACCCAAATGCTATCATGGCCCGACCTAGTTCTTGGTAACCCATCAATGAAATCCATTGACACTTGCTCCCATTTCCATTCTGGAATTTCTAATGGTTGTAACAAAGCACTAGGCTTCTTTTGCTCGGCTTTAACTAGCTGGCAATTCATGCACTTGGATATAAACTTCCCAATGTCTCTTTTCATCCCTTCCCAGTAGTAGGTTTGCTTCATGTCTCGGTACATCTTGTTACCACCGAGATGTATAATCAGTTTTGAGTGATGACATTCTCTTTACACTTCATCTCTCAATCCATTGATATTGGGAACAACAAGTCTTCCATTCTTTCTAAGCCATCCATCTCGATCAAGCCCATACTTATTCATCTCTCCGTCGATTCCCATCTCTAACTTTGAGATGATTCCCAATAGATTAGGATCGTTCCCCTGACTGGAACCAATCCGCTCAATCAAAGTGGGTCTGATCGTCAAACTTTCTAACATTTCTAGATCCAATTCGCACTTTGGTCTGAAATCATACCTAGCGATGCACTCCAGTTGCTTCCATTCTAGAAACATAGCCCCTAAACTGGCATGTCTTCTACTCAATGCATCAGCCACCGCATTGCCCTTTCCTGGTGTATATGCGATGTCGAAATCATAGGAAGCTAAGAATTCTAACCATCTATGCTGTCGGAGATTTAGATCCTTTTGAGAGAAGAGATACTTTAACGATTTATGATCGGTAAACAACTCAAATCTTTCTCCCAAGAGATAATGTCTCCACATCTTCAACGCGAACACGATCGCTGCCAATTCCAAATCATGGGTAGGGTATCTTCTCTCGTGCGGTTTCAATTGCCGACTTGCATAAGCTACAACCCTACCGCCTTGCATCAATACAGCACCTAGTCCGGTACCACAGGCATCCGTGTATACCGTCATCTCTTCATTCCCCTTAGGAATGACTAACACTGGTGCACCGTCAACTTTTCCTTTAGACTCTTGAATGCATTCTCACACTTTTCGTCCCAGACGAAAGCTTGGTTCTTCTTGGTCAACCGAGTCAACAGTGTTGTTATATTGGAGAAACCTTGGATAAACTTACGATAACATCCAGCTAATCCCAAGAAGCTTCTTATGTCCGTTGCATTCTTGGGCGTAGACCAATCCTGTACTGTAGCCACCTTCACAGGATCTACGACAATACCATTCTCGGAAACGACATGGCCCAAGAACCTCACTTCCCTCCTCCAGAAGTGACACTTAGAAAACCTTTTTTTCAATTGGTGTTTTCTCAACACCTCCATCACTATCCTCAAGTGTTCCTTGTGTTCTTCCTCCGTCCTCGAATAAACAAGTATGTCGTCCACGAACACAAGAACAAACTTATTCAACTGATCTCTGAATACCCTATTCATAAGATCCACAAAATATGTTGGCACATTGGTCAACCCAAATGGCATGACCAACCACTCATAAAATCCAGATGGCGTTCGAAATGCCGTTTTAGCTATACTCTCAGCTTCCACTCTAAACTGGTGAAAACCTGTCGTGAGATACAACTGGGAGAATACTCTCGCGCCACTCAACTGATCAAACAAATCATCTATCCGCGGTAGAGGATACTTATTCTTCCTTGTCACTTTATTCAGTTCGCGGTAGTCTACACACAATCGAAGGGAACCATCCGCCTTGGTAGCAAACACAACTGGTGATCCCCATTCAAAAACACTCCTTCTGATAAATCCCTTCTTCAAAAGATCGCTGACTTGCACCCCGAGCTCTCGCTGCTCCCTTGGTGCCATACGATGAAGTGGCATCGCTATAGGTCTGGCATCTTTCACTAAATCAATACGAAACTCAATCTCTCGGTGCGGTGAAAGCCCGGTCACTTCTTCGAAAACGTCCGGATACTGGCTAACCACGGGCAAACCTGATAACTCACTATGCGGGATGTCGAGGGAATTTAGAAAACTAGCCATTACCCATCACCGGGTAGACCACCAAACACTACCCTCCGCCCTTCATCCACTCTAGCTGTCACCACAAAGCCCTCACAGTCTACCACCACCCCATATCTTTATAGCCAATCGACTCCCAAAATAATGCCAAACCCAGTAAAGCCCAAAACAAAGCAATCACAAACAAACATGCATCCATGACTCGATAAGACCACATTACGACAAATCATGCTAAGGTTAGTCGAACAACCAATCGGGTTCGTCACTACTAAAGGTCTATCGACAATCTCGGGCTCCAATCCCAACCTATCTACCAGGTCACTAGATATGAAAGAACTAGAAGCTCCGGTATCAAACAAAACTCTAACAGGAACATCATAAACAGAAAGCATACCTTGGATGACGACATTCTTTCCCTTCTCCGCCGCAGTTGGGGCATTCGACGAAGAAGGAATAGCATTAAGGGCATATGCTTTCACCATCTGCTTTTCTTTAGGGGGTTGCATACACTTGTCCTTGTGATGTCCCACTTGACCACAGTTGAAGCACTTCCTATCCGCTGGCTTGGCCCGACAATTACTAGCACAATGGCCCTTCTTACCACAGCTGAAGAACTCAACATCTTGCTTATTCTTTTTCTTCTGGCCATCCTTGGTCTGATTCTGCTTTCTCTTATTCTGAGAACCATTCTTGCCTCCACCGCTTGCTTGCGGTTTCAGTTCTTCTGCAGATGCAGCCTCAGTCTTCATCTTAGGGTAAAGACTCTCTGATCTCAAAGCTTTCCCCACAATCGACTCAAACGTCTCATCGATGTGGTTAATAAGCCTTTCCCCCAAGTATCCATCCAAGCCAGTTATGAACTTCTCGTTCTTCTTCTCGGCAGTATCTATTAGGGATAACCCATATTTCGACAAAGTGTCGAATTCGGCAATATACTCCGAGACAGCTCTGCCATTCTGCTTGAGTTCCAAGAATGTCTTAAACAACACTGACTTCTGAGCAGCTGGAATGAACTTATCGCTAAAGCGAACCTTAAACTAGTCCCAAGTAATCTGATCCTCTGGGGTAGCTGCCTTTATAGCATTCCACCAATTCATTGCCTGCCCTTGCAACTGGCGGGATGCTAACCTTCTCTTCATCGCATCCTCGATACCCAAGTCTTCGAAGATACGCTCGCAGCTATCCAGCCAATCCTGAACGTCCGTAGCTGACTCCGTTCCATGGAACGGTTTCCCACCAAGACTAGTATAATCCTTATTCAGCTTGGCGAAATCGGCCCTAGGCGCCTGCACTACTGGACCACCACCATTTCCAGCATTGGGAGCTGCCCTCTGCACATCCCTAAGCATCTCTCTCATGAGGTCAGTAAACATCGTCCTCATCTCAGCAGCATTCCCATTATTGGCTCCTTTACCGGTACCCCTTACATATCGGCTCATCGTTCAATCTGCACAGAGAAAACGATTAACCATCTCCATAGTGGTGTCAGTGCAGTGCGACTTCATCCTTAGCTATACTAATAATATATATATAGCTTTTGAAAACCAAAATAATCACAAATACGCGCTCTCGTATACGTATTATCTCTCCCTGGTGTCTTTCCCTAGGTTAACTACGCAACCTAGAGCTCTGATACCAAGTGTGACGGCCCGTCCCGCACCAGCCGGCATTTCCTCCGTAAGTGCGTTGTACACATGCCCGACTAGCACGGAACGATTGCCAAAGAAAGGAAAGTAGAGAATGAACTAAGAAGGAACCTGTAGAATGTCTCACAGCGCATGGAACAAAATATAATAATAACATAATCTTGACATAAAACAGGCGAGACAGTGCATAAGCTGAAAACTAAACCAAAATAGCAGCGGAAATCCAAATACAGCTTATGATCCAACATCATTATTACAACTTTAAACTGTCTCTAAAGCAAAAGAAAGTTAAATTAGAAGATGCACTACTAATGCCCAAGCAGTGATCTTCAACAACACAGGGAGAATATCAATATGAATCATACGTGGAAGCCTCCTGCTCGTCTCCGGATCAGCTACTCGTGCATACCCAGCTAACCTGTCTCTAGCCTGCTCGTGAGAGTACCCAGAGTAATAAGAAGAGACATAAAACTCTGGGTCAGACGAAAAGTCTGGTATGAGCGATAAGCAGCTAAACAGAACAATAACAGGTATACTAAACCATACCTGAACCTGCAACCAAAGAGTTAGCACTACATACCGTACAATACTCTAAGGTGCCACTATCATATGGTGTAAAGAATACGGGGGTGGGCGTGTGTACGTCATAATGAAGGCAAACAATCAAACATAGCAACCATTCTCACATCTCTCTCTCAGTGCGTAAAGCATACGATGTCCACCAATGTCAATCAGTAGACCCATTGAAGTAGTAACGGAGTTCGACTTGTACAACTACTGCTACTACCAAGCTTATCCCATGGAGTCATGACCAAATCTTTACAAATGATCCCACTTCATTGGTCTATAGCTCTTTAGTCGTACCTAGGCCACTGTGGCCCTGAATCCGTTCAAGTACCTCATACACATAGTGATCTAAAGTTACAAACATCGATAACCCCTTAGCACACGTCCCGCAGCAAAGCCCAACTCATGAAATTCCCTCCTTGGTTCCCATCTGGATCCCGAGGGACAACTCCTCATTTGGACTTCCTTTGCATCTCAGGTTTAGGTCTACTTGGTGTTCGATCCTCTGGTTCGGTTCGGTTCGGTTCACCCCTCTTGCTTGGTTCGGTTCGAATGCTCCTTTCTAGTTCAGTTCGGGTGCTCGGATGCCCCTATTCGGTTCGGATCGGGTGCCCCTATCCAGTTCGAATCGGATGCCCCTATCCGGTTCGGATCGGATGCCCCTATCCGGTTGCTCCTATCCGAATGCTCCTATCCGAATTCTCCTATCCGGATGCTCCTATCCGAATGCTCCTATCCAAATGCTCCTATCCGAATGCTCCTACCCGGATGCTCCTATCCGGATGCTCATATCCGAATGCTCCTATCCAGTTTGCTGCAAGTTTTTCCAGCAAGCTATTTTCGCCAAACGACGGCGTTTTCAACCATTCTAACTTTTCTATGCAATCACAAAACATACCATATAGTCATAGCAACATGTATAATCATCCACAAACACTAAAACAACAATATGACATGTTTATAAGGATCAAACATACCAAAAAACCCATGTTTTCCCCTTAAGCATGTTTAGGCAAAACTAATGATATGATTAGTAAAACTTAACCAAATCAAACCAAATTTCTAACAAAGGTCTAAAACATTATTTCGAATTTTATAAATATTTTTCCATAATTTTATCATGTTTAAATTCGCTAATCTTCACTAATTACCCTTAATTAACCGTAATTAGTGCAAAACTATGCAAATCACTCACCTTAGCCACAAATAAAACCCCAAAACTAAAATGATTCTCTGTTTGGCGCAGTTACAAATGCAACACAGCAGCTCTAGCCTTGTTTTGGTGCTATTTCTCCTTAATTTTATGTAGTTTAAGCCAAAATTTGATTAGAAAGAGATTAGAAGTTGATTTGGGTGTTGGAGGCCATTGTTAGGGTTCCAAGAATGAAAGTGGCGGCTGAAAGAAATGTTTTCTTACCCTAATCAGCCCCTATACATCTCTAATCCCGAAATCCCCTTTGGGCCTAGCTGTTAATTACCTGGTTAAGCCCAATTAAGCTGTTTTTCGCCATCTGAAACTTGTTTCAGGCATATCTCCCAAACGGTGAGTCCGTTTGGCTAATGTCACCACTCTACGGAATTGTAAACCATCATCCGGAGCCAATGAAAGTGGTTTCAGGTCAAAATTCCTTTCCAGTCAAAGGTTATGGTCAAAACAAGATTAGCTAGGGGCAAAACGGTCATTTAAAAATCGGCAAAAATCATGAACATGGGAAATGACCCGAATAGTCGTCTCCCAAAGTTACATGACCATACGACTTCGTATGTGAATGAAATAAATATCCTACGATCCTGCGATGCGTAGATTGCGGGTCGTTACATGCAATATGCAATATGAAGTGAATGAGTCGATCTAGTGCCTAAAGTGTGTGAATGCATCAACGAGCAACCACTAGCATCCACATGCATCCATCATACATAACATGTCTCAAACACATGTTTCAACCATACGACTACCCTATCTAAAGGTCAAAGGTACTAGCGAGAGGACATACTAAAGATAAGATAAGTACAAGGTAAGCGATAAAGGAGAAATTAAAAGACATACCCTCGAAAAGAAAAGGGTATAATGAACGCATCTTCTCTTCCGTCTCCCAAGTAGTGTTGCTCTCATCATCTCCCCATTGCATTTTGACTAGCTTGACCTCTCGATTCCTCTACTTCTTAATCTCCGACCCAAGAATGCACGTAGGAGTTCGTTGAATCGTCGCATCACTCGATCTTCACCTCTCTAAGCAAGCTCGGCTCCACCACTTCCGCGGTCTCGTGCAGGCACTTCCTCAAATGTGATACATGGAATACGTCGTGCACACCACTAAGTCTCTCGAGCAACTCCACTCTATACGCCATCTGCCCATTCCTCTCCTTAATAGGAAATGACCCTACGAACCTTGGTGCTAACTTCCCAACAGACCCAAAGCAAACGACGTTTCGTAATGGAGACACCTTGACAAAGACCATGTCCCCAATATCAAACTCAAGATCTATCCTCCTCTTGTCCACATAAGATTTCTGCCTATCTAGCGCCGTCTTCATCCTCCTTCGAATCAAATCGATCTTTTCTGAAGTCTCTCTTATCATATCGGGCCCAAGTAAGATCTTATCTGTAGACTCCCACCAACATGTAGGCGAACGACACGGCCGTCCATAAAGAGACTCGAACGGTGCCATGCCAATGCTAGACTGAAAGCTGTTATTATATGCGAACTCTACCAACAGAAGATGTTCCTCCCATGTGCCCCCGAAGTCTAAGACACACAACCTTATTAGGTCCTCTAGAATACGATTCTCCCTCTTGGTCTGGTCGTCCGTCTGAGGATGATATGCGGTGCTCAAACATAACTGAATCCCTACCGC
Source organism: Allium sativum (assembly GCA_030737875.1). NCBI lineage: Eukaryota > Viridiplantae > Streptophyta > Magnoliopsida > Asparagales > Amaryllidaceae > Allium > Allium sativum. The sequence continues at coordinate 1,009,025,232 of CM060916.1, forward strand.
CGCTTGCAAGCTTTTCCAAAATTTGCTAGTAAAGATAGGATTGCAGTCGCTCACTATGCTAGAAGGAACACTGTGCAAACGAACTATTTCTCGAATGTATACGGAGGCTGACCATGGAGCAGTCCTCTTACTCTTTACGGGAATGAAATGGGCACTCTTAGTAACTCTGTCTACCACGACCCAAATCCCCGTATTACCCTTCCTCGATCTCGGTAACCCGTCAACAAAGTCCATCGAGACACTTTCTCACTTCCATTGTAGGACCTCCAATGGGTGAAGCAATCCACCAGGCTTCTTTTGCTCTGCTTTTACTTGTTGGCACATCAAGCATCTAGCGACAAACTCGGCCACGTCCTTCTTCATGCCATCCCAAAAGTAAACTCGTCTCATGTCCATGTACATCTTGTCCCTGCCGGGATGGATGGTCATCTTCGAACGATGTGTATCATCAAGAATGGTCTTCCTTAGGTCCTCGTCTTTTGGTACACAAAGTCTATCGTCCCTACGTAACCAACCCTTATCATCTAGGGTATACCTACGGAGATGGCTCGATGACTCCCCTCCTTTGAGCTTCTCTACTAACTCAACCAACTGTGGGTCGTCTCGCTGTGCCTTGCCAATCCATCCCAAAAGCATAGGTCTGACCTCCAAGGATACTAGCAAACCGGGTACAAAGTCAACGGAAGGTTTAAAGTCAAACATAGAGATGAACTCTAAGCTTCGTCGCTCAACATACAACGGACTCAAGGACAACCTTTTTCTACTTAAGGCGTCTGCCACCACGTTACCCTTGCCAGGGGTATATGCTATCTCGAAATCGTAGGATGCTAAGAATTCCATCTACCTTTGCTGCCTTAAGTTCAAGTCCTTCTGAGAGAATAAGTATTTTAGCGATTGTGGCCAGTGAATAATTCGAATTTCTCGCCAAGAAGATAATGATGCCAAGACTTAAGCGCGAAAACAATAGCGACCAACTCTAGGTCATGTGTAGGGTAATTTCTCTCATGCACTCTCAACTGCCTTCCACCATAGGCTATTACCCTTCCCTCTTGCCTTAAGACTGCACCTATCATGTCCCACAAGCATCGGTATAAACGGTAAATGGCTTACTCCCATCTGGCAACACTAAGACTGGGGTTGTGGTCAAAGCTCTCTTTAGACGTTGGAACGCATCATCACAATCTATGTCCCATGTGAAAACTAAGTTCTTCTTCGTCAAGCGTGTTAATGGGGCTGATATTTTTGCGAAGTCTTTGATAAACTTCATGTAGTAGCCAGCCAACCCTAAGAACTCCTCACCTCGGTAGCATTTTTAGGGACCTTCCAATCTTGGATGGCCACTACCTTTGCGGGATCCATGGCTATCCCTTCTTTGGAAACCACGTGTCCTAGGAATCGCACTTCCTTCCTCTAAAAGTGACATTTAGAAAATTTAGCTTTAAGGCTATGCGCTCGAAGAGTCTCCAACACTTCCCTAAGATGTAGGGCATGCTCTTCCTCATTCTTAGAAAAGATCAAGATGTCGTCCACAAAGACTACCACGAATCTATTAAGGTACTCCCTAAACACCCTACTCATCAAGTCAACAAAATACGCGGGGGCATTTGTCAAACCGAAGGGCATCACAAGCCACTCGAAGAAACCGTCCGGAGTCCAAAAGGCAGTCTTGTCTATGTTATCCTCAGCCACTCTCAACTGATGGAAACCCATGGTTAAGTCCAACTGCAAAAACACTGAGGCGCCAACTAACTGATCGAAGAGATCGTCAATCCTCGGCAGTGGGTGTCTAATTTTCTTAGTAAGCTTATTAAGTTCTCTATAGTCCACACAAAGTCTAAGGGACCCATCTGCCTTTATGGCAAATACTACTGGAGCACCCCACTCCGATATAGTACGTCTGATGAACCCCTTCTCAAGCAATTCCTTCACTTGGTTACTGAGTTCTCTTCTCTCTCTTGGAGCCATGTGGCGCACTGGTAATGCAACTGGCTTTGCATTATCTACTAGATATATTCGAAAGTCTATCTCACGTTTTAGGGGTAAACCCCTCACCTCATCGAAGACATCAACATATTCACAGATTGTGGGAACAGAATGTAAGTCATCATCGGATGCGTCAAGGGATTCTAGGTAGCTAAGCATTACTGGACCTCTAGGGTCATAAGAAATATCAACGGTCTTTCCAAAATGAGTCAACAATCTAACTACCCTTCTTTCACAATCTAGGATGGCCCCATATCTAGTTAGCCAATCCATACCCAGAATTAAACCGTAGCCCATGAAGCCAAGAACAAAGGCGTTGCATTCAAACTCAATGCCTAAGATAAACACTCTCAAATCCCGACAAATCATAGAAAGATGAGCCGAACCACCAATAGGATTTGAGACTACTAAGGGATCCGTAACTAGTCTAGTATCTAGTTGCAGCTTTTCAACTAATGATATAGAGATAAACGAATGTGATGCGCCAGAATCGAATAAAGTATGGACATGATGATCAAACAGAAAAACTAAACTTTCAACAGAAATTGCTCCACCTCGTTCTTGCAGCGGTGGGACCACGAGAGCATGAACTTGTCCCCTTGCCTTCCCTGGTGACATGAGAGCCTGTACCTGTCCTCCCGAGGTAGACCCTACCCTCTGCCCTTTCTTTGGGCAGTCCTTAATCAGATGTCCTGCCTTGCCACTGTGGAAACAACCAGTCTTCTTTTTCTTCCTACAATCTTTGCTTAGATGGCCGGGTGTCCCACAGTTAAAGCATCTCTTTTTCCCTTACCATTGTTGCCTTTGCCACCTTTCTTATTCTGTTGTTGCTGTTGCGGCTTCTTTTGATCCCCTTTCTTCTTGGGTGCCTTATTAGCATTGGCGCCCTTCTCTTCTTTATGCATAAGCGTCATGTCAACTAGGCTCTCAAAGGTAGCCCCCATGGGGATGTGGGTCATAGCTAACCTATGAAGCGGCTCGTTCAAACCCTTAACAAATCTCAGGGCCTTCTTTTCAGGAGTATTCACCAAGTCCAAGCCAAATCTTGCCAATTGATTGAATTTGTTGACATACTCTTTCACCGATAGATTCCCTTGCTTCAATGCTAGAAACCATTCCATGTAGAGATTCTCTTCAGCCCGTGAGAGAAACTTCGCCTCAAACCTCTGCCTAAAATCTGGCCATGTATCGACTGGACGTCCTCCATTAGTGACCTCCCACCAAAATGAGGCCTCATCCTACATTAGCCAGGCATCCAATTGGACCTTCCTTCCATCTTCCACTTCAAAGATTCCAAACAATTATTCCACCTCCTCTAGCCAGTTTCGAGCTTCAACAAATGTCTCCGTCCCGTGAAAAGGTTTTCCACCCATTGCCCAAAAGTCCTTACATATCTTAGCAAAAGTATCGATGCGAGGAGGAGGAGGAGGAGCATTTGCTGGACCTGCGGTGGCGGCCCTAGTCTCAAGATATTGACGAACCCAACCGGGTACATGAACACCCTCTGGTATCACAGATGCTTCAGACATGCTGAAACGAAAAAGGAAAGATTCAATACAAAAGAACCGAAGGAAAGATATATGGCCATTGGGGTTATGATTTATAAAATAAGTTTTTCTCTTGAAAATACTTTCCTTAAAACATACTTTTGAAGGTACTTCTTTATAAAAATGGTTTTGAAAAACAACTTTTCAAAATTAATATCTGTTCTGGTAACCTTCGGCTCTGATACCACGTGTAACACCCCATGTCCATTAATGCCACTAACAAAGGGAATGCGTTAACTTCTATGGAGCGTTTTAAGTGAGTATAGAACATAAACTTAATAACAAGACAGATATAAACAGTACTTGAAAAACAAAAAACTTTATTTCAATGCAGCGGAAAATACATATGTTTGATTACATCATTAAAACCAGAGCCAAGTACATAATATCCATCGTGACTAAATCAAAGTACATAAATTGAAAGACATAATCCCTAATACAAAATAGCCATAAATAAAAGAGGGGCTGAACTTTACTTCTGCGATCCAAGCAATCTTCTAAAAGCAAGAAGCACAGCTGTCCAAAATCAAGCTCCACTGGTGCTATTTCCAACCTGAGCACCTGGGGGGGAAGGAAGAAAAGAGGAGGAAACAAAGGGGTCAGACATAAAGTATGGTGAGTGCGATAACTTTAACCATATAATTACCAAAGTAACTAGGCTAAGGCATAAGTTGGTAAATCAGGAAATGACCATGAACCATTGAGTATGGTAGAGTAAACAAGGAAACAAGATGAACAACGATGTCGTTAAAGAACACCTAAACCACTATAAGATAATTATTAAACTACACCAACACTATAGGATAATTGCTATACTGCACCACCACTAATCACCCTGAGGTTGATCCCGCCTACAGAACTTAATAATGATATTGGTAGTTTCGTGCACCCCTAGCTGCCTTCATAGGTGTCGCCTGCCCCTATCTCCACTAGGTGTACCCACTACCCCCAAGCGATCGGCTCCCTAACTCGTAGATACCCGTGTTGGCCCTATAGTGGGGTATATCACTCCCCAAAGTGGCAACCCGATACCATAAATAATGCACGGCTTATACCTACACAATGCAACAAAGTCTTACCTACCAGCCCGGGTCCACACATGCATGTGAACCCGTTGGACTTGCGTTGCCACCACTAACCTGTTTTGGCCTCTTACAGTCAAGCCCAGTATGCATGTCCCGTCCTCGACTTGGGTCGAGCCCACAAAGATGTGTATGGGTTACTGGTTGAAACGGTCCCCCATTACTTGACACAAGCTATCCACCTAAGCTTGGTCCCCTTTAGTATATCCCACTTAACCCACTTCTTATTCATGTTCACTTACATGTTTCAATTTTGGTTAAGTATTTCTAATCGTATTTCAAATGCCACCCAAGGCACCACTAGATTCTACATGCCACCAAAGGCACCCGCTTAACCCACTTGTGTCCCACTACATGTTTATCTAGTTAAGTGTTTCTTAATTCATTAAGACCGTAACCTCATAAAGACCTCTCACATTAGACTGGCATTTGTGGCAGCTGGATTTGCCGAGCAGGTCCGGGCAGTCTTACACCACTAAAGAGCCTAACCTCGTGTCTTTACAATTATTATGTATTTAATTTATGCCTAAGACCTCCCACATTAGACTGGCATTTGTGACAGCTGGATTTGCCGGGCGGGTCCGGGCAGTCTTACACCACAAAAGAGCCTAACCTCGTGTCTTAGACGATTAATTACTCCTAATTAATCATCCCCCCAATTTGAATTACTTTCCCTATTCAAATTATCAATTAATTCAAAATTAAACTATGGCCATAATTGACTCAATTATGTCCATCTATTTATGGTATGTAAAATCATACCAATTTTCATCACAAATTTATTTTATGCCTTTTAAGGCATCTATGCCAATTAAATCTTTTAATATTATCCCCTTTTAGCCCACGTTGTACGTTCGTTCGTTTAACGTAAAATATACGTTAGACTCGAATAGTCTAACTCATGAAATAAAGAGAAAACATCACAACATACATATAATTAAAACTAGATCTAAACATTGGGGTGAACTTGCATGTGTGAATGATGTTCTACATCTAAAACTTGCATACGACAAAGTTACAACTTGCATAAAACTGCATAGGTCATAGACCCAAATCCAACGGTATAAACTTGTTGAGATAATGGTCAAAAACTTGCATAAATCATGTATGTCATAGATCTACATCTAAAGGTGTAAACTTGCATAGGCAATAACCATAAACTTGCATAACATGATTCATATTCAAACACATGTATTTGCATAAACTTGCATATGTGATTTATGCAACATAACAATGGTATGAACTTACATTTAAACATGTAAACTAGCATGTGGAATTTGGCATATAACTCACACATGTCATAGCCTAACTTTAGATCTAAAATAGATGTCATGAAGCTTATAAGGTTATACATATAATTTTCCCCAACTTGCATATGATTCATGTCTAAATCAAAATCTAAACTTGCATACATACTTATGATTTATCATATGAATCAACATACCCAAACTAGCATATGAACAACATGGTGATTCGATTATACATAAGCCAATCATAAAATTACAACATAGATGATCACAACATACAAGATAGCATCATAGAATTTACAACATAAACATCACAATTTTACTACATGAATAATAACATGCGGTCAATAATTCACATCATATCCAAATAGTCCACATCTTAACTCAATCCAATTAATTTGCTAATTATTTTATTAAACTTAACGAACTCACAATTCAGAGAAGGTTTTGAATTCTGAATTCTGAGTTCTGAAGTTGTAATAGCTTTCCCTTGAAGAAGATTCGTTGTTTAAGTTGAGAAGAATTGAATTATATTAGCTTTCTTCCTCTCTAATTGGTGGCGGTTATGTTGAGTTGCTAGGTGACGGCATGGAGGCCATGAATCTAATTTTGTTTTGATTTTAGGGTTTGAGTCTAGAGGTGTTTTTATAGAGTTTAGGATTAGTTTAAGCCATCCGATCAACCCAGAATTAATCCCAGCCAATTAGAGCATATCAGAAACCCTAATGAGTCAGCATCTAGTCATCAACAGGTCATTAAACAAATCTGCCCGGGAGAGGGGGCGGCAGGTCGACCCCCAGGTCGACCCTATGGTCGACCTGGTCAGGGCAGGTCGACCCCCAGGTCGACCTGGCCCTGGCGGGAAAATTCCCGCCTAGCCCATCTAACTCTGAATTTTCAAATTTTGAAATCTATTTTGAATTTTCTGAAACTTCCGATGGCCGTAACTTACTCATACGAAGTCCAATTCACGCAAACTCGAACTCTATCTCAACCAGAATTCCGGTACGAACACAATGTCGCAACCTGTTTCCCTTAATTCTCACATCCTAGATTAGTTATTCTTTAATTTGTGAACATTAGTGTTAACAAAAATACGGGGTGTTACATTTAACCTGTATAGGTATTTGTAAATAGAAATCAGTATTTGATTTGATATAATGAGTCCAACTTTCGGTAAAGAAATAATATTCACGTTTCAAAGTGTATAATGGTTTAAAGGCAAACATTTTGCAAATTAAATTGGTTATAAATGAAAGTTGGTAAATATTTGAAGTGATAAATTCAAGATTGAATTTAGAAATCGAGTTAACCTGAAATAGTGAGTTTATTCCGACGTTCAGAACGTTGATCGAATACATATCATTCGAAAGAGAGTTATCCGGTGAAATTTGATTATATCGAATTCAGGAAAGTACTATCTAACTTCCGTTTTTAATCAAAATTAATTAATTAATTAATTATTATTTATTTATTCGATTAAAGAATCAAAGTTATATTTAAATATTTTGGGAAGTAGATATTATAACGTCATCGTTATAATCAATGTTTTTTACAACGTCATTTAAATCAATATAAATGGATTTTGGAAACGTTTTCCAAATATAAACAGAAATGATTTCCAAGCATAGAAAATGAAATGATTTTTGAAGTTAAGAATTATGTTAAGGAAATTAGAAACTGACTGGAGATTAGTTATGTTGAATGGCTTCTTGGGTATCGATCTGATGTTGGTTTCGGCCATCGGGGTTAATGCTTAGGGAGTTATTATTTTACTAGTTTACAATTAGGGACTGATGGATGTGAAAGATTAGTGATGCGTGAATAAGAGATGAGAATGTTTTCCGATGTTAATAACGTATATTTTTGAAATACGGAAAATAAGGAGTTGTGAATATATGGAAACATTTTCCAAGGAATCGTGAGAGACCAAGCGAGTTGGAAAATTATTTAGGAAAAGATATTTAAGGGAAATCGGGAAATGAAATGATTATTGATAAATCTATTTAAAGTGGCTCGGTGTTGATTGATAGTTGATCGATATAATTTCCATTTGGAAATAAGATTATTGTTTGTGTACATGTTTTCTTTGATAGTTAAATAACCGACTATCAAAGTGTTTGACCCTTTTTCTGTTGTCAATGCAGAAAGTCCGGGATCAGATTTACTATTTGAAAACCAGTTCGTATGGGCGTTAGCATTACGAATCATTTTTGATTTAGATAATTGAAGACGGAGTTTATGCAAGGGCTATTCTGGCAATCCTAGGTAGAGCTTGCCTAAGATGGATTTACATAATAGTACCTTCGGATTTGTCTAGTCCTAGGACAACGTGTATGGACGAATGTCTCACAGTGTATATCTAATAGATCATGTAAGTTGATCTCTTCAAACGTAGTTACGCTTGGTGGCAGAGAAATTCGTTTCTCTTAGCTTTATACCCATGGTACTTTTAGGGAAATCAATTTGTGATTTGGCGGATATGACAATGTGGCATTCAAAGTAAATGAAAGTGTGATCTGTCAAAGGATACGTTACGACCTCAAGCCTCATCAACCGAGAAATGACAAAAATCGGGTAAACAACATGCTAAGTGGGTCACCCCCAATTAGGGTATATTGTCAACATCTAGAGAATATTCATATTTGTTACTTCAGTTCTGTATCTCCCGGGAACGGTTATGTTGGTATTTAAGCCGTAAGGTGACAATATATTCGGATAATTCAAGCAAAATGAATGGTCGGTCATGTGTGGCCGAGTTGCAAGATGTTCTTGTTGAACTCCAGTGAATCGCTTCTAGAGTACACTGATCGAAAGATGGTTCCATAACTTGTCATGGTGGGAAATCCGTCCTCCAATAAGAGCCGCGGTTTTTGATTGTATATTATATATATAGAGCGTGAGATGAAAGCGTTCTGCTAGATTTCTATTTACTTGATTTAGACATTATTATAATATCAGAAAATATTGATCTTAAGAAATATTTTGGGTTATCATAAGGTAAAAACTATCTGTATTTTGTATGGATCGGCCTTATGATTATCATTTCTTTTAAAAGGATCTTAAAAGTTAAACCAAGTGATTATAATTTACTCACACCAGTCCCATGACTGACCTAGAGTTTATTTTGTTTTGTTTTACCCTAAACTCTTGGGTGCCCAAATTTGTACGGGCAGTCAAGTAGTCGGGATTTTACAGATATCTGGAGGAGCTCGGAGCATAAGGCTTCAACATTAGATACATAGAGTTTATCTCCACCGTGTTGTTATGTGTTGTACTTTGAGATGATATGTATATATACAGTTTCAATTTGTATTTCAAAAATTTATGTTATATAATATATTTTATCTGTTCCGCTGTGAGATTTGTGTTTACTATGATTCTGTTGTTGTGATCTTCTTCCTCTTCTATTTTAACTTTCTTTCTATTTCTCACCCTCTAACTTCTCTCTATTAATGGTCTGGTATTTTCGGTGCGCGAATGGTCAACATGGGTTTTGTGTTGATTTTATGGATCGAAAATGTAACGAGCCGGCTTTGTGCCCGGTTTTCGCCGATAATTAAACCAACTTAAACCGTTCATAAAGACGAATTGTTAGGTGTACTTACACATTTGCACAAAATAAAAAGAACTTTTCCATTATCATTACAACAATATTACATCAGAGTAACAAGAGGTACATCAGAGTACATCGATTACACAGCGGAAAAGATACTAAACTCAGCGGAAGAATGCGAATGCTCCAAGATATAATAGCTCCAGCCAAACCAGCTTCTTGCTCCAACCAACTCCAAGTCTAAACTGCAAACCAAACTACTAGGCTGCCCGTGTAAAAATTATGGGCACCTAGAGTTTAGGTGTGGGAACAATAAACTCCAATTCAGTCATGGGACTGGTGTAAGAACTCAAAACAGTTATTTTTAGGGTTTATTTAAAAGTTAGGTAATTCACCGGAACACGCCGCTAATGCGGAACGGGTTTACTCCTTGTGAATACCAGTGCATAGAAATCCGCAATGACTTTTTGAAAAATGAAGCTATCATAAGCTCGTCCCACATCACACAATGCAAGCGCACACCAAATGGGCGAGTTTTGCCTTATGATAACCAAAAATACATTCATACATGAAAATCCTCTTTTACTACTATATATAGTGTGAAAAACCTTTTCACAAATAAGTTTATTAATCCTAGCCAGCATAATGCCCCATCCCATTACACTGACAATCCTGCTGGTAACCAGCAGGCTATACAATCAAAACTGTACGGGCTCGTAGTGTAAATTGGGTTTCCAACACGGTGGTTCCTGGTACGAAAGACCATTCATGGGTTCACAAAACTTTTTTGCGTGCATCATCCCAGTACTCGCAGATAACATCCAGACTCGGACTCCGTTATGCTAACCCACCATACATGAATCAGAGTACCCAACAAATAGCGTCCCAGATTGGGGACTTCGTAGTACCCTTTCATCATCACATCCCGGTGCATCGAACATACGAAACGAACATAAAAATCTGGCCACCAGTTTACCATCAATCCGGGGTGTGAGGTTCATCGCGGTCACGATATACACAAAGCTACGCTTAAATAAGTCATGCTTTGATCATCCAGAACTCATCACATAACTTAAGTATGCCACATTGTCCATTCACTACGCATCACTAATTTCCATCAATATATAACCTCTAAGCTCATACGTCTTAGAGAAGGGTGTTAAGAGAGAGAATAATTCTCTACCACCAAGCAGATATATATTAATAAAGATCAGTGCTACGTAGTCAATTACAATGTCACACACAATCCATACATGTCCGTTCTGGGTCTGAACGAAACAACAATCCAAGTTCCTTTACATACGCTCGGGCTTCTTGCTACTTAACTGATATAAAATCCATCTGCAAATGGAAGACACCCATTCGAGACATTCAGCAAGTCGTCCTTACGGCATGAAGGGTCCCGATCTTCATTGTTGTCTTCATTATCTTCAACTGCTCCATAACGTCTATTATCACATGGAATGGTTTTCGGACATACATCCGATCCCGGCCTTTCCAAATAATAAGCGCAATTTAAATACACAATTACGGAACACACAGGCTTTCTACCAGTCTCCTTCCGTCTTAGATTTAGACAAAATTAAAATTCTTTAAATCCATTCTCAAATTATTATCAAATTCGTATTTAACCTTTTTCTTTTAAAACACATCCCTTGAATCAAAGATAATTTACTCTCAAAGCCTTAATTAATTTTCCGTTTGATAACTCGTTATCAAAATCCAGTTTCCTTTGAAAATCCTTAATCCACAACTCAACCATAGTTTCTAGTTAAGTTGATTTTCCAATATTCCATTCTTTAATATTAACTAAAAGATTATAATTCCTTCCCAATTTCATACTTTTAATTTTTTCAATTCCAAGATTTGATTAAATCCCCATTTACGATATGAATTTCCATAACTCAATCTCATTGGGTTTCAAGAATGATATTATTGAAGATATGATTCACGACAAAATCCAAATTAATCGATATTGAACATAAGTTACACAGAAATTGTATCTACTTATATTTGATATCAATTCTCATAATCAACAAATACAATAAGTGGAAAAACGATATAATAATAATATCTTCCAAATTCCTTGAATAGTATACGTTTACACCAAAGAATTTCATATCAAATATCCGAAGATTATTTCTATCCAACTTATCCCAATCAAATTGGAAAACCCATATCTTAATTAAAAGATTTATCCAACTCTTTGACATTAGATCTGGATAAAAATTCCCTCAATTTATACTCAATATTTATCTCTGTATCCAACTCATACTATAAGTGGAATAACAGTGAACTACCTTTTAAATTCCTCAAATAGTAAGAGTCATCATCTACCGGAATAATATCAAATGTCCGAAGATTTATCTCCAACCATATCCAATTTTTTTAAAATTGAAAACCCGTATTAATATCAAATTAAATTCCGTAAAATATTTCCAATAGTTTTAGACCTTTGAAAACATTCCACCAGTCATTTACAAATGATTACTTATAGTTCGTGGTTTAAAAACTTCAAAATTAATTGTTTCAAAAAAAGCGTTACAATAGTGTTTCGAAAGTGTTACAAAAGCGTTACAAAATTGTTATCTCAACTACATTGATCAAATATCATTTATCTTGGCCAAAACTTAAACTTTACAATTCAAAACACTTTTACATAATTTATAATGATTTTACAAATTTTTCCCGTATTTTAGAAACATTAAAAATGGCTATTTATAGTTAGGGTCGATAACTTCTCTTATAGCGATCTTTTCCCAAAACGGTTTTAAACATATCTTGAAAATTATAACTCAAAATTAAAATCTTCTTTCACTAATTTTAAAGCTCTTGTTAATATAAATCAAACATTTTTCGTTTCTTGGAAATCCGATTTAGATTGCAAAAGTTAGAAGCGTTAAAGTTTACATCTAAAATACACAAATTGCTGCTGTGCGACAAGCCCTATTTTGACCGCAATAAAAATTATTCTTCAATACTTCAAAATACCTTAGAAAACCATTATATACTCATGTAAACCATTTAAAGTAATTTACATTGACTTTCCAAATTTATTTTGGGTTCAAAATTCAACTTTTATTTTCTACTTAATAAATCAAATTCCAATTCATTTCTAAATTCAAATAACTTCAAATTAACCGTCTCGTTCGTCGGATCAGTTAGGGATAGCCAGGGAGAGCGGAAAAATATCATTTCCAAACACAAGCCCAGACACCATCCTCTCTGTCATCCTAGAACGTTCTGGATTTATTTATTTATTTATTCAAAGAAACTTTATCAAAATATATGAATTCATACACATGGTTTTTCCCAATTATTAAACTTCAATTTCAATAATGACATTGCTTCTAATTACAAAGGAGATCTGTCGATCACCAATTATACCATAATTGTTGTGTCATAGTGTGTGCAAAACAACATCAATAACCATTATAAACATCCACAACAATTAACACGATTAAATAAATCATAATTGTGCACAAGCGTTATAACATTAACGCTTACTAGTGTGTGTGTTCTAAACTACGCATCCATCATCCATCACAACAAACATCAATCATCATTAACCACTAATAATTCATCACTATATTTAAATTAGTCTAACTAATTAAATATATAAACCGTGGTTAAAGAGTTCTCACCTAACAGCTTTCCAAATCTTCACGGCAGGCAAGCCTAGTTGAGTGAATCGTTGGACAGTACTTTGGCGCAACGTCTTCTTCACCAAAATATATACAATATAATATACACTAATCTCTTTCTCTTTACATTATAAGAGGAGGAGGAGGAGGATGACGACGAACTTTGGCAAGGTGGTGGTGGAAAAGAGGAAGACTTATGCCATGGAAACCATGGATTTAAGCTTTAAGAAGAAGAGAGAAAGAAGAGAAATGAGAATGAATGAAAAAGTGGAAGGAAAGGGTGGTATTTATAGTAAGAGTAAGGAGAGAGTGACACCTCAAGGGGCAAGTGGAAAGCATGCATGGAAGGAGGCATGCAAAAATACAAGTGTAAGGACACTTGTCTTAAGTAGAGAAGGTGAACTTTTGGTAGCATATCCCCTTAAATGCTATGAAAACTAAGGGCAATACTTAATTCTAGTGCTACTAATTCATATTTTAGTTTGACAAATCCGATCGAATGACAAATAGTATCAATAAATCCAAAATTATTAATAATCATTCTCATTTATAATTCAAGTAAAACTTATCATATAGCTTATCAAAATTATTAAATATTCTTAACCATATATATTTATGTCAAATTCAAATTTAAATTCAAATTAACTAATAAAAATTCCTATTTTAAATTGGTTTAAAAAATTGGATCGTTATATTCACCCCTCCCCCCCCCCCCCCCTTAAAACTTTTCGTCCTCGAAAAGGAAAGGGAATCGTAACTACTCATTCGACAAATTCAAGATTAATTTTTTTTTATACCAAAGCTCCATGTTCTCACACATAATGATGGATAATCATATCTACATGTCCTCCAACGATAACCTCCAGTTACCCATTATATTCAATTCATCGTTTATTGGGCCAATTACTTATACTCAACCATTTACTGCTTTCCAAAAATTCAAAGGTAAAAATTATTCTCTTTGATCTTATCTTGCAAATACAATGGTCATGGGACTTATTCCCTTTTTATTCGCCAAACTTACTGTTATTCTTTACACGTAAAACTCGATCCTCAAAATTCAACTTATCTAAATGTTTCAGTTGAGGTAATTTCTTTTTACTATCCCTGCTTGCCAAATATCCTTTAATCAAATTGTGAAATTTAATTCACAAGGTATTCATGCTCACTTAAACAGTTCCTTTTGTTTCCGCAATGTACTTTAGAACTTATCGGCTTGTCCAAAATTGCCGATAATTCCAGATTTTTTTCCTTATATTACTTAAGTTTGGCTATCCTCATTAATTATTCTATTTTCAAGATTACAAAACTTATTTCCTTCAAACTTTAGAGAAACAGCTTTAACCAATGTAGTCGTTAACCAAAATATCATCAAATATCTTATCGTCATATTGAATTCTCAATATTTGCATTTCAAATTTAATTAGTTGGGGAGGAATACTTATAAATATTTTAATTGATAAATTCCAACTTAGCCTTTAAGTCATTTCCCGAACTAATTGGATTGCTTATGTAAATTACAACTTTACATAAACGTCTTTTAATCAACTAAGAAATTCCAATCACAAGATGTCGTGCTCAAGTTTTGAATTCCTAAATATTTTCAAATACCCTTTTTCCTTTATTTTGAAAATATATTCTTTCAAAATCAATTCCAAAAATTAATTTCAAAGTAATTTCCAATTCTTACTCAAAATATTGATTTGAGTTTCCAAACTATATATCTTTTAAAAACCATTTTTTTAATATATCACAAATACACTTTCTTATATATTCTCTACTTAATTTACTGGCTTATCCTTATTACAGCTTCACCTGATATAATTCTTACAACTTATCAAATTTTCAAGATGTCGCTTACTTATTCTAATTCACATCAATTTACCAAATATTTTCAAACTCTTATCTAAATGTTTTAAGCATATATTGATGTTTTAATCGGAATCATATAGTCATCCCACTTTCGAAACTCGAAAATACGTACTAATGATGCTGCAGTCATCAACAGAATCATCTTCAAGCGACGATCGTGTGATTCTACATCTATTTAGTATACTTAAGATTGCGTATATACATTGATCAGACGTATATGCAAAATCATCCTATACTCGATAGTCCAACCTCAACATCAAATAAAATACTCAAACTCTTATTATTCATTTTGGTTTCTAACCATATTGATTAGTCTCTTTAGAGGAGGACTACCTTAACAATTTTTACCCATGTTTTTCTCTTAACATGAATTCTAATATTTTATAATTCCATACTTAATTAATTTTACTTGGAAGGCGCTCTCTCAAAAATAGTATTCCAAAATCTCATTCTAGGGCATTACTAACCCTATTTCTAATGAGATATTATAACTCTGATGAGTCTTTCCTTTTGCTCAAATGAGTCGTACCCCATGGCTTTGTATAAACCAAAGCTCTGATACCAAATGTAACGATTCGGCTTTGTGTCCGGTTTTCGTAGGTAATTAAACCAACTTAAACCGTTCATAAAGACGGATTGTTAGGGGTACTTAAACATTTGCACAAAATAAAATGAACTTTTCCATTATCATTACAACAATAATACATCAAAGTAACAAGAGGTACATCAGAGTATATCGATTACACAACGGAAAAGATACTAAACTCAGCGGAAGAATGCGAATGCTCCAAGATATAATAGCCCCAGCCAAACCAGCATCTTGCTCTAACCAACTCAAAGTCTAAACTGCAAACCAAATACTAGGCTGCCCGTGTAAAAATTATGGGCACCCAAAGTTTAGGTGTGGGAACAATATAAACCCCAGGTCAGTCATGGGACTGGTGTGAGAACTCAAAACAGTTATTTTAGAGTTTATTTTAAAGTTAGGTAATTCACCGAACCACGCCGCTAATGCAGAATGGGTTTACTCCATGTGAATACTAGTGCATAGAAATCTGCAATGACTTTTTAAAAAATGAAACTATCATAAGCTCGTCCCACATCACACAATGCAAGCGCACACCAGATGGGTGAGTTTTGCCTAATGATAACCAAAAATGCATTCATACATGAAAATCCTCTTTTACTACTATATATAGTGTGAAAAACCTTTTTACAAATAAGTTTATTAATCCTAGATAGCATAATGCCCCATCCCATTATACTAACAATCCTGCTGGTAACCAGTAGGCTATACAATCAAAACTGTACGGGCTCGTAGGGTAGATTGGGTTTCCAACACGATGGTTCCTGGTACGAAAGATTATTCGTGGGTTCACAAAACTTTCTTGCGCGCATCATCCCAGTACTCGCGGATAACGTCCAGACTCGGGCTCCGTTATACTAACCCACCATACATGAATCAGAGTATCCAACAAATAGCGTCCCAGACGGGGACTTCGTAGTACCCTTTCATCATCACATCCCGGTGCACCAAACATATGAAATGAACATAAAAATCTGACCACCAGTTTACCATCAATCCGGGGTGTGAGGTTCATCGAGGTCACGATATACACAATGCTACGCTTAATAAGCCATGCTTTGATCATCCACAGCCCATCACATAACTTAAGTATGTCACATTGTCCATTTACTACGCATCACTAATTTCCATCAATATATAACCTCTAAGCTCATACGTCTTAGAGAAGGGTGTTAAGCAAGAGAATAATTCTCCGCCACCAAGCAGATATATATTAATAAAGATCAGTTCTACGCAGTCAATTACAATGTCAGACACACAATCCATACATGTCCATTCTGGGTCTGAACGAAACAACAATCCGGAATTCCTTCACATAAGCTCGGGCTTCTTGGCACTTAACTGATATAAAATCCACTGCAAATGGGGGTGACCCATTCGAGACATTCAACAAGTCGTCCTTACGACATGAAGGGTCCTGATCTTCAATGTCGTCTTCAATATCTTCAACTGCTCCATAACGTCGTATTATCACATGGAATGGTTTTCGGACGTACATCCGATCCCGGCCTTTCCGAATAATAAGCGCAATTTAAATACACAATTACAGAACACAAAGGCTATCTACCAATCTCCTTCTGTCTTGGATTTAGACAAAATTAAACTTCTTTAAATCCATTCTCAATTTATTACCAAATCCATATTTAACCTTTTTCTTTTAAAACACATCCCTTTAATCAAAGATAATTTACTCTCAAAGCCTTAACTAATTTTCCGTTTGATAACTCGTTATCAAAATTCAGTTTCCTTTGAAAATCCTTAATCCACAACTCAACCACAGTTTCTAGTTAAGTTGATTTTCCAATATTCCATACTTTAATATTAACTAAAAGATTATAATTCCTTCCCAATTTCATACTTTTAATTTTCTCAATTCCTAGATTTGATTAAATCCCCAATTACGATATGAATTTCCATAACTCAATCTCATCGGGTTTCAAGAATGATATTATTGAAGATATGATTCACGACAAAACCCAAATTAATCGATATTGAACATAAGTTACACAGATATTGTATCTACTTATATTTGATATCAATTCTCATAATCAACAAATACTATAAGTGGAATAACGATATAATAATAATATCTTCCAAATTCCTCAAAGAGTATGTGTTTAACCAAAGAATTTCATATCAAATATCCGAAGATTATTCCTATCCAACTTATCCTAATCAAATTGGAAAACCCGTATCTTAATTAAAAGATTTATCCAACTCTTTGACATTAGATCTGGATAAAAATTCCATCAACTTATACTCAATATTAATCTCTGTATCCAACTCATACTATAAGTCAGAATAATAGTGAACTACCTTTTAAATTCCTCAAATAGTTAGAGTTATCATCTATCGGATTAATATCAAACGTCCGAAGATTTATCTCCAACCATATCCAATTTTTTTAAAATTGAAAACTCATATTAATATCAAATTAAATTCCGTAAAATATTTCCAATACTTTTAGACCTTTGAAAACATTCCACCAGTCATTTACAAATGATTACTTATAGTTCGTGGTTTAAAAACTTCAAAATTAATTATTTCAAAGAAAGCGTTACAATAGTGTTTCGAAAGTGTTACAAAAGCGTTACAAAATTGTTATCTCAACTACATTGATCAAAATATCATTTATCTTGGCCAAAACTTAAACTTTACAATTCAAAACACTTTTACATAATTTATAATGATTTTACAAAAAAATTCGTATTTTAGAAACATTAAAAATGGCTATTTATAGTTAGGGTCGATAACTTCTCTTATAGCGACCTTTTCCCAAAACGGTTTTAAATATATCTTGAAAATTATAACTTAAAATTAAAATCTTCTTTCACTCATTTTAAAGCTCCTATTAATATACATCAAACATTTTTCGTTTCTTGGAAATCCGATTTAGATTGCAAAAGTTATAAGCATTAAAGTTTACATCTAAAATACACAAATTGCTGTTGTGCAACAAGCCCTATTTTGACCGCAATAAAAATTATTCTTCAATACTTCAAAATACCTTAGAAAACCATTATATACTCATGTAAACCATTTAAAGTAAATTACATTGACTTTCCAAATTTATTTTGGGTTCAAAATTCAACTTTTATTTTCTACTTAATAAATCAAATTCCAATTCATTTCTAAATTCAAATAACTTCAAATTAACCATCTCGTTCGTCGGATCAGTTAGGGATACCCAGGGAGAGTAGAAAAATATCATTTCCAAACCCAAGCCTAGACACCATCCTCTCTGTCATCCTAGAACATTCCGGTTTTATTTATTTATTTATTCAAAGAAACTTTATCAAAATATATGAATTCATACACATGGTTTTTCCCAATTATTAAACTTCAATTTCAATAATGACATTGCTTCTAGTTACGAAGGAGATTTGTCGATCACCAATGTGATACCATAATTGTTGTGTCATAGTGTGTGCAAAACAACATCAATAACCATTATAAACATCCACAGCAATTAACATGATTAAATAAATCATAATTGTGCACAAGCGATATAACATTAACGCTTAATAGTGTGTGTGTTCTAAACTACGCATCCATCATCCATCACAACAAACATCAATCATCATTAACCACTAATAATTCATCACTATATTTAAATTAGTCTAACTAATTAAATATACATATCGTGGTTAATGAGTTCTCACCTAACAGCTTTCCAAATCTTCACGGTAGCCAAGCCTAGTTGAGTGAATCGTCGGACAGTACTTTGGCGCAACGTCTTCTTCACCGAAATATATATAATATAATATACACTAATCTCTTTCTCTTTACATTATAAGAGGAGGAGGAGTACGACGATGAACTTTGGCAAGGTGGTGGTGGAAAAGAGGAAGACTTATGCCATGGAAACCATGGATTTAAGCTTTAAGAAGAAGAGAGAAAGAAGAGAAATGAGAATGAATGAAAAAGTGGAAGGAAAGGGTGGTATTTATAGTAAAAGAAGAGTAAGGAGAGAGTGACACCTCAAGGGGCAAGTGGGAAGCATGCATGGAAGGAGGCATGCAAAAATACAAGTGTAAGGACACTTGTCTTAAGTAGAGAAGGTGAACTTTTGGTAGCATTTCCCCTTAAATGCTATGAAAACTAAGGGCAACACTTAATTCTAATGCTACTAATTCATGTTATAGTTTGACAAATCCGATCGAACGACAAATAGTATCAATAAATCCAAAATTATTAATAATCATTCTCATTTATAATTCAAGTAAAACGTGTCATATAGCTTATCAAAATTATTAAATATTCTTAACCATATATATTTATGTCAAATTCAAATTTAAATTCAAATTAACTAATAAAAATTCCAATTTTAAATTGGTTAAAAAAATTGGATCATTACAGAAAATCCTTGGGTCGTTACAGTGGTATCAGAGCTAAAGGTTAAGTGATTACCTTGGCTCTGTGGCGTGACTTAATAGAGATGGGTTAGTATACCTTAGATTGAGTTGATTGTATGTACACAAGAGAGTGTATTTGTAGATGATATAAAAACTGTTTTATATTGTGTTAATTGGTTTGTCAAGTAGTTTATGAATTCTGGTCGATATAGCAATGCAAACTATATCGATAGGTGTTTTTAAACTCTTAGACAATGTAATTCGACACAGTATGTTTTGGAATGAGGGTAAATGAAATAATTTTACCCAAACTATATTTTGATATAAAAGAAGTACATATTTTAGAATTATTATTGAAAATTGGATGTGTTGGTTGTTATTATAATCAAGTAAGATTTATAACTGAGTTGGTTATAAAATAACCAATCAGAATTCGTATAACAGATGAATTAAATCTGAAGATAAACCAAAATTGGAATTAAAATTCTGCAATTTGGAAAAGTGTTTGTAAATGGATTTTGGATTTAATATATGGAAATTTAAGATCCTGGGTGATTTGAAATAGTTTTTCAAATGTTACAAAAGAGACATTTTGAAGTAATTTCAAAAGGGAAGTGTTTAAAAAGGAGTTTTGAAATTGACATAGTACTGAACTCACTTTGTTCGTTGGAAAATAATTCCGATAATGATCCGGACATCATCCATGTTCATTTTCGAGTTTCTAAGTGACATATTACTACCAAAGATTTTGTTTTGAATTGTTTTGAGGAAATAAGTTGTTTAGAAAATCAAATGTTTTGAATTACCATTATTATAACATATATGATTTCAAACTGATTTGAAATAAAACCCAGGAATTTGAATTCTGAAATTTAAATTTAACTTATGAAGTTAAAGAGTTTGAAAAAATAAAAGTAATTAAGTAAATTAGAATTTAACTTAAACAAGCCAAATAAAGATTGTGAAAGCAAATTGGAAAGCCAGCTAAGTGGAAATTGAATTGGAATAGAATTAAGCTAAATTAAGTTAAAAATTGGATTGGATTAGAGGTAATATGGAATGGAATTCGATTAGTGAGCAAGAAATTGGAATTTGAAATTAGAATTTGAAATTGATTTTGGCTTGGATAAGCGAAAATTGGATTTGAAGATAAATTGATTGGAAATCAATTGGGAAGGCACGAGTGTACATTGAATTGATAGAAACTGAAGAGACAGATTGACATGCCCGACAAAAAGGTACAAGTTATATTTTATTTGAGTAAGAGATTTATGAGCTTGTTTGGCAAGCCACTCGACAGTTTAATTTTCTTTTGGATTGGAGAATGCCTAGAGAGGCAAGTTGTACCGGTTGAGCTGTGCAAAGGAGACGTTGGTGAAATTTTCCGAAAATTTAGTGCGTTAGGAAATTTTCAGAATTTTTCGTTAATATAAATGAATTAATATTTTAATTGAAATAAATTGGTTGAGTTGAAATTGGGGTTAAGAAGTAAACAAATGATTTTTAAACTAGTTAATAGGGTTTGCAGCATTTTTCCTACCTTATTAATTTCGGGGACGGAATTGTTTTTAAGGGAAAAGGAATGCAACGTCCCAGAATTTTACCAATTTAATAATTAATTAATTTAATTATTATAATATATAGGTTTGGTAATTTAAATGGTTTGAATTTAAATGTTTTGAGTATTTAATTAATATAAATAATGGGATAATATAATTATTTTTGAAATAGTCGAAAATGGTTGAATTTACAATATTGTGTAATTTGGATAATATATGATATTTACTTTAGTTTATATTCGAGTTATAATAACAAATATATTATTTAAAACGATAGTTGAACATATTAGTTATAATATAATTATAATCGAGCTCGTAATGTCGCGGTAGTTCATAATATTGATTACTGAACTTCAAACGACTATACAGGATTTGTTATAAGTCAGATTTATTTGAAATAAGAAACGTTGGAATCTATTTAACTATATATTTCTAATGGAAGTGAAAAATCGAGTTTTCATCTTAAAGATTGCAAGTTATGTCCAAATAAAATTTTCAAATAGTCATTATTGAATTGTTTATAAGCCATAACGGTTTATTTAATATAATTAAATTCTGGTTTCGAATTTGGATAAGATTTTCGAGAAGTATACTTAATATAATTTATAGAATTTTACTGTAAATTTTATTTCGTAAAATAAGTAACTTTTTCATTCAATGTATTTTATACCCTATATCAGCATTTTGGAATTTCACAAAATAAGTTAACTGGTCTATTTTATTATGGTTTTGGGATCATGGCACATTGCTCGACACGATATTATTTTTATTTTTGTCCATGACAGTCTATATATGAATGGAATTGAACTTTATAACTTAAAACAAAGTTAAATAGTTTATTCATGGGAGGATGGATCACTTTGTCAATTTGCTTTTGAATGTAAACAAACAATTAAATGGATGGTGCCCGCATTAGTTATACGTGCAACTACACATTATGTACTTCAACTTAATACTAACTAAAATCTCCAAATTTTTAAAACATGCCATAACAACAAGGTACTGCATTCATTCTTTGTTGGTAACACGCAGACATTAAATTATATATATATATATATTATGATGTACCTTTCTTTTTCCATTAGCAACTAAGTAAAAGCTACATCACCTCTACATATCGAAGATTATATCATCACACAACAGTGTGTTTACTAATCAATAGAAAACCTACAGCTACCCTGTTGCTTTGCGATCAAGTAAATTATGAACGTATATATATAAGAACAAACACAACAGCATAATATTTTTGCTTTAGCAAAAAATATATATCCAAAACCCTTAAACCTATGAAAGATATGATTTATATGTATGAGCTCCTTTGCCAAGAGCTTCAATATGATGTTACAGTTGTGATGCTACAGACAAGGGTGGTTCCTACTGTTTGAAAGTGGGACATCAGCGCCTAGCTTCACTTCGCCATGATTTTAGGAGGAGTTAACGGGATTCAGGCATTATGTGTAGATGCAGTGAAGTACAGGGTCGGCTCGTGATGAGAAAGAGGCTCAGTATGGTGATGGTTGCTGATGAGGTGTTAATTGCATGTTTTTCGGTGTAGTGGTAGGGATGGAAATGTTGGGTGTAAATATGCTGCTTGAATAAGTGGAGTGGTAACTTTGAATTGGAAGATAGTCAGTTATGGGGAGGACGACGCACAGGAGAAGATGGTTTTCTTAGTGGAGTAGAATGGAGAAATGAAGAGGGGTGCGTGACCTATACTGTATCAACAAGGTGAGAACACGAAGTCGAGATCCATGAAAGGAGTTCAAGCAGCAAGTGGAGGTGACGGCCTTGATGAGGAGGGAGAGGGATGAACATTGGCGATGAGGTTGGTTGGATTCAGGTATTGAAGGAAGTGCAACGGTGGGAGGAAGCATGGTAATGGCAGTATACTGGTTCGAAATAGTGAAAGGGAAGGAAGGAGATACAATGCAATTTGGGTTTTACAAATGGGAGTTGGGCCGAAGATAATTGGTGAAGCCCAATAGTTAAAAAGGAAAAGAAAGAAAAAAAAGTAAATAAAGAGGACAGGTACACGGAGCTTGAAATGGGGAAGGCACTTTACTATGCGTGCGGTTCTGATTTTTCCAGTATGGATAGGCCGATGTGCAGAAAAAGGGTAATGGTCCAATTTAAAGTTAACATAATAAAATAAAAACAAAATCTTAGTTTTAAATTAAGTTATATAACGTATTAGTGGCTTGAACAATTAATGAAGAACGTGAATTGAAACATGCAGGTTTCGACAGTGACAATAGAGGAAGAAGAACTATTTCAAAAGGGTCGGTGCAGAATTGATTGGGCCGGTTATAAGAGGTGTGGCCCATATTAATATAAATAAAGTTTTTGTTTAATTAAATATTGTATACAAACTTGTAAATGTAGTATCTTTTCCATACTTTATCAGAATTTCGCAAATTTGGATCCGTTGGGATCGTATGATCGAAGGCTATACAATGGAACTACTCTGGAGTGGTTTGGAGCACGTTACAATTTTAGACAAAATAAAATGCTTGATTAAATCGACTGTTAATCGTTATCTAATGATTAACGACCAAGGTGAGTAAACTCACTAACTCTGTCATGTTCTATAATTTTATAAATGTTATTTAATATTGATAGAAATGATTGAATGCTATGTGTGATGGTTGTTTGGATGATTTGCAAATTAATTGTTTGAAATTTTATGTACCATGGTATATATAGAACGTTGCTTAAATATTTATTCTATTTATTTTAATATTTCATATTGATATGAAATTAGTGTTATTTATGTCGATTAGCATCTTTGGATGCAGAGAAATAGGTTGGAGGAATCCGACTGGATTTCTCAACACTTATTGTTGTTTTTCATATATTTAATTATATGATGTGATAAAAAATCTATGATTGATTATTGTGTGATTGACATGTTTGAATAACATCGACCTGAAATAATCGGCATTTAAATACCGTAAAATATATTCAAATATATTGGAAAAGAAATTGGGGCTTTAAAAAGGAATTTCTATTTTTAAAATAGAAATGGAATTTCGATTAGCTAGAATGTAATAACTTGTTTTTGGTTATATAAAAACAAGTAATTTGATTTATGAACAATATTTATAAATGAAGCGAAATGATTATTATTAAATAGTTTGGAAATATAAATTCAGGAAATGAATTTATTTAAAAGGAAAAGGTAAGTCATTAGAAAGAAAAACAACGAGATTATTTCGATACTAAAATATGAATAAAGTTAAAACCATAAGGATTTGTAATTATAATTCGACGATGTCGAATGTTATTAAACCGATTTATTTTTAGAATATATATATTATATTATTTGGAATTGGGCAAGATAATTAAGATTTGGTTTAGAACCAACAGATTATAATAGAATATGAAGTTGAAATTTAATTATAAACTTAATTTATAATTAACAAAAAGTTTACTTGGAAATAGAGTTTATGAAGTGGGATATGAATACAAATTTAGAAAATAACTCGATAAATGGAATTTTAACATGTATAGGTATTTGTAAATATAAATCAGGATTTGATTTGATATAACGAGTCCAGCTTTCAATAAAGAAATAATATCCACGTTTTAAAGTGTATAATGGTTTAAAGGAAAACGTTTTGCAGATTAAATTGGTTATAAAAGGAAGTTGGTAAATATTTGAAGTGACAAATTCAAGAATGAATTTAGAAATCGAGTTAACCTGAAACGATGAGTTTATTTCGACATTCAGAACGTTGATCGAATACAGACTATTTGAAAGAGAGTTATCCGGTGAAATTCGATTATATCGAATTCAGGAAGGTACTATCTAACTTCCGTTTTTAATCAATATTAATTAATTAATATATATTTATTTATTCGAATAAAGAATCAGAGTTATATTTAAATATTCTGGGAAGTAGATATTATAACGTTATAATCAATGTTTTATACAACGTCATTTAAATCGATACAAATGGATTTTGGAAATGTTTTCCAAATATAACTAGAAATGATTTCTAAGCATAGAAAATGAAATAATTTTTGAAGTTAAGAATGATGTTAAGGAAATTAGAAACTGACTGGAGATTAGTTATGTTGAATGGCTTCTTGAGTATCGATCTGAAGTTGGTTTCTGCCTTCGGGGTTAATACTTAGGGAGTTGTTCTCTTACTAGTTTACAATTAGGGACTGGTGGACGTGAAAGAATAGTGATGTGTGAAAAAGAGATTGAATGTTTTCCAATGTTAATAACGTATATTTTTGAAATACAGGAAATAAGGAGTTGTGAATATAAGAAAACAGTTTCCAAGGAATCGTGAGAGACTAAATGAGTTAGGAAATTATTTGGGTAAAGATATTTAAGGGAAATCGGGAAATGAAATGATTATCGATAAATCTATTTAAAGTGGCTCAGTGTTAATTGATATAATTTCCATTTGGAAATAAGATCATTGTTTGTGTACAGGTTTTCTTTGATAGTTAAATAACCGACTATCAAAGTGTTTGACCCTTTTTCCATTGTCAATATGGAGAGACCGGGATCAGATTTACTATTTGAAAACCAGTTCATATGGGCGTTAGCGTTGCGAATCATTTTTTATGAAGATAATTGAAGACAGAGTTTATGCAAGGGCTGTACTGGCAATCCTAGGTAGAAATTGCCTAAGATGGATTTACATAATAGTACCTTCGGGTTGTCCAGTCCTAGGACAACGTGTATGGATGAATGTCCAACAGAGTATATCTAATAGATCGCGTAAGTTGATCTCTTCAAACGTATTTATGTTTGATGGTGGAGAAATTTGTTTCTCTTAGCTTTATTCCCGGGGTATTTTTAGGGAAATCAATTTGTGATTTGGCGGGTATGACAATGTAGCATTCAAAATAAACGAAAGTGTGATCTGTCAAAGGATACGTTACGACCTCAAGCCTCATCAACCGGCAAATGACAAAAATCAGGAAAACAGCATGGCTAAGTAGGTCACCCCCAATTAGGGTATATTGTCACCATCTAGAGAATATTCATATTTGTTACTTCAGTTCTGTATCTCCCGGGAACGGTTATGTTGGTATACAAGCCGTAAGGTGACAATATATTCGGATAATTCAGGCAAAATGAATGGTCGGTCATGTGTGGCCAAGTTGCAAGATGTTCATGTTGAAACTCCAGTGTATCGCTTCTAGAGTACACTGATCGGAAGGTGGTTCCATACCTTGTTATAGTGGGTAATCCATCCTCCAATAAGAGCCGCGGTTTTTTATTTTATATTATATATGTAGAGCGTGAGATTAGGGATGGCAAAAAAATCCGTACCCATGGCTACTCGTAGATAAAATCCGTTACGGGTACGAAACAGATAGATAATGGGTACCCGTGGATAAAATAAACGGGTTTTTTTACTATCAATTAATTAATGGGGCGGGTACGGATAGTAAGATATCCATGTCCGTGGGTACCCATGCCCGTATTGCGTGTTTTTTCCAATGCATAAATCATTGTTGTTGGCTTTTGCGTATTTGTGCGCATGTTTTTATTGAACAATTTAACTCATCCTGCAAAAGTTCTTGCTTGATTCCTCCTCGCTGGTTTATATCAATACGTCTCCAAATCCATGCAACGCGTTGCCAAATTACAAGCCAGGTCTAATTTGTTTTTTTATTGGATGTATTTTTAAACAATTTCAATAGACGGTTAAAAAAAGAACTGAATAAAATATTATGGATACTCGCGGGTACCCACGAATACCCGCAACTATTTTAAAACCCGTTTAATGGATACCCGTGCGGGTATGGGGCAGGCACGGGGCAAAAAATTACCAAATGGGATGGGTGATGGGGGGATACTACCCGTGCCCGCCCCGCCCCATTGCCATGCCTACGTGAGATGAAAGCGTTCTGCTAGATTTCTATTTACTTGATTTAGACATTATTATAATATCAGAAAATATTGATCTTAAGAAATATTTTGGGTTATCGTAAGGTAAAAACCGTCTGTATTTATGTATGGATCGGCCTTATGATTATCATTTCTTTTAAAAGGATTTTAAAAGTTAAACCAAGTGATTATAGTTTACTCACACCAGTCCCATGACTGACCCATAGTTTATTTTGTTTTGTTTTACCCTAAACTCTTGGGTGCCCAAATTTGTACGGGTAGTCAAGTAGTCGGGATTTTACAGATATCATAAGGAGCTTGGAGCAGGAGGCTTCAACATTAGATACATAGAGTTTATTCCCACCATGTTGTTATGTGCTATAATCTGGGATGGTATGTATATATACAGTTTCAATTTGTATTTCAAAAAGTTATGTTATATAATATATTTTATCCTTTTCGCTGTGAGATTCGTGTTTGCTCTGATTCTGTTGTTGTGATCTTCTTCTTCTTTTGTTCTAACTTTCTTTCTTTCTATTTCTCACCTTCTAACTGCTTTCTATTAATGGTCCCATATTTTCGGTACGTGAATAGTCAACATGGGTTTTGTATTGATTTTATGGATCAAAAATCCTTGGGTCGTTACAAACCACCAGTGTTACTAGATGTCGACTGTGATCCATGCGATTGTTTTGAAGTGTTATGGCGAAATGTGTAAGGCAGTGATTGCCTAGTCACCTATAGCCGCGACACTTTGTCCTCTCACCCTGGTGATAGAGCGACCTTAGGGGTTGCATTCCATGATGATTTCAGGTTTATTCTATTCTATTTCTATTGATTCATCCCGTTGATTTGTTCGTAACGAAATTCGCAGGGAAGAGATTTTCTATGGGTATAGATGCTTCCTGGGGGATCCAGGCGTAATCATTGTGTATCTGCGATTCGTGAAAAGTTTCATCGGTTGGTCTACTGGATGGTACTTCTTTTATCTATTTTAATGTTTTCAAGTATTTTCACTAGATGTTGAAATAATTTTACTTAGTACTTCGAGATTTCTAGTTTTGCGCCTAATCAACGCATTAACAGATTCTTGAAGAACGATGATAAACTTGTGGAAATATCAAGTTAACAAAAACTATTTTTGATATAAAAGAATTTTATTTCAAAGAATTTTCTTATAAATTTTAACATTTGTATATAAATCGAAGACACTTGAATTAAATACAATTGGTATAACTAAAAAAATATAATGAACTATAATGTGTCAGTGCGCGAAAACCATTATATTCGCATTATAGTTTTGATTAAGTTTTGAATACACGATTTTGATTTCAAATAGAATTGTTCGCTCGATTCTCGACGATGAACACTGATAAGAGTTTTTGATAAGAATCTGAAGTTCTCTATCATAGTTTATTGCTATGCAAGGAGAATGGAAGTTTCTAATCAAGAAGTCAAATCGAAAGTCCGCACTAGAATAATCGGGTTACAAATAATGATTGAAAGCAAAAAGAATTGTTTGAACAAGCAATTGAAGTTGACATTCGTATGAATGGTATATTGTTTAGTTATTAGTTCTTTATTTCATTCCTTTTCGAGGATGAATGGGGAAGATTGTAACATCCAGTAAATTTCAACC
The DNA here is from genome assembly GCA_030737875.1 of Allium sativum. Taxonomy (NCBI): domain Eukaryota; kingdom Viridiplantae; phylum Streptophyta; class Magnoliopsida; order Asparagales; family Amaryllidaceae; genus Allium; species Allium sativum. The sequence goes on from CM060916.1 coordinate 1,009,054,159, forward strand.
ATCTAAGTTATTGAATAAATTTAATTATTGAATTTATAGTGAATTTAGAATAAATTTTGATGTTTGAAATTTTATTTGTTTAAGAATTTGATATTCAAATTTTTTATTTTACTAAGAAAATAGTTCTAAGCTATGTGTGAATATTTGAAATAATTGAATATATGGTAGATTTAATATTTATTGACTACAATATTTATAACACTCAATACAGTTAATTTTTGGCATTAAATTTTAATTAATAATTAATGGCATTTAATTTCTTTCCATTTCCTTTCGTATGTAATGAAATTCTGTAACTCATTAAATTTGTACGTTTTCTTCTTTCCAATTTGGAACGTGGAATAATTAGACAATTACATTTCACCATTTACAAATTTATTGCATTTAATTTTTCATTAAGTTGGTAGTAAATTTTGGGACCTTTAAATGTTTATATATCATGATAGTAAGATCTTTTCCCTACCAATCTATTTATTTTGGCATTATATTTAAAATTTGTGGCAGTTAATTTATACCATACTTTTTACATTACTGTCTCAAAAATCTCGGCATTTATTGTATATGTCACCTCTTGGCCTTTTATAAACCCTGCATTCCATTCATTCACACAACCTCCTCACACATTCACTTATCTTCTTTCACTTTGCTACTTCATTTCCATTCCAGATCTTAAAAAAAATGTCTCTATGCTATATAAAAATAATGGCGACCTAAATCGTTTTTCCCTAAATTTTTCTCCACCTTTTACTCGAAATTGATCGCCAAGCGCCGTTGTTGCCATGCTCCAATCGGGCACCTAGAGTCGACACTATTGACTCGGCTTCAAAAAAAATCCAAGCATCGTTGTCATCGCCGAATGTGAATTATCTCACGATTTTTTTATTGAAGTATTTTGACTTAAGTTTGCATGCATGCTTGCTATTCTTCAGCACTTATATGTTGCTGGGTGATGTTTGTATTTCCATGTTTGGTAACCTTGTCTGTTGCTATGTTATTTGCTTCCACCCTTTGATCAATTTTATGTTTTGAGATATGACAAACTTGACTCAACTTCATGCTGTTATTGCGATTATATATATATATATATGCATATACTAGACACTTATAAATTTAGTTCATATGTTTACGATTAGTGTAAGTTTAATTTGAGATTTAAACGCATGTATAAATAGAAGTATATTTTAATCAGAACATACGTAATATATTATTTATACTCATGCTTCAACAATTACAATTTATTATATTTGTACTTTGTCTATTTGAATTTTTACTGTGTATGGATTGATTTATTACATTTTGTCGGATTATTATTTTAACTCTAAATTTTGTTTGATAAAAAAAGATTATTTATGTGCTTTTAGTTACAATGTACACTTGTATTTTCCACCATATGAAACGACCCGAAATCCTCCTTATGGGAAAGCCCGGATTACTTTGAGAACACGACGCATCAGAACACAAACAACAGAACATTTCATTGCTATTACAACAATTACATCAGAGTACAAGAATATATCATAGAATAAATAAATAATATACAGCCGAAGAATAAATATCAGAGATTAAAATACATACATTTAAAATGTATAAATACAATGTATAGTGAAAATACATGATCTAACATAACTGAATGAAACACACAGATTCAAAGCTTTCCGAATATAGCTCTAGCTGGAATCTAGGATCCTGTGAAAAGAAATATCTGCGAAAACCAAAACTACTAGCTGCCCTTGTGGACAATATGGGCACCCAGAGTTTAGGTAGAAACAATAAACTCCGACTCAGTCATGGGACTGGTGTGAGAACTAAAACAGTTATTAGCTTTTATTTTAAAGTTAGGTAAATCACAGGACCACACCGTATAAAACGGTACAGGTTTATCCCCCATGAATACCAGTGCATAAAAATAACAGCACAATGCTAAAGAGAAAAATGAAGCTATTATAAGACTCATGTCCCATCACACAATGAACGCAGCCGAGGATAGAGTTTTCCCTTATAATAGCCAAATATGCTTAATATGCGAAATTTCATCTTTTATTATTACTATAAGTGAAGAAATCAACTCCGAATATAAATATATCAATCATAGGCGGCGTATGTACTATATATTACGTCGCCATATATATATACAACTAAAATCATGAAATCACGTATTGGAAATCGGGTTTCCATCTATGAACCAAGGAAAGCGATCCTCCTTACCGATTCGAGACTCTCTAGCCCGAGCCTTAGGATTCAGCCGCAACTGCACCTGCGGCTAGCGTCAGGGCCGGTCAGGCGTCGATGATTAGTTATACCATAAACTATATGTTAGCCGGTTCTATGGAACCTACAAAATGTTCAGTCCAGTCGATCATCTAGAACATTTTAGTCAGTTCTATATAAGAGCCATTATGGACTCAAATCCGAGGTACCTTGCTTTCTGTCAATAAAGTTTTCCAACATCCACATAAGTAAACAGTCTGGGCTCCATACCATGACGTTACTCCTAGCTAGATACTAACATATGTCCATTTCCCTGAGGTCCTCATCCCGTTTCTGGTTCATACCAGCGTGTGAAGCTCGCGAATTAACGCTACACAAAACTATGCTAATTAAAGCTGTGCTTTGATCATCAACCACAAAGCCTTGATTTTCAACAAAATCATTGATCCATGCAACTCAGCATGCCACACTGTCAATCCATACCGTACCACTGATTTCCACCAATATATAACCTCCAAACTCGTACGTCTCAGAGAAGGGTGTTGAGCAAGAGAGTAAATTCCCCGCCACCAAACAGATATATATTTAGCAGAGATCAACGAATATAGTATAAAGGACTACAATGTCAGACACACTATCCATTTACAAGTCCGTTCTGGGTTTGAACGAAACCGGAAGCACCTTATTCCTCGTCCCATATGTCCAATACAGGAGAGAGGCCCACACATATCCGATCGATCTCCAAATACGTCTGGATGATCACCACTTATTACCTTGTCTTGGGTGTACATCCCAATCAAGACATGAGTAATCATCCAAACGATGTGAAGATCCCTGGTCTTCAACCACCATCTTCATATCATCGACATTTAGTCGTCGTAACAGTTATTCAGAATGGGATAAACTCGGTCTTTCCGAATAACTCGCGTATTTTATAATCAAGTTCTATAAGAACACATAATACGCCTCATTCCAATTCAGAATAGTATTTTATTCAAATATTCTTTTCATAATTTAAACCAAATTAAGGTTTATCAAACTAGTTGGGATTATCAAGCCTTACCGAAGTAATCATTTATTTTATTTTCTCAATCCCAACCTATTCATCTCATAGAGCAAAACTGGTAGTACTCCACATCTAACACCCACTGTGTTATGGGTAAAATTAATTACCATTTCATGTTTCAATTCTGATTAAAGATTTAACTATCGCCTGAAGCAAAACTGGGGGTACTCCATTCTCGATCACTTCTCAAATTTGGAAAATTTAATTACCACGTTAACATTTCAATCTAATAAAAGATCCATTAAAACTCCACTTAGTTTTAATCTTCAAAAATCATTACATAATGATTATTCAACTTTCTGGAAATAAATCCTGTCTTTAACTGGGTTAAAGAACGAATGTCCTTTAAAACATCGTTCATGATAAACCCAAAATCATCTTCCATCAAAATAGAATTTCCACGAAAATCATAACAGTGTATAATCAATATAAATTCCCGTACCAGACTAATAATATAAATGGAATAGCGACAAAGCCTTTTAAATTCCATATATAGTAATGGTCTTCATTCACAAAAACTCTTCTCGATTATTACCAAATCGAGTTCCATTCAATTCCAATTTAATGTATTAAATTGTAAAACTTTACTTTGGAAAATTTCCATAAAATCTCAATAAAAATATTTATAAATTCCAAATTATATCTTCATTGTTAATTGGGTTAAAGAACAAAATGTTATTTAAAACACAGTTCACGATGAACCCAAAATCCGATTTCCATTCAACTCCAATTAAATATTAATTAATTAGTAAAATTCCGTAAATCTTATTTAAAAGATTTATTCTTTTTTCATTTGGGCTTAAGAACAGTGTTATTAAAGACACCATTTATGACAAACCCAAAATCCTATTTCAATTCAATTCTAATAAAATATTACTTTATTGGTAAAGTTCTCTAAATCTTTTTTAAAAGATTTATTCTTTTCTCATCGGGGTTTAAGAACAGTGTTAATAAAGGCACCATTCACGACAAACCCAAAACCCAATTTAATATTAAATACAAGGCTCTAAATAGAAATTATATCGACTTATATTCAACATCAAATTCTGAAACCAACAAATATCGTATTGGGAATAACGATATATATATCTTCCAAATTCCTCCACAATATCCGTATAATCACGGAATCCAATACCGAAATATTCCTAAGATTATTTCCATTCAAAACCATTCCAATTCAAATGTCAAAAAAATTCTGGTTATTTTAAAACCCATTTTCAATCCAATTTATTATTTCTAAAAATAATTGGATTATTATTCTAGCTATTAACTAGTTCATTTCGATAAAAATATATTTTATCTCTTCAAAAATTGGAATTTTTCATCCAGACTCTTTCCAAATCTTTTATTATGATTTTACACAATTCTTCCATATTTTTAATAATTTTATTAAGGCCCTTACAGTCGATTTCCATAAACGACCATCGAACTTAATTCATAGCGACTTTTATGAAATTGATTTGGACATAATTCCAAATTTAATCGTTAGATTTCAAATTTCTTATATTCATTGGAAAGCTCTTTTCGATACGAACCCAACAGTTTTGGTTTTAGGGGAATCCGACGGTCGGATCTCCCGTTACATCAATTTGAAGTTGATGGTCGAAATTCACAAACGGTCGCTGCGCGTCGCGTTCTATTCAGGCCATTATATATATATATATATATATATATGTATGTATATATATATATCGTCGATTTCCATTTAAAACATATTTTATAAATCGTTTTAAATTCGTTTTAAAAACGATTTCAAATTCCATTTCAATTTTAAATCAAAATTGAATATTCCATATCTTTATAAAATTTAAAATGATAATATTTTCAAAATATCTGATTTTGATATCCATTTCCTTTTCCTATTCATTATAAAATGAATAAAATCGATTAATAAACCCGATCGAGTTAAAATGGCAATTACTACTTAACTCGTCTTCACATTTCAATATTTTTGTGTCCATCCAAAATCGGACATCAAAATCATAATTTTATTCTTCACTGAATATTATTTTAAAATATTCGTTATTTTAAAATATTCTTTATTTTAGAATATTCTTTATTTCTGAATCGGAATGCGACTCAATCATTTACCATATATTTTCAGTTATATGGATTTCATACATGCATGTATTCAACAATAATGAAAAATAATCATCAACCATTCAAACATAATCCAGAGTGCAATTTACAACTGCATAAGCATTAAAATTAATAATAACACTCATTACAGTATGTCAACCCATCGATTGACATACAACTAAATATTGGGCTTAGTGTATGTAAAATATCATCCCAATACCCGTCTGGGGTTTTCAAACAACAAATATTGATTATTATTTGTGCAGTTTGGCTATGTGTAAAATTTATCATCCCAATCAATATATGATAAACAGGTGTACATAAACAAGTCGTCCGACTTGTAAATGAATATTTATTCCAATTTATTTTCATTATAATTTTATATACATTTTATATAAATAATTTATACATTTCAGTTTTCAGAAAAATCCGGCATACAACAATATCAATCCCAATCAATTAATCCAATCACAATACAAACAAACAATCAACCATAGTTTGCAAAAAGTAGTGTCAGGAGCTGCTAAGCCCCATCTGCAACCTATGATATAATTACATAACAAGAATAGTTAAGTGAGAAAGTGTTCTCACTTTGGTTTCCACTCCGCCAGTCTTTATTTCTGCTATTTTTGTATAGTTCGCATTAAAATTGTCTGAAATTCTAACGTGCTCCATTTTTGTCCCTGTCAGTTCCATAGCGTAGATTTGTCGAGACGGTTCCAATGACCTTTTTTCGCTGAATTCTGATTTCATATGACATAGATACAATATTTCAAACATTGGAATAATTTAAGACAATTAAACTATAATTAATTTAATTAATTAAACTCTTAATCCTTTTTACCCTTAATGCAAAAAAATCGGCCGCTCCTTTTATAACGACCCGAATTTCGTCCGACCCCAATCGATCGCAAGATCGATTAAGACCGTTCAAAACCCGCGTACGTTAACTTTGGGCATACAACACATCAGAACAACAACACAGACTTTTATAACATCAATAATAAATGTTACATCAGAGTACAGAATATATCAGAGTACATCGATAAATAATACAGCGGAAGATACATTTAAATTAAATTAAATACATTGCAGCGGAACTAATCTCAGCGGAAGGCCATCAATATTCTGGACCCGCCTTCCGACTTCAATCCAGGATCCTACTTAACTATATCTGCAAAAAGCTACTCGACTGCCCGTGTGGAAAGAGGGCACCCGAGTTTGCAAAGTGAAACAAACTACAGGTCAGTTATGGGACTGGTGTGAAAATTCTATACTTAACTTATCTAATAAGTAGGCTAATCACAGGACCACGCCGCTAATGCGGAACGGGTTTACTCCATTAGATTGGCAGTGCATAATTAAAGTAAATCGTCAAATAACGTAATGCTTTTTAGAAAAATGAAACCATTATAAGACCCAAGTCCCATCACACAATGCAATGCACACCAGAGGATAGGGTTTTACAATATAATGGTCAAAAGATGCTTGATACGTAAAAACGATATTATTATTAGTGTGTATATATATATTTAAAACATTCAAATATAATATCAATCCTAGACGGCATAGGTACCATATACTATGTAGTGACCCGGATTTTGAGCGACTTTGGTTATCGACGTAAGCTCGACGTCGATAACCAAAACATCGAAAAATCCCGGTATTTAATGAAAGAAATTAGAGGGTGAGGATAGATAAGATAGAAACTTAGAATAGAAGAAGAAGAACACAACATCAGAGTAACACGAACCTCACAGTGGAATGAATAACATATAATAGATAACATAACTTTGAAATATAACAGTTATGTATACAATAGCACTTATCAGAGCACAGCACTTACAACACAGCGGAAATAACTATAGCTATATGATCTTGAAACCTCCTGCTCCAAGCTCTCCAAATATATCTGTAAAACCCGACTACTTGACTGCCCGAACAAATTTAGGCACCCAAGAGTTTAGGGAAAACAACAAAGTAAACTCCGGGTCAGTCATGGGACTGGTATGAGTAAAACAGTTTAAAACAGGTATATGAACAAGTAAACGATATCTCATAAGACCACGCCGCAGAACGGAACGGGTTTTTCCCTTATGAGAATCCAAAATATCTTTATATCAAAACCTTTTGATATTATAATAATGTCTATGTACAAATAGATATCAACTAGCAGAAACGCTTTCATCTCACGTTCTACATATATAGTATACAATCAAAATCGCAAGCACGTATTGGATAATGGATTTCCAACTATGACAAGGTATGGAACCACCTTCCGATCAGTGTACTCTAGGAACGATACACTGGAGTTCAACAAGAACATCTTGCAACTCAGCCACACATGACCGACCACTCATTTCGCTTGAGTGTATCGAATGTACATCACCAACGGTTGGGATCAGCAACCGTTTCCCGTATATATATGGGACAACATTGATAGATTAAAAGAAGCAATTGAATATTCTCTAGATAGGTGATAATACACCCTACTTCGGTGCGACCGACTTAGCCATGCTACCTGCCCGATTTCTGTCATTTACCGGTTGATGAGGCCAGAAGCTACGCTTTATCATCATCAGATTCACTTCGAATGCTACATTGTCAAATCCATCGAAATCACTAATTGACGTCTACAACCATACGTTACGTGTCAGCTAAAAGAAGTTTCCTTCTCCGCTTCCACTCTTGGTATAGTTGAAGAAATCAATGTACGTGACTGTCTGGAAATACTATGTCAGACATCCTTCTTCATTCACTTAGAAATGTCACATCGTCATACCCGCCAAATCACAAATTGACTTATCCAAAAATAACACGGGTATACAGCTAAGAGAAACGAATTCCTCCGCCACCAAACGTGAATACGTTTGGACAGATCAACTTACGCGATCCATTGTATATACTCTGTCAGACCTTCGTCCATACAAGTTGTCCTAGGACTGGACAAACCAAAGGCACTATTCTGTAGACAGGATAGTCCTTGCATTTTACTCCGTCTTCAATTATCTTTGGCATATATGATTCGCGATGCTTATGCCAATACAGAGTGGTTCTTTGGATAATAATCCAACCGGTCTCTCCATATTAACAACGTTAAAATGGTCAAAAACTTCGATAGTCTGTGAGTTAAGACCGAAGAAAACAAGTGTGCAAACAACGATATTATCTCCAGATGGAAATTATATCGAACAAACATCATTTATCATAAATTTCTTCAGTTCATTTTTTTACTTATCTCTTGTTTCCCTATATTCTAAATTCTTATTTTCTTTTATCAGAAAACATTTCTGATTCTCGTTTGGAAAACATTTCCAAAACTCCTTTACGATCAAACCTTACCATTTCTTAGTTAAGAAGGAAGTCACTCAAGTTGGGGTATAATTACCTCTCAGACCTTAACTGAACAACGTTATAACTTCGAAATGGTCAAAGTTTATCTTTTAATCTTTAACAACTCCTTTACGCCTTTCTCGGATTCAATTTTACTAATCCACTTCTATATTTAAAACATTGGTTATAACGATAACGTTATAATCCCTCCTTTCGAATTATCTAACTTTAATTATAACTTCTATTCTTATTAGTGAATAATTAACCTAACACTTATTTATTTATAAATAAATAAATCTCTATTTAAACACTGGAAAGTAAAAGTACTTTCCCGAATTCGATATAATCGAATTTGCCGATTAACTCTCTTCGAGAAATCTCTATTTGATTAACTCTTCTTCGAATAACCTATATTCGATTAACTCCTTCTCGAATAAACGATATTCGATAATCTCTTTTCGAATAACTAATATTCGATAACTCTTCCCTTTCAAATATCTCCTATTTGAAAATCTCGCTTCGATTAAACTATAGTCGATAACCCCCTTCGATGAAACTAACATCGATAACTCCTTTCGATGAACTAACATCGATAACTCCTTTCGATGAAACTAACATCGATTACTCCTTTCGATAAAACTAACATCGATAACTCCTTTCGACGAACTAACATCGATAACTCCTTTCGATGAAACTAACATCGATTACTCCTTTCGATGAAACTAACATCGATAACCCCTTTCGATGAAACTAACATCGATAACTCCTTTCGATGAAACTAACATCGATTTATTTAACTTGACGAACTTAACTCGACTAACTCGACTTACTTGGTTCGACCAATTCGATTCGATTAACTAGGCTCGACTAACTTGACTAACTTGACTAACTTAACTCGACTTATTTAACTTAACTTATTTCTCAACTCGATCAACTCGATTAACTCCTATCGAATAACATATTTGATTAACTAACTTTCGAATACCATATTCGATTAACCCCTTTCGAATACCATATTCGATTAACTAACTTCGAATACCATATTCGATTAACTAACTTCGAATACCATATTCGATTAACTAACTTCGAATACCATATTCGATTAACTAACTTCGAATACTATATTCGATTAACTAACTTCGAATACCATATTCGATTAACTAACTTCGAATACCATATTCGATTAACTAACTTCGAATACCATATTCGATTAACTAACTTCGAATACCATATTCGATTAACTAACTTCGAATACTATATTCGATTAACTAACTTCGAATACCATATTCGATTAACTAACTTCGAATACCATATTCGATTAACTAACTTCGAATACTATATTCGATTAACTAACTTCGAATACTATATTCGATTAACTAACTTCGAATACCATATTCGATTAACTAACTTCGAATACCATATTCGATTTCTAACTTCGAATACCATATTCGATTAACTAACTTCGAATACCATATTCGATTAACTAACTTCGAATACTATATTCGATTAACTAACTTTGAATACCATATTCGATTAACTAACTTCGAATACCATATTCGATTTCTCCTTTCGAATGTCTATATTCGATTAACTTCATTCACTTTATAAAGATTTCCTTTTTAACAATGTTTTATTCATTTGAAAAGATTTACTTTTAAATAACGGTTCTACACTTTAAAAATGATTTCCTTTTTATAACGTTTCCTTTTCAATTCTATTTGTAAATGGTTTACAAATATTTCCTTTTCGATTTCATTTGTAAATGGTGTACAAATATTCCTTATCCAAATTTCATTTGTAAATGGTTTACAAACATTTCTCTTACTATTTGGTTTGAAAATGGTTTTCAAACCTTTCTCTTTCTATTTGATTTGAAAATGGTTTACAAACCTTTCTCTTCCTATTTGATTTGAAAATGGTTTACAAACCTTTCTCCTTTTGATTTTATTTCTAAAAATATTCTAACTCCTTAAATTTCCGGGAAAATTCGCCATAACCTCCTTTGTATCGGGAGTATCGGGAAAATCCCCAAACCCGCCACACAGGCCTTTCCATTCAAAAAGAAAATGTTTTAAAATTATTTCCTTTTTGAATATCTCCTACTTATAAATATTCCAATTTATAAATATTCATTATTTATAGATATTTCTATTTATAAATATCTCTTATTTATAAATATTCCAATTTATAAATATTCTGTTTTCAATATCACTTTGAAAATCTACTTATCAACATCCCGTATGTTATGGTATTCAATCATATCAAATCACGATGATAAATATCGTCCAAACACATATAATCGACAACAGATTATATATCACCTCATATAACACAATATATGAAATAAAACAGTATTTTAAATATTGAGGAACCCAGTTGGGTCCCTCCAACCTGTTTCCCTGCATCACAGATGTTACACAGTATAACCAACATCACTTTCAGTTCAGTACGGATTATTCTGATAACAGCATCAATATATAAATATTTAACGGTTTATATATATATTTATATATATATATATATATAATTTCCACTAACTGACTAGCAGTTCAATCAATCAACCAACACACAGCAATCAACAGATGATTAACAGTTCTAACAATACATTATAAAAATATAACTGTTCAGAGTTGGTGAGTTTTACTCACATTTGCGCGTTAACCGTTGAATAACGGTTTGCGTTATTTAATTCGGACGGACAATTTATTTGGCCATAAATTGTAACGAGCTCGGATTCACCCCCGGTCAGTGTCATTGTGTTGCTCCCGTCCATACGACCCTGACGGATCTTGTTTCACTGAATTTCGTTCATGTATGGCGATGTTATGATATTTAAAAGTTATCATACAATTTAAATAAAAACTAAACTAATTTCTATTTAAAAACTTGGGCCTCACCCAAAGTTTCCGGCCCATCTTCTTATGTTAACCCAAATCCACGTTTCCTTTCTTCTCGGTGAGAAAATGCCCAACTCCTGCTTCAGACAACCTGCGAACCATTTCCCCGACTTCACAAACTAATACACCATTAAACTCCCTTTAAAAAAAATCTCAACACCTTAATGTGTTCCCTCAAATCTTTCTTCTGATATCCCTTCAACTCAGGCGCTCACGAACAGTTACTCCACCAACATCCAAACCCTGGAACTAGCGCCAACTTCTGACACTGATCGACCTGAAAACCACCGTACTTTTTATATACTAATTTCCGTCAAACTCCACTATAAACCCAACGATAAACACCAAAATTCTCCTCAGCAATCCATCTTTCTCCTCATACTATTTTCCTCCATCTCGACATCAGGACTCAAAATCCGTCGCAAGCCCTCTTCTACACTGTACAGGGGACTCCGACCCAATCAGTAGAGGATTCCACAAAATCTCCAGGCGTAGGTGCCAAACACAATCAGGAGCTCGAATCTAAGCTCCGAATCCCCAAACGATCCTTCCATTTCGAGAGAAGGTGAACCCTAACTAACGCTGTTAAGATAACAACAAATAAAACCAAAGTCGAATTCGACGAAAAACATATCAAGTTGAAGCAAAGCACTTGGCAAACCCAAAGAAACTAACTTTGCAATTTATCGGATTTTATTTCAATTTATTTGAATTCTTTTGAGGATCAAATGTTTTTTTTCTGGAAGTAACCAAAAGTGACGGCGCTTATTTCTTGCCCATTTTGACTTCTGAGGAATTTAGTTTAGGGTTTAGTTTAAGTTAGGTATTTATAGGATTTTTATATAAATTTTTAATTCGAATTTTATATTTATTTATAAGCAACTGTTGTTTTTACACGTCCTCTAAAATTCCTGTGGTCACATACAATACCCAAAAATCACGAAACTGGACATGCAGCTACAGTTCGACATTACGGTCCCAACGAAACTGGTTTCGTCGAATTCCGACTTCGTATGCTCACATAGCATATTTTTAACTGTCGAAATACTAACTGTTTTTCACTCTAAAAATCCGTACGACCACACAGTGACTCTAAAAATCACGAAACTAGAAATCTAACAACTATTTGATGTTGCAGATCCAACAAAATTAGTTTCGTCGAATTCCGACTTCGTTTGCAAAAGTGGCTATTTTTAAAGCTCTGGATGACCCATTTAAATATAAAAATATATTTAAATATAATTAAATTAAATATTTATAAATAAATATTATCGTATATATTCACCGAGGAATATCATACAGCTCCAGTATATTTGTATACTCGCTATTCCGAGTCCAGATTGATTCGATATTCAATTTACATTGAAAATCCCTTTAATAACGTATATAAAGCGTTACGAATTATAAAGGAATTCCACAGCGACTTTTCTGAAATTTGATTTGGACGTGAATCAAAATCTACACGACGAAATCTCGATTTTTCTCTTCCACTAGAAAGATATACTCCACCAGCTCCACACGTTTCTTGTTTCACAGAAATCCGGCTTAAAACGAATCATGTACATTCAGTTGAAGTTCGAATCGCCAAATAGCGAACTGCAGCGCCATTTCAAGCTCGTTTTTAATTATATTATAATTATACATTCAAACTGACGTCGATTGAATATATTCGTCAATTAAAAATTCAACTCTAACCTGAATTAAATCTAAGGGACGACCCCGTTCGCAGAATATTATGATTTCCAATATTTTTTATTATTTCGACATTATAATATATTTTATTATATTATAATTATTAATTAAATATTCAATATTATTTAATTCATGTTCTCGATATCGATAAATCGATATTTAATAATTAAATAAATAAATTGTTCAACAGCTAAAAATGCGGGTTACTACAATCTTCCCCCCTTAATAAAATTTCGTCCTCGAAATTGCTAAGCTAGGGGATGACCCTATCTTCTGGGTAAAAATTTATCTGTTTACCTCTTGTCTCCGGTTTCAACTGAACCAATTAATATCGACTAAAATATTAATTTATTCCGACTAACTAAATTTTCAAAAATTCTGAAAATTTTCTAACACCTTAACTTTTCGAAAATTTTGGCCAGCACCTCCTTTGTACTGGTCAATATTTCAAACTCCAACTCGCCTCTCTGGGCCTTCTTTAACCCAAAAGAAAATCAAACAGCCAAGCGGCTTGCCAATTCGGCTCATAAATCTCATATCCATATATAATATAAACTGGTACCTTTTTGTCGGGAATATCAACTCTATCACTTCCATATGCTATCAACTCAGCATATACCAGTGTCATTTCCATCAAATTACAATCAGTTCATATCCTCAAAACCAAATCGAATTTCATTCGAACCCGAATATCAAATTTCAAATTCTTAACTCATCAACCCAATTCCATAACAGATTATTCTCTAATCCAATTCAATTCTATTTAACTCAGTTCAAGTTAATATTTCAATTTATTTCTACTCTCTATTCTATTTAACTTCATAAGTTAAAATTAAATTCCGAAACTTAATTTCCTGGGTCTATTTCAAATCAATTTGAAATTACAATGCCAATTCAAAACCTTTGAATTTCTAAACAACTTGTTTTCTCAAAACAATTCAAAAACAAAATCTTTTGGTTGTAGTCCGTCACTTAGAACTCGAAAATGAACACTGATGATGTCGCGATTCATCATCAGAATCTATTTTCCAGCTATCGAAGTGAGTTCAATACTATATCACCTTCAGTTTGAAAAACATTTTCAAAATCTCCCAGGAACTTAAAATTTCCTTATTTTAATTCCAATCTGATTTAAATTCAGATTTTTCTTCATTTTATTTCATATACTTATATGAATTCTGATTAGTCATTTATAATCATTTTACCTTTTTATAATCTTACTCGATTATAATAACAACCAACACAACCAATATACTATATCAAATATATTCGGGTAAAATTATTCCATTTACCCTCTTTCAAAACATACCATGACGGTTCATCGTATTCGAGTGTTTAGTAACCCCTATCGATACAGTGGATCAAACCGATCGTCCAGAATTCACAAACAACTCAACCAATAAAACTCCACAATATAAAATCATTTTATATTAACTAACAAATACGTTCACTCGTATATATACACTCAAACTCAGTCTAGGATATTACTAATCCCATCTCTACTGAATCACGCCACAGAGCCAAGGTAATAACTAAACCAATGCTCTGATACCAACTGTAGTGATCCGGATTTTGAGCGACTTTGGTTATCGACGTAAGCTCGACGTCGATAACCAAAACATCGAAAAATCCCGGTATTTAATGAAAGAAATTAGAGGGTGAGGATAGATAAGATAGAAACTTAGAATAGAAGAAGAAGAACACAACATCAGAGTAACACGAACCTCACAGCGGAATGAATAACATATAATAGATAACATAACTTTGAAATATAACAGTTATGTATACAATAGCACTTATCAGAGTACAACACTTACAACACAGCGGAAATAACTATAGCTATATGATCTTGAAACATCCTGCTCCAAGCTCTCCAAATATATCTGTAAAACCCGACTACTTGACTGCCCGAACAAATTTAGGCACCCAAGAGTTTAGGGAAAACAACAAAGTAAACTCCGGGTCAGTCATGGGACTGGTATGAGTAAAACAGTTTAAAACAGGTATATGAACAAGTAAACGATATCTCATAAGACCACGCCGCAGAACGAAACGGGTTTTTCCCTTATGAGAATCCAAAATATCTTTATATCAAAACCTTTTGATATTATAATAATGTCTATGTACAAATAGATATCAACTAGCAGAAACGCTTTCATCTCACGTTCTACATATATAGTATACAATCAAAATCGCAAGCACGTATTGGATAATGGATTTCCAACTATGACAAGGTATGGAACCACCTTCCGATCAGTGTACTCTAGGAACGATACACTGGAGTTCAACTAGAACATCTTGCAACTCAGCCACACATGACCGACCACTCATTTCGCTTGAGTGTATCGAATGTACATCACCAACGGTTGGGATCAGCAACCGTTTCCCGTATATATATGGGACAGCATTGATAGATTAAAAGAAGCAATTGAATATTCTCTAGATAGGTGATAATACACCCTACTTCGGTGCGACCGACCTAGCCATGCTACCTGCCCGATTTCTATCATTTACCGGTTGATGAGGCTAGAAGCTACGCTTTATCATCATCAGATTCACTTCGAATGCTACATTGTCAAATCCATCGAAATCACTAATTGACGTCTACAACCATACATTACGTGTCAGCTAAAAGAAGTTTCCTTCTCCGCTTCCACTCTTGGTATAGTTGAAGAAATCAATGTACGTGACTGTCTGGAAATACTATGTCAGACATCCATTTTCATTCACTTAGAAATGTCACATCGTCATACCCGCCAAATCACAAATTGACTTATCCAAAAATAACACGGGTATACAGCTAAGAGAAACGAATTCCTCTGCCACCAAACGTGAATACGTTTGGACAGATCAACTTACGCGATCCATTGGATATACTCTGTCAGACCTTCGTCCATACAAGTTGTCCTAGGACTGGACAAACCAAAGGCACTATTCTGTTGACAGGATAGTCCTTGCATTTTACTCCATCTTCAATTATCTTTGGCATATATGATTCGCGACGCTTATGCCAATACAGAGTGGTTCTTTGGATAATAATCGGACCGGTCTCTCCATATTAACAACGTTAAAATGGTCAAAAACTTCGATAGTCTATGAGTTAACTACCGAAGAAAACAAGTGTGCAAACAACGATATTATCTCCAGATGGAAATTATATCGAACAAACATCATTTATCATAAATTTCTTCAGTTCATTTATTTACTTATCTCCTGTTTCTCTATATTCTAAATTCTTATTTTCTTTTATCAGAAAATATTTCTGATTCTCGTTTGGAAAACATTTCCAAAACTCCTTTACGATCAAACCTTACCATTTCTTAGTTAAGAAGGAAGTCACTCAAGTTGGGGTATAATTACCTCTCAGACCTTAACTGAACAACGTTATAACTTCGAAATGGTCAAAGTTTATCTTTTAATCTTTAACAACTCCTTTACGCCTTTCTCGGATTCAATTTTACTAATCCACTTCTATATTTAAAACATTGGTTATAACGATAACGTTATAATCCCTCCTTTCGAATTATCTAACTTTAATTATAACTTCTATTCTTATTAGTGAATAATTAACCTAACACTTATTTATTTATAAATAAATAAATCTCTATTTAAACACTGGAAAGTAAAAGTACTTTCCCGAATTCGATATAATCGAATTTGCCGATTAACTCTCTTCGAGAAATCTCTATTTGATTAACTCTTCTTCGAATAACCTATATTCGATTAACTCCTTCTCGAATAAACGATATTCGATAATCTCTTTTCGAATAACTAATATTCGATAACTCTTCCCTTTCAAATATCTCCTATTTGAAAATCTCACTTTGATTAAACTATAGTCGATAACCCCCTTCGATGAAACTAACATCGATAACTCCTTTCGACGAACTAACATCGATAACTCCTTTCGATGAAACTAACATCGATTACTCCTTTCGATGAAACTAACATCGATAACTCCTTTCGATGAACTAACATCGATAACTCCTTTCGATGAAACGAACATCGATTACTCCTTTCGAAGAAACTAACATCGATAACTCCTTTCGATGAAACTAACATCGATAACTCCTTTCGATGAAACTAACATCGATAACTCCTTTCGATGAACTAACATCGATAACTCCTTTCGATGAAACTAACATCGATTACTCCTTTCGATGAAACTAACATCGATAACCCCTTTCGATGAAACTAACATCGATAACTCCTTTCGATGAAACTAACATCGATTCATTTAACTTGACGAACTTAACTCGACTAACTTAACTTGACTCGACTAACTCGACTTACTTGGTTCGACCAATTCGATTCGATTAACTAGGCTCGACTAACTTGACAAACTTAACTCGACTTATTTAACTTAACTTATTTCTCAACTCAATCAACTCGATTAACTCCTATCGAATAACATATTTGATTAACTAACTTTCGAATACCATATTCGATTAACTCCTTTCGAATACCATATTCGATTAACTAACTTCGAATACCATATTCGATTAACTAACTTCGAATACCATATTCGATTAACTAACTTCGAATACTATATTCGATTAACTAACTTCGAATACCATATTCGATTAACTAACTTCGAATACCATATTCGATTAACTAACTTCGAATACCATATTCGATTAACTAACTTCGAATACCATATTCGATTAACTAACTTTGAATACTATATTCGATTAACTAACTTCGAATACCATATTCGATTAACTAACTTCGAATACCATATTCGATTAACTAACTTCGAATACCATATTCGATTAACTAACTTCGAATACTATATTCGATTAACTAACTTCGAATACCATATTCGATTAACTAACTTCGAATACCATATTCGATTAACTAACTTCGAATACCATATTCGATTAACTAACTTCGAATACTATATTCGATTAACTAACTTTGAATACCATATTCGATTAACTAACTTCGAATACCATATTCGATTTCTCCTTTCGAATGTCTATATTCGATTAACTTCATTCACTTTATAAAGATTTCCTTTTTAACAATGTTTTATTCATTTGAAAAGATTTACTTTTAAATAACGGTTCTACACTTTAAAAATGATTCCTTTTTATAACGTTTCCTTTTCAATTCTATTTGTAAATGGTTTACAAATATTTCCTTTTCGATTTCATTTGTAAATGGTGTACAAATATTCCTTATCCAAATTTCATTTGTAAATGGTTTACAAACATTTCTCTTACTATTTGGTTTGAAAATGGTTTTCAAACCTTTCTCTTTCTATTTGATTTGAAAATGGTTTACAAACCTTTCTCTTCCTATTTGATTTGAAAATGGTTTACAAACCTTTCTCTTTTTGATTTTATTTCTAAAAATATTCTAACTCCTTAAATTCCCGGGAAAATTCGCCATAACCTCCTTTGTATCGGGAGTATCGGGAAAATCCCCAAACCCGCCACACAGGCCTTTCCATTCAAAAAGAAAATGTTTTAAAATTATTTCCTTTTTGAATATCTCCTACTTATAAATATTCCAATTTATAAATATTCCTTATTTATAGATATTTCTATTTATAAATATCTCTTATTTATAAATATTCCAATTTATAAATATTCTGTTTTCAATATCACTTTGAAAATCTACTTATCAACATCCCGTATGTTATGGTATTCAATCATATCAAATCACGATGATAAATATCGTCCAAACACATATAATCGACAACATATTATATATCACCTCATATAACACAATATATGAAATAAAACAGTATTTTAAATATTGAGGAACCCAGTTGGGTCCCTCCAACCTGTTTCCCTGCATCACAGATGTTACACAGTATAACCAACATCACTTTCAGTTCAGTACGGATTATTCTGATAACAGCATCAATATATAAATATTTAACGGTTTATATATATATATTTATATATATATATAATTTCCACTAACTGACTAGCAGTTCAATCAATCAACCAACACACAGCAATTAACAGATGATTAACAGTTCTAACAATACATTATAAAAATATAACTGTTCAGAGTTGGTGAGTTTTACTCACATTTGCGCGTTAATCGTTGAATAACGGTTTGCGTTATTTAATTCGGACGGACAATTTATTTGGCCATAAATTGTAACGAGCTCGGATTCACCCCCGGTCAGTGTCATTGTGTTGCTCCCGTCCATACGACCCTGACGGATCTTGTTTCACTGAATTTCGTTCATGTATGGCGATGTTATGATATTTAAAAGTTATCATACAATTTAAATAAAAACTAAACTAATTTCTATTTAAAAACTTAGGCCTCACCCAAAGTTTCCGGCCCATCTTCTTATGTTAACCCAAATCCACGTTTCCTTTCTTCTCGGTGAGAAAATGCCCAACTCCTGCTTCAGACAACCTGCGAACCATTTCCCCGACTTCACAAACTAATACACCATTAAACTCCCTTTAAAAAAAATCTCAACACCTTAATGTGTTCCCTCAAATCTTTCTTCTGATATCCCTTCAACTCAGGCGCTCACGAACAGTTACTCCACCAACATCCAAACCCTGGAACTCACGCCAACTTCTGACACTGATCGACCTGAAAACCACCGTACTTTTTATATACTAATTTCCGTCAAACTCCACTATAAACCCAACGATAAACACCAAAATTCTCCTCAGCAATCCATCTTTCTCCTCATACTATTTTCCTCCATCTCGACATCAGGACTCAAAATCCGTCGCAAGCCCTCTTCTACACTGTACAGGGGACTCCAACCCAATTACTAGCGGATTCCACAAAATCTCTAGGCGTAGGTGCCAAACACAATCAGGAGCTCGAATCTAAGCTCCGAATCCCCAAACGATCCTTCCATTTCGAGAGAAGGTGAACCCTAACTAACGCTGTTAAGATAACAACAAATAAAACCAAAGTCGACTTCGATGAAAAACATATCAAGTTGAAGCAAAGCACTTGGCAAACCCAAAGAAACTAACTTTGCAATTTATCGGATTTTATTTCAATTTATTTGAATTCTTTTGAGGATCGAATGTTTTTTTCTGGAAGTAACCAAAAATGACGGCGCTTGTTTCTTGCCCATTTTGACTTCTGAGGAATTTAGTTTAGGGTTTAGTTTAAGTTAGGTATTTATAGGATTTTTATATAAATTTTTAATTCGGATTTTATATTTATTTATAAGCAACTGTTGTTTTTACACGTCCTCTAAAATTCCTGTGGTCACATACAATACCAAAAATCACGAAACTGGACATACAACTACAGTTCGACATTACGGTTCCAACGAAACTGGTTTCGTCGAATTCCGACTTCGTATGCTCACATAGCATATTTTTAACTGTCGAAATACTAACTGTTTTTCACTCTAAAAATCCGTACGACCACACAGTGACTCTAAAAATCACGAAACTAGAAATCTAACAACTATTTGATGTTGCAGATCCAACAAAATTAGTTTCGTCGAATTCCGACTTCGCTTGCAAAAGTGGCTATTTTTAAAGCTCTGGATGACCCATTTAAATATAAAAATATATTTAAATATAATTAAATTAAATATTTATAAATAAATATTATCGTATATATTCACCGAGGAATATCATACAGCTCCAGTATATTTGTATACTCGCTATTCCGAGTCCAGATTGATTCGATATTCAATTTACATTGAAAATCCCTTTAATAACTTATATAAAGCGTTACGAATTATAAAGGAATTCCACAGCGACTTTTCTGAAATTTGATTTGGACGTGAATCAAAATCTACACGACAAAATCCCGATTTTTCTCTTCCACTAGAAAGATATACTCCACCAGCTCCACACGTTTCTTGTTTCACAGAAATCCGGCTTAAAACGAATCTTGTACATTCAGTTGAAGTTCGAATCGCCAAATAGCGAACTGCAGCGCCATTTCAAGCTCGTTTTTAATTATATTATAATTATACGTTCAAACTGACGTCGATTGAATATATTCGTCAATTAAAAATTCAAATCTAAGCTGAATTAAATCTAAGGGACGACCCTGTTCACAGAATATTGTGATTTTCAATATTTTTTATTATTTCGACATTATAATATATTTTATTATATTATAATTATTAATTAAATATTCAATATTATTTAATTCACGTTCTCGATATCGATAAATCGATATTTAATAATTAAATAAATAAATTGTTCAACAGCTAAAAATGCGGGTTACTACATACTATGTCGCCGTACTAGTTCTACAATCAAAACCGCAAGGGCGTATTGGGAATTGAGTTTCCATCATGAGTCGAGGCTAGGGGCAAGCTCCTCTCCGATTCGAGACACTCTAGAAAATGCCTTAGGATCCCCCGCAGTGAACCCTTGGATCTTCAGGGTCGGTCCCTGCCTATCGGCAGTGGATTAATTATGCCTGAACACAGGCTTCCCGGTTCCTTTGAACCTATAATATGACCACTACCGGCCTATAAAAATCCGAGGCGCCTCAAAATCCATCATCCACATAAGTAAAATGTCAGGGCTGGTAGGTCACTGACACCACTCTAGCTAGAAAGAAACGTGTGCACTCCCTGCAGTCCTAATCCCGTTTTTGACTCATATCGGGGTGTGAGGCTCACGAAGCCACGTTATACACAAAGCTACGCCTAAACAGGTTATGCTTTGATCATCACCCACAAGGCCTGCTTTTCAACAAAGCCTTGATCATTTGCATCTTAGCATGCCACATTGTCAGGCCCTACCATATTATTGATCATCTACCAATATATATATAACCTCTAAGCTCATACGTCTTAGAGAAGGGTGATAAGTAAAGAATAAATTCTTTACCACCAACAGAAATATATAATCGGTAGCATTCAACAAATACAGTAGAAAGGAATACAATGTCAGACACGCAATCCATTTACAAGTCCGCTCTGGGTCTGAGCGAAACATTGTGTCCGTCGATCTCCAAATGCGTTTGGACGATCATTACCAAATACCTTGCCTTGGAAGGCCAATCCCAATTCAAGATACCAGTCATCATCATCCCAACGATGTGAAAACCTTCAGTCTTCAATCACCGTCTTCGTCTTCGACTCTTGATCGTCGATGATTATTCAGAATGGGTTAAACCTGATCTTTCTAAATAACTCGCGTATTTTGGGATTAAAAAGCAAATATTGGAAAATTACACATTTCGTCACATCCCAACTCAGAATATTCTTTTAATAAGATATTCGTTTTAGAAGATTCTCATTAATTTTATCAAAGATGAATATTTAAAATAAAATCTATAAATCAATTTCTAAAAATATGGAATTCCACAGAAATCCAATCAATACATAATCGATATAGATTTCTGTATCAGACTAATAATATAAATGGGATAACGGCAAAGCCTCTCAAATTCCATATATAATATCGGTCTTCTTTTACAGAAGCCCATTTCGATTATTACCATTCGAATTTCCACTAAATTTCAATTTAATATATTAGTTGAAAAACTTGATTTATAGAAAATGTCTTTTAAATCTATAAAATAGATTCATAAGTTCCAAATAATAATTTCAATGTAAATTGGATTAAAGGACAAATGTCATTTAAAACATCGTCCACGGTAAATCCACTTCACATCTCAATTTATTTCATATCACAAAATATAATTACAAATGCTAGTAACCCTTTAAAAACATATTTTAAAATAATCCTAAAATATTCTTTATATAAAAGATTCTAAATGAGAAGTATTCTTTATTTTACAGATCTCTATCATTTACAAATATTCTTTGTCTAACATATAGTTGATTAAAAATATATTACGAAAAATATATGCACTTTATATAAAAAGGATTTCTAATGTAAAAATAGTCTTATTTAAAAGAACACTTGAATCGAAATGCGACTCAAACATTTACCATATAATTTGGATTATATGGATTTCACACACATCATATATATGACAATAACAATATAATCATCAAGTCATCCATTACATCCAAAGTGTAATTTCCACTGTGTAAGCGTTAAAATTAAATAATAACGCTCATCACAGCCAATCGATCTAACGATCAACATACAACTAAATATTGGGATTAGTGTATGTAAATTTTCATCCCAACACCCGTGTGGAGTTTTCAACCAATTAAGCAAATGATAAACTAATTTGTGCACTTGGGCGATGTGTGAAAATTATCGTCCCAATCACATACACAAGTCGGGTTACTTGTGAATGGCAGTGTAATACACAATATATATAATGATGACAAGAAAATATCTCTATTGCAATAAATGAATAAGCATAATAACTTTGTCCCTATCGACAATTTTTATTTTGCTAATTTAAACTCTAAACGAAAATGGTTATTTTGTTTTGGCAATTCTAATGAGACAAAATGATAAATATTTGTTTTAACTATCCTATCTTGACATGTGTATATCTTGTCAACATATATATATATATATATATATATATATATATATATATATATATATATCTATTGCCACAACTAATTCATTTGGCAAAAATGAATATTCCTAACAAAATGTAAAATTTTGTTTAACTAGTATAAATTGGCTAAAATGAATAATTATTTTTAACTAATGTAAATTAACAAAAATGAATAATTGGTTTTTAACTAATCTGAATTTACAAAAATGAATAATTTGAGTTTCAAATCTAATAAACATGACAATGCTATATTTTGTTTTATTCTTTTAATTTAGACAAAATGAGTGTTTTTGTCTATTCTACTTTAACGATAAAAATGCGAATGTCTAGCTATTCATTCTTTTACAATGACAAAATAATGAACATTTTCAATCCATTCGTTTAAAGTAACAAAATGAATGTTATTATTTGAATAACTATATTTTGCCAAAATTCATGTTTTAATGTAAAACAAAAAAAAATGAATTTTTTTTATTGTAATCAAATTTTGACACAACTAGACGGCAAATTTAATCTACGTACAATTTCTTGTATACTCCAATGACAGTTAAAAGGACGTTGGTATATTCCAATGTATATTTGCATTAGAGGATGCAAATAAAAGAACAATTTTATTTTCCAATATATATTTGCATTAGAAAATGCTAATAAAAGAACAAATCTTATTTTCATAGCATATTTACATATGTGAATGTAAATAAAAGAATAAACTTTAGTTTCAATGTATATTTACATATGTAAATGTAAATAAAAGAATAAACTTCAATTTCAAAATATATTTGCATTTGGAAATGCAAATAAAAGAATAAATTTTGATTTCAAAATATATTCGCATTGGTGAATACGAATAAAAGAATAAATTCTATTTCCAATGTATATTTGCATTGGTAAATGCAAATAAAAGAATAAAATTTTTATTTTAAACATATGTTTGCATTAGTAAATGCAGATAAAAGGACAAATTTAATTATCAAAGAATATTTGCACCGAGTAGTGCAAATAAAAGAACAACTTTACTTTCAATATGTATATTCGCATTTGTGAATGCAAATAAAAGAACAGGCCTTTATTTCCAATATGTGTTTGCATTTGTGAATGCAAATAAAAGAACAGTTTTTATTTCAAAGTATATTTGCATTAAAAATGCAAATAAAGAACAATTTCTATTTTCAAAGAATATTTGCATTGTGAGATGCAAATGAAAAGTGAACTTTTAATCTCTATATTTATTTGTTTTTTTTTTAACGTAAACAAAATGTGAATTTTTATTTAATTCTATTCAAAGCATAAAAATGTTCATTTTATCTCCATAATCATGTTTTGACAAAGATGTTATTTTTATTACAATAATTGTAATTTTGACCAAATGTTTTCTTTGTATTTACATAATAAACTTCTAATCAAAAATGTCCTTTTTGATTTGCATAACCTATTTCAAATAAAAATGTTGTTTTTTATATCTCTAATCAAAAATGTTATTTTTGATCTAATGTACATTTTACACTAAGAATGACATTTTATTCTTAATATACAATTTTCACTAAAAATGATCAAAATAATATTTTATTTAAATTGGATTGAATTGACAATATAATTAAATTCAACAAATATTGAAAATCCATTGTTGTTCAAATTCTATCGTAGGTAACAAATAAAATTAATGTTTTATTTGTCATTCCAATCCTGTTGTAAAATAAACAAATAAAATAAGGTTTTATTCGTTGGCTAAATTCTATTGTAAAGTAAACAAATAAAAAATATTTTATTCGTTGACCAAATTCTGTTGTTATATAAACAAATAAAAATAAGATTTTATTTGTCGTCCAATTTCCATTGTAATACCAACAAATAAAAAGGAGTTTTTATTTGTCGTTCCATTTCTATTGCAAAGTAAACAAATAAAAGTATGGTTTTATTTGTTGTTCATTTTCTGCTGCAAAGTAAACAAATAAACAAAAGTAAAGTTTTTATTTTGTCGATTAAATACTATGGTTCATCTCAAAATAATAAAAATAATATTTTTTTTTCTATAAACTAGAATAAACAGATTTAAATAAAATATGATTTAAATATAAATTTAGATTTATTTTCTAATTACAAATAAAATTCACCCATATATTAAATTCAACGTCGATCTAGCATATCATGCACAACAAAACAACCACCAACCACAAATCATCCATTCATCAATCACAGAACATTACAGATCTGAATTACATCACAATACAATTATTTTTAACGCAAGAAAATAATTTATAATTAATTAAATAATAAAATTCAGAATTCTCACATTGATTTTGCTGTAAATTTGACTGTCTAAGAATCAGTTCTGGTCTGTGCCATCGCGAAGCTCTCGGAAAGACGAGTCCAACGCAACTTACGGTTCGTAAAACGGACCTCGTACGAAGAAGTTATGTATTTTTAAAGATGGGAAAATTAAAATATTAAAATAATAAAATAATAAAACTAAAACCTTTCTTCCTCCTACAAACACGTCGGCCTCCTACCAAACCCATCGTCGGCCTCTTCCTCCTCTGCACGCACCTCACTCCGCTCCACCTGGATCCGATCGGATTGCATCACATCGTTGAGCTTCAGACCACCTCCTTGCGCCTCCGACCTTGGCCAACTCGCACCCTCCTAGGACCCGCCAACCATCAAAAAATGCAGCCACTTCAGGCCTATAATTCGCAAAATCCATGAATCAAAACCCGATCTTGACCGTATAGATTTGTAGCTCTCTGAATTCTCTTCGATTTGGTATATCATACGTCGATTTTCGTTGAACGGATTGAGAGATATTAGCGTTTGAAATTGGGTTGATTTCAGCCATTAAAATCTGGGCGGCGGCTGCTCCATTGAGAATTAGGGTTTCAGCCGATTTTTTTAATATTATTTTAATATTTAATTTCGAAATTTGTGCTAAAAAGGTGGATTTTCGGACTTTTTCGATTTGGGCCTGCTTACTGTCGTTCTTAAGGTTTTGAGGCCTTCTTAACGCGATGGGCTATGTCCCGGGCTCCAATTCTGATGTCTATAATGTTTTTTTTCGGTTTTAATATAAAAATACAATATTAGATAAATAATTTAATTTCTACCGTACATTTAAATATGCCGGGGCCACATACGACCTCAGAAAATTCTAAAAAAAATATTTTTAGCTTTCTTAAGACGATACGAATCCAACAAAATTATTTTCGTCGAATTCTGAGACTGTTCGAAAAATGACTATTTTTAAGGCGTTTAAATTTAACTATAAATAGTCAAAACACATTTTATTTCGCCACGCTCACATATTAATTCGAAAAATTCTGAAAATTGAAACATAGCAATAATTTGACATTCCGGTTCCAACAAAAGTGATTTCGTCGAAAACGGAGGTCGTTTGAAAAATAACTATTTTCAAGGCCAATATATTTAATATTAAAAATACATTTTTAAACAAATAATTTTCGAAACTCAAAATATATAAGTGTTTACTGTTTTTCAATGCAGAAACATCATTCCGAACTCAATGGAAGTGGTTTCGAGTCGAAATTCCTTCATATGTGAAAAGTAGCCTTTCGGGCCATATATATTATATATATTCTACACCGACCTTTCTAAAAATTGAATTGGCCATAACTTTTGATTTCCGCTATGAAATTTCAATTTTTCAGATTCTTTAGAAAGATATTTTTAAATAGATTCTAATATTTTTGGTTTCACTAAAATCCGTTAAATTTTGCATCCTGTACGGTCAGTCAAAGTTTAAGTTTGACTTTTCAAACTACCGCGTTATTTCTAATTCCTTTTATATTTAAATTAAATTTATTCGTTTTAACTTCGATAAAAATAAATTCTAACCATTATTATTAATAATAAATTATATTATAACCTCAAAATTCATTAAAATTTTCTAAAATAAAAATTTAAATTGGTTCAGAATTTGCGGGTTGTTACACCTTTCTTCTTCTATTGTATATAACTGAAACCCATACTGAAGCTTCTCTCTCCATCAACGCAACTCAAATCCATCACCTGCCATCGATCGACAACCGCCACTCGAAGTGCCTCACTCTCCTCTCCACACGCCTTGAGTCTTAGTCGATTCGAACCCCCTAATGTATCGAAAACCAAGCTCGAACGAGCTGACTTTCAGCTCAAAAATCACAACATATACTTCACTAAAATGCATCATAGTCGTATAGTATTTAGGAGGACAAGGGGCTCTAGAATTTTTGCTTTACAAGCTTCCGAATTCGATTTGCCATTTTTGAGAAAATTAGGGATTTAATTCGGAAATTTGGGGTCATGTAGCGGCTGGGAAGAAATGTTGACCAGCAGAAATTTGACCTAGAGTTTTTTTGACCAATACATGACTATATATATATATATATTCTTTTTTAATATTCCAATTTGAAAATAATACGTTTTAAATCTCCAAACTCCAAATCAAACCCAACGACTATCTTACCTAGCTAAATACCGCCATTCCAGAAACAATGGAATATGTTTCGTAAGCCAATTTGATTGTTTCGAACAGTTTTTCTTTAAATTAAAATATAAATCTATATATATTGAATTTAAACATACATTTTAATTTATCGGGGCCACATACTAACTCCAAAAATTACAGAAAAAATTATGTAGTTATGTTTTGATGATATGGTCCTAACAAAGCTAATTTCGTCGAATTAATAATGGCCTTTTTTCCAGTCGATTAAATTCAAACTGAAATTACAAAACACATTTAAATTCACTGCACTCACATATTAATTCCAACAATTATGAAATTTGAAACCTAACAATAGTTCAATATTCCATATCCAAAAAAAGTGGTCTCGTTAAAAATGGAGGTCGTTTGCAAAATGCCTATTTTTAAGGGCTATATATTATATTAAAATATATATAAATTCCATAGCGACTATTTTGAATTTTAAGTGGGACATAACTTTCAATTTATAAAGTGAAATCCCAATTTTTGACATTTGTTAGAAAGGTATAGTTAAATAGATTCTAGCGTTTCTTGTTTCACTGAAATCCGATTTATTTAAATCCTGTATATTCATTTGAAATTTAAATTCGAATTTTCAAACTACCGAGCCATTTCAGGCTCGTTTTATAATTAAAATAAATTTATTCATTCTAACTTCGATTTAAATAATATTTTTAGTCGTTATTATTTAAAATAAATCATTTTAAATATTCAAAATCCATTAAAATAGCCAACATAAAATTTTTAAATTGGTTTAGAATTTCCGGGTTGTTACACCATAATTGCTAGCTTTTATTCGTTTGGTGTGATCTTTTCAGTATCGAAACCAAATTTTTCTGGAGGAAAGAAAATTGTAAGCATATAACATGTACCAAGTTGCTTTGTATGAAAGTATATTATGTACATTTATACTTTAAATCATAGCATTAGTTTTATAGTAACAGATTTCAAATTTAAAACTTATGTGACCTTACATATATTACAATATGTTGTAAAGTATTTATTATTTAAATCGTTATTCATACTAGCTATTTGTTTTATGATAGCAGAGGTTATTTACATAAGATATTAATACCTGTACTATCAATAAAGTGTTTTATTGATTGTGTCTTGTAATGAATGGTTATGTACTAAATAACTTTAAACAATTAATTAGTATCCCATGATAGAAATGATATAGTATTATACCATGAATTAAAATATTAGTAAAAGTTCAACAGTTATGTATAACAATATATTGTAAAGTTACCTATAGTCAAACATAGGTCGTTAAACATTTGTTATTTGAAATATGGTTATTACTATGAATCATAATCCCTTGTTTAACGACTAGTAATGCACCAAAATGTTTTTTCTTGTCTAACCTGATTTGGACCTGTTCAGTGTACATGCCATGTCCTCACTGTCCATTGTAAAAAAACAGTTGATTTTCATATAAAAATGGTGAAATACATATACTTTTGCTATTTGAGCACATGAGTGGGTAAAGAAACATGCTTACAAATATGTACTTAAACATAAGTGTTAGTATACTATTTTTTTTATTTTTGTAAAATAACATTGCTACTTGTTTATACATGCGTGTTATATATATTGATAAAGATATATAATTATCTGTGTATATACACAAAGGAATGTCAAGCTTTGTATTTTATATAAACATAACCATAACCTGCCATAGACTTGGAAAACATTTTGCATGTTATTATAATAAGAATTGAACATAATGTTTTAGGATTTACTAACTTATATGACTTTATTTGATTAACTAACTTATATGTATATATAATATATATACGGATCACAAAGATACATACCATGTTCACACCATAAAAGTTGCTGAATGTTTAAGACATGTAGTAATGCATTCAATTTAGATTATAGTTTGGAGACTTATAGCATTACAGTCTAGGACTGAGTAACATGACTAGTATATAATAGATGTTATACATCTCTGAAACGCTGTATATTTTGTATATGACATATATTGAAAGGTTTGAATTCACATGATTGTTTATTCGTAAATGATTATATTTAATTGTTTAATTATAGTTGTTTTACTTGAATAAAATTAATCCTGACTCGAGTGTTTTGGTTTTTAATTGAAATGCTCGGGTTAGACAGAGTATTTCAACTTAAGATTTGCAGATGACGAAATTGAAGATTCGTGAAGACCGCTTCTCGTTCATTTATTTGAATTTTTTTATAATTCATTTTTTTTATGTACAAGCTTCCGCTGTATATAAAAAAATTATAAACTTTGATATATTGTATAAAATTATACCGCTGTGAGATATTGTAGTTTATTTATTCTGTGATTTCTTTACTTGATTTTATTAAACCCATAAACTAAATAACAATCTGTCGTTTCAAGCGGTTTACTGACTTGAAGCAGTCAAAAAGGCAGGATGTTACACTAATTTAGCTATAAATTTATATAAATTAATTTTTTGGGTGTGTATGAAAATAATTTGTAGCATATATAATCCATTTAGGTATATTTTTTGTATGATAATTTTGGTAATTCTCGATTTTGTATCGATTCGATGTATAATTATACGGACTCCTCCCATATCCTCTTACATGCAACTAATGAAAATCATCGGAAATTTAGATTGATAACCACAGATATCGTACCGTCCTTATTAATCTCTGAATTAGTAAATTAATCTAATAAGTATTAAGATCCATGCAAATTGCATAAATTTCTGTGCTTTTCTTCTTAATGAACTTCAATTATATGTTACATTAGATTAAATTTGATAGTTTCAGGACAGACGGAAGTTGCAGAAATTCTTTGACAACATGATTTGTTCTACATTTTCAGCAAAATCAAGACAAATGGATAGTTTAAAGGCAAGACAAATGGCAGTTTCAGGACCCGTTTGATGGAGTGATTGAATAATAGGAAATTAACAGAAGTTGAGATATTCTAAGAAATGAAAACTTTTATTAGTCAATAAATAAAGATGCACTATTGCATTAGTTTCATGTGTAGCCCCATAATTCAAATAATTGACTAGTAGATATTGGCATATTGCTACATATTTTGCAGGAAAAAAATAAAAGGACTTCAAGTTTCGTTAGTTTAGTGGACTGTATTTAAAGCAAAGTGACATATACTCTTTCTATATTATAATTTATTAAAATTCATCTTGCAATGTGGTTCACCTAGATTAACGAATTCTGTTTTATTTTGCAATAAGATGAAAATTTATATAGTTCCATTGGTATATTTGACTGCCATTTTGGTTACCACACTGAGATGTTTCAAAGAGCTTTGGTTACATTCTATTGTGTTTTTATTTCCATATGTGATGTTTTGATATAATTTTTTCTTTTATGTTTTTGTTTCTTTGCCATGAATAATAAGCATTTTGTTCCCAAATTTAGCAGCATTCATCAATCCCAGCTGCGCAGACTAAATACTGTAAAGAAAAACATATTGTCCAACAAATTTTTAACTAAACTATACATGTCTTCTCCTTTTTATCAATAAGCATTGTCCCATTTTGTTTTTAGACACAATGCAACCTTTCTTTCTCTAACTTAATAACCAATAAATACGCATTGTATTGTATAGAATAATATTTAGGAACATTATCCTTCAATGTAATAATTCTTGGTAATGACTTCATCTCATTATTATTTATAAAGTATAAATCTTTATGCACTTCATCATGGTTGATTTTATGTTAACCAAGTTGATTTACAATAAATTTTCTATTCTTCTGTATGCATATGTTCAAATACTGCGAAGCTCCTTTTTATTACATAACTAGCATTAATTTGTGTGTATAGACCATGATTAATGCATGTTTCCCATTATCGCACCCAATTAAAAGCTAAAACTACCCTTTACTACTACCGTCACACCTATGTACTTTCTGCATTATCTAATTGTACCTTTAGAAGGGTACTAACCACTAATAATTATATTGAAAACAAGAAAAAAAACAATAAAGTAGTTCTTAAGAAAAGTACCGCAAATACTCATAAAATACTAGGAACAATCATCAACAACTCCATCAAAGCCTGGTAAATATCCCTGCAATCCAGAAGATTTTCAATGTCCTTCATAATCTATTCCATGTACTTCAAATTATGCTATGGCATTTCTAATTGCACAATCTGTCATAAAATAAGAATGGTATAATTATATATATATGTGTGTGTGTGTGTGTGTGTGTGTCTGATTTATGTTAGTTTTGTGTACCTGATACAAATTCTGATGCTACATATAATATATATTACCTTTCATAGAAATGTTGCATTCCATTACATAACCTACTAATACATTTGAGTTAATTGATTTTTGATCGAAATGAATATAAAAAAGGATTAATATTTGAAAGTGAAAATTTTAATGCATGTGTTTTACCATGATATATAAACATCAATGCCTTGGGTTTCCATTTGATGGAAGCCATCTACATGTAAATAGCTTTAATCCATGGGAAATCGATACAAATTCCTTTAAATTAAAGCTAAAAAGTATAAGCTATTGATAATATATCTAAGCTTACATGAAACTAATCAAGCTATACCTCGTAGTATTATGTATTTTCATTTGATTCAACCTGTAACTGGCTAGACATAATGAATATTATTAGTAAAAGAAGAGCATAGAATTACAAAGAAGAAATTGTGTTATATAGGTCAAAACATGAGTAATGGACGATGCAACTAGAAAGACAACATATTTGAACAAAGCATGTATACTAAAAATAATAATAGGAAGTTACCATTCTGACATCATATGCAATAGCTCTTGGTTATTTTTTTTACTGTCAATACTGGATGAATGATGCTTCTTGTTAGTCATTACCATTCCAGGAAAAGACATGGCCCGGTGTGATTCAACAAACCATCAACTCAGGTCAGAAATAAACTTTACCCTAGCAAAGACATGGTGGGGGTTGGTAATAGCCTAGCCCATCATCTCTTATGCTCTCCGGTGCGACTAGTCTCATCTTATAACATGAAATTAAACTTCTTCATTTTTTTTCAACATTCAGTATAGCTTATTCGAAAGATCTTTTTCCAAGTGGAAAAAAATCAAAAGAATTATCATTGGATAACTCATTAAAAAGCCACTACCTATTTATCATGTGCTAACGGTCATATTAGCTCATGAAGTTAATGGGTATGGAGATTATAGCATGTTCTTGCAATAAAGGCTCTAACTAGTTCATTACTTTTATGTTTGGATCAACTAGAGAAAAAATATTATCAAGTATATGCAATGAATATAAACCTCATCAATTGAGTCTGGTGTGGGCAACTCATCTAAAAATACATTCATGTATCATAACTTCTAAGTGTTGTCATAAGTTCATATTAACTGTTTGAGTATATGAATTATTATTATGTGTACGGTAAGAAAACATGTTAGTGACAAGTAAATTTACTGGTAAAAGATTTACTTATTTATTTAGTAAACTTACTCATTTATTTATCGAATACTATAAGCTTTCATTTTCATGTGATTAATTGAGTACTAGCAATCTTTCATGATGTAACACCCCTACTTCTAGTGAAATACAAGCCCCACACCGTGGAAGCCTGTGTGAAGTGTGGACTTATATAGTTGAGCCCATCTCCTACTAACGCCGAGGCCTTATGAGGAACAAAACCCCACACCTATACGGTGGCTAAGTTGGGGACAATATCTTGCGCAAACAGAGGTGCGGGCTGTTACAGTGGTATCAGAGCCAATACCCAGCCAGAATTGTGGCACTTGTGTGGACCACTGCGTTTGGGTGAGGTGTTCGTGAGCCAACGGGGACGTTGGGCTCTGTAGGGGGAGACTGTAATTGCCCGCACCTCCATTCGCGTAAGATATTGTCCCCAACTTAGCCACCGTATAGGTGTGGGGTTTTGTTCCTCAAAAGGCCTCGGCGTTAGTAGGAGATGGGCTCAACTATATAAGTCCACACTTCACACAGTCTTCCACGATGTGGGACTTATATTTCACTAGAATGAAACAACCCAAACTCCCCCTTTTAGGAAAGAGCGGACTGAATTGAGAACACAACGCATCATAACACAAACAATAGAATATTTCATTGCTATTACAACAATTACATCACAGTACAAGAATATTCCAGAGTGTGAATAGTTATTACACATTGGAAATACAATATCAGAGATTTAAAATTTACATAGCAGCGGAAAATAAGACACAAGTATAATGCGTATCGGAAAAGCTTTCCGAATATAGCTCCAGCTGTAATCCAGAATCTTGTTAAATAGAAATATGCAAAACCCAAACTACTGACTGCCCGTGTGGAAAATATGGGCACTCGACATAACAAATAAAAATGATAATTTTATTTGTTGACAAATTCTATTCAACTTAACAAATAAAAATGTCATTTTTTTGTCGAATAGAAATTGTCAACAAATAAAATTATCATTTTTATTTGTTATGTTAAATAGAAATTGTCAACAAATAAAATTATCATTTTTATTTGTTATGCTGAATTAGAATTGTCAACATAAAATTATCATTTTTATTTGTTATGTTGGAATCAGAATTGTAGACAAATAAAAATATATCATTTTTATTTGTCATGTTAAAATAGATTTGTATAAAAATAAAAAATACCATTTTTATTTGTTATGTTAAAATAGAATTGTCAACAAAATAAAGTTATCATTTTATTCATTTGTTGAAATAGAATTGTGAACAAAATAGAAATATCATTTTTATATGTTTTGTTGAAGTAGAATTGTCGACAAAACAAAAGTATCATTTTTATTGGTTATGTTGAATTAGAATTGTCAACAAAATAAAAATATCATTTTTATTTGTTTTGTTAAATTAGAATTGTAAATAAATAAAAATATTCATTTTTATTTGTCAAGTTAAACATTGAATTTGTATACAAATAAAAGTAGTCATTTTTATTTGTCATAAAAATATTCATTTTTATTTGTCATATTAAATATTGAAATTATATCCAAATAAAAGTATCCTTTTTATTTTTCATGTTTAAAATAAAATTGTTGTCAAATAAAAAATATCTTTCATTTTGTCACTAGAATTATAAAACATACATGTAAACAAAATTATCTTTTTATTTTGTCATTAAAATTAAAAACATACATATAGACAAAATTGTCTTTTTATTCTATCACTAGAATTATAAAATATACATATAGACAAATTTGCCTTTTTATTTTGTCATTAGAATTAGAAAATGTGTATGTAGACAAAAATATTCTCTAATTTGTCACTAGAATAAGAAAACATGTGTGTAGACAAAATTGTCTTTTTATTTTTTCATTAGAATAATAGAAAATGTAAGCGAATAAAAATTATTTTTATTTAACATTAGAAAACATGTAGATAAGTTATGCGAATAAAAATTCTTTTTATTTGACATTAGGAAACATGTAGATAAGTTATGCAAATAAAACTCCTTTTTATTTGATATTAGAAAACATATTTTGTAAACAAATATGTCATTTAGTTAGAAAACATATTTTGTAAATAAAAATGTCATTTAGTTAGAAAATATCATGTTAAAATAAAAATGTCATTTAGTTTGAAAATGTGACGACCCTGATTTTCAGAACCAGTTTAAAATTTTTATTTTAGTTATTTCAATGAATTTCGAATATTTAAATTGATTATTTTAAATAATAACGACTAAAAATTTAGTTTAATCGAAGTTAGAACGTATAAATTTATTTTAATTATATAACGAGCCTGAAATGGCGTGGTAGTTTGAAAATTCGATTTTAAATTTCTATTGAATGTACATGATTCAAAATAAATCGGATTTTAGTAAAAACGGAAATATTTGAATTAGTTTAATCATATCTTTCTAATGAATGTAAGAAACTAAGATTTCACTTTATAAACTGAAAGTTATGTCCAGTTTAAAATTCAGAAAAGTCGCTATGGAATTTATATATATTTTAATATAATATAAAGCCCTTAAAAATAGCCATTTTGCAAACGACCACTGTTTTCGACGAAACCACTTTTGTTGGATTCAGAATGTCAAATTATTGCTAGATTTAAATTTTCATAATTTTTGGATTTAATATGTGAGCGTGGTAAATTTAAACGTGGTTGTTCAGTTTCAGTTTGAATTGGATCGACCAGAAAAAGCCCATTTTTCAAACAGACTCAGAATTCGATGAAATTAGTTTTGTTAGGACCGTATCGTCAAAACATAACTAGATTTATTTTTCAGGAATTTTAAGAGTCATTATGTGGCGCCGGTAATTTAAAATGTGTGTTTAAATTTAATATATACTGATTTATATTAAAATTTAAGAAAAACTAATCGAAACAGTCGAACTGGCTTACGAAACATATTCAATTGTGTCCGGAATAGGGGTAATTAGCTAGGAGCGATAGTCGTTGGGTTTGATTTGAAGTTAGAATGTGAAATTCACTTTTCTGAATATAATTTAATTGAGTAATAATATAATTCGATTATAAATAACCCTAGCCCTAGAATTTCGGTAAAAATAAAATCCCCTGGTCAACATAAATTTCCGCCTCCGTTAGAAATCAATGGCCAGGAAGTTCGGATGATTTTTCTTCAATTACTTTCAATCTAGTACATATTAATCAAAACTTCCCTAATGAAAATTGAAAATCAATGTGAGCTTCATGTTCTGAACGGCGGAAATCATCTGAGTTGGACCTGTTAAATTTGGTGGTACAAAATCACAAATTGATTGGAACAAATTTGCAAAGAATGGAAAGTAAATAATTTTATAATGGGAATGCATTGATTGCATTTGATGAGGTGGTAGAGAAATAAATGAAGGGATTAATTTCTTCCATCTATGCTAAAGCGACAGATTGATTTACTTCCAATGTTTGCACATTTGTTGTTATGGTAATTTGCCTCCATTATATTATTACCATATGTTGGTTATTTAATTGATGACTCACATAGATTTGCACTGGCTATATATTGAGGGGTAGACTTTAGTGTAAACCCATCCTGGCCTTGAGCCAGTGATCCCCAATGGTGTCTCTTCTTGTTAAACCTGATTGAAGTTTGGATATGTAAACTCTTATTTTGTAATCTCTTGTAATTCTCTCATGTGGAATAAAATCTCTCTCTGTTGGACTGGACGTACACTATCTCGAGGATAGTGGAACCAGTATAAATATTGTGTCTCTTTGTTTCTCTGCTATAGTTATTTACTATTTTGTTGATGTAATAGAATAATTGCTATCAGATTAGTTTGGTGTTCAATTGGCAAATCTAGATCCTGCTTACTATTCTTCCGCAAGGGCGCAATTTTGCATAACAGATTGGTATCAGAGTGAGGCGATTTGTTTTAAATTGTGCATCAATTATTTCTACAAATGTTGGTAGATTCAGTGGTAATTATGCTATTACTATTTTGGGGAAATAATGAGACTTTGTTGGAGGAGATTATGTCGAGAGTGAAGAGCATTCCAATTTGGGAACTTTGACGTGATATGGAGTTTACTGTGTTGATGGGACTATTGGATTTGGGAAGTTTTGATCATGTTTCTGACAGGGGTCTTCATATTGATGATGCTCTAGTGTAATAACCCGGAAATCTGGGCCAGTTTGAAATTTTTATTTTGGCAATTTTAGCAAATTTTGGTTATTTAAAATGAATTATTTTAAATAATAACGACGAGAAATTTATTTTGAATAGAATTCGAACGCATATATTTATATAGCTCGACGTTAGAATATAAATAATTATTTATATATATATATATATAAAGAATTGAAAATGGCGCGGTAGTTCGATAATTCGATTTCAAACTTCAAATGAATGTACCGGGTGCAAAATAAACCAGATTTTAGTGAAACCAAAAATATTTGAATCTAATAGAGAATATCTTTCCAACGAATCCGAAAAATCGAAATTTCATAGCGGAGATAAAAAGTTATGCCCAGTTGAAAATTCAGAATAGTCGCCATGGAATTCAGGCCCTTAAAAATAGCCATTTTGCAAACGACCTCGGATTTCGACGAAACCACTTTTGTTGGATCTGTGATGTCAAATTATTGCTATGTTTAAAATTTCATAATTTTTCGAATCAATATGTGAGCGTGGCAAAGGAAAACTCGTTTAACCAGTTTCATTCGATTCTAATCGACTGGAAAATGGCCATTTTTCAAACGGTCTCAGAATTTGACGAAACTAGTTTTGTTAGGACCGTATCTTCAATATGAAGCTAGAAAATATTTTTCGGGAATTTTTCGAGTTAGTATGTGACCCCGGTAATTTGAAATGTACGTTCAAATTGAATATATATAGATTTATGTTTTAATTTAAATGGAAACTGATCGAAATGATCGAATCAGCCGACGATACATATCCCATTGTGTTCGAAATGGGGGTAATTGTCTATGGACGACAGGCGGTAGGCCTCGTTTAGAGGTCAAATTAAAAAGTCAACTTTTTGAAAATAAATTAATAAAAAAAATACTCTCTCCTCTCCTTACCTTCCCTCTGCCCCCCCCCCCCCATTTCAGTTTTCAACAGAGAAAAAAAAAGGAAAAAAGGGGGCGCACGATTGCCAGCGCCATCCCCTGGTGCCGCTACCCCCCCTCCTCGCCACCGACCTCGCCGCAGCCCTCTCCTCTTCCTCTTCCCTCTGTTCGACGCGAACCCCCTTCAAAACCCGCGAGCAGCTCCACCAACCACTGCCTGGACCCGCCCTGGCCTCCGCCGCCGAACTACCTGAAGCCCCGACGCCTACCAGACCTCCAACGCAACTCCTCCGCCCTCCTGCTGACGCCAGCGCCACCTGCGACCGCCTGAACGAGATCCACCACCTCCAGCGAGCGCCGATGCCCCCTCAGCACAACCACGAACCCTCCTTCCTCTTTTGAACGTGAGTCTTCTCCTTTTCTGATTTTGTTTTTTTATTAGCATAGTTAAATCAGTTTATTTGTAATGTATATATAATAGAAGATTAAAAATATGATTTTCATATTGTAGAAAGATAAAAATATAATTTTTATAATGCAGAAAGAGTAAAAATATAATTTTTATAATGCAGAAAGAGTAAAAATATAATTTTTATAATGTAGAAAGAGTAAAGATAAAAAAATTATAATGTAGAAAGAGTGAAGATGCGATTTTTATATATTGAATAGCGTAGTAAAAATTCGATTGAATAGCGTAGTAAAAATTCGATTTTTATATATTGAATAGCGAAGTAAAAATTCGATTTTTCTATATTTAATAGCGAAGTAAAAATTCGATTTTTTATATATTGAATAGCGAAGTAAAAATTCGATTTTTCTATATTGAATAGCGAAGTAAAAATACGATTTTTATATATTGAATAGCAAAGTAAAAATTCGATTTTTCTATATTGAATAGCGAAGTAAAAATTCGATTTTTATATATTGAATAGCGAAGTAAAAATTCGATTTTTCTATATTTAATAGAGAAGTAAAAATTCGATTTTTATATATTGAATAGCAAAGTAAAAATTCGATTTTTCTATATTGAACAGCGTAATAAAAATTCGATTTTTATATATTGAATAGCAAAGTAAAAATTCGATTTTTATATATTGAATAGCGAAGTAAAAATTCGATTTTTATATATTGAATAGCGAAGTAAAAATTCGATTTTTATATATTGAATAGCAAAGTAAAAATTCGATTTTTACATATGTATAGAACACATGCAAAGAAAGTGACAAGAGGCAAGAACGACGAAGATTTCTACATAAGAAGAGTCGTGGCGTTGGATTAGCTATTCTGTGAGAACTTCTCACCTTTTAATTTTGTTTTTCTAGTTGAAATATATACTAGGATGCAGACGGTGTTTAGTAGCACCCGACACCCGTCGTCCACAGACCATGGACGACTTGTATGCTTGTTTGTTTGATTTTGATGTGTAGTTGATTGTGTGATGTGATGTGAAATGAAATAAAATATTTATATAGTTGAAGTAAAATATTTATATAGTTGAAAATATTTTATAGTTAAAAATAGAATTTTAACGTGTATAAGAAATGAAATAAATTAATATAAATAAATTGAACGATTTGTTTATATACACACATTTGCCTGATATTAATTGGGATGATAAATTTTACACATCGCTCAACTGCACAAATAAAATCTGTGTTTGATTGTTTGAAACCCCACACGGGTATTGGGATGATATATGACATACACTAATCCCAATAATTAGTTGTATGTCGATCTATTGATTGACAGACTGTTATAAGCGTTAAATATTTATATTTGACGCTCATACAGTGTAGAATGCACTTTGGATGATGGTTGATTATTCATCATTGTTATAGTATACATGTGTCGTAGAAAATCCATAGAAATAAAATCTATGGTAATTGATTGGGCTTCATTCCAGTTTTGAATAGAAATATTTGAAAAAGAAATATTTGAATAGAAATATTTGAAAAAGAAATATTTGAATAGAAATATTTGAAAAAGAAATATTTGAAATAGAAATATTTGAAAAAGAAATATTTGAATAGAATATTTGAAAAAGAAATATTTGAAATAGAATATTTGAAAATAGAAATATATAAAGCCGTGTTGATTAGATTGACGCCATTTTGACGTGAATGATATTTATATCGATTTTGTTCATTTTATAATGAATATCGAAAGTGATTTCAAAATCTGATATTTTAAAAAGAATTAGAATTCGAATTGAAAGTGATTAGAAATGAATTCGAATTGAAAGTGCATAGTAATGAATTCGAATTGAAATTGAATATAAATGAATTCGAATTGAAATTGAATTGAAAATGAACTGAAATTGAATTAGAAATCAATTTAAATTGAAATCGATTTGAAATTGAATATGAAGTTGAAATCGTTTTGAAAACGAATTTAAAACAATTTATATAATACGTTTAAAAGGAAATCAACGAAGTATATATTATATATTATATATCATATATATATATATTATAATGGCCTGAATAGAATGCGCCGCGCCGCGACAGTTCGCGAATTTCGACCATTGACTTCGAACGGATATTATGGGAGATCCGACCGTCGGATTCTCCTAAAACCGGAACCGTTGGGTTCGTATCGAAAAGAGCTTTCTAAGAATATTAGAAATTAGAAATCTAACGGTTGGATTTGGAATTATGTCCAAATCAAATTTGGAAAAGGTCGCTGTAAGTGCAGTTCGATGGCCGTTGATGGAAATCGACTGTACGGGCCTTGATAAAATTATTAATAATAGTAATAATTTATGTAAAATCATAAGAAATGATTTGTGAAGAATTGGGATGAAAAACTCCATATTCGAAAAGGTAAAAATAGATTTTTATCGAAATGAACTAGTTTTGAACTAGAATAATAAATAAATTGGATTTGAAAAGGGTTTTAAAAATAACCAGAATTTCTAATGATTGCATTGGAATGGATTTGAATCGAAATTGTCTTCGGAATATTTCGATGTTGGATTTGGTGATTATACAGATGTTGTTATGGAAATTTGAAACATATATATATATATATATATATCGTTATTTCCAATACGATATTTGTTGGTCGTAGAATTTGATATTGAATATAAGCCGATATATTTTCTATTCAGAGCCTTGTATTTAATATCAAATGTGATTTGGGTTTGTTGTGAATGGTGTCTTCATTAACACTGTTCTTAAGCCCAGTTGAGAAAAGATTAAATCTTTTTATTTAGATTTAATGAAGTGTACCAATTAAATAATATTTAATTGGAATTGAGTTGGTATTGATTTTGGGTTTATCGTGAACAATGTTTTAAATAACACTTGTTCTTTAACCCGATAATTAATGGAATGTGATTTTGGGTTTATCGTGAACCGTGTTTTAAATGACAACTGATTCTTTAACCCAATTAAAGATTAAAACTAAGTGGAGTTTTAATGAATCTTTAATTAGATTGAAAAGGTGTTAGAATGGAGTATCACCAGTTTTACTCCAGGCGATAGTTAAATCTTTAATTAGATTTGAACGTGAAATGATAATTGAATTTTCCGATAACACCGTGGTGTTAGATATGAAGTATGACCAGTTTTACTTCATGGGATGAATAGGTTAGGATTGGGAAATTAAAATAAATGATTACTTCGCTGTGGTTCGCTAATCCCGACTAGTTTGAATTGATATTCAAAGGAGATTAAAGAATAAATTCAAAGAATTTATCTTTGATAAAATTAATGGGAACCTTTCCCAAAATATAAGAATATTTGAATAAAAGAATATTCTGAATTGGAATGAGGCGTATGTTGTGTTTGTGTAACACGTGTTTATTATATATATACGCGAGTTGTTCAGAAAGACCGGGTTTATCCCATT
Source organism: Allium sativum (assembly GCA_030737875.1). Taxonomy (NCBI): domain Eukaryota; kingdom Viridiplantae; phylum Streptophyta; class Magnoliopsida; order Asparagales; family Amaryllidaceae; genus Allium; species Allium sativum. Next base: position 1,009,096,627 of record CM060916.1, read on the forward strand.
CTGAATAACTGATTCGACGTGGTGTCGAAGATGAAGACGGTGGTTGGAGACCGGAGGTCTCACGTCATTTGGGTGAATACTGATGATCTTGATTGGGTTGTACACCCAAGAAGATGGAAACAGTTGGTGATCGTCCAGACGTATTTGGAGATCGATGGATATGCGGGGTACTAGGTGCCTCCGGTTTCGTTCAGACCCAGAACGAACTTGTAAATGGACTGTGTGTCTGACATTGGATTTTAGTCTGTGTGATTGATTTCTATTAAATATATATCTGTTTGGCGGCGGAGAACTTATTCTCTTACTTAACGCCCTTCTCTGAGACGTATGAGCTCAGGGGTTATATACTGATGGATATCAAACGCATAGAGTGAATTGCCTGTGTGGCACGCCTAAGTGGAAATTGATCAAGGCTTCTGTTGAAAAGCAAAGTCTTGTGGTGATGATCAAAGCACAGCCTGTGTGGCACAGCTTTGTGTAACGTGAATTCGCGAGCCTCGCACCCTGGTTGTGAACCAAAAACGGGAGAAGGACCTCAGGGAGGGCATGCGTTTCTTTCTAGTTAGAAGTGGCGTCAGTGGTTTTACACGCCCTGACGAGTTTGACTTATGTGGTTGTTGCTGTTGCGAGGCGCCTCGGTTAGATCGGACGATCCGGGTCCGATGGAGTCATTCGTTGGCTCATTTACGCCCCAAAGGGCGGGGAAACGCAGTGTTCATGCATTTTAATCCACATCGGTGGACCGGCCCTGACGATCTAAGTGGCTTGACTGAGTACTTGCCCTGAGACTCGGACTAGACAGTCTCGAATCGGTTGAGGACTATCTTTTGTCTCGATTCATAGATGGAAATCCAATTTCCAAATACGTGACATTTGCGGTTTTATTTGTAGAGCCTAGTATGGCGACATAGTGGGATGGGGCGCTTATGCCGTCTATGATTGATACTTATGATTTGAAGTTGTTTTATACACTATGCACTTATAATAGTATCAAATAATCTGTTTTAAACGTATCAAGCATTATTCGGCTATTATAAGGTAAAAACCCTATCCTCCGGCTTGCGTTGCATTGTGTGATGGGAACTGGGTCTTATAATAGCTTCATTTTTCTCTATTTAGCATTGCGCTGTTTGTTTTATGCACTGGTATTCTTGGGAGGAAACCCGTTCCGTGTTATACGGCGTGGTCCCTTGATTTGCCTAACTTTAAAAATAAAGATTAATAACTGTTTTAGTTCTCACACCAGTCCCATGACTGACCTGGAGTTTATTGTTTTAACCTAAACTCTAGGTGGCCTTATTTTGACACGGGCAGCTAGTAGTTTTGGTTTTGCAGATTTATATTCACAGGATCCTGGTTTACAGCTGGAACGATATCCGAAAAGCTTTGTATCCATATATCTCCTTCAGTTGTGTATTGTATTATTTTCCGCTGCTGTGTATTCAAATGTAATTTAAATCTCTGATATTTCTGTGTAACATTCATTTATACTCTGTATATTCTTGTAATCTGATGGCATTGTTGTAATAAACAATGAAATGTTCTTCCGTCCGCGTTCTGTTGTGGCTTGTTCTCGAACTATCCGCGCTTTCCTTTACGGGGAAGTTACGGGTTTTCACATCTAGGGATCCAAGATGATCAGGAAAGGAGCTCAGGTCAAGTGATAGACGGGTGTCGAGATAGAGATCATTGTGGTATAGACAGGGGTCTTCACGTTGATGATGCTCGAATGATCCGGGGTGATCGAGGAAGGAGCTCAGATCAAGTGATAGACGGGTGCCGATGTGTATTGCAAGCACTTTTAGACCGTTGGTTTATGTGTGGTGCAGCTCATGGTGGTAGATGCATCTTTTGCTGGCGGTGGGTGAAGCTTGTAATGGTTTTGATTAAGTGGCAGGAGAAAGATTTTTGTGAGTACAGAGATTTGTATTTTGGCTCTGTATTTGAATTGGTGATTGAGAGAATTATTTTTTGGTATTGGTGGTGTTGAGATTACTTTGGTGTCTGCCTTCTTTGTTATTTTGGATATTTGAAACAGTTTGTTGGTGGGCGGGGACATAGTCTGAGCTCGTTGACATTGGTGTGATGGGGGGTAGCTTTGCTGGAACCCATTAGGCAAATATCCATTTTTGGTTTCTATCTCATGGCGAGACTTTGATTGAAGGTGGAGTTCTGTTGAAGAGTTTTATGATGTGAAGAGAATTTGATTGGAGATGGGGGTATTGCAGATATGTGATTTTGCATCAAGGTGGAGTGTTAAATTTGGTGATACAAAATCACAAATTGATTGGAACAAATTTGCAAAGAATGGAAAGTAAATATTTTTATAATGGGAATGCATTGATTGCATTTGATGAGGTAGTAGAGAAATAAATGAAGGGATTAATTTCTTCCATCTATGCTAAAGCAACGGATTGATTTACTTCCTATGTTTGCACATTTGTTGTTATGGTAATTTGCCTCCATTATATTATTACCATATGTTGGTAATTTAATTGATGACTCACATAGATTTGCACTGGCTATATATTGAGGGGTAGACTTTAGTGTAAACCCATCCTGGCCTGGAGCCAGTGATACCCAATGGTGTCTCTTCTTGTTAAACCTGATTGAGGTTTGGATATGTAAACTCTTATTTTGTAATCTCTTGTAATTCTCTCATGAGGAATAAAATCTCTCTCTGTTGGATTGGACGTACACTATCTCGAGGATAGTGGAACCAGTATAAATATTGTGTCTCTTTGTTTCTCTGCTATAGTTATTTACTATTTAGTTGATGTAATAGAATAATTGCTATCAGATTAGTTTGGTGTTCAATTGGCAAATCTAGATCCTGCTTATTGTTCTTCCGCAAAGGCGCAATTTTCATAACAGGACCGTCATAGCCATGCGGCGCTGCCAAGTGCTAGGGTTCAATCAGATTTTCGCTGGGAAGGGAGGCTTCAAATCACGAGCTACCACCGGCGGTGACAGAGCAGAACAAGGCGAAGGGAGGGGCGGTCGTTGATCGACTTCTGGTGGGCCATAGGGCGGTGCGCTGGTGGAGTTATGAATCGAGAAATGGGTTCGTATATCAGCAGACAACAGGAAATGAACGAGAAGGAAGACGAGATAAGCAACGGCCAAATTTTGATTACGGTTAACAATGTAAATTAATTATTTTAAATAATTATATAAAGTAATTAAGGTTTAATCAGCTATAACTTGTTCAAATTTAATCAGAATTCAGCGAAACGAAGTTCGTTGAGATCGTGTCGACGAACTCTTCAGCATGGAACAAATCCAAACAAATTCAGAAGCATCTGGAATTTTTAATAAAATTAAACATCTGTTTAATTCTATTAAAATGAGTCGTATTAACGTAAAATAAAATTCTACATTTCATAACTGACGGAGTGGAACCCAATGTGAGTTTTCTCACACCTGCAAAAATATTCACATTTTTGTGAAACTAAAATCTGTGATTGATTTGATTTTTTTGTTTGTTGGTTGCTATTTTAAATGGACATCTAATCTAAACTGTTAGAAATTAAATTGACAGTTAGTTTATAATTGAATTAAATTGCTAGTTAAAACCCGACACATATAATCAGTTAATTATTGCAAATTGAACTATTTTGGATGATGATTGTGATGGATGTTTATTTATGGATATATTGAAATGTACTGATGTTGTCTATATTTTTATATCACTGTTATCACCTTGGATTGAAATGATATATATCCATTCCCTGAAATTAAAATTTGAAATTTAAAATAACTGATCACTTGGCCATAGAATAGAGAATTATTATACGGACACTGGATTGGTTAAATCTATAAATTTTAGAATTTGTGATACCTATTTAAATAAGTGATTATGTGTAAAGAAAATAAATTGAAATTATTTAAATTGAATTATTGTTTGGACTTTGAATTTGAAGTTGAAATGTCGAAATTGAATTATATTGAAATGTCGAAATTGAATTATATTAAAATGTTGAGATTGAATTACATTGAAATGTCGAAATTGAATTACATTAAAATGTTGAAATTGAATTACATTGAAATGTCGAAATTGAATTACATTAAAATGTCGAAATTGAATTACATTGAAATGTCAAAATTGAATTACATTAAAAAGTCGAAATTGAATTATATTGAAATGTCGAAATTTAATTATACTGAAATGTCGAGATTGAATTACATTGAAATGTCGAAATTGAATTACATTGAAATGTCGAAATTGAATTACATTGAAATGTCGAAACTGAATTATATTGAAATGTCGAAATTTAATTATATTGAAATGTCGAGATTGAATTACATTGAAAAGTCGAAATTGAATTATATTGAAATGTCGAGATTGAGTTACTTTGAAATGTCGAAATTGAATTACATTAAAATGTCGAAATTGAATTATATTAAAATGTCGAAATTTAATTATATTGAACGGTCGAGATTGAATTACATTGAAAAGTCGAAATCGAATTATATTGAAATGTCGAGATTGAATTACATTGAAATGTCGAAATTGAATTATATTGAAATGTCGAGATTGAATTACATTGAAATGTCGAAATTGAATCATATTGAAATGTTTAAATTGAATTATATAGAAATGTCGAAATAGAATTATATTGAAATGTTGAAATTGAATTATATTTGAAATGTTGAAATTGAATTATTTCAAAGGTTTAAATCTTTATTTAAACTTTGAAATTTAATTCAAATTGAAATGATTTAAAATTGTTATTTGAAATTTGAACTAAAATTGATTATAATTTAAATTAATTCAAAGGTTTAAATCTTTATTTAAACTTTGAAATTTAAATTTGAATTAAATGGTTTAAATAAACATTATGAACTTGAACTTGAACTTGGATTTGATTTGAATCGAATAGATTCAAATAATATTTTGAAATTGGAAGATATCGTTTAAAATGGATTGTTCTCAAATAAATTTGATTTTTGGGAATCGATTTGGACTGGATATTGGAAATCGATTTGGTTTGTTTTGAGATTTGAACTTAGGTTCATATTTATTGAAAATTAAAAGAAACAGTTGATTTGAAATTATTTCTATATAAACAAATTTATATATAAACTATTTTATGAAATTTATTCCTTTGATATATGGAGTGCTTTATATAAATTGTTTTTCAAAAACATATTCTTTATATACATATATGTATAAGTAGTTTATTTTATAAAAAATATATTTTAATATACATAAAACTATTTCCAACACTCAAACTGTTTTGATTTCCAAGCCATTCCAAATCTCCCAAAATTATTTACAATTAATCAGAAAATTATTTAAACCCCAAACTATTTCAAACTTACAAACTATTTTAGAAGTGAAAAGTGTTAACATTTAAATCTGTGATTTAAAAGTAATTATGATCATTTTGATGTTGAAATCAGAAATGAATTCAAAACTATTTTTGAAGTAAATTGAATGATTCGAATGAAATGTGGTTAATTGAAGTTATAACAAATTACTGAATTTGAAATTTATCTCAAAGTGAATATGAATTTTTGTAACACCCCGTATGTTGAAATAACTTATTATAATATAAAGCAGGGCAGAATTAAATTCTAAAATCTTAATCAGGGGAAACGAGCTGTGCTATTGCGTTCGTCTCGGAAAAATACGCAGAATAGAATCCGAAATTTTGTAAATCGGAGTCCGTATGACCCAGTTAAGGCCCAAAGAAGTTTTTAGAAAATTCAAAGTTAAAAACAGATTTAAAATTCAGTTCTAAAACAGGATTGGAGCCAAAAGCGGAGGTGGTGGGAAAGTTCCCGCCTAGCCCCGTGTCGACAGGCATGTCGACAGGGGTGTCGACAGCCCTGTCGACAGGGGTGTCGACACAGGGTGTCGGCCCTGTTGATCTGGGTGCACCAGATCTGGTTTTTGGTTGAGTCTTGGGCTGTGTTCTAGAGATTTCCGAAATCTGATGGTCCTAATCTAATTTAGGGCTAATCCTATGGTCCTAAAACACCTAACTAATCTATATATACACCCTAATACCCTCCCTAATCCTTACTAAAAATAGATCTAAGGCCATTATGCCACCACTTTGAAACTTGAAGGAGCCTCCATTAAAAATTAGAGAAGGGATAGCACTCCAAATCAACTTCTAGCCTCTTAATCTTCTTCATTAGTTTGCTAATTTTGGTTTTGGTGAGCTTCTATCCCCTTAATAATCAATTGTTAAATTGATTAAGATAGGATATGATGATGTATGGCTAGGTTTGTGGATCAATGTGTTTATGCAAGCTTAGTATAGTGTATGTTATGTGTTTTGCAAGTTATATGCTATATGTCATGCAAGTTTAGTGTATGTGTTCATGACATCTTTATGCAAGTTTAATGTTATGTAGTCATGACATCTTTATGCAAGTTTGGTGCTATGTTTCATGATGCTTATGATGCAAAACACTAAGTTGAACATTGATCTATTATGCAACATGCTTATGTAAGTTATGTGAATGCTTATATGCAAGTTTAACATGTTATGCAAGTTATGCATGCTTATGCAAGTTATGTGAATGCTTATGCAAGTTATGTGTATGCTTATATGCAAGTTCAACATGTTATGCAAGTTATGCATGCTTATGCAAGTTATGTGAATGCTTATATGCAAGTTTAACATGTTATGCAAGTTATGTGAATGCTTATATGCAAGTTTAACATGTTATGCAAGTTATGTGAATGTTTATATGCAAGTTCAACATGTTATGCAAGATATGTGTATGATAATATGCAAGTTCATATGCAACATGTTATGCAAGTCATGTGTATGATAATATGCAAGTTTGGGTTAAATGTAGTTGGGTTAATATATGATCATATATGCAAGTTGACATCCTCTTAACCCATGACAAAGTTATATGCTAAGATGTGGTTACACCCATGATATTTGTGATGAATCTTTCCTTTATTATGTCATGAAATGAGAACGATTTACGTGGGGAACGATGGGGTTAAAAATGCATATTAACAAAATAAAATGAATGAACATAATTGGGAATTTACCTATTGAGTTAGGTCTACCCCATGGGAATTTACCTATTGAGTTAGGTCTACCCATGCTATGGAATTGGGAATTTACCTATTCGGTTAGGTCTACCCATATTCTTTAAGTTTGATATTAATTAGGGATAATTAATATGGGGAGTGATTAATTAGGAGTAATTAATCGACTAAGACACGAGGTTGGACCCTTTTGTAGCATAAGACTGCCCGGAACCGACCGGCAAATCCAGCAGCTACAAATGACTGGCCCAATGTGAGAGGTCTTAGGCATAAACTAAATACGTGACAAGTGTAAAGACACGAGGTTAGACCCTGTTATGGTGTAAGGCTGCCCGGAACCGACCGGCAAATCCAGCTGCCATAAAAGACGGTCTAATGTGAGAGGTCTTTACAAGGGTTACGTTCTTAATCAATTAAGAAACACTTAACCAGATAAGCATGTAGTGGGGCATGAGGGGTTAAGTGGGTGCCTTGGGTGGCATGTGGAAATCTAGTGGGTTGCCTTGGGTGGCAATAGAAAATACGATTAGAATACTTAACCAAGTGGAAACATGTAATTAAACATGATAAAGGGTTAAGTGGGATGCACTAGAAAAGAGACAAGCTTAGGTGGGTAGCTTGTGGGGGCCCATTTCAACCAATATCCCAAACGTATCTTAGTGGGCTCGACTCAAGTTTAGTGACGGGACACGCATATTGGGCTTGACTATAAGAGGCCAAAACGGGGTAGCGGTGGCAACGCGAGTCCAATGGGTTTCATATGCGTGTGTGGACCCGGGCTGGTAGATAAGCCGTTGTTGCATCGTGTAGGTATCAGCCGTGCACCGTTGATAGTATTGGGTTGCCACTTTAGGGGAGTGATACACCCCACTGTGGGACCAGCATGGGTATCTACGTTAGGGAGCCGATCGCTTGGGGAGTAGTGGGGTACACCTAGTGGAGATAGGGGCAGACGGCACCTATGTGGTCAGCTAGGAGTACATGAAACTACTAGTTATATCTTTCTTTTAAGTCCTTGGGTGGGATCAATCTTTGAGTAGGAATGACTGGTGTGGTGCAGTTAGTAATTATCCTTGGGTGGGTAGATGCGTCTTTACGGTTATCTTAGTTCACCCTATGTTTGTTGGCTACTTAGTGTAGTCATTATCCCCAAAGGTACCGTACCGAGTTCATATCATACCCTAATTACTTTAATAATTGTATTGTTAAGGTTATAGAGCTCACTCAGGCTTATGTCTGACCCAGTTGTTTTTATCTTTTTCCCAACCCTCAGGTTCTCAGAGTGGGCCCAGCACGAGTGGGCTTTGATCAGGCTGCTTTTATTTCTCTCTTGGAGCTTGGACCCTAGATGTAGAGCTCAGTTTACCCTTTTCTTTTATGGCTATCAGTTCATGTATTGGGATTATGTATTTTTATTTAGCAGGATGGATATTTGTACTTGACTTCTATTATGGTTTTGTGATGTAACCAGACATGTTTTATTTTCCGCTGCAATTGAAATGATGTTTTAAATTTTCAAAGTATTACTTTTATCTGTCTTGCTGTAATTACTCTGTTTTATATTCACTCAAATACTCCATCGATGTTATGGCATTCCCTTAGAGAGTGATCGTAGCGGGCATGGGGTGTTACACGTGGTATCAGAGCAAAGGTTACCGGAACAGATAAAATTTTTAGAAAACTATTTTTCTAAAAACATTTTTGGAAGAGATGTTTTCAAAAACATGTCTTTAAAGAGAAAAGTTTTTGAAAGAAAAGCATAATTCCCAATAGCCATATCTTCATCTTTCGAATTCTCCGTTTTGAATCTTTCCTTTTTCATTTCAGCATGGCTGAGGATCTTAACTTTCCGGAAGGTGTGACGGTACCAGTATGGTATAGGAGATTGATGGAGGCTAGGGCCACCACTGCGGGTCCAGCAAATGGTCCTCCACCAACCGTAGCACCCGATCTTCCTCCTCCCCCTCCTCCTCGCACGGATACTTTTGCTAAGACTTGTAAGGAATTCAAAGCTATGGGAGGAAAACCTTTTCAAGGATCTGAAACTTTTGTGGAGGCTAGAGATTGGCTTAAGGAGGTGGAAGAGTTGATAGATATCTTTGAGATGGAAGAAGGAAAGAAAGTCAAGTTAGCTGCTTGGTTAATGAAGGGAGAGGCCTCATTCTGGTGGGAGGTCACTAATGGAGAATGCCCCGTTGACTCTTGGGCGGATTTTAGGCAAAGATTTGTGGCAAAGTTTCTCTCAAGGGCGGAGGAAAACTTGTATATGGAAAGATTCTTGACTCTAAAGCAAGGAAATCTCTCAGTGAAGGAATATGTCAACAAGTTTAATCAATTGGCAAGGTTTGGCCTAGACATGGTAAATACACCGGAGAAGAAGGCTTTGAGGTTCGTGAAAGGCTTGAATGAACCGATGCATGGGTTGGCTATGACTCATATCCCTATGGGGGCCACCTTCGAGAAGCTAGTTGACATGGCACTCATGCATGAAGAAGAGAAGGGTCCCAATGCTAATAAGGCACCCGAGAAGAAGGGAGATCAAAAGAGACCTCAGCAACAACAGCAAAACAAAGGTGGGAAAGGCAACGGTGGCAAGGGGAAGAAGAAGTGCTTCAATTGTGGGATACCAGGTCACATAAGCAAAGATTGTAGAAAGAAGAAGAAGACTGGCTGCTTCCACTGTGGCGAAGCAGGGCATCTAGTGAAAGACTGTCCTAAGAAAGGGCAAAGGACGGGGTCTACCCCAGGAGGACAGGTGCAAGCTCTTATGGCACCGGGTCAGGCTAGGGGGCAAATACAGGCTCTCGCGGTTCCACCGATTCAGGAAAGAGGTAGAACTATTTCCGTTGAAAGTCTGGTTTTTCTATTTGATCATCCTGTCCGTACATTGTTTGATTCAGGCGCATCGCATTCGTTTATCTCATCATCATTAGTTGAGTCACTGCACTTAGATACCAGTCTGGTAGATGATCCCTTGGTTGTTTCAAACCCAATTGGGGGCTCCATATATCTGTCTATGATATGTTTGGGTTTGAAGATTTCTATACTTAGCATTGAATTTAGATGGGATGCTTTTGTGTTGGGCTTCACGGGCTATGGGTTGATTTTGGGCATGGACTGGTTATCCAGTAATGGTGCCGTTCTTGATTGCGAAAGGAGAGTTGTTAGGCTCATGACCCGCTTGGGTAACACTCTTGAGATCTCTTGTAATCCCATGGATTCTGTTATGCTAAGCTATCTTGAATCGCTTGACGCTTCGGTCGAAAGTTTGCAATCTGTTAGAGTGGTCCGGGAATACTCGGATGTGTTTGAGGAGGTGAAGGGCTTACCCCCGAAGCGGGAGATTGACTTCCGAATATATCTGGTGGATAATGCTAAACCTGTATCTTTACCAGTGCGCCACATGGCTCCTCGTGAGAGGAGGGAACTCCATAAGCAAGTAGGGGAGTTGCTTGAGAAGGGGTTCATAAGACGAAGTATATCGGAGTGGGGTGCTCTAGTAGTTTTTGCTACGAAGGCGGATGGGTCCCTCAGGCTTTGTGTAGACTATAGAGAACTCAACAAGTTCACAAAGAAGAATAGACACCCATTGCCGAGGATTGATGATCTTTTCGATCAGTTGGTTGGCGCTTCAGTATTTTCTCAATTGGACTTAGCCACGGGGTTTCATCAGTTGAGGGTGGCTGAGGATAGCATAGACAAGACTGCCTTTAGGACTCCGGATGGTTTCTATGAGTGGCCGGTGATGCCATTTGGGTTGACGAACGCCCCTGCATACTTTGTGGATTTGATGAGTAGGGTGCTCAGGGAGTTCCTTAATAAATTCGTGGTGGTCTTTGTGGATGATATCTTAGTATTTTCTAAGAGTGAAGAAGAGCATGCCCTACATCTTAGGGAGGTGTTGAAGACTCTTCGAGCACATAGCCTTAAGGCTAAATTCTCTAAATGTCACTTCTAGAGGAAGGAAGTGCGGTTCTTGGGGCACGTGGTCTCCAAGGAAGGGATAACTGTGGATCCCGCGAAGGTAGTATCAATTCAGGATTGGAAGGTTCCGAAGAATGCTACCGAAGTAAGAAGTTTCTTGGGGTTGGCGGGATACTATAGGAAGTTTATCAAAGACTTCGCGAAGATATCAGCCCCATTAACCCGCTTAACGAAGAAGAATCTTGTTTTCACATGGGACGTAGATTGTGATGATGCGTTCCGACGGTTAAAGAGAGCTTTAACCACCGCTCCAGTTTTAGTGTTGCCAGATGGGAGCAAGCCATTTGTTGTCTATACCGATGCTTGTGGGACAGGAATAGGCGCAGTCTTAATGCAAGAGGGAAGGGTAATAGCCTATGGTGGAAGGCAGTTGAGAGTGCGTGAGAAAAATTACCCTACCCATGATTTAGAGTTAGCTGCTATTGTTTTTGCGCTTAAGATTTGGCGCCATTATCTTCTTGGTGAGAGATTCGAATTGTTCACTGACCACAAATCATTGAAGTACTTGTTTTCTCAGAAGGATTTGAATTTGAGACAGCAAAGGTGGATAGAGTTCTTAGCATCCTATGATTTCGAGATAGCGTATACCCCTGGCAAGGGTAACGTGGTGGCGGACGCCTTGAGCAGAAAGAGGTTGTCCTTGAGTCCATTGTTCGTGGAACAACGAAGCTTGGAATTTATCTCGATGTTTGATTTCAGACCTTCCATTGATTATGTACCCGGTTTGCTAGCATCCTTGGAGGTCAGACCTACTCTTCTGGGGCGGATTGGAGAAGCACAGAGGGACGACCCATAGTTGGTTGAGTTGGTGGAGAAGCTCATAGGGGGGGAGTCGTCCAGCCATTTGAGTAGGTACACCCTAGACGATAAGGGGTGCTTGCGTAGAGACGGTAGACTTTGTGTACCACAAGATGAGGGTTTGAGAAAGGCTATTCTTGATGATGCACACCGTTCTAGGATGACCATTCATCCCGGTGGGGACAAAATGTACCAAGACATGAAGAGGGTTTTCTTTTGGGCCGGTATGAAGAAAGATGTGGCCGAATATGTCGCTCGATGCTTGGTCTGCCAACAAGTGAAGGCGGAGCAAAAGAAACCAGGTGGGTTGCTTCACCCATTGGAAGTTCCGCAATGGAAGTGGGATAGCGTCTCGATGGATTTTATTGACGGGTTACCCAGATCAAGAAAGGGTAATACGGGAATTTGGGTTATGGTAGACAGGCTTACTAAAAGCGCCCATTTCATACCTGTGAAGAGCAAGAGGACTGCTCCATGGCTAGCTTCAATATATCTTCGAGAGATAGTTCGATTGCATGGGGTACCCTCTAGCATAGTGAGTGATCGAGATCCTATCTTCACTAGCGAGTTCTGGAGAAGTTTGCAAGAAGCAGTGGGGACTCAATTGTGTCTGAGCACCGCATATCATCCTCAGACGGACGGCCAGACTGAGAGGGTGAATCGTGTCCTAGAAGACCTTTTGAGGCTTTGTATCTTAGATTTTGGAGGTACATGGGAAGAGCATCTTCCATTGGTGGAGTTCGCATATAATAATAGCTTTCAGTCCAGTATTGGTATGGCTCCTTTCGAAGCTCTTTATGGAAGGCCTTGTCGATCACCTGCATGTTGGTGGGAATCTACGGATAAGATCTTGCTTGGGCCTGATATGGTTAGGGAGACTTCTGAGAAGATTGACTTGATTCGAAGAAGGATAAAAGCAGCGCAGGATAGGCAAAAATCTTATGCGGACAAGAGAAGGACGGATCTTGAGTTTGAAGTTGGGGACATGGTCTTTGTCAAAGTGTCTCCGTTACGAAATGTGGTTCGCTTTGGATCTGTTGGGAAGTTAGCACCAAGGTTCGTAGGGCCATTTCCCATTAAGGAAAGGATTGGACGGATGGCATATAGAGTAGAGTTGCCCGACAGGCTTAGTGGGGTACATGATGTATTCCATGTGTCGCATTTGAGGAAGTGCTTACATAAGACGGCAGAGGTGGTAGAGCCGAGCTTGCTTAAAGAAGTGGAAGTAGAGCGTGATGCGACTATTCGACGAGCTCCTACCCGCATCCTTGGGTCAGAGACTAGGAAATTGAGGAATCGAGAGGTTCAACTAGTTAAAGTACAATGGGGAGAAGACGAGAGCAACGCAACTTGGGAGACAGAAGCGAAGATGCGTTCTTTGTACCCTTTTCTTTTTGAGGGTATGTTCTTTAACTTCTCCTTTATCGCTTATCTTACTCATCTTATCTTTAGTATGTCCTCTCGTTAGTACCTTTGACCTTTAGATAGGGTAAACCTATGGTTGAAACATGTGTTTGAGACATGTTATGATTGATGGATGCAAGTGGATGCAAGTGTTTGCTAGTGGTTGCTCGTGGATGCATAAACATACACTTTAGGCACTAGATCGGCTCAGTCACTTCATATTGCATATAAATGTGTGTAGGTAGCTATATTAATGGATGTATAATGGTTGTGTTATCATATGGATGATGCATTTCGGTGAATGATTGTGCACTCATGTAGAGATAGTATGTGTCGATAGGGTTCTTTCGCATACATATTGGATGCATGACACTATCATGGTTTGCATTAAGGAGGTCAACTGTACCAGTAGACCGCCTGATTTTGCATTAGACAGGGAACATATACACACACTTTTTGCATATGTTCATACAACATTAGAAACTTTAAGGACAATGGATGTCAGTGTTTGATGGTTTAGTAGATGGTTGTTTGGTTGGTAGGATACGTTCTTCTTGACTTAGAGATTTCGGGGACGAAATCCTTTAAGTAGGGGAGAATGTAACACCCCGTATGTTGAAATAACTTATTATAATATAAAGCAGGGCAGAATTAAATTCTAAAATCTTAATCAGGGGAAACGAGCTGTGCCATTGCGTTCGTCTCGGAAAAATACGCAGAATAGAGTCCGAAATTTTGTAAATCGGAGTCCGTATGACCCAGTTAAGGCCCAAAGAAGTTTTTAGAAAATTCAAAGTTAAAAACAGATTTAAAATTCAGTTCTAAAACAGGATTGGAGCCAAAAGCGGAGGTGGTGGGAAAGTTCCCGCCTAGCCCCGTGTCGACAGGCATGTCGACAGGGGTGTCGACAGCCCTGTCGACAGGGGTGTCGACACAGGGTGTCGGCCCTGTTGATCTGGGTGCACCAGATCTGGTTTTTGGTTGAGTCTTGGGCTGTGTTCTAGAGATTTCCGAAATCTGATGGTCCTAATCTAATTTAGGGCTAATCCTATGGTCCTAAAACACCTAACTAATCTATATATACACCCTAATACCCCCCTAATCCTTACTAAAAATAGATCTAAGGCCATTATGCCACCACTTTGAAACTTGAAGGAGCCTCCATCAAAATTAGAGAAGGGATAGCATTCCAAATCAACTTCTAGCCTCTTAATCTTCTTCATTAGTTTGCTAATTTTGGTTTTGGTGAGCTTCTATCCCCTTAATAATCAATTGTTAAATTGATTAAGATAGGATATGATGATGTATGGCTAGGTTTGTGGATCAATGTGTTTATGCAAGCTTAGTATAGTGTATGTTATGTGTTTTGCAAGTTATATGCTATATGTCATGCAAGTTTAGTGTATGTGTTCATGACATCTTTATGCAAGTTTAATGTTATGTAGTCATGGCATCTTTATGCAAGTTTGGTGCTATGTTTCATGATGCTTATGATGCAAAACACTAAGTTGAACATTGATCTATTATGCAACATGCTTATGTAAGTTATGTGAATGCTTATATGCAAGTTTAACATGTTATGCAAGTTATGCATGCTTATGCAAGTTATGTGAATGCTTATGCAAGTTATGTGTATGCTTATATGCAAGTTCAACATGTTATGCAAGTTATGCATGCTTATGCAAGTTATGTGAATGCTTATATGCAAGTTTAACATGTTATGCAAGTTATGTGAATGCTTATATGCAAGTTTAACATGTTATGCAAGTTATGTGAATGTTTATATGCAAGTTCAACATGTTATGCAAGATATGTGTATGATAATATGCAAGTTCATATGCAACATGTTATGCAAGTCATGTGTATGATAATATGCAAGTTTGGGTTAAATGTAGTTGGGTTAATATATGCTCATATATGCAAGTTGACATCCTCTTAACCCATGACAAAGTTATATGCTAAGATGTGGTTACACCCATGATATTTGTGATGAATCTTCCCTTTATTATGTCATGAAATGAGAACGATTTACGTGGGGAACGATGGGGTTAAAAATGCATATTAACAAAATAAAATGAATGAACATAAGTGGGAATTTACCTATTGAGTTAGGTCTACCCCATGGGAATTTACCTATTGAGTTAGGTCTACCCATGCTATGGAATTGGGAATTTACCTATTTGGTTAGGTCTACCCATATTCTTTAAGTTTGATATTAATTAGGGATAATTAATATGGGGAGTGATTAATTAGGAGTAATTAATCGACTAAGACACGAGGTTGGACCCTTTTGTAGCATAAGACTGCCCGGAACCGACCGGCAAATCCAGCAGCTACAAATGACCGGCCCAATGTGAGAGGTCTTAGGCATAAACTAAATACGTGACAAGTGTAAAGACACGAGGTTAGACCCTGTTATGGTGTAAGGCTGCCCGGAACCGACCGGCAAATCCAGCTGCCATAAAAGACGATCTAATGTGAGAGGTCTTTACAAGGGTTACGTTCTTAATCAATTAAGAAACACTTAACCAGATAAGCATGTAGTGGGGCATGAGGGGTTAAGTGGGTGCCTTGGGTGGCATGTGGAAATCTAGTGGGTTGCCTTGGGTGGCAATAGAAAATACGATTAGAATACTTAACCAAGTGGAAACATGTAATTAAACATGATAAAGGGTTAAGTGGGATGCACTAGAAAAGAGACAAGCTTAGGTGGGTAGCTTGTGGGGGCCCATTTCAACCAATATCCCAAACGTATCTTAGTGGGCTCGACTCAAGTCGAGTGACGGGACACGCATATTGGGCTTGACTATAAGAGGCCAAAACGGGGTAGCGGTGGCAACGCGAGTCCAACGGGTTTCATATGCGTGTGTGGACCCGGGCTGGTAGATAAGCCGTTGTTGCATCGTGTAGGTATCAGCCGTGCACCGTTGATAGTATTGGGTTGCCACTTTAGGGGAGTGATACACCCCACTGTGGAACCAGCACGGGTATCTACGTTAGGGAGCCGATCGCTTGGGGAGTAGTGGGGTACACCTAGTGGAGATAGGGGCAGACGGTACCTATGTGGTCAGCTAGGAGTACATGAAACTACTAGTTATATCTTTCTTTTAAGTCCTTGGGTGGGATCAATCTTTGAGTAGGAATGACTGGTGTGGTGCAGTTAGTAATTATCCTTGGGTGGGTAGATGCGTCTTTACGGTTATCTTAGTTCACCCTATGTTTGTTGGCTACTTAGTGTAGTCATTATCCCCAAAGGTACCGTACCGAGTTCATATCATACCCTAATTACTTTAATAATTGTATTGTTAAGGTTATTGGGCTCACTCAGGCTTATGTCTGACCCAGTTGTTTTTATCTTTTTCCCAACCCTCAGGTTCTCAGAGTGGGCCCAGCACGAGTGGGCTTTGATCAGGCTGCTTTTATTTCTCTCTTGGAGCTTGGACCCTGGATGTAGAGCTCAGTTTACCCTTTTCTTTTATGGCTATCAGTTCATGTATTGGGATTATGTATTTTTATTTAGCAGGATGGATATTTGTACTTGACTTCTATTATGGTTTTGTGATGTAACCAGACATGTTTTATTTTCCGCTGCAATTGAAATGATGTTTTAAATCTTCAAAGTATTACTTATATCTGTCTTGCTGTAATTACTCTGTTCTATATTCACTCAAATACTCCACCGATGTTATGGCATTCCCTTAGAGAGTGATCGTAGCGGGCGTGGGGTGTTACAATTTTGAAAGTAAATATTATTGTGATTAAAATAATATGATATTTTAAAGTGAAATTTGTTTAGTTGAATATGATATTTTGATATCATAACGATTCACTTTTGAAATATAAAAGTACTAATCGGTGTGTAACATGACGTTTTGTTGTTAAAGAGACCGGGGCCTCTTATTGACATATTATCTGTCAATGTTGGAACCACTTTAACAACTGTGTATGCGGTGGAGTTCCATAAATGAAGTAGGATGAATTTGGAGGCGATTACTGGATTTGAAGAAGGTGAACGATAATGGATGACCCCGACACTTGTGTCGATTTGAAATGACTAAAATAGGAGTCGTGCCAGACCAAATGAGGCTTGACTACCTCTTAGTGGACATCTGCTCTTCGATTTTCCTGGGCCTTGGGTCTATATTATTATTATTATTCAGTTATTGTTGTTTTGTTGGTGCGCACCCCTGATGGGATGTATTTCCCTTTGATTCAATGTAGGGCGGATGTCTACGGTGGGCCATTAGGGGTAACCGCCAGTCTGGATCAGGCAAACTGGTAGCATATTATCTTGGGTATTGCCTAATGTGCCTTGTCATATGTTTATCCTTATGCGAGACAACTACGATTTTGATATTGGCATAGGTCTATAGGGGACTCACTGGCTACCGACGTTCTACTGGTTGTGTCATAGGACCTGCATAGACCATGTGCTTGTAAACTGTGTAAGGGTAATCAATGTAACCCCGCTTACACTATTTTTCTGAAAAGTATTTGTGAATAGACACTATTATAATAGCGAAATTATATTATATAGTATCTAGTTTGATGGATCCTTAAGAGATGGAAATTCCCGTAACATCTCTTGAGTTATGTGTGTGCATGTTCATATGATGTCGATTTGACTTAGATGAGAATATTTTTGCCTGATCCGAGCTTGTTTTATTTTCATGCTACTACGCTCGGGTCAGACTTGAGCATTCTAGTTTCAAAGGTTATCTTCTGAAGGATGAAGACGAAGACGGTATACTACTATTACTATTGTATTCCACTACTATTCTGTTGCATTACTCTGTATTATCAGTTGGGTATATAAATCGTATAACTCTGATGATAATGTATAACTCTGATAAATGTTGTAAAATGATCAAATGTTTATTTTAAACAGCTTCATGAACTGTTATCTGATTATTATATTTTGTTCATTCCATTGCGAAATTCTGTGCTTGTTTTTCTTCTTTCTTTCTAATTCTAAATTAATCCCCTTGATTATCTATATTTTTGACTATAACAGTTAAAGATGTGGATCATCATTTAACAATCTGTAAATACGTACAGTTTTGAGTTAGACATGTGTGGATTATTGTCGATTCAAAAGGTACCAGTTTCCGGGTCGTTACAGAAAACGTCATGTTAAAATAAAAATGTCATTTAGTTAGAAAATGTCACGTGAAATAAAAATGTCATTTAGTTAGAAAATGTCATGTGAAATAGAAATGTCATCTTGTTAGAAAATGTTATGCTAAAATGGAAATGCCATTTAGTTAAAATATATGTTTCGTTAGACAAAATATCACCTTTATCATGTTAGACAAGAAATAAAATAATTACTTGTTAAAATATATGTTTTGTTAAAATTAAATTATAAATATTTATTTATAATTTAAACAGTAAAATTTGTTAAATAGAAAATAATTCAAACCGAATTATAATTGGTTAAATTTATTAATCAATGATGTATTTAAATAAACAGTTGTTTGTCTGGAAACCCCACACGGGTATTGGGATGATATTTGACATACACTAGTCCCAATATTTAGTTATATGTCAATCGATGGATTGACAATCTATGATGAGCGTTATATATCTATTTTAATGCTCACACAATTGTAAAACTTCACTCTGGATGTAAATGGACTGTTGAATGATTATTTATCATTATTGTTAAATACATGCGATGTATGAAATCAATATAACTAAAATTATATGGTAATTGATTGAGTCACATTTCGATTCAGAATATTTTAAAATGAAGAATATTCAAAAATAAAGAATATTTTAAAATCAAGAGTATTTTAAATTAAATTTAGTGAAGAATAAAATTATTATTTTTATGTCCATTTTTGGATGGACACAAAAATATGAAGTCGGGTTAAGTACAGAAACGCCATTTTTAACCCGAACGGGTTTGTCGATTGATTTTATTCATTTTATAATGAATATCGAAAAGTAGTGATTTCAAAATATAATATTTTGGAAATATTATCATCTTAATATGACAAAGATATATAATATTCAATTTTGATTTAAAATTGAAAATGGAGTTGAAATCGTTTTAAAACGAATTTATAAATATTTTATAAAATACGATTCAAATGGAAATCGATGATATATATAATATATATAATATATTATATATATTTAATGGCCTGAATAGAACGCGCCGCGTAGCGACCGTTCGCGATTATCGACCATT
Organism: Allium sativum; assembly: GCA_030737875.1. NCBI lineage: Eukaryota > Viridiplantae > Streptophyta > Magnoliopsida > Asparagales > Amaryllidaceae > Allium > Allium sativum. The sequence goes on from CM060916.1 coordinate 1,009,116,033, forward strand.
AACTTCAAATTGATGTGATGGGAGATCCGACCGTCGGATTCTCCTAAAACCAGAACCGTTCGGTTCGTATCGAAAAGATTTTTCCAATGAATATAAGAATTTAGAAATCTAACGGTTAGATTTGGAATTATGTCCAAATCAAATTTGAAAAAGGTCGTTACGGATGCACTTTGGTGGTCGTTATTGGAAACCGACTGTACGAGCCTTAATAAAATTATTAAAAATATGGAAAAATTATGTAAAATCATAATTAATAATTTGGAAAGATTTTGGATGAAAATTTTCATATTTGAAAAGATAAAAATATATTTTTATCGAAATGAACTAGTTATTAACTAGAATAAATCTTTAAATTAAGATTTAATGAAGTTTTCCAATTATTTAATATTAAATTGGAATTAAATAAAATAAATTGGATATTTGGGTTTGTCGTGAATGGTGTCTTCATTAACACTATTCTTAAACCCGATCGAGAAAAGAATAAATCTGTTAATTAAGATTATTAGAGTTTTCCATTTATATTTAGTAATTGGAAAAAAATGAAATGTGAATTGGGTTTATTGTGAACTGTGTTTTAAACGACATTTGTTCTTTAACCCAATTAACAGTGATGATATGATTTGGAATTTTCAAATCTTTTTATTTAGATTTAATGAAAATTTTCCAAATTAAACTTTTCCAATTTAATATATTAAATTGGAATTGAATGGAATTCGATTTGGTAATCATCGAGATGAGCTTCAGTCGTATCAGAGCCAATACCCAGCCAGAATTGTGGCACTTGTGTGGACCACAACGCCTGGGTGAGGTGTTTGTGAGCCAACGGGGACGTTGGGCTCTGTAGGGGGGAGATTGTAACACCCCTACTTCTAGTGAAATATAAGTCCCACATCGTGGAAGCCCGTGTGAAGTGTGGACTTATATAGTTGAGCCCATCTCCTACTAACGTCGAGACCTTTTGAGGAACAAAACCCCACACATATACTGTGGCAAAGTTGGGGACAATATCTTGCGCGAACGGAGGTGCGGGCTGTTATACATGAGGTGGCAGCCTGATATAAATTTTAGTCTCAAACGCTGCTTTAAACTAATAAGTAAGAAAAGAAAAATCAAACAATGGATCAACATTCAACTCGGCGGCTGCTTTGTCCTAGGGATAAAAGGGAAAATTAGTCTTACTCATCAGCTGAGGTAAAGAAGCCAATACTATCTTCAAGTATCGCTGACAATAATTGAATACTTTTGCATTATTATTATCTAATTAAAGATATTACGTGATTTATTCATGAATTACCCTAGCTCCATTATCTAACAAACACAATTACCTACAAAAATTAAGCAAACTTAGTAAGTAAGAAAAATTACCAGTGATAGGCGAGAAATGGAGTTGGGAGCCGAGAAACGGAGGTGGGAGGTGAGTGACGCGAAATAGAGATGGGCGGCAAGCAGATAAGGTTAGGGTTTAAGTTTTCCTATAGCACAAGAAAGTCGATTTACTGTATGGCGACGAAGAGGAAGAAGCTGCACAATTTTGCTTTGGCAACTAGGTTTCGCGAATGGAAACGGGAGAGAAATAGGGTTTAGGATTTGGAAAAGTCACGGCCAAGTTTACTTTTTAATATAAAATTAGCGATCAAAGAAATAAAAAGAGGGAAATTGAATAAGGAGTTGTTTCACAATTAGGGTGTTTCCGACGAATGGTAACAGGGTATTTGAGCACGGCACTGTTGTGAACGGGGAATGCGTTTTTTTACTACGAACGGGGTATCTAAGCGTAATATTTAAGAGGGGTATTTAAGCAGGGAAAATTTAAAATACAGATACAAATACAAATATAGTTATAGATACAGATACAAATATAATTACAGATACAAATACAATTTAGCGCAGCCCTGCAGCAACCAACTGATCTCTTATGGTATCTTGAAATACTGACATTTCTTGTTATCCATTTCGCTATACGCGTTCAGTGGCTCTATTCGTTGCATTTCTCAGAGCATAATATTTCTCCAAATACTGATCAAGGATAAGTTCAGGGTCATCGTCAAAAGCCATAAAATCTGGATCATCACTATGCGTATGAAGTTGTGTAATTGTAGCTATGACAACTTTGACTTGAGTTTGAAATGCATATGTAGGCATACTCTTCAAAGTGCCAAATTTTTGTTTCCAAATGCCAAAAGTTCTTTCGATGGGCATCCATAAACTCGAATGATATAAATTAAACACTTCATTGGTCGTTTTGGTTGATTTACAATTTCATGAAAATGCGGAATATGATACCTCATATTTCGATGTGGTGGTAAATATTCAGTCTGAAGTGGATAGCCGAAATCGACCAAATAATACTGCCCAGCTGGAGGTTTAGGAAAGTTGAAGTTTCTATCAGTTGTAACCGAATTAAAAAATTCAACTATCATGTGCAGTCCCTTCCCAGCCAGCCATAACATAAGTAAACTGTATATCGAAAGAGCATACCGCTAATATATTTTGCGTTGCAAAACCTTTTCTTCCGATATATGGGATAGTTTGATCAACAGGTAAGTGTGCAGATACGTGTGTACCATTTGTAGCACCAATACATTTTTTAAATATGGATAATACCGGGTTGAACTGCTGAAGTGATGTGGAACAATATTAAATTGTGGGTCGTTTGGCTTTATTATATTAACAATGAGTAACTGAAAAGCTTTTAGAACAACATGAGAGGCAAATAGAAATTTTACTACCTACTCGTTGAAATCTTTCGCTAAGTTGTCTATTTGAAAGCCTAGAAGTCATTATGTAAACAAAAATACCAACCATTTCGGTGACACAAATTTCTGCCGTTGAAGGGAGGTCATTATGTTGTAGTTTCTCACATACGAGAAGAAGCAAAGTCTTTTCATCCAAAAATTATTTTGACAACGTTGTTGATGCTCATTCAAATTGTCGTTGATCCAAGATAAACCAATAAACTCTGAAGTATTAATCCGGGTCATATGATTTCTCCTTGCATTTTGATACAATGATATCCCATAGAGATCAAACAAATCGTCGTAATCAAAGGATGAATCGGAGGCAGACATTATTTCGAAGAACAGAAGAAGGTAATAAAGGATGAGAATCAGAGATGTGGTATAAAAAGAGGGTGAAAAGAGCCGTTGGAGGGGAATGGAGGAAAACGAACTGTTGGCGTCGGACGCCAACACCACCGTAACGTGCCTACAATCGTCTGCGAACGAGGCCTTATATTATAACTGCTGCAGAAAAGACTTCTGAAATAAAATAGTTGTTACAAAATACATTTTACAACTGTTAATTTGTGTTGGTTGTAAATGAAAAGTTGTAATATCGTTATTTTGTTGTAATCAATATTTTAAAGTTTAAAATTTTTGGTTATTTCGTGTCACACAATAATTGGTTTTATAAACTTTATGATTTATTTCAAATTTATTACAGGTGATTTCAATTTTTTTAATTTTTTGAAATATAAAAAATAACTATCAACTATAATTATAAAATATAAGGATTAATTGTAATTATTAAATAATTGTAATTATTAAATACAATTATTTAAAATTAATTATTGAATACTAGATATCATTTCATAAGCATAATATTTTATCATTAATTATTAATTAATTATTATAATAAACCGATATTTTCATTATTTAGGGAAATAATTATAAAAGAACAATTTAAAATTTTGGGATTTAGCGTAAAACATACTAGCATACTGACTGAAATTTGTGATGAAAGCAGATGACTTAATTAAGAATTTAGTAATTACACTGGTTATAAGCGAAGATTATTTTGCTAATTCTAAATAAGCAATTATTTTAAGTTATTTATTATAACACGTAAATTATTATTCATTATTCATTATACATCATTAATTAGAACAAACTAATTATTAATTATTGAACATGTTAATAATTATTAAAAAATAATACTAAAGTATATCTTAGAAAAATAATATAAACATCTCTTGCAAATCTGTTGGAATTCTGCTGCAAAATAGCTTCAATAAATATTCGTCGTTATTTTGCCTGGATTTGCAGCGGAAAATAGCAGCAGAATTTTTCTGTCGGTAATTTGACGCAATTTGCAACGGCTTAGTGAGGGATGACACTATACGACGGTAATAAATAAAAGAAAAAAATTCAAAAAACAAAAAACTATCTGTGACGGCAAGGAATTTCGCTCGGTCCGAACCAGTCGCTAAACCGATCCAGGCCGTTCGAAACGCCCTATCGTTGGAGAACAAGACAAAACAGAACTCATACAGAAGAACATTTCATTGTATATTACAACAATGCATCAGATTACAAGAATATACAGAGTATAAATAAATATTACACAGAAATACCAGAGATTTAAATTACATTTAAATACATAGCAGCGGAAAAATAATACAATACACAACTAGAAGAGATATACGGATACAAAGCTTTCCGGATATCGTTCCAGCTGTAAACCAGGATCCTGTGAATATAAATCTGCAAAACCAAAACTACTAGCTGCCCGTGTCAAAATAAGGGCACCCAGAGTTTAGGTTAAAACAATAAACTCCAGGTCAGTCATGTGACTGGTGTGAGAACTAAAACAGTTAATCTTTATTTTAAATCATTAGGTAAATCAAGGGACCACGCCGTATAACACGGAACGGGTTTCCTCCCAAGAATACCAGTGCATAAAACAAATAGCGCAATGCTAAATAAAGAAAAATGAAGCTGTTATAAGACCCAGGTCCTATCACACAATGCAACGCAAGCCGGGGGATAGGGTTTTTACCTTATAATAGCCAAAGAATGCTTGATACGGTTAAAACAAATCGTTTGATACTATTATAAGTGCATAGTGTATAAAACAACTTCAAATCATAAGTATCAATCATAGGCGACATGAGCGTCCCATGCCACTATGTCGCCATGTAAAGGTTTACAAATAAAACCGCAAAGTCACGTATTTGGAAATTGGATTTCCATCTATGAACCGAGGCAAAAGATAGTCCTCAACCGATTCGAGACGCTCTAGCCCGTGTCTCAGGCAAGTACTCAGTCAAGCCTTGGATCCTCAGGGCCAGTCCACCGATGTGGATTAAACTTAAACCCTGAACATGCGCTTCCCCGCCCTATGGGGCGTAGGTGAGCCAACTAAATGACTCCATCGGACCCGGATCGTCCGATCAAACCGAGGCGCCTCGCAACAGCAACAACCACATAAGTCAAACTCGTCAGGGCGTGTAAAACCACTGACGCCACTTCTAGCTAGAAAGAAACGCATGCCCTCCCTGACGTCCTCTCCCGTTTTTGGTTCATACCGGGTGTGAAACACGCGAAGGAAACGTTACACAAAGCTACGCCACAAAGGCCGTGCTTCGATCATCACCACAAGACTTTGCTTTTCAACAGAAGCCTCGATCAATTGCCACTTAGGCATGCCACACAGGCAATTCACTCCCTGCGTTTGATATCCATCAATATATAACCCCTGAGCTCGTACGTCTCAGAGAAGGGCGTTAAGCAAGAGAATAAATTCTCCGCCGCCAAACAGATATATATTTAATAGAGATCAACCACACAGACTAAAATCCAATGTCAGACACACAGTCCATTTACAAGTCCGTTCTGGGTCTGAACGAAACCGGAGGCACCTAGTACCCCGCATATCCATCGATCTCCAAGTACGTCTGGACGATCACCAACTGTTTCCATCTTCTTGGGTGTACAGCCCAATCAAGATCATCAGTAATTACCCAAACGACGTGAAAACCTCCGGTCTTCGACCATCGTCTTCATCTTCGACTTATCGTCGTATCAGTTATTCAGAATGGGATAAACCCGGTCTTTCCGAATAACTCGCGTATATATTATAAAAGTGTTACACAAACACAACATACGCCTCATTCCAATTCATCAGTCACTAACCGTAAATTAATCAAGAGAATAATTTCCCAAATATTAACCCCGAAGGCCGAAACCAACATCAGATCAATATCCAGAAAACCATTCTGCTTGGCCAACCGACAGTTAGTTTCTAAATCTCACATTCATAGGGAAATGTTCCCATTAATTTTATCCAAGATAAATTCTTTGAATTTATTCTTTAATCTATTTTTGAATATCAATTCAAACTAGTCGGGATTAGAGAACCTTACCGAAGTAATCATTTATTTTAATTTCCCAATCCCAACCTATTCATCCCATGAAGTAAAACTGGTTATACTTCATATCTAACACCACGGTGTTATCGGTAAATTCAATTACCCTTTCACGTTCAAATCTAATTAAAGATTTAACTATTGCCTGGAGTAAAACTGCTGATACTCCATTTCGATTATTTCAATCTAATTAAAGATTCATTAAAACTCCACTTAGTTTTAATCTGTGACTGGGTTAAAGAATCAGTGTCATTTAAAACACGGTTCACGGTAAACCCAAAATCACATCACATTTCAATCAGTCCCTAATTGTAAATTAGCAAGTGAGCAATTCCCTAAGTATTGATCCCGAAGGCCGAAACCAACATCAGATCAATACCTCGGAAACTATTCAACTTAACTAATCTCCAGTTAGTTTCTGATTTTCTTAACTCCTTTAGGTCTAAGAACTGTATTATTGAAGATACCGTTCACGACAACCCAAAATCACATTTCATTAATGATCGGGTTAAAGAACGAGTGTTATTTAAAACACTGTTCACGATAAACCCAAAAATCAATATCGATTCAATTCCAATTAAATATTATTTAATTGGTACACTTCATTAAATCTAAATAAAAAGATTTAATCTTTTCTCAACTGGGTTCAAGAACAGTGTTAGTGAAGACACCATTCACGACAAACCCAAATCACATTTGATATTAAATACAAGGCTCTGAATAGAAAATATCCCGGCTTATATTCAATATCAAATTCTACGATTAACAAATGTCGTATTGGAAATAACGATATAAATATATATCTTTCAAATTTCCATAACAACATCTGTATAATCACGAATTCCAACATCGAAATATTCCGAAGACAATTTCGATTCAAATCCACTCCAATGCAATCATTGGAAATTTTGGTTATTTTTAAAACCCTTTTTCAAATTCAATTTATTTATTTAAAAATAAATAGAATTATATTTCTAGTTCAAAACTAGTTCATTTCGATAAAAATCTATTTTTATCTTTTCAAATATGGAGTTTTTCATCCCAAATCTTCACAAATCATTTCTTATGATTTTACACAAATTATTACTATTTTTAATAATTTTATCAAGGCCCGTACAGTCGATTTCCATCAATGGCCATCGAACTGCACTTACAGCGACCTTTTTCAAATTTGATTTGGACATAATTCCAAATCCAACCGTTAGATTTCGAATTTCTAAAATTCATTAGAAAGCTCTTTTCGATACGAACCCAATGGTTCCGGTTTTAGGAGAATCCGACGGTCGGATCTCCCGTAATGTCCGTTTGAAATATATGGTCGAAATTCCTGAACTGCCGCGGCGCGGCGCGTTCTATTCAGGCCATTATATTATATATATAATATATATAATATATATTTCGTCGATTTCTATTTAAAACGAATTATATAAATAGTTTTAAATTCGTTTCAAAAGCAATTTCAACTTCCTTTTCAATTCAAATCAAAATTGAATTCTTCTTTATAAATTCGTTTTAAAATTCATTTCTATTCAATTCAAATTTCAATTCAATTTGAATTCATTTCAATTCGCTTTCAATTCAATTTGAATTCGTTTTCAATTCAATTCATTTCGAAATCGTTTAAAATCGATATAAATATCGTTCACGTCAAAATGGCGTCAATCTAATCAACACGGCTCATAAATTTCTATTTTCAAATATTCTATTTCAAATATTTCTTTTTCAAAATAGTTTTTATTATCAAAATATTTCGTTCAACACATGACCAATCTCAATGGATGAAACTGTCAACACATGAACCTTTTTTTTTATATTGATAAAGATGTAAATTTTATTACTAAAATATTTCGTTCAACACATGACCAATCTCAATGGATGAGTACTGTCAACACATGAACTTTTATTTTATAATATTCTTTATTTTTCAAATTGGAATGAGGCCCAATCAATCACCATATAAAGTTAATTATATGGATTTTCATACAACACATGTATATAATAGCATTGAAAAATAATCAACCATCAACCAAAGTGCACTACACTGTATAAGCATCAAATATAGATATCTAGCGCTTATAACAGCCTGTCAATCGATCGATCGACATATTTAATCAATCAGGATGAGTGAACTTCAAATTTCATCCTAACACCCGTGTGGGGTTTCAAACAATCAAACACATATTTTATTTGTGCAGTTGGGCGATGTGTGAAATTTATCGACCCAATCAATGTCCTTCAAATAGGTGTACATAAACAAACCGTCTGGTTTGTAAATGAATATGTATTTATTCACATTCACGTTAAAAATTATATTTTTAACGATAAAACATTTTATTCCAACATATGAATTTCTATTCAGTTCATTCTTTAAATAAAATGATATTTTTATTTTTCTAACATATTTTAGAAAATTTCGGCGGCATAACGGCACGATACTAGAAACGGGACAAGGCCTAGCCTTATCCCCGGTCTAGTGAAGGCCCACGCCATTCACATATCAATCAAACCATTTATTATGCAAACCACAAAATTTGGAGTAAGAGTCTAACCTAGCCTTACTCCTTCGCCTTATAACGGCGCACGTCTAATCCTAACCAATTTATCGATTCGATTTTTCACACCACAAACCACATTCAAACCAATATCGCAATCAATCACCAAACAGTCAAACAAACAAGTCCATGGTCTGTGGACGATTGTGTCGGGTGCTACTAAGCACCGTCTGCATCCTAGTATATATATAACTAGAAAAGAAATTGAAAGGTGAGAAATTCTCACATATAGCTATCCTAGCTCCACGGCTCTTCTTTTGCAGAAACTTCGTCGTTCTCGCCTTTTTGTCATCTTCGTTGCCCGTAGCCACTACATATGTAAAAATCGAATTTTTACTTTGCTATTCAATATATAAAAATCGAATTTTTAATTCGAAGTTCAATATATAAAAATCATATTTTTAATTCGAAGTTTAACATATAAAAATCACATTTTTATCTCGAAGTTTAACATATAAAAATCACATTTTTATCTCGAAGTTTAACATATAAAAATCACATTTTTATTCCGAAGTTCAACATATAAAAATCACATTTTTAACTCGAAGTTTAACATATAAAAATCACATTTTTAACTCGAAGTTTAACATATAAAAATCACATTTTTATTCCGAAGTTCAACATATAAAAATCATATTTTTATGCCGAAGTTCAATATAGAAAAATCATATTTTTATGCCGAAGTTCAATATATAAAAATCATATCTTTTTAAGCAAATAAAAATTTAACCTTTTTATAATTAAAAATCCTATTTTTCCGCATATAAAAAACCATGATTTCACTGTATAAAAAGTCAAACTTTGCATACTATTTAAACTATTGTATCTTTACCTATGCAAAATCGTATCTTTCCACTCTCTTTATATATATATATATAAATCTAATTTTTATATATTTAAAAATCAGATTATAAATTCTATGTGTATATATATATAATTGATTTAAAATTAATGTATTTTAATTAAATCAACCTAATTATTTAAAATAAATTCAAATAGGAACATACCAGCGGACTTTGGGGTGGGAATGATGGTGTCGGCCTCAGCAGGGAGCGGAGGAGTTGCGTCGGAGGTCGTAAGGAGGGCGCTGGGAAGCTGGGCGTGGTTTTGGGGGTACGGGCTTTTCAGCAGCGGAGGGATGAAGAGGAGGACGGGGCTGAGGGAGGTCGCGGCGGCAAAAGGTGGGGCGGAAGGGTTTTCGCGGTGCCTGGCGCCTGGGGGGGGGGGGGGGGTTCTCCGATTCGACGAGGAGGAGGGGCTTGTCGAAGATCGGCGGCGCCTGGGGGGGGGGGGGGGGTTTCTCCGATTCGATCGGTTGCCCTTTTTTTTTTCTGTTTAAAACGAGAGAGAGAGGGATAGGGTAAAGGAGAGAGAATATATATTATAATTTATTTATTTATTTATTTTATAAAAAGTTGACTTTCACAAACGACCTCTAAACGAGGTCCACCGCCTGTCGTCCATAGCGTTTTACCCCCATTCCGAACACAATGGGATATGTATCGTAGGCTGATTCGGCTGTTACAATCAGTTTCCGTTAAATTTACATTTAAATCACTTTATTGAATTTTAAACGTACATTTCAAATTACCGGGGGCCCATACTAACTAGAAAAATTCCAGAAAAATATTTTCTAGCTTCGTATTGACGATACGGTCCTAACAAAACTAGTTTCGTCGAATTCTGAGACCGTTAGAAAAATGGCCAATTTCCAGTCGATTAAAATCAACTGAAACTGGTCAAACGCGTTTTCCTTTGCCACACTCACATATTGATTCGAAAAATTATGAAATTTGAAACCTAGCAATAATTTAACACTGCGGATCCAACAAAACTGGTTTCGTTGAAATCCGAGGTCATTTGCAAAAGGTCCATTTTTAAGGGCCTGAATTCCATAGCGACTATTCAGAATTTTCAACTGGACATATCTTTTGATTCCCACTATGAAATCTTGATTTTTCTGATTCGTTGGAAAGATATCATCAATTAGATTCCATTATTTTTGGTTTCACTAAAATCCGGATTGTTTTGCACCCGGTACATTCAATTGAAGTTTGAAATCGAATTATCGAACTACCGCGCCATTTTCAATTCTATTTATAATTATATATAAATATTTATATTCTAACAACGACGCGTATAATATATACGTTCGAATTATATTCAAAATAAATTTCCGTCGATATTATTTAAAATAATTCATTTTAAATAATCAAAATTCGCTAAAATTGCCAAAATAAAAATTTTAAACTGGCCCAGATTTTTGGGTTGTTACAATCTCCCCCACTTAAAACTTTTCGTCCCCGAAAAGGAACAAAGTCGAAAGTTGTTTAACAATTCAACTCAACTTCCATTGTTTTGATTACGGCTTAAGTTCTTCAACTTTTCAGTTTCTAAGGACTTTTCAAAAATTTCAAAAATTTGGCTAACACCCTAAATTTTCGAAAAATTTCGCCATAACCTCCCCTGCACCGGGAGCATAGGGGAATTTCAAATAGCTTCCCCGGTCCTTCAGATCTCAAAAAGAAAAAGAAAATGCCAAGCGGCTAGCCAATAGGCTCACAAAATCATCATCACCCAAACAAAACAGGAAATTATGTAGTAAACATGTACCTATTTGTCGGGCAAACAAATTTTATTCTCTGCTCTAGCCTCCTTGCTATGACCTGTTCAATGTAAGTACAAGTATATGCAAGCAAATGCGACCAAATTTCAACACAATTCAATATTTGATCAAATTAGGCATAATGGTTCAAAATTATCAAACAATTAAACAAACAACACAAACATCAATCAATTAGTGACTTTAACGTTTCAAATTGATAATTTTGATACATATACAAAAATCATGTTTTTGATGCCAATTCACAACAATGTATTCTAACTATATAAGTTTTGGTTCTCACACCAGTCTGATGGAAATATATAGAAAATCACACCTTCGAAACTCGAACATAAATGTTGATGATGCGATCGCTATAATCAATATCATCTCCGGGCGACTAGAGTGCGATGCTATATCTATTCAATATATTAAAACTTTGAATATACGTTTGCAAGGCGTATATGCAAATTCTTTATATACTGAATTGTCCAAAATCAATATAAATAAATAATCAAATACGAATAATTGATTTAAATTTTCAAAACAAAATTGTTTTCATTTGAAAAATATACTCTTCACACTCGTTCTAGGATACTACTGATCCCATCTCTAACGAGTCATTCTAATTGGATATTACTAATCCAATATCTGATGAATTCTTTCGTATGTTTCTAATGTGTCTTGTTCTCTAGCTTTGTAAACCAAAGCTCTGATACCAACTGTGACGGCAAGGAATTTCGCTCGGTCCGAACCAGTCGCTAAACCGATCCAGGCCGTTCGAAACGCCCTATCGTTGGAGAACAAGACAAAACAGAACTCATACAGAAGAACATTTCATTGTATATTACAACAATGCATCAGATTACAAGAATATACAGAGTATAAATAAATATTACACAGAAATACCAGAGATTTAAATTACATTTAAATACATAGCAGCGGAAAAATAATACAATACACAACTAGAAGAGATATACGGATACAAAGCTTTCCGGATATCGTTCCAGCTGTAAACCAGGATCCTGTGAATATAAATCTGCAAAACCAAAACTACTAGCTGCCCGTGTCAAAATAAGGGCACCCAGAGTTTAGGTTAAAACAATAAACTCCAGGTCAGTCATGTGACTGGTGTGAGAACTAAAACAGTTAATCTTTATTTTAAATCATTAGGTAAATCAAGGGACCACGCCGTATAACACGGAACGGGTTTCCTCCCAAGAATACCAGTGCATAAAACAAACAGCGCAATGCTAAATAAAGAAAAATGAAGCTGTTATAAGACCCAGGTCCTATCACATAATGCAACGCAAGCCGGGGGGATAGGGTTTTTACCTTATAATAGCCAAAGAATGCTTGATACGGTTAAAACAAATCGTTTGATACTATTATAAGTGCATAGTGTATAAAATAACTTCAAATCATAAGTATCAATCATAGGCGACATGAGCGTCCCATGCCACTATGTCGCCATGTATAGGTTTACAAATAAAACCGCAAAGTCACGTATTTGGAAATTGGATTTCCATCTATGAACCGAGGCAAAAGATAGTCCTCAACCGATTCGAGACGCTCTAGCCCGTGTCTCAGGCAAGTACTCAGTCAAGCCTTGGATCCTCAGGGCCAGTCCACCGATGTGGATTAAACTTAAACCCTGAACATGCGCTTCCCCGCCCTATGGGGCGTAGGTGAGCCAACTAAATGACTCCATCGGACCCGGATCGTCCGATCAAACCGAGGCGCCTCGCAACAGCAACAACCACATAAGTCAAACTCGTCAGGGCGTGTAAAACCACTGACGCCACTTCTAGCTAGAAAGAAACGCATGCCCTCCCTGACGTCCTCTCCCGTTTTTGGTTCATACCGGGTGTGAAACACGCGAAGGAAACGTTACACAAAGCTACGCCACAAAGGCCGTGCTTCGATCATCACCACAAGACTTTGCTTTTCAACAGAAGCCTCGATCAATTGCCACTTAGGCATGCCACACAGGCAATTCACTCCCTGCGTTTGATATCCATCAATATATAACCCCTGAGCTCGTACGTCTCAGAGAAGGGCGTTAAGCAAGAGAATAAATTCTCCGCCGCCAAACAGATATATATTTAATAGAGATCAACCACACAGACTAAAATCCAATGTTAGACACACAGTCCATTTACAAGTCCGTTCTGGGTCTGAACGAAACCGGAGGCACCTAGTACCCCGCATATCCATCGATCTCCAAGTACGTCTGGACGATCACCAACTGTTTCCATCTTCTTGGGTGTACAGCCCAATCAAGATCATCAGTAATTACCCAAACGACGTGAAAACCTCCGGTCTTCGACCATCGTCTTCATCTTCGACTTATCGTCGTATCAGTTATTCAGAATGGGATAAACCCGGTCTTTCCGAATAACTCGCGTATATATTATAAAAGTGTTACACAAACACAACATACGCCTCATTCCAATTCATCAGTCACTAACCGTAAATTAATCAAGAGAATAATTTCCCAAATATTAACCCCGAAGGCCGAAACCAACATCAGATCAATATCCAGAAAACCATTCTGCTTGGCCAACCGACAGTTAGTTTCTAAATCTCACATTCATAGGGAAATGTTCCCATTAATTTTATCCAAGATAAATTCTTTGAATTTATTCTTTAATCTATTTTTGAATATCAATTCAAACTAGTCGGGATTAGAGAACCTTACCGAAGTAATCATTTATTTTAATTTCCCAATCCCAACCTATTCATCCCATGAAGTAAAACTGGTTATACTTCATATCTAATACCACGGTGTTATCGGTAAATTCAATTACCCTTTCACGTTCAAATCTAATTAAAGATTTAACTATCGCCTGGAGTAAAACTGCTGATACTCCATTTCGATTATTTCAATCTAATTAAAGATTCATTAAAACTCCACTTAGTTTTAATCTGTGACTGGGTTAAAGAATCAGTGTCATTTAAAACACGGTTCACGGTAAACCCAAAATCACATCACATTTCAATCAGTCCCTAATTGTAAATTAGCAAGTGAGCAATTCCCTAAGTATTGATCCCGAAGGCCGAAACCAACATCAGATCAATACCTCGGAAACTATTCAACTTAACTAATCTCCAGTTAGTTTCTGATTTTCTTAACTCCTTTAGGTCTAAGAACTGTATTATTGAAGATACCGTTCACGACAACCCAAAATCACATTTCATTAATGATCGGGTTAAAGAACGAGTGTTATTTAAAACACTGTTCACGATAAACCCAAAAATCAATATCGATTCAATTCCAATTAAATATTATTTAATTGGTACACTTCATTAAATCTAAATAAAAAGATTTAATCTTTTATCAACTGGGTTCAAGAACAGTGTTAGTGAAGACACCATTCACGACAAACCCAAATCACATTTGATATTAAATACAAGGCTCTGAATAGAAAATATCCCGGCTTATATTCAATATCAAATTCTACGATTAACAAATGTCGTATTGGAAATAACGATATAAATATATATCTTTCAAATTTCCATAACAACATCTGTATAATCACGAATTCCAACATCGAAATATTCCGAAGACAATTTCGATTCAAATCCACTCCAATGCAATCATTGGAAATTTTGGTTATTTTTAAAACCCTTTTTCAAATTCAATTTATTTATTTAAAAATAAATAGAATTATATTTCTAGTTCAAAACTAGTTCATTTCGATAAAAATCTATTTTTATCTTTTCAAATATGGAGTTTTTCATCCCAAATCTTCACAAATCATTTCTTATGATTTTACACAAATTATTACTATTTTTAATAATTTTATCAAGGCCCGTACAGTCGATTTCCATCAATGGCCATCGAACTGCACTTACAGCGACCTTTTTCAAATTTGATTTGGACATAATTCCAAATCCAACCGTTAGATTTCGAATTTCTAAAATTCATTAGAAAGCTCTTTTCGATACGAACCCAACGGTTCCGGTTTTAGGAGAATCCGACGGTCGGATCTCCCGTAATGTCCGTTTGAAATATATGGTCGAAATTCCCGAACTGCCGCGGCGCGGCGCGTTCTATTCAGGCCATTATATTATATATATAATATATATAATATATATTTCGTCGATTTCTATTTAAAACGAATTATATAAATAGTTTTAAATTCGTCTCAAAAGCAATTTCAACTTCCTTTTCAATTCAAATCAAAATTGAATTCTTCTTTATAAATTCGTTTTAAAATTCATTTCTATTCAATTCAAATTTCAATTCAATTTGAATTCATTTCAATTCGCTTTCAATTCAATTTGAATTCGTTTTCAATTCAATTCATTTCAAAATCGTTTAAAATCGATATAAATATCGTTCACGTCAAAATGGCGTCAATCTAATCAACACGGCTTCATAAATTTCTATTTTCAAATATTCTATTTCAAATATTTCTTTTTCAAAATAGTTTTTATTATCAAAATATTTCGTTCAACACATGACCAATCTCAATGGATGAAACTGTCAACACATGAACCTTTTTTTTTATATTGATAAAGATGTAAATTTTATTACTAAAATATTTCGTTCAACACATGACCAATCTCAATGGATGAGTACTGTCAACACATGAACTTTTATTTTATAATATTCTTTATTTTTCAAATTGGAATGAGGCCCAATCAATTACCATATAAAGTTAATTATATGGATTTTCATACAACACATGTATATAATAGCATTGAAAAATAATCAACCATCAACCAAAGTGCACTACACTGTATAAGCATCAAATATAGATATCTAGCGCTTATAACAGCCTGTCAATCGATCGATCGACATATTTAATCAATCAGGATGAGTGAACTTCAAATTTCATCCTAACACCCGTGTGGGGTTTCAAACAATCAAACACATATTTTATTTGTGCAGTTGGGCGATGTGTGAAATTTATCGACCCAATCAATGTCCTTCAAATAGGTGTACATAAACAAACCGTCTGGTTTGTAAATGAATATGTATTTATTCACATTCACGTTAAAAATTATATTTTTAACGATAAAACATTTTATTCCAACATATGAATTTCTATTCAGTTCATTCTTTAAATAAAATGATATTTTTATTTTTCTAACATATTTTAGAAAATTTCGGCGGCATAACGGCACGATACTAGAAACGGGACAAGGCCTAGCCTTATCCCCGGTCTAGTGAAGGCCCACGCCATTCACATATCAATCAAACCATTTATTATGCAAACCACAAAATTTGGAGTAAGAGTCTAACCTAGCCTTACTCCTTCGCCTTATAACGGCGCACGTCTAATCCTAACCAATTTATCGATTCGATTTTTCACACCACAAACCACATTCAAACCAATATCGCAATCAATCACCAAACAGTCAAACAAACAAGTCCATGGTCTGTGGACGATTGTGTCGGGTGCTACTAAGCACCGTCTGCATCCTAGTATATATATATAACTAGAAAAGAAATTGAAAGGTGAGAAATTCTCACATATAGCTATCCTAGCTCCACGGCTCTTCTTTTGCAGAAACTTCGTCGTTCTCGCCTTTTTGTCATCTTCGTTGCCCGTAGCCACTACATATGTAAAAATCGAATTTTTACTTTGCTATTCAATATATAAAAATCGAATTTTTAATTCGAAGTTCAATATATAAAAATCATATTTTTAATTCGAAGTTTAACATATAAAAATCACATTTTTATCTCGAAGTTTAACATATAAAAATCACATTTTTATCTCGAAGTTTAACATATAAAAATCACATTTTTATTCCGAAGTTCAACATATAAAAATCACATTTTTAACTCGAAGTTTAACATATAAAAATCACATTTTTAACTCGAAGTTTAACATATAAAAATCACATTTTTATTCCGAAGTTCAACATATAAAAATCATATTTTTATGCCGAAGTTCAATATAGAAAAATCATATTTTTATGCCGAAGTTCAATATATAAAAATCATATCTTTTTAAGCAAATAAAAATTTAACCTTTTTATAATTAAAAATCCTATTTTTCCGCATATAAAAAACCATGATTTCACTGTATAAAAAGTCAAACTTTGCATACTATTTAAACTATTGTATCTTTACCTATGCAAAATCGTATCTTTCCACTCTCTTTATATATATATATAAATCTAATTTTTATATATTTAAAAATCAGATTATAAATTCTATGTGTATATATATATAATTGATTTAAAATTAATGTATTTTAATTAAATCAACCTAATTATTTAAAATAAATTCAAATAGGAACATACCAGCGGACTTTGGGGTGGGAATGATGGTGTCGGCCTCAGCAGGGAGCGGAGGAGTTGCGTCGGAGGTCGTAAGGAGGGCGCTGGGAAGCTGGGCGTGGTTTTGGGGGTACGGGCTTTTCAACAGCGGAGGGATGAAGAGGAGGACGGGGCTGAGGGAGGTCGCGGCGGCAAAAGGTGGGGCGGAAGGGTTTTCGCGGCGCCTGGCGCCTGGGGGGGGGGGGGGGGGGTTCTCCGATTCGACGAGGAGGAGGGGCTTGTCGAAGATCGGCGGCGCCTGGGGGGGGTTTCTCCGATTCGATCGGTTGCCCTTTTTTTTCAGTTTAAAACGAGAGAGAGAGAGGGATAGGGTAAAGGAGAGAGAATATATATTATAATTTATTTATTTTATTTATTTATTTATTTTATAAAAAGTTGACTTTCACAAACGACCTCTAAACGAGGTCCACCGCCTGTCGTCCATAGCGTTTTACCCCCATTCCGAACACAATGGGATATGTATCGTAGGTTGATTCGGCTGTTACAATCAGTTTCCGTTAAATTTACATTTAAATCACTTTATTGAATTTTAAACGTACATTTCAAATTACCGGGGGCCCATACTAACTAGAAAAATTCCAGAAAAATATTTTCTAGCTTCGTATTGACGATACGGTCCTAACAAAACTAGTTTCGTCGAATTCTGAGACCGTTAGAAAAATGGCCAATTTCCAGTCGATTAAAATCAACTGAAACTGGTCAAACGCGTTTTCCTTTGCCACACTCACATATTGATTCGAAAAATTATGAAATTTGAAACCTAGCAATAATTTAACACTGCGAATCCAACAAAACTGGTTTCGTTGAAATCCGAGGTCATTTGCAAAAGGTCCATTTTTAAGGGCCTGAATTCCATAGCGACTATTCAGAATTTTCAACTGGACATATCTTTTGATTCCCACTATGAAATCTTGATTTTTCTGATTCGTTGGAAAGATATCATCAATTAGATTCCATTATTTTTGGTTTCACTAAAATCCGGATTGTTTTGCACCCGGTACATTCAATTGAAGTTTGAAATCGAATTATCGAACTACCGCGCCATTTTCAATTCTATTTATAATTATATATAAATATTTATATTCTAACAACGACGCGTATAATATATACGTTCGAATTATATTCAAAATAAATTTCCATCGATATTATTTAAAATAATTCATTTTAAATAATCAAAATTCGCTAAAATTGCCAAAATAAAAATTTTAAACTGGCCCAGATTTTCGGGTTGTTACACTATCTCTTGCATATCACATGGAAATCCATCGTAAATTAGCAATGGAAATTTCCGCTTCTAAATATATGACGCTAAATCAGTGTTTTCTTGTATTGTTGGTCTACCATAAGTTGTTTGTATGTTGGGTCTTAGCGAAGAGTTACCACTTCAACATTATGCTTTTCCATATTTTGTTGTTTGATACCATTCTCTACATTTTGTTGACTTCAATAGCATTTTACTCCTTTATTTTTCTTGTTTCACTCATTCATTTTTTTCAACATTTGCTGGTGCTCAATTTTGTGTACCTTCACTGGCATCTCAAAACTAGGAAAAAAAACTAGGTTAAAAGTAGCATGTAAACCAAGAAAATCTTTGGTAGTGTTTGGTTTATTTTATGTTTTGAGTTTTGAGTTTTCAATGTTAATTTCGAAAGGTGCGAAGATTTGAAGGACAGGAAGGTGACGGATCGAAGGCGTAAGGGTGGCGGAGGGGATGAAAGGACGGTGGATGGATAAATTTGTCATTGTTCTTCCGTTGTTTCTTAAAGTACGGAAAATAATGAAAAGTAGTTTTTTGTTTTGTTTGTTAACTTCATTTTGTCAAACTATTATTTTTCACGATATGTGTGTCGTTCGTACTTTTGTATGTATGAAAATCCAAATTTAGAAATAAAAACTAAACACACCCTTATTTTTTTCCTTTTTTAATAACATTACTAAAATTTATGATAAACCTTTATATTGTACATCTTCTAATATCAGACATTTTAACTAAACAATTACATTGTACATCTTCTAATATCAAACATTTTAATTAGACACCACGGATATCATTTTCGACTCTTCTTTGCACGAGGAACAATTATCGACTAACATTATTTTGCACGACAATCAACCATCGAACAACAACTTAATGCTTGATGATCATGAAAAACGATGTCGATCGATCATAGTACGCCACGCAAAATGACTTTACGTGGATTGTTAATTGTTGTATGAAATGATTTAGTTACTAAAAAAACACAAATTTTATTGCATTTACTATTATTTTCTATGGTATTAAAAATAAGGTGCTTCTATCACCACCAATTAAAATTGATATTGGGAAAATTAGGGCATAGAATTAAAAAATGCAAATTTTGGGTGTGGAAAATCACAGAAGAGGAAGGTACACGTGGTAAGAAAATAACGACCCCAATCCAAACTTTATGGTTGAACTAAATCAGTCAAGCTGAATCCTACCGTGCTATTAAACCACCGCCAAGCTTGTATTGAACGCAACACAGATTACAGATTTGGTAAATTGTGGTGCTAAGGGCACCCCAATATCCTCTTCTTAATACCGCAATTGAAAAAATTAAACTCATTAAATTTTATATGCTTCCTAATACCGCATACCTCTCCATTCTAATCTTTCACTCAACCAGTATTCACCGAACTAATCACGCAGCCAGCCCTAATCTGAAAACCCTAATCAACAACAATCGCTGTCACTTCATCTTTCCCGAAGGAAAATTCAATTTTTTACAGTTTGAAGACCTAAACTTGATTGATTAAGTTGAAAATGGTTGACACAATGTTGTACCTGTAGCCTTCTTCTTTCTCGGCATCGCTGCGACATCGAATAATCTATGGTTGATCGATCGATTGAAGAATTAGGTTTCAAAATGGAATGAAAGAGGAACGAATAAGAGACGAGAGGGAAATAAGGTAATGGTGGTGTGGTAGCCCCTATTTTTTACTTGAGGTATCAAGAAGAGTATAATGATAATTTTTGTGGTATTTTTTAGTAGCCGTATCAGAAAGAGTAAATTAGGGTGCCCTTAGCAACAAACTTGGGTAAATTTTGCGCTGGATTGACCACCCCTTTTAAGTTAACACTGAACCTCCACCTCCATTATCTTTCTTCTCCAATCAGCCTATACGCCGATGAGATTCGCACAGAAAATACTTTTCCTGATTAGAGATCCCAGTGGCTTCGGTCCAGCCATTTCCACTTCGCTGAACCCCACTTCCGATTCAAACCTCACCAGATCGTAAGTTTTTCTTTTCCCGCTTCTACTCCTAGACCTAATTCCTAATTATATCTTTTTATCAGCGTTCCTGTTCTTTATTTTTACAGGCAAAACTCGCTTGAGCTTTCTTTGGAAGGTTATGGCATTACCAATCAGAAAGTTTCTGGTGATTTAATTAATTTTGTTGACCCGCAGGGTGTTCCTCAGGTACTATCATCTTCTTTACCATTTTAATTTTTATGCTCATCATTTGTTACCGTATCGGTTACTAATGCTTTAGCACTGTGAAAGGGAACCCATCGTGAATCTATTTATCATCATTGATATGACGTATATTAGTATGGCCGTTTTAGAATTCTTATAAATTTTTTGTAAATTATATCACTTGCTTTGCATTGAGTAGATGTTTCATGGTATTCCTGTGATTCGTGTAAGAATTTTTTCAAATGAATATGAGATGTGGGGACTTACCTTTACCTGTAATGATTTGAAATCCATTGTCATTTGTGTGTATCACCTTTAGTACATAATAGGGCCAGTCCTAAGGGTGGGATGAAAGGGGACCATCCAAAGCTCCATTGTCAAGCAGATCTCGAAGAATTGAAATGCGTAACAGCATAAGTAATACGTTTGTTATAAAAATTGAATATAACGTAGTTAGGTGCTGAAGATTAGGTAGTGTTCGGTTTATTTTATGTTTTGAGTTTTCAACGTTAATTTCGAAAGGTGCGAAGATTTGAAGGATAACGAAGGTGACGGACCAAAGATGGAGGGAATGATGGAGGAGACGGAGGGACGGTGGATGCATGAATTTGCCATCGTTCTTCCGTTGTTTCTTAAAATATGAAAAATAATAAAAAGCCATTTTTTGTTGTGTGTTAACTTAGTTTTGTAAAATATCATTTTTCACGATGTGTGTGCGTTGTTCATATTTTTATATATACGAAAACTCAAAATTAGAAAATAGAAACCAAACACACCCTAAAGGTTTCATTTTTAGTCTTTCCTTTGCTACTTGTATTATTATCTAAAATAACTTTATTCCTTTTGAGCACAACGGTTGTGTAGAGCGCATCTACACACCCGATTATATAATATTACTAATAATAGTTAATAGTTCAGTCAACAAGCCTGACCGATGGCGCAAATAGTACTGATAATGCATGCAAGGGGTTCGAAGTGCATAGCGCGATTAAGTACATATGTAATTAATGTACAAACTAAACAACATTACTGCCAAACTACACAAAACATCACCATTAACACATCCCAGCGAATAAGCGTGCAACCCATTAGTACTAGCAATCCAAAAAACAAGAAAAAGTTTACCAGATGAGGAGGGATGCGCTGAGCATGACAAGCTTACCATGATCGTGGCAAGAAGCGACGTTGCTGGGTGCCAAAAGCGTCTGTGCTGCCAACCGATTCCTCCCAAACGATAGCAGTATCCATGATGGTTGGGGTGTATGGTGCTGGCTAGGTACTTGAAGTAGAAGCAATCCAAAATAACTTTATTCTTGATTAAAACATTAAATAATTTATGTAGCTAATCTAATTTAGATTGGAGATTGTTAAAGGGGCTCCACTTTTGGTTAAGATGAGTACAAATTTAGGAGGACACCTTCTTTTGTATTTTTTTTATTTCTTAAAAAGAACAAATGTACCCTTAACAATAGCTACCCTAAACCTAAACTTCTAAAACCCGAAACCAAAAAATTGGAAGCAACAAACCGCCAGAAACGAAATCTCTTATGAAACCCTACTCTCTTCCAATGGTGCAGACGTTAACCATCTCGTATCAATTAGGGTTTAGGTTTTAAGTTAACATTAAATATGATTGTACGGTTTATATTGGAAATTTTATTTATTTGTTTAAAAGGGGGCTAATTTATTTTAACCACCATTAACAATTTTACAGTAAATTGAAAATGGTATCTTCTTAACTAAAAGTGGAGTCCCTTTGATAATCTAAAGCAACCTTAAAATCAATAATAGTTATAATGGTTGTCAATATAAATAGCTGGACAGTAGATGTGTTTTCGTCGATAATCAATATTACAAATTTATGTACCAAAAAGAAAAAGGGAATCACAATCTTAATTTTTGTCCCAACCTTGAAATTTGCTATGTCTGTCTTTTGTTCATCTAGCCAGGTACTCTAATTCTGCATCGTTTGGAATGGATATCCGTAAATGTAAATATTGATGATGCTAATTAGTTGCGGAATATGCAAGATAAACAGACTAGATGAAACCAGTTGTCTACAATAGAAATCTACCAATCCCGTGTTTAGAAAACTCACCTATCTCAAATTCTAGAGTTTTAAAACCCTACCTCTCCAAGTATACGCAAACATACCCTTTGTTAAAAGCCACAGTAACATAAATGAAGTATGAATGGTCATGCTAATTGATTTGGACAACTTCCTGTTGGAAATAAATTGCTAATTGATTTTTATACTTGACAATATTAGTTGTGCCATTTTCATAACTTCCTAGACTAGATGAGGTTGTTTGAGATATTGTAAACCTCTTAAGTCTTAATGCTTATATCAATCTTGAAACTTTCAATTTGCGTTAATAAAAATTTATCTGCATCTCCTAATATTCATTCCCTTCTTGATGCTTTGTTTAAGGCCCTTCATTTTCAATGCAGTTTGATTTTTCTTTCCTTTTTAATATAGTTTTAATCAACTGTGAATCTAAACTTGCAGGGATGTACAGCGTAAGCTGCCTATTGAACATAAGCTCCGTGCATACCAAACTATATATATATATATATATATATATATATATATATATATATATATATATATATATATATATATATATATATATATATATATATATATATATATATCAATGGCACCCCAAATAGTGAGCACCCCTTTAGCCTCCCACTTTTCCATCACTCATTTCCCACTAACTCCCATTCTCTCTCCTTCCACTAACTCTCTCTCTCCACTCACTTCTTTTATTATAAATGAGAAGCTGAAATTCGGGTGCAATGGGGGGGCTGAAATTCAGGGGGCTCCCTGATCCTATATATATATATATATATATATATATATATATATATAATATTCATGTTTCTTTTTGGTCTTATGTTCGATAATGCTAAATGAATATTTCAGATATTTGCCATCGTTTCAGGTATCAATCTTACTACTACCAAATTATCAACCGCCTATTGCTGCATGTGCTGTTAAAGAAATTTTATCGTTAATTGTTTCCGAGAACCGTCGTTTCATGCCTACAATCATTGCTCCATTTATCATGAGGGCTTCAAAATCTAACAGAGAAATAATGGAAAGATCATCACCAGAGAATAAATCTATACTATGTGCTGCTGAAGTTGGGCCCAGGAATGACTTCGTCCAAACCATGATTGCAGGAATTTCTACTATTTCCGCCTCGTTAAAATTAGAGTGTGAGCCTTTAGCCTGCTTGCTGTATATGGCGCGTGTGTTGAGCATTCCCACTGTGTTTCTTATTGCTTCAGATGGAGTATTTCCGAACAAGCTGTCTTCTAATTACGAAGTCGAGGTATGATGTCTCGAATTTTCCTTTGTCATCAAATGATCATGGCTTATTCATTTTTACGAGTAACCGAGGCTGATCTTTAAAAGGTTTCCTGAATAAGCAAAGAAATTAATTTGGTCTTCATAATTTAATTAATGCATAGAAAATTCAAGCTGATCAGGTTATTGTACATCAACTAACTATAATCCATGGAGCAGTTAAAATGCTTGCCAAAGTAAAGTAAAATGCCCACTTGAAAAGGAAAAAAACACACCTACAACGAAACTAGCTCTTTCCATGAAAACTAGGGTCCCATAAGTTGTACCATCTCGTCTGCGCTCACATTTGATTCATTGGGCTGATTTAAACAGTTACCGCTAGTGAAGGTAATATGCTAATAATTAATAACTGAAATAAACAAAGTGGTCAATAGATGCAAAAAGGTAGCTAGATGTCGAAGCTATTGAATATTACTTTGTGTACGTGCACGTGCATTTGTCTGTACAGGGTATACATAAGAGAGAGGTTATCGACTTTTTTTGTGCTCTCTCTCTGTCTCTCTGGTGGTTTTTGTGTGTGTGTGTGTGTGTGTGTGTGTGTGTGTGTCTCCCTCTCTCTACCTCCCTCACTCTTACTCTCTCTCGCTTCCTCCCTCCCTCCTCTGTATGTGTGTATATGATACACACCCCACATCCACTCCATTCCTTTGTTTACACCTTTTGATTTTCATACGTAGAAGTTTTGATTTATGATAAATACTATCTTTTCATAATGTGCACTAATTTTAAAAAAAATGTCATTTCAAAACTTAATTCCATTCAAAATCACATGTTAATATGAGCTATAGAAGTATTTTAACAATTAATGTAATAATATAATTTTGAATGAGATAGAAAATTTGAAATCATCTAACATTTTGTTGAGATAATCTTCACAGTAAAAAGAATATGCATATAATAATGTAGCTCAAAAAGATGTTTTAAGTATGAAAAACTAGAGGGGGGTGATGAACAAGGGAGTCATATAATGGGGATATACGAGAACTCTGTGAGTGTGTGCACATAATTTGAAATGTCATAGAACCATATGCCTACACCAGTAAACTTTGATAGTCAATCTCTGGTTGACTAGCAACAACTGTTGATTGAGAGGCTCATACTTTTAACAACCTATGGTCAATCTATTATGGTACAAAACGCCTAACTTTGTGGGGTTCCTTGTATATGTAAACTTTAACAAGCCTCATAGTTACACATAGATTTGAGAAAATAATGAACGAGAGTTTGAACTTTGTGATTACAATGCTTAAAACACATTAAAAGGCTGTAATTTTAACTCGAGTTAGATGGGATTTAGCCCTCTTTTGTGGCTGATGGGTAGGCAGGTGGACATGAATTCCTTAGTTATGTTATCAAGAAACTGATAATATAGCGCCTATAGCTTAATTACACAATTTTTTTTCCTTTTTTTGGTAAAAAGATAATAATACAATTAATGCTTATATTAGAGTATTAATTCCCTTTTTACTTTCAGCATAAAAACCATTTTTTAAAATACATACAGAGACTGAATGTTTTGTTCTTCTTTAAGTCCCTAAGTTTAATGTATGATGACCATCTTGTATTAATTTTCAGGCACTATGCAAAGTTGGGGGATTCTTAGCTGATCGATTGGGTCTTAATTTCTCCAAGGAGGGTCTCAAATACAAGCAAGTTGATACATCACGACCTGCACAAGAACCATGGCGCGCTTTATATTTATAGGCCTCATATTTGCAAGGATTATATTGGGTGCAACCTGGAATATTTTCGAACTACTGGCAGATTAGGCTTTACACATAGTAACCTTAATGTGTAGCTTTGAAGTAGTAAAGCATGAATCTTATACAATTTGCAGTATCTGATTAACTTATAATAGTAGTTATAGGAGTTGTATCATTTGACTAGCTTCCTTACTATGGTTGTGTGATTAACTTATAATAGTAGTTATAGGAGTTGTATCATTTGACTAGCTTCCTTACTATGTTTGTCGTTTTATTGATAAATTCTTTACCATTTTAATTTTAAATGTCATAAGACTTCGATGTTTTATACCCATTCTAATCTCAAACCGTCCACTCTTTTCAAATTCGAACTCATACTCATTCTAGTCTCACATCTGTAATCTTAAATCATATTAAAATGAAATAAAAAGATATGTTGTGTGATATACACGAAATGCCGAGATGTTTGAACCTCTTTTGAAAAAAGAAACTATGCGTAAACAATGTAGGAGCGATTATGGCAGAGGCAGCGATATAGAGAATGTAATTATTCTGCTTCATATGAGCACAGAGTAGAAAAGTAGTTTTTGAAGATGCTTCAACTAAAAGGAACGAGGAGGAGGTCATTCGAAGGAGTAGTCTGTTGTAAAGGTTGAATCGAAGCGGTCAGCCGAAGAGGACTCGTAAAGGAGTGGCATGGGCTTCTGTTAAAGTTGTTAGCCCGAGCGGTCGTAAGTAGGGCTGACAATTAGAACCGAGAACCGAAAACCCGAACCAACCCGAAAAGACCCGAATCCGAACTGAATCCGATGGGTCTCGGGTCGGGTCTAGGTGATGAAAAATATCATCAAGACCTGATCAAACTTGACCCGCATAGACTCGACCAAAAAATATTGAAATATATGTATTTTTAGTGTTATTATTCAGTCGGACCCGAACCGACCCGAGCTTCAACCCGACCCAACCCGAACCAAAGCTCGGATCGAGTCGAGTCCGAATTTTTAAAATGTATAGTTTACTTTAGACTCGACAAAACCCGACTAGCCTGGAACTGAGACCCGCCGGGTCGGGACGGGTCTAATTGGTACCCCTAGTCGTGAGAAGGAATCTGAGTATGCATAAAATTCTAGTTGATTTATAAATGTTTTCAGAGGGTCAAACAAACAAGTCAACTTGTCGTTAAGTAACTTTTTTAGTTGCTCATTACATTTAAGGTACACTATTATTGTGTATATATATAAGGTTTCATTTAATTAAAACAGTAATAGAATATTCTTTTTTGGATTTCGTTAGTTAACACTTCGAAATATTTTCACAAGCTTAGAGCAGTAGAGTTTCTATGTGAGCTTGGATTTCATTATTTTTAAGGTAATTTTTTTCATTTGTTACTTAAAAAATGTGCCTCCCAAAGCATGAGCGGATCAGTATGAATCATGGATGGTTTCAAAATGGCAAAAATCTTCTAAGTTGTTGGGTTCGACTGAACATTACTTATCCTGGGTTCGGTATACATCATCTCGTATACTAGGATCGATATCCTGTTTTCGCGTCCCCGGAGCGGTGAAATTTCATGTAAGGCTTTAGGAACCGGTATTGGCTACTTTGTATCCCCGGATACGAAATTGGATTGGACAATGGAGTAAAGGCGCTTCGAGATGCAAGAGTTTGGCTTGTATACCGATCCCGGGTTCAATATCAGTCCCTAGGCATTTTTGTTGGGCTTCGTGGGTCGTGCATCCAACACCTATAAATTCCGCTTCTTTAGGCTGATCTCGGGATTCTTTTGGATGGTAGGATTCTTTTGGCTGGTGGCATTCTTTGGCTTGGCTTTGAATTTCTTTGGGCTTGGGAGTTTCTTTGACCCAATTCACATTATATTGCAAATTAAACTTATTTCTAACAATTTCAGAATTAAATTTACTATTTCACTTATTTATATTAATTAAATATTCAAAATTATTGAATTTAAGTCATTTAAATTTCCAAATCAACTTTTAAATAATTAAATAAACTAATTATTCAACCACTAAAAGTCTGAAACGTTACAGGAGCGCTGGAAAATACGACCCGAATCGTCCGAATTTCGGTTCCGAATCGATACTAATCCAAGATAATCCAGACCAATGTCAATCCAGATTTACTCCACTAAGATTGAGTGATCCAAATTGGTTTGTCCTTCTTTCTTTTCTCCGTTTCGCCTAATCGAACTATAGTCTTGAAATGGCTAAGTCGTTGCATGTCCTTCAAGATCAAAGAAGTTGTTATTTCTTATTTTATACCAACCCACCTGCACCGTTCCGTGTCTCTGAATGCATATCGAGTCAGGTATGTCGTTTTGATCCCGTGCTCTTTTATCCTTTGTTTTAAGCACTTTGTGGTGCTGCTTTTTTGAGTTTGTTCGACTGTCATCATATGGCTTTGTCTAGACTGATTATCTAAAAATTTTAACTACCATTTTGGGTCATAAGCTAAACATTCGTCAAGCTATGCTTGCCTAAGTAACGTGGAGTTGTTGGACCAAAAGGCTGGGTGACACTAACATACTCCAATAGGCGTTCGATGATAGCTGAATGGATCAAGTTATATGACGCTATATTCAATTTTCTATCGAATAATGGTTGTTGTTGAAGGTGGTACCAATAGAAAGCTAGGATAGGACCGAGATTCATTTCAGCTTGAACGCGTCGAAGTAGATGATCTTCATATGGATGAAGTCGCTTTGTGCTGAGCATCGTAGCGATCTCCGTTCATCTCTTCGTGGTCAAAGGTAAGATCTGTAACCATCGCAACTCAAATTGAGATAATTTCTGGATTCATCAAAATTTCATGAGACTGGTATCGGTTGTGGTCCAAAAGTTCGTTGGAAGCTATCGAGTTCAACTTGAGTGGTGGTGCATGATTTTGTAGTTGAAGAAGAAAGAACGAAGTTTATGAAGCGTGTGATTATGAGTTCTTTTGACTTTAGAAAGTTTTCGTTAGTTTCCCAAGTTTGTTAACAGACTGCTCTTGCGATTAAAAAAACATTTAGCTTTGTCTTTTACGCTATTTTCATAATTAACTATTAAATAACAATTTAAGTATTATATTTTAAAACTCGTTTTAAGGAATCTTTTGTGTATAAACCAGAAAACAAAGAGTGAAACTAAACTAACAGTACAGCTCTTTAATCAACTAAAGCAAAGCTATAAATAGATGTTTTGCCTCCAAATCAGTCATCTAATGTAACACAATAAGTATTTTTTTTTAAAAAAATAAAATAAAATAAAATTGGCATTTGTCTAGTTTAATACAGTGATTAAAGTTTAAAGTTAAGAAACCTAAATTCAAATTTGTATACTAACGAAGAGACAGCTCAATGGATTCCACTGCCCGTTGGATAAAGCAAAAAGAGCAAATCCTTCCACTCACGCACCCATGTTCTCTTCAACTTCCACAGCCCTTCTTTATTATTTGTACTTCAAAAGCCTTTTCACCGAAGTAATTTCCTTCTTGTACCATTTTCATTCAACTATCTTGCTTGGATCACCACTAATTTCCTTTTTATGCTAATAAATTGGGTTAAGCCATTTTTGTTTTTCTTCCATTTCCTATACAATAAAGATTTTAGACTTTTAGTGAAATGTTGAGCTTAGACTCCTTCCTATGTATTAAAAAAAAGTGTAATCCTAAGTGCATTGCAAAAAGTGTTTCGGGCTACCAAGCTGCCACCGATCAAACAGTGTTTAATTGATTGTTGCCCGCTAAACATAGCTAAAAAAAGAAAATCCATTTGGATAGTCTAAAGCAAAAACTGCGGTGATTTCAGCACCGTACTAAAAAAAAAAAAAAAAAAAAAAAAAAAATTTCCTTTATTTTTTTATACTTCAGTTTTTCTTTATAAGTAGGTGAATGTAGTAACTGGTAGGGGTGAGCATAATTCGGTTAAACCAAATAACCCAACCAAACCAATCTATTTTGGTTGGTTTGGTTCGGTTTTGAAATTATATTGGTTTGTAATCGGTCCGGAAAATTATTAAGTTTGGCTATCGGTTTAACCAAATTAACCGAACTTTTAGTATATTTTCAAAATTATCGATATTATAATAAATATATTAGGTTAGTTCAGTTATTTAAGTAATTTTTAATCATCATTTATGTGTCAAAATTGATATTAGAAAGCATAAAAATCATAAATAATAATACTCTAATCGTATATTTATAATTTATTTCAAACTATAGTGAACAATCCAAACATAAAGTGTAAAATATTTTTAGTTCGGTTTAATCGGATAACCGACCGAACCAACCAAACTTAATTTGGTTGGTTTGGTTTGGTTTTCATTTTTATTGGTTCTAGTTTGGTTTGACAAATTTCATCATCGGATAAACCAAACCAACCAAACGCTCACCCCTAGTAACTGGGGTTATTAGTCGATATTATTCCTTTAGTCCCACTAATCATAATTCAAATATTATATAAGTGAAAAGGAAAAGGGAACCTCATAACGCGTTCCTTCTTCTAAACATGCCGCCACTCTCCACCCCACCTCAAATGCCACCACTGAAAGCTCCTCCGGGCTACCACCACATCAACCCAATGAAACAACAGGGCTTCCGCAACACGAACCCGACGGGCCCAGCCCACCGTTCCCAGGCCCTGCTCCGGCCCCACCGGAGGACCAACCCGATCATCTGGTGCGGCGCCATCTTCTGCGTCATCCTGATCCTCCTCCTCATCCTCTCCACCCTCTTCGCCCTCCTCGTCTTCCTCCTCATCAAACCCAGAATCCCCTCCTTCGACATCGCCGGCGCCACCCTCAACTCCCTCTACCTCGACTCCCCCACCTTCTACAACGGCGACCTCACCTTTCTGGCCAACCTCTCCAACCCTAATTCCAAAATCGACGTCAAGTACGAGGACCTTAGCATCGAGCTCTACTACCGCGACAGGCTCATCGCGGCCCAGGGGCTCGGCCCGTTCCGGCAGAGGAGCGGCGAGTCGAGATTGGAGGCGGTGCATATGATCTCGAGCGAGGTGTACCTGTCCGAGCAGCTGGCGTTGCAGATCCTGAACGAGGTGAGGAATAGTAAAGTTGTGTATAGTGTTAGGGGCGCTTTTAGGGTTAGGGCGTACTTTTGGTTGGGCCATGTCTCGTATTGGGTTTACGGGAGGTGTCTGATTGAGATGACTGCTCCGCCGTCTGGCATTTTAGTCGCCAGAACTTGCAGAACCAAGAGATGATTTCTTTTTTTCATATGATTTCATATAATATTTTGATTAAGATTTCACTTCATCTGGTGATGAATTCAAATTTGTTGCATTTTTTGGTTCTACGATTTCAATTTTGTTGATTAGATGAACACACAGAAGAAAGTAAAGTGACAATCTTTTAACAATTCCATGTTTTCATTTTTTTTGATTAACCTAAAGTTGTTTAGTCTGTTGTTAATATCATAATCAAATACCTTGCTGCATTAGCAAGGAATCACTAGTAAAGTTTATTCCCTACTTAAAAAAATTTGACTTTTACTGGTTCAAAATTCGTTGAGTCTACGGATGAATTCCAAAGCAAAAATGCTCTGCCGATTGATTCACATTTTGATCTTGGGATCACATAGCAATTTGTGATTAAGGTCTCCATTTGTGTATGGGTTACTTAATATGAATGCCATCATACAGTAAAATTTCGCTGCATGTGAATTTTACCTGTTTGAAAACTAGATCCCACTCATGTAAGCATAAAGGATGCACATATCATTTTTCCATGCAAGAGAAAAGGGAATGGGCAACCAAGCTTGGTTTGAAATTATACAATCCGTAATAGGCAGTAGCTGCCCAACCAATCGACTACCCAAACCCAAAAAAAAAAAAAGTTACTAACTTGCATATTAGCATAATTTGACAGCTCTCTTTGTTCTCAAGACAGTATTATATCTTTTTTAGGCAAACCTTTAGCATAATAGTGCATTTGTCTTCATTTGAAGCATCTCTTGGAAGCTGATACGAAAATAGTCTGGCAATCTGTTTACGTTGAAATTTTGAAACATCGGCACTTCTGTACATGACTAGCTAAGGGTAAAAGAAAATCATGAACCAACCTTGTGTTGGTTTGATTAAACAAGAAGCAAGTATGAACAAAACATTTGTTATATAACAGTATATATTAGTACAACATAAGCTAATATAGTATTAAACAAAACAATATTATCACGTCTAGTATTAATTGAACGGCAATAATTGATTCAAGAAACCAACTTTTCATACAAAATACAACTTTTTAAAACGTTCAAAGAAAGATACTTCTCCTCGCATATTTTGAAGCAAAGTCTTCAATTAAAGTGTCATAGTCAAGTTTATCTAAAAACGAACTGTAAATTGAGATCGTAGCCAATCCATTCAATCTCTCGTTCGAAGATAGCTTTTAATTAATTTTAATTTAGAAAAACTTCTCTCTGCGAAAGCAACATTGACTGATATAATTAGCAAAATTTGATAAGCAATACATGCACATTGAAAACCTCCATCATCCACATAAGATCGTATGAAGTCAAGAATCAACCGATTTGGTAATATCTTTAGGTAACATGGTTTGTAAAGCCTTCAAATCTTGAAATAGGTCTTCTCCATATAGATCACATTACTCGTTATATTTCAAATAATTTTCTAAACAAATGCACTGTTCCCTCAACTTCTCCTTATCAATTTCCATGAACTTTGCATTCAACAAAAATCCGAAAATACTGTCATATACTTGAAATTGTTCAAATCAGTCTTTAATTGACATAAGAGCTTGATCTATGATGTGAGTGAAGTATGTGTCTCTAAAATTTTCTTTCGAAGATTGACTTCCCCCAACATTGGCTTTGACCTCTTCATCAAGAAATTTCTTCCTACGAACAACTCTTTTCTTCTCAAATATAAGTTCGATACCAACGTCTATATCAAGTTCGTTGCTTCTTTCATCATTTCTTCAAAACCATCATCTCTAAACTTTTGACAAAATACAATGTGTTCTTTTAATTTTGTAATGGCATCCTCTAATTTATATCCTCATTTTGAAGTGTTTTGCTTACTTGATTTACATTGTTTAATAACTTATACCAAATGCATAGACTAATCAAGAACTCAAAATTCTCTAGAACATTCACATATAAGCCTTTAGCTTCCGCCATCACAATATCCTCTTTAGAGCTATTTGCAATTTCAGTCAAAACATCTCTTAGCATTGACACTTGAAGTCGAATAGCTCTCACGCTTTCAATGTGACTTTCCCATGAGTGGTCGATAATGATTTCGATGTCAAACATTTTACATACTTTTTAAGAACATCCAATCGATGAGTGGATCCCGAAAATAATGTATAATTTTTTTTCACATATGCAAAAAAACTTCTTGCTTTAACACAAGATTTAGCCATATCACATAGTGCGAGATTCAAACTATGACATCCACATGCTACATAAAACGCTTGCGGATTTATGTCAAGAAATCTTTTTTGCACGCCTTGATGCTTACCTTTCATATTAGATTCATTATCATAACTTTGTTCCCTTATATCATCAATGTTAAGTGTGAGTTCATTCAAAACGTTTTCAAGTTGTTTGAAGAGTCCAAGTCCGGACGTATCATCAACTATTATAGATCTAAGAAAAAACTCTTCCACCTTAACTTCATCAATATCTTCAATATCCGCACATCTTATGATAATAGACATTTGCTCTTCATGACTTAAATCCAGTGTACAATCAAGCATGGCAGAACCTTTACAATTTTTTTATTATATTCCCTTTGATCTCATTTGATAACAAAGTTATTATCTCATTTTAGATCTTACGAGTAAGATAATGATGTTGAATTTCTTTATTTACTGCCCGTTGAAGATGGTCTTGCATAATTGGATCAAACTCTGCTAAAAAATCAATGAGTTGACAGAAAAGTCCATTATTCTTTTCATAAATATTTTCATTCTTTCTACGAAAGCCCAAGCTATTTCGAGCAAGCGTTTTCACAACCCCAATTATTCAGATTAAATTCATCTTCCAACGTGCCTTTTCTTTGTCAATTTGAACTTCCATTTGTTAGTCAACCGTTGCTTTTAGTTGTAGCCCCTTTTACAAATCAACCCACTTCACAACATTTTCACAATGTTCCGGATTAGTTTCATGCTCTTTAAGTTTTTGGGGAAGGTTATGTCAAACATCAATTCCATCATTGGACAACTTACTTATAACATCATTCTATGTTTGAATAATTTACAACAAAACAAAACACTTTGTTCAATGCATTTGGATATATAAGCCACTTCCTTTCATGTTCTTCTCCATTTGAAAAACGACGAATGTAATGTTTAGACGAAAAACTTCTATTTTTTTCCACATTTCATGATATTTGAAAATTTATCATCTTTTTTTACGATTTTAATTGGACCATTTTGAGCTAAAAGTATTCTTTTAGTATCATTTATTAGGGGTGGACGCAGTTCGGTTCGGTGCGGTTTGGAGCTCAAACCGCTTCCGCACCGCATCAAACGGTTGGTCAAAAATATAAACCATTATACGAACCGTTCAAACGGTTCGGGTTCGGTTCAGTTTCGATATGATACAGTCTGGTTTTGGTTTGGTCCGGTTTGAACTCGTATTAAATATGAAACAAGAGAATTAATTCCATTAACAATCAATTTACGATTGTATGACGTTGTGTCACCCGAAGGTTAAAACACATAGTATTATCTTGAATTGATATAACTACAACATACACTGAAAATATAATATGTATTAAAAGTTAGATAGGAATTTGTTAATTTTTTTATCATAACATTACCGGTGTAGCTATGCGGTTCGGTTCAGTTAATATGGTTTGGTAACAGTTCAAACCGCAACCGAACCGTATTGTTGCGATCGGTTCAGTTTGGGTTGTTTGCTTTAAAGAGAGAATCTGGTACGGTTTTCCGCACCGTTTTTACGGTCCGGTCTGGGTGGTTTCCGCATTGCGGTGCGATTTATGGCTATCCCTATAAATAGCTCCCCACAACCCCGGATCAAAATCCACATCCACATTTTTATTGAAATCAAGTTCACTCTCACATATCACTTCATCTTCTTCATTGACATCTTCTTCATTGTCAATTTCTTCATTGACATCTACTTCATTTTCCTCACCTATATTAATTTTTCCAGCTTGACTTGAACCAA
Source organism: Allium sativum (assembly GCA_030737875.1). Classification (NCBI taxonomy): domain Eukaryota; kingdom Viridiplantae; phylum Streptophyta; class Magnoliopsida; order Asparagales; family Amaryllidaceae; genus Allium; species Allium sativum. The sequence goes on from CM060916.1 coordinate 1,009,151,319, forward strand.
GTGGTTGTTGTGTTATCGCATTGAATAATTTAGAAATTGAATCCGCTAACGATGTGGATATTGCATCTTGACGTTGTTTCACTCTTCTATTATAAGCTCCAGTGTTTCGCTTTCTAAACCTCACTCGATTTTTATGACCTTCATTTTCTGGCATGGTGTAGATATCTAATGAATTAAAAAACAATTCCGGTCTTAGTCAAATAAGAATACAAAATGGACATGAATTAAAATCAATTTCAGTCTCAATTAAAATTCTAGCAAATGTTATATACAAATGCAGGTTATTCACAACAATTCTAAATTTCTAATCACTTAGTAAAACAATTAATCTAAATTAATCTACAAATAACCTACAAGATTCCTGCACTGTAAAATCAATTAATCTACATAGCAATTGCATTGCTGAGTGTGAGTGTTCAAATCATGTGCGCAGCAGCTAGGATGCCAATATTAAAGAAGCCCAATTTCACACTTTCAACGTCAACATGAGTAAAATCACTGAAATGAAATCCAATTTCATAATTTCAATATATCCGGTTGCCAAACCAATTTTACATTTTCAACTTACAATTTTTTTTTAATGTTCGATCATGGGCTTGTGGTTTGTTTAAGGAAAATGATTTTATGATCCAGCTGGACCATTGTATACAAATAATTCATGCCCTCAAATAACTCATACTACAGTACTCATGAAGCCTGCGATTCTACCACGTTTAAATGCAAGAAGATTTTCAGCTTACAGACTTACATGCCAGTATTATAAAATAAAATAAAAACTGCCTGCCAGTATTATAAAAAAAAAAAAAAAATTACATGCCCTCAAATGGACAGCTTACAGACTTACATGCCAGTATTATAAAAAAAAACAATATTACCGAGGAAATAAACTAAGAAGCTCGGGAAACGTCGACGCTGAAGAATTGATAAAAATTGACAAGCCTAGACACAGTGAAGAGCACATTGGTAGCATTGCGCAGGGAATGTTGAAACTCAACAAGATATCAAGGCTCTAGGTTCGATTGAATTAATATAATGTAGCATGATAGAAGCATGACTCTAAAGGGACTTAAGCATGGGATACTCATTCGGGTGGATGTAGCGGCCCAAATTTCGGTATCCTTTGAGTTGGCAAAATACAACACAAGTCCAACCCAAAGTGCATAGAAACCCAGATGCCAAAGAAAGAATTAGAGGGTGAGAAGAGGTACAAAAGAAAAGAGTAGAAAAGAAGATCACAATAACACAAAATCAGAGCAGACACAATTCATAGCGAAACGAATAAAATATATTATATAACATAACATTTGAATTACAAAATTGTAACTGTATACTCATACCATCATTAGAGTACAACGCATACAACACAACAGAAATAAACAATAGTTATCTAGTAATTAAGCCTTCTACTCCAAGCTCTTCCAAGTACATCTATAAAATCCCGACTACTTGACTGCCCGTACAAAGTTGGACACGCAAGAGTTTAAGGTAAAATAAAATCAGAATAAACTCTGGGTCAGTCATGAGACTAGTGTGAGTAAACTGCAACCACTTGATTTAACTTTAAAAAATCCTTTTAAAAGAAAGGATAATCGTAAGACCGATAAACACATAAACACAGACGGTTTTTACCTAACGATAACCCAAAATATTCTTTGTATCAACACTATTTTGATATTATAATAGTGTCAAATCAAAATCGATAACAATCCAGCGGAATGCTTGCATCTTACCTCCACATACATAGTATACAATCAAAAACTGTGGTGCCTATTGGACAATAGATTTCCAACTATGACAAGGTATGGAACCACCTTTCAATAGTGTATATCTAGAGAGGAATACACTGGGTTCAACAAGAACAACTTGTAACCTTAGCCACACATGACCACCACTCATTTCACTTGAGTGTACCGAATGCCTTATCACCAATAGTTGCGATCAGCAAATGTTACCGAAGCATACAAAAAGCAATAAAATAAAGAAACAAATGGATTTAGATCAGGTGATAATACAACCTAATGGGAGCGACCCACATAGTCTTGTTGCCTGCCCAATTTTTGTCATTTACTGTTTGTGAGGCTTGAGGCCATGCTTACCTTTTTAATACTACAACAGCATTCACTTCGAATGCCACATTGTCAAACCCGCCAAATCATCAATTGATTTCCCTAAAAGTATCACGGGCGTAAAGCTAAGAGAAATGAATTCTTCCGCCACCAAATGTAATACGTTTGAAGAGATCAATGTAACACCCCGTATTTTCTGTGAACATAAAGTAACAAAACAAAGTATACTTAATTTTTAAAAGAAAAATTAAGGGAAACGGGTTACGCCATTGCGTTCATCTCAGAATTTTGCTTGAGATAGAGTCCGAGTTTGCATAAATCGGATTGCGTATGAAGAAGTTATGACACTTAGAAGTTTCAGGAATTTAAAATAAAAACCAGCCCGAATTCAAATTTAAAGTTTCGAAATTCAAATCACACACCCGGTCTGGGCGGGAATTTTCCCGCCCAGGACCCAGGTCGACCTGGGTAGAACAGGTCGACCATGGGGTCGACCTCCCCCCTTTTTCCAGTTTCGTGGACAGATTCGTTTTTCTGTATTTAGACGCCCGTTCTGACCAGATTCGTTGCTCCTAAGCTATTTAAACACCCCCAAACCTCACTTTCTCTCCACATAATTTCATTTCGCCTATACTCTGCCCTAATTCATATTAAAATAAATCAATGGCGTTGCTACTCTGCTGAAACCTAAGCTAGAACAAGTGCTCCTTCTTCTTCCAATCTGGATAGGATTAAAAGAGAACAACTACAACCCTTTTTCTTTTAGAATCCAACCAAGGTGAGTACAGTTATTTTCAGATATGAAATTTAATTATGATCTTGACATGGTTATAAATCTGAATGGGAGATTATGCATATTCTTGTTTATCAGATCTGTTTTTCTATGTAGATCTATCTTATTCCTGTTTATCAGATCCGTTTTTCTGTGTAGATCTATCTTATTAATATTATTGTAACTACTCTGTATCTCTTCCTTCCTTCTGTTCTATAGCCAGGCTACCACAAGCCTGAGCCAAATCTCATAAGAGATGGGCGCACGAACGTTAATTTTGGGAAAAATAATGAATAATGCATAATTGGACATGACAGATTTGTGACTGATTTAAGAAAAGGGTATATGTTGTAATTTAAGATTTAGATCTAGGCATACTATATATGACGGTTTATGATTTGGAAGAAGGAGAATTATTGTATGACAACATATGACTTGTAATTTGGGGACATATTGCATGTTATAATTCAAGATCTGATTTTGAGGACATAATACATGTTGTAATTTAAGATCTAGATTTGGGGCGTATTTTATATGACGATCTATGACTTGGAAGAAAAAGATATGTGACTTAGGCCTGAAAAACCTATATTATAATAGGGATAATTATAAATGTGAATACGCCTAATTCAGACTTCTGGATATTTGACATACGCGGTAATCAACGGCTATTTGGCATAATTTATATTGTGCATCATGATTTGGGGTTTTTAGAGAATATTCTGTACGATGCAAATTTAACTAAAATTTGGGACGTATGTTATATTGTGAATTATGACCATAATTTGAGCATGTAAAATTAGGCTTTATTTCATGATTAGGCGAGGTATGCCAATGGAATTTTAAGGGATGATTAAATCTGTTAAATTGTCTAATCTTCTAAATCTGTTGAAACTGAATACGATAATTTGGGGTATGAAAATCTGTAGACTCGATCTAAAATTGAGCAAAGCATGTTAATAGAACTTTGAATAATCTGCTGTAACTTGTAAAGAAGTTTAATTTGTTGAATTGGCATAATTAGTCTGATATTGGCATAATTTGTGAATGAATACTTTAGCTAAAAATAAGAATGCTGAGACACGAGGTTAGACTCTGTTTGCGGTAGAAGCCTGCCCGGACCCAACCGGCTTAACCAGCAACCGTAAACTTTCAGTCTAATGTGAGAGGTTGTAGGCATAAAGATGCTTAGACACGAGGTTAGGTATGGCTTATGGCAGAAGTCTGCCCGGAACCGCCTGACACATCCAGCGACCACAAGCTACCGACCTAATGTGAGGGGTCTGTGCATTAATATTTAATTAATGCAAATCTTGGATAAAATATGATGTCTAAAACGTGTTGGGTGGATAAGGTTAAAACAACTATACTAATGAATCTAATAAACCCGTTTGAAAATCGGTAGGCCCAATACAAGGTTAGGTGAAACAATGTGTAAGTCTGTTAATCTGTATATCCGATCCATTAGTCTGAAAACTTGTTAATCTGTATATCTGATCCGTTAGTCTAAAAACTTGTTAACCTGTATATCTGATCTGAGAACTAGTTAATCTGGACTTTGTACATCTGAAATCTATAAGTAAGTAAATCTGAAATCTGTTAGTCTGGGGACACAAGGTTAGGAGGGGTAATTACTTGTGTCATCTGTTGTTTGGGACCCATATTAGTCAGTAACCCTTTCTGGTATCAAAACTATGACCCAACACTAGGTAGGGGTCCAGGGCACGCTTACTGAACTAATTGTAAGAGGTTCACTATGATAATGGCGAGGGGTGTTGACGGCGCATTCCAACCGGGTTATGGGCGTGCATGGATCCGGTCTGCTATGAGAATGTAAGACACCGTGACATCTGTAAATAGGTCTGTGTCTATAGGTTGCCACTTTAGGGAGTGATACACCCTTCTGTGGTGCCGGCACAGGGTATTTATGTATTAGGGAGCCGATCGCTTGGAGTAGAATTTAGGGTACACTTAGTTCCGTCTGTTTCTGTTGGGGTACCGTCTGTTTCTATTGGGGTGGTAACACCTGTCTGTTTCTATGTGGTACCGTCTGTTGGGGTGGTAGAGGCCCATTACTAGTGTACACCTAATTCTAGTATTCTGTTTCCATAGGGGTTATTCTGTCTCTGTTCGGGTGATAAAGGCCTATTACTAGCATTCTGTTTCTGTACCGTCTGTCGCTGCTCGGGTGGTAAAGGCCCATTACTAGCATTCTGTTTCTGAACATCTGTCTCTGTTAGGGTGGTAAAGGCCCATTTCTAGCATTGTGTTTCTGAAGAGATCATTCTGTTTTCTGTTTAGACATTAGAACAACACCTAATTCTGTTATACTAGTAATAGTGCAGAGGAGTGAAAACCAAGTAAGAAGCTTAGTTTGGCCTATATTATTTTGTCTCTTCTGTTAACCTGCTACTCCTGTTATGGTTATCTCTCATCCAGTTTTATTTACCTGTCATGATACTGTTATCTGTTTATATGCTGAAAGTCACTGGGCTCTCCATACTTATATTTGACCTAGTTTGTTTCGCCTCTTTTCTTCCGTTTCCCCCTCAGGTTCTCAGGGTAGAAACATAGGAGCTTGCTTCAGGTTCCAACTGCTTGAAGTGCTAGAAGTGCTTGAAATATTGCTTGGCTTTGATTCTACCTATTTATGGCATTCTCTGCCGGGGATTATGGCTTTAAAATTATGCATTCTGAAGGATTTTGTATAAGACTGATATCTGTGTACTTGGGTTTTGGTATTGTGATGTAACCAAACTTATTTCTGTTTCTGCTGTAATAAAGTTATAAATTTTTCAAGTACTACTTTACATATCTATCTTGTAAATTTCTATTCTGTTTACTTATAACGTTCCACCGAAGTTAAGGCATTCCCTTTGTGAGTGACCTTGGCGGAAGTGGGGTGTTACAATCAATGTACACGATCTGGTCGACATACTTTGTTAGACATTCATCCATACAAGCTGTCTTGGGACTGGACAAACCGAAGGCACTATCCTATCAATACAACTAAGGAAATTTCTACCTAGGATTAATAGAACAACCCTTGTACTTTACTCCATCTTCAATCATCTTCAGCATAATTTTATTCGTAACGTTTATGCCCATACGGAGTGGTTTTCAGATGATAAACCTGATCCGGGTCTCTCTGTATTGACAACGGAAATATAAATCGATCAAAACTTTGATAGCCGGTTATTTGACTATCAAAGGAAACAACCATACAACCAACGATCCTATTTCCAAATGGAAATTCTACCGATCAAGCGTCAAGCAACATTAAGCCCATTAAATTAATTTCTTATTAATTTCCAATTTCTCTTTTTTCTGTTTCCATATCTTCCCTATATATTTCTCAAAACTCGTCGGCGTCTAATGATTCTTGGAAAACATTTCCATACATCGTAAACTATTTATTTTCCATATTTCAGAAAATACGTTATTAATATCGAAAAACATTTCCATATATTCACAATTTCTTAACTTCTCATCAAGCAAATCATTTCATTTTCTATGCTTAGAAAACATCTCTGAGTATACTTGGAAAACATTTACAAAACTCATTTAAACGCATGTCATATAAAAAATCGTTACAGCAACTCAAAATAAGACCACTCAGCAACTGCCCATATCTCTAACCAATCTTCGCCATCGAACATTAATCAGTCCTTAGTCAGTAATGAAGTCAATCAAGTTGTGGTATAATTTTACCTTAGACCTTAATTGAACAACATTATTAACTTTGAAATAGGTAAAGCTCACAACTTCAATCTTTAACAAACATTGCTTACTTAATTCTCGGATTCAATTTAATAATCCGCTTCTTTTACAAAAATCATTGATAATAATAACGATAGCCTTATAATCCCCGCTATCGAAATATTTAACTTTAAAATATAATTTTTATTCATTAATTTGAATAAATAAATAAATAATAATTAAATCTTTATTTTAAACGAAGAGTAATTAATAATTTTCCTAAATTCGACATTGTCGAATTCCAATGTATAATTTACCATTCGATTAATGTTCCAAACTTTGGAATAATTTACCATTTCAGACAACTAATTTCCACTTTCATTCTAAATTCACCTATGAATTCATCACTTCCAAATGCTTACCAATTTCCTTTATAACCATTCCAATATGCAAAACGTTTGCTTTTAAACCATTATCCACTTTAAAATGTGAATATTATTCCTTTATATAAATCTGGGCTCATTTTATCAATTCAATCTTGATTTTATTTGTAAATACCATTGCCAGTTCAAATCTTACTTATCGGGTTACTTTATATATCCACATCATATTCCACTTCATTTATAAATTCTGTTTATACCAAAACTTCTTATTATTAATCTAACAAGTTTATAATCTTATATCGACTTTACATTCGATTTATCTATTTCAAACCGAATATTAATTATCTTATCAAATTGCGAATTATATAATATATAATTTCTAAAAATAAATATATTTTATAAAATTTGGCGCAGTCGAATTCCAATTATAAATCCTTATGGGTTTATTTCAATTCCATTTACATTCCGAACATCGAAATAAATTTCATCGTTTCCTTTTGAAACGATTTCCAATTTCCTTTTTAAACCCATTCTTGAATTTACATTTCCAAATTATCCAATGATAATTATTTCACTTCATCTATAAACATCGTTTATAAATTAAACTACTTGCTTTTATTATTAAAATATATTATTAATTTTTAACCTATTCGAAATTCAATTTCTATTTTAAAAATAGCTTTTTCCTTTTCAAAACCCATTTTTTTTTCATTTCATTCAGATATATTTTTACGGTAGTTAAATGCCAATTATTTTTGGCTCAGTGTTATTCAAGCATCCAAACACAACAAGTCTATCATAGAACATCTAACACATCATATATCACAATATATGAAAATAAACAGTAATGAATTTTGAGGAATCCAGTTGGATCCCTCCAACCTGTTTTCCTACATCCATAAATGTCAGACCCTATAAATAATACCAATTCTACTTCAAGATGGAATATCGCAATATAGAAGGTCATCCGCTATTATGTTGGGCGCATAGGGTCCCATCCGTTAAAATGTGCAGGAATATCCAACTACGAACTTTAAATATAACTAATATATATACTATAACAACAATCGATAATAATATATCAATTCATCCAAACAATCATCACATAGCATTCAATCATCATATATTAACATTAAATTGCATTTTTATTATTATAATATGGACAGAGTTTGTGAGTTTACTCACTTTGGTTATTAATCGTTGAATAACAATTAATCGCCGATAGTTTATATCAGGCATTTTATTCTGCCATAATTTCCAATGAGCTCCAAATTGCTCTGCACTAGTTTCATTGTGTAGCCTACATTCATACGATTCCAACATGACAACATCGCTCAATTCTGATAACGAGTGAATGAGATATTAACAATACAAGTTATACACAGTTCAAACATTATTAACATCTAATTAAAAATTGACTAATTACCCTAAGTTAGCCTAATCCCACGTTTTTATCTCATAGCTCGCTTAACACCCTTTCTTCATCGTTCCAGTTTGAACACTACTTCTACTCCCTAAACATCACCATTACCGTATCTTTGCTTCCCTCATGCTCCTTCATTTCACCATTAAAAATCTAATAAAGATCACCTTAATACATCTCGTCACTTCCCCTCTCAAACCATACCATAAATACACAACTCAACACCCTTTTGAGAAACGCATTGGAGACACCGCAGTCGACATCTTTAGACATGGAATCACCCAAAAAAAAATCATGTAGGTGCTATCCAACCTCAGAAACCCAAATCTCAACTTTGTTTCACAAGTTAAAGCACCAATTCCCCCAAAATCCAAAAACCCTAACCCATGATGTAAACAAAACAGCGGCAATAATTTTCGTTGAAACCCTTAAGAGCTACATAGAAATGAAGCTTATGTTTGCAAGAGTTGAATGGATCAAACGGAATTGAATTTCATTTTTATTTTTCAAAAAATTATTTCTTCACGTTCTAAGTTTATGGTGGCGGCGTGAAAATGGTTTAACTGGAGAATGAATATGATTAGGGTTAGGGAGGGTATGTGGTGTATTTATAGGGTAGGGAAATATTAATTTATTCATTATTGAGTTATTTGTTAGTTATCGCTATTTGTATTCGTCGTTAATAATTTCGTGTGATCGCATGCGATGAAAATGGACATATAGTTATAGTTTGACATTACTGACCCAATGAAACTTGTTTCGTCAAAATATGAACCAAATTATTTATTGGTTCCATTTACACGGTCACAAAACCACTCCAATTGGTGCGAAATTTAAAATCTAGCAATAATTAATCATTGGGAATTTAATTAAAAAAATCATTAAAATCGTAGGTCGTTTGAAAATTAGCTATTATTAAGGCCAAAATAAAACCAATTAAATATTAATTAAATCCAAAAAAATTCAACTTAATAATAATAAATAAATATTATCGTAAATATCCAAAATAGAATATCATATAGCTCCAAAATAAACATACTTGGATTCATAATTCGATTTTTCAAAATCCAAGTTAAAATCGATATTTAATTTATATAAAAATCCTTTTATTTTATTAAATAAATCGTTATGATTTATAAACGATTCCATAGCGACTTTCTAAAAATTTGATTTGGACATGGCCCAAAATCTACAATATGAAATCTCCAATTTTCTCTTTCATTGGAAAAATATAGTTCAATAGATTCGAATGTTTCTTGTTTCAGAGAAATCCGACTTATATTGAATCATGTACATTCATTTAAAGCTCAAAACATAAAATTATGAATCACTGCGACGCTGCGAGCTCATTTTTATATTAAATTTAATTCATACGTTCAAACGTCGTTTAATAAATAAATCGTTATTATAATTCGAATCTAAACTCAATTAAATTTTTTACATTATCCAATTCACACAATATTGCAAATTCAATTTATTTCCAACTATTTCAGAAATTATTTATTATTCCACTATTTATATTATTAAATATTCAATATAGTTGAATTCAAGTCGTTTAAATCTCCAAATCAACTTTTAAATAATTAAATAAACTAATTATTCAATCGCTAATAATCCGGGTTGTTACATTCCTCCCCCTTTAAAAGAATTTCATCTTCGAAATTGCTACGTCATGAAAGTTGCTACAACTCTTCTAATTTCTCACAACCTACTTGGTTAAGATCTTACACTTCATATCTTCTCAACTTATTTCTTACATAGAACCTTTAATTCTTATCCCCATACTCAAATTTCCATGATTCATCTCAATTGATCTATCTACCATTTTCGGAAAATCCATCATCACATTCTTATCGTCAATCCATATGTTGTCTTGCATATCCACATTTATTCAAATTCATTTTAAATCAATTTATCAACTTCATTATTTACTCTAAATTTTACTAACCATATCTGGTTTCCTAATCTCTTATACCATCAACAAGTCGATTTCTAATTATCAAAATTTTCTAACCCTTTAAGTTTTTGGAAAATTTCGCCAGCGTCTCCTTTGCATAGCTCAATCGGTCCAAATACAAATCGCCTCTCTAGTCCCTTTCCATTCATGAAGTAAATCAAAAGGCCAAGCGACTTGCCAAATAAGCTCATAAATCTCATACTGAATTAAATATGTGCCTTTTGTCGTGCATACCATTTATTTTTCGCATTTGCTTCCATTTAATACCTGCTCAACATATATTCATCCATTCCAATTGATTTCAAATTAATCTGACTTTTAGTTTTTAACTCACTAATTAACTTCCTGATTAGTTGACTTCCATTCTATAATTCAAACTTGATTTGTATTTCAAAAATCAATCCACTTATTCTGCTTGAGTTTAAATTTTATTGTAATAAATAACAACATCCAATATATACTCTACTTGCTTATGCATAATTCGAATCTCATACATTTCTCTTTTTCACCATATTCAATTCCATTTGAGGATATCACGAATCCAATCCAATTTCATTTAACTTAGCTTAAGTTTTCAATTTATTTGATTCACTTTTACCATTTCAATCTATTTAACTTCATAAACTAAATTTGAATTTGAGAGTTCAAGTTCCCGGGTTTTATTTTAAATCAGTTTGAAATCATACATATTTATACATATACACAGCCATAGCAATTCAAAAGTTTTGAATTCTCAAAGCAACTTGTTTTCTCAAATAAATTTTCATTAGCAATCTTACTATGGTAGCAATCCATTACTTAGAAATTCGAAAATGAATACAGATAATGTTGTAGCCCATTATTAGAATTATTTTCTAACGACTGAAGTGATTCAGTGCTTTATCACTTTCAAAATCCGTTTAAACGATTTTGTTCAAATCCTTTCCGAAATACTTATACAACATTTTCAAAACACTTTCGAATAATATTTTCCAACATTCCGGATTACAAATCCTATATTTTTGTTCGAACTTACTCTTAGTTCATCTCATTTGTATATTTTATCCATATACAAATTATATTGGGTTATATATAACGATCTCAAATTCATTTGATTGTAATAACAAGAAACATATCCATATTCTATAATATTTTTAAAAAATTATATCCTTTGATGGGGTAAAATTATTTCATTTACCCACTTTAAAATAATATTATGTCAACTTGCCTTTTTCAAGCGTTTAGAAATCCCTATCGACCACGTCAGCTAAACACATCGATTTGGAATTTTTATACCACTCAACAAATCAATCAACACAATATAAAACATTTTTAATAACACTAATAAGTATGCTCTCTCATATATATATATATATATATATATATATAAACAAACTCAATCTGGGGTATTACTAACCCTATCTCTATTGAGTTACACCACAGAGCAAAGATTACAGCTCAACCTTTAGCTCTGATACCAAATGCAGCGACCCAAATTTCGGTACCCTTTGAGTCAACCAAATACAACACAAGTTCAGCCCAAAGTGCACAGAAACCAAGTGCCGAAGAAAGAAATTAGAAGGTGAGAAGAGGTAAGAAAGAAAAGAGTAGAAAAGATGATCATAATAACGCAAAATCAGAGAAAACACTATCTCACTGCGGGACAAATAAAATAAATTATATAACATTACATTTGAATTACAAATCTGTAACTGTATACACACACCATCTGAGTACAACACATGTAATGCATCGGAAATAATCAAAAGTTATCTAATGTTGAAGCCTCCTCCTCTATGCTCCTCCAAGTATATCTGTATAATTTCGACTACTTAACTTCCCATACAAATTTGAGCACCTTAGAGTTTAGGGTAAAACAAAAACAAAATAAACTCTGGGTTAGTCATAGGATTGATGTGAGTAAACTCCAACCACTTGATTTAGCTTTAAAAATCCTTTTAAAAGAAAGGATAATCGCAAGACCGATTCATACCTAAACACGGATGGTTTTTACCATAAAATAACCCAAAATATTCTTTGTATTAGCACTATTCTGATATTATAATAGTGTCTAATCAAATCAATAACAATGTAGCGAAACGCTTGCATCTCATGCTCCACATACATGGTATAATAAAAAACCGTGGGCGCTTATTAAGCAATGGATTTCCAACTATGGAAAGGTATGGAACCACCTTTTGATAGTGTATCTCTAGAGAGGAATACACTGGGTTCAACAAGAACATCTTGTTACCTTGGCCCAACCACTCATTACGGTTGAGTGTACCGAATGTCTTATCACCAATGGTTGAGATCAACAACCATTACTGAAGCATACAAAAACGATAGAACAATAATGCAAATGGATTTTTCTCTATATTAAATGATAATACGCCCTAATGGGAGTGACCCACATAGCCATGTCGCCTGCCTGAGTTTTGTCATTTCCTGGTTGTGAGGCTTGATGCCATACTTACCTTTTTAATACCACATCATCATTCACTTTGAATGCCACATTGTTAAACCAGCCAAATCATCAATTGATTTCCCTAAAAATATCACAGGCTATAGCTAAGAGAAACGAATTCCTCTGCCACTAAACATAAATACGTTTAAAGAGATCAATATACATGATATGTTAGGCATACTTTGTCAGACATTTGTTTATATAAGTTATCCTTGAACTAGAAAAACAAAAGGCACCATCCCATAAATCCAACTTAGGCAATTTCTACCTAGAATTGACAGAATATCCCTTGCACTTTACTCCGTCTTCAATCATTTTCAGCATAATTTGATTCGCAACACTTATGCCCACACGACTAGTTTTCAGACAATAAACTTGATTCCAGTCTCTCCGTATAGGCTGTCGGTGAAGGGGTAACAAACCACCACAAGCAGAAAGGAGTCTTCTGTTAACAAAAGCCTGAGACAAGAAAAAGCTAACATTATACGGAAACAATTCGGGAGTTGTGTAACCAACACCATCATTAAAGAAAAGAGCTCAAAATTTGTACAATGGAAGGATACTGGCAAGGTGGTTTCAACACGATGAGTAAATAGCGGAAGGTCACCCAAGACCGGAAGCCAATGAAGAGAAAGACTAATAATCTTACAAACTGGGATCCGAAGGGACGAAAGGGATATCAATATTGAATTACCGAGACCTCCATTAGTTGCTTCCCAAGAAGTTACCCTAATAAGTAACTAACAAAGCACCAGAAGCAACCTCCCGAAAAAGCAAGGATACGCTTCAAAAGCCTGTCGAAAGGCAAGCCAAAACCCCGAAGAAAGACAAGCTATCCACACTAATCAGCATAGTGTCGATATCGAAAGGGGTGACGGACCCGACAACCTTTCACTTGAATCACAAAGGCAAGCACCCCAAAATATTAATAACAAAACCAAGAGTCCACATCCGGAAGCCTACATCCAGAAGCCATAACCTTTTGAAAGCCATTTGCACCGACAAACTCGGGATCAATACAAAGTGGATGGACAAGTAATCAAAAAGGATTTCCACAGACTGGAACCCTTCTACCAAAAGCTGGCACCTCAAAAAGCCATAGGCAAAGCCTTCATAACCTAAAGAAAAGGTGGCCGAGAGCCAGTACTTCCGGAACCAAAGGGAAAAGCGGCCAACATGGGGTACTGCTGGCCTAACAACAAAAAGGGCCTCGATTTGTCTATAAATAAGACCCTAGGAGTATCATTTTCAGGGCGATTTTCTCATTCTCATTCTTGTACTCCTTCTTCTAAAGTAAACCCTAATTCCTAAATCAAATTGGGGATTTCGGTAGTAATCACTTGTGTATTCTCAATAAAAGATCAACAAAGAGTGGATCAATACTTAGTACATTCCCTTGTGAGTTTCTCTTGTAATTTCTTAGTTATTACCATTGCAACATGTTATTTGCTTTCTACATGCTTACAAGCTCTTACCCACGCCTAAATCCTTCCACAAAATCAGTGCGGAACCCCTTCCTACAAGCCATTTAGCCCTTATCGAGGGTTGTGCATAGAGAACCCTTGTCCCAAGATAACTGTTGGTTCTTGAATCGCTTAAGCATGATGCTCACCCCATTAAGGGCAGAGTAACTAATCTTTTAGGCTGAAAACCTTGATATCTAGGAAATAGTGAACTGACTCAAACTCGAGAAAGCTAAATAAACCTATTTTTCCCTTAGGTCCACTTCCGTAGACTATCCCCGGTGTTGACGAAAAATATCGTTAACAGTAAACATCCATACAATCAATGATCCTATTTCCAAATGGAAATCCTACCGATCAAGCGTCATGCAACACTGGGTCCATTAAATTAATTTCTTATTAATTTATCAATTTCCAATTTCTCATTTTTTTCATTTTCATATCTTTCCTTAGATATTTCTTAAGACTCGTTTGGCCTCTCATTATTCTTGGAAAACATTTCCATATATCATAAACTATTTAATTTCCATATTCCAAAAAATATACGTTATTAACATCGAAAACATTTCCATATATTCACAAAATTTTAACTTCTCATCAACCAAATCATTTCATTTTCTATACTTAGAAAACATCTCTGATTATACTTGGAAAACGTTTCCAAAACTCATTTACTTAGATTTAAACAATTTTCGTATAAAACATCATTACTGCAACTCAAAATCATAACCCTCATCAATAGCCCATATCTCTACCCAATCTTCGCCATCGAACCTTAACCACTCCTTAGTCAACAATGAAGTCAATCAAGTCAGGGTATAATTACCCTAAGACCTTAACTGAACAACATTTTTAACTTTGAAATTGGCAAATCTCATAACTTCAATCTTTAACAAACATTACTTACTTGATTCTCGGATTCAGTTTAAGAATTAGCTTCTTTTACAGATAAAACTAATTATAGCAATATCGTTATAATCCCCGCTTCGGAAATATTTAACTTTAAAATATAACTTTCATTCATTAGTTTGAATAATTAATTAATTAATAATTCAATCTTTATTTTAAATGAAAAGTAGGTAATACTTTTCCTAAATTTGACATAGTCAAATTCCAATGTATAATTCTCTTTCGAATATTCTACATTGGATTAATGTTTCGAACTTCGGAATAATACACCATTTCAGATTAACTTAATTTCTTTCTTTCTAGATTTACCTTTGAATTTATCACTTCCAAATCCTTACCAATTTCCTGTATGACAATTCCAATCTACAAAACGTTTGCTTTTAAAATACTATCCACTTTAAAATGTGAATATTATTACTTTATAGAAATTTGGACCTGTTTCATCAAATCA
The DNA here is from genome assembly GCA_030737875.1 of Allium sativum. Taxonomy (NCBI): domain Eukaryota; kingdom Viridiplantae; phylum Streptophyta; class Magnoliopsida; order Asparagales; family Amaryllidaceae; genus Allium; species Allium sativum. The sequence continues at coordinate 1,009,166,888 of CM060916.1, forward strand.
ATCTTATTTTCATTTGTAAATAGCGTTACCTGTTCAAATCCTACTTATCGGGTCACTTTATATATCCACATCATAATCCACTTCATTTATAAATTCCATTTATGTGTCCAAAACTTCTTGTTATTAATCTAACAAGTTTATAATCTTATATTGACTTTACATTCAATTTATCAGTTTCAAACCAAATATTAATTATCTTGTCAAATTTCAAATTATGTAATATATAATTTCTATAAATAAATAAATTTTATAAAATTCGACGTAGTCAAATTCCAATTATAAATCCTTATGGGTTTTTTCAATTCCATTCACAATCTCAACATTGAAATAAATTTCATCGCTTCCTTTTGAAACGATTTCCAATTTCCCTTTAAATTCATTCTTGAATTTACATTTCCAGATTGTCCAATGATAATTATTTCACTTCATTCATAAACATTGTTTATAAATTAAACTACTTGGTTTTTTTATTAAAACAAGTTATTAATTTCTAGCCCATTCAAAATTCAATTTCTATTTTAAAAATTGTTTTTTCCTTTTTAAAACCCAAGTTCTTTTCCATTTCATTTGAATATATTTATACGATATTTAAATACCAACTATTTTAGGGCCAGTGCTATTCAAACATCCAAACACAACAAGTCTATCATAGAACATCTAATACATCATATATCACAATATTTGATAACAAACAGTAATAAATTTGGAGGAATCCACTTGGATCCCTCTAACTTGTTTGCCTGCATCCATAGATGTTAGACACCGTAAATAATACCAATTCCATTTCAAGATGGAATATTGCGGTATCAAAGGTCATCAGCTATTATGCGCGGCGCATAGGATCTCATCTGCTAAAATGTGCAGGAATATCCAACTACCAACCTTAAATATAACGTATATATTATATATATATATATAATTGCAACAATTGATAATAATACATTAATTCATCTAAACAATTATCACACAACATTCAATCATCAAATATCAACATTAAATTACGTTTATAATATTATAAACTAGATAGAGTTAGTGAGTTTACTAACTTCGGTTATTAATCATTGAATAACAATTAATCACCGATAGTTTATATCAAGCGTTTTATTTTGCCATAATTTCCAATGAGCTCCAAATCTCTCCAATCCAATTTCATTGCGTGGCCTGCGCCCATACGATAGACAGTGCCCAATTCTGATAATGTATGAATGAGATATTAATAATACAAGTTATACATAGTTTAAACATTATTAACGTTTAATTAAAAATCAACTAATTACCCTAAGTTAGCCTAATTCCACGTTTTTATCCCACATCCCACTTAATACTCTTCCTCCATCATTCCAGTTTGAACATTGTTCCACGCTTCTCCCCAAACATCCATCATTACCATATCTTTGCTTCCCCACACTACTTAAATTCACCATTAAAAATTCAATAAAAATCACCTTAATTCATCTCATCACCTCCCCCCTTAAACCATACCAAAAACACACAACTCGATACCCCTTTGAGAATCGCGTTGAAGACCTAACAGCATGCTGCTACAGAACTATGGTTGACATCTTTAAACATGGAATTACCCAAAAATAATAATGTATGTGCTATCCAATCTCAGAAACCCAAATGTCCACTTTATTTGGCAAATTGAAGCACTAATTCCTACAAAATCCAAAAACCCTAATGTACACTATAAATACAACAATGATAGTTGTTTTCATCGACCCCTTAAGAGCTATACGGGAATGAAGCTTATGTTTGGAGGAGTTGAATGGATCAAACAGAATTGAATTTCGTTTTGATTTCAATTTGTTTTGATTTTTCAAAGAATTATTTTCTCAAGTTCTAACTTTATGGTGGCGGCGTGAAAATGGTTTGACTGGACAATAAATTTGGTTAGGGTTAGGAAGGGTATGTGGTGTATTTATAGGGTTGGGAAATATTATTTTATTCATTAATTATTATTTGTTTGTTATCGCTATTTGTATTCGTCGTTAATAATTTCATGTGATCACATACAATATCCATTTGCGATGAAAATGGACGTACAACTATAGCTTGACATTACAGACCCAATAAACCTTGTTTCATCGAAATTCGAATCCGTTTGCATAAACAACATTATTTTAAATTCAAATTATTGATCGATTCACATTTTAATCTCGCACGGTCATAAAACAACTCCAATTGGTGCGAAATTTGAATTTAGTAATAATTAATCATTACAAATTTAATAAAATTCATTTCATCGAAAACCGGAGGTCATTTGAAAATTTTCTACTTTTAAGGCCTAAATAAAACTAATAAAATAGTAATTAATTCCAAAACAACTTAATTTAAGAATAGTAAATCAATACTATCATATATATCCAAAATAGAATATCATATAGCTCCAAAATAAACATACTTGGATTCATAATTTGATATTTAAAAATCCAAGTTAAATTGATATACAATTCATACAAAACCCTTTTATTTTATTAAATAAATCATTATGGTTTATAAACGATTCTATAGTGACTTTCTGAAAATTTCATTTGGACATAACTCAAAATCTATAGTATGAAATCTTCATTTTGTAACAACCCGTATTTTAATAACTTGTCAAAACTATAAATCAAGGTAGAATTAATTTCTAAAATAAGAATCAAGGGAAGCAGGTTACGCCATTGCGTTCGTCTCGGAATTCTGCTTGAAATAGAGTCCGAGTTTGTGTAAAACGGATACCGTACGAAGAAGATATGGACGAACGAAGTTAGGCAGAAAAACCAGAAACGGGCCAGAATGCACTGGCGCACTTGGGAAGTGCTCCAGAACAAAATTGCACTGGTGCACTTGGGAAGTGAGCCCATGCAATTTTGTATTGGCGCACTTGGCAGGTGCGCCTCGGCCAAGCAGCAGGCCTGCACAGCTTTTTGGTTTGACCCTGGCTGGCCTGGTCGGGTTCTGGTCGAATTTCTGAGCTGAGCTGTGTCACTAGGGCTAACTTGTCACTTTCTGATTGGCTTCTCTTGAGATGGATGGCCTTGATTAACTCTAGCTTCATCGACGGCTCTATTTAGTTCGAAACCCTATATAAACAACCCCCTAGCCTCATTTTCTCTACACCATTCTTCTCTAACCTTATGCTGCTCAAACTCTTGATGATCATGGCTTCTCCTTCTTCCTCTAAATTAAATTAAATTAAAATGCGAAGATTATTCCTTGAAGACTACGGCTAGGAATTTCTTATTGGGGATTTGCTTCTACAATCAAAGAAAGATTCAGCGATTCAACAATTCAACGACTAATTTCTAGACTTGACTTATGCATCTAAATTTCTTAGACCACGATCTGTAAATTCCAGTTACTTTTAGATAAAAACTATAAACTTAATATGGCATGTTATAAATTGGAATTGATATATGTATAATTCATATCTATTCTTGTTTTCTTTTTGGATCTTGACTATTGGGAATATTGCTGACGATGGTGAAACTATTATTAATGGCCTAAGACTATGACGGTGAACATAAGACTATGCTTATGCCTATGTCTGTGAACATAAGACTATGCCTATGCCTATGACTATGACTATGCCTATGCCTATGACTGTGAACATAAGACTATGCCTATGCCTATGACTATGAACATAAGACTATTACCTATGACTATGACAAAGACAATTGTGACTAATTACCTAAGATTCATGACCATAAGGTTATTGCCTAGGATTATAACTTTGAAATCGGATCTAAGCTTGATTTTCTATTCAGACCTTTTCTTTATTTGTCCTTGGATATTTATTTTGGGGATTTTTCTATTAAATTAGATCTATCCTTGTTCTTGAAACTAGATTATTATTCAAACCTTTTCATGATCAATAATTTTATCAGATCTATATGCATGCGATGTTTTAATCAATTTATTCAGTTATGTCATGCCTTAAAAATAGATTGATAATAGAATAATGTTGATTATGTTATATGTGGGGTTGAATGATATTGATCTATACTTGTGGTTCTATTTTATTATCATGTTGAATTGGGAGTTAATGAATAAGTCTATTCATGTGTATATGAACTTGAAGTATAACCTGTTATGACAAGTTGTGTAGTTTATCATGTTATGCAAGTTTTAGGTTGTAAAATCATATCACATATGTGACCAAATGTTAGATCTACATGTTTATGTGTGTAAGTTAAACCTATGTCATATTTCAAGTTCACACTTATCCATATGCTCGCGATTGATTTGCAAGTTCACATATATGTAAGTTGATTTAGTCTATGTTGCAAGTTCACATATATGTATGTTGATTTAGTCTACGTTGCAAGATTCACACCTATGATATTCATGTTGACTATTTTGCAAGTTCACACCTATGATGTTCATATTGACTATGCCAAAAATGCCAAGTTTACACCTATGTCATGTGTATGTTAATGAATTGCTTTATGCTAATTTTGTGTACGTTGAATTAGGCTAAGTTTTTAGCCTAATATTATATGTCAAAAACCATGCGGACGGAAAATTAGGCTAAGATTGTTAGCCTAATATTTAGACGGGGTAACGTTGGGAAAAATTGGTAATTGTAGGAAACTTGGTATGAAACTTACCTTGAAAACTTGACACGAACTTGACATGAATCTTGAACATGGACATGACACTAGAATGAACTTGAAAATGGCCAACTCGAGGTTAGGTTGAGTTTGCAGTGTAATTATGCCCGGAACCGCCCGGCAAATCCAGTTACTGTAAACAATATGATCCAATGTGGGTAGTTGGTCATATCGTACTTGAAAACCCGAGGTCAGACTGAGTTGTGGTGTAATTCTTCCCGGAACCGCCCGACATATCCAATGACCACAACAACAGGTCTGATGTGAGAGGTTGGGGTGCATTAATGAATTAATGCCACATGATAGGGTTAAGTCATGAACATGTAAGACGACACACAACCAACTTGATACATGATTCGTAGGTGGGTTAAGTCAGAACTTGAATGACAACACTTGACCAACTTGACATGCTAGACTGATAGGGGTTAAGTCACGAATTTAAATGACAACACTTAACCTATTGGACGGAAACCCTAGTTACGCGGTCCGTTTCAGCAGTAACCCACTAAATGTATCATGGTACCCTGGGACTAGGCAGGGTGGGGCACAATTACTGGACTGATTTTAAGCGACCAGAACGACGGCTATGTTGGTGCGCTAGTGCAGTTTCAGGCGGCTTTGGTCGTGCACGTGGTCTGGAGTTGAAAAAGCAGGCATTGGGCATTAGTAGGTTTATCTGTGCATTCTTGATTCGTGTCGGTGGTTGGCACCATAGCGCTTGATACACCCTATGGTGGACCTAGCACAGGTGACTACATTCGTCATAGGGCCGTATGACACAGACACATGATGAGCTAGAACTTGTAGGGAGCCGATCGACTAGTGGATCATTTCGTTGGACCTAGTAATGGATCATTTCATGATATTGGGCCAAGGGGATCATTTCATGATTAATATAAGACATGGGTTTGGGATTCTAGTACAGTTGGTGCAGCGAACCTTGAATATGTGATGCTATACTTGATTTATACTTGATTTATAATGTTATCTTAGTCTATCTTGCCCATCTTGTCAGCATCGTTATGTTTACTTTCAGTTTATACATGTCATGTTATCTTTATCTGTTTTTATGCTGAAAGTCACTTGGACTTACCAGTCTTTATGACTGACCCGTTTTCTTTCGCCTCTTTTTCTTCCGTTTCCCCCCAGGTTCTCAGGGAGGAAACTCTAGCACTTAGCTTGGATTTCACTTGCTTTCGGTTCAGCTCATGTACGGTTTGATCTTGAGCTATGCTATGGTTGCATTTCTGCTACCTTTGGGGAATTAAGCTCCTTTTGTTGTTTCAAGTTTATGCTTCTTTATTTATGCAAGACAGAATTTATTGTAATGGAAAATAATGACCTTGGCTATTTGATGTAAAAGGTTTTGACTCTTTTTGAAAGTAATGAAATTTATCTTTTGATTCTTCCGCTGTTTTATTTATGTTCTGTCTTGTAAAATTTATGTATTTGTTCACCTCGATAATGCTCCTCCAAAACTAGTGCGTTCCCTTTGTGAGTGACCCTAGCGGAGGTGGGGTGTTACATTTGGTATCAGAGCAAAAGGTTACCAGACTGGGCAAAAGTTTTTAAAACCTTCTGAAACTATTTTCAAAACCGTTTACAAAGAATCATTTTTCAAGAAAAGTCTTGTTTTATTTAAAGGCTATTCCCCAAAATCCATTAGCACTATCCTTTTTTTCCTTGTTTGAACCTTTTTTTTCCTTTTCTCCATCTGTAGTCGCAGTAGTTTTTACCTACGGCCAATCTTCTTTCCAGCTTCATAGAGGGTTTTCCGTATGATGGAGATAGTTTCTGTAAGGCTTGTTAACATGTTACATAGGAAAGGTATGAGTAATAAGTTAAGGCGGATGAGTCTCAGAATGAGAAGAAAGACTTCCAGAAGGGAGGCGAGAACAACGACAACAATAGTAACAAGTCACGTGATAAGAGGAAGTGCAACTTCTGTGGTATAGTTGGGCATGTTATCCAGGATTGTGGAAAGAAGAAGATGGAGATGGGAGCATGCTTTCAGTGTGGTGATACTGGACATATCAGCAAGAACTACCCTAAGAAGCAAGGGCAAGCCCCACAAGCAGGACCATCTGGGGGTACATCTTTAACTTCTTCTCCTTGATGCTTTGTTTTATCTTGCTTATCTTCTCAATCCTATCTTGAGAGCCTTAGGTAGAACCCTTTTGGATGTAAACATGTGATTGAAACATGTTATGGTTGATGTTTGCAAATGGTTGCAAGTGGTCGCAAGTGGTTGCTCGTGGTTGCATAACACACATTAGGCACTAGATCGGCTCAGACACATTTTCATATTGCATATGCATGAGTGTTTATACTTGTTTATGGATGAAATTGAATGTGTTATCATGTGAATGTTGCATATGGATGAATGTTTGTGCACACATATAGTGTTTATGTGACTAGGACTATCTGCATACATGTTGGATTCATGGCACTAAACATAATTTGCATTAAAAAGATCAATCAGGCCTGATCATTTGCATTAGATAAGGAACATATACACACACTTTTTGCATATGTTCATATAGCATTAGAAATCTTTTAAGGACAATGGTTTCTTGTGGATGATGGTTGAGTAGATGGTTGATTGGATGCATTCTTCCTAACTTGAAGATTTCGGGGACGAAATCCTTTAAGGAGGGGAGAATGTAACAACCCGTATTTTAATAACTTGTCAAAACTATAAATCAAGGCAGAATTAATTTCTAAAATAAGAATCAAGGGAAATGGGTTACTCCATTGCGTTCGTCTCGGAATTCTGCTTGAAATAGAGTCCGAGTTTGCGTGAAACGGATACCGTACGAAGAAGATATGGACGAACGAAGTTAGGCAGAAAAACCAGAAATAGGCCAGAATGCACTGACGCACTTGGGAAGTGCGCCAGAACAAAATTGCACTGGCACACTTGGGAAGTGCGCCCATGCAATTTTGCATTGGCGCACTTGGCAGGTGCGCCCAGGCCGAGCAGCATGCCTGCACAGCTTTCTGGTTTGACCCTGGCTGGCCTGGTCGGGTTCTGGTCGAATTTCTGAGCTCTGCTGTGTCATTAGGGCTAACTTGTCACTTTCTGATTGGCTTCTCTTAAGATGGATGGCCTTGATTAACTCTAGCTTCATCGACAGCTCTAATTAGTTCGAAACCCTATATAAACAGCCCCCTAGCCTCATTTTCTTTACACCATTCTTCTCTAACCTTATGCTACTCAAACACTTGATGATCATGGCTTCTCCTTCTTCCTCTAAATTAAATTAAATTAAAACATGAAGATTATTCCTTGAAGACTACGGCTAGGAATTTCTTATTGGGGATTTGCTTCTACAATCAAAGCAAGATTCAGCGATTCAATAATTCAATGACTAATTTCTAGACTTGACTTCTTCATCTAAATTTCTTAGACCACGATCTGTAAGTTCCAGTTACTTTTAGATAAAAACTATAAACTTAATATGGCATGTTATAAATTGGAATTGATTTATGTATAATTCATATCTATTCTTGTTTTCTTTTTGGATCTTGACTATTGGGAATATTGCCGATGACGTTGAAACTGTTATTAATGGCCTAAGACTATGACGGTGAACATAAGACTATGCTTATGCCTATATCTGTGAACATAAGACTATGCCTATGACTATGACTGTGAACATAAGACTATGCCTATGCCTATGACTATGAACATAAGACTATTGCCTATGAATATGACAAGGACAATTGTGACTAATTACCTATGATTCATGACCATAAGGTTATTGCCTAGGATTATAACTTTGAAATCGGATCTAAGCGTGATTTTCTATTCAGACCTTTTCTTTGTTTGTCCTTGGATCTTGATTTTGGGGATTTTTCTATCTAAATTAGATCTATCCTTGTTCTTGAAACTAGATTATTATTCAAACCTTTTCATGATCAATAATGTTATCAGATCTATATGCCTGCGATGTTTTAATCAATTTATTCAGTTATGTCATGCCTTAAAAATAGATTAATAATAGAATAATGTTGATTATGTTATATGTCGGGTTGAATGATATTGATCTATGCCTGTGGTTCTATTTTATTATCATGTTGAATTGGGAGTTAATGAATAAGTCTATTCATGTGTATATGAAATTGAAGTATAACCCGTTATGACAAGTTGTGTAGTTTATCATGTTATGCAAGTTTTAGGTTGTAAAATCATATCACATATGTGACCAAATGTTAGATCTACATGTTTATGTGTATATGTTAAACCTATGTCATATTTCAAGTTCACACTTATTCATATGCTCGTGATTGATTTGCAAGTTCACATATATGTAAGGTGATTTAGTCTATGTTGCAAGTTCACATATATGTATGTTGATTTAGTCTACGTTGCAAGATTCAGACTTATGATATTTATGTTGATTATTTTGCAAGTTCACACCTATGATGTTCATATTGACTATGCCGAAAATGCCAAGTTTACACCTATGTCATGTGTATGTTAATGAATTGCTTTATGCCAATTTAGTGTACGTTGAATTAGGCTAAGTTTTTAGCGTAATATTATATGTCAAAAACCATGCGGATGGAAAATTAAGCTAAGATTGTTAGCCTAATATTTAGACGGGGTAACGTTGGGAAAAATTGGTAATTATAGGAAACTTGGTATGAAACTTACCTTGAAAACTTGACACGAACTTGACATGAATCTTGAACATGGACATGACACTAGAATGAACTTGAAAATGGCCAACTCGAGGTTGGGTTGAGTTTGCAGTGTAATTGTGCCCGGAACCGCCCGGCAAATCCAGTTACTGCAAACAATAGGATCCAATGTGGGTAGTTGGTCATATCGCACTTGAAAACCCGAGATCAAACTGAGTTGTGGTGTAATTCTGCCCGGAACCGCCCGACATATCCAGTGACCACAACAACAGGTCTGATGTAAGAGGTTGGGGTGCATTAATGAATTAATGCCACATGATAGGGTTAAGTCATGAACACGTAAGACAACACATAACCAACTTGATACATGATTCGTAGGTGGGTTAAGTCACGAACTTGAATGACAACACTTAACCAACTTGACGTGCTACACCGATAAGGGTTAAGTCACGAATTTAAATGACAACACTTAACCTATTGGACGGAAACCCTAGTTACGCGGTCCGTTTCAGCAGTAACCCACTAGATGTATCATGGTACCTTGGGACTAGGCAGGGTGGGGCACGATTACTGGGCTGATTGTAAGCGACCAGAACGACGACTGTGGTTGTGCGCCAGTGTAGGTTCAGGCGGGCTACGGTCGTGCACATTTTCCGGAGTCGAAAAAACAGGCATTGGGCATCAGTAGGTTTATCTATGCATTCTTGATTCGTGTCGGTGGTTGGCACCATAGGGATTGATACACCCTATGGTGGACCTAGCACAGGTGACTACACTCGTGATAGGTTCGTATGACACAGACACATGACGAGCTAGAACTTGTAGGGAGCCGATCGACTAGTGGATCATTTCGTTGGACCTAGTAATGGGTAATTTCATGATATTGGGCCTAGGGGATCATTTCATGATTAATATAAGACATGGGTTTGGGATTCTAGTACAGTTGGTGCAACGAACCTTGAATATGTGATGCTATAAGCTGAAAGTCACTTGGACTTACCAGTCTTTATGACTGACCCATTTTCTTTCGCCTTTTTTCTTCCGTCCCCCCACCCAAGGTTCTCAGGGAGGAAACTCTAGCACTTAGCTTGGATTTCACTTGCTTTCGGTTCAGCTCATGTACGGTTTGATCTTCAGCTATGCTATGGCTGCATTTCTGCTGCCTTTGGGGAATTAAGCTCCTTTTGTTGTTTCAAGTTTATGCTTCTTTATTTATGCAAGACATAATTTATTGTAATGGAAAATAATGACCTTGGCTATTTGATGTAAAAGGTTTTGACTTTTTTTGAAAGTAACGAAATTTATCTTTTGATTCTTCCGCTGTTTTATTTATGTTTTGTCTTGTAATATTTATGTATTTGTTCACCTCGATAACGCTTCTCCAAAACTAGTGCATTCCCTTTGTGAGTGACCCTAGCGGAGGTGGGGTGTTACAATTTTTCCCTTCCACTAAAAAAATTCAATTCAATAGATTTGAATGTTTCTTGTTTAAAGAAATCCGACTTATATTAGATCTTGTACATTCATTTAAAGTTCAAAATGTAAAAACTAAGAACTAACATGACATTGCAAGCTCGTTTTTATTTTAAATATAATTTATACGTTCAAACATCGTTTAATAAATTAATTCGTTATTATAGTTTGAATCTAAACTCAATTAAATTTCTTACATTATCCAATTCACGCAATATTGCAAATTCAACTTATTGTCGAGTTTTTCAAAAATTAAGTTTATTATTCCGCTATTATATTAATTAAATATTCAAGATAGTTGAATTCTAGTCATTTAAATCTCCAAATCAATTGTATAGTTCCATTATTATATTAATTTAATATATAGGTAGTTGAATTAAAGTTTGCATGTGTTGTTCTTCTGGCGTGGAGACAATTATATATTGTTTAGCTAGCTCCAATGTTGTTAGCCTGTTAGTAGAGTGGATGGAACACTATAAACTATGCAAGCAGTGGACAGTCCACCTTAAAAATTGAAATAGTTGATTGTAACCACAATTACCTATACTATACTGTATTTAACTATTGGTTATAATAAAAGAGTTACGGAACACTATAAAAACCGGTCGGCTATGCCAAAAAAAAAATCTCCAAATCAACTTTTAAATAATTAAATAAACTAATTATTCAATCGCTAAAAATCTGGATCGTTACGTTCCTCCTCCCTTAGAAGAATTTCATCCTCGAAATTGCAACGCCAGGAAAGAAGCTACAACTCTTCTAACTCCTCAACCCACTTGGTTGAGATCTTACGCTTCATATCTCCTCAACTCAGTTCTTATACAAAACTTTAATTCTTATTCCCATACTCAAATTTCCATGATTCATCTCAATTGATATGTCAACCATTTTTGGACAATCCATCTTCACATTCTTATCTTCAATCCATGAGGCGCTGCATAGGCCCCTCTAGTTTTCTCAATAGTTAAAGTTCATCCTGGATCAAGAGGCATAATACATGTCCTTCCTATACTCATTATTTAACCGATGATGACCTATAATCCTGCAGCTATGATCCTTTTGGGTTTTCCACTACTAAACGCCGCTCTCTGTTTGTCGCACGACAATTGACCATTTAGACTTCTTAAGGAAGTCAAGGCCATACCTCATTGATGAAATCTCACAAGCCTTGCCTCTAATATATCGCTTCTCCATGCCTACATCTGAGGAGCATCTGCGCGATATTCCTCTTTACGAATTTTATATTCTAGTAATCACAGTAGAAGTGAAATAGTGGTATATTGTTGATTATACACATACAAAACGTTAAAAAATTAGAAATATGATAACTAACCATCTTAAACGTTAAAAACAACCATACAAAAAAAATTATATCATCAAGAAGAATTGATTTTTTAATTAAGATAATATCGATAGTTTTTCTAGATTAAGGCAACCATAACATCCTTATGTTGAGTGTTTTTTTTTTTTGGGCAAGGCCGACGGGGTTGATTGGACCACTGCCACTTTTATTAGAGTGCTGGAGAAAAAGAAGGGTTACAACACACACAAAAACATAGTAACACAGTACACTAAGCATCGGAAACACAACAAAAAAGAGAGAAACACTTATTTACAAGGGACAAAGAGAACAAGTTTTCGTTGGAGCTTCAACATGATTCTTGGGTCGAAAGCGACGTTCAAAAGTTTCAGTCCATTCCTAAGATCCATTCCGACAGCACTCCTTAGATGCTGACTTGTCATTGCTTGTAATGGATTAAATGTTCTTGTGTTTCTTTCTTTCCAAAGTATTGAAACAATTTTCTTGAGCACAAAACATAGTAACCTCCCTTTACTTATCTTCCTTCTAGTTTGATTCCCCAATCTCCTCCATTCAGAGCCACTATTTCAACTCACTTCTCTACTATCAATAAAGTTCATTGTTTCATTCCATATTGGAAATATCATACTACACTCAAAGAAAATGTGATTAATAGTTTCAGAATGTCTGCCACACAGTACACGCAAAAGGTCGTTCTGCATCCCTCTTTCATACTGCTTGTATTTGGTTAAAAGTGCTTTTTTTGTTACTTTCCAAAGTAGCATGTTCTCCCTTGCATGGTTATCTCTGCTCCAAATTTCCTTGCTCCATTTATATTTACTCGTTACGTCACAACTGGCCATGTCTTTGTATATATTTTTAATTTGGAAACTCTTTCTTTTAGTTCCCCATTATGTCATGTCTTCTTTATCATTATCAATCTTCATTGCTCTAGTAGCATGTTGAGCGATTTCTTGAATATAAAATAAAATAAATAATGTTAAACAATAGATGTAGAACGTTGTATCTCATTGAGCTCACATCTTGAGTTTGGGATCAAATAGCAATATATGATTAAGATATCCATTTGTGTACGTATAGGTTACTTCATATGAATGCCATCAAACGATGAAATTTCACAACATGTGAATATTGTTAGAAATGAATGTGCAAAGAAAGAGGAAATTGGGAAGAAGAAAAGGTAGCAACATTTAAAGTCCCACATCATGGAAATATTAGCACAATCTCTCATAATATATTAGAAGCCAAAAAGACTTATGTAAAATAGAATGGAGGGGGATGGTATGAGGATGTGGGCTTGGCCATGACATAATAATACATTAAAATGTCAAAGATAGGGCATTGGGCCTTGGGGTCTCCTGATTGAATATGGCCGTCGGTTGCTGATTGGGCTAGTGCGCTAAAATGAAAAAAAATTCTTAGGATTTTAAAGGGTATGTCTGTTCAGTCCGGAATTCGAAAAGCATGACTATTAGCTGAATAAGTACAACCATTTGAATTCTTAGAGCATCCACATTAATAACCGGCTGGTTAAAGGGTCGCAACTTTTCCAATTCTGTCTGTTACTGATGCATACGAATAGGCCCCCCTCCTCCTGCCTATATATACACTGCCCAAAACAAGACAAAATTCAGACTTTTCATGTCGCATTATTTCTACTTTTTCTTCAGAGTTCAGAGTAACCCTCCGATCTAGTTTATGTGATCTTCTTCAGTTCATCAGAGCTTCGTTTGCTGGCACTACGCTGCGGAGTTGGTCCATTTTATCCTAAGAAACAAATTGCAACTATGTCAACCAGTGCATACTACAATAATATTGTTTCAAGGAAACAGATTATTTTCTAGACTTGGACATTACTGGAAAAAGAATACTATATGTATTCTTTAATCGATTGCACAATTGGTTACGCTTTCTGTGATTATTGTAAACACAGTTTGACGCGATAATTGTTGCATAATTATTGAGCGACATTAATTGTTGTTACTGTTTACTTTGCAATACAATCATGTATTGACAAAAGATATAACTTTGTAATACAATCGTGTATTGACAAAAGTTCTAACAATTTGTTGTTACTGTTTACGTTGCAATACAATCATGTATTGACAAAAGATATAACTTTGTAATACAATCGTGTATTGATAAAAATTCTAATAATCTTGAAACAATATTTTACTTGTTTGAACGTATGCTATAGACTTAGGTACGTTTTGTTGTTGATTCAGATCAAATCAACCTGAGTTTCATGTTCAGATCTAAAAACATTGTATTTCCAACAAGTGGTATCAGAGCCACTCATGGTTAATTCTATTGAGAAATATTTGTTTTTATTCAAGACATGAATTATTGAAAAATTTGAATCTTAAGATATGTTGAATTTGTACTGATGTTCTTAAAATTCATTTTTCCCTCTTTGAATCAGTGGTTGCAAACATCTTTAAGTATCAAATGATTCATTTGTATTCAAACACATCATCGGATAAAGGTCACACATATACATTATCAGACTTTTCTTCTTCTGAAATTTGAAACTTGTGTGAATTAATTATGAAATTCTTATGTTGCTAGCTAACATCTAACTCTTCATATTCATAACAATTTATGCTTTAAAAGTCTATTAAATAAATCATTTTGGCTTGTAATGCATGACATGTTTAGCATATTCAAATCTTAGTGCGAATTGTGTGAATTATTTTATGAAATTGTTTTTTTTGGCTTGCTTTCCAAAGTTTGACTTTTCAATATTGTCATGTAGCTTACAATTTTTTTGGGTAATGATAGCATTTGAGGTGCTTAAACAATACAAAACGGAAGTTGAGAATCAACTCGATAAGAAAATGAAAAGAAAAATGAGGAAGGGAAAGCAAACAGAAGTCCCACATTATGAAATATGAGTACACACTTCTCTATATGCTTATATAAATAAAGGAAGAAGGGGCTTGTAAACAGGTGTGGCTAAGCCAAGACACAATATTATATTGATGTCAAATTGGGCCTAGCTCCTTGGGATGCTTGGAGTGCATGACACAATATTTTATTAATGTCAAATTGCGACTCTCAAATGTATGCTTTATGGTTAGTTTCTGGCTTGCCAGATAACTTTTGGGGAGAAGCTAGTCTTTCGGGAAATCATATTTTAAATAAAATACCCCAAAAGAAAACTCCTAAGTCTCCTCATGAACTTTGGAAAAACAGACCACCATCTTACAAATACTTAAAAGTGTGGGGGTGTCTTGCCAAAGTAGAGGTACCAAAACCAAAGAAGGTCAAAATTGGACCAAAAACATTTGATTGTTTATTCATTGGATATGCACTAAACAGTGCTGTATACCGATTTTTGATACACAAATCTGAAATTGATAATATTCATGAAAATACCATTATTGATTCAAGAAATGCTAGATTTTTCGAACATATATTCCCCTTGAAACAAAGAGACCAAGGGAGGATGGAGTTCCTTATTCTCTTGAGAATATTGAGCAAAATAAAACTCATCAAAGTAGTGCTGAGCAGCAAGTGGAGGAACCAAGGAAAAAGTAAAAAGGTTAAGAACCTTAAACCTTTGGACCAAACTTCTATACCTTTATGTTAGGAGATGATCCATAGACATACAAACAAGATGTGTCTTCCAGCGATGCCCCTTATTGAAAAGAGGCGATTAACAATAAGATTGAAAAGAGGCGATTAACAATAAGATTGAAAAGAGGCGATGGGAATTGGTCAATTTACCTCAACGGTGTAAGACCTTAGGTAATAAATGGATATTTAAAAAGTAATTGAAACTTGATGGTTCAACAGAGAAATACAAAACAGCAAATGCTGATGAACAAACTTTTATAGGCCATTCATCTACTTCAAAGGTGGAAGGAAAAGGAAAAGTTGTGTTGAAACTGACTTCTGGAAAGGAACTAATGATGTTCTCCATGTTCCAGAAATACGCTAAGCAACCATGGTTTCAAATTAATCTTTGAAGCTGATAAGTTTGTACTTTCCAAGAATGAAGTGTATGTTGGAAGAGTATATGTGTGTGATGGTTTGTTAAAGCAAATGTAACCACTATTGTACCACACACTGATATAAATAAAAGCAAATCTTTTGCTTATATTGTTGAATCTTCTAACATATGGCATTCTAGATTAGAGCATGTAAACTTTCATACATTGCGAAAATTGATTAATCTAGATTTTATACTAAAATGCAATATAAATTTTAACTATAAATGTCAAATTTGTGTAGAAGCAAAATTGACAAGAACCTCGTTTCATCATGTTGAACGAGAGACCGAACCTCTAGACTTGATACATACTGATGTATGTAATTTGGAAAATGTGTCAAACTAGAGGTGGAAAAATGTATTTATTACATTCATTGACGAATGTACTAGATACTATCATGTATATTTCCTTAGAAACAAGGATAACGTCAATAAAATGCTTATTGCAATTGCATCCATACCCGACTTAGAAATACATCAACTGGATGTTAAAACTACACCTTTGAATGGTGAATTAGAGGAAGAAATCTATGTAACACCCCGTATTTTTAAGATAATAAAATATGAATAACTTAATTAAATAATGAGAATTAAGTAAAATGGACTGCCCCTTTGTGTCCGTCTTGGAATTCTGGTCAAGATAGACACCTGGTTTGCGTAAAACGGACATCGTATGAAGAAGTTATTAAGCCTAGAAGTTTGTATATGCACAAGAGAATATATATATATATATACACGAACAATTTAAAATGTAAAATAAAGAATAAAACAAGGATTGCATGTAATAAATACATGCACTGAAAAAAAATGTAATGCATGCATTGAAAGAAAGAAAGGATTGGTTGCATGCAATGTAAATATGTTGCATGCACTGATTTGAAAACATAATGCATTAACATTAAAAGAAAAAGATTCACGCAATGTTTTAATTCAAGTATTGTAACTAACATGAAAAAGAGAAGTAAGAAGAGTACAATAATTATCATTGCTCTAAGACTTATTAATAAAAGACTTCATAGCTCAGTTAGTTAAGGCATTGGATTTGTAACATAGAGGTCGGGGGTTCGAACCCCGGTGGCGGCATAATTTTTATCTTTGTTTTAAAGAGGGCCAACTAAACATGCAAATATATGTACGTATACAAATTCAAAATTTGAAAGGATAAGAACGTACATATAAGGAAATAAAGTAAATATATGTATATATATGAGAATATATATATATGCATAAATATATGTATACAAAAGATAAAATTCAAGATAAGGCTACAGTCAATGAAATATGGCAAGAATCAAATAACGGTGCAACATCGTTTGAATTTTGAAAATAAAACGAAAATTGTGCGTATATATATACGTGTAAAATGGTCGGTAGAGGAATTGTATACATATAAGAATATTTCATGTGAATAAAACAGTTAAATAAATTCTAGAAATTCAAAAGTTAAAAAATCAAATTTCTACACCAAAACAATTCAAACATTCGAAATTCAAATTTCTGCGCCAAAACAGCTTGCGGGACCCAATGCTGACTCAACACTGCGTGTATGATAAGATTTGGCTAGATTCATTTGCGAACCTAGACTATTTTCTTAACTGGGTTCAATGCTGACTCAGCGCTGCGTGTACGATAAGGTCTTGAGCACCTATAAATAAGACCCTAGACCTAACCCTAAATATCATAGTTCGGCGGCTGTGCTGGAGCTCTGCCATGGCTCCCTTTCTCTCTCTCTCTCTCTTCTCAAATTTATTCTGAAATTAAAATGTTAGTCTAGGAGGATTATGAATTCAGATCTGGATGAGGGAATCAACGTTAATAAAAAGATTATTGAATCATGAAAGCAAGGTAAACCTCTAAGAACCAATCTATTTAAATTATTTCTCTTTCCCTTCTCTTTTCATGAAATAATAAATCGATGGTCGTTAGGTCGTGAATCAAATTAAAGAGAAAAGGAAAACCATAGAGGATATAACGGATCAGATCCAAAATTTGAGGAAAGCTTAAAAGTGAGTGGGTTAAGCTATAGCCTTTAGATAATGTTATGACTATCGTTTAGCATTCTCCTTTTTAATAAATTTTGAAATGGTCAGTTTAATTATAAATTGATGTTGTAACGAATTGTAATGTTGATATGAATATGTCAGGAAATTCCTATGTTGAATTGGCCAAGTTATTGAATGTTTACATGTTGGAGAAAATAAATTTGTTAGGATATGAATAGCCAATTCAATGATTGTAATTACATGCTTTACTTAGGAAATATTATTGATTGAACGACATGTTAAAATAATTACCCGATTGAATGTTTACATGTCCTAGTAGAATTAAACATATGTTGAAAATGACATGCGACAAAATATAGGCAAAAATAGGACGACATGTAAATTAGATTACTGTAAACTATATTATAGTAAAAAGGATAATATGTCTAAAATTTTCATGTAATGAACATAACATATATTATGTTTTGAGATTTTAGTTTGGAAGCGCAATTTGATATGAAC
This sequence comes from Allium sativum, assembly GCA_030737875.1. NCBI lineage: Eukaryota > Viridiplantae > Streptophyta > Magnoliopsida > Asparagales > Amaryllidaceae > Allium > Allium sativum. The sequence goes on from CM060916.1 coordinate 1,009,185,425, forward strand.
ATAAATGATTGAATGAAAATGAATAAGCCTAGGATTAAAATTAGAAATTGTAAATACACTTATGACACGAAGTTAGGTTGCATTAGTGGCGGAAGTCTGCCCAGACCCGACCGTCATATCCAGCAGTCACTAATGTTGAACCTAATGTGAGAGGCCTAAGTGCAAGAATTAACAACATGTGCTAAGACATGAGGTTAAGTCAGCTTGTGGTAGAAGTCTGCCCGGACCCGCCCGGCAAATCCATCGTCCACAAGTGTAGGCTTAATGTGAGAGGTCTAGTGCTTATATCTATATAAATAGATATATGTATATAACAAGATATGAATAAATGGAAAGGATGGTAATTAAATGTCTAACTCAGAAAATAAGAAAGGAAGGGATGTAATGAACCGAGTTAGTGTGATAACAGGGAAAAGTGATGTATTTCCCTAAATGACTTATTTTTGAAAACGTTGTTGCAAGTAAGCCACAAAAATATAGAAAATTAAAGAAATTACTTGCTACCACGAATTTAGATGGGAAAACATTATGAAAATAAATCATTGGTTCTTTCTATCAAACTGATAAGGTGCATGAAGTGTTTTCCTTAATATAACAAGGAACATATATTACAGAAAATGAAGAATAATGGTTTACAATAGTAAATGGTTTAAAAGGGGAATGATAATAACCTATTATAAATAAATAACATTAATGAAAATGTTGTATAATAGGTAGACTTGTCCTTGGGACAAGTGAATATTATAACTTAGGTTATAATAAACTAGTAAGGGAATGGGATAACTGGCGAATTAAGTAAGTGGCACTTAATTGTAAATTAAGTAATCAGAAATGGGGAAAACCTAAAACCAGTTAAGAAAAGGGGGGAAAATATATTGTACTTAATTATGAATTAAGTAGTCTGGGAGTCTGAAACCCGTTGGTAAGAATAACATGTTTAGACTTGTCCTAGGGACAAGGGGAAATTATAACATAGGTTATAATAAATGGGTAGAGAAATTTATTAATGGGCCTTAGTTAATAGAACTAAGTTAATAAGTAAACAACGATAAGTCGTATTGACGACGTAAAGTGGAATTATGATTAAATGAGAGAGGATGAGGAAAACTTATGAAATGATATAAGTTATATATAATCATAAATGGTAAGTGACATGTTAATTGGAAACATGTGAATTAGATAAACTTAATTACATATTAAGTAAAACATGTTATTGAAATCAAACAAGAATTTAAAAGGGATTGTGGATTACAGACCTTGGGCCCCAATCTAGAGAATAACATGTTGTAAGCTTATTAATAAACTTAAATGAATTAAGTTGTATGACTGAAATTAATAAGCAAGAGAAACTTGGTAATTTGAATAAGGATTCAATATGAATTGGAATAACCAAGTTAACCGGAAACCTGGTGAGGTGAGACAAGCGCGTAAAAGAATGTTTAGATATAGGGTCTAACAACATGCTAAAGTATGGCGCTTAGACCAGTCCGCACGGTTGAGGGTGAATAACCCAATAGGGTAGATTATCGAGGTGTTATAAGGAATGAGGGGAGCACACATTCATTTGATTGTTTGACGGCTCCAAAGGACTGGAAGGGGAAGCATGCAGCTTCTGGAGATGTAGGGTACTCTTCGTATTCCTCTGTGATGGCAGATCATCCGCCTGTACTCACAGAGGTTAGGTCTGCGTAGGTGAACCAATGAGCATGCCTTTATTGCAATAATAAGGGGCAATCAAAATACTAAGATGGACCAGCGTGATTCGGCGAGACCAGTTAGTGCCCAGTGATAGCAACTCATCGTCTACCTACCATCTTCAGTCAGTACGTAAAGCGGAAAGGAGGAGAACTCCAAAAGACCATATACTTTGCTATCTAGTTATGGGTGAAGTTGGCCAATATGTTTGAAGGGCATAGGGGGCCGGGGTTAAGTTCTCATTCTTGATATTCTTGGGTGCCTTTCATTAGTTGAGGGAGGGGTCTAGTGGGACCATAGCCACTGTAAAAGCAAAACTTAGCATCTGCAATCGGCAGATATCCGAAAGCTCCAGATCGAGTTCCCTTTTTTCTTATTAGCCCGGCCACGGGACTCGGGCGCACATATAGAGAACATGTGCAATAGACATCGAGAACGATTGACGATACATACGTGGGAAAGTCTAGGTACACTTATGTCACTCGGGGTGGTGTATCATAAGACTAGAGAGCATTATTCGAGGATGGAACCTAATTCGATCAAATGGTTCAAAGATGCCAATCCGAACGCTTACGTAATATAGAAGTAATGGTTCTTTGCAGATGTAGCGTTGACATATATACAGAAATCCATACGACATTCGGGCGTAGGATTAGGGACTGCTATATTCCTGCGATGATACGTGTGACAACCCGCCTTTTCTGAATAATCCAAGTTGACAATAAAACCACACATGTCCAACTCGAACGATTCAAAATTGACAGATAATCAATTTAGGGTGTATAATAGAATCAGAACATAGAATCACATATACAGAATAATACAGAATCTCGCAGCGGGAATGAAATAATATACATAAGCAGTTCATGAAGCTACTTAAACAGTTACAATTTAATTATACAATATAGCGACTCATAAATTTCGCGAATACAAGTCAAACGGAAATAGGAACTAATACTGGATAGGATGGAGTCTTCGACTAGGTCTTCAGCTCCAGATAAAGTGCTCCTCGAGAACACTGCAATACTCAGTCTGACCCGAGCGAAATGAGAAAAACACAAAACACTCGAGTCAGGTCTAAACATTCTAATGTGATTAGATCTAAACTCAAATGCAAATAACTCAAGAGAAGTTACGGTATTTTCCATCTCTTAAGGATCCGTTAAACTATCTATATATAGTATGATACGCTATTATATGTAATGTCTATCAGTAATATAAAATATTTAAAAATAGTGTTAAGGCTTTACATTGATCCCCCTTAACACATTTTCAAAACAATGTGGTCTATACAGGTCCTATAACACAACCAGTAGAACGTCGGTAGCCAGTGAGTCCCCTATAGGCACATGTTAAATAGAAACTCGTAGTGGTCGCGCATAAGGATAAAACGTATGACAAGGCACATGAGGCAATTCCCAAGGTAGGATACTACTAATTTGCCTGATCCGGACTGGTGGTAACCCCTAACGGCCCACTGCAACACAACACTTCCAAAATCAAGAGTGATCACCAAATAACAAAAATAGAATACACGAAGAAGTGTGTCTGCTAGAGGTAGCTAGCCTCAATGGCCCGGCACGGCTCCTGTTTTAGTCATTTCAAATTTGACACAAGTGTCGGTCATCCATTATCGTTCACTTTCTTCAATCTAGCAACGTACACTAAAAACAACCACTTCATTCTGGATCATCACTTCACGAACGTAGTTATCAAAGTGGTTCCAGTATCGACAGAGAATGTGTCCATAACTTGCTTCGGTCTCTTTGACAACTAACGTCATTCAATTTTCATTTATTAATTTGTCAAACAGATCAAACCATAATTTGTATTTCAACTTCCTTATTCAAACTTGAACTATCAATTATTCCAATTTTAAATATTAACAACATTTTATCATTTGCAATTATACATTTAACTATGTATCTAATTCCAAAGTTCCAAATCAATAAACTAAAGTTGTATTTTTCTTTTATAAAATTTACCATTTCCAAATATTGAATATTCACTTAAGTTTACTTTCAAATTTCAAAATTTTACTTCATTTAACTAAATTGTTTTTCCTCAACTAAATTTGTTTCCAAGTTTACAATTTTGAAATTTATTTCCTTAAATATTTGGGCTAACATTTTTTTTCAATAAGAGGTTCAACAATGGTTATTTTAATAAGTTTAAATAAATTTTAAATCACTTAATATTTCATTTATCAATTTAAATCAAATTTTCATGTATATAATTTAATCCAAAGTTTAATCTTCGAAATTTGAAATAATTATATTTTTTTCAAAATGGGAATTTGAAATTTGAAATACGCATAGTGAAATATAGCAGCTGTGAAAATTTTGTCGAAAAATTTGAATGTCGTCGGTCGCGCAATTTTAAGTGGAAAGCTGCGCATAACAGTTCAAATTTTAGCGATTCAAAACAAGTTCGGACAAACATGAAAAATATTCTATTCGTTGACAGTAATCCAAGGTGGAATTCGTTTCGCGAAAATCGGACGTTTTGACCTTCGTTTCACATCCGCATTTTTACGTTAAAGGGGTCCGTAATGCGTTTTTGAATGGAGCATGCAAACACTTCAAATTATATACCGTTGTGTCCGTCTCGTCACGCTGATTACTGAAATATATTCATTTGTCACTTTTGGTGTTCTGTTTGCGCTGAAACTGTGAAAAAGCTTGCACAGTTCATTTTTGAAACAGAGCCATTTGAGTTCGATGTGTCCCTTTTACGATCTTACATATCCTTCTAAATATTTTGGGTCTGCAAAAGATGTCTTTTTTTTACTAAGCTATCTAAATAAATTTTTTTTTGGATGAACCATGCATTGCTTTTGGTTTATATACATACATGTTGGTTTGGTTTTGTTTCATATTTTCAAAAGCTTTCCTTTTCAAAGACCATACATACATGTTGATTTGGTTTTGTTTTCCCATTACATTTGCATTTGCAGCAAGCTAAAACAATGGTGCATGCTAATTTCTTTCATGAGTTTGTATATTAAGCTTCAGCTTCCATGCTTCCATATGTTAATACACAAAACACACATCACATGCATACACCTTTAACACACGCATGCACACTAATGCACTAACCTCACACACGTGTATACATATATACACTCACGAATACATTTATATATACCACACATGCAAACCCTACACACATATATATACCACACATGCACCGACAACACAACTTACGTACAACTCACACATATAAGACACGCATATGCTGTCTATTTGTATTGTTATTATTTTCTTTTTCTTTTTCTTTTTTCTCTTTTCAATATTTCTTTTTTTTTTGCCAATATTTCTTGCGGCTTTTTTTTAAGCTACGCATGCCATTTATACACACTCTCATGCAAGCTAATCACACACCACTTCACACTGACATGCACACTCACACAACAAGTTCACACAAAACACACTCACAGTGGCTAATACCCACGCCCAAACATAGCATGCATATGTACATGCTGAGGGAAAGTGGCAAATTTATTTGCTTGGAAAGTGAATCAATGGTGAGAAATATATGTGTCTATTTCTTTCGCTTGCCCATGAATGGATGAATTGTGCTTTTACAAGAGGAAGCGGTAGATGTTTTTGCTAAGAGTAAATGATAGGAAGGAGAAAAGAAATCTAACAAGAGAGAAGGCTTGCTGTAAAGAGAAGTGGCTCCATTGGCCAGAGAGAAAGAAAAAAAGGAATAGTCTTTTGCTAGCAATGACAAAATGTCCCCATGCGTTACGAGAAAAAGAAAGGAAAAAAAATGTGTCCAAAGAAAATGAGTCGGCCTTGTTGCGTGTTACTGTAAAGTCATAAATGAAGAAAACTTGTGTTTCCCCTTTTGTTTGTCGCAAGAAAAAAATGAAAATTAAAAATCATTGAGTTGCATGCCCTGAATGAATTATAATAATAACGTGGCTTCCTTCCTTTGTCTCATTTTGCCGAGAATGGACATTGAGAGAGAAGAATAAGAAATGAGAAACGGGAAGAACTCACCTACCACAGTATGCAATATTTTAAATACGGACTAAGTTGAATTATTACCAAGTCATTTACTTTCTTTTAGCATGTGTATATAAATATACAACAAACACATTAAGAAGTTTAGGCGTAAGTAACAACTCACCTTCGGGTTCCGAATGCTAAACGAGGAGTTAGCGATTGTTGTCGAGGCCGCCGGAGTTTGGTACGAAGGCTATCGGTCTTGGTACGGGCTGTCGGAGCTGGTGCGGGCTGTTGGAGCTGGTGCGGGGCTGTCGGGGCTTGTGCGGGAGCAAGGAAGGATGGACAGAGAGAGCAAGAAGAAGACGGAGCTGCTACTACTTCATGCGTTCCTTTTTCATGTTTTTCTCTTTTTTTTTATACGAAGCAAACTTTGCTGAAGGAAGAAAATAATTTATGGAGAGAGATTATGACAAAGGAGGGAGAGCAGATGTAGTTTGGAACTATGTAATACAGCGGTAGGATGGTAGGTGAATTGGCAGATGCTTTGCACCATGTTTCATTAAATGTTTGGAGGAAAAAAAGATGTGGCCTCCATCACTTCATTTAATGCTTCATATTCTCTTAGATCCTTGTTGGATTTGCGGAGATATTTAATTTTTGGTTTGTCTGTAGCACCCATTTGTCTTTACGAACACCAAAATATCAGTATAAATATACCATTGGAATCAGGACATCGAGACGAACACAATGGCACACAGTTATCAGTGATTTGAACGTTTTATAATTTTTTTTATCGCACTGATTTTAATTAACGGTCATTTAAATTTATTCAGTTTAAATTATCAGAATTTAACGAAACGAACCTATAGTGTATTGATTACAAATTTGTTTTTAAATTCTTTGCAAACAAATATTTATTTTTATATTAAATTCAGTAAACATTGAATATATTCATTCTAATAACTAAATTTAACCATTTTATTTTATTTGCTTGTTTGTTTCTTGGAATTTATAGTTAAATATTTTTTTTCCCGATTTGAAAACTCAGGTTGTTACATTCTCCCCTACTCAAGTCTTTTCGTCCTCGAAAAGAATGGAACAAGGAAAAATAAAGAAATAAGCAGAAGTGTAAGAATGTGTTAAGATGAATTGGGTACCTTATGCAAACAATTCAGGATTTGAGGCACGGATACTCTCCTCAGTTTCCCAAGTGCAATCTCGGTCATCTCTACTCCACTGAACTTTGACGAGATTAACTATCTTTCTTCTAAGCTGCTTCGTATCTTTATCGACTATACGATGTGGTCTTCTTTCGATAGTAAGATTTGGCTCAACATCCATATCTTCAAATAAAGCACGCTTGTCTATAGCTAACAGGTCACGTACATATTTACGAATATGTGAAACATGGAATACATTATGCACACCCGATATTATCTCCGGTAAATCAACCCTATAAGCCAAACCGCCAATCTTTTCTAAGATAGGAAAAGGATCAACAAATTTCGGAGCAAGCTTCCCTTTCTTTCTAAAACGAATCATGTTCTTCAAAGGTGAAATTTTCAAAAATACAAGATCACCAACAACAAATTCCAAATGTCTCCTCTTTCCATCAGCATACTTCTTTTTCCTATCCTGGGCAATCTTCATCCTCCTTCTAATTTCTCCAACTTTTCAGAAGCTTCCAAAATCATTTCGGGGCCTAAAATAAGTCGATTTCCACATTCAACCCAACAAGATGGAGATTTACATGGCCTCCCTAACAGAGCATCGAATGGTGCCATTTTAATATTCGCCTGAATTTCAAAGATTTATTTATGATTTACGTTTATTTAAATATGACTTTTAATTTGAATCAAATTACCTGATAGCTATTATTATAGGTGAATTCAACGAGATGAAGATGATCTTCCCAAGATCCCCCAAAATCTAAAGCACAAGAACGAAGCAAATCCTCCAAAATCTGATTTACTCTTTCAGTCTGACCGTCTGTCTGAGGATGATAGGCGGTGCTCAGGTTCAATTGAGTTCCCAAAGTTATCTGGAAAGCTTTCAAGAATTTGCTAGTAAAAATAGGGTCTCTATCACATACTATGCTAGACGGAACACCATGAAGTCGGACTATATCCTTCATATAGAGCTCGACTAAACTTGAAGCAGTTCGAGTTGTCTTCACAGGAATAAAGTGGGCTGATTTGGTTAGTCTATCAATAATAACCCAGATGCTTTCATTTCCTCTCCTGGTCCTTCGTAATCCATAGAAATTTGATCCCATTTCCAGTTAGGAATCTCTAAAGGCTGTAACAACCCTGCAGTCTTCTGATGGTCGGCTTTTGCTTGCTGGCAAGTGGCGCATCTACTGATATGGATAGAAATGTCTCTCTTTATTCCACTCCACCAATAAAGATTCTTCATATTCTGATACATCTTGGTGACCCCAGGATGAATAGAAAGTTTGGACTGATGATTCTCCCTAAGCACCTCCTGTCTTAAACCATCCACATTCGGAATGCAAATATGATTGTTGATCCTCAAAATTCCATTAGTACCAATTTCAGCACCCCATCCCTTCTGCACATTTACAACTTCTCTATTGAGAACGCTCTCCTTTATTCGCCTAAGCATTTCATCTTCTTCTTGCTTAGCAATAATGCAATCCATAAGAGCTGGAGAAGCAGTAATTTGGAAAAACATTGCTTTGTTTCTACTCAAAGCGTCGGCTACCACATTGGCCTATCCGGGGGTATAGTTGATGTCGAGGTCATAGGATGCTAAGAACTCGAGCCATCTGACTTTCCTCTGATTCAGATCCTTCTGAGAAAAGATATACTTCAATGATTTGTGGTCAGTGAAGAGTTCAAATTTAATTCCCAAAAGATGGTGCCTCCACAACTTAAGAGCAAAAACTACAGCAAGTAGTTCTCAGTCATGCGCTGCATAATTAACCTCATGAACTCTGAGTTGTCTACCAGCATAAGCAATAACTTTACCATGCTGCATAAGAACAGCTCCCAAACCTTCTCCGCAAGCACCGGTATAAACAGACAAACCTTCACTTCCATCCAGAACAGTAAGAATGGGAGCAGAAGTTAACTTGCGTTTAATTTCATTAAATGCTTTTATACACTTATCGCTCCAATCGAACTTAACATTCTTTCCAGTCAAAGCTGTGAGTGGTGAAGAAATTCGAGCAAAATTTTCGATGAATCTCCTATAATAACCAGCTAAGCCGAGGAAACTATGAATATCGGTTGGAGTTTTAGGAGTTTTCCAATCCTAAAATTTAAAGAATTATGGATACCTATATAAGAGAGATAAGATAAATCGAATAAGAATGAATGGATGTTTTAAATAAAGGGCTTACTTTGATTACGGCGATCTTAGCTGGATCGACCAAAATCCCATTCTCCGAAACAATATGTCCAAGAAATCTAACTTCATCTCTCTAGAAATTACACTTAGAAAACTTGGCCTTCATTTGAAGATCTCTCAAAATTTTAAGAACAAACTTGAGATGCTCCACATATTCTTCTTTAGTCTTAGAAAATACTAGAATATCATCAATAAAGACAAGGACGAACCTATTCAGAACATCCCGGAATACTCTATTCATGAGGTCAACAATGTAAGCTAGGGCATTAGTTAAACCAAATGGAATAACTAACCATTCATAGAAACCGTCTTCTATTAGAAAAGCTGTTTTGGGAATACTATCTTCAGAAATTCGAAGTTGGTGAAAACCTGTGGTAAGGTCGAGTTGAGAAAATATCTTGGCTCCGTGGAATTGATCAAATAGGTCATTAATGCGAGGCATTAGATATCGGTTCTTATGAATAAGCTTATTCAGTTCTCGATAGTCTACGCACATTCTCAGATAACCGTCTAACTTAGTAACAAAAACAACTACAGCTCCCTATTCTGAGTGACTTCGACGAATTAGATCTTTAGAGAATAGATCTTCGATTAGCACCTTTAATTCAATCTTCTCCTTAGGTGTCATTCTTCTTGGTGCAAGTACAATGGGTCTAGCTCCTTGAATGAGATCAATACGAAATTCGATTTCACGATGAGGTGGTAAGAAAATTACTTCTCCAAAAACATCAAGAAAATGCTGAATAACAGGAGTAGTGCTAAGATCGCTAAGATGTGAATCAAGAGAGAAAATGAAACTTTCTGCAACTTCTTGAGATAATTGACATTCGATCTTCAAGGGTTTAACTTTGTCACAACGTAAAGAGATAGTTCGAGCTTGAGATAAGGACAAAATTTGGGAAATTTAAACTAAAGAGAATCCTAATTAAGGAAAATAGGCTAAAGTTTAAAAAGAGATTTTGAAAATAGGTTTGATTTTAAAACATTTTATACTTTCAAAATACGCTCTCTCGGAACTGATTCTACTCATTCTAGGGTATTTCTAACCCTATCAACAGAGAATGTGTCCATAACTGGCTTCGGTCTCTTTGACAACTAACGTCATTCAATTTTCATTTATTAATTTGTCAAACAGATCAAACCATAATTTGTATTTCAACTTCCTTATTCAAACTTGAACTATCAATTATTCCAATTTTAAATATTAACAACATTTTATCATTTGCAATTATACATTTAACTATGTATCTAATTCCAAAGTTCCAAATCAATAACCTAAAGTTGTATTTTTATTTTATAAAATTTACCATTTCCAACTATTGAATATTCACTTAAGTTTACTTTCAAATTTCAAAATTTTACTTCATTTAACTAAATTGTTTTTCCTCAACTAAATTTGTTTCCAAATTTACAATTTTGAAATTTATTTCCTTAAATATTTAGGCTAACATTTTTTTTCAATAAGAGGTTCAACAATGGTTATTTTTATAAGTTTAAATAAAATTTAAATCACTTAATATTTCATTTATCAATTTAAATCAAATTTTCATGTATATAATTTAAACCAAAGTTTAATCTTCGATATTAGAAATAATTATATTTTTTTCAAAATGGGAATTTGAAATTTGAAATACGTATAGTGAAATATAGCAGCTGTGGAAATTTCATCGAAAAATTTGAATGTCGTCGGTCGCGCAATTTTAAGTGCAAAGCTGCCCATAACAGTTCAAATTTTAGCGATTCAAAACAAGTTCGAACAAACATGAAAATTATTCTATTCGTTGATAGTAATCCAAGGTGGAATTCGTTTTGCGAAAATCAGACGTTTTGACCTTCGTTTCACATCCGCATTTTTACGTTAAAGGGGTCCGTAATGCGTTTTTGAACAGAGCATGCAGACACTGCAAATTATATACCGTTGTGTCCGTCTCGTCGCGCTGATTACCGAAATATATTCATTTGTCAGTTTCGGTGTTCGCTTTGCGCGGAAACTGTGAAAAAGCTTGCACAGTTCATTTTTGAAACAGAGCCACCTGAGTTCGATGTGTCCCTTTTACGATCTTACATACCCTTATAAATATTTTGGGTCTGCAAAAGATGTCTTTTTGTTTTACTAAGCTATTAATTTTTTTTATTTTTTTTGGATGAACCATGCATAGCTTTTGGTTTATATACATACACGTTGGTTTGGTTTTGTTTCATATTTTCAAAAGCTTTCCTTTTCAAAGACCATACATACATGTTGATTTGGTTTTGTTTTCCCATTACATTTGCATTTGCAGCAAGCTAAAACAATGGTGCATGCTAATTTCTTTCATGAGTTTGTATATTAAGCCTCAGCTTCCATGCTTCCATATGTTAATACACAAAAAACACATCACATGCATACACCTTTAACACACGCATGCACACTAATGCACTAACCTCGCACACGTGTTTACATATATACACTCACGCATACATTTATATATACCGCACATGCAAACGCTACACACATATATATACCACACATGCACCGACAACACAACTTACGTGCAACTCACACATATAAGACACGCATAGGCTGTCTATTTGTATTGTTATTATTTTCTTTTTCTTTTTCTTTTTTTTCTCTTTTCAATATTTTTTTTCCAATATTTCTTGCGGCTTTTTTTAGCTACGCATGCCATTTATACACACTCTCATGCAAGCTAATCACACACCACTTCACACTGACATGCACACTCACACAACAAGTTCACACAAAACACACTCACAGTGGCTAATACCCACGCCCAAACATAGCATGCATATGTAAATGCTGAGGGAAAGTGGCAAATTTATTTGCTTGGAAAGTGAATCAATGGTGAGAAATATATGTGTCTATTTCTTTTGCTTGCCCATGAATGGATGAATTGTGTTTTTACAAGAGGAAGCGGTAGATGTTTTTGCTGAGAGTAAACGATAGGAAGGAGAAAAGAAATCTAACAAGAGAGAAGGCTTGCTGTAAAGAGAAGTGGCTCCGTTGGCCAGAGAGAAAGAAAAAAGGAATAGTCTTTTGCTAGCAATGACAAAATGTCCCCATGCATTACGAGAAAAAGAATGGAAAAAAATGTGTCCAAACAAAATGAGTCGGCCTTGTTGCGTGTTACTGTGAAGTCATAAATGAAGAAAACTTGTGTTTCCCCTTTTGTTTGTCGCAAGAAAAAAAAGAAAATTAAAAATCATTGAGTTGCATGCCCTGAATGAATTATAATAATAACGTGGCTTCCTTCCTTTGTCTCATTTTGCCGAGAATGGACATTGAAAGAGAAGAATAAGAAATGAGAAATGGGAAGAACTCACCTACCACAGTATGCAATATTTTAAATACGGACTAAGTTGAATTATTACCAAGTCATTTACTTTCTTTTAGCATGTGTATATAAATATACAGCAAACACATTAAGAAGTTTAGGCGTGAGTACAACTCACCTTCGGGTTCCGAATGCTAAACGAGGAGTTAGCGGTTGTTATCGAGGCCACCGGAGTTTGGTATGAAGGCTATCGGTCTTGGTACGGGCTGTCAGAGCTGGTGCGGGCTACTGGAGCTGGTGCGGGGCTGTCGGGGCTTGTGCGGGAGCAAGGAAGGATGGACAGAGAGAGCAAGAAGAAGATGGTGCTGCTACTACTTCATGCGTTCCTTTTTCATGTTGTTCTCTCTCTCTCTTTTTTTATACGAAGCAAACTTTGATGAAGGAAGAAAATAATTTATGGAGAGAGACTATGAAAAAAGAGGTAGAGCAGATGTAGTTTGGAACTTATGTAATACAGTGGTAGGTGAATTGGCAGATGCTTTCCACCATGTCTCATTAAATGTTTGAAAAAAAAGATGTGGCCTCCATCACTTCATTTAATGCTTCATATTCTCTTAGAACTTGTTGGATTTGCGGAGATATTTAATTTTTCGTTTGTCTGTAGCACTCCTTTGGTTCCGGATTTATAATTTAGCTGTAAACAGGGTCACCTGTGTGGGAATAATTGTCTACCCATTTGTCTTGACGGACACCAAAATATCAGTATAAATATACCGTTGGAATCAGGACATCGAGACGAATACAATGGCACACAGTTATCAGTGATTTGAACATTTTATAAAATTTCTATATTTTTTTATCGCACTGATTTTAATTAACGGTCATTTAAATTTATTCAGTTTAAATTATCAGAATTTAACGAAACGAACCTATAGCGTATTGATTACAAATTTGTTTTCAAATTCTTTGCATACAAATATTTATTTTTATATTAAATTCATTAAACATTGAATATATTCATTCTAATAACTAAATTTAATCATTTTATTTTATTTGCTTGTTTATTTCTTGGAATTTATAGTTAAATACTTTTTTTCCCGATTTGAAAACTCAGGTTGTTACAATACGGTAGAGACCATGTGAGTGGGGTACCATGGGGTGTGCCTCAATATTGAGATATAGCTACATATACTGTATTAGGTTAATTCACTGGGAAGTAAATGGGTACGACGTGTGTGCAAGCCTTGAGTGCTGTTAACCCAAGTAACCTAATAAATAAGAAAATACGATTGAACGGTATATGTAAGATTATCCAAAGTGTATAGTTTAAATCCAATCACCAGAAATTGTGTTTTGACCCCCTCCTCATAACATACTCGCAGGTTAGATTGTGGCAGAGACATGATATCTTTGGATACTGGTTAGGCAGTATTAATAATACGGTAAGGCTATGTTTTGATTATACTATATTTTATCCTTTGCGCTGTGAGATATTTTTTTGAGCTCTGACATGTTTTATGTCTCTGCCTTTTCTGCAGGATGCCAGAGCAAACCAATCCGAGTTTCGATAGATTGGAATTTAAAAAAAAATTGGTCTGTCGAAATTGGGGTTATCACAATCTATATGAAACAACCTGAAGGATTTCTAAGCTCTGAAAATGATAATAAAGTTTGCAAACTAGTAAAATCACTTTATGGTCTTAAGCAAGCTCCAAAACAGTGGCATGAGAAGTTTGATAAAACTATGTTATGAAATGGATTCACGATAAATGAATCAGACAAATGTATGTACATAAAACACACACATATTGGATATATCATTGTTTCTCTCTATGTTGATGACATGTTGCTCCTAGGCAGTAACAAGATCATAATAACATCTACAAAGGATATGTTATCCTCTAGATTGGATATGAAAGACCTAGAACTGGCTGATGTGATATTGGGTGTAAAAATTCTAAGAATGCCACAGGGAAATGCATTATCCCAATCACATTACATCACCTAAATACTTGAAAAATTTAGGCAATATGATGTAACTATCAAAAATCACCCAAAATTGGGTAAAGAACATTGGTGATGGTATGTACCAATTGGAATACTCTCGTATACTAGGAAGTATCATATATGTTACGAACTGTACTAGGCCTGATATCGCATATGCTGTAAGCGAACTAAGTAGATTTACCAGCAATCCTGGTAAACATCATTGGAAAGCGATAATCAGAGCTCTAGGATATCTTAAGTATACGCAGAGCTATGGTCTATACTATACAAAATATCCTTCAATAGTGGAAGGATACAGTGATGCAAATTGGATCACTGGATTACATGATACAAAGTCTACAAGTGGATATGTGTTCACATTAAGAAATGGAGCATTTTTATGGAAATCATCCAAGTAAACTTGTATCACTAAATCTACGATGGAATTGGAGTTAATTGAACTAGATAAGACTGTAGAATAAGCAAAATGGATTTGAATCTTCTTAGAACACATTCCTAATTGGAGCAAACATATGCCTCTAATATGTATAAATTGTGATAGTCAATCAGCTATTGGAAGGGCTAATAATACACTATACAATGGTAAATCTAGGCATATTTCATCGTAGACAAATAAGACAACTTCTCTCTAATGGGGTTATCACAATAAATTACATTCAATCTAAAGTTAACTTAGCGGATCCACTTAAAAAGGCTTTCCAAGAGAGAAATTTCAAACCTTATCGAAGGGAATGGGGCTAAGGCCTATAGACTAAAGGTTTTTCTACAATGGAAACCCCACCTAGTTGACTGGAGATCCCAAGATCTAGGTTCAAAGGGGCAATGAAGTTTAAGAGAAACTTGATGGCACTGTTATACACAAACCATTCCTATGATAAGCCTATTGAATAAGGATAAGTACTAGTACTTTTAATGATGTCTGTATTTGAGGAATTAGAAAAATTCCCTTTGTAGAATCACCTACGTAAGTGCGAAGGCGCCACTTCAAAGAGAATTATGAGGCCAAATTCTCTAAGCACTTACGAAACCAAGCAGGTGTTCAAGGAAAAAACGAACACATACAGAGAACGAAGGGTTATAAGAAACATTTATCATGTGTTATCTACTTTGGAATTACACGAAAGACTTACAGTTCAAGGACAGTCTACGTTTACTGATTCGCTCGTGATTCAAATAAATAATCACTAGGAAAGTTCAAGGCCCATGTGCTACTTTAACCGATGCGATAAATGGTTCGCGAAACTAAGATCGACTGCTCATTCATGTGGGGGATTATTGGAAATGAATGAGCAAAGAAAGAGGAAATTGGGAAGAAGAAAAAATAGCAACATTTAAATTCCCACATCATGAAAATATTAGCACAATCTCTCCTAATATATTAGAAGCTAAACAGGCTTATGTAAAATAGAAAGGAGAGGGATGATATGAGGATGTGGGCTTGGCAATGACATAATAATACATTAAATTGTCAAAGACAGGGCCTTCGGGCTCTTAGGGTCTCTTGATTGAATATGACTGTTGGTTGTTGATTGGGCTAGTGCGCTAAAACGAGAATTTTTTTCTTAGGATTTTAAAGGGTATGTCTGTTCAGTCCAGAATTCGAAAAGCATATCTGTTAGCTGAATAAGTAGAACCATTTGAATTCTTAGCATATGCACATTAATAACCGGGTGGTTAAAGGGTCACAACCTTTCCAATTCTGTCGGTTATTGATGCATACGAATAGGCACCCCTCCTCCTGCCTATATATACACTACCAAAAGCAAGACAGAATTCAGACTTTTCAAGTCACATTATTTCTTCTTCTTCTTCTTCAGAGTTTAGAGCAATCCTCCGATCTAGTTTCTGTGATCTTCTTCAGTTCATTAGAGCTCCGTTTGCTGGCACTACGCTGCGGAGTTGGTCCATTTTATCCTGGGAAACAAATTGCAACTACGTCAACCAGTGCATAGACGACAATATTGTTTCAAGGAAATAGATTATTTTTGTAACAACCCGTATTTTTGAATAACATGTTATAACATAAATCAAGGCATAATTAAATGTTAAAATCTGAATCAAGGGAAATGGGCTGTGCCATTGCGTTCGTCTCGGAAAAATACGCGAAATAGAGTCCGAGTTTTCGAAAAACGGAGTCCGTATGACCAAGTTATGGCCCAATGAAGTTTTCAGAAAATTCCAAGCCCGAAAACAGTTCAGGATCGAATTTCAGCCAAAACAAGACAGGCGAGAATTTTCCCGCCCCAGGCAGGGTCGACACAGGGGTCGACACCCCTGTCGACCCCCCCATGGGTCGACACCCATGTCGACCCAGGGGTCAACCCCCCTGTCGGACCAGTTTTCCTGGTGCACCAATTGTGTCATGTTGAGTCTGCTCTAGAAGCTTCTGACGAGATTTGACGGACCTGATGTGTTTTAGGGTTAATCCTATGGTCTAAACTAACCTAAGCACCTATAAAAAGACCCCTAGACCTAGCCTAAACCCTCATTAATCATTCCTACAACTAAATGCTGCCCAAATGTTCACTAATCATGGCCTCCACCTTCTTCATGAGAGCATGAGTGTCTCAAATCAATCTATGTCATAAAAGAGCCATCTTTCTTAAGTAAAAGAGCCTTCTTTCTTTGTCATTGGAGTTATTACTTCTTGTTTCAAGGCGTTTAAGTGGAGCTTATTATTTTCTTTGCGGATTTTGCTTGTGGCTTCGTCTCAATCTTTATATATATTGATCTAGATCGCATAACCGCTCATTGTAAGCCCTATACTATTCTTAGATTCTAACTATGAAGTTAATATGACATGTTGCAAGTTGAGTTTGGGCCTAAGTATGATATATGCTTTGTTCTTATCATGTTATGCATGAATATATTCTATGCATATTTGAAAACCTATCACCTTGACCTTGTGGGCTAAAAGCTTCAAGCTTTATATTAAAGGTTGCATTTTGGCAACATGGAAGTTATCATAACCTTATGATAACTTGCATGTGAGGCTAAATGCGAACTTCTAGCAACTTCTACATGTCATTTATCACCATGTATCACTTATATGCTAAGTTTGGTTTTATGCATACTTTTGAAGCCTAATAATGCTATATGCGAACTTTTAGCCATCATCCTATGTCCTTCATAATCATGTTTCACCTATTTTCTTAAGTTGATATTATGCATGTTTTGAGGCCTATGATGTAATATGCAAGCTTATGAACATATTTATGCCTCATATGCCACCATGTTTAACTTGTGGCCAAAGCACCCTTATGCTATTTGATATGTGTGAGGCCAAGTCACCTTTTATGCCATCATACATGTTGAGGCCATATGCTAGTATGATTGAACACCTTTGCCTCAAATATCACCATATTTAACTTGTGATAGACTTTTCCATCTTATACCCACCTTGTCATGTTGTTATGTTCCCTCTTTGATCTATTTGCGTGATGCGAATTTACGTGCGATGGGAATACGTATGGGTAGTTGGGCAAACTTAAATAACATGAGAACATGACTTGAAAATATATGACATGAAAGTTTGACATGTGTTTATGCTTGAAACATGGACTTGGACATGACTTCTAGAAAACATGAGAATGGCCAACTCGAGGTTGGGTTGAGTTTGTAGCATAAATCTACCCGGAACCGACCGGCTTAACTAGTGGCTACAAACAATAGGACCCAATGTGAGTAGTTGGTCATATCGCACTTAAAACCCGAGGTTAGACTAGGTTGTGGTGTAAAGCTACCCGGACCCGCCCGGCTTAACTAGTAACCACAACAAAGTCTAATGTGAGAGGTTGGGGTGCATTAAGTTAATTAATGCCACATGGTAGGGTTAAGTCATGGACTACTTGAATATACTTAACCAATTAAACACGATGGATTGGTAGGGTTAAGTCATGGACTACTTGAATATTCTTAACCAATTAAACACGATGGATTGGAAGGGTTAAGTCATGGACTACTTGAATATACTTAACCAATTAAACACGATGTATTGATAGGGTTAAGTCATGAACTGCTTGGACACACTTGACCGACTCAATACATGGTTAGGATAGGGTTAACCACACTTAACCCGCTTGAAACCCTAGTTACGTGGTCCTTTTCAGCAGTAACCTACTTGGAAGTATCATGGGGACCCTGGACTAGGCTAGGGTGGGGTACGATTACTGGACTGATTGTAAGAGACCAAAAGAGACGGCTGAATGGTGCACCGGTTGTTCAGGAGGACCATGGTCGTGCACATTAAGTCCGGAGTTGAACACGGGCACCGGTAGGTTAGACTGTGCGTGCTTGAATTGTGTCTGTGGTTTACACCTTAGGGCTGGATACACCCTGGGGTGGACCTTGCATAGTTAACTACATTCCATGATTAAGCCGTATGACACCGATACACGACGAGTTAGGCTTTTAGGGAGCCGATCGACTAGACCGAGTAGTTGGACCTCGATTAGGGTCATCTCATGATGTGGGCCAGCTTTGGGCCAAGGGATCATTTCTTGTTTATACTTGACATGGATTGGAATACTAGTACACACCTGGTGCAACTTAACCTTGTATATGCGATGCCACACTTGATCTATCTTGTTACCTTTTCACCATGCCAGTTATCACCCTACATCTCATCTCTGTTTTACATGTTCAGTTAACTTTATTAGTTTTTATACTAATAGTAGATAGGACTTACCAGTCTTTTTGACTGACCCGTTTTCTTTAGCCTCTTTTCTTCCGTTTCCCCCCAGGTTTGCAGGGTGGGAACACTGTTACTTAGCTGGATCTTTTGCTGCTTTTCTGGATAGCTCACGTATGGTTTGAGCATGCTATGGCCTTATGCTACTTTGGGGATAGTTACTTTATGTTTCTTTTTCAGTTTTCAGTTTATGTTCTAGACTTTGTTTTATGGAAAAATAATGAACAAGCACTTTGATGTAACTTGACTATGGTTTTGAAATGCTAGTTTTATCCGCTGCTTTATTTACTCTGTTTTTACTTATATGTTCTGTCTTGTGATATCTGCATGCATGTTTACCTCGTTTAACGCCCCTCCAAAGCTAGTGTCCTTGCAAGAGTGGCACTGGCGGAGGTGGGGTGTTACATTTGGTATCAGAGCATAAGGTTTACAAGATTTGAGCAAAAGGTTTTTAAAACTAACTTTTTGGAAAACTATTTTCAAAACCAATTAAGTATTTTCCAAGAAAAGTCTAGTTATTTAAAAAAAAGGCTATTCCCCAAAAGCCGTTAGCACTACCCTTTGTTTCCTCGATCTCAATCTATCTTTTTCTTCGTTTCAGTATGGCTGATAATTTTGCCATTCTGGATGGCGTACCAGTACCTATTTGGTTTAGAAGGTACATGGAGGCAAGGGCGAATGAAGCCGGCCCCGCGAACATTCCTCCTCCTTCCCCCATCGCTAACATTTCTCCTCCTCCCGTAGCTGAGGTTCCTCCTCCTCCTCAGCATCCGCAAGAGGATTTCGCAAAGGTTTGCAAGGACTTTAAGGCGATGGGTGGCAAGAATTTTGTCGGGACGGAGACTTTTGTTGAGGCAAGAAACTGGTTGAAGGAAATTGAAGACCTCTTTGCTATCTTTGATATAGAAGACCGTAGAAAAGTTCTGTTGGCAGTATGGTTATTGAAAGAGGAGGCGGCATATTGGTGGGTAGTCACCACCACTACTAGACCAATTCAGACTTGGGATGAGTTTAGGAGAAGGTTTGGACTAAGGTTTCTATCATCGACAGAAGAAGACCTTCAGTTGGAGAAGTTCCTATCACTAAAGCAAGGGGACATGACCGTTAGGGAATATGTGGATAAGTTTAATCAACTTGCTCGGTTCAATCTAGACTTGATTAACACAGCTCAGAAAAAGGCCCTACGCTTTGCTCTAGGATTGAATGAGCCATTGCGCGGTTTGGCCATGTCTCATATACCCATGGGGGCGACCTTCGAAAATTTGGTGAATAAGGCCCTACTTCAAGAGGAAAATAAGAGTGACAAGAAGAAGGTCAAGGCAAATAAGTCTCAAGGCAAGAAGATAGACTCCGGGAAAGGAGGAAAGAGCGACAACACGTCAAGTAAGAAGAGGAAATGCAACTTTTGTGGGATCAAGGGGCATCTGGCCAAGGATTGCAAGAAGAAGAAGAGGAAGTTAGGCGAGTGTTTTCATTGCGGAGAGTCTGGACATTTTAGCAAGGATTGCCCGAAGAAGCAAGGACAGGGGCAAGGACAAACTCAGCAAGTAGGACCCTCTGAAGGGCAGTTGCAGGCTCTCCTCACTCTTCCAGCTTTTGATCGAGGTAGTGTTTCTGTAAAAAGTCATGTTTACATTTCTGATTTCCCTGTTCGTACCTTATTTGATTCTGGCGCATCGCATAGTTTTATTTCTGATCTTGTTGAAAGTTTGCACCTAAGTACTAGTCTAGTTGAGGTCCCGTTAGTGTTTCAAATCCAATTGGGGGTTCCGCCCATCTACCTGTGATTTGTATGGATTTGAAAATCTCTATCTTGAGCATAGAATTCATGTGTAATGATTAGGTTCTCGGGTTTATGGGATACGGGTTGATTTTGGGTGTGGATTGGTTGTCCAGTTATGGAGCCATTCTTGACTGTGAGCATAGGGTAGTGAGGCTCATGACTCGCCTCGGTAATACCCTAGAAATTTCTTGTAATCCTAGAAGTCCCGTCATGTTATGTTATCATGAATCTCTTGACTCGTCCATCGGTGATCTGCAATCTGTAAGGGTGGTCCGAGACTATCCTGATGCCTTTGAAAAAGTTAAGGGGGTTACCCCTTAAGCGAGAGATAGATTTCCGCATTTATCTAGTCGATAATACCAAGCCAGTATCATTGCCCGTTAGGCACATGGCCCCGCGAGAAAGAAGAGAGCTTGGCAAGCAAATCAAGGAGTTGCTTGAAAAATTTCATTAGGTGAAGCATTTCAGAATGGGATGCTTCGGTGGTATTCGCTACTAAGGCGGATAGTCCATTTCACTTAAGCATTGGTTAGAGAAATCACCCTAGTAAGTACATTTGGCAACATGGATTGGCACTTGTTTTCAAGAGATAGTTTTCTGCGTGGGATACCGTATAGTATGTAAACGAGATCCAAGATTCACTAACGAATTTTGGAAAGCTTGCATGAAACCATAAGCACGCAGTTGTAGCCAAGTATTTTTAGGAAAAGAGTAAGTGGATGTGGAACGAGAGGCGATGGTGAAATGAGTTCTAACTCATATTTTGGAAATAAGAATTAAGAGCTACGAAATTGTGGAGTTAAAAGACGGTCAAGGCACGATGGGATTAAGTACAAGAAAATGCGGCTTAGAAGATTGAAGACTAGATGCGTGCATTATATCTCTTTCTAAGAGTATATCCTTGATCCCTATTATTCTGTAGAGCTTACTCGCATGTTATCTTTTAAGTATATCCTCTCGGTCCTATTCTCAATCTTAGCTCTGTTGCAAACCCTATAAGGAGTATGACCCGCTTGTTTGTTATTTATAGTTGGGGTGAAGATGTCCATTAAGATGACCAAACTATTTGGGCTTTATGGATATGGGTCATAGTCGATAGACTTGCGAAGAGCACCCATTTCCTTCCAGTGAAGAACAAGAGGACTGTATCATGGCTATCATCTATTTATCTTCGAGAGATAGTGCGGTTGCAAGGAGTTCCTTCTAGCATAGTTAGCGATCGTGACCCAATTTTCACTAGCCAGTTCTGGGATAGTTTGCAAGAAGCGATGGGTACGCGATTGAATCTGAGTACAGCTTATCACCCCCAGACGGATGGCCAAACCGAAAGGGTGAATAGAATGCTAGAAGATCTTTTGAGACTTTGTGTTCTTGACTTTGGTGGTACTAGGGAAGACCACCTTCCTCTTGTAGAGTTTGCTTATAATAATAGCTATCAAGCCAGCATAGGGATGGCACCATTCGAAGCTTCATATGGGAGACCGAGCAAGTCACCAACATGTTGGTGGGAGACGACGGATAAGCTTATAATTGGGCCCGACATGTTAAGGGACACATCCGAGAAGGTTGAATTGATTCGAAGACGGATGAAAACGGCCCAAGACAGACAGAAATCCTATGCTGACAAGTGAAGGGCGGATTTGGAATTCGAGGTGGGAGACATGGTTTTCGTGAAGGTCTCTCCTTTACGTAATGTGGTACGTTTTGGAGCAGTTGGGAAGCTGGCACCAAGGTTTGTAGGACCCTTCCCTATCATAGAGAGAATTGGAAAGATGGCCTATAAGGTGGAATTGCCCGAGAAGCTAGCCGGAGTGCATAATGTCTTTCATGTCTCGCATCTCCGAAAGTGCCTACATGAGTCCGCTGAGGTGGTTGAACCAAGCATTCTTGAAGACGTGGAGGTGGAGAAAGAGGCAACCCTGAGACGAGCTCCGATTCGTATCTTGGGAACAGAGATCAAGAAGTTAAGGAATCGAGAAGTCAAATTGGTGAAAGTTCAGTGGAGTGAAGCCGATGAAGATGCAACTTGGGAAACCGAGGAGAAGATGCGTGGGCTTTATCCACTCCTTTTTGAGGGTACATTCTCAATCTCCGTTCTTAATCAACATATCTTTCTTTTTGTTATCCATGATTATCCTGTTTATCTTGTTATCTCGTTAACCTTGTCATGAGAACCTTAGGTAGAAACCCTTTGGATGAAACATGTATTTGAAACATGTTATGCTTGATGTTTGCAAGTGGTTGCAAGTGTTTGCAAGTGGATACTCGTGGATGCATGATACACATTAGGCACTAAGATCGGCTCACACACTTTCATACCGCATATGCATGAGTGTCTATGCTTATTCATGGATGAAACTTGTATGCTATCATGTGGATGTTGCATATGGATGAATGTTATGTGCACTCATATAGATATTATGAATTATGTTAGGAAACTGCATACATATGGATTCATTTCACTAACATACATATGCATTAAGGAGGTTTACTGTATCAGTAACCGCCTGATTTTCGCATTAGATAAGTACATATACACACACCTTTGCATATGTTCATACAGCATTTAGAATCCTTTAAGGACAATGGTTACTTGTGGATGATGTTTTGAGTAGATGGATGATGGATGGTAGGATACGTTCTTCCTAACTTGGAGATTTCGGGGACGAAATCCTTTAAGGTGGGGAGAATGTAACAACCCGTATTTTTGAATAACATGTTATAACATAAATCAAGGCAGAATTAAATGTTAAATACTGAATCAAGGGAAACGGGCTATGCCATTGCGTTCGTCTCGGAAAAATACGCGAAATAGAGTCTGAGTTTTCGAAAAACGGAGTCCGTATGACCAAGTTATGGCCCAATGAAGTTTTCAGAAAATTCCAAGCCCGAAAACAGTTTAGGATCGAATTTCAGCCAAAACAAGACAGGCGGGAATTTTCCCTCCCCAGGCAGGGTCAACACAGGGGTCGACACCCCTGTCGACCCCCCCCCCCAAGGGTCGACACCCATGTCGACCCAGGGGTCGACCCCCCCTGTCGGACCAGTTTTCCCACCAATTGTGTCATGTTGAGTCTGCTCTAGAAGCTTCTGACGAGATTTGACGGACCTGATGTGTTTTAGGGTTAATCCTATGGTCTAAACTAACCTAAGCACCTATAAAAAGACCCCTAGACCTAGCCTAAACCCTCATTAATCATTCCTACAACTAAATGCTGCCCAAATGTTCACTAATCATGGCCTCCACCTTCTTCATGAGAGCATGAGTGTCTCAAATCAATCTATGTCATAAAAGAGCCATCTTTCTTAAGTAAAAGAGCCTTCTTTCTTTGTCATTGGAGTTATTACTTCTTGTTTCAAGGCGTTTAAGTGGAGCTTATTATTTTCTTTGCGGATTTTGCTTGTGGCTTCGTCTCAATCTTTATATATATTGATCTAGATCGCATAACCGCTCATTGTAAGCCCTATACTACTCTTAGATTCTAACTATGAAGTTAATATGACATGTTGCAAGTTGAGTTTGGGCCTAAGTATGATATATGCTTTGATCTTATCATGTTATGCATGAATATATTCTATGCATATTTGAAAACCTATCACCTTGACCTTGTGGGCTAAAAGCTTCAAGCTTTATATTAAAGGTTGCATTTTGGCAACATGGAAGTTATCATATACCTTATGATAACTTGCATGTGAGGCTAAATGCGAACTTCTAGCAACTTCTACATGTCATTTATCACCATGTATCACTTATATGCTAAGTTTGGTTTTATGCATACTTTTGAAGCCTAATAATGCTATATGCGAACTTTTAGCCATCATCCTGTGTCCTTCATAATCATGTTTCACCTATTTGCTTAAGTTGATATTATGCATGTTTTGAGGCCTATGATGTAATATGCAAGCTTATGAACCTATTTATGCCTCATATGCCACCATGTTTAACTTGTGGCCAAAGCACCCTTATGCTATTTGATATGTGTGAGGCCAAGTCACCTTTTATGCCATCATACATGTTGAGGCCATATGCTAGTATGATTGAACACCTTTGCCTCAAATATCACCACGTTTAACTTGTGATAGACTTTGCCATCTTATACCCACCTTGTCATGTTGTTATGTTCCCTCTTTGATCTATTTGCGTGATGCGAATTTACGTGCGATGGGAATACGTATGGGTAGTTGGGCAAACTTAAATAACATGAGAACATGACTTGAAAATATATGACATGAAAGTTTGACATGTGTTTATGCTTGAAACATGGACTTGGACATGACTTCTAGAAAACATGAGAATGGCCAACTCGAGGTTGGGTTGAGTTTGTAGCATAAATCTACCCGGAACCGACCGGCTTAACTAGTGGCTACAAACAATAGGACCCAGTGTGAGTAGTTGGTCATATCGCACTTAAAACCCGAGGTTAGACTAGGTTGTGGTGTAAAGCTACCCGGACCCGCCCGGCTTAACTAGTAACCACAACAAAGTCTAATGTGAGAGGTTGGGGTGCATTAAGTTAATTAATGCCACATGGTAGGGTTAAGTCATGGACTACTTGAATATACTTAACCAATTAAACACGATGGATTGGTAGGGTTAAGTCATGGACTACTTGAATATACTTAACCAATTAAACACGATGGATTGGTAGGGTTAAGTCATGGACTACTTGAATATACTTAACCAATTAAACACGATGTATTGATAGGGTTAAGTCATGAACTGCTTGGACACACTTGACCGACTCAATACATGGTTAGGATAGGGTTAACCACACTTAACCCGCTTGAAACCCTAGTTACATGGTCCTTTTCAGCAGTAACCTACTTGGAAGTATCATGGGGACCCTGGACTAGGCTAGGGTGGGGCACGATTACTGGACTGATTGTAAGAGACCAAAAGAGACGGCTGAATGGTGCACCGGTTGTTCAGGCGGACCATGGTCGTGCACATTAAGTCCGGAGTTGAACACGGGCACCGGTAGGTTAGACTGTGCGTGCTTGAATTGTGTCTGTGGTTTACACCTTAGGGCTGGATACACCCTGGGGTGGACCTAGCACAGTTAACTACATTCCATGATTAAGCCGTATGACACCGATACACGACGAGTTAGGCTTTTAGGGAGCCGATCGACTAGACCGAGTAGTTGGACCTCGATTAGGGTCATCTCATGATGTGGGCCAGCTTTGGGCCAAGGGATCATTTCTTGTTTATACTTGACATGGATTGGAATACTAGTACACACCTGGTGTGTAAAGACCCGCAAATTCCCACCCTTTGGATCGACCATAAACCACACAGGTCTGACCCAAAAAGTGAAAATCTACGAATACTTTAACTTTGGGCATACAACATATTAAAACAACAACAGAAGACTTTTATAACACTAAAATAAATGTTACATCAGAGTACAGAATATACATATCAGAGTACATTGGAATATAATTACAGCGGAAGATAAATACAAAAATGTAATATACTGCAACGGAAGAACACAGCGGAAGACTTTCTATCTCTGGACACAGCTTTAAGCTTCAACCCAGAATCCTGTTTAATATATCTGCAAAAAAATAGCTACTCGACTGCCCGTATGGAAAATATGGGCACCCGAGTTTGCCAGTGGACAAAACTACAGGTCAGTCATGGGACTGGTGTGAGAATTCTACCTAACCTATAAAATATAATAAGGCTAATCACAGGACCACGCCACTTTCGCGGAACGGGTTTTCTCCTATGGATTGCCAGTGCATGACTAAAGTAAATCGTCAAAATAGCGCAATGCTTTTTTTAGAAAAATGAACCCATTATAAGACCCAAGTCCCATCACACAATGCAACGCAAACCGGAGGATAGGGTTTTACCTTATAATGATCAAAAGATGCTTGATACGATAAACACGGTATTATATAATAATAATAGTGTGCAACCAAATTGAAGGACATCAAAGTAAATGTATTAATTCTAGACGGCATGAGTGCCCCATCCCACTATGTCGCCATATATAGGTATACAATCAAAACCGCGTGATGTCGTATTGGAAATTTGGGTTTCCATCTGAGTCAAGGCTAGGAGCGAATTCCTTACCGATTCGAGACACTCTAGCAATGCCCCAGGATTGGTACTCTGTCCAACCCTTGGATCCTGCAGGGTCGGTCCGTCCCCGTGTTGGTACTCTGTCCAACTGGTGCAATGGAATGGATTAGTTATTCCTGGACACACGTTTCCCGATCCTAACGGATCTCTGATTGGCCACAATACGACCAATATACCTGAGGTACCTCAAATCCAACAACCACATAAGTAAAATGTCAACCAGTTTAAGCACCGACACCACTTCTAGCTAGAAAGAAACGTGCGCACTCCCTGCGTTCCCTTGCTCCGTTTTAGACTCAACCGGGGTGTGAGGCTCGTGAAGTCACGTAACACAAAGCTATGCCTAAATAGACTATGCTTTGATC
This sequence comes from Allium sativum, assembly GCA_030737875.1. Lineage (NCBI taxonomy): Eukaryota > Viridiplantae > Streptophyta > Magnoliopsida > Asparagales > Amaryllidaceae > Allium > Allium sativum. The sequence goes on from CM060916.1 coordinate 1,009,212,659, forward strand.
ATCCCACAAGGCTCTGCTTTGCAACAATAAGCCTTGATCAATTGCAACTTGGCGTGCCACATCAACAACTCATACCATGCGATCGGTAATTATTTAACATACAAAAGGGTGTTAAGCAAGAGAATAAATCCTCCGCCACCATGAATTTATATATTAAATAAAAACCGATTTAATTACATGAACTAAATTTCAATGTCAGGCATGCTATCCATTTACAAGTCCGTTCTGGGTCTGAACGAAACAACGTATCCGTCGATCTCCAGTACGTCTGGAAGATCATCACTTTTACCTTGCCTTGGGGGATCAGTCCCAATTCAAGATATTAGTCACCATCAACCAAACAATGTGAAGCTCTCAGGTCTTCAGTCACCGTCTTCATCTTCGACTCTTGATCGTCGTGATGATTATTCAGAATGGGTTAGACCCGGTCTTTCTGAATAACTCGCGTATTTGTAATTAAAATCAACCATACGCCACATTCCAACTTTGAATATCCTTTTAAATAAAAATTATTATTTATGTTAAAAGGTTCTCATTAATTTTATCAAAGATAAAATAAATTAAATTTTTAATCTTTCTAAAAAGATTTATTAATATTCCAATTTTGATTTTCAATTTATAAAATAGATTTATAAATTTCAAATAGTAATTTCAATGTAAATTGGATTAAAGGATAAATGTTATTTAAACATCGTCCACTACAAATCCAATCTACATATCAATTACCAACCATAATTGTTAAGATCTAATAATCTTAAATAAAAGATTTATCTTAAAGATATTAATTCATTACTATATAAAAAAAACACATTTTAAAATAATCCATAAAATATTCTATATATAAAAGATTCTAAATGTAGAATATTCTTTATAATACAAAATCCTTTATTTTACAAAAACCCTTTTATTATATAAAAATTCTTTATTTAAAAAGAAATTCTGCATTGGAATGCGACTCAGCCATGTACCATATAATTTGGGTCATTTGGGTTTCATACATTTCATGTATAGGGTAAAACAGGAAATAATCCTCAATCCATCCATTAACAACCAGAGTGACAATGTCAACTGTGTGAGCATTAAAATAAAACAATAACGCTCATCGCAGCCTGTCGATCAATCGATAGACATATAATAACATTGGGATTTGTGTCAGTCAAGTATCATCCCAATACCCGTGTGGGGTTTTCAGCCAACAAACAAATAATAAATTATTTGTGCACTTGGGCGATGTGTAAAAATAATCAACCCAATCACATAAACAAGTCGGATGACTTGTAAATGGAAGTGTAATATTCAATTTTGAATATACGAACATCACATTTAACACATCAAAATACAACATCACAGGCAAATATTTCAATACTCTTTATTATGAACATATGACCATAAAAATCGCGACTTTTATTTATTTACAAAAATGCATATTTTTGGTCTTGTTCATTTTAATGACAAAATGAATATTTGACTTCATTCTTTTTAATGTATAAAAATATACATCCTTAATTCATTCTCTTTAATGTATGAAAACATACATTTAAATCCATTCTTTTTCTCAACATAAACAAATATGATGATTTTGTTTCTTAACTTCTAATGCAACAAAATGAAAATTTTGTCTAATATTTTTCAATGAATAAAGATGTCTATTTTTGCTTCATTCATTTTAATGTGCCAAAAATATCCATTTTGTCTAATTCACTTTTAATATACAAAAATGAGTATTTTGTTTTAGTCTCTTTTCTTATGCATAAAAAAAAATGTTTATTTTTAATCTATTCTTTTTTTAATGACACCAAGTGTTCATTTCTAATTAATCCTTTTTAATGACACAAAATGTTCATGTCTAATTAATCTTTTTTTTTTACGACACAAAATGTTCATTTTTAACTAATCCTTTTAATGTATAGAAAAGTTCATTTTCTAATTTACTGACATGTTAACTCAAAATGACAATTTAAATTCACTAATCAAGTCTTGACAAGAATGTTGTTCTTTTTCATTTACAATATAAAATGAAAAAAAAAAAAAAGAAAAAAAAGATTCACATGTCTTGTTCTTTTATTTACCATAGAAATACCAATAAAATGATCAACATATTCTGGTCTTTTCATTTACAATAGAAGTTGTAAATAAAGTGGTCCTCATATTTTTACTCTTTTCATTTACAATAGAAGTTGTAAATAAATGCTTCTCATGTTCCTGTTCTTTTTATTTTCTATCGCACCAAAAATGTCGATAAAAATGAATCACTAACATTGTCTATTTTTATCGCACCAAGAATGTCGGTAAAAATGAATCACTAACATTGTCTATTTTTATCGCACTAAAAATGTTGATAAAAATGAATCACTAACATTGTCTATTTTTATCGCACTAAAAATGTTGATAAAAATTACAACATTAACCATTCTATTTTCACCGCGTTCAAAATGACGATAAAATATTCAACATTAACCATTCTATTTTTACCGCAATCAAAATGACGATAAAATATTCAACATTAACCATTCTATTTTTACCGCAATCAAAATGACGATAAAATATTCAGCATTAACAATTCTATTTTTACCTACTATAGGAAATGTAAATAAATATATTTCTAAATTCTATTCTTTTTATTTACATAACTGATTAACCTGTTTTACTCTTTTTCTATTACAAAGAAAATGTAAACAAAGTGATTAACATATTTTACTCTTTCTCTTTTACAAAGAAAGTGTAAACAAAGTGATTAACATGTTTTACTCTTTTTCTATTACAATGAAAATGTAAACAAAGTGATTAACATATTTTACTCTTTTTCTATTACAATGAAAATGTAAACAAAGTGATTAACATGTTTTACTCTTTTTCTATTACAATGAAAATGTAAACAAAGTGATTAACATGTTTTACTCTTTTTCTATTACAATGAGAATGTAAACAAAGTGATTAACATGTTTTACTCTTTTTCTATTACAATGAAAATGTAAACAAAATGATTAACATGTTTTACTCTTTTTCTATTACAATGAAAATGTAAACAAAGTGATTAACATATTTTTACTCTTTTTCTATTACAATGAAAATGTAAACAAAATGATTTACATATTTTACTCTTTCTCTTTTACAAAGAAAATGTAAACAAAGTGACTTACATATTTTACTCTTTCTCTTTTACAAAGAAAATGTAAACAAAGTGATTAACATGTTTTACTCTTTTTCTATTACAATGAAAATATAAACAAAGTGATTAACATGTTTTACTCTTTTTCTATTACAATGAAAATGTAAACAAAATGATTTACATATTTTACTCTTTTCTATTACGAAGAAAATGTAAACAAAATGATTTAGAAAACTTTGTTTCTTTTCTTTCACCATATAAACATCAATAATGTGAATAACATATTTTTAGCCTTATCATTTACAAAGGAAGGTGTAAATAAATGATTAACCTATTTTGCGATTTAAAAAATATGATCTTTTATATTTTACAAAGTAAAAATATCAACTTTACTATTTTACAATGTAAAAATATCAACTTTACTATTTTACAATGTAAAAATATAATCTTTTCTATTTCGCAATGTAAAAATATGACTTTTTTTTTCTATTTTGCAATGAAAATGATAACCTCTTCTATTTTAAATATAAAAAGATTGTCTTTTTATTTTCATCGTCAAAATTTCATCTTTTTGTTTCCAATATAAAAAGATTGTCTTTTTATTTCTTTTTATCACATCTAAATGTGTTCATTTATTTACAAAGAAATGTAAATAAAAACTTGTTCTTTTATATTTGTCCTTTTATTAATAACAGAAATGTAAATAAAAACTCTTTTTTATTTTTAGGACAAAAAAGAAATTCATTTGTGTACATGTTCTAAAAATAAAAGAGGATTTTATTTGTTTTACAAGTTCTAATCCAATCTTAACATATATATATATATACTGAATAAAATATGTTATGACCTCATTTTAGATCCCATTTCTCCAACCGCAAATAAGATATATATAAATCCAAGCGGATTTTGCAAATCATGTACAACAATCATTCAACAAACAACAATTATCACTCCAAACAACACCCAACATTTCAGGTCAGAATTAAACGATCAAACAATTATTTTTAATGCAAGAAAATAATTTATAATTAATTAAACAAATAAAATTAGAATCCTCACCTTGAATTTTTGGCCAAAATTTTACTGTCTCTTTTTCAGCTGCGGTCTGCGCCATCGCGAAGCTCTTAATTTTGTGATTCCAACGCAATTTACGGTTCGTCAAACGGACCTCGTATGAAAGAGTTATGAATTTTTAAAGATCGGGTAATTAAATAAATAATTAATATTCGTGAAAATACCTAAAAATTTCACTGTCTCAGAATTGGACAAAATTAGTGTCCACGCGTCCATCTCGTCGCCACGATCCCAACGCACCTGAAATCGTCGATTTTCGACTTCGTATGAGTGAGTTATGCAATTTCAAAGTTCTGGAAATTAATTAAATAATTTAAAAATAAAATAGAAAATACCCTCAGCCCATTGACCGAAAAACACTGTTCACCGCCGAACTTTGACCGCACTTTGCCGCTGCCTCGGGCCACCTGACGCCACGGGACCACCGCCAATGTCTTCGTCTTGGCGAGACGCACCACCACTAGAAAGAGCCGCCCCTAAAGCTTCTCCGATCATCGGGAAATCGCCTAGAAAGAATTTCGCCTCGCGGGTCCCACAGGCCGCCTCACACCTCCAAACTGCCTGAAATTTTCTGAGCATCTTCGTCTTGCGTAGACGAAGAACTTCCGTGTTTGTGACTTCGTCCAATTCTTCCTCGATTCACGGGAATTTCTTGATTTACGTTTTGAGCTTCTGAATTTCGAAAACAGCGAGCTTTAAGACGAGATTCCGGCGAATCCGAGCGCTGTTTGACAAAACCGACTACACCATTAGCTTCGTATCGTCGAGACCTTCGAGAAAACATATAATTTGCTATGGTTTGAAGAGATTTTATTTTTTATGAATTTTAGAGGAAGAAGAAGCCGCCATGGAAATTGAGAAAAAATGATGGAAAAGAGAGTGGCTGCTGTGTATTTCGAATTTTAGCCCTAAAACTCAGAAAAAAGATAATATATACCATGGGTTTAATTTTGGATTGGGCCCAAATATCATTATGTGCCCAATTACTCAATTTTCAACTGTTTTCTTCAATTCAAAAATCCTTATAAATACATGCTGATTTCAAAATTAATAAAATTTTAAACATAATTATTTCAGGTCATTACGAACCCAACGAACCTGATTTCGTAATTTTCCGATTCCGTATGAATTTATTATAAATTTCCGAATTCTGAAAATAGGCTGTATTTCCACTATAAAAATTATACAGGCCACAAAATAATTCCAAAAATTATAAATTTTATAATGTAACCTTAATTTAATATTCCGAATCCATAGAAACTGGTTTCGTTGAATTCGGAGTTCGTTTGCAAAAATTCTATTTTTCAGGTGTATATTTTAATATTTAAAAATACCAAAAATAGTGGAATTTTTCCGAAACTCAAAAATATAAGTTCTTATAGTCATTTTTATATGTAAACAACATTCTAAAACCAATGGAGATGGTTTCGGGTCCTAATTCCTTATTCTGCAAAATTTAGCATTTTGGCCCTTATAAATTTCATAGCGATCTTTCTAAATATTGAATTGGCCATAACTTTTGATTTCCGTTATGAAATTTCGATTTTTCGGATTCGTTGGAAAGATATTTTTAAATAGATTCTAATATTTTTGGTTTCACTAAAATCCGTTAAATTTTGCATCCTGTACGGTCAGTCAAAGTTCAAGTTTGACTTTTCAAACTACCGCGTTATTTCTAACTCTTTTTATAATAAAAATTAAATCATTCATTCTAACTTCGATTTAAATCAAATTTGTGATCATTATTATTTAAATAAATTATTTTATATTGTCAAAATTCATTAAAATTTTCTAAAATAAAATTTTTAAATTGGTCCTGATTTTGCGGGTTGTTACAATCGCCCCCACTTAAAAACTTTTCGTCCTCGAAAAGGAACGTAGCTAAAAATTGTAAAATTAACTATCTTAATTTTAAATTTTAATGGTTAATTATCTTTTCAAAATATATACAACTTTATATATATATAAATCATATTTCAAAGAATAGATTATAAATATCAAAAATACGTTAATTATAAATTCGTAACTCTGAACTCGTTCTAAGGCATTACTAACCCCATCTCTAACGAGCTTACTCATTCTAGGATACTACTGATCCTATCTCTAATGAGTATTCTTATTGGACATTACTAATCCAATCTCTGATGAGTCTTTTGTTCAGTTCTAACAAGTTGTACCCCAAAGATTTGAGCTAACCTGAGCTCTGATACCAACTGTAAAGACCCGCAAATTCCCACCCTTTGGATCGACCATAAACCACACAGGTCTGACCCAAAAAGTGAAAATCTACGAATACTTTAACTTTGGGCATACAACATATTAAAACAACAACAGAAGACTTTTATAACACTAAAATAAATGTTACATCAGAGTACAGAATATACATATCAGAGTACATTGGAATATAATTACAGCGGAAGATAAATACAAAAATGTAATATACTGCAACGGAAGAACACAGCGGAAGACTTTCTATCTCTGGACACAGCTTTAAGCTTCAACCCAGAATCCTGTTTAATATATCTGTAAAAAAATAGCTACTCGACTGCCCGTGTGGAAAATATGGGCACCCGAGTTTGCCAGTGGACAAAACTACAGGTCAGTCATGGGACTGGTGTGAGAATTCTACCTAACCTATAAAATATAATAAGGCTAATCACAAGACCACGCCACTTTCGCGGAACGGGTTTTCTCCTATGGATTGCCAGTGCATGACTAAAGTAAATCGTCAAAATAGCGCAATGCTTTTTTTAGAAAAATGAACCCATTATAAGACCCAAGTCCCATCACACAATGCAACGCAAACCGGAGGATAGGGTTTTACCTTATAATGATCAAAAGATGCTTGATACGATAAACACGGTATTATATAATAATAGTGTGCAACCAAATTGAAGGACATCAAAGTAAATGTATTAATTCTAGACGGCATGAGTGCCCCATCCCACTATGTCGCCATATATAGGTATACAATCAAAACCGCGTGATGTCGTATTGGAAATTTGGGTTTCCATCTGAGTCAAGGCTAGGAGCGAATTCCTTACCGATTCGAGACACTCTAGCAATGCCCCAGGATTGGTACTCTGTCCAACCCTTGGATCCTGCAGGGCCGGTCCGTCCCCGTGTTGGTACTCTGTCCAACTGGTGCAATGGACTGGATTAGTTATTCCTGAACACACGTTTCCCGATCCTAACGGATCTCTGATTGGCCACAATACGACCAATATACCTGAGGTACCTCAAATCCAACAACCACATAAGTAAAATGTCAGCCAGTTTAAGCACCGACACCACTTCTAGCTAGAAAGAAACGTGCGCACTCCCTGCGTTCCCTTGCTCCGTTTTAGACTCAACCGGGGTGTGAGGCTCGTGAAGTCACGTAACACAAAGCTATGCCTAAATAGACTATGCTTTGATCATCCCACAAGGCTCTGCTTTGCAACAATAAGCCTTGATCAATTGCAACTTGGCGTGCCACATCAACAACTCATACCATGCGATCGGTAATTATTTAACATACAAAAGGGTGTTAAGCAAGAGAATAAATCCTCCGCCACCATGCATTTATATATTAAATAAAAATCGATTTAATTACATGAACTAAATTTCAATGTCAGGCATGCTATCCATTTACAAGTCCGTTCTGGGTCTGAACGAAACAACGTATCCGTCGATCTCCAGTACGTCTGGAAGATCATCACTTTTACCTTGCCTTGGGGGATCAGTCCCAATTCAAGATATTAGTCACCATCAACCAAACGATGTGAAGCTCTCAGGTCTTCAGTCACCGTCTTCATCTTCGACTCTTGATCGTCGTGATGATTATTCAGAATGGGTTAGACCCGGTCTTTCTGAATAACTCGCGTATTTGTAATTAAAATCAACCATACGCCACATTCCAACTTTGAATATCCTTTTAAATAAAAATTATTATTTATGTTAAAAGGTTCTCATTAATTTTATCAAAGATAAAATAAATTAAATTTTTAATCTTTCTAAAAAGATTTATTAATATTCCAATTTTGATTTTCAATTTATAAAATAGATTTATAAATTTCAAATAGTAATTTCAATGTAAATTGGATTAAAGGATAAATGTTATTTAAACATCGTCCACTACAAATCCAATCTACATATCAATTACCAACCATAATTGTTAAGATCTAATAATCTTAAATAAAAGATTTATCTTAAAGATATTAATTCATTACTATATAAAAAAAAACACATTTTAAAATAATCCATAAAATATTCTATATATAAAAGATTCTAAATGTAGAATATTCTTTATAATACAAAATCCTTTATTTTACAAAAACCCTTTTATTATATAAAAATTCTTTATTTAAAAAGAAATTCTGCATTGGAATGCGACTCAGCCATGTACCATATAATTTGGGTCATATGGGTTTCATACATTTCATGTATAGGGTAAAACAGGAAATAATCCTCAATCCATCCATTAACAACCAGAGTGACAATGTCAACTGTGTGAGCATTAAAATAAAACAATAACGCTCATCGCAGCTTGTCGATCAATCGATAGACATATAATAACATTGGGATTTGTGTCAGTCAAGTATCATCCCAATACCTGTGTGGGGTTTTCAGCCAACAAACAAATAATAAATTATTTGTGCACTTGGGCGATGTGTAAAAATAATCGACCCAATCACATAAACAAGTCGGATGACTTGTAAATGGAAGTGTAATATTCAATTTTGAATATACTAACATCACATTTAACACATCAAAATACAACATCACAGGCAAATATTTCAATACTCTTTATTATGAACATATGACCATAAAAATCGCGACTTTTATTTATTTACAAAAATGCATATTTTTGGTCTTGTTCATTTTAATGACAAAATGAATATTTGACTTCATTCTTTTTAATGTATAAAAATATACATCCTTAATTCATTCTCTTTAATGTATGAAAACATACATTTAAATCCATTCTTTTTCTCAACATAAACAAATATGATGATTTTGTTTCTTAACTTCTAATGCAACAAAATGAAAATTTTGTCTAATATTTTTCAATGAATAAAGATGTCTATTTTTGCTTCATTCATTTTAATGTGCCAAAAATATCCATTTTGTCTAATTCACTTTTAATATACAAAAATGAGTATTTTGTTTTAGTCTCTTTTCTTATGCATAAAAAAAAATGTTTATTTTTAATCTATTCTTTTTTTAATGACACCAAGTGTTCATTTCTAATTAATCCTTTTTAATGACACAAAATGTTCATGTCTAATTAATCTTTTTTTTTTTATGACACAAAATGTTCATTTTTAACTAATCCTTTTAATGTATAGAAAAGTTCATTTTCTAATTTACTGACATGTTAACTCAAAATGACAATTTAAATTCACTAATCAAGTCTTGACAAGAATGTTGTTCTTTTTCATTTACAATATAAAATGAAAATAAAAAAAAAAAAAAAAAAAAGATTCACATGTCTTGTTCTTTTATTTACCATAGAAATACCAATAAAATGATCAACATATTCTGGTCTTTTCATTTACAATAGAAGTTGTAAATAAAGTGGTTCTCATATTTTTACTCTTTTCATTTACAATAGAAGTTGTAAATAAATGCTTCTCATGTTCCTGTTCTTTTTATTTTCTATCGCACCAAAAATGTCGATAAAAATGAATCACTAACATTGTCTATTTTTATCGCACCAAGAATGTCGGTAAAAATGAATCACTAACATTGTCTATTTTTATCGCACTAAAAATGTTGATAAAAATGAATCACTAACATTGTCTATTTTTATCGTACTAAAAATGTTGATAAAAATGACAACATTAACCATTCTATTTTCACCGCGTTCAAAATGACGATAAAATATTCAACATTAACCATTCTATTTTTACCGCAATCAAAATGACGATAAAATATTCAACATTAACCATTCTATTTTTACCGCAATCAAAATGACGATAAAATATTCAGCATTAACAATTCTATTTTTACCTACTATAGGAAATGTAAATAAATATATTTCTAAATTCTATTCTTTTTATTTACATAACTGATTAACCTGTTTTACTCTTTTTCTATTACAAAGAAAATGTAAACAAAGTGATTAACATATTTTACTCTTTCTCTTTTACAAAGAAAGTGTAAACAAAGTGATTAACATGTTTTACTCTTTTTCTATTACAATGAAAATGTAAACAAAGTGATTAACATATTTTACTCTTTTTCTATTACAATGAAAATGTAAACAAAGTGATTAACATGTTTTACTCTTTTTCTATTACAATGAAAATGTAAACAAAGTGATTAACATGTTTTACTCTTTTTCTATTACAATGAGAATGTAAACAAAGTGATTAACATGTTTTACTCTTTTTCTATTACAATGAAAATGTAAACAAAATGATTAACATGTTTTACTCTTTTTCTATTACAGTGAAAATGTAAACAAAGTGATTAACATATTTTACTCTTTTTCTATTACAATGAAAATGTAAACAAAATGATTTCCATATTTTACTCTTTCTCTTTTACAAAGAAAATGTAAACAAAGTGACTTACATATTTTACTCTTTCTCTTTTACAAAGAAAATGTAAACAAAGTGATTAACATGTTTTACTCTTTTTCTATTACAATGAAAATGTAAACAAAGTGATTAACATGTTTTACTCTTTTTCTATTACAATGAAAATGTAAACAAAGTGATTAACATGTTTTACTCTTTTTCTATTACAATGAAAATGTAAACAAAATGATTTACATATTTTACTCTTTTCTATTACGAAGAAAATGTAAACAAAATGATTTACAAAACTTTGTTTCTTTTCTTTCACCATATAAACATCAATAATGTGAATAACATATTTTTAGCCTTATCATTTACAAAGGAAGGTGTAAATAAATGATTAACCTATTTTGCGATTTAAAAAATATGATCTTTTATATTTTACAAAGTAAAAATATCAACTTTACTATTTTACAATGTAAAAATATCAACTTTACTATTTTACAATGTAAAAATATAATCTTTTCTATTTCGCAATGTAAAAATATGACTTTTTTTTTTCTATTTTGCAATGAAAATGATAACCTCTTCTATTTTAAATATAAAAAGATTGTCTTTTTATTTTCATCGTCAAAATTTCATCTTTTTGTTTCCAATATAAAAAGATTGTCTTTTTATTTCTTTTTATCACATCTAAATGTGTTCATTTATTTACAAAGAAATGTAAATAAAAACTTGTTCTTTTATATTTGTCCTTTTATTAATAACAGAAATGTAAATAAAAACTCTTTTTTATTTTTAGGACAAAAAAGAAATTCATTTGTGTACATGTTCTAAAAATAAAAGAGGATTTTATTTGTTTTACAAGTTCTAATCCAATCTTAACATATATATATATACTAAATAAAATATGTTATGACCTCATTTTAGATCCCATTTCTCCAACCGCAAATAAGATATATATAAATCCAAGCGGATTTTGCAAATCATGTACAACAATCATTCAACAAACAACAATTATCACTCCAAACAACACCCAACATTTCAGGTCAGAATTAAACGATCAAACAATTATTTTTAATGCAAGAAAATAATTTATAATTAATTAAACAAATAAAATTAGAATCCTCACCTTGAATTTTTGGCCAAAATTTTACTGTCTCCTTTTCAGCTGCGGTCTGCGCCATCGCGAAGCTCTTAATTTTGTGATTCCAACGCAATTTACGGTTCGTCAAACGGACCTCGTATGAAAGAGTTATGAATTTTTAAAGATCGGGTAATTAAATAATTAATTAATATTCGTGAAAATACCTAAAAATTTCACTGTCTCAGAATTGGACAAAATTAGTGTCCACGCGTCCATCTCGTCGCCACGATCCCAACGCACCTGAAATCGTCGATTTTCGACTTCGTATGAGTGAGTTATGCAATTTCAAAGTTCTGGAAATTAATTAAATAATTTAAAAATAAAATAGAAAATACCCTCAGCCCATTGACCGAAAAACACTGTTCACCGCCGAACTTTGACCGCACTTTGCCGCTGCCTCGGGCCACCTGACGCCACGGGACCACCGCCAATGTCTTCGTCTTGGCGAGACGCACCACCACTAGAAAGAGCCGCCCCTAAAGCTTCTCCGATCATCGGGAAATCGCCTAGAAAGAATTTCGCCTCGCGGGTCCCACAGGCCGCCTCACACCTCCAAACTGCCTGAAATTTTCTGAGCATCTTCGTCTTGCGTAGACGAAGAACTTCCGTGTTCGTGACTTCGTCCAATTCTTCCTCGATTCACGGGAATTTCTTGATTTACGATTTGAGCTTCTGAATTTCGAAAACAGCGAGCTTTAAGACGAGATTCCGGCGAATCTGAGCGCTGTTTGACAAAACCGACTACACCATTAGCTTCGTATCGTCGAGACCTTCGAGAAAACATATAATTTGCTATGGTTTGAAGAGATTTTATTTTTTATGAATTTTAGAGGAAGAAGGAGCCGCCATGGAAATTGAGAAAAAATGATGGAAAAGAGAGTGGCTGCTGTGTATTTCGAATTTTAGCCCTAAAACTCAGAAAAAAGATAATATATACCATGGGTTTAATTTTGGATTGGGCCCAAATATCATTATGTGCCCAATTACTCAATTTTCAACTGTTTTCTTCAATTCAAAAATCCTTATAAATACATGCTGATTTCAAAATTAATAAAATTTTAAACATAATTATTTCAGGTCATTACGAACCCAACGAATCTGATTTCGTAATTTTCCGATTCCGTATGAATTTATTATAAATTTCCGAAGTCTGAAAATAGGCTGTATTTCCACTATAAAAATTATACAGGCCACAAAATAATTCCAAAAATTATAAGTTTTATAATTTAACCTTAATTTAATATTCCGAATCCATAGAAACTGGTTTCGTCGAATTCGGAGTTCGTTTGCAAAAATTCTATTTTTCAGGTGTATATTTTAATATTTAAAAATACCAAAAATAGTGGAATTTTTCCGAAACTCAAAAATATAAGTTCTTATAGTCATTTTTATATGTAAACAACATTCTAAAACCAATGGAGATGGTTTCGGGTCCTAATTCCTTATTCTGCAAAATTTAGCATTTTGGCCCTTATAAATTTCATAGCGATCTTTCTAAATATTGAATTGGCCATAACTTTTGATTTCCGTTATGAAATTTCGATTTTTCGGATTCGTTGGAAAGATATTTTTAAATAGATTCTAATATTTTTGGTTTCACTAAAATCCGTTAAATTTTGCATCCTGTACGGTCAGTCAAAGTTCAAGTTTGACTTTTCAAACTACCGCGTTATTTCTAACTCTTTTTATAATAAAAATTAAATCATTCATTCTAACTTCGATTTAAATCAAATTTGTGATCATTATTATTTAAATAAATTATTTTATATTGTCAAAATTCATTAAAATTTTCTAAAATAAAATTTTTAAATTGGTCCTGATTTTGCGGGTTGTTACATGGTGCAACTTAACCTTGTATATGCGATGCCACACTTGATCTATCTTGTTACCTTTTCACCATGCCAGTTATCACCCTACATCTCATCTCTGTTTTACATGTTCAGTTAACTTTATTAGTTTTTATACTAATAGTAGATAGGACTTACCAGTCTTTTTGACTGACTCGTTTTCTTTCGCCTCTTTTCTTCCGTTTCCCCCCCCCCCCAGGTTTGCAGGGTGGGAACACTGTTACTTAGCTGGATCTTTTGCTGCTTTTCTGGATAGCTCACGTATGGTTTGAGCATGCTATGGCCTTATGCTACTTTGGGGATAGTTACTTTATGTTTCTTTTTCAGTTTTCAGTTTATGTTCTAGACTTTGTTTTATGGGAAAATAATGAACAAGCACTTTGATGTAACTTGACTATGGTTTTGAAATGCTAGTTTTATCCGCTGCTTTATTTACTCTGTTTTTACTTATATGTTCTGTCTTGTGATATCTGCATGCATGTTTACCTCGTTTAACGCCCCTCCAAAGCTAGTGTCCTTGCAAGAGTGGCACTGGCGGAGGTGGGGTGTTACAATTTTATTGTAATAACCCGGAATTCTGAGCCAATTTAAAATTTTTATTTCGGCAATTTTCGTGAATTTTGAATATTTAAAATGGGTTATTTTAAATAATAACAACGAGAAATTTATTTTGAATAGAATTAGAATGTATATATTTATTTGAATCGACGTTAGAATATAAATATTTTATTTTAATTATATAACGAGCCTGAAATGGCGCGGTAGTTCTAAAATTCGATTTCAAAATTCAAATGAATAAGCAGGATGCAAAATAAGCCGGATTTTAATGAAACCAAAAATATTAGACTCTATTTGAGAATATCTTTCCAACGAATTCAAAAAATCGAAATTTCATAGCGGGAATCAAAAGTTATGGCCAGATGAAAATTCAGAATAGTTGCTATGGAATTCTGGCCCTTAAAAATGAAAATTTTGCAAACGACCTCGATTTTCGTTGAAACCACTTTTGTTGGATCCGTGATGTCAAGTTATTTCTAGATTCCAAAATTCATAATTTTTGAAATCAATATGTGAGCGTGGCAAAGTAAAAAGTGTTTTGGCAGTTTCAGTCAATTTCGATCGTCCAGAAAATGGTCATTTTTTGAACGGTCTCGGAATTCGACGAAATTAGTTTTACTAGGACTGTATCGTCAATAAGAAGCAAGAAAATATTTTTCGGGAAATTTTAGGGTCCATATGTGGCCCCAGTAAATTGAAATGTGCGTTCAAATTCAATATATAGATTTATATTTTGATTTTGATGGAAATTGATCGAAACAATCGAATCATCTCACAAAACATATCCCATTGCATTCGGAATGGGGCTGATTAGCTAGGGGTGACATTCGTTGGTGTAACGTCCCAGTTTTTGACTGTTTTTGTAATACAAATCATTATGGATTATTTCAGTAATTTATTTAAATAATAAATTGTGAATCGTTAATATTGAGGAAAATTTTCAAATGAATATATTTTGATAGTTTAAAATTTATAAATAAATAAGAATATTTGGTTTTATACCTTAATTTTCTAGTTTTACATAGCTAAATAGTTGCATTTACCTTAGGAACTAAGTTTAGTTTTTGTTTTCTTTAAAAACGTTTGTATGTATATGCTGTACAAAATGTGTACATTAAGAAATGCCTTAGAATCTAAGTTTAAAACCTATCCAGCATTTAGACTGTAACCATATACATCGATTCATGGCCTATATAAGCCTATACGTATGGAGACAAACCAGACTTTAGCATACTCTTGTCAATCATATTATAGGCAGCCTAATAATGTAGATATATAGCAGTAAAGGGGAAAACATATGTGTTCACATCATTCTTTCAATTCAAATGGGCAGCCTACATACCTAGAAATACATAGTTTGAGTTTACTTTGAGGTTAAGTAGGAAGTTTTGATGACATTTGCACATGGCCGTGCCATTTATTTACCTGAAACCAAATCAAAATGCCACCCTGTATCCTCTTTTGCACATGGCAAGATTTGCATGCCTATACTTAAATAGGACTGCATTGTATTGTTATAGAATTAGCTAGTACCTTGACAAGAACACTTAGCCATTGCTGGCCATGCACCATCAGCATATAAGAAGTGATGAAATACACTAAGCCTACCTCTTTACAAATCAAACATCTAGAACATCCCTTCCATTAAGTTGTAGACAACCCGACCTTAGTGACAAAGCCTAATTTTTACAGCATGTTAGCCTATGGTTGTACATATATTTATACATAAAAAAAACATGACTGGCCATATTCTAAAGTCTGAGAAGAAAGAGAACGTGAGAAGCCTTAAGTACATATTCCTTTCAATCAAAGAATTGGCAACAATAGCTAAGAACATGGCTATGTAATTGATAGACAGCCTATGAATGAACTACATATAGAAACCTATAACCTAAGTTACTTCACTACTAAACCTTAAAACCCTTGCACATGACATAGCCGAGCTTGTGGCCTGAGAAGATTGGATGCAAACACACATTCCAACCAAGTTAAGATAGTCTATTCAAGGCCTATACATGTGTAGGGAAACTAGAAAAAAAACTATATCTTTGGCACATTCCTTCATCATAGAATGTAGCAGCTAGATCTACAACCTAGGTGTAGCATGTTCTTAAGGACTAAGCATCTTACATTTTTACATAATTGCACATGGCCAGTACAACCTTTTTCTACCCAGAGCATAGCTGAATTCGTAGCCTGGAGAGATTTAAATAGAAATGATTTAACACACACCTCTCAATCAACTTATGACAGCTTACCCCTCCCCTGCAAAAGGCCTACCACTTAGCATATATTTTAATTATAATTTGCATCTATAAATACACTTGGCTATTGCGTTGCATTTCATAATATCATTTATCTTACTTAAAACATAAATGGCAAACAAAACAAAAGAAGGAAAATTTGAAATGAACATCAAACAGAAACAATAGAGAACTAGAGAAAACCGGTAGCCTGAATGCATAAGAACTGTGGGCATGAAGGTGAGTAAACTTTTTTTCAAGTACATATTGTTTTGATGCCATGCGTATATAGATAGTAGATACACATATATACTGTGTTTAGTTATTATAAAAACTGAACAAGGAATTTAAGTGCTGCTATGTTATAACTGGCTACATCAAAATATGAAACGTAGGTGCTGCTAAGGCAAGACAGGAATGATTCAATGTATTTGTTATTTTCATTTCA
The DNA here is from genome assembly GCA_030737875.1 of Allium sativum. NCBI lineage: Eukaryota > Viridiplantae > Streptophyta > Magnoliopsida > Asparagales > Amaryllidaceae > Allium > Allium sativum. The sequence continues at coordinate 1,009,229,591 of CM060916.1, forward strand.
GCATTCGTCTTAAGTCATTATGTTTTCTTTTTAATTCCCTTCTTATTTAATAACTAAGAATTTAGTATCAGCTTTTGTTCACAAAGTTGGTGCTGCCTTGCTGAAGCATTTAAATAATTATGGTGATAGGTTCTTAACTTAATTAGAGTGACAGGTTTTTAATTTCAAAATTTAGTACATCTAAATTTATAAGATTAGCTAAACCAATAAACAAAGAAGATCATGGTTAAACCAAACATTTCTGAAGCATGTGTTGCTGGTATACTGTATACATGCGTGAAAAATAACTGGGTTTCAATTCAGCACAGCAGGGGAAAACGTAAAACATAAAAAAAGGAGAAATAAATAAAATCTGGAATCAGAAATGAGGGAAAAAGCAAGAACAGGGGACCTATTTATGTGAGTAAAAACCCTCTCTCCACCCATTTTGTAACGACCCGGAAAATCTGAACCAGTTTAAAAATTTGAAATTGGCTATTTTAGTGGATTTTAAATATTTAAAATAAATATTTTAAATAATAACAATGAAAAGTGAGTTTGAATCGATGTTTGAAAATGAATATAATTATTTCTAATTATAAACAAGGCTTGAAATGGCGCGGTAGTTTCAAAATTTGAATTCAAACTTTGACTGATGTACCGGGTGCAAAATAAAACGGATTTTAGTGAAACCAAAAATATTTAAATCTGTTAGTGAATATCTTTCTAACGAATCTTAAAAATCGAAGTTTCATAGCGGGAAGCAAAAGTTATGGCTAAACGAATTTTCAGAAAGGTCGCTATAGAGTTTTGATAGCCCGTGAAAATGGCCATTTTGCAAACGATCTCAGAATTCGACGAAACTATTTTTGTTGGATCCGGGATGTTAAATTATTGCTAGGTTTCAAATTTCATTATTTTTGAAGCTTGTATGCGAGCGTGGCAAAGGAAAATGTGTTTTGGTCAATTACTATTAAATTGGATCGACCAGAAAATGGCCATTTTTCAAACGGTCTCAGAATTCGATGAAACTAGTTTTGTTGGGACCGTATCGTCAAAACATAGCTATATTTATTTTTCGGGAATTTTTAGAATAAGTATGTGGCCCCGGCAAATTGAAATGTACGTTTAAATCAAATATTGAATGTTTTATATTTTAATTTGAGGAAAAACTTAATGAAACAGTTGAATGGGCTTACGAAACATATCCCATTGTGTTCGGAATGAGGGTATTTAGCTAGGGACGACAGTCGTTGGGTCTGGATTGGGTTTCGTGTGTGAAAGAGGGTAATGGTATCAGAGTTTTAAGTAGGGGAGATTGTAACAACCCGGAAATTCTGAGCCAACTTAAAAATTTTAAATTGGTGATTTTGACGGATTCTGATTATTTAAAATGATTTATTTTAAATAATAACAACGGAAAATTTATTTTCGACGGAGTTAAAACGAATAAATTTATTTTAATTATATAACGAGCCTGAAATGGCGCTGCAGTTCGAAAATTCGATTTCGAATTTCAAATGAATATACAGAATTCGTTTTAAGTCGGAATTGAACGAAACAAGAAATATCTAAATCTGTTTGATGATATCTTTCAAACAAATCTAAGAAACTGATATTTCACTTTAGAAATTGAAAGATATGTCCAGTTCAAAATTCAGAAAAGTCGCTGTGGAATTTATATATATTTTAATATATATGGCCTTTGAAAATGGAAATTTTGTAAACGACCTTCGTTTTCGATGAAACCGCTTTTGTTGGATCCGGGATGTCAAATTATTGCTAGATTCCAATTTTCATAATTTTTAGAATTAATATGTGAGCGTGGCGCATTTAAACGCGTTTGACCGGTTTTAGTTGATTTTAATCGACTGGAAAATGGCCATTTTTCAAACGGTCTCAGAATTTGACGAAATTAGTTTTGTTAGGACCGTATCGTCAATACGAAGCTAGAAAATATTTTTTTGGAATTTTTAAAGTCAGTATGTTGCCCTGGTAAATTGAAATGTACGTTTAAAATTCAATATAAGGATTTAAATGTTAATTTAAATGGAAACTGATCTTAACAATTGAAATGGCTTACAAAGCATATCCCATTGCGTTCGGAATGGGGGTAATTAGCTAGGGATGACAGTCGTTGGGTTTGATTCAGAGATCGGATTGAGAAATAAGTAATTTCGAGAATTAAATAATATTAAATAAAATAAAAAGGGCTATAAAATAAAATTTTCGAAATTCTAGCTATTCATTTCTTCAGTAGCCGCCACCAACGCATGGACGATCCAAATCGCTTGAAACAAATCTGTAACAACCCGAAAATCTAGGCCAGTTTAAATTTTTTATTTTGGCAATTTTAGCGGATTTTGATTATTTAAAAGGAATTATTTTAAATAATATCGACGAGAAATTTATTTTGAATATATTTAGAACGTATATATTATATACGTCGTCGTTAGAATATAAATATTTATATATAATTATAAAAGGAATTGAAAATGGCGCGGTAGTTCGATAATTCGATTTCAAACTTCAATTGAATGTACCGGGTGCAAAACAAACCGGATTTTAGCGAAACCAAAAATAATAGGATCTATTTGGGAATATCTTTCCAACGAATCCGAAAAATCGAAATTTCATAGCGGGAATCAAAATATAAGTCCAGTTGAAAATTCTGAATAGTCGTTATGGAATTCTGGCCCTTAAAAATGGAGATTTTGCAAACGACCTCGGATTTCGACGAAACCACTTTTGTTGGGTCCGTGATATCAAGTTATTGCTAGGTTACAAATTTCTTAATTTTTCGAATCATTATGTGAGCGTGGCAAAGGAAAACGTGTTTTGACCATTTCAGTTGAATTTAATCGACTGGAAAATGGTCATTTTTCAAACGGTCTTAGAATTCGACGAAACTAGTTTTATTAGGACCGTATCATCAATACGAAGCTAGAAAATATTTTTCTGCAATTTATAGAGTCAGTATGCGACCCCAGTAAATTGAAATGCGCGTTCAAATTCAATATATAGAGTTATATGTTGATTTTAACGGAAACTTAGCGTAACGGTGGAATTGGCCTAGGATACATATCCCATTGTGTTCGGAATAGGGGTAATTAGTTATGGACGACAGGCGGTGGGTTCGATTTCGCGTTCGAAATAAAAAGTTAACTTTATGGAATTAAATATATATATATTTTTTTATATAAACCCCCCCTTTACTTTTCCAGATCGAGAATTTTAAAAGGAAAAAAAAAACGAGCAGGAGCTCGAGGCGCCGCTGCTCAATCGGCCACCGCGCCCCCTCCAACGATGGCGCCCGCCCCTCAACCCCCTTCCCTCCTCCTCAACTTCGCCTGCTAACCGACGCAACCCTTCCCCCTCCGATTCAAACACCCGTCGCCCCCAAAACCCGAGATCCACGAACGCAACACCCCTGAAACCCTAGCCTCGACAGCAACCCCGCCGCCTTGCAGCGCCTCACGCCACCCCTCCGACGATCTCAGCGCTCCAGGCCCCCCCAACCACGTGCGAACACTCCCCTTCTGAAAAATGTAAGCTTTTCTACTTTCTTTTCATTTAATTTGCAAGTTAGTTTTTATTTTTATATAACAGCAGTTTAAATCAGTTTTATTAAATTTAATACTTGAAAACAAAAATGAATTTCTTTTGAAAACAAAAATGAATTTGCTTTTGAAAACAAAATCTGAATTAGCTTTGAAAACAAAGTTTGTATTCTTTTTGAAAATAAAATTAACATTGTTTTTAAAATAGAAGAGACGATTTTCGTTTATACAAAGATTAGATTTTCAATTGTATAAAGATACGATTTTTAGAATTGAAAAGATATGGAATAATTTTTAGAAGAATCATATAAAAATGTGATTTTTATATAGGCAGTGACAAGATAGAAATTCAATCTTTATATTAGAGGTAGGAATATAAAAATTCGATTTTTATATATTGAATAGCAAAGTAAAAATTCGATTTTTATATATTGAACAACGAAGTAAATATTCGATTTTTATATATTGAACAACGAAGTAAATGTTCGATTTTTATATATTGAACAACGAAGTAAAAATTCGATTTTTATATATTGAACAACGAAGTAATAATTCGATTTTTATATATTGAACAACGAAGTAAAAATTCGATTTTTATATATTGAATAGCAAAGTAAAAATTCGATTTTTATATATTGAACAACGAAGTAAAAATTCGATTTTTATATATTGAATAGCGAAGTAAAAATTAGATTTTTATATATTGAACAACGAAGTAAAAATTCGATTTTTATATATTGAATAGTGAAGTAAAAATTCGATTTTTATATATTGAATAGCAAAGTAAAAATTCGATTTTTATATATTGAACAACAAAGTAAATATTCGATTTTTATATATTGAACAACGAAGTAAAAATTCGATTTATATATATTGAATAGCGAAGTAAAAAAATTCGATTTTTATATATGTAGTGGCTACGGGCAACAAAGATGACAAAGATGCGATAGTGATGAAGATATCTATAAAGGAAGTGCCGTGGAGTTAGGATAACTATTGGTGAGAACTTCTCACTCTTAAATTTCTTTTTCTAGTTATATATATACTAGGATGCAGACGGTGTTTAGTAGCACCCGACACCCGTCATCCACAGACCATGGATGGCTTGTTTGTTTAATTGTTTGGTTGTGTAGTTGGTTAGATTATTTGGTTTGAATTGAATGGTTTGGTGAAATGAAATTGATTTGATTGATGTGTGAATGGCGTGGGCCTTCACTAGACCGGGGATAAGGCTAGGCCTTGTCCCGTTTCTAGTATCGTGCCGTTATGCCGCCGAAATTTTCTAAAAATAAGTTAGAAAAATAAAGATAACATTTTATATAATAAATGAACCGAATAGAATATTCATAGGTTGAATAAAATAGTTTGATCGTTAAAAATATAATTTTTAACGTGAACGTGAATAAATAAATATTCATTTACAAACCGGACGGTTTGTTTATGTACACCTATTTGAAGGACATTGATTGGGACGATAAATTTTACACATCGCCCAACTGCACAAATAAAAATCTGTGTTTGATTGCTTGAAACCCCACACGGGTATTGGGATGATATATGACATACACTAGTCCCAATAATTAGCTGTATGTCGATCGATTGATTGACAGACTGCTATAAGCGTTAGATATTTATATTTGATGCTTATACAGTGTAGAATGCACTTTGGATGATGGTTGATTATTTGTCATCGTTGATATATGCATGTGTTGTAGAAAATACATATAGTTAACATTATATGGTAATTGATTGGGCCTCATTCCAGTTTCGAAATAGAAATATTTGAAATAAAAATATTTGAAATAAAAATATTTGAAATAGAAATATTTGAAATAGAAATATTTGAAATAGAAATATTTGAAATAGAAACATTTGAAATAGAAACATTTGAAATAGAAACATTTGAAATAGAAATATTTGAAATAGAAATATTTGAAATAGAAATATTTGAAATAGAAATATTTGAAATAAAAAATATTTGAAATAGAAATATTTGAAATAAAAATATTTGAAATAGAAATATTTGAAATAAAAAATATTTAAAATAGAAATATTTGAAATAAAAAATATTTGAAATAGAAATATTTGAAATAAAAATATTTGAAATAGAAATATTTGAAATAGAAATATTTGAAATAGAAATATTTGAAATAAAAATATTTGAAATAGAAAAATTTGAAATAGAAATATTTGAAATAGAATATTTGAAAATAGAAACATATGAAGCCGTGTTGGTTAGATTGACGCCATTTTGACGTGAACGATATTTATATCGATTTTATTCATTCTTCAATGAATATTGAATATATTTGAAATTCGAACTATATTGAAGTGAATTGAAATTCGAATTAAACTGAATTGATTTGAAATTCGAAATACAGTGAAATGATTTGAAATTGAATATAAATGAATTCGAATTTAAATTGAATTGAAATCGATTTGAAATGAATTTAAAACGAATTTATATTGGAATATTCAATTTTGATTTGAAATCGAATATGAAGTTGAAACAGCTTTGAAAATGAATTGAAAACGATTTATAAAGCACGTTTTGAATTGAAATCGACGAAGTATATATTATATATACAATATAATGGCCTGATTAGAACGCGCCGCGCCGCGGCAGTTCGCAAATTTCGACCATTGACTTCGAATGAATATTGCGGGAGATCCGACCGTCGAATTCTCCTAAAACCGGAACCGTTGGGTTCGTATCGAAAAGAGCTTTCTAACGAATATTAGAAATTAGAAATCTAACGGTTGGATTTGGAATTATGTCCAAATCAAATTTGGAAAAGGTCGCTGTAAGTGCAGTTCGATGGCCATTGATGGAAATCGACTGTACGGGCCTTGATAAAATTATTAAAAATATTAATAATTTGTGTAAAATCATAAGAAATGATTTAGAAAGAATTGGGATGAAAAACTCCATATTTGAAAAGATAAAAATAGATTTTTATCGAAATGAACTAGTTTTGAATTAGAATTATAATTCTATTTATTTTTAAATAAATAAATTGAATTTAAAAAGGGTTTTTAAAGTAACCAGAATTTCCAATAATTGAATTTGAATGGATTGAATCGAAATTGTCTTCGGAATATTTCGATGTTGGATTTCGTGATTATACAGATATTGTTATGGAAATTTGAAAGATATATTTGTATCGTTATTTACAATATGATATTTGTTAGTCGTAGAATTTGATATTGAATATAAGCCGATATATTTTCTATTCAAAGCCTTGTATTTAATATCAAATGTGATTTGGGTTTGTCATGAATGGTGTCTTGACTAACACTGTTCTTGAACCCAATTGAGAAAAGATTAAATCTTTTTATTTAGATTTAATGAAGTGTACCAACTAAATAATATTTAATTGAATTGACATTGATTTTTGGGTTTATCGTGGACAGTGTTTTAAATAACACTCGTTCTTTAACCCGATAATTAATGGAATGTGGTTTTGGGTTTATCGTGAACCGTGTTTTAAATGACACTGATTCTTTAACCCAGTTAACGATTAAAACTAAGTGGAGTTTTAATGAATCTTTAATTAGATTGAAATGATTGAGAATGGAGTAGCACCGGTTTTGCTCCAGGCGATAGTTAAATCTTTAATTAGATTTGAACGTGAAATGGTAATTGAATTTACCGATAACACCGTGGTGTTAGATATGAAGTATTACCAGTTTTACTTCATGGGATGAATAGGTTGGGATTGGGAAATTAAAACAAATGATTACTTCGGTAAGGTTCGCTAATCCCGACTAGTTTGAATTGATATTCAAAAATAGATTAAAGAATAAATATAAAGAATTTATCTTTGATAAAATTAATGGGAACCTTTCCATATGAATGTGAAATTTAGAAACTAACTGTCGGTTAGCTAAGTAGAATGGTTTCCTGGATATTGATCTGATGTTGGTTTCGGCCTTCGGGGTTAATATTTGGGGAATTATTCTCTTGATTAATTTACGGTTAGTGACTGATGAATTGGAATGAGGCGTATGTTGTGTTTGTGTAACACTTACTTAAAATATACGCGAGTTATTCGGAAAGACCGGGTTTATCCCATTCTGAATAACTGATACAACGATAAGTCGAAGATGAAGACGATGGTCGAAGACCGGAGGTCTTCACGTCGTTTGGGTGATTACTGATGATCTTGATTGGGCTGTACACCCAAGAAGATGGAAACAGTTGGTGATCGTCCAGACGTACTTGGAGATCGATGGATATGCGGGGTACTAGGTGCCTCCGGTTTCGTTCAGACCCAGAACGGACTTGTAAATGGACTGTGTGTCTGACATTGGATTTTAGTCTGTGTAATTGATTTCTATTAAATATATATCTGTTTGGCGGCGGAGAATTTATTCTCTTGCTTAACGCCCTTCTCTGAGACGTACGAGCTCAGGGGTTATATATTGATGGATATCAATCGCATGGAGTGAATTGCCTGTGTGGCATGCTAAGATGCAAATGATCAAGGCTTCTGTTGAAAAGCAAAGTCTTGTGGTTGATGATCGAAGCATGACCTTTGTGGCGTAGCTTTGTGTAACGTACTTCGCGAGTTTCGCACCCCGGTTGTGAACCAAAAACAGGAGAGGACCTCAGGGAGGGCATGCGTTTCCTTCTAGCTAGGGTGGTCTCAGTGACCTACCAGCCCTGACATTTATATACTTTTCACCTGTGTGGTTGTTGTTGTTGCGAGGCGCCTCAGTTTGATCGAACAATCCGGGTCCGATGGAGCCATTCGTTGGCTCATTTACGCCCCAAAGGGCGGGGAAACGTAGTGTTCAGGCATTTTAATCCACATCGGTGGACCGACCCTGTCGCTCCAAGGCTTGACTGAGTACTTGCCTGAGACATGGGCTAGATTGTCTCGAATCGGTAGAGGACGATCCCTGGCCTCGGTTCATAGATGGAAACCCAATTTCCACATACGTGACTTTGCGTTTTTGATTGTATAATCTATATATGGCGACATAGTGGTATGGGGCATTCATGCCGCCTATGATTGATACTTATGATTTGAAGTTGTTTTATACACTATACACTTATAATAGTATCAAATGATTTGTTTTAAACGTATCAAGCATTCTTGGCTATTATAAGGTAAAAACCCTATCCTCCGGCTTGCGTTGCATTGTGTGATGGGAACTGGGTCTTATTATAGCTTCATTTTCCTTTATTTAGCATTGCGTTGTTTGTTTTATGCACTGGTGTTCTTGGGAGGAAACCCGTTCCGCGTTAGCGGCGTGGTCCCTTGATTTACCTAACTTTAAAATAAAGATTAATAATTGTTTTGTTCTCACACCAATCCCATGACTGACCTGGAGTTTATTGTTTTGACCTAAACTCTGGGTGCCCCTATTTCGACACGGGCAGCTAGTTGTTTTGGTTTTGCAGATTTATATTCACAGGATCCTGGTTTACAGCTGGAACGATATCCGGAAAGCTTTGTATCCGTATATCTCCTTCAGTTGTGTATTGTATTATTTTCCGCTGCTATGTATTTAAATGTAATTTAAATCTCTGATATTTCTGTGTAGCATTCATTTATACTCTGTATATTCTTGTAATCTCATGCATTGTTGTAATATACAATGAAATGTTCTTCCGTCTACGTTCTATTTTGTCGTGTTCTCAAAACAATTCGTTCTTTCTCTTCTCTTCGGAGACCGGGGGAGTTCGAGTCGTTTCAAAATCGCCTTTGATCCCTCAATCCCAATCGAATTAGATTCGAATTACAATCAAAAAAGAAAAAGAGTTTTAATCTCTTCAAAATCATACGGTCATTACCCCGTTTCAATTCGTGATTTGCCCCAAATTATATCCCAAATCGGCCGGATTTGAGCATCGCTGGGCGGTGGAGGTGGCCATCGCGCCGCCTGAGATGGCCGGCGTTGGTAGGTGCCAGGATGGCGTGCCTCAAGGGCCCACCCGATCTGGGTCCGATCATCCAAGGCAGCGAAGGGATTGACCCTAGTTTGAGCAAGGGTATGAGTGAAAACCTGTAGCATACGGGAAGGAGATGAGTTAGAGAGGGTAATTAGCTTAATTAATTTAATTAATTAATTTAAATTCAATGTTTAATTATCCAACGCGTTACAACCCATTCTCTTTCATACAAGGTCGGATTTACGAACCGTCGGTTGCGTTGAAATTGTGTTGAAGGGCTTTACATAATGGAACTGACTAGAGCTGAAACAGAGCACATTGGAAATTTAGGAAAATTCAGATTCAGACTATTAGAAATAAAACCGATGGAGTGTCCCAATGTGAGAATTCTCTCACTTTAAATTTTCTGTATAGTTATTTATTGTATAACTGCATATACGAACTGCTCCCCGTCATCCACAGACCATGGACGACTTGTTTGATTGTATTCTGTGTGAAAATTGATCGTGATGTGAAATGAAATAAATTGATCGTGATGTGAAATGAAATCAATATCGTATATATGAAAAGTGAAAATATCGTATATATTGACAGTGAAAATATCGTATATATGAAAAGTTAAAATATCGTATATATTGAAAGTTAAAATATCATATATATTGAAAGTGAAAATATCGTATATATGAAAAGTGAAAATATCGTATATATTGAAAGTGAAAATATCGTATATATGAAAAGTGAAAATATCGTATATATTGAAAGTGAAAATATCGTATATATGAAAAGTTAAAATATCGTATTTATTGAAAGTTAAAATATCGTATATATTGAAAATGAAAATATCATATATATGAAAAGTGAAAATATCGTATATATTGAAAGTGAAAATATCGTATATATGAAAAGTGAAAATATTGTATATATTGAAAAGTGAAAATATTGTATATATGAAAGGTGGGAATAATATATATATATATATGAAATGAAAACGATATATATGAAATGAAAATGATATATATATATGAAATGTGAAAACGATGTATATATGAAATGAAAACGATATATATATGAAATGTGAAAACGATGTATATATGAAATGAAAACGATATATATATGAAATGTGAAAACGATGTATATTTGAAATGAAAATGATATATATATATATGTATATGAAATGTGAAAATGATTTGATTGTTAAAAATATAATTTTTAACATATATATACACTGTATAAAATTGTCGTGTATATGAAATATTCAATTTTGATTAGAAATTGAATATGAAGTTGAAATCATTTTGAAAACAAATTTAAAACGATTTATAAAATACGTTTAATCGATGAAATATATATATTATATATATATATATATATATAATATAATGGCCTGAACAGAACACGCCGCGCTGCGGCAGTTCGCGAATTTCGACCATTAACTTCGAACGGGCAGTCGAGCAGTTTATTTTGCAGATATATAAGCAGGATTCTGGATCGAAGCGAAAAGCTATGTCCAGAGTATTGATAGTCTTCCGCTGTGTTATTTTATATTTCTGCTGTGCATTTATTGTAAAATCATCTTCCGCTATATTGTTATATTTCGATATACTCTGATGTTCTATACTCTGATGTAACATTATTATGATGTTTATAAAAGTCTTCTGTTATTTGTTCTGATGTGTTGTATACCCAGAGTTAGCGTATGCGGGATTCGAACGGTCTTGGTCGGTTTAGCGATCGATTAGGTCCGGGCGAAATCCTGATCATTACACATTTGTATTTACATTTGTTAATGACTGATGTATATATTAGGATACGAATGGATAGACATAGAAGTTTTAGAATATGTTATATTTAGTTAGTTAGATTACAATGTTATAAATGAGAATTTAATGTTATAAATGTGATTATATGGAAATTTTGATTTCTATAACAGATAGATTAAAACGAGCTGTCTAAGTTGATTTTCAAGTTTATACTACTATAATATATAATGTTATAAATGTGAATACAATGTCATAAATGAGAATTTAATGTTATAAATGTGAATATATGGAAATTTTGATTTCTATAACAGATAGATTAAAAAGAACTGCCTAAGTTGATTTTCAAGTTTATACTACTGTAATATACAATGTTATAAATGTTAATACAATGTCATAAATGAGAATTTAATGTTTTAAATGTGAATATATGGAAGTTTTGATTTCTATAATAGGCTGATTAAAACGAGTTATCTGAGCTGATTTTCAAGTTTAAAACCTGGCACTAGTGTAATATATAATGTAATAAATGTGAATACAATGTTATAAATGTGCATATAAGGTTTTAAATGTGAATATAAAGAAATAAAAATAAATGGAAGGGAAGGAATGATAGGCAGTTGAATGGTAAGGGGTGCGTGCCAATGTTAGTGGGAAAGTAAATGTTTATAATAATTATTATAAATAGTGAAGGGCAGTTGGAAGATGGGCCGAGATAGCCGAGTATGCATCACGTCTTTGCATGGGGAGGGAATTGGATGCATCAGGTGTATGGACAGAAGCTGGATTTAAAACAAAAAACCAAACAAACAAGAAAAAGGAAACAGAGAACAAAATAAAAGAAGGGAAAGAACCAAAGAAATGAAGAACAACAATAAGGGGGAAACATGAAAAGAAGTAAAGAAGGAGATCAAGAAAAGAACGGTTAAGTGGGATTTATACTGCAAATGAGAACATTAAAAGGAAACAAACAGTAACAATATGGATAGAAGAAAGAGGCATCAGGAGTTGAATAAGGTGCCGCGTTTTCTCTTGCAGCACAGGCACGTATAATTTGCAGTACCAATCCCAGTGACTGCACGTTCACTGTTCTCCCCACTCAACAATGAAACGTGATTTCATATATTAGATAGTACCCGGTGCAGACACATGTATAGTCAGCATGTGATCCATATGTGTGTAGACAGTGCCTATGTAAACGACATGTTACTGTGATGGGTAGAAGGGGACGAGGTTTGCGGCATGCGAAGGAGATGGAAGGACGTAGCATGGAGTTTGGTACTGGTGACTGAAGCTGGTGGATTTTGTCAAGACTGTTTTGATGGTGCAAGAATAAACGTGTAAAAGGGGACAGAAGGTAAAGTGACAGGCCATAAAAAGTAATGTAGAAAGAAAAGAAGGGAGGCAGTAGCAGGGATCAAGCAAAGATGTGCTCCATGTGGACACTAGACTCGGTTAAGAAAAATTTACGAAATCCTTGAAATGACGGAAGTGTATATCACTCTCTGAAGAAACATTCAGTGATGAGCCTTGTTGCATTTGTCAGGAGGCATATGTAGAAGAGGATGAGGTTGGTAGACTCAAATGTGGACATGACTTCCATGCTCATGCATCAAAAATTGGCTGATTTTGAAGAACATGTGCCCAATTTGTAAGACCTCAGCTTCATAAACAAAGAGAGACCATCTTCTAAATTGATGTTCTTAAACTGAAATCGTAGAAGAAGTGGGCAAACTATTTTGATCGAAGTAGAGGAAAAAGGGTGCTAGGTAAAAGAGAAAAGAAGAGGGAACTGGCCTGGTCTTCGAAATGGGCCAAATGAGCTTCAAAGAAAAAAAAGGAAAGATAAGAAAAAGAGGGAGTGTGGGCCGAAGGCTGATGGGCTTAAAGGCTATGGGAATTTAAAAGAAATAAGGGGAAAAGGTCATAAGTTAGCATATGGGCTTAAACTATATCTAAGTTTAAATATTATAGTATATATTTTTTCTATATATATTGGTTTACATATATAGCATATGGGTTAAAGAAGTTGGGCTCGGCCCATTTAAGAATTACAAGAGAAATATGTTGTAAGTTATAAATAGAATATTAAATATATATATATATATATATTTATTATATATACATATACATATATATTGATGTGTATACATTTAAATCTAGAATATACAATTAAATAGTTTTGATTCGGGTGGTTGAGTCGAACGATGGCATGCATAAGAAATTAGATGTAGCTATCGAGTTTTATACAATTCGATTTAAATTAGATTAACTTATTAAGAAATTATAAGTAATTTTCATATCAAACATCGTTCAAATTTAGTCAAACGTATGATTAGTTATAAACTGTATTAACTGTAAACAATGATCTGTAAATTCAGTAAATATTGAATTATATGTTCAACTGATTAATTAATTATTTAAGTCGTTATAATTACGTGAATCGTAATTATATTTTTTTTGGCATCTGTCAGTGGACTTAAAACACCGATCCACTATGTATTTTATTGACTGGATTGTTAAAACATTCTATTAGCAGAAATAAACATCGTTCTGCTATTAATTAGTTTGATATATTTTATCAGTGAATATATGTGTTGAAATGTATATTATCAGTAGAAAGTATTGCATTGTACTACATGCATGTTTGTGCATATTAAATTTAACAAGTCAAATGTTATCTGTCATAAGAACTGATATATGCTGTGGGAATTGCTAATTCGTAACTTCTGTAAAGCAATTCAAAAATAAATACAAAGTTAATGTTCGAATAAAGAATGTTTTATGACTTAGCAGATCTAATGGTGTTAAACCTGTTTATTTTATTTTATATTTGATAGTTAAATAACCGACTATCAAATCTAGACCTTTTCGTTATCGTTTTCGAAGAGACTAGAATCTAAATTCCACTTCGATTCAATATAAACGTTAAAGTAAGAGATTTTATTGAAGACCATTGAAGACGGAGTGTTGCAAGGGCTGTTCTGTTTACAGGATAGTGCCTTCGGTTTGTCCAATCCCAGGAGAACTTGTATGGACGAATGTCTGACAGAGTATGCCTAACCAATCACGTACATTAATATCTTCAAACATATTTATGTTTGTGGTAGAGGAATTCGTTTCTCTTGCTTTATACCCGTAATATATTTTTGGGGAAATCAATTAGTGGTTGGCGGTATTGATGATGTGGCATTCAAAGAAATGATTTGTCAACGGTAAGTTCAGCCTCAAGCCTCACAACTGGAAAATGACAAAAATCGGGTAGGCAACATGGCTATGTGGGTCGCTCCCATTAGGGTGTATTGTCACCATCTAGAGAATATTCGTTTTGTTACTTCTTTTCATCTCTGTATCTCCCGGGAAACGGTAGCTGCGCAGCCGTACGGTGACAATATATTCGATACACTCAAGAGAAATGAGTGGTCGGTCATGTGTGGGCCGGGTTGCAAGACGTTCTTGTTGAACCCAGTGTATTCCTCTCTAGAGATACACTATCAGAAGGTGGTTCCATACCTTGTCATAGTTGGAAATCCATTATCCAATAAGAGCCTGCGGTTTTGATTGTATACTATATATGTAGAGCGTGAGATGCAAGCGTTCTGCTAGATTACTATTTATTTGTATTTAGACATTATTATAATATCAGAAGAATATCGTTTTCAAAATATTTTGGGTTATCGTAAAGTAAAAACCATCCATGTTTATGTGTGGATTGGTCTTACGATTATCATTTCTTTCAAAACATTTTTGAAAGTTAAACAAGTGTTTTGGATTCTCATAAGGGAAAAACCCGTTCCGTTTTCACGGCGTGGTCTTATGAGATATCCTTTATCAGAATCAGTCTGTTTTAAAAGTTTACTCACACCAGTCCCCTGACTGACCCAGAGTTTAATTTCTATGTTTTCCCTAAACTCTTGGGTACCCAAATTTGTATGGGCAGTCAAGTAGTTCAGTTTTTTTTACAGATTTATTCGGAGGAGCTTGGAGTAGTAGGCTTCAACGTTAGATATTTAGAGTTATTTCCGTTGTATTGTATTTGAGGTGTACTCTGATGATGTATGTAAATTCAAATCCAAGTTGTATTTCAAAGTGATTTTATATATTATATTTTGTTCTGTTGCGAATGTGAGATTCTGTGGTGTTGTTCAGCTCGATCTTTTATCTAATTTCTTCTATTCTAAATTTCTTTCTTTCTATTTCTCATCCTCTAACTTCTTTCTATTAATGATTCGTATTTTTGTGCAATTTGGGTTGGACGTGAGTTGCATTAAGTCGATTCAAATGGTACAGATTCGTTGGTCGTTACAGTTGGGTTCAGATTGGAGTACGGAGATTAAGCGAACTATTTTCAAGCTAATTAATAATTAAAATTATTATATATATAAATATCTCTTTACAAACCCCCCCTCGTTTTCATTTTCTCAAATCAGAAAAGCAAGCCCTAAATAAAATAAAATAAAAATGGCGGGCCTCGTTGACTTCACCGCCGTCGCCTCAGCAGGCCATCGCGCCGCCGTTCACCGCACCCCCTCCCCCAAGCTCCAACGCACCGCCCACTCTGGTCCCCCCTCCGATCTACTCCTCCCTCTCCTCTCCACCATGCGTCGTTCGAAGACCAAGCCCCTCAAACACACGAGACCCGCAACCACTGCCACCCCCAGGCGAACCTCCGACCATCGGTCGTCCTCCCCCGACGCCCAATCACCCAGCGCAGCCCCCAACACCTCTCTCCCCTTTTCTTTTCAAAACCACCGACCCCTTTTTCTCCCTCAAACCCGCAACATCTAGCCCCATAGGATCCATTCCGCCGCTGCCAACGATAGGAAGTGTTCAGGTCTGGCTCCGGCCATCTGAGGAGGCGTGCAGACGATGAGTGATTCAATGGATTTTTCTTTTATCGAGAAAGGTAGTTTTTGCTTTTCTTTTACTATAATAATTGTTTACAATCTGAAATAGCATTATAAATTCTAACTTTATATATGGAATAGAAGTTATAAAAAGTAGCTACTTTTTTTATTTATGTGATTAACATATAAAGACAGGATTTTTAATGCAAATTAAAAGATGGGGTCTTTAACTATATAAAGGTAGGATCTTTAATTATATAAAGATTATATTTTTATTTATGTTAAGGTAAGATTATATTTCGAATTTATATAAGTTGAAAAATCGGATTCATATAAGTTGAAATATTATATTTTGATATAAGAAAGGAAATGATTTTTATAATAGAAAAGCCTTGATCTTTATGATATAAAAGCTTTGATTTTTGAATATTAAACACCATTGATTTTTAAAGTAAAGATAACGTAGTAAAGATTAAATTTTTAAAATTTATGAAAGGTGATACTTTTAAAGACGAAAAGTTATGATTTTTAATCGTGAAAAGGTTGGATCTTTAATCGAATAAAGAATGATTTTTATTATGAAGAGAAGAAAATAAAAATTAGATCTTTATATAGGAAGTAGCGTTGTTATAAAAAATATAATTTTTAACATATACCGCGTCAAACAGGTCTCCTTGAAAACACGGTGAAGATTTCCTACATATGAAGAGTCGCGGCATTTGGTTTAGCTTCTAGGTGAGAACTCCTCACTTTTATTTTAGTTTCTAGTTGAAATATATACTAGGATGCAGACGGTGCTTAGTAGCACCCGATACCCGTCGTCCACAGACCATGGACGACTTGTTTGATTTTGTTGTGTTGCAAAAATTGATTGTGAGGTTGAAATAAAATATATATTCAGGTGTTGAAATAAAATATATATTTGTGTGTTGAAATAAAATATATATTCATGTGTTGAAATAAAATATATATTCAGGTGTTGAAATAAAATATATATTCAGGTGTTGAAATAAAATATATATTCATGTGTTGAAATAAAATATATATTCAGGTGTTGAAATAAAATATATATTCATGTGTTGAAATAAAATATATATGCATGTGTTGAAATAAAATATATATTCCTGTGTTGAAGTAAAATAAATATTCATTTACAAATCGAACGATTTGTGTAACGACCCAGAAAATCTGAACCAATTTAAAATTTTTAAATTGGCTAAAATAATGGATTTTAAATATTTAAAATAAACATTTTAAATAATGGCAATGAAAACTGAGTTTGAATCGACAATTGAAAACGAATATAATTAATTATAATTATAAACAAGGCCTGAAAAGGCGCTGCAGTTTCAAAAATTGAATTCAAACTTTGTCAGACTGTACCGGGTGCAAAACAAAGCGGATTTTAGTGAAACCAAAATAATTTAAATCTGTTAGTGAATACCTTTCTAACGAATCTGAAAAATCGAATTTTCATAGCGGAAAGCAAAAGTTACGGCCGAATGAATTTTCAGAAGGGTCGCTATGGAATTTATATAGCCCATGAAATTGGCCATTTTGCATACGACCTCGGAATTCGACGAAACCACTTTTGTTGGATACGGGATGTGAAGTTATAGCTAGGTTTCAAATTTCATAACTTTTGAAGCTAGTATGTGAGCGTAGCGAAGGAAAACGTGTTTTGGTCAATTATAGTTAAATTGGATCGACCAAAAAGGGCCTTTTTGCAAACGGTCTCAGAATTCGACGAAACTAGTTTTGTTGGGACCGTATCGTCAAAACATAGCAAGATTTATTTTTCTGGAATTTTTCGAATCAGTTTGTGGCCCTGGCAAATTGAAATGCACGTTCAAATTAAATATTGAATGTTTTATATTTTAATTTGAAGAATAAATGACTGAAACATCCGAATGGGCCTTCGAAACATATCCCATTGTGTTCGGAATGGGGGTAAAACGCAAGCGATGACAGTCATCGGGTTCGAATTGGTGTTCGTATGGGACAGGGGTATTTTAGAGATTTTAAAAATTATAAAATAAAATAAAAATCCTATTGGCTTATCTATTCTCTTTCTTCCCCGATACCCTCGAAATCAACGGCGGCTTCCCTTCAGATCTTCGTTCCTCGATTTCTCGTCATCCACGCATCAGAACCCACTGCTCCTTTGGAGAATTTTGAAGCCCTTCCCACGATCTTCAAATCCATACCAGTTGGAGCTTCTCTAGTGGTGTATTTTTCGAGATTCAACGCCGAGAAGTGCCGCCGCATCGTCCCCGATATCTCAGCCGCCGTGCCACCGAGTGGGGCCCCCCAGGCATCGTTCGGCGCGCCTTTCGAAGGGTTGTGACGTGGTGGTGGCCGATCTTCATATCGTTGCACCAAGTTGAAGAAAGATCAAGACCTAATTTCGAACATCAAAGGAAAGGTACGGGTTTGAATTGTTTAAAGTGATTTTAACATTTAAAAGTATTGCAAAACTTCTAAAAATCATATCTTTTTGCTATGTGGTCGAAATTCAGTGAAACAGGAGACATTGGGACCGTGTGGACGTCTTCTACATTCTAGAAGAGACCGCATATTTTTCTGAGTATTTTTGGTGGAGTGGAACCCAATGTGAGATTTCTAATTTATAAACGATATGGAAAACGACGATGTATAAATTATATAGTCGATGTATGAGTTATATAAGCGTTGTACACCTCTTGTATAAGCGTTGTATAAGTTGTACGTTCGATGTATAAGTTATATATGCGTTGTAAAAATTATATATGTGTTGAAATAGAAGTGAATTGCTATATATAAATATATATATATACACATATATATATACGCCCCTCGTCCACAAACCATGGACAATATTTATTGATTGTGATTGGTGTGAAAATGGATAGATAGCAAATGATTGTTTGGGATTGTTTGTGGTTGATATTGATTGATTGTGGTTGAAAAATACCCATTTGTGGTTGAGAAATATTTGGTTGAAACCACATAGGATTAGTTTGTGGAAATGAAATAAATATATACATGCCGCCTGCGTGCGAACTAGATGCATGATCCCCATTGTCAAAAATCGTGAGGTTTTAAGGTAGAGCGAGGAGCCGTACTAGGGACGGTCCCGGTTTTAACTACCCTGCCGTTATGCTGCCGAAATTTTGAATAATATTCATGTGTTTGAATTATTTTCATTTGCTGAAACTATATTTATTCGCTAAATAGAAAACCTTCATGTGCTGAATTGATATTCATTCGTTGATTAGAAATTCATGTGTTGAATGGTATTCGTGTTTTAAATATAAAAATCACATTTTTATCTATATATAGAAACTATAGAAAACCTTCATGTGTTGAATCGATATTCATTCGTTGAATTGAAATTCATGTGTTGAATGGTATTCCTATTTTGAAATAAATTGTTTCATAATAGAAATCACCTTTTATCTCCTATATGTACTATGTAAAATAATCCCGTTTTAAAAGAAATTGTTTTATAATAAAAATCCTATTTTTATCACCTATATAAACTATATAAAATAATAGTGTTTTGAAATGAATTGTTTTACAATAAAAATCACATTTTTGATATATACATGAGTTGTTGAAATGTGAAGTGTTAAAAATAGCCACTCGTTCAAATAAATATATATGAGTCGAAATATTCACTAATTAGCTAATGATATGATTCTCGCCTATGCATGCAACATTAGAATGAATGGTGTTTTTAAACCAAATGGAACCAAATATGAAGTTGAATGGAAAATGATAAGTGATAAGAACTGTATATATGTACATGCATATTTATTGAACAGGTTATAGCAAAGTGGCTAGAGGAGAGGAATAAAATTTTGTGTCCGACAAATAGGTACACATTTACTGTTTTGTTTGGGTGATGATTTTATGAGCCTGTTGGCTAGCCGCTTAGCTTTTTCGACATGAGACGCCCGTGTGGCTATTTGGGAAATTTTCCAGCCCCTCCCGTAGAAAGGAGGTTATGGCGAAATTTTCCGAAATTTAAAGGCGTTAGTGAAATATTTGAAGTGAAAACGATATTGAAATTGTTGAATGAACTATATTTATATAAATATATAAATATAAATAAAATTAAAACGAAACGTGGCCGTGCAGTTCGTGTTTTGAAACCGTGATTTCAAACAACTAGTGCGGGAAATCCGACCATTGGATTTTCCCGAAACCGCAACCGTCGGGTTCGCCTTGGAAATATCTTTCCAACGGCACCAACCTTGTAAAGATCCAACGGTTGGATTGTCTGGAATGTTTAATTCAAATCTAAAGAAAAACAGCGCCAGAAACGATTATTTTTATACATATACATATAAATATAATTATATTTAATCGAATAACGACGCTGCAGTTCGTATTTTGAAATCGAAACTTCAAACGATTGTATCGGGAGATCCGACCGTCGGATTTTCCCGAAACCGGAACCGTTGGATTCGTTTTGAAAAGACCTTTCTAATGATGTAAATTTTGTGAAGATCCAACGGTTAGATTTTCAGATATGTGTAAATCAAATCTGAAGAAAAACAGCGCCACGGCCGCGTTATGGCCCGAAGCGTCATTTTGAATAAATTGGCTAGTTTAAAATAAATAAAAATAGCGATAAATCGTTATAAAATATCATAAACGATATGGAATGGAAATAAATTGAATTTGCTCGATTTATGTGGTATTTGATGGTTGAATGTGTTTGGTGTGAAAATTACATTAAAGAACAAAATTGGTGTTGTCGAATGATTTAACCATTGAAATAAATTGATTTGAAATTCTAAATATACGTGAATTATTTGAAAGGGCCGAGTTAATTCTCATTTCGAATAATTGACCAACGATTGAAATTCGAAGATGAAGACGGTGGTCGAAGACCGGAGATCTTCACCTCGTTTGGATGGTAACCGAGGTCCTGATTGGGAGGCATCCCGAAATATGGATAATGAGTGGTGATCGTCCAGACGTACGTGGTGATCGATGGGTTTGCGAGGTATTTAGTGCCTCCGGTTTCGTTCAGGACGGACTTGTAAATGGACTGTGTGTCTGACATTTGATTTTGTTCTGTGTTGATTGATCTCTATTAAATATACATCTGTTTGGCGGCGGAGAATTTATTCTTTTGCTTAACGCCCTTCTCTGAAATGCACGAGCTGAGAGGTTGTATATCGATGGACATCATTCGCATGGCATGAATTGCTTGTGTGGCATGCTAAGATGCAGTGATCAGGGCTTCTGTTGAAAAGCAAAGCCTTGTGGTGATGATCAAAGCACCGCCGGTGTGGCGTAGCTTTGTGTATAACGTAAATTCGCAAGCCTCACACCCCGGTATGAACCAGAAATGGGAGAGGACATCAGGGAGGGCCTGCGTTTTTTTCTAGCTAGGGTGGTGTCAGTGACCTACCAGCCCTGACATTTATATACTTTTCACCTATGTGGTTGTTGCTGTTGCGAGACGCCTCGGTTTGATCGGACGATTCGGGTCCGATGGAGTCATTCGTTGGCTCGTTTATGCCCCAAAGGGCGGGGAGACGTTGTGTTCAGGCATAATAATCCACATCGGTGGACCGGCTCTGACGATCCAAGAGACAGTTGCGGCTGTTCCTGAGGGGCGGGCTAGAGCGTCTCGAATTCGGTAAGGACTATCTTTTGCCTTGGTTCATGACGGAAATCCAATTTCCAAATACGTGACTCTGCGGTTTTTGATTGTATATATATATGGCGACATGATATATGGTACCCATGCCGTCTATGATTGATAGTTATGATTTGAAATTGTTTTCAAAACATATAAACACTAGCAATAATATCAAATGCCTTTGTTTTATTCGTATCAAGCATATTTTGGCCGTTATAAGGTAAAAACTCTATCCTCCGGTTTGCGTTGCATTGTGTGATAGGAACTGAGTCTTATAACGACTTCATTTTTATAAAAAGCATTGCGATGTTTAAAAGAAAGATTTGTTTTAAAACACTGGCAATCCAATGGAGTAAATCCGTTCCACGAAAGTGGCGTGGTCCTGTGATTAGCCAAATTATATATGTGTTGAGTAGATTTCTCATACCAGTCCCATGACTGACTCGTAGTTCGTTCCACTTTCAAACTCGGGTGCCCCTTTTTCTACACGGGTAGCCTTGTATTCAGGTTTAGCTGGTTCTTTCTGGATAGCTGGAGCTGAAGATGGATTCTATCATTTATCTCTTTTTATGCTGTTCAGCTCCTATTGTACATATTATGTTTGTTTTCCGCCGTACACATTTATGTATAGCTGAACTGTATTTTTACTAAGTAAGATCCTGTATACTGTGTAACTCTGATGATTACTTTTATCCAGTATGTTCTATTGTTCATTATCTGGTGAATTTATTTAATTTTGTTTTGCTATTATCTGTTTCTGTGCTATATTCCATGGATTACCCTTGCCGCCGTCAGTTCGGGGTTTGGGGTCGTCTCAATTTGTTTATGTACACTGATTTGACTGATATTGATTGGGACGATAAAATTTTACACATTGCCCAACTGTACAAATAAAAATCTGTGTTTGTTGATTTGAAACCCCACACGGGTATTGGGATGATATTTGACGTACACTAATCCCGATTGTTTAGTTATATGTCAATCGATGGGTTGACAGACTGTGTAAGCATTAATTATTTATATTTTATGCTTATGCAGTTGTGTGGTGCACTCTGGATGATGGTTGATTATTTATCGTTGCAATTATATACATGTGTTGTATGGAATCCATATACTTAACATTATATGGTAATTGATTGGGCCTTATTCCAATTTGGAAAATAAGGAATATTATAAAAGAAAATTCATGTGTTGAATAGAAAGAAAATTCATGTGTTGAATAGAAAGAAAATTCATGTGTTGAATAAAATAAATATTCATGTGTTGAATAAAATATATATTCATGTGTTGAAGAAAATATTCATTTGTTGAATAGAATAACGAAGTTATTGAAATATATAAAGCCTTGTTGGTTAGATTTGCGCCATTTTCACGCGAACGTTATTTATATCGATTATATTTGTTTTTAAAATGAATATAGAAAAGAAAGTGATTTCAAAATATAACGCGTTGAAAATATTATCATTTATATATATATCGATGATATGGAATATTCAATTTTGATTAGACATTGAATAGGAAGTTGAAATCGTTTTGAAAACAAATTTAAAACGATTTGTAAAATAGGTTTTAAAAGAAAATCGATGAAATAATATATATATATATATATATATATATAATGGCCTGAATAGAATGCGCCGCGCCGTGGTAGTTCGCGAATTTCGACCATTGACTTCGAATGGATATTACGGGAGATCCGACCGTCGGATTCTCCTAAAACCGGAACCGTTGGGTTCGTACCGAAAAAAGCTTTCTAACGAATAAGAAATTAGAAATCTAATGGTTAGATTTGGAATTATGTCCAAATCAAATTTGGAAAAGGTCGTTGTAAGTGCAGTTCGATGGCCGTTGATGGAAATCGACTGTACGGGCCTTGATAAAATTATTAAAAATAGTTATAATTTGTGTAAAATCATAAGAAATGATTTGTGAAGAATTGGGACGAAAAATTCCATATTTGAAAAGATAAAAATAGATTTATATCAAAATGAACTAGATTTGAACTAGAATTATAATCCCATTTATTTTTAAAATAAATAAAGTGGATTTGAAATGGTTTTGAAAATAACCAGAATTTCCAATATATAAAGTGGAAATGGATTTGAATCGAAATTATCTCCAGAATATCTCGATATTGAATTTCGTGATTATACAGATATTGTTATGGAAATTTGGAAGATATATTTATATCGTTACTTCCAATACGATATTTGTTGGTTGTAGTATTTGATATTGAATATAAGCCGATATATTTTCTATCCAGAGCCTTGTATTTAATATCAAATGGGAGTTGGGTTTGTTGTGAATGGTGTCTTCATTAACACTGTTCTTTAACCCAGTTGAGAAAAAGATTAAATCTTTTTATTTAGATTTAATGAAGTACACCAATTAAATGATATTTAATTGGAATTGAAATAGAATGTGATTTTGAGTTTATAGTGAACCGTGTTTTAAGTGACATTGGTTCTTTAACCCAATTAAAGACAGGATATGATTTCCCAAGTTAAACAATCATTAATATTGATTTTTGGGAAGATTAAAACCAAGTGGAGTTTTAATGAATCTTTAATTAGATTAAAATGATCGAGAATGGAGTATCACCAGTTTTGCTCTAGGCGATAGTTAAATCTTTAATTAGATTTGAACGTGAAATGTTAATTGAATTTACCGATAACACCATGGTGTTAGATATAAAGTATGACCAGTTTTACTTCATGGGATGAATAGGTTGGGATTGGAAATAAAATAAATGATTACTTCGGTGTGGTTCGCTAGTCCCGACTAGTTTGAATTGATATTCAAAAGAAGATTAAAGAATAAATTTAAAGAATTTATCTTTGATAAAATTAATGGGAACCTTTCCCAAAGTACAAGAATATCTGAATAAAAGAATATTCTGAATTGGAATGAGGTGTATGTCGTGTTTGTGTAACACTTGTTTATTATATACGCGAGTTATTCAGAAAGACCGGGTTTATCCCATTTTGAATAACTGATTCGACGTGGTGTCGAGGATGAAGACGGTGGTCGAAGACTGGAGGTCTTCACATCGTTTGGGTGATTTGTGATGATCTTGATTGGGCTATACACCCAAGAGGAGGGAATCAGTTGGTGATTGTCCAGACGTACTTGGAGACCGATGGATATGCGAGGTACAAAGTGCCTCCGGTTTCGTTCAGACCCAGAACGAACTTGTAAATGGACTGTGTGTCTGACTTTGGATTTTATTCTGTGTGATTGATTTCTATTAAATATATATCTGCTTGGCGGCGGAGAATTTGTTCTCTTGCTTAACGCCCTTCTCTAAGACGTACGAGCTCAGGGGTTATATATTGATGGATATCAATCGCATGGAGTGAATTGCCTGTGTGGCATGCCTAAGTGGCAAATGATCAAGGCTTTTATTGAAAAGCAGAGTCTTGTGGTTGATGATCAAAGCACCGCCTGTGTGGCACAGCTTTGTGTAGCATTAATTCGTGATCCTCACACCCCAGTTGTGAACCAGAAACGGAGAGGACCTCAGGGAGGACATTCGTTTCTTTCTAGCTAGGGTGGTGTCAGTGACCTACCAGCCCTGACATTTATATTATTTTCACCTGTGTGGTTGTTTCTGTTGCGAGGCGCCTTGGATATATCGGTGACTATGTGGAGCCGATGGAGCCATTGGGCTCATTTACGCCCCAAAGGGCGGGGAAACGCAGTGTTCAGGCATTTTAATCCACATCGATGGACCGACCCTGACGATCCAAGGGTCGATGCGCTCTGACCCTGAGGCTCGGGCTAGAGAGTCTCGAAGCCGGTGAGGACGATCCCTTGCCTCGGTTCATAGATGGAAACCCAATTTCCAAATACGTGACTTTGCGGTTTTGATTATAGAGCCTAATATGGCGACATGATATATAGTACCCATGCCGTCTAGGATTGATACATTTATATTTGAAGTTGTTTATACACTATGCACTTATAATAGTATCAAATGATTTGTTTTTAATGTACCAAGCATGTTTGACTATTATAAGGGAAAATCCTATCCTCCGGCTTGTGTTGCATTGTGTGATGGGACCTGGGTCTTATAATAGCTTCATTTTTCCAAAAAACATTGCGCTGTTTTGTTATATGCACTGGTATTCTTAGGAGGAAACCCGTTCCGTGTTATACGGCATGGTCCCTTGATATATCTGATTTTAAGTAAAGTTTTAAATAACCGTTTTAGTTCTCACACCAGTCACATGACTGATCTGGAGTTTATTGTTTTAACCTAAACTCTGGGTGCCCTTATTTTTGACACGGGCAGCTAGTAGTTTTGGTTTTGCATATTTATATTCACAGGAACCTGGTTTACAGCTGGAATGATATCCGGAAAGCTCTGTATCCGTATATCTCTTTCAGTTGTGTATTGTATTATTTTCCGTTGCTATGTAATGTATTGTAATCTCTGATATTTATCAAATGTATTTTATTCATTCATACTCTGTATATTCTTGTATTCTGATGAATTGTTGTAATTAACAATGAAATGTTCTTCTGTTTGCGTTCTGATGTGGCTTGTCCTCAGTACAATCTGTGATTTCCCATAAGGGGGATTTCGGGTCGTAACATTTATGGACTTGGACATTACTGGAAAAAGAATACTATACGTATTCTTTAATCGATTACACAATCGGTTAAGCTTTCTGTGACAATTGTAAACACAGTTTGACACAGCAATTGTTGCATAATTATTGAGCAACATTAATTGTTGTTAATGTTTGCTTTGCAATACAATCATGTATTGACAAAAGATATAACTTATTAATATAATTGTGTATTGACAAAAGTTCTAACAATTTGTTGTTACTATTTACATTGCAGTACAATCATGTATTGACAAAAGATATAACTTTGTAATACAATCGTGTATTGACAAAAATTCTAATAAATATTGCATGCATGAAAATTAAAACCCACTCATGCAGCCATAAAGGATGCACATATCATTTTTGCATGCAAAAGAATAGGAAATAGATAATAAACATAACATGAAAATATATAATCCATAATATGTCAGATAATAATAAAAATTGTCTTTTTTATCAATAAAGTTTATATAGCATTAAAATTGATTAAAATCAGGGAAATAGAACCGTATATTAGTGAGGAAATGGACTTTAGGAGACGTTGACACCAAAGAACCAAGAATAATTGGTAAGTATTGAATAATATAGTTTGGCTGGTACATAACAAGTTGCATTACAGTCTGTGTGGCTCGCGTTGGAATGGAGTGGGAGTGCGACTTGAGTGAAATAAAGTCGTACATCACAAGATATTTAGAGTAACTTTGGGGGGGGGGTGTGTGTATGTGATATTAGTGGCATGTAGCAAAAATGATTTTGTTTGCTATGAGATTTTTGTCAATACCAGATTATATGCCTTGTGATGTTCAATTGGTATTCCAGCATAGAAACTTTGACTAATGATATTGCATAAACATGGTAAAGCTCTTACAAGCAAACTGTATGCAAGGAATGCAGAAACCCAACACGGTATAAGAGCCGTAGGTTCAAGTGGACCAGTATAATGCATCATCATCAAAGCATGATTCCAAAGGGTCTTGAGAATGGGATGCTCGTAAAAATGGAGATATGGGAGCAAGTAGCCTGACATCACCGCTTAAGACATCTCAAAGTATCAGCTTTATCTAATTGAAAAGAGGATTAGTGTAACTCCAAGGTGACCCAAGTAATGCTTACTAAGTTGCAGAATGTTAGATTTAACTCACATTAGAGCGAATTGAATAAGGTAAAGTACCACATCGTAAGACATTTAGAACAATCGTGGTATATATAGTACTAGTGGCGCGTGACATTGGGGATACCTTTCATTATAACTTTTTTATTGATTGCAGATTATATGTCCAATGCGAGATGATGTTAGGATGTTCAATCGAAAAGCTATCATATGAAACTTTGATCAGTGACACCAACTGTACATGATGAAGCATAAACGAGTACAGGTATGCAGGAATGCCAGAACTCAACATGATATGGGACCATGTCCCATTTCTTTAGGCCTTTAAGATTTTGAATCTACTGGACTGTGTAGATTTTCCTCCGTCTTGAATATGGCAGACTCATTAAATATTGCAAGTCAAAAGCACACTACCTATTGATAGGTTCCAAACACAACACCCTTTGATGCCTTTTGTTTAGCCTAAAAGTATGTCTTTCTAGGTGCCGATGTCAACGAGCGATTGAATATCCTCCTTCATTATCCTTCTGGCATATAATATGGTATTGGAAAACAAATCTTGTTACAAAAGGAATCTCATTTTTCCATTCTACCAATACCATATATACATTATAATATCCTTAATTAACTTGTGACGTGGGATTTTACGCATTCAATCCACATAACCACTACATTCTAATGCGAAACACAGCTTAACAATCTTCTCGTTAGCGAGCATTGCTTAGGTCACCTTGGAGTTACACTAAACCCTCTTTATAGTTGGATTCGGCCGCTTCCTTTTTCTCTCCTAAGTAGTGGAGGCAAGCTTCTTACCACTGTATTTCCACCTTGATAAGCATCTCATACTCAAGCATGTTTGGAACCATGCTTCAGTCGTGCTACACATTACAGTCCCCTCAAACAATGAAGCTATAATATCATTTCACATATCGGCATTCTCTACATACCCATTGCTCTTACGTGCTTTACCATGTCGAGCCGGAGTCAACGATCGAAGTCAACAATGTAGGAATCCTGATTGAACATACTTCGTCACCTCTTATTCATCATACAATCTGAGATTGGCAAACACGTCTTGTAATAAAAGAAAACATCAATGTTACGTGCCACCATGTCGTTTATAGACCACAACATCCCTAAATGTCTTATAATGTGAGACTTTACATAATTTAGTCCAAGCACCCAGTCCATTCCAACGCGAACCACATCTTAACATGGCCCATATAATGCCATACAAAAACTAAGACCTAAAGCTGAAGAAAAACGGGAAATCTTAGAAGTGTAATCGATTAGTACTTGTTACTACCAAAATTATCTCCGGAATAGGCTGTCGATGAAAGGGTAACAAACTTCCGCAAGTATAAAGAAATCTTCCGTAAAGCAAAACCAAGTACAAGGTAAAGCCGAAGGCCTAAGGGGAACAATCTGAAAGCCATGCAACCGACACCATCATTGGAGAGAAGGGCTCAAAATTTATACAAAGAAGGGCTACCGGCAGGGTAAGCCCAATATGAAAGGAAAATAATAGAATGACTCCCAGAACCAGAAGCCAACAAGGAGAAAGATCAGTAACCCAACAAACTGGGTCCCAAAAAGACGAAAGGGCTATTGGTATTAACTGCTTAATACTGATACATAAGAAGACGAGAGCATCAATGATACAAAGTTTAAGGCATATGGAGATTATCTGGGAACCAATTACCGAGACCTCCATTAATTGGTTCACAAGAAGTCACCCTAACAAATAACTAACAGAGCACCGGAAGCAACCTCCAAAGAAGTATGGATATGCTTCAGGAATCTGCCGACAGGCAAGCCGGAACCCCGAAGAGAGGCAAGCTATCCACACTAATTTTCTTAATGTCAATACCGACCGGGGTGACGGACTCGGTAACCTTTCACTTGAATCCCAAAGGGTAAGCTCCACAAAGTGCAAATATCAAGACCTAAAGCCCACATCCTAAAGCCCATATCCAAAAGCCAAAACCTTCTAAAATACCAAAAAACTTGAGATCCATACAAAATGAATGAACAAGCAATCAAAAAAGAGTTTGTCAACCGGAACCCTCCTACCGCAAAGCAGGGACCGAGACTTCAAAGAGCCATGGGAAAAGCTTTCAGAATTTAAAGAAGAAGCGACCAAGAGCTAAGACTTCCGGAACCAAAGGAAAAAGCGGCCAACAGGGGTTATTGCTGGCCCAATAGCAAAAAGGCCCCGATTTGTCTATAAATAAGACCCCAGGGGTCTCATTTTCAGGGCGATTTTCTCATTCCCATTCTTGTACTCTCTTTTCTTTAGAGTAAACCCTAATTTCTAAATCAAATTGTGGATTTCAGTTGTAATTAGCCATGTAATCCAAATTAAAGAGCAATAAAGAGTGGATCAATATTTAGTGTATTTCCTTATGTGTTCTCATGGAATTTCTTAGTTATCACCAGTGCAACATGTTGTTTTCTTCCTACACGTGTACAAGTTCTTACCTTAGACTAAACCCTTCCACAAAATCAGTTTGGAACCGTTTCCTTTAAGCCATTTAACTCTTATCAATGGTTGAGCTTAGGGAACCCTTGTCCTAAGGCAACTGTTGGTTCTTGAGTCACTTAAGCATGATACTTACCCCATTGCGGGAAGAGTAACTAATCTTTTGGACTCAAAACCTTGATATCTAAGAAATGGTGAACTATCTCAAACTCATAAAAGCTAAATAAACCTGTTTTTACCCATAGGTCCATTTCCATAGACCTATCTCCGGTGTTGACGAAAAATATCGTTAACATTTTGGCGCTAGAAGAAGGGCTTGAACCTCCGACCTTATGGTTAACCTTCCCTCATACCTAATTGTGTTGCTTTGTCCGAGGTTGGACTAAGCTTTGAAGAAGCATGACCATGGGCAAGAGGTCCCAACAAGAGTCTTCTGGATTTCAAATGGATATGTTAGGTACTACTGACCCAAGAATGACGGAAGAACAAAGGTTAAGAATGGAAGCTCTACGAATAAGGAAAGTAGAGAAATATGATTCTAGTTATTGGAGCAATAGCCCTTCCTACATAAAACAAACCCTGACCTTTCCTCTAGATGGCCCTACATCAAAGGATTATAACATCTTCTCTCCTATAAGGAAAGCTCTCCATAAACAAATCGATGGAATGGGATTCGAGCAGGAAATAACAGACGATTTCAACCACTTCACTTCCAAATGGTCTAAAAGGGTAGCTCTCCAATCCCGGTCTGTTTGGGAAAGAAAAAACCAGGGTATGAATGGGGCAATAAGGTTTAGCAACAGAAGAGTTAAGTCTCAATGACAAGAAAGGAATTTTACACTAAGGCTACCTAAAAGACACTATCTTACCACTTCAATGGAAAATATCTACTTCCTAACCAAACCGAGCTCAATTGTTGGCCATCTATAAAAAAGAAGCCCAAGTACGAAAGGAAATTGGGAGGGCCCTATTGTCACTATCACATGATGAATGGACATAAGACTATCTACTGCAAAATTTTCGAAGGGATAATTATTAAGTTCTTCAATCAAGACCAGCTACGAAAATTTGTAAAAGGATCAAACTATGTCCAATAAAGATCCTTAGGAAAAGGATTGTCTGTATGACTTTGGGTATAGAAACCCTCCCAAGAATCGAGATAACTAAAGATGGGTTAACCTAGAAAGGGATAAAAATCCTTGTCACTGCGAGTTGGCCAGGGAAAGGCACCTCCCGGAGGGGGAGTGTGAGCCTTTATCCGCGCCCAAATCGGAAAGGGCCAGGTTAAATCATCAAAAGCATAAGCCTCCGACCCACACCGGAAACGGTCGTGATGGAGCGTCTAATTAGCATGCCTTGCCTCTACTCATGGAAGAGCACGCCATGTCTCTGCTATGAACTAAGCACGTCCTACCTCTACTCGCAGAAGAGCACGTCCTACCTCTGCTAATGTTCCGCGTTACCCGCAGAAGGGAACGCAAACCCCTATCACCGCCTACAATGGTCAGGATAGGGCACCCATTGGAGGGGGTGGAGCGTAAGCCTTTATCGTCGCCTACGATGGATAGAATAAAGCATCAAAAGAGTAAGCCTTAATTCTGTGTCTAGGATGGCCCGATTTAAGTATCTAAGACCTTATCATCGCTTACAATGGCCAGGATAAAGCGCCTCCTGGAGGGAGGTAGGGTAAGTCCTTAGGCCCTTCTTGTGGATAAGCTAGCCAAGTGCACTTGGCGCACATGCTCGGAGAGTGGCCAAAAAAGCATGTACATCCTCTTCTTTGACGATAAAAGCCTAGAGAATGGCTCAAGGAGCACGTACAACTTTTGCTTCATAAATCAAACCTAAAGAGGGTAACAAGACATTAATACCAGGAGTGGAGTTATGGCCTTCAATCTTCGAATGCCCGAATAAGGGTTGGTCTGAGGCTTCTATTTATACCAGAAGTATTTAATTTATTAAGTAACCGAATCTAGGTTACTGTGGAATTTCTATTAAATACTTGAATCTGGGCCGGTTCGGAAGCTCAACTATTATCAGAAAGAGGTATTTGACCTTCTTGATAATCTGAATCTGGTTGGGAACCAGATTTCCATTACTACCAAAAATGGACTCCTAGTCTTACACCCTAATCCAGAAGATGAATCAGAGTCCTGTCACTATTAGAAGGCGGTTTCTGGAAATTTATCCTTAATATCCTAATCCGGGTCGTGAAGCTCTAATTCTTGAGGAAAGGATATATGATTAACCTAACAACTAAATCCCGATTACCTAAGGGGCCTCCAAGCAAGGACAAGAACCTACTGTATTGCTTAGGGAATATTCCTTAACCCATGCGTTCATCAAATTCATTATTCACTATGCAAAATACATATGTAATGCATATCGTCACACAACACAAGAATACGTATTCGAGCGGAAGCTCAAGCATGTCTCTTAAATTCCCTTCAATAAATCCCTGAGATAGGATTTTCTTTTTCCTAGAGAGGAGGGTTCCCTAGAAGTACCTATCACGCCAGAAAACTTTTACTAGTGAATGGAGTACACAAAAACTCATTAATTATTTCATATTATCAGTATCATGATGCCATAAATTTCGATAAGAGCAAGTGTTACTCAATGAATGTCTTTTAGGTCTATCTTTAATAAAGTACATGCACAACGCTACGATGAAATTATGAGAAGAGAACGTTACCATCATACGGCCAAGGTCACATGTTAAATAACACCTTTGTAAGTTGTAGCTCCGTTCATAAGCACTATCACTATAGACCATTACATATGAAATATAATAAATCAGGTACCTTGTAACACCCCAGGTTCGTTAATGTAACTCTTTATCAAAATGCATTAAGTTTCATGAAGCATTATAGGTAAACAGAAACAGAAACATCACAAGACAAATATAAAATAACAGCGGAATTTAAAACTTTATTAAACAGAAAATGTTGTGGTCCAAAACCCGGTTACATCATAAGTCTGGAATACGGAAAACCCATTACAATTTTTATCTTATTACTAAAATCATTAAAGTATAGTAATATATAAAAAGAATAGTCCCCAAAATTAGCCATATCAGAGAAGATCGGAAATCAAAGCGGTACATCTAAGCAGCTCCAAGCAGAATGAAAGAGAGAATCCTAATCAAGCCTGAGTATTCCCACCCCAAGAACCTGAGGGATAAAGGAAGAGAGAGAAAAGAAAACAAAATGGGTCAGATATAAAGTCTGTTGAGTCCAGTTACTTTTAGCATATAAATAAGTAAAAGCATCATAAT
This sequence comes from Allium sativum, assembly GCA_030737875.1. Taxonomy (NCBI): domain Eukaryota; kingdom Viridiplantae; phylum Streptophyta; class Magnoliopsida; order Asparagales; family Amaryllidaceae; genus Allium; species Allium sativum. The sequence continues at coordinate 1,009,262,763 of CM060916.1, forward strand.
AGGTATATAAACTGGATGAGAGAGATAACAGTATCATAAGATAGGTATTGCAAACTGAGCAGGATAAACAGAATAAACATGACATAATATATTGCGCTTCTCAAGTACTTTTCTCCACACAAATACTAGTATAACAGAAACAAGATAATCCAAACAAGAACAAGATGGTAGAATTAGGTGCACTTCTAATGAGGGGTTTAACCCCGTACAATAACAACAGGTAGCCCAACAGAAATGGCATGTGTTACCCCCAACGATAATAATGGGCTCCTAAATAAGCAAGACTAGATGTATCCTTATTACTACCCCAATCGATCGGCTCCACATCCCATAGACACCCTATATTGTCCCTACAGTAGGATGTATCACTTCCTAAAGTGGCTAACCTTTTACTAAGGAGATGCACAACCATCTACTAATGTCACAGCGTCTTATTATACCAACGCAAGCAGATTCATGCACGCACATGAATCAGATGGAGTGCGCCATTAACATCCCCACTTAAATGAACCTTTTACAATCAACTTAGTAAGTGTGCGCAGACCCCGATCTAGTTCGGGGTTCCTCGTTTGATACCAAGATGGGTTACTGACTGATATGGGTCCCACACAACAGATGATACAAGCTTCCCCCTAGGCTTGCATCCCCACTACTAGGATTTTGACAGGTTATGCTCAACAGTTTAACAAGGTTGCATACCCCAACATATAAAAACAGGTTAGGTTTGTCGGGTTTTTATATATATATATATATAACCCACCCCCACATATTTAACAAGATTAACTCAACCCCCACCAATTCAAGCAAGTTTACTTAACCCCTACTCAATTTGACAGGTTCATGTAACCCCCATAGATTCAAACGGGTTTAGTATTACAGGTTAACAAGTTATTATCATTCATCCATTTATGGCTATTAATGGGCAAGATCTCTCACATTAAGTCTACCACTTGTGGATGCTGGATATGCCGGGCGATTCTAGGAAGGCATCTACCATAAGTCAGACTTAACCTCGTGTCTTAGCACCGTTACATGGACATTTATGCACTCGACCCCTCACATTAGGTTAACCACTTGTGGACGCTGGATTTGCCGGGCGGTTCCACGTAGACTTCTACCACAAGCGTAATCTAACCTTGTGTCTAAGTGCGGTTATAGTTTCTAATTACTGTAAATCTAGGCATGTTCATTATTAATCAATTTTTCATGTTTATCCAAGATTATGCCCCAAATCCTGGTTTGATTCACGATAAAAGTTATGCCCCAAATTTAAGGTTTTAGATCAAGGTACATGTTATGCCCCAAATCCTGGTTTGATTCACGATACAAGTTATGCCCCAAATTTAAGGTTTTAGATCAAGGTATATGTTATGCCCCAAATACCAATCATGTTTAACAATATAAGTTATGCCCCAGTTATAATTTTCGATCATTCCCAATTTCGTGCGCCCGCATATTTCAGCGGTAGGCCTAGGCTCAAAGGTAGCCTGGCTATAAAAATAAAAAGGGAAGGAGGGAGAGAAGAGAACAAGAATAGGAATAATAATAATAAAATAGGCATATGATGATAAAATTGGTATACTAATAGAATAGGCATATGGTGACATGATTAGGCAAACGAACAGAATAGGCATATGGTGATACTATCAGGCATAATGACAGAATAGACATAATAAAGATAGGCATGTAAGAACTAAACAGAGGATCAGGTGTACAAATAATGGAAGATCTATTTAGTTATGATACAAGTTGTTTAATAGGCACAGGTTTAGATCCAAACTTATAGACATGTCAAGATTACTATTAAATGTTTATATCTAAAAATAACATGAACTCACTGTGACTGGATCTAAAGAACAGAGAAATGACTGTAGATGTTGTAGCATAGATTCTTAAACACGTATATGTTGTTGTAGAAGAATAGGTTAGTTTAATCTGAGTTAGGGCAGCACCTCGTTGTCTCCATTATTTTTGGTGAATACAACAATGGAAATGAGGTCCTATTTATATCCTAAGGTCAACGAATCTCGTTCAGAAGCGTGTCCAAGTGCAAGGGAAGAATCTGCCCTTGATCTCGGTAGGATCGACCCTGGGGTCGACATAGGGGTCGACACCCCTGTGTAGGGGTGACCAATGGGTCAGCACCCATAAGGGATGAGGTCGACCCCTAACGGGCCAATTTCCCTCCCTTTCCCGCTCTCTGATTTTTGATTTTTGTAGATTTGTTTGTTCATATAAATTATGCTTATATGTATACAAAATTCAAGCCATAATATCTTCTCCATATGACGTCCGTTTTACGCAAACGTGGAGTCTATCTTAAGAAATATTCTGAGACGAACGCAATAGCGTAATCCACTTTATTTAATTCCCAATATGTAATTTAGTATTCTTTAATTTATCATTATAATGTTCTTTAAAATTATGGGGTGTTACATTCTCCCCTACTTAAAGTATTTCGTCCCCGAAATCTCTAAGTTAAGGAGAATGTATATCCTAACATGCACCACTCATCTACTCATCCACCATTCACAGGAATCCATTATTCTTAAAAGATTTCTAATGCTTATATGAACTTATGCGAAGGTGTATGTATATGTTCTTATACTAATGAGAAAAATTAGGCGGTCTACCAATTCAGTCGACCTCCTTAATGCAATGTATGTTAGTGCCATGAATCCGACATGTATGCAAATAATCCTAACATATCATGTAAATGCTATATGCATGCACAATCATCCATCCAAGTGCTACATCCATATGACGATACACCCATTTCCATCCATAATAGAAGAAAAATGCATACACATCCATATGTAGTATGAGAGTGATTGAGCCGATCTAGTGCCTAATGTGTGTGTATATGCATCCACAAGCAACCACTTGCATCCACTTGCATCTATCAAACATAACATCTCAAACACATGTTTACACCCATTGGTTATCTACCTAAATGTTGAAGATTCGATCGGTAGGATGTACTTAATGATGGAAACAAGTACGAATAAAAGCTTTGGAAAAAGAAGTTAAGAACATACCCCTGAAAAGAAAAGGGTACGAAGTGCGAATCTTGTCTTCTCCCTATTGAACTTTCATCAACTTGACCTCTCGGTTGCGTTGCTTCTTAACCACTGATCCAAGAATACGGGTAGGAAATTGTCTAACTGTCGCCTCCCATTCCACCTCTACTTCCTCAAGCATACTCGGCTCAACTACGTATGTGGTATCATGCAAGCGCTTATGTAAATGAGAAATATGGAAAACATCATGAACACCAGCCAGTTTCTCTGGTAACTTTGCTCTATAAGCCATTTGACCAATCCTTTATGTTATGGGATATGGCCCTACAAATCTTGGAGCCAACTTCCCTACGGATCCAAAATCAACCACATTCCTCAATGGTGATACCTTGATGAAAACCATGTCTCCCACTTCAAACTCAATATCGGTCCTTCTCTTATCTGCGTAGGACTTCTGCCTATCCTGAGCTGTCTTCATGCGTCTACGAATAAGATCAATCTTTTCCGAAGTCTCTCTAATCATCTCAGGTCCAAATAGACGTCTTTCTGTAGACTTCCACCAACAAATTGGTGATCTACAGGGTCGTCTGTACAATACCTCGAATGGTGCCATGCCAGTACTAGCCTGATAACTGTTGTTGTAGGCGAAATCTACCAAAGGAAGATGCTCTTCCCAGGTCCCTCCAATGTCTAGGATACACATTCTTAAAAGATCCACAAGAACTATGTTCACCCTTTCCGTTTGACCATCGGTCTGAGGGTGATAAACGGTTCTCAAACACATTTATGTACCTAGTGCCTCTTGCAAGCCCCTTCAAAACTCACTGGTGAATATGGGGTCACGATCACTCACAATACTGGAAGGTACTCCATGTAAACGGACTATCTCACAAAACTGCTGTCAACCATGCTGCCATCCTCTTACTCTTAACAGAAATGAAATGAGCGCTCTTGGTAAGCATGTCAAATACAACCCAGATACTGGTGTTTCCTTTCCTCGATCTAGGAAAACCATCAATGAAATCCATAGAGATGCTCTCCGACTTCCACTGTGGGACCTCCAAAGGATGAAGTAAACCACCGGGATTCTTTTGCTTAGCCTTGACTCTTTGGCAAATCAAGCATCGAGAAACAAACTCCGCTACATCTTTCTTTAACCCAACACAAAAGAAAACCCTCTTCATATCTCTATACATCTTATCACCGCCTGGATGAAGAGTCATCCTATAATGATGGGCTTCCTCAGGGATTGTCTTTAACAAACTCCCAACTCGGGGAACACAAAGCCTTCATCTCATCACAACCACCCTTTATCATCTGAGGAATATCTACTTAGGTGACTAGAAGTCTCTCCTCCACTGAGCCTATCCAAGATGTCTGCTATATGTGGGTCCACTCGCTACGAAGTTCCTATCTGATCCAAAAGAGTAGGTCGCACCTCTAATGATGCCAATAAGCGAGGTATGAACTCGGTAGAGGGTCTAAAATCAAAAGTCGGTATACACTCTAAGCTCTGCCTCTCTATAAATAGAGGACTCAAGGTCGTCCTCTGCCTACTCAGTGCGTCCGCCACCACATTACCCTTGCCAGGGGCATAAGCAAATTCAAAGTCATAGGACGCTAGGAACTCCATCCATCTCTGTTGTCTCAAATTGAGATCCTTCTGTGAGAATAAGTACTTGAGAGATTTATGATCGGTATATAATTCAAACTTCTCTCCAAGTAGATAATGACGCCAAGTCTTTAGAGCGAATACTATAGCATCCAACTCTAAGTCATGGGTAGGGTAGTTCTTCTCATGAACTCTTAATTGTCTACCTCCATAAAATACAACCCTTCCCTCTTGCAATAGAACCGCACCAAGCCCTGTACCACATGCATCAGTGTATACTGTGAACACTTTGTTCCCATCATGCAAAGTCAAGACTGGGGTTGTTGTCAGAGCCCTCTTCAATCGCTAAAAAGCATCCCCACAATCTACACCCCAAGAAAATGTCAGATTCTTCTTCGCTAGTCTGGTGAGTGGGGCTGATATCTTTGTGAAGTCCTTAATGAACTTCCTATAATAGCCTGCTAAACCAAGAAAACTCCTCACCTCCGTTGCATTCTTTGGAATCTTCCAATCTTGAACTGCAACTACTTTCGCGGGATCTACTGCTATCCCATCCTTAGAGACCGTATGCCCTTGAAATCTCACTTCCTTTCTCCAAAAATGACATTTGGAGAATTTCGCCTTAAGCTAGTGCGCTCGGAAAGTCTTCAAAACCTCCCTTATATGTAGGGCATGCTCTTCCTCGCTCTTCGAGAAAATCAACATGTTATCAACAAAGACCACGACGAACTTATTTAGAAACTCCCGAAACACCCTACTCATCAGATCAACAAAGTAGGCGGGTGCATTCGTCAACCAAAAGGCATGACGAGCCATTCGAAGAAACCATCTGGAGTTCTAAAGGTAGTCTTGTCTATATTATCCTCAGTTACCCTCAACCGATGAAACACTGTGGCCAAGTCTAACGGGGGGGAAACAGATGCACCAACAAGTTGGTCAAGCAGATCATCTATCCTCAGAAGTGGGTGCCTATTTTTCTTAGTGAGCTTATTCAACTACCTATAATCCACACATAAGCAAAGCGAACATCCGCCTTAGTTGCGAATACTACAGGGGTACCCCATTCAGATATGCTTCGTCTAATAAACCCTTTCTCAAGTAGCTCCCCTACATGCTTGCTGAGCTCCCTCCTTTCTCTTGGAGCCATATGGCACACAGGCAATTCAACTAGATTTGTATTGTCCACCAAGTATATACGGAAACCAATCTTATGCCTCGGAGGTAAGCCTCGAACCTCCTCAAAAACATCAAAATACTCACATACTACTGGTACATATCATAAATCATCTATTGATGCATCAAGCGATTCTAGGAAACTAAGCATGACAGACCCCTTAGGGTCACAAGTAATCTCGAGGGTCCTACCATGGCAAGTCAAAAGTCTAACGACCCTCCTCTCACAATCCAGAATGGCACCATACATGGCTAGCCAATCCATCCCTAGAATCAAACCATAGCCCATGAAACCAAGCACATATGCATTGCACTCAAACTCAACGCCTAACATATATATTCTCAAACCTCGACAAATCATAGACAAATGAGCCGTACCTCCAATGGGGTTTGAGACAACAATGGGATCAAAAACCATACTAGTACAAAGGTGTGGAGACTTAACCACAGAATCAGATATAAAAGAATGTGAAGCTCCAGAATCAAAAAGAGTTCTAACAGGATGATTGGAAAGAGAAATCAAACCTTTAATAGAAACTTTCCTACCTCTATCTGGTACACCGACCACGAGAGCATGCACCTGCCCTCCAAAACATCCTGCCCTTTGACCCTGTCCTTGCTTCTTAGAGCAATCCTTAATAAGATGTACAACCTCTCCACAATGGAAACAAGCATTCTTCCTTTTTCTGCAGTCTTTGCTCAAATAACCCACATGCCTATAATTTCCACATTTCCTCTATTCTTGGGCTTTGTTGTTCTTTCTGCCCTTCTTTTGCTATTGTTGTTATTCTATCTTGGGCCACACTTTCTTTTTCTATGTTTCATCACTCTTAGCCTCTTTATTTTCACCTTTATCTTCTTCATGCATTAATGCCATATCAACGAGTTTCTCAAAAGCTGCTCCTATCGGAATATGAGACATAGCCAACCCATGAAGAGGTTCATTCAATCCTCTAGTGTAATGGCCCGCAAATCCGTACTATCTGAGTTGACTAATAACACCACACGTCCAACCCAAATTGCACAGAAATACGAATCATTATTAGAAAGAAGTTAGAGGATGAGAAATAGAAAGAAAGAAATATTAGAATAGAAGAAAACAAAGAAGACAAATATCACAGCGGAACGAATAAAATATATTATATAACATAACTTTTGAAATACAAATCGGTAACTTTATATACATACCATCATCAGAGCACAACAGTTATTCCTGGAACAGTTACAAACACCTGTTTCCAGATACAAACATGGTTCATAGCGGAATATATGATAGTCTATAGCTAACTGGTGAAGCCCCCTAATTCCAGCTCCTCCAAATGAATCTATAAAATCCCGACTACTTAACTGCCCGTACAAATTTGGGCCCAAGAGTTTAGGGAAAACAAAACAAAATAAACTCTGGGTCAGTCATGGGACTGGTGTTAGTAAACTCCAACCATTTGTTTAACTTTTAGAAATCCTTTCTAAAGAAAAGATAATAGTAAGACCAGCCCACACATAAACATGGACGGTTTTTACCTTACTATAATCCAAAACACTTTGATACGAAAATCCAATGATATTATAATAGTGTCTAAATCAAATAAATAACAATCTAGCGGAAACACTTGCATCTCACGCTCCACATACATAGTATAAAATCAAAAACCGCAAGGCGCTTATTGGAGATTGGATTTCCAACATGACAAGGTATGGAACCACCTTCCGCTAGTAAATCTTTAGAGAGGAATACACTTGGTTCAACAAGAACATCCTGCAACCCGGCCCACACATGACCGACCACTCATTTCGCTTGATTGTATCGAATGTATATCACCAACGGTTGGGATCTGCAACCGTTTCCCGGATAGGACAATGAAACACCCCACCTCCGTTAGGGTCACTCAAAGGGAATGCCCTAATTTTTGTGGAGGTTTTATAAGTATAAGTCACAGATATACAAGACAGATATAAGAACACATATTTTTGAACAGCGGAAAACAACAACTTTTATTTCATCAAAATACGTGTTACACAAACCATGCCATAATTGTCTTATAATACTTCCAAAATCATAACTGTCTTGATTACATTATTTAAAGAAGCATAAAGAAAACATAAATAAACTGCAAAAGTCCCATAATTGCTGTCCAAAGCCATAGTCCGAAAAGAAAAGATCCAAACAATACATTCTTTCTCTTTAAGCTGGATATGAAGGCTGGTTAAGCTGCGGTATTCCCTCCCTGTGGACCTGGGGGGGAAATGGAAGAAAAGAAGACGAAAGAAAAGTAGAGTCAGACATAAAGCCTGAGTAAGTCTAGGACTATACAGTCTATGAATAAAGAACTGGGTATGATAAGTATAAACTAGAAATAGGAAAGCATTATAAACTAAGTTAAGTGGTCTAGGGTCGAATACTATCATACCCCATATTAATTTTTGTACCCATATAAACTAGTTCCCAACAGGCACCCCATAATCAGGGTGAAGTGATCCATTTCTGATGATCGGCTCCTACTCGTATAGTTACATGTGTCTTACGGCCCCTGTTGTTGTAGTTACCTATGCTGGTCCCACCATGGGGTGTATCAAGTCCCATGGTGGTGGCCCGACACAATCCTAGAATGCACAGGTATGCTACTGGTGCCCTGTGCCTTATTTTTCTGCACCGAAGTGTGTGCACGCCCGCACCCCGTTAGAACCTACACTGCTGCACCACCGCCGTCGATTTGACCTCTTACAATCAGCCCAGTATTCGTGCCCCACCCTGCCTAGTTTCAGGGTATCATGATACCTTGTAGGGTTACTGCTGAAAAGGGTCCCCCGCTACTAGGTTTTCTATTTCTAGCCAACATGCTAAGTTGGTTAAGTGTTTTATAAACCTAACCCCCAATCAGTCTGTTTAGTTTAGCATGTTCTATTTTGATTAAGTCTTAATTCACTTAATCCTATCAATCCTGACTCAGCCTTAATTGTCTTATTAAAGCCTTGACCTCTCACATTAGACAGGTATTGTTGTGGCTGCCTGTTGCCGGTTGGGTCCGGGCAGTCTTACGCCACAACTCAGTCTAACCTAGGGTCCTTATTGGGCGCCGTGTTTAACCACCCACATTGGATAGGTATTGTTGTGACTACTGGACAGCTGAGCGGTTCCGGGCAGGTTTACATCACAACTCAATCCAACCTCGGGTTAAACACATCCTATTTTCTACATTTACATATTTTGTCTCTTTTCTTTTTATATGTAAATATTTGCGGCCCATTATTCAAATTCATCCTTATTGATTAAGATTTATTTATGCCACTTAATTGTTTTTCAAGGTTGTTGGCATGCGTCAAACATGCCAACACATATGTTCTATATTTTAGCCCAAACGTCATTACCCCCGTTTTATACGTTCGCTCCAATGTAAGGTGTGTTGGGTTTAACACTCAAACCCAATTTAGCCATATGAAAAGGGGAGGCTTATAACATGGTGTTTATCAGGTAACATGAAAGAGGGGAGTGTGAACGCATGAACTTACAACGAACGATTCAATTAACATAAAGTAGGCACATGTGAACTTGTAATTGTAACATCATATAATCATGGCATAACATGAATCATTTTATCCATATAATTATAGCATAAACAATACTTAAACGTGAATCATTCTATTCATATAATTATGGCATAGGAAATACTTAAACATGAATCATTCTATTCATATGATTGTGGCATAAACAATACTCAAACATGAATCATTCTATTCATATGATTATGGCATAGAAAATACTTAAACATGAATCATTCTATTCATATGATTGTGGCATAAACAATACTCAAACATGAATCATTCTATTCATATGATTATGGCATAAACAGTACTTTAACACGAATTATTCTATTCATATGATTATGGCATAAATAATGCTTAAACATGAATTATTCTATTCATTTGATTATGGCATGAACAATACTTAAACATGAATCATTCTATTCATATGATTATGGCATAAACAATACTTAAACATGAATCATTCTATTCATGTGATTATGGCATGAACAATACTTAAACATGAATCATTCTAGATGATTATTGCATAAACAAAACTTAAACATGAATCATTCTATTCATGTAATCATGGCATAAATAATACTTAAACATGAATCATAGGTTCAACTAACCATGTAAACTTGAAATTAAGAATCTAACTTAATTAGATATCATTATTATTGGCAAATGGTCTTGACTAGAAATATAAGCCTATATTTTTATTTAGGCATAATATAAACTAATCATGTTCATAAAATCGCTACATGCTAACAAAAAGGTACTTACTTTTGTCACTAATACAAAAGTATGGTTCAACTAGAATTATCCCAACCTAATTCTTATATGAATCATGGTTTTTAATCCATTTATAGAATTATAGCATAAAACATACCTAAACTTAAATCATGATTTTTATTCTATCTATGTAAACTTGCAAGTGGAATGTAATTCTAATGTAATTCCAATGTAACTTATGTGTCACATATATTATCATATGATTATGATAACAACATAAGCCTAAAAACATGTTTTTCAATTGGGCATAATAACAAACATAGTTTAGTCATGTTCATAAAATTAATACAAGTTCACAAAGATGCTTGCTTTTGTCACTATCACAAAAGCATGATTTTTATACTTGAACTATAATGCCAATTCCAACATAACTTCATATGAATCATAATACTCAAATGGACCAAATTACACTAAAGATGACCATAGAATTATACATCATGTTGGCATAACAATAAATTATATACTTGCATGAATTTCAAATAAACTATTACAACACATAGTTGTTATTTTCAATATGAATCATATGCTTGCATGAATCCCAATTAAAATTCCACAACATGTGGTTGTCAACATAAACCATATACTTGTATGAATCCAATCGTACATCATAGCATTGCTAAATCGTTTAGAATCAAAATAACATACAAATATAAGTTATTATCGCCATAATTCCATTTCGTTGTTAACTTCCAACGCAAATCGCGTACTTGCAAATATCCAATCGTATACCATAATATTCCCAAATCGTTTAGCATCAAAGCAACATACAAATATAGATTATTCTCGCCCCAATTCCATTTCTTACTTTACACAAAACAACACAATTATTTAATTCACATCGGAATAGCACTCTACTTACAACGTATGACGAATCTTCAATTTAGGAATCTGAATTCTGAATTTGGAGATGCTATCCTTTGTTGTAGGCGTTGCTTTGATTCAATTAACGTTGCTTTAAGCTTTTGATTTATCTCCTAATTGTCTCTCTATTTCTGACGGCTATCCTTAGTCTCTCCTCAGCAATATGACGGTCTCATCTCCATTTTAGTTTGGGTGAATTAGGGTTAGTCTTAGGTCCTTTTTATAGAGTTTGTGAGTTTATTTAGACCGTCGATGAAGCTTGGTTTAATAATAGTCGTTCGTTCAAAGGAGAGGCCAATCAGGAGCTGACACCTAGCCCTAGTGACAAGGCAAGGCTCAGAAAATCGACCAAACACAGACTAGGCCAGCCAGGGGGGGCTGGGTTCGACCTGGCTCAGGGGCCAGGTCGACTCCCCAGTCGACCCCCAGGTCGACTCTAGAGTCGACCTGGCTGGGCAGGTCGACACGTAGGTCGACTCCCAGGTCGACCCCCAGGTCGACCTGGTGGGTTTGGGCAGGAATTTTCCCGCCTACTCTGATTGGGCTGAAATTCAAATCTGTTTTCGAAATTTGAATTTTCTGAAACTTCATTGGGCCATAATTTGGTCATACGGGCTCCGTTTTTCGAAAACTCGGACTCTATTTCGCGTATTTTTCCGAGACGAACGCAATGGCATATCCCGTTTCCCTTAATACTTTGATTTTAAATTTATTATACTTTAATTTATGAATTTCACTGTTATAAAATACACGGGGTGTTACATTCTCCCCCACTTAAAAGGATTTCGTCCCGAAATCTTCAAGTTCAGGAAGAATGTACATCCTAACATCTAAACACCCATCTACTCATTCACCAAACACGAGCATCCATTGTCCTTAAAAGACTTCTAATGCTTCATGATAATATGCGAAGTGTGTGTGTACATGTACTTATCTAATGCAAAATCAGGCGGTCTACTGATTCAGTTGACCTCCTTAGTGCAAATTATGTAAGTGCCATGAATCCATTATGTATGCAAATTTTCCTATTTATGAATCTACATGAATGCACAATCATTCATATAAATGCAACATCCATATGACAACACATTAAACTTCAACCATATATGAATGCAAACATATATGCATATGCAATATGAAGTGATTGAGCCGATCTAAAACCTAGATTGTGTGTGTATATGCAACCACGAGCAACCACTAGCAATCACTTGCAACCACTTGCAACAATCAATCATAACATGTCTCAAACACATGTTTTCATCCAAAGAGTTTCTACCTAAAAGATAAGGTCGAGGAGATATACCTAAAAAGATAGATAAAAGCGCAACTTAAGGGAAAAGAAAGATCAAAGATGTACCCTCGAAAAGGAAAAGGGTAGGCAGCGCGTATTCTAGCTTCAGTTTCCCAAGTTGCATCTTCTTCGGCGTCGCTCCACTGAACTTTGACGAGCTTGACTTCGCGGTTGCGTAGCTTCTTCACTTCCGTTCCTAATATTCGGGTTGGAACTTTCCTTATGGTTGCTTCGCGTTCCACTTCAGCTTCTTCTAGGATATTTGGCTCTACCACTTCAGCAGACTCATGTAGACATTTTCGGAGATGTGAAACGTGAAAGACGTTGTGAACTCCGGCCAATCTTTCGGGTAGCTCTAATTTATAGGACATTTTCCCAATTGTTCCTCAATAATAGGAAATGGTCCTACCTAAAGGTATAGTCGAATGATAGAAGCAAGTAAAAACTTTGTGCCCATTAGGCAATGTCAAAACTGGAAATCTATGCCACATATACATTGATTAGGAGAAGAACTCTCTAAGCATCAGCCCTGAAGACCGAAATCAACATCAGACTGACACCCAAAGAATTACTCAACCCAACCACTAGATTCTAGGAAACTAAGCATGATGGACTCCTTTTAGGTCACAAGGGAGTCCCTTCCTAAGACCAACCTATAAAACCCAAAAAGTTTAGTCAAACCAACGAACACCCTCAAGCCCCAACATGTGTTGCTAACAGATGAGTCATACTCCCTATGGGGTTTGCAACAGAAATTGGATTGAGAATGGGACCGAGAGGATATACACAAAAGATAGCATGCAAGTAAGCTCTACAGGAAGAGAGGGATCAAAGATATACTCTTAAGAAGAGATATGATGCACGAATCTAGTCTTCAATCTTCTAAGTCGCATTTCCTTGAGCTTAACTCCATTATGCTTTATCCGTCTTTAACTTCACAATTTCGTAGCTTCTTAATTTTTGTTTCCAAAATTTGAGTTGGAACCTATTTCACTGTTGCCTCTCGTTCCTCTTTCACTTACTCTACTTCTAGTATACTCGGCTCAAACATAACGGCGTACTCATGGTTTCATGCAAGCTCTCCAAAATTCACTAGTGAATCTTGGATCTCGTCCACTTACTATCTGGTATTCCACGTAGAAGAATTATCTCTCGGAAATAAATGCCAACCATGTTGCCAAATGTACTTACTAAGGTGATTCTCCACAACTCATGCATAAGCGAAATGAACCTTTTGCCTTAGTGGCGAACACCACTGGAGCGCCCCATTCTGAAATGCTCCTCCTAATGAACCCCTTCTCTAGAAGCTCTTTAATCTGTTTACTAAGCTCTTTCCTTTCCCGTGGAGCCATGTGTCTAACGGGCAACACAACGGGCTTTGCTTTATCTACAAGGTATATGCGGAAGTCTATCTCCCGCTTCGGAGGCAAGCCCTTCACCTCTTTGAAGACATCCGGATATTCCCAGACCACTCTAACCGATTGCAAATTTTCAAAGGAGGCATCTAGCGATTCAAGGTAACTAAGCATAACCGCATACGAGGGATTACAAGAAATTTCCAAAGTGTTACCGAGCTCGGTCAGGAGCCTAACAACCCTTTTTTCACAATCAAGGATGGCCCCATTACTGGATAGCCAATCCATGCCCAAAATCAAACCATATCCCGAAAAGCCCAAAACAAAGGCACTACATTTAAATTCTACGCTTAGAATAGAAAATTTCAATCCCAAATAGATCATAGACAAATGAGTTGGGCCCCCAATTGGGTTTGAAACAATTAAGGGGTCCTCTACCATACTAGTTTTTAGGTGCAGAGATTCTACTAAAGCAGACGAGATAAAGGAGTGTGATGCGCCGGAATTAAATAAAGTGCGAACGGGGTGATCATAAAGATAAACTACACTTTCTACAGAAGTATTTATACCTCGCTGTTGCAGAGGTGGCGCCTCTAGCACATGAACTTGTGCCCTTGAGGTGGATCCAGCCCTCTGCCCCTATCCTCGTTTCTTTGGGCAATCCTTAGCCATGTGGCCTGTCTCACCGCAAGAAAAGCACCCGCCGTTCATCTTGGCCTTCTTTTTCCGGCAATCTTTCACTAAGTGCCCCACTTTGCCACAGAATTTACACTTCCTCTTCTCTTGGGACTTGTTGTCTTTCCCGCCCTTCTTAAAGTCTGTCTTCTTAAGCTGTAAACCCTCTTTCTTCCCTTGAGAGCTTTCCGCCTTTATCTCCTTCTTCCTTGGGCAGTCCCTAGCCCAGTGGCCTGTCTCCCTACACTGAAAGCAAGTAGCACTCATCCTCCTCTTCTTTTTCCTGCAGTCTCCCTCCAGATGTCCAAGAATTCCGCAGAAATAACATTTCCTTTTTTCACGTTTCTTGTCATTACTGTTACGATCCTGTCTTGTTTGACTATTATTCGTCTTCCTACTCTGGGACTCTTCCGCTTGCTGGTTTACGTGGAGGAGGAGGAGTGAAAGCGTCAGCAGCTGGGGAGTAAGGTCTCCAGACATGCTGAAACAGAAAGGATAGATTGAAAACGAAGGATAAGAGATGGTACCTATGGCTTTGGGGGGACTTTGCCTTTTAAAATAAAATAATATTTTATCTTTTAAAAATGCTTCTTTAAATTTCTTTTTGAAAAATAATTTTTCAAAACTTTTTATCTTATCCGGTAAACCTATGCTCTGATACCAAGTGAAACACCCCACCTCCGTTAGGGTCACTCTCAAAGGGAATGCCCTAATTTTGGTGGAGGTTTTATAAGTATAAGTCACAGATATACAAGACAGATATAAGAACACATATTTTTGAACAGCGGAAAACAACAACTTTTATTTCATCAAAATACGTGTTACACAAACCATGCCATAATTGTCTTACAATACTTCCAAAATCATAACTGTCTTCATTACATTATTTAAAGAAGCATAAAGAAAACATAAATAAACTGCAAAAGTCCCATAATTGCTGTCCAAAGCCATAGTCCGAAAAGAAAAGATCCAAACAATACATTCTTTCTCTTTAAGCTGGATATGAAGGCTGGTTAAGCTGCGGTATTCCCTCCCTGTGGACCTGGGGGGGAAATGGAAGAAAAGAAGACGAAAGAAAAGTAGAGTCAGACATAAAGCCTGAGTAAGTCTAGGACTATACAGTCTATGAATAAAGAACTGGGTATGATAAGTATAAACTAGAAATAGGAAAGCATTATAAACTAAGTTAAGTGGTCTAGGGTCGAATACTATCATACCCCATATTAATTTCTGTACCCATATAAACTAGTTCCCAACAGGCACCCCATAATCAGGGTGAAGTGATCCATTTCTGATGATCGGCTCCTACTCGTATAGTTACATGTGTCTTACGGCCCCCGTTGTTGTAGTTACCTATGCTGGTCCCACCATGGGGTGTATCAAGTCCCATGGTGGCGGCCCGACACAATCCTAGAATGCACAGGTATGCTACTGGTGCCCTGTGCCTTATTTTTCTGCACCGAAGTGTGTGCACGCCCGCACCCCGTTAGAACCTACACTGCTGCACCACCGCCGTCGATTTGACCTCTTACAATCATCCCAGTATTCGTGCCCCACCCTGCCTAGTTTCAGGGTATCATGATACCTTGTAGGGTTACTGCTGAAAAGGGTCCCCCGCTACTAGGTTTTCTATTTCTAGCCAACATGCTAAGTTGGTTAAGTGTTTTATAAACCTAACCCCCAATCAGTCTGTTTAGTTTAGCATGTTCTATTTTGATTAAGTCTTAATTCACTTAATCCTATCAATCCTGACTCAGCCTTAATTGTCTTATTAAAGCCTTGACCTCTCACATTAGACAGGTATTGTTGTGGCTGCCTGTTGCCGGTTGGGTCCGGGCAGTCTTACGCCACAACTCAGTCTAACCTCGGGTCCTTATTGGGCGCCGTGTTTAACCACCCACATTGGATAGGTATTGTTGTGACTACTGGACAGCTGAGCGGTTCCGGGCAGGTTTACATCACAACTCAATCCAACCTCGGGTTAAACACATCCTATTTTCTACATTTACATATTTTGTCTCTTTTCTTTTTATATGTAAATATTTGCGGCCCATTATTCAAATTCATCTTTATTGATTAATATTTATTTATGCCACTTAATTGTTTTTCAAGGTTGTTGGCATGCGTCAAACATGCCAACACATATGTTCTATATTTTAGCCCAAACGTCATTACCCCCGTTTTATATGTTCGCTCCAATGTAAGGTGTGTTGGGTTTAACACTTAAACCCAATTTAGCCATATGAAAAGGGGAGGCTTATAACATGGTGTTTATCAGGTAACATGAAAGAGGGGAGTGTGAACGCATGAACTTGCAACGAACGATTCAATTAACATAAAGTAGGCACATGTGAACTTGTAATTGTAACATCATATAATCATGGCATAACATAAATCATTTTATCCATATAATTATAGCATAAACAATACTTAAACGTGAATCATTCTATTCATATAATTATGGCATAGGAAATACTTAAACATGAATCATTCTATTCATATGATTGTGGCATAAACAATACTCAAACATGAATCATTCTATTCATATGATTATGGCATAGAAAATACTTAAACATGAATCATTCTATTCATATGATTGTGGCATAAACAATACTCAAACATGAATCATTCTATTCATATGATTATGGCATAAACAGTACTTTAACATGAATTATTCTATTCATATGATTATGGCATAAATAATGCTTAAACATGAATTATTCTATTCATTTGATTATGGCATGAACAATACTTAAACATGAATCATTCTATTCATATGATTATGGCATAAACAATACTTAAACATGAATCATTCTATTCATGTGATTATGGCATGAACAATACTTAAACATGAATCATTCTAGATGATTATGGCATAAACAAAACTTAAACATGAATCATTCTATTCATGTAATCATGGCATAAATAATACTTAAACATGAATCATAGATTCAACTAACCATGTAAACTTGAAATTAAGAATCTAACTAAATTAGATATCATTATTATTGGCACATGGTCTTGACTAGAAATATAAGCCTATATTTTTATTTAGGCATAATATAAACTAATCATGTTCATAAAATCGCTACATGCTAACAAAAAGGTACTTACTTTTGTCACTAATACAAAAGTATGGTTCAACTAGAATTATCCCAACCTAATTCTTATATGAATCATGGTTTTTAATCCATTTATAGAATTATAGCATAAACATACCTAAACTTAAATCATGGTTTTTATTCTATCTATGTAAACTTGCAAGTGGAATGTAATTCTAATGTAATTCCAATGTAACTTATGTGTCACATATATTATCATATGATTGTGATAACAACATAAGCCTAAAAACATGTTTTTCAATTGGGCATAATAACAAACATAGTTAGTCATGTTCATAAAATTAATACAAGTTCACAAAGATGCTTGCTTTTGTCACTATCACAAAAGCATGATTTTTATACTTGAACTATAATGCCAATTCCAAAATAACTTCATATGAATCATAATACTCAAATGGACCAAATTACACTAAAGATGACCATAGAATTATACATCATGTTGGCATAACAATAAATTATATACTTTCATGAATTTCAAATAAACTATTACAACACATAGTTGTTATTTTCAATATGAATCATATGCTTGCATGTATCCCAATTAAAATTCCACAACATGTGGTTGTCAACATAAACCATATACTTGTATGAATCCAATCGTACATCATAGCATTGTTAAATCGTTTAGAATCAAAATAACATACAAATATAAGTTATTATCGCCATAATTCCATTTCGTTGTTAACTTCCAACGCAAATCGCGTACTTGCAAATATCCAATCGTATATCATAATATTCCCAAATCGTTTAGCATCAAAGCAACATACAAATATAGATTATTATCGCCCCAATTCCATTTCTTACTTTACACAAAACAACACAATTATTTAATTCACATCGGAATAGCACTCTACTTACAACGTATGACGAATCTTCAATTTAGGAATATGAATTCTGAATTTGGAGATGATATCCTTTGTTGTAGGCGTTGCTTTGATTCAATTAACGTTGCTTTAAGCTTTTGATTTATCTCCTAATTGTCTCTCTATTTCTGACGGCTATCCTTAAACTCTCCTCCGCAACATGACGGTCTCATCTCCATTTTAGTTTGGGTGAATTAGGGTTAGTCTTAGGTCCTTTTTATAGAGTTTGTGAGTTGATTTAGACCGTCGATGAAGCTTGGTTTAATAATAGCCGTTCGTTCAAAGGAGAGGACAATCAGGAGCTAACACCTAGCCCTAGTGACAAGGCAAGGCTCAGAAAATCGACCAAACACAGACTAGGCCAGCCAGGGGGGCTGGGTTCGACCTGGCTCAGGGACCAGGTCGACTCCCCAGTCGACCCCCAGGTCGACTCTAGAGTCGACCTGCCTGGGCAGGTCGACACCTAGGTCGACCCTAGGGTCGACCCCCAGGTCGACCTGGTGGGTTTGGGCGGGAATTTTCCCGCCTACTCTGATTGGGCTGAAATTCAAATCTGTTTTCGAAATTTGAATTTTCTGAAACTTCATTGGGCCATAATTTGGTCATACGGGCTCCGTTTTTCGAAAACTCGGACTCTATTTCGCGTACTTTTCCGAGACGAACGCAATGGCATATCCCGTTTCCCTTAATACTTTGATTTGAAATTTATTATACTTTAATTTGTGAATTTCACTGTTATAAAATACACAGGGTGTTACAGACAACATCAAATAGAACAAGGAATTAAATGAATCTCTAGATATATGATTATACATCCTAATGGAAGCGACCCACATAGCCATGCTGCCTGCCCGATTTTTGTCATTTCCCGGTTGTTGAGGCCTGAGGCTACAATTACTTTCTATTCATTGTTAGCACAAATTTCTTTGAATGCCACATTGTCAGATCCGTTAATCACTAATTGATTTGCACAAATATTCTGGATATTATGCTAAGGGAATAAATCCGTTGCAACCATATATATTTATATAGACCAACATATTTGATCATTGGAAATACTCTGTCAGACATTCGTCCATTTACGTTCGATCTGGGATTGAACGAAACCGAAGGCACAATTTCTATTAATAGAAAAAGTCTTTGCTCTTCACTCCGTCTTCGATTATCTCCACATAATCTGATTTGCAACGATACTGCCAATACATAGTGGTTCTCAGAATTAAATTTATTTATAAATATAAACATTTTAACTTCGTTTATAATAAATTCAACTCCATTCTAATATATTTTTAATATATATCAAATCAATTTTCCCAATTCAACAAAATATTTTCGATCTTCTAAAAGTGTCGATTTTCTTTAGCTCAGAATTAAATTTATTCATTTTTCTCTCTTCTATATTCAAATTCTATTTCAAATTCTATTTTGAAATTCTATTTCAAGTTCTATTTAAATTTCTATATTAAATTCCATTTCCTTTTACAAATTACAAATCCTTCGGATTTATTTCTATTCTGTTTAAAAATCCACATTTTCGAAATATATTTCGTCGTTCCCATTTCGAAATGATTTCAACTTTCTATTTTCAAATTCTATTTGAATTTTTTATATTCAAATTCTATATTTGAACTCCATTTGAATTTCTATATTCAAACGCCATTTGAATTTCTATGTTCAATTTCTATTTGAAAATTCTATTTTTAAATTCCTACTTGAATCCTGTACTCAAATTCCAATTCAACTCTACTTGAATTCTATATTTAAACTTCATTTCACTTCTATTTTCAAATTCTGTATTTTAAATTTCATTTGAACTTTCTTTATTCAAATCCATTTGAATTCACTTTTGAATTCAAATCCTATTTGAATTCCTTTGAATTCAAATCCTATTTCAATTCCTTTGAACTCAAATCCCATATTTAAATTCCTTTGAATTCAAATATTCAATTTATCTCTTGATAATTTATTCATAATATTTATAAACACTATAAATTTCCATGTTTTATTTAAACAAGCCATTTCGAAATCCATTTAAAACCAGAATCTTATTTTTGAAAATTCTCTTTGCATTTTCTATATTCAAATTCTAATGAATTTCTCATATTTAAAATTCTATTTGAATTTCTCATATTCAAATTCTATTTGAATTCCTCATTTGAAATTTCAAATTCTATTTTAGAAAAAAAATTAGAATTTCCTTTTAAATCTGCGAAATTCCTTTTCATGATATTTTTAAATATCAATATTTGGGCCCAGTGATATTTAAACACCAAACAACCAATTATTTATTTTTCTAACACATCATATATGACAGTATATGCAAACAAGTAAACAAACAGATATTATATTTTTGAGGAATCCAGTTGGAGCCCTCTAGCCTGTTTTTCCTGCATCCACAGACGTTAGTCAACATAAATAACACCAAACCTGCTTCAAGGCAGAATATCGCGATATAAAAAGGGGATCCACTTATATACGTGGGCGCAGGGTCATCAGCTAATGATACTGCGGACATCCGCTAATAGTATTGCGGGAATCCAACCACCAAACCAATCTATATATATATGATAGTCACCCCAAATAACTAATATGTTTAAAACAACCAGGGAACATTCAAACAAGCAACAACAATTATTTTTAACGAATAAAAATAATTCTAAAGAAAAATGTGAGTGAGATTTACTCACCGTGATTTTGCCGAATATTTGATTTAAATCTCATAATGTCGCAGCTACGAATCGTCCCAAGTTGTCTTGTATGAAATCTATACATAGGATTATTTAATTTAAATTTATCTACTAAACGATTATTAAATAAATTATCTTCTAACAAAAATATATGAACATTCCTATGTATTTTAAATTTAGTAAAACAATACCTTATCGCCTGACTACTATCTCCCTTTCCTATCACCTTCAACCACTATTGGGTCACTGTTGCTACACCACCTGAACGATCCTACATCACTGCAACTGTATGCTCCATCTCTGTACCACACCATCAAAACCAACATCGCTACTGTAGTGCCAAAACATAATCCGCCCTCATCGTTCCAGATGAACTCATCCAACCTTTCACTGCTGAAATGCTGATGTCTCACTACCGACATCCACTCACACCTCTTTGAATCCCAGTGAAACACCACTAGAACCGACATCGGCCTTACTAGAAATTATCGCAGCTCGTACTCGCCTTCGAACCCTCTATCGAACCCTTCAACTAGGTCAGAACCCCTTATCGAGGCAACGGATCTCACAGCAACCCATTTTCCTATACGCGAGCGCCTCATGACCACCTCCGACCTGCAATACGCCTTCATCAGTCATCGCATCACATGAAATCGCGAGGACCCCATCGTGTACTTCAACTTCGAACAAACCAGGATGCCCTAATTTGCCACCAAGGCCACCTGAGGTGATCGAACTCCGACTATCTATCACTGTCGACTTCTATAGGGAATCGACTATCTCCTCAGACCAACCACAAGGACTCCGACGCCTCTGAATTGAATCGTGCTTTCGAACCCTAAGCCGCGGCCAAAAATCGAACTTCAGAATATACTTCAACTCTAAATTGAGTATACGGTTTTTAATTCGTGATTCTTTGGATTTGATATTAGGGATCGAAGAGGAAATCCCCTTTTTATTTTACTGAAGTTTTTTATTTCAGTTTACAAAGGAAATTAAACAGAGGAGGTTCGCGTATTTATAAAGTGAAGGCTTCTCCATTAAGGAAATGTTCTGCGCAAATGGTACATGTGATTTGATCTCTATTAAATTCGATTCGATATAAAGTGATTTTTATTCCTTTTAAACAGATTTCGATTTGATTTCGAATCTATCCACAATAAAATATCTCGGGGTTCATTAATTTAAACCACGAACCGCTATTTTAACGTAACCACTGTTATTTCAACAATGTAACATTATTCTGAACTAACTGAATATATTTTGATATTTAAATTGAACGTAAATATAAATAACCAAAATAAATTAATATAATATAGTTTAAATTCAAATAAAAATTCATATAAATCATTTTGACTCCGTTCTAATTTCGAATTGAATTATTTCAATTCTCGTATTTCGATAATAATATATATATTCAAAATAAATCGTATATCGATAATTCAATATAAAAATCCCTTTATATTATTACTTCAATGTTTAAATCCATACTAAATATTTAAAATAAACTGTTTGAAAAATCCGGGTCATTACATTCTTCCTCCCTTAAAATAATTTCGTCCTCGAAATTGCTAAGGTAGGAAAATACTATAAACCCATTAACTTTTCAAAACTCCTTTATGTTGAAACTCACCTCTTCATATTTCAACAAATTTTACTCTACCAAAACATTTGGTTTCCATTCACATAACACATCATCTATACTCACATTCATTTACTCTGATTGATTTATCACCAATTCATATTTCATTCAGATGTATATAAATCCATTCAAATTGATTGTAGTCAATTTATTTACTACGATTTTCTTTCTTAAGTTAAATTCTAATTCCAGAATTCAAATCCCTGGGTCTTTATTTCAAGTCCTCCTGAAATCACATAAATATATATAAATATATTTATTTCTTTTCCTGTCAAATTCAAAACATTTGAATTTTCCAACCACTTGTTTTCTTTTCAAAACAAATTTCCATCAAAACTTTTCTAAGGAAGCAATCCATCACTTAGAAACTTGAAAATGAACACTGATGAAGCTGACGTCATCATCAGAATCATTTCCCAGCGACTAAGTGAGTTCAGTGCTTTATCACTTTCAGAATCCATTCAAAATGATTTTTATTCAAAAATCCTTTTAAAACAAAGCTATATTATTTTAATATACTTCAGAAAATATTTTCCAACTTCCCAAGATTTAAATTCTAAATTCTGTTTTGAATTCAATTTTAATTCATCTCAATTGTATATCTTATTCATATACAAGTTCTATTTGGTTCTATATAACCATTTCATTTCTTATAATCTCATTTGATTGTAATAAAAACCAACACATCCATGTATTACAATAATTTCAGAAAATATTCTTTCTATATCAAAATAGAATTTTGGGTAAAATTATTTCATATACCCACTTTAAAACAATATCGTGTTCAATCTTCAGTTCAAGTGTTTAGAAATTCCTATCAACTTTGTGGCATCCCACTATTCGATCAGAATTCATAAATAGCTCAACAGACTAGCCAACACAATATAAAACAATTTTTATATCAATTTACAAGTACGCGCTCTCATATATATACTCAACTCATTCTAGGGTACTACTGACCCTATCTCTAATGAGCACATGCCACGCAAGCCTTGGTATTCGCTCAACCTAAGCTCTGATACCAACTGTAGTGGCCCGCAAATCCGTACTATCTGAGCTGACTAATAACACCACACGTCCAACCCAAATTGCATAGAAATACGAATCATTATTAGAAAGAAGTTAGAGGATGAGAAGTAGAAAGAAAGAAATATTAGAATAGAAGAAAACAAAGAAGACAAATCTCACAGCGGAACGAATAAAATATATTATATAACATAACTTTTGAAATACAAATCGGTAGCTTTATATACATACCATCATCAGAGCACAACAGTTATTCCTGGAACAGTTATAAACACCTATTTCCAGATACAAACATGGTTCACAGCGGAATATATGATAGTCTATAGCTAACTGGTGAAGCCTCCTGCTTCCAGCTCCTCCAAATGAATCTGTAAAATCCCGACTACTTGACTGCCCGTACAAATTTGGGCACCCAAGAGTTTAGGGAAAACAAAACAGAATAAACTCTGGGTCAGTCATGGGACAGGTGTGAGTAAACTCCAACCATTTGTTTAACTTTTTAAAATCCTTTCTAAAGAAAAGATAATAGTAAGACCAGCCCACACATAAACATGGACGGTTTTTACCTTACTATAATCCAAAACACTTTGATACGAAAATCCAATGATATCATAATAGTGTCTAAATCAAATAAATAACAATCTAGCGGAAACGCTTGCATCTCATGCTCCACATACATAGTATAAAATCAAAAACCGCATGGCGCTTATTGGAGATTGGATTTCCAACATAACAAGGTATGGAATCACCTTCCGCTAGTGTATCTCTAGAGAGGAATACACTGGGTTCAACAAGAACATCTTGCAACCTGGCCCACACATGACCGACCACTCATTTCGCTTGAGTGTATCGAATGTATATCACCAACGGTTGGGATCAGCAACCGTTTCCCGGATGGGATAGCATCAAATAGAACAAGGAATTAAATGAATATCTAGATATATGATTATACATCCTAATGGAAGCGACCCACATAGCCATGCTGCCTGCCCGATTTTTGTCATTTCCCGGTTGTTGAGGCCTGAGGCTACAATTACTTTCTATTCATTGATAGCACAAATTTCTTTGAATGCCACATTGTCAGATCCGTTAATCACTAATTGATTTGCACAAATATTCTGAATATTATGCTAAGGGAATAAATCCGTTGCAACCATATATATTTATACAGACCAAATATTTGATCATTGGAAAAACTCTGTCAGACATTCGTCCATTTACGTTCGTTCTGGGATTGAACGAAACCGAAGGAACAATTTCTATTAATATAAAAAGTCTTTTCTCTTCACTCCGTCTTCGATTATCTCCACATAATCTGATGCGCAACGATACTGCCAATACATAGTGGTTCTCGGATAATAATCCAACCAGTCTGTCTATATTGACAACAATATTGGTAAACACTTCGATAGTCGGTTATTTAACTATCGAAGAAAAACATACATCCATTCAAAACAATCAAACAATCACTGGGCTATTTAATTTATATTTCATTAATTAAAACACTTCTCTACTTCCTTTCCCAATATTCATTAACTGAATATTTTCAATGATCTTGTTGGACTTTTATGCCATTTGGGAAAACATTTCCATATCTCGCCTTCTTTTATTTCCTGCACTTAGAAAATATATTCTATTTGAAATTGAAAACAATTTCAATCACTTATCTCTTTCCCGACTACTTTAATTAGACTCAGGAAATATTTACTTTTATATTCCCAAAATTTCATCACTTGGGTTAAAACGAATGTTGTATCAAACATCGTTATAACAACCCAAAATATTTTATTCAACTAACTCTTTTTCAACACTTCTCTTCGAGACTGGATCTTGCTATTTATCAATTAAAAATGAAATCAATCAAGCTGGGGTAAAATTACCTCTCAGACCTTGACTGAAAACATCCTCAACTTCAAAACAGACAAAACCACTTACCTCGAATAATCAACATTATAAAAACCAATTATTCATTTTCAAACGTATATATGTTTCTCTTTCTATTACCAGATTATCGATTTTCTTTTTCTTTTGTTTATAATATTCTATTTTAAATTCGTTTCCTTATCGAATTCAATATATATTGATATATTGATTTCTAACTATTAAAATTTCTTAAAAATATTCTAACTCAATATATTCCCGGAAAAAATCTCCATAACCTCCCTTGTACCGGGAACATCGGGATATTTCAAATAGCCTCCCATGGCCCTCACCAATCCAAAAGAAAAAGAAAAAGCCAAGCGGCTTGCCGATACGGCGCATGAAATCTCATATATGAATTTAAACGTGTACCTTTTTGTCAGGCACATAAATTAAAACCTTCATATACTTCATCCCATACCTGTCTAACACATGCTCACCTGTTTTCAATTCAATTAAACTCAATCCAATCGTTTGAATTCGGTTTCGCTCCTTTATTCTTTAATTAGCTATTTTGCCTATTCCACTTCTTCGTTTGAACATAACATGTTCAAACAAAATATTTAACTTGCTCATAACAAATTTTGAATTTCAATTCTAGTTTCCTTTACAGTTTCGAATATAAATTTTCAAATCGAATTCACTTATTCAAAGCCCAATATCAATTCAAAACCTCATTAACTAATTACTATTCGAATTAATTAATTCTATTCAATAATCAAAAATCTGTTTTCTGTTTCAAAAATCAATTTATTACTCCACTTGAGTTCACATATAATTTACCACGCAAATCTGAAATTTTCTGAATAGAAATTCAGATTTCATTCGCTTAAAATCCTTTAAAAAATTAAATAAACCGTTATGGTTTTTAATTAGTTATGGCGCTGTTTTTCTGAAAATTTGATTTTGACATAACTCAAAATCTATACGAAGAAATCTAGATTTTTCTTCTCCATTAGAAAACTATTATCAAATCGGTCCTGACGTTTCTTGTTTCAAAGAATTCCGACTTCAATTGAGTTCTATATACTCAATTGAAGTTCGAATCGCCAATTTACGAACTGTCGCGCTGCGGCGAGCTCGTTTTAATTATATTTATGAATATAAACGTTTTAACTTCGTTTATAATAAATTCAACTCCATTCTGATATATTTTTAATATATATCAAATCAATTTTCCCAATTCAACAAAATATTTTCGATCTTCTAAAATTGTCAATTTTCTTTAGCTCAGAATTAAATTTACTCATTTTTCGCTCTTCTGTATTCAAATTCTATTTCAAATTCTATTTTGAAATTCTATTTCAAGTTCTATTTAAATTTCTATATTAAATTCCATTTCCTTTCACAAATTATAAATCCTTCGGATTTATTTCTATTCTGTTTAAAAATCCACATTTTCGAAATATATTTCGTCGTTCCCATTTCGAAATGATTTCAACTTTCTATTTTCAAATTCTATTTGAATTTTCTATATTCAAATTCTATATTTGAACTCCATTTGAATTTCTATATTCAAATGCCATTTGAATTTCTATATTCAATTTCTATTTGAAAATTCTATTTTTAAATTCCTACTTGAATCCAGTACTCAAATTCCAATTCAACTCTATTTGAATTCTATATTTAAACTTCATTTCACTTCTATTTTCAAATTCTATATTTTAAATTTCATTTGAACTTTCTTTATTCAAATCCATTTGAATTCTTTTGAATTCAAATCCTATTTGAATTCCTTAGAATTCAAATACTATTTCAATTCCTTTGAATTCAAATCTATTTCAATTCCTTTGAATTCAAATCCCATATTTAAATTCCTTTGAATTCAAATATTCAATTTATCTCTTGATAATTTATTCATTATATTTATAAACACTATAAATTTCCCTGTTTTATTTAAACAAGCCTATTTTGAAATCCATTTAAAACCAGAATCTTATTTTTGAAAATTCTCTTTGCATTTTCTATATTCAAATTCTATTGAATTTATCATATTCAAAATTCTATTTGAATTTCTCATATTCAAAATCTATTTGAATTCCTCATATTCAAATTCTATTTGAATTCCTCATTTGAAATTTCAAATTCTATTTTAGAAAAAAATTAGAATTTCCTTTTAAATCTGCGAAATTCCTTTTCATGATATTTTTAAATATCAATATTTGGGCCCAGTGATATTTAAACACCAAACAACCAATTATTTATTATTCTAACACATCATATATGACAGTATATATGCAAACAAGTAAACAAACAGATATTATATTTTTGAGGAATCCAGTTGGATCCCTCCAACCTATTTTTCCTGCATCCACAGACGTTAGTCAACATAAATAACACCAAACCTGCTTCAAGGCAAGATATCACGGTATAAAAAGGGGATCCACTTATATACGTGGGCGCAGGGTCATCCGTTAATGATACTGCGGGCATCCGCTAATAGTATTGCAGGAATCCAACCACCAAACCAATATATATATATATATATATATATATATATATATATATATATATGATAGTCACCCCAAATAACTAATATGTTTAAAACAACCAGGGAGCATGCAAACAAGCAACAACAATTATTTTTAACGAATAAAAATAATTCTAAAGAAAAAGGTTAGTGAGATTTACTCACTGTGATTTTGTCGAATATTTGATTTAAATCTCATAACGTCGCAACTACGAATCGTCCCAAGTTGTCTTGTATGAAATCTATACATAGGATTATTTAATTTAAATTTATCTACTAAATGATTATTAAATAAATTATCTTCTAACAAAAATATATGAACATTCCTATGTATTTTAAATTTAGTAAAACGATACCTTATCGCCTGACTACTATCTCCCTTTCCTATCACCTTCAACCACTACTGGGTCACTGTTGCTACACTACCTGAACAATCCTACATCACTGCAACTGTATGATCCATCTCTGTACCACACCATAAAAACCAGCATCACTACTACAGTGCCAAATAATAATCAGCCCTCATCGTTCCAGATGAACTCCTCCAACCTTTCACTGCTGAAATGCTGATGTCTCACTACCGACGTCCACTCACACCTCTTTGAATCCCAGTGAAACGCCACTAGAACCGACATCGGCCTTACTAGAAATTATCGCAGCTCGTACTTGCCCTCGAACCCTCTGTCGAACCCTTCAACTAGGTCAGAACCCCTTATCGAGGCAACGGATCTCACAGCAACCCATTTTCCCAAACGTGAGCGCTTCATGGCCACCTCCGACCTGCAATACGCCTTCATCAGTCATCGCATCGCATGAAATCGCGAGGACCCCATCGCGTACCTCAACTTCGAACGAACAAGGATGCCCCAATTTGCCACCAACGCCACCTGAGGTGATCGAACTCCGACTATCTATCACTGTCGACTTCTATAGGGAATCGACAACCTCCACAGACCAACCACAAGGACTCCGACGCCTCTGAATTGAATCATGCTTTCGAACCCTAAGCCGTGGCCAAAAATCGAACTTCAGAATATACTTCAACTCTAAATTGAGTATACGGTTTTTAATTCGTGATTCTTTGGATTTGATATTAGGGATCGAAGAGGGAAATCCCCTTTTTATTTTACTGAAGCTTTTGATTTCAGTTTACAAAGGAAATTAAACAGAGGAGGTTCGCGTATTTATAAAGTGAAGGCTTCTCCATTAAGGAAATGTTCTGCGCAAATGGTACATGTGATTTGATCTCTATTAAATTCAATTCTATATAAAGTGATTTTTATTCTTTTTAGACAGATTTCGATTTGATTTCGAATCTATCCACAATAAAATATCTCGGGGTTCACTAAATTAAACCACGAACCGCTATTTTAACGTAACCACTGTTATTTCAACAGTGTAACATTATTCTGAACTAACTGAATATATTTTGATATTTAATTTGAACGTAAATATAAATAACCAAAATAAATTAATATAATATAGTTTAAATTCAAATAAAAATTCATATAAATCATTTTGAATCCATTCTAATTTCGAATTGAATTATTTCAGTTCTTGTATTTCGATAATTATATATATTCGAAATAAATCGTATATCGATAATTCAATATAAAAATCCCTTTATATTATTACTTCAATATTTAAATCCATACTAAATATTTAAAATAAACTTTTTGAAAAATCCGGGTCGTTACATCTAACAAACCTCAAAGCTTTTTTGTGCGGGGTATTCACTAGCTCCAAACTAAACCTAGCCAATTGATTGAACTTATTAACATACTCTTTGATAGACATGCATCCTTTCTTAAGTGCCAAAAACCTTTCCATTTGCATACTTTGCTCGGCTTGAGAAAGAAACTTCATTTCAAATCTCTGTCGGAAATCATCCCAAGTCTTAACTGGACGTCCCGCTTGCGTCAATTCCACGAGAATGAAGCCTCAACTTTCAGTTGCCAAACGGCCCATGGAATCTACCTATAGTTGACAACCTCAAAAATCCCAAACAAATCCTCATTTCTTTAAGCCAATTCCTTGCTTCTAAAAAATTCTCAGTTCCCCGTAATGGCTTTGCTCCCATAGCATAGATGTCCTTTTATATCTTGGAAAAATTATTCGCTCGTGGAGGAGGAGGAGGAGGAACAGCGGCTGCAGCTGGGGAAAGGGCGTCTGCTTAGCCTTCGGCAGGCGCCGTAGCCTCAAGATACCTACGGAACCAAGCCGGTATCTGAACACCCTTGGGAATATTCGGTTCCCCAGATATGCTGAAAAGAAAAGGAAAAGGGATTAAAACAGAGAATCGAAAGATAAATGGAACCGTTTGGGTGTCGGCGAAGTGGAAGACCAGCCCCCTTTTATATTAACCTTTCCCTTACTTAACTTATTTAACTGGTGTGTGGTTTCAGCACACCGATAGAAAGAGCAATGAATGGAAGCCCCTCGACAACTTTTCATATGGCATTGGGGATTATTATTTTCAAAACAGACTTTTTCTTTTGAAAATGCTTTCTTTTAAAACCTTTTTGAAAACAATTTTCAAAATCTTTTATCCGATCTAGTAACCTTCAGCTCTGACACCCCACGTCCATTAATGTCACTCTTTATCGGAATGCATTAAGTTTCATGAAATGTTATAGGAAAACATAAACAGAAACATCACAAGATAGACATAAAATAATAGTGGAAATTAAAACTTTATTAAACAGAAACATCATGGTCCACAACCCGGTTACATCTTAAGTCTGGAATACAGAAAACCCATTACAATCTCTGTCTTGTTACCGAAATCATCAGAGTACAATAATATATAAAAAAGCATAGTCCCCAAAAATAGCCATATCAGAGAAGACAGGAAATCAAAGTGATACATCTAAGCAGCTCGAAGTAGAAGGAAAGAGGGAATCCTAATCAAGCCTGAGTATTCCCACCCTGAGAACCAAGGGGGAAGTGAAGAGAGAAAAGGAAACAAAATGGGTCATACATAAAGTCTGGCATGTCCAGTTACTTTTAGCATATAAATAAGTAAAATCATCACGAAAAGCATATAAAGTGGATGAGAGAGATAACAGTATCATAAGACAGGTATAACAAACTGCGTAGGATAAACAGAATAAATATGACAAAATATATTGCGCTTCTCAAGTACTTTTCTCTACACCAATACTAGTATAACAGAAATAAGATGATCCCAACAAGAACAAGATGGTGGACTTAGGTGTACTTCTAGTGAGGGGTTTAACCCCGTACAATAACAATAGGTAGCCAAACAGAAATGACAGGTATTACCCCCAACGGTAATAACGGGCTCCTAAATAAGCAAAACTAGACGTACCCTTATTACTACCTCAATCGATCGGCTCCCTATCCCGTAGACACCCTGTGCTGGCCCGACAAAAGGATGTATCACTTCCTAAAGGGGAAACCCCTTTATTAACAAGATGCACAACCATCCACTGATGTCACAACGTCTTATTATCCCAATGCAAGCAGATTCATGCACGCACACGAATTAGATAGAGTGCGCAATTTAAAATCCCCACTTAAATGGACCTCTTATAATCAACTCAGTAAGCGTGCCCAGACCTAGTTCGGGGTTCCCCGTTTGATACCAAAATGGGTTACTAACTGATACGGGTCCCACACAACAAATGGTACAAGCTTCACCTAGGCTTGCATCCCCACTACTAGGATTTTGACAGGTTATGCCTAATAGTTTAACAAGGTTGCATAACCCCAACATATAAAAACAGGTTAAGTTTGTCAGGTTAATATATATAACCCACCCCCACTTATTTAACAAGATTAACTTAACCCCCACTGATTCAAGAAAGTTTACTTAACCCCTACTCAATTTGATAGGTTCATGTAACCCCCATAGATTCAAACAGGGTAAGTATTACAGGTTAACAAGTTATTATCATTCATCAGTTTATGGCTATTAACAGACAAGACCTCTCACATTAAGTCTACCACTTGTGGATGCTGGATATGCCGGGCGGTTCTAGGAAGGCATCTACCACAAGTCGGACTTAGCCTTATGTCTTAACACCATTACATGTACATTTATGCACTCGACCCCTCACATTAGATTAACCACTAGTGGACGTTGGATTTGCTAGGCGGTTCCAGGTAGACTTCTACCACAAGTCTAATCTAACCTCGTGTCTAAGTGCGGTTATAGTTTCTAATTACTGTAAATCTAGGCACGTTCATTATTAAACAATTTTTCATGTTTATCCAAGATTATGCCCCAAATCCTGGTTCGATTCATGATACAAGTTATGCCCTAAATTTAAGGTTTTAGATCAAGGTATATGTTATGCCCCAAATCCCAATCATGTTTAACAATATAAGTTATGCCCCAGTTATCATTTTCGATCGTTCTCAATTTCGTGCGCTCAAATATTTCAGCGGCAGGCCTAGGCTCGAAGGTAGCCTGGCTATAAAAATAAAAAGGGAAGGAGGGAGAGAAGAGAACAAGAATAGGAATAATAATAAAACATGCATTTGGTAATAGAATTGGTCATACTAATAGAACATGCATATGGTGACATGATTAGGCAAACTAACAGAATAGGCATATGATGATACTATCAGGCATAATGACAGAATATACATAATAAAGATAGGCATGTAAGAACTAAATAGAGGATCAGGTGTACAAGTAATGGAAGATCTGTTTAGTTATGATTTAGGTTGTTTAACAGGCACAGGTTTAGATACAAACTTATAAACATGTCAAGATTACTATTAAATTTTTATATCTAAAGATAACATGAACTCACTATGACTAGATCTAAAGAACAAAGATGTGACTGTAGATGTTGTAGTAGAGATTCTTGAACACGTATATGTTGTTGCAGAAGAATAGTCCAGTTTAATCTGAGTTGGGGCAGCACCTCGTTGTCTCCATTGTTTTTGGTGAATAAAACAATGGAAATGAGGTCCTATTTATATCCTAAGGTCAACGAATCTCGTTCAGAAGCGCGTCCAAGTGCAGCGGAAGAATCTGCCCTAGATATCGGTGGGATTGACCCTGGGGTCGACACCCCCGTGTAGTGGTCGACCCATGGGTCGACACCCATAAGGGACGGGGTCGATCCCTAACGGGCTGATTTCCCTCCCTTTCTCGCTCTCTGATTTTTGATTTTTCTCGATTTGTTTGTTTATATATATTATGCTTATATGTATACAAAATTCAAGCCTTAATATCTTCTTCAGATTATGTCTATTTTACGCGAACTCGGAGTCTATCTTAAGCAGAATTAGGAGACGAACACAATGGCATTGTCCATTTTACTTAATTCCTAATTTTAATTAAGTATTATTTAATTTATCATTATAATGTTCTTTAAAATTACGAGGTGTTACATACCTCATATTCTTCATGATTGTTTACAAAAGGATTTTGAAACAAGCGCGTCTCCAGAAAGAAAAGCATCCTTACTCCAATATCGGAACTTATGTATAAGCTTGGTTTAGTTCTTAAAAGCATCATCACAGGTTCTTAGTAAGGAATTAAATGAATTTCCAAAACCATCAGTTGTGTAAACCGGGGGATATTCGCGATGATCCCACTCTTCGGTTGGTAGACTGTCATAACCCTGGGTTAGCCTCGATCGATATGTATGGATCTCCCTTAAAAGTTGATCCTTTTCACCGCCAAGGAAATCAAGGCAGATCCGAGGGTATTGAGTATAAACCTTCTCAAGGTCCCTTAAGAAGCAATATTGTGCTAATGGGGAGGACTCAATGAGGAAAGACTTCTCCCGATATTCTCTTTTCAGGTTAACATAAGCCCTTAAGAAATCCCTAGAAAGCAAACTTGAAGTAGAAGACAGACTCTGAAGAAAATATTAAAAAGATTAGAAGAAAGACAATTCATTACATCATGAGCCAAACAAGTACATTCATTACAAACAACCCTCTTGTTCATACAAACAGATCTTTTAAAAGTCTAGGATACAAATCGATGCTTGTTAAACTTAAGTTTGTCTAAAGGTAATCTTTGAGAATAGAGGTAACTCGGGGAAGGTTCCAGCATTCACCAGGGTAAAGATCAACACCATGCTCGTCTAACCACCTTCTGTGGAGACGTCTAAGCAAGCCCCCGCTATGATCACCTAAAAAGGAAAAATCCACTATTTCATACCTATTGTAAATTTGTACAGAAAGTCTACTAATATGTACCTATCCTTAATTGACATCCAGAACAAAGTCATAATCTCGGTGTTTTCTCTCAAAAGCCTCTCTCATTATAACCGGGCAGTTCTCAACCTAGGGGCAGCTTCTTTTTCCTTAAAATATAGTAGATTGGTGGCACTTCTATCAAGAAGATGGTATCTGTTGGACAAGATGTTATATTTATCTATTTGTTTCTTCAGCTCCCTAGTTAGATGAATCACTTCTGATTGAGCCTTTTTAAGAGTAAAATACCTAAAGCCTAATTTCCTCCTCTTCGCCTAAGCGAAAAAGGGGGAAGATATCAATTACTGGAAAAAGGTAAAAGAAGTACACATTACAAAGACTGTCATACCTCGGGAGAAGGAGAAGAAACTCGAGAGGTCTTAACTGAGGAAGTACCCTTGAAGCATGAATCTTTCCCCACCTTCCACACCTCGGAAGGATTGGGGGATTCAACCAAAGCAAAATTACCTTCGGTCATTTCCATATCCTTGCCACACGCCTCATCTTGACCATTGAAAGTTGAGAAGGTCCAACCATCATAAGCGATGTTACTACTATACTCTTCCCCATCCTCAACAGAATCTATGAGCTTGGGATTATCACCACTATCACTAACAATCTTGGGTACCTTAATAAGAGCTCTTTCGTCATTAGCAAGCGGTTCCTCAAAGGGGACATCTTTAATGAACAAAAGTTCGGCTATGTTGGTTTCCTCCCTCGCAGGATCTTCTTCTCTTCTCCTCATACAGGATATCTTGGACATAAATCTTTCCACTAAAGATGGATCGGGAGAAGAAATGTTCAAATCCGAACATATGTCCATATTGTTGGCATAAAGAAGAAAAAAGCATCTTCGAAAGAGTCAACCATAATTTCATCTAAGGTGGTCTGAAGAAAGCAAGAGATCCTCTATTTAGCATCATTCACCACTCTAACATAGTTGGCCAATAAAGTATCCTTCTTGCCAAGTTGAATCTTGAGAGGACTATTCTCTTTTTTTAAAAGAGAATTTTGTTTTTGTAAAGAGAAACAACGAGAATCAAGCACAACAATATTTTCTTTGAATTTTTCCAAAGTTTCCATTAAAGCCCTAACTTCTTCAGCTATGGCCAAACGGGATTCCCTTTCCATGGAATGTGAACTCTTCACCTCTATCAGAATTGACTCCAACTTACTTCACTCCACAGCTAAACCTTCTGTAGCAAGGATCAAGGCATCATTTTTCTGCCTCAAAGACGTGTTTTCTGCTTTAAACCGTCACAACTCTGAGGAAGGTTTGAGAGAACCATATTGTGTCAAGGACCACCGCCTAATAACCTATGAAGAACACAATTGAAATAGATGAGGCAATTGAAGGAAATGCATGAAAACAAGAAAGATAAAAAACTCATAGTTACAGGAGCTGTTCGACTAAAGCTTGACAACCACTAGGGAAATCAGATGAAAAATCGAATTGGAAAAAGAGGGAGCAGAAATAATCTGCCCAACTAATTCGTTAAAGCTATCGTCTCAGGAGGGTTGGAAAAGGTAGGTGGGGGCAGTGTCCTCAGAAGAAGAAGAAGAAAATCCATCGCATAATGCAATTCATTAGAGACTTCGGAAGACCCAGCAAGATGGGTGTTCAAACACGGGGTCGTCTTTGGGGAAATAGTCTCTGAGACATCAAAAACCGTACCGGGACAAAGGGATGGACCGACCGAAGCTTTTGGTTATTCCGGGAGAGGATCTACTAAACTCCTTTCCATAAGCTTCCTTTTTATATTCTCTCTAGATTTTAATAACGCATCCTTAAGAGAAGAAACTCCAGCCCTTGGAACCGAGGAAACAAAGCCAGTCTTACTAGATTTAGTATGTACAACTCCTAACATACAATAAAGGAAAGCTGAATAAAACCTCAATTATGATTCCATTCTAAAAATACCACATGGAGAGTGTACCTGGTTTATCTAGAAATAGAGAAGCGTTGGTGGAGAAGGGGGCATTTTCTTCCCAGTGACAAAGAAAGAGTCCCTTTGCTAAACAAAACCAATGGTGGTTGCCCAATGATGGATTGACCGACCGGCAACATGGAGTGTCTCCGAAGGATAGAAGTAAGTAATGAAGACATGTTACCATATTGACTAGAGGTAGTGCTAAGAAGGTCAATTACTTCCTTTTCCGCAACGCTTAGCAATTTGGGTGCAACATCTACAAAGGGCACATACAAACGGTAAAAAAGAAAAAGTTCTTTCGGACATACTCAGAGTGGTGAATCTTCCGAAAATGTCGGGAGGACGACGAACAAAGAAAAATTGGGTCTCCCGGTCTTTAAATCTTGCTGTCCCCTCCGACGATAATTTCTTTGTGGGGTTCGCATGGAAGATCCGAAGGTTCGTATCACTAAGTTTGGAAGGACGGACCAAATAATCAAGCGTAAACGGGCTTAAAGAACCATTACCCAATTCCAAGGATAACAATTCTAGGCCTAATAAATAGGTGTAAGTGTTTGGAGAGATTTGAATGGGAGCAAACCCCAAATATTGCAAATATCGGTGAAGGAAGCCAGGGAAGGGGATGAACCCTCCATGCAAGATATGGATTGCAAAATAGGCAAAATAGTCCTATGGAGGGGAAGAGATGGTGTCCATCTAATGAGGAGGAATAGCTTCAACACCCGAAATCCCAAAATCTTGCAGAATGACATTAACCTGCTCTTGAGACGAAATCAACAAATGCTTCTCGACAACGCTAATATTCCTAGTGGCAGAAGAGTTCTTCGGCAAAAGACAATTCCTATCAGGTTTGAAAGCAATATGCTTCTTTCCCATAATGGTAGATATAATCTATTTAAATTTTATACAACAAGATAAGAACAACACCCGAAAGAATAGGAACCTTATTATCCTGAAAGGACCCCCAATGGTAAGGGGACTATACCTCTAACGTCGTCACAGAAACAAAATCAAGGTAAAAACATTAATTAGAGCTACCAAGTAAATTCGAATCGATTGCCAAGAATTGATAAATAGGAAACTAATATCAGTCCGTAGGAAGCGAAGACAATTGTTGCTACAACTCGAAATTAAATAACCTTATTTTTATTTTAAAACATGGATGACTTGCCGAGATAAAAATTATAGATGCCTTTCCAAGATAAATTTTTCAGGAAATGATGAAGAGAAGGAGCTAATAACATAGAACAAGGAGGGTATATATACAGGAAGGAAGAAATAACCGATTCATTCAAAAGTTGGACTTGAAATATCGAAAATACCCCTTCACTGGGGAGGGGGCAAATGTAACTACCAAAATTATCTCCGGAGCAAGCTGTCGGTGAAGGGGTAACCAACTTCCACAAGTATAAAAAAATCTTCCGTAAAGAAAAACCAAGTACAAGGTAAAGCCAAAGGCCTAAAGGGAACAATCCGAAAGCCATGCAATCGACACCATCATTGGAGAAAAGAGCTCAAAATCTATACAAAGAAAGGATACCGGCAGGGTGAGCTCGACACGAAAGGAAAATAAAAGGACTCCCAGAACCGGAAGCCAACAAGGAGAAAGACCAGTAACCCAAAAAACCAGGACCTAGAAAGACGAAAGGGCTATCGGTATTAACTGCTTAATATTGATACTTAAGAAGACGAGAGCATCAAAGCTACAATGTTTAAGGCATATGGAGATTATTTGGGAATCAATTATCGAGACCTCCATTAATTGGTTCACAAGAAGTCACCCTAACAAATAACTTATAGAGCACCGGAAGCAACCTCTGGAGAAGGATATGCTTCAGGAGTCTACTGATAGGCAAGCCAGAACCCTGAGAAGAGGCAAGCTATCTACACTAATCTTCTTAGTGTCGATACCGACAGGGGCGACGGACTCGGTAACCTTTCACTAGAATTCCAAATGGCAAGCTCTGCAAAGTGCTAATATTAAGACTGAAAGTCCACATCTGAAAGCCAAAACCTTCCGAAAGACATTTGTAACAACAATCTTGAGATCCTTACAAAATGGATGAACAAGCAATCAAAAAAGAGTTCGCCAACCGGAACCCTCCTCCCGCAAGGAGGGGCCGACACCTCAAAGAGCCATAGGCAAAGCTATCGGAATTTAAAAAAGAGACGGCCGAGAGCTAGGACTTATGGATCCGAAGGAAAAAGCAGCCTAGAGGGGGTATTACAGGCCTAATAGCAAAAAGGGCCCGAATTTGTCTATGAATAAGACTTTAGGGCTCTCATTTTCGATGCGATTTTCTCATTCCCATTCTTGTACTCTCTTTATCTAGAGTAAACCCTAATTTCTAAATCAAATTGGGGATTTCAGTTGTGATCACTCGTGTAATCCAAATCAAAGATCAATAAAGAGTGGATTAATATTTAGTGTATTTCCTTATATGTTCTCATAGAATATCTTAGTTATCATCAGTGCAACATGTTATTTGCTTCCTACACGTGTACAAGCTCTTACCTTAGACTAAACCCTTCCGCAAAATCAGTGCGGAACCCTTTCCTTTAAGCCATTTAACTCTTATCGATGGTTGAGCTTAGGGAACCCTTGTCCCAAGGTAACTGTTGGTTCTTGAGTCGCTTAAGCGTGATACTTACCCCAATGAGGGAAGAGTAACTAATCTTTTGGACTCAAAACCCTGATATCTAGGAAACAATGAGCTATCTCCAATTCGTAAAAGATAAATAAACCCGTTTTTTCCCTTAGGTCCATTTCCATAGACCTATCTCCGGTGTTGATGAAAATATCCTTAGCAGCACATACTGATTATGCTTAGTACCAAACGGTGAGAGATTTCTAATTTGTGTGGATACTAGATAGGGGACTTTAACCATTTTAGATGCTAACCAAAATGTGACTAATCATAGGTTTATAATTAACAAATATTAGTCGATTTTGGCCAATATGAATATTGGGATTCAACCATTTTGACTCGATCTTCGTAGTTGGAGTTTCAAATTCAAATGACTACATATTTAAATCGATTATGTCGACTCTGATAGGCTAATTTGCTACAAATAACAAGCATTCATTAACTAGAAGAGGGATTTTTTGGACCCTCTTCTTCCTTTTTTATTAAACTTTGTTGGAAATGAAGATGTAAAAATTGTAACTTGAAATTCTACTGTAAACCCAGTATCTAAATAGAGTTAATCAATAAAAATAACAATATACGTGTAGGCCAGAGATTTTGCCAAACCATTATAAAAATATTAGTTTTTTTTCTTTTTCCATTTCTATTTATTATATTATTTTTCATTGATTTGGGTTGTTTGCCCGTTTTGCATAGTTTTTTTGTACTTGCACTAAGGAGATATTAAGTTCAAGTTTGTTAAAGACGAAGAAGTTTACCACAAAGAAATTTATTCCTAAAAGGAGTTGACTAGAACAAGGGAGTGTACTTTAGATGTCATCTAATTCAAATCTGCCTTCCATGTACGTGACTTGGGAAGTGATCGAGGGTATGATTACAAACATGCAAGCAGGATTGTTAGCTCAACATATAGAGTGATGCAAAATAAGGATCTTAGAGCTATAATAACACTAGAGAGGGGTTAATAGTATTTACTTAAGTTTATGAATCTTTTCGAAATCTTTTAGATTATGCTCATAAATATGTACCTAATAACCACTGAATCAAATTGCAAGTAAAGTAAATGCTGTATAGTAAAAAAAGAAAAGAACACATCAGATTTTATATTGGTTTGGAGTTACCCTACAACTAGTCCTGCACAAATTTTGTATGACTTTTATTACTATCAATTCAAGTATACTACTTAATTTCAAAGCTACATGAAGACAACTTATAAAATCTCTAACCTCTGGGTATAACTTACTTGATTTTCGAGAAAATAAGTCACCCCAATTACTTTCCAAGCACAATCAAATCCAAATTGGTTTTGAGGCTAACAAGTCGCACCTTATTGTAACACTGCTCATTTTTAAGTAATAAAATAATTAAAATAATAGTGAACAGCGAAAGTAAGCATTTTTGGAATTGTTAGAAATTGGCTTCGAAAGTTATACCATTGCGTTCATGGTGATTTTTTGATCAGTATATATATATATATAAAATATTTTGAATGGATTTCATACAAAAATATTATTAATGTTCGAAATTACATTTCATAAATAATTGTATCTATAAATGTCATGAATATATTTATTTTATAAATATACATATGTACTAGTTCCAGAAAATAATCACGTTTGAAATTCAAAATAAACACTTCAATAAAAGTAATAAAAGCAGGAAAAAGGAAACTAATTAACATTTTAAAATCAACGTTCAAGAATTAAATACATTGAAACATAAACGAAAATGCACGTCAGGCAAAATGTGTGGGGGTCAACCACACACTAATCAAGGCAACTCGAATAGGGTCAGGTTATTGACCCGCCTTTTGGCAAGGCAGTCACACAATGAATTCATGATTTTCTAATTACTTGAAACTTGAGTACAGACTCATGGAAACATGTAGCGACTTGGTTGAAGTTGTGAAGAGGTGGGAAACTCTATAAATATGACTAACACTGAGGATCCACATTTCTGGTTCGTGGAATTTTGTGTCCCCCTTTAGGATACAAAATTATGCAGGGCACTCAAGGATTTCATATCCCGTCAATCATGGGAATTTTCGTATCCTTGTTGCGGTATGAAAGAAGGACTCAACAAAACTCTAAGGCAAGGAATATGAATTACGCTTTTCATATCTTGGGGTTTTCCTCAGGAATTTGTATCCTGGTCTACGATACAAAAGTTCGGCAAGGCATGTGATTCGAAAACAATATTTTGTATTATGCCTCCGGGATACGAATTCATATCCTCTTTAGGGATACAAATTCTTGGATTTAGTATTCCCCTTAGGATAGAATTCATGGAATGGTTTCGTCTTCTAGGTGGTGGCACTTTGTATAAGGATAAGGATACAAATGACCATTTTGTATTCGTTCTCTTGGTTTTTCGTATCTGCTCTACGATATAAAGTAACATTTATGGTGACTCAAACTCTCTGGCTTTCAGAATACGATATGAAAATGAGTTGGATTTTGGCTTAACTCCGAGGACACAAAATATTGTCTAGTATACGGCCTTCACATCATGTTTTGGACTTTGATTTTTACATAACATTGAGGAAACGAAATAAGCATTTCATATCCTAGAGTTCGGAGGAATTGGTTTGAGTTGGTTGAGGTGCATCAGGGGTGAAGCGGTTTTAGTTGGCTTCCTAACTGGGATCAGGCTGATCCGAGGATCGGTACCGATCCTGAGATATGAATTATCGGGTACACATAATCTTGTATCCTACTCCTATAAATACCCCTTGGCTTGTCTTATTTGGGACCTTTTGGACTGTTGATTTCCTACACATGGGA
This sequence comes from Allium sativum, assembly GCA_030737875.1. Lineage (NCBI taxonomy): Eukaryota > Viridiplantae > Streptophyta > Magnoliopsida > Asparagales > Amaryllidaceae > Allium > Allium sativum. The sequence continues at coordinate 1,009,304,342 of CM060916.1, forward strand.
AGCTTCTTCTTAGAGCATTTTAATGGCTTCCTACTTGATTTCTATGGCTTTGGAAGTTCTCTTGAACTTATAAACTTCACTTGGAAGTTTCCTAAGAACATTTGGATATTTGGATTGGATCTTGACTTGCTTTCTATACATTGGAGCATATTTGAAACTTTTTGGGCTTAGGCGATATTAATGGCTATTTGGGTCTTAGGAAGCTGACAAGGACTTTATCACTTCCCATTCATAACTTTGTAAATTCAAAGTGTTTGGGCTTGGATTAATCTTGTAACTGCAATTACAATTATGAATAGTTACTATGAGGTGGACGTAGATGTTTGTGCCGAACCACTACATACTTGGTGTTGTTCACATTTTCGCACTCTATGTCTGGATTATTTAGTTTGATTGGATAATTTTCTTAATATCAACCCATCGGGTGTTGGTGTGTGGAGTGACCAATTCCCCACGTTAATGTTTTTGCACACTAGGAAGGGGTTGTTGGATTGCCTTTGAGTTTGGATTTTTTTAAGGAAATAGATTCTCTTGGTTTTCTTTTGAATTTCGCTATGGTTAAAAGGAAACAGATCTCGTTAGCTCGTTCAAAAGGAACATGAATAAAGGAAGGTCAGGAAGTTCTCTAGCTGGACATCCATTGAACTATGTTACTTGTGAGCATATCGACGGAGTGAACTATGTTTCTTCAAGGCTTAGCTCAGGACTTGGGGCTATTCGCGAAGAACAACCTCATGTTGACACCAATTCACAAACTGGTACCGGATCAGTTAGACTCGGGGGAACCACCACTAATCCTGAAGGAGTTTTAGCTTAGGTTTTGGTAAGTCAGGTTTCAGATTCTAGTATTGGTATTGTTGCTCTCGCGCCAGTGCCTGCAGCTTTTGATATAGGAACTCCTATAGTTGTGCATGTTTGATTCGTGCTAGTGATAATAACTCTGGCTAGAGTTGAGCCAGATGTTCTTGTTGGGGCTCAACAGTTTAATGTTAGACTTGACACCGAGGGCACTGATGTTGGATTAAACGATTAGAATCGCTTGCTTGCTAATTCTAATAGTAGTCGAATCACTGATATTATTCGATGATACAGTCAAGGTGGAGCTTCTCTTACGCACATGGATTGTGTTACTCACAATACATTCACTCAAGACATAAGGAATTCTCAGAACCCACCGGGCATCAAATTGCCCATATTGGAGGCCTATGATGGAAGAAAGGATCCTATTGTTCACTTGATGCGCTATATGCATCATATAGATGTATTTTTAGCCTCGGAGAATGTTATGGTGAACTGCTTCCCTCTCCATCTTATAGATATCACCGCCATGTGGTTCGAGCAGTTGGAAAATGAATCGGTTAATTCTTGGAATGTCTTGGTTGACAAATAGTTCAAGGTTCATATTGCTCGACCCAAGAACTAATGAATCTTATGGTGGTAAAGCAATGGACTGGTGAGATATTGTGTAAATTCTTGGAGAGGTTCAATGTAGCTATGGCTTCGGTCAATCGAGCGGACCGTTCTATGATTTTGATGGCTACAGTTTCTAGTATTCTGGATAAGACAAATTTCAAGGTCTTGCTTCAAAAGGGATCCACTAAGGGACCTTGGCGGATTCTACTTTAAGGCAGATGGTTTCTTGGAGAAGAGGATGCAAGGACTGATAGGAAGATTCTCGAGGCTAACTTGGTTCAATGCGAAGGATCATCCAATTCAAGTAAAGGCAAAGGAAAGATTGCTCTATATGGTGATTGGAATTTGAATCAATGGAATCAGCCTAAATTCCCTTCATTTCATTCATACACGGAGCTTACTCGTCCTTTGGATGATATTTATTTTGAAGTCCACCTGGTTTCTCCCTTTAGGAAGCCTCCCGCAAGAAAGTCGGTCCAAAGGGAGAATAATTCAAGTAGGCATTGCTTGTTTCACGACATGGATGGTCACAACACAAATGATTGCGGGCATCTCCAGGATATGATTAAAGAACACGTCAGACGTGGCGAGCTGGTGGAGTATGTTCGAAATAGAGCTGAAGTACCAGGATAGGCATAACTGCCTACTCCGGCTCGGAATAGGTAAGTACTGGGATCTGCTCTTGGCGGTCTGGTCATCGATTGATGTTGGTTTTGGGATTATCTGGTTTTGCATCTCGTGAACTTTGGATTTCTTGGATTTTGTTTTTCTTGGCTTTTCGGTTTATTGTCTTTTCATCACTCCGTCCTCTGAATTTTGGCCTTATGGATTCTGATCATGTGGATTTTGGCGTTTATGTTTTTGGCTTTCTGGTATTTTGGGCTTCAGGTTTGTCGATGTAGTTATTTGGTTTTTCAGCTTTTGGATATGACCATACCTTTATTTGGGTCTTTGGCTTATGCATCTTAGCTATTTGGTGATTAAAACTCTAGCTTTTCAACTTCGGACTCTGGTTATATTGACTTCGGACTTCAAGATATTATTTTTCTGGATATTACACCTTTGGTTTTCCAGTTACGGATGGATTCAAGTTAGATCACATGCATGTGGGATTAGGTCTTAATCTCTAGGCATGCTTTATACCCAACTAAGAACCATCCATCTCACAATTGGCTAATCTCTTTGTTTTACACGATTGTAGAACATCGAAGGGATTAAGTCTGCCTACCCATGTATGAGATTAGGCTCTAATCCCTAGGCATGCTCTTTGTGGATGAAAAATCATCCAATCTCCTAAACTCGTTTCTAGCTACCTGGTTTAGGAGCTTAGAAGGCCTAAATATGCCTATCCATGTACGAGATTTGGTCTTGATCTCTAGGCATGCTCTTTGAAGATGATAAACCATCCAATTTCCTACTACACCTCTGGATATCTGACTTGGGATCCCGAATGCTACGTCTTTCTACTCATATATGGGATTAGGTCTTAATCGCTAGGAATGTTCTTTCTGGATGATAAACCCTCCGATTTCCTTCATTTACTTCTGGTTACCTGGCTCGAGAGTTTGTAGCATAATCCTGCCTACCCATGTACGAGATTAGATGTTAATCCCTAGGCATGCTCTTTACAGGCGATAAACTGTTCACTCTCCTTCGTTTATTTTCCATTTTCTAGTTTAGGATAGCTACGTTGACCTACCCATGTTAGGGGACCGGTGTGAATCTTTGCATGCTATATACTCGATGTTAGTCCATCCCTTTCAAACTTAACGAAACTCGATCAACTTCAAATTGGAAGTGGATAAGTCGACTCACCCACGTACGGGATTAGACCTTAACCCCTAAGCGTTCTCCCTGCTCAAAGATAAATCACTAGGTTTTCCTTTAGTTTTATGAAAAACTCTAACCATTGAGAACTTTAATAAAGCTAACTTCATTCGTCAGGACGCTGCTTGCAAGATAAGAAAATCTGGAATCGGAATATCGAACTTTAAGGACTTGGCGCAGTAAGGATTTTTCTCGCTAAGAATGAAAATCTAGTCACCAAAAAAAACTTAGCTTGGGAAAGGCTAATCGTCTTTCCAGGACTTGGCAAGACAACATTATCTTGTGGAGGGTACGGCCATACCTGTTTGGTTTTCCAATGGTCCTCTTGTCAGGTTTTGGCAAGAACGTCTCGGGCTCTTCTGGAATTCTAGCGGTTCTCTTGTCGAGCTTTGATAAGGGCCTCTTCGACTCATCTGGTTACCCATCTTTGTCTTGCCAAATTCTGGTAAGGCAGCCTAGGCTCGTGATGAGTAAGGACTTTACTCATTTGGCTTCGCAGGCATGGACTATACCAAACTTTGTTTTCTGGCTATTTTGGATTTCAGACCTTCTTAGTCCCTCAGTTATCTCTTACCCTGGTTCTTTGGAGTTTGAGCTTTTTTGGTATCCCGGCTCTTGGTTAGTTTGGTTATCTCAGTTATCACTCAAAATACGATTCAGAGCGATCGTTGTATCTTTGGTCTTGGTCTTTCGGTTAGTACGATTTGTGGTGATCGTCGATATTCTTTAGTTTTCTAGATTTTCGATTTTCCATTAATACCATCTTATGCGATCGCAGCTTAAAGTTTTCTAGTTCTCGGCTATTGGATTTCTATGCTGACTTCTTTGAGTTTGCAACTTATGGATTCTTGGATTTATGGATTATTCAAAATACATCTCTTTTTTTCAAGGAAGACATGTTTTACATGGCAAAGTGTTGACCCGCCTTTTGGCAAGGCAATCACATGACAAATTCAGGGTTTTCTAAGTACTCGAAACTCGAGCGCGGGATCGTGGAAACATGAAGAAACTTTTTCGAAGTCGCAAAGAGGTTAGAATCTCTATAAATATGGGTAACACTTAGGATCGATACTTTTGGTTTATGGATTTTGTATCCCCTTCTAGGATACGAAATTATGGCTGGGCACTCAGGCATTTCGTATCCTGTCCATCATAGGAATTTTCATATCCCTCATGCGATATGAAAGAAGGACTCAACAAAGCTCTAAGGCAAGGGATATTAATTACGCTTTTCATATCTCAGAGCTTTTTCCAAAAATTCGTATCCTGCTCTAGGATATGGATGTTCGACAAGGCACGTATACAAAAACCATATTTTGTATCATGCCTCCAAGATGCGAATTCATATCTCACTCAGGGATACAAATTCTTGGATTTTGTATCCCCTTTCCGGATACAAAGGCATGGAATGGTTTCGTCTCCTGGATGGTGGCACTTTATATAAGGATCAGAAAGCAAAACGTTCATCCTATCCAGGATACAAAGTAGAAGCAATGGTTTCTCAAACTCTCTGGCTTTCAGGATACAAAGCTTGTTTTGTATCTCTTAATACTATATGAATACGAGTCGGATTTTGGCATAACTCCGGGTATACAAAATATTGTTTCATATCCGACCTTCTCATCTCATTTGGGACTTCGGTTTTTCTACAACATTAGCGATACGGAATCAGCTTTTCATATGTTGGAGTTCAGAGGAATTTGTTTGGCTTTGTTTAAAGTGCTTCAGCATTGAAGTGGTTTTGGTTGGCTTCGTACTCGGGATACGGACTGATCCTAAGGTACGAATTATGGGGAATACATATTATTTCAGGATCTTTTCGGCTGTTGATTTCCTGAATGCGAGAAGCTTCTTCTTAAAGTATTTTAATGGTTTCCTATTTGATTTATATGGATTTGGAAGGCCTCTTGGACTTATAAGCTTCATTTAGAAGTTTCCTAATAATGTTTGGTCATTTAGACTGGATCTTGACTTGGTCTCTGGATATTGGAGCCTAATTGAAACTTTTTAGGCTTAAGGGGATATTAATGGCTATTTGGAGCTTATAGGAAGTTGGCATTGAGTTTGTCACTTTCCATTTATAACCTTGTACACTCAAATTGTTTGGGCTTGGATTAATCTTGTAACTATAATTCAATGATGAAGAGTAATTATGAAGTAGATGTAAAAGTTAATGTCAAACCACTATAAACTTGGAGTTATTTACATTTCTTCACTCTGTGTCTGGATTGTTTTGTTTAATTGGATAATTCATTTAATATCATCCCATCGGGTGTTGGTGTGTGCGAGTGACAAATTTCGCACGTTAACATAGGTCAACCCCTATTGTTGACCCATGTGTGGCATGGATCGACCCATACATGTCATTTTGAAGGGTTTTATTTTGACATATTCGATGAGATTTCATTCGTTTTAAATCGCATGGACAACGTGATTCTGTACATCTATAAATATACATGCAAGGCAATCCTCCAAACATATATTTTTCTAAGTGAGTGCGAAAGCTTTTCCTTTTTCTTTTCTCCTCCAATTCTTCAATAAATAAATATTTTTTATCTAGGCTTTATGAATCGAGATTTGGAGGTAGAAGCTGTAGATCTAGGACGAGATGTTTGGTACATGTCATCCATAAGAGGTAAGTTCTAAAGATTTGGTTTCTAAGTTCATTTATTTTTGTTGTTGAGAATCATATTTATAAATTTGTGCAAATTCTAGTTTGCGGATCCAAATATGGTTCAAAGTGGAAAGCTATGTGTAATAAATCTGGGTTTAAGTCAGATCTGGAATTTGGCGTGTTTTTCTAGGTGAGTAGACTTAAATTATACATATTGAGTTAATGGTATATAGTATCGTTATATTCCTGGAAATTATTGAATGTGACATAAGTTGTGTTGGGATAATTATAGAAATTGTTTATCCACGTTATTCCTAGTTACACTATAAAAGGTTAAAAGTGTATTTATATGAAATTATTAGTATTATGGAATGAGATCCAATTAAATGTTTATAAGTGATGTTGGAATTGTAATTTGTATAAAAAGTTAAAAGCTCAAAAGAAATAAATTTACAGTAAAATGTCAAAACTTGGGGATTGAGAGGAAAAGAGGATTCTAATGAATGGATGGTTTGGAAGTTAGTATTAGTTCAGTTGGTCGGCTGAGAAAAGGGGATATATTTCCATAATTTAATATTGTAGGAAAGGCTGTGAATATATTTGCAAGAATAAATGAGAAGAATGTAGGATTAGTGCAGAATAGAGATGTTACTATATTTTGCACTAATTCGACAATTAAGAAAAAGAAATATCTTGTAATTATGTGTTATGGTTTATAATATTGACATTAAAACAAGAAAATAGATTTTAATGTAGTTTCTATAACTAACCAAGTGGGGTTAAGGCTACTTCCTAGAACAGAACTTACAATAAATGAAAATTAAGAAAGTGAGTAATGAAAAGAAGAAAAAGAACGTAATAGACGAGAATTTATAATTCAATTACTTACCGTTTCTGCAATTGATTACACATGTTCATAAATTGCCTAAGTATGTAAGTATTAGTTAAAAGACACAGGTTTAATCATTTTCGTGAGTGTGAAAAATAGAATAAAAAGTGTAACTTTGTGAACAATGATTAAATAATTGATAACTAAATTTATTGTAAATATGTGTGCAATTTATAGGTTTGTATTAAAAAGAAACTAGACTGAATTATGCAAATCTTGACATTTGTAAGTAAAATTATAACAAGAAGGTTGTAATTAAAAAAGAAAAATGAGAAATTAAAAAAGAAAAATGAGAAATTAAAAAAGGCTTATTATGTAAAAACTTAGATCCTGGATTAAGTTAATAAGCAAATAAATAAGACTCAGATTAGATGGGATTGGGTAGGTAACATAAATCAATTGTGTAATAAATGAAAAGAAATGTAAGCTAAACATATAGTGGAAGATTAGGAATAAGACCTAACAAGATAAAAAGGTGCATTTGGAGTAGTTCAAAGAATGCCTGGATGAAAAGCTTAATGAAGCGGATCATCATAGATGCATTACCACAGTGGGTGCATGTCTAACATGTTGGTCAGCAAGGCTGAAAGGAAATGCGAGACTTTTATGGGACGTGAGGATACTCTTGGGTGGCACTTTAGGGTAGTCCCAAAGCTGCACCCATGGAAGCAGGTCCGTAATGGTTCCATTAAAAGAGTAGGCCTTGACCATATTAGTATTGTAGGCCTAGCAAAATTGTCCTTTATTAGCACCTACAAGATTGATGGATAGAGGAGTGTAATCGTATGACACATGGACATATGGCCTTGCGAGTAGGTTTTTAGATGGCAAGGAGCCATAAGGATAGTCAAATATGGATATCGGCAATCACCAGTCAAAAATAGAACGAGAAAGACTGAAGCTAAACCAAAAGGCCAATGATCTTTCATTATCGAGACATTGGATAATGTACAATGCTAATTGGATGTTTAGATTGTTCGCTATAGGGCACGATCACTTAGCTCTTGATGAACTATTTTAGGGGGCTATGTGGAGCCATAGCTAAGGCGAAAGAGACAGGTCAAATAGAATATCTGCGTTATAGGCCTAACGAATTTGTCCATTATAGATATATCCGTGACAAATTCCATACAAGGATTGGCCTTGTTAGCGAGGCTTAGGTAGCAGATGGTACGATTACGTGTGAATCCTCTATGTATGCACTGGATGGTACATCGTGGATGTTCGTGCATTGAAGCAAGCTGATGTGGTCACGGTTTTACTTTTTATGATCAGATGATGGAACACCTATATTGTTGGTCGCACATATTTGTCCTTTACAAATTTAGTTTTAGTGCTTTCGTAGCAAAACAACAAATTTCTATCAAGGAGGATGCGGAGGGTACTATGGGTAGTACCTAGGACCGCGATGCTCGATTGATCATATAGCTACATATGTATGGATTATTAGGTTTGGTCTACCAGGGGATAGATGGCACAATTTACACATGAAGATGAGAGTATTGTAAATCCAAATAACCTTATATCAATAAAATTAAAATAGAATGGTATATGTAGTTTTCAACTTGATAACTATAATATGTCCATTTACTAGAACTTTAGTTTTGACCCCTTCTCATAACAATCTACAGGATAGATGGCATGAAGTGATTATTCAGCTTAGAGACACTTGTTTATAAAGTATCAATAATTTGTTAAGTATCTACCTATTGTTATATTTTAATCATTTCTGCTTTAAGTTCTTTATTTGTGCTTTGATATATTTATCTCTGCTTATCTACATGAAACGAGATACACAACTTGGGTTTTAGTGGATTTGAAATTTAGCATTTTACGAAAATTCGGGTCTGTTTTTGTTGGGATTGTTACATTTGTATTAGAGCTTAGGTTTAGTGGTCCTAATTAAATAGATAGCGAGTGAACATATTTGTATTTTTAAAATATAGATATGCATTATGTATACCTAGATCCATAGAGAAACCGCACTTATAAGAAAGGAGACATATGAAAAGACTGTAGTGACAGTTTGTGCATCAAGGTTGGGATTCTGAGAATCCGAGAGTTGTAAGTCCTAATGTGACCAATGTATGAGATGTACGATAAGTTTTATATAAAAAGGGAAATTAATATAGTAACATCTAGAATTTTGCAGTTATTTCATATTAGTGGGTAGGGGTGATAGTGTCTTAGAATATATGGACACACAAGAGAAGAAATGGATTAGTAATATTTATATATATAGCATGCATGGTTGGCATTAACGCCAGACTTCAGTTCAGACACGAATAATATGGAGAAACTGGTATGAAAAGCAAATGGGCTAAGAGATATTACTTTGTGGAAATAGTTGGAAAGGAAATGGATAACAACCGAATTTAATTCTAACCTCAAACTAAATTTTTAAGGGGTTGAAAAAATAGACTATTGGAAAAGTTTTCAAGTTTTGAATTTGAAATTTTGGAGTTTTTATATATTTACTGGTTTAGTTATGGAAAGTTGTATTAAAATTATTTTTAAAAAATACATTAAAACAACATATCTATTTTGAAATAAGTTGTGTGAATAAATATGGGGCTGGAAAATATAAGTGGTTGGGGAAAAAAGCCGTGAATGAAAATTAGAAGCGGATTCAATCTACTGATTTAAATGAAGAGTCGAAGAAAACAAGAGGCTCTACATAGATGGTAGAGTAAAAGTTTGGAAATTTTATCAAAGTGGTGATAGCGACTTAATCGACCTAGAATTATCAGAATAATAATAGACTAGAATGGAAAAAATTGCATGGAAGGAATAGAAAAAAAATACACCCGGGCCAGGTTGACCTAGGCTTCGGTTGGGTCGACCTATAGGTCAACCTATTCGAAGAGGTGGGTCGATCTGCTCCCTTTCTTTGCACGAATAAAGATGACAAAGCCATCAGGCTTCATCACTTTATTTCCTTCCCACACAAAAGTTTTAAATCCACCGAGAAACTCATCTAGACCGCCACTTCCAACACCTTCCACCACCTCCAAACACCTTTGTTTCACTTAAGATTAGTGCCAAATCCAAGATTGTTTAGAGATCCATCCACATTCATAGTTCTTTTCTCTAGATCTGGCATTTTCCCCTGGTTTATACCATAGGAGAGTTCTTGATGCCAGAGTGATAGGAGGATGGTTCAAGTATATGTAGATACAGCCGCCTACCATTTTATATAGGGAAGGATGGTTAAGTTCTCTAATTTTCCTTTTATGCCTTGGGAGCATCTCTTTATCTATATTGGTTTATTTCAAAATTTTGAGCCATTGAACTATTAAGAGGAGAGCATGTCATAGGCTATTGCATCTCTTCGATACTAACTTACATTCAAACATGGTTCGAAATGAGTTGACCTTCGAGTCAGAGGTCAAGAGTACTATGGTGGCATTTGCTGAGATGAAGTTGGCTAATATTTTAGATATTAGAAATCATGGTCTATATGTAAACTTGATTCAGATGGTAGATGATGTTGTCTTGCAGCATATTTTAATAGACCCTCTGCAACAAATTTGGGATATTGTGCATTTTCTCTCTTTAGATAGGGTAGTTATATGCATTTTGCAGTATAACTTAATCCCCAAGACGGGGAGTTTCAACCAGATGTATATGGTAGTGAGTCAGCTCACCTATGTCGTCTTTAGAGGCACTCAGGTGAATTGGACTACGACAATTATGTCCCAATATTAGCAACAGTAATAGGTCGGCAGTCTTCTATTCAATTTTTTCATTTGTGGACTGTAGTATTTAGATAAGATGGGGTGGATTTGGATGGGGAGAGATTTGTTGAGTAGACCCACTACATGATAGATTCCTCCACCCTGAGGATGATGCATCTTGAGTGAGAAGATTTATGAATCCTTCAGCTACAGCTGTAGTAGGTTGAGCTTGAGCTTGAGCTAGAGCAACCGCAGCAGCAATAGTATTTTCCTTAGTATCAGGCACAACAGTATTTCAAGCAACCTTTTGGAGGAGGCGGCAGCCCCGTAGAGCCTACACAGTGGAGCTCATAGACATACCAGACAAAGCCATACGAGGCATGGGATATGAGGGGATAGATTGAGACCGTCTATGGAAGAAAAGATTTGTTATCTCGTGAACGTTAGGATATCCTCCGTGGGAATTAGAGTTGGCTCAGATACAACAGCAGATAGCCCAGATATAACATGCAGCTTTTGAGAGTACCAGATGGTAGGAAAAGTGTCTTAGTGGATTGGATTCTTTTGTTTGGGACTTCTTTGGTCATGGGAACTAGGTCCTAGACCTCTATCCCTAGATGACGGTTCCATTTAGTGTTGTGTTTATATATTTAGTATCCCTATGTATTAGCATTTTTTTCTCTTTTAGTTTTGAGACTTACACTTCTATGTCAGTGTTTGAACTCGTTGTTGTGCAACTAGTACTTTCAATTTAATGTTCTTTTTGTATTTTCCTATAATGATCACTTTAAAAGAAAATAAAAATAGAAAATAAATAATGAGAAAGAAAAAATTCAAATGTCAAACTATAAGGAAAATGACAACGTAAAAGTAAATGGAAAAATTTAAGGAAAACAACAAAAAACGATAACATGTATTAATGAGAATTATTAAAGGAAAGATGAATTCTCTCAAGATAAGATACGGACATTTTAGGAAAGAAAAATTTTCTTATGCACATTATACTTGCAATAAATTAGAATTTTTGAATAAAGCTTTAAAAAAGGTTTCAGGTACAGGGAAAAGGTGCATGAAAGTAAGGTGGAAAATGTGAGGTTATTCGCTTTCTACCTTCTTCTAACATAAGAAATCAAATTCGAAATGTTAGAATTTTTTACATACAAATATTAAAAGTTTGGTGATAGGGTTTGGATGAAAAATTGGTTGAAATATGCTTTAATTTTATAGAAGTGTGGGGAAAATGGGATGAAAATATATTTTGATTTTCAATTTTTGCATCAATTTAGAATTGCAATTATATTTAAGATCCTAACATCATGTGTTAGAATTGATTTTTAAAGAAAAGAGCATTCATATAGGAGGTATCGCTTGGGAACTTCATGGTCATTCATATATTTCATGATGTATTCACTTTGCACAATGACAATGATGGTTGCAAAATTGGATGTACATATCACTACTACAAAAGTGGGCATATTCGACACTATTTTTCTGTGGTCGTAGATCAAAAAAACGTTGTCGTAGGCCATTTTTTCAAATAGGCAACACCAAGGGGCGTGGCATCCGCGGCCGTTGCATTAGCCATCTAATGCAACGCTTTTTCCCATCTACGGCAAAGGAAAGAAAGTGTTGCATTATAACCCTGTTGCAACAGTATATGCATGTAATGCAACAACATACAACGTTCCCTTAAGTAGAAGTCCGAGCCTGGCTTCCAGGTCATGGTAGTGGGGTCCACATAGACTTTCCCCATCAGCTACCGACGTGTCACATGCCACGTCATCTCTCCACGTCAGCTGCACATGTGTCACATACCACGTCAGCTATCCACGTGGCGCCACATAAGCTATGGGACCCACATGCCGCACCATTGTGGAATTAATAATATTGCACTTAATGCAACACCACAACACAGTCTAATGCAACACCACAGCACAGTCTAATGCAACACCACAACACAGTCTAATGCAACACCAGAAAACATCAACTGCAATGGTAAAAAATCAAATGCAACACCAAAAAAAAAATCAAATGCAGCTTTAATACAACCCTGTAATTACAAATTCTGCACTACATATATTCAATCCAAAACATTATACCACATTTATACATATATACCAAAACATTCATACAATAAATCCTCCCAAAACATTCATAACCACAGTCAGACTAACCAATTATATATACCTACTCAAAAGTGTCAACACCAACACATACCGCAAGTGCCATCATCCAAAAATACCACAACTGCCATCACGAACACATACCACAGGTGCCATAATTTAAAAGAACAGAATATATCACAAGTGCTAACACATACCATCCAAATACTTCAGTCAGTTGATGGGGTTACAGGAGTAACAATGTCATCTTCATCACATGTTGTGGTGACACAAAAGTCTCTGACGTCTAAATTAAGATCTGGATTGGCTTCACCTAGCTTTTTTAACACCCATGACACGTTCTCTTTCACTTTTCTGTTCACATTTTCTTCCAAATCCGCCTCAAGCTTTTGCCTTATTTTTTGGGTCAGCTCTTGCACTTAACTGTCTGAAGAACCAGGAGTTGTTGGAGACTTATCGGCCATTTTACCTCACCTTCCTACAAGCCAGTTCCGCGTGTGGTTCTTCCCACCAGAAACAAGTACATCTGCCTCAGCAATGTTTCCTGCATCCACCATTGCTTGAACCTTCGCCTACAAAATGAAAAACAGGCAAGCATATATATAAATAGGCAGCTGGTAGGAATGAATTTATTAACAGAACCAGTTTTCTTTCAAACTAACTATGTGTTCGATTTAATAAGCAGCTCCAACAAACGTACCATGTGCCAATTATACTGACATAAGTACTGCTATTTCAGTATCTAATTATATATGTACTCACGTATTTGGCCTTTAGTTCATTCGTGTTAGTCTTATAACTTCTACCCGGTTCTCGTTTATATGTTTCCAAATAAACCAAGGCAGCGGATGGGGAGGCTTTTTCCGGGTCCTTTCTCTGTCAAATATTAGGATTACCAAAAAATTAAACATAATTTGCGACATTCAATGTTAAGAATTTACAGATCTAGCCGCTGCCTATGAACATTGTGACAATGGTATATAAAACATAATTCAATGTTATAACAAAGTAGAATTATCATGTGGCCAATTCAACTCAGTAAAAAAAATTAAGTTCAAAAAAATACATACTATCTTTTCTTTGGCTACTGCATGAGTTTTGGGACCCATGGTATATGTCTCATTTAATGAATTACGATTCACGGAATTAGTATCAGCTAGGGCCTGAAAATCCCCAAAAAAGAAGCACTAAACAAGGATAATGCGAACCACTAAAGAAAAGATTAGCACTAATAAAGCTAATGTGAACTACTAAACATTATACAAATGTGAATATCATTAAAGCCGTACCAAAACTGCATCATCCCCCCAGTATTCCAAGAGCATTTTAAAATCCTCCAACAGAATTGTACTGGGCCTATTTGCAAGCCTTTCCTCATCAGTTGAATATTTTTTATAATACCTTGCTTTGATGCGAGACTTATACTGCCTCCAAGAGTCGTTAAGCGTGTTCAGGACCCACTTGTGTCCTTCAGGAATGACATACCTAGCCTATAATATATCAATCACAAAATTCAGGAAACAAACTAATTAATTAAAACCAAAAATTTAAGAAGTCAGTTGAATTGTTTATGGTTAAGAAAATTAGATAGTACCATAGCATATTCCAACATTTGTCGCTTTAATTGACCAAGAACAACATGTCAATTGATGTAAGTAAGAGACACATTATCCTTTGCTAGTGCCCCAAGAAAATTGCTTAACTCTGTAATATTATCAGATACTGGCTCACCATCCTCATTCAACTAAATTACTACTTTATCATCAGGGGTTCTAGCATGCACCTTGGTCATTTTTGACTTCCCTCTACGTTTTTTAGGACCTTGTACTTTATCAACCAGGTTAAAAAAATGAAAAGAAAATAGACACACTCAATAGTGTAGTGCAGTGCACAGATAAAGAAACATTATATTGTACATGTACCTGCTTCATTTGCCTGTGCAATCCATTCCTGCTCCAATCGATCAGTAAGATTTTCCATTGTTGGAAGTGCCTCAACGTTCTGCTTTTGACGTTTCTGCATCACTAAATAAGCAATAACTGAACCAGCAGCTTCACATGAATTGGTTGATTGTTTGAACAATTTTCTACATGTAGGTTTTAAAATGGATGGACGAGTTGTTGTAGGTTTTAAAACTCCTGAAAAAGACTGTGTAGGTTTCGTCAATTTCTTTAATGTTTCTGCGAATTTCTCCCAGTTACCGAGTTTCATTGGACTAGGAGTGTGTGTCACGATCAAATCCTTGTTGGAGCCAGCTTTCTTTGGGGGGGGGGGTGCAGGTCATCGCTTCCTTCTCAATTTCAATGGTTGCATTGGTTCGCGAACGAGTTCTCGGTCCAGGTAAAGGATCATTTGACTTAACAATTTTGATTCTCTACGATTAAGTAGAAGTTCAAGATTTTTTACATTCCTAAAGGCAAAGACAATAAGTAATAAACGAATAACTTCTTTATACCTCCGAATCCAATGAATCATCAGTGACGTCTTTATCGACATTTTCTGGGATGTATTCATCACATCCAGTAATATCTTTACCTTTATCGTTCTTATTTCGTGCGGTAGCCTCTTGCATACAACTAACCAATGAAGGCACCCCAAGTGATCTACTAACTGCATCATTTTCTTGCATTCGCGCGATTCGCTCTTGTTCATACTTTGTCAAAACTGACCGTTGTGAGAACTGCAAGCAGATTAACATTGTTACTCACCTTGATGATAAATTTAAGCTAGTTAACCAAATAGAGTCGATGTATAAACAGTTCTTACTATTTTTACAGAATGCATGCACAAGAATTTTAATAAAAAGTAGCTTGAAATACAAAATTTCATCCGGATTAATAAAATTGAAATGAAAACTGAAAAATACCCGAACGTCAGCTTCATTCTCTCGGGTATCATCATCATTATCTGTTTCATTTTCTACATTTAATTTCCTTCTGGTTCCTTTATCTGTTTCCTTCTGACCCACTTGAGTTGGGATGTTTTTCATCATTTTGTGTTGATGCTGAAGTCTATGTGCAGTAGTATACTTGTGCCTTTCAACCGGCTTCTTAGCAGAACCTGGAACTTAATAAAAATAATAACGATGGCCTCTTTCATAGTTCTTTACACACACAGAGAGATATATATAAGAATAATGGATCTATATTACATATACATATATACCTTGAATTATGTTTTTCCTTCACCGTATAATTACATGTGGCTGCAGTTGAATCAACGACTCACTGTCTTTGTCAATGGTGTTGTTGACGTAAAAACCCACTTCTCCTTGCTTTTTGCAACCCTGTACGTACTCGGTTACATCCTTGTCATTCAATATTAGCTGCCAGCCACCCCTTATTCCTTTGCTGATGATACAGACTCCTCCTATTTCAGTGTAATGGAGAGCATCTTTAATAAAGTCCATAAGCACACTGTAAGAAAAACGATCTACATCATATTTTGTTACTGTGAAGGATTCTCCACCGACGTAACATGTCCTTCGAAACTGTCCGCCATGTTGCAATCGGATATTAATGAGTTCATCCATCCTATACAAAATGAATACATTAGAACAAGGTACATGCATGTTAAAGTGGACAAAAACCAACAACTATAACATTTTGGTCTATAACCAATTTAGATGACAGTAATGAAAGACATTAAATCATAAAACCTGTTACAGTGTAATTACATTATGAGAAAAGAGTGCCAAATACATTCATGAAAGATAATAATTTCCAGCTAAAACAAAAAGTTCCAAATACATCATAAATTAGACCAAATTAAAGTAATAAGAAAGAGGAATTTTTTGTCCTAACGAGACGGAATAGGATCAGGAACTTCTGCTTCTAGTTCTGTTTCAAGTTGTATTACAGGGACATCATCCCTAATCCAACCCCCTTCAACAACTTCTGGTTCTAGTTCACCACCTATGCCCATATCATGTGAATGCGTATTGCTCATGTCTTCTTCCATTGCATTCTGATTTTCAGTATCACACCAATCTCTCGGCAATTTTTAAAAAATGTAACGACTGTTCTTTTCAACTGGATCTTCCACATAAAATACTTGTTGCATTTGCAAAGACAGGACATAAGGATCAGTTTTATGGCACTTGCTAAAATTTACTCGAGTAAGACCATATGAATCTTTTTCCTGTTGGTACCAGCAACACTTAAAAATGACCACTGTGAAAGCTCCCGGAAAACCATTAATGGTCCATAAGACGCTTGCACATAAATTAAAAATCCCATCAGTCAAGGAATCATATGTTTCGACGCCAACATTCCATAATGCTTTCAATTCCACAATTAAAGGCTACATATATACGTCAATACTGTTCTTTAGAGAATCTGGACCAGACGTTAATGTTGAAAGAATCAAACTCTTGTTACATACATAACCAAGGTGGAAGATTGTAGTTTACCAACACAATTGGCCATGTACTACAACTTGAATTCATTGAACGATATGGATTAAATCCATCAGATGCTAGACCCAATCTAACGTTACGATTTTCTAATGAAAAATCAGGATAGAGAGCATCCATCATCTTCCATGCCACACTATTAGCTGGATGTCTGAGTTTTCCATCTTCTTTTCATTCCACTTGGTGCCATCTCATAATTTTGGAAAATTCTTTGCACATAAACATCATTTGTAACCTTGGTCTTAGAGGAAAGTACTTCATAACATTTGCTGGCACTTTGGGAATCGACTTTTGGTGGATCATTATTATCAACGATGTCTTCTTTTTCTTATACAGCCCACCACGAAAAACCATAAATGTCACAAGCCTCTTTGTCTTTATTCTCTGCCCAATATAACATGCAGTGGTTTTGGCAGGCATGTATTTTATGGTAATCAAGACCTAAATCCTTAATGACATTCTTTGCAGCGTAGGAAGAAAAAGACAGCTGGGCATCATGAAAGCCTTCTTTTATAAGCTTTAGTAATTCCCCAAACGCAGACTCGTTAGTTCCATAAGCATACTTTAAATGATAAAGCCCGATCAAGAAGCTTAATCGAGAAATTTTAGTGTAGCCAGGATATAACGGTTTTTTTCCTTCTTTAACATATCGATAAAATTTCTCAGCCTCTGGATTTGGTTCTACTACAAAGTCCCTGGGATTTTGACCAAATTTGTAACCTTCACATTTGAACATCACATCTAAATTATCCTCAAAATCCATCTTCGTTGCACAATCCATATGGTCATCAACACCTATTAATTTTGTCTACAAAACTTCACAAATCCACCCTGTATATAATGGAGAAGGGCCATAAAAATAAGATGATTGTATATGACATTTTCACAATACCAATTACGTTATGTACCTTTTTTGCAGGGGCACTTCATCTCATCACCCTACTTTATAAATGGGAAATGCAATTCTTAGAAAAGCTGTTACCCCTCTTACATATTCTGCATTCGATCTCGGAAGTCCTATCCATATGTAATGCTCACTATCCATTGCCATAATCTAACCACGGCCCAGTAAGACCAAATTTGATACCACTAATAGTTTCAAGACACGAACAAGGGCTACCCTGTAAGGTTTGACTAGATTAGAAATAAAAACAAAACAAGTTAATAATTTACAAATATACATAATCAATGCGATGATACAAAGACGATTGTTTTGATATGAATTATCACTAACTTTTGGAACTGAGTTATCAGGAGAATACATAAAACAAGCAACTAAGGATACTGAACACAAATTCATAACATTTCAAGACTGCACCTAAACACAACAGTACATATACAAAGACTATACAGGTGATACAAAGACGATACAGTTGTACCTAATACAACGAACGATGCAATAATTTAATTTTGTCATTTAATGTTTAACCCTTGAAGTTGATCGTTAAGTCTACTAAAGTCAGTTGAAAAACCAATAACTCGATTTTGCAGCGTTGTAAGTTGATGTTGTAATTCATTTGCGTACTCAGCTACTCGAAACTGTTGGTCAATCCATTGCTAAAAAGTACACCGTACGAGATAAACACGACATCTAAAATAACGAAGACCAATGTTGAATCCAATCTAAATAATATATTCTACAGCGGCATACCCACAATCACACATTATGATTGGTGAGTCAGCTTGCTATTTGTTAACCACTTGGTTGTTTTGATGTTGACGACGAAAGGCAGCACGACTTTGCCGTCGCATCGCCCTTTCTTCACGTCGTTCTTCTTCTCGCCATTGTCTACGGAGTTCTTCTTACTCTAGTTCATACTCATGCAAATCATCGTAGTGCCTTTCTTGCATCTCTATATAAAAATCAATAGGAGTTTCTAGTGATGATGGGTTTGACAGTCATAGATCACCCATACCCAGGGTATCTTCGTAGTCATACGATGTAGGAAGAGAAATATGCATTATTTAACTACAAACAGAAATAGACATTTAAACATTTAAATTGGATTTCTTTTGTCCTCTAAATTTTGTTTCCACCTGCCGAAATAAGCATTATTCACCAAAACATCAATGGTTTGGCAAACATAAAAATACAGAACTTGCATAATTTCAACACATGCAAACATATAAATGCAACATTTCAAGTATGAAAAACCATAATTTATGGCAATCAGTATACCCCAACTACCCAGAGACTTTGAATGTTAGACCAAAATAAGTTAGGGATGAAATCATCTAAATAAATCCGAAAGGATGAAGCCCTAACTACCTGTAATTGTCCTAAATGATCCAAATCAGAAGTGTAAAGTTTGTAAAATAGGAGAAATCAGAGGTTTATAGTTGTACCAGCAGTAGAGTAGCAATCGAAGGTCTTCGTGGATGGATTTCGTGGAGAGAGAAACAGACAGAAGGAGGAATACGGGAGAAATTTAATTTGGGGGGAAGTATTTGGTGAATGGGGAAAAGATCGCGCCAGTTTTTCACTAAACTGAAGCAGACATATGTTTGAACCATTGGATTAATCAAAGATCTACGTTATTTATTTGTTTAAACCGATAAAGCGGATCGCTGACCTGGCATGTATTTATGTAAAGCAACACTTTGAACTTGTGTTGCAAGTCATAGCATAAGAATTCCAACCGCAACACTGCATTCATATCTAATGCAACAGCATATGACTGTTGTTGCAGAAGATCAAAGAAAGCATAGCTTTCACCACACTTTTCATGCAATGCACACAAATTAGTGTCGAATATGCCCACTTTTGTAATAGTGTATTATGGATGTGATGGATGCAAAAAATTGCATAGTTTTATCGTTACCGAATTCGATGATGAAATTCCTAAAGGACGAGAGAATACACCCTGCATTTTTTATTATAAAATAGTTAAAATAATAGGGAAAAGTGAAAATAAGCATTTTTGAAATTTTTTAAAATCAGCCTCGAAAGTTATACCATTGCATTTGCGGTGAATTTCTTGAAAGGCAAGCCAGTTTTTATAGTGGACCATGCCACTGTTTATTAGAAATGGATAAAAGAGAGAGAGTCTGCACATGCACAGAACTCAAAAATAATTTGAAGTGCCAACACACTATAAATAAAAGAAATCATATCATACGTCTAATGATAGAGAGCACCATTGAGTGTTTAGAAGTAATAACTCCACTAAACACTCTAATGTTCCTTTCCATCCATAATAAATATAAAAATTTCTTGAGCTATCTCAAAAGCAACTTCCCTTTATCATTCTTCCATCTTGTAGCTTTACATATAGTGAACCATTCTACCCCTGAATTAGAAGATGGCATATGCAAATTAAAGTGCAGAAGCAGTTTGGTCCAGATGAACAAGGAATAACTACATTCAAAGAATAAATAAGCAACTGGTTCATCTCCCCTCCCACAAAGGTGGCAATTTGCATGATCAACTATATGTATTCTCTTCAACCTGTTGAGATTAAATAACCCATTATTAAGGGCCTTCCATATAATCATATTATCTTTTGGAGTTGCACCACAATCCCAAATCCTTGCATGCCAAGGAAAAGTGGCCATGCTAACATCATTTAAATAACTCTTATATACCAAACTGGTTTTGTGAGATAGAGTAGAATTTCTATAGCAATTATTTTGAATGATATTCCAAGCATTTCTAACAGTAAACGAGCTACGGTAAGGAAGGGAAACCACATCCTCACACTAGAAGACTACAACATTTGCATTGTCATGAATTCCAGACATAATTCTATGATTGTACGAAGTAATATCACTAAGAATAAGCCCTTTAGATGCCTAAGGATCATGCCCAAAAGCCACCTTGTCCATGCATTTCATACCCACCTCCATCATGGGAAAAAAACGTCCCTATTTCTCAATATATTCCTCCACACCCTACTACAATTAGCATTCGGCAACATAGTCCAGAAATATGCATCTTTAATAAGGTAGATTCTAACCCATGAAGCCCACAGATTATTATCATACCTCATAAGTTTATCAATCCTAGCAGATAAGGCCGCCTTGTTCCATTTCTTTATGTTCATAACACCTAGCCCACCTTTCTCCTTAGAGCAACAAATATTTTCAAAAGCTGTAGGAATCAATTTATTAGAGAAGGGTTACCATGCCAAAGGAAGTGATTAAGGGAAGAATTGATCATATTGATAAGTTAGGATGGAAGAATGAAAAATATGGCATAATAAATGCATATGGACGTAGCTACAGATTTAATGATGATCAATCTACCAGCCATAGAAAATTCAGAGCTCGGCCAACTAGAGATTTTAGCATTGATATTTTCATAGATTTGAAGACATTGAGACATCTTGATTTTAGAAGTACATATAGGAGCACCAAGGTTTGACTCATTCTAATTGAATGAAGATAAACCAGATCTAGTATAAATGGTGGATTTAACAAGCTCAGAAACACCGGCTATACGAATCTTGGACCTGCTTTTGTTAATTGATAGACCAGCCAAACAATTGAATTTAGCTAAGATGACGAGAACCCCATTAATAGATTTATGATTAGGTTTGGGAAACAACAATAAGTCATCAGCAAAAAGAAAAGCTAAGAAGGATAACTTCTTGCACATAGGGTGATAGTCCAGTAACTGGATGATATGTGCATGCTTAGAAATAGCAGTAAATGGTTCCATGACACATACAAAAAGATAAGGTGACATAGGGTCTCCCTGACGTATACCCTGAGTTGCTTTGAAAAACCAAAACAAGATCCATTACTGCTAAGGGACTAGTCAATAGTGGAAATGCAAGTGAAGATCCAACATAGGAAAGGCATTAGAAATTTCATTTTGAAGAGGCTATATATGATAGATTTCCAGTGTATCAAGTCATATGCCTTTTGAAGATCAAGTTTAAGTACACATCTCGGAGAAATGATTTTCCTATTGTAGCCCTTCATTAATTCAACAGAGAGTAAGTTATTGTCAGAGATATCTTTTCGCGGTGAATTTCTGATCAAATTACATTTATAATATGTTCCGAACGGAGTTTATTCGGAAAAGTTATTAATGTTCGAAGTTCCATAACAGAAAATAGTGATATGTGTAAATGTACATGAATATATTTATTTTATAAAAATATTCGAATGTACATGAATATATTTATTTTATAAAAATATTCGAATGTACATGAATATATTTATTTTATAAAAATATTCACATATTAGTTACAAAAGTAAAATGCGTTTGAAATCCAAAATAAACGCGTCAATAAAAGGAATAGAATCAAGAAACAAAGAAAACTAATTAACATTTGGAAAACCAACTCTCAAGAATTAAATACATTGAAACATAAATGGAAATATATGTTATGAAAAACATGTGCGAGGTCGACCTAACACTAATCAGGTCGGCCCTAAGGTCGACCTGTGTGGAGCGTGGATATATCCATACACGTCATTTTAATGTATTCTATTTTGATGTGTTTGATGAGATTTCGTTCGTTTAAATCACTCGTACGACGTGATTTAGGGAACCTATAAACAAACATGCAGGGCTGGCCTCCAAACCCGTATTTTCTTGAGTGGGCATGGATGCTTTATCACTTTCTTTTCTCCTTCAATTCTTGGAAAAATAAATATTTTAGATCTTTATGAATTGAGATCTGAAGGTATAAATTGTAAATCTGGGAAGAGTTGTTCCATTTGTGCCATCCATATGAGGTAAGTTGTATAGATCTGGTTTTTAAACTTGTTCATTTTTGTTGTTTAGATCTAGATTTATAATTTCATGAGAATTCCAGATTGAGGATCCAAATAGGGTTGCCAAGTGGAAAGCAATGGATATAAAACCGGGTTTAAATCAGATACTAAACTTGGAGTGCTTTTTCTATATGAGTGGATAAAAATTATATATATTTAGTTATGGGTATATAATATCATCAAATTGCCATAAATTATTGAATGTGACATAAGCTATGTTGGGATAATTGTAGAAATTGTTTATGCAAGTAATTCCTATTTAAAATATAAATAGTCAAAAGTGTACATGAAATTGTTAGTATTATGGAATATGTTCAAACTAAATGATTACAAATAAAGTTGGGATAGAGATTTGTGAAAAATGGTATACGCCCAAGAGAAAGAAATTTACAGTATAATGTCAAAAAAAAGTGATCGAAAGAAAAAGAGAATTCTAATGAATAAATTTGTCTGGAAGTTAGTATTAGGTTAGTTGGTTGGTTGAGGAAAAATGATATGTTTTTGTAGTAATATTATAGGAAATGCCTTAAATATAATTACAAGAATAAAAGTGAGGAAAGTGAGATTTGTGCAAAATAGGGATGTTAATGTATTTTGCACTAGATCGAAAATTAACGAAAGTAATAAAGAAATACAATGCAATTATGTGTTACTATTTATAATATTAAAACAAGAAAATTGATTTTAATGCAGTTTATGTAACTAGACCACTTTCTAAATAAACTTATAATAAAATGTAAAGTAAGAATGTGCAAGAATCCAAATTTCGACAGACCAGTTTTTTCCCCAAAAATCCCAATCTATCAAAGCTCGAGTTGACTTGTCCGGTATCCTACTAAAAGACAGAGATAATAAATATACCAGAGCTCAGAAAACATCTCACAACGGAATGGATAAAATATAATATAATCAAATAAATCCTTACCGATGAAATAATATTGTCTAACCCCTATCCAAATCTATCCTACAAACCTGACTTGCAAGTGTGTTATGAGGAGGGGGTCAGAACACAAAAGTTTTGGTGACTGGATAAATTACACATTTTGAAACAACCTTACATATATCGTTCAGTTATATTTCTTACTTATTAGGTTACTTTAGGTTAACAACACTCAAGGCTCTATGCTCACGTTCTACCCATCTACGTCCCAGTAGATTAACCTAGTCATAGTATACATGTAGCTACCCCTAACATATCAAGGTACTTCTCATAGTACCCTCCTCGCACGGTCCCACTGTCATGCCATGGAAGCATATCCTACACTGAACGATGTACGGAAATCTGAATCATAATGCCACGTTACGACAAAGAATTCTCCTCGTTATGCCATACAAGCGTACATAGTACTGCCCTAACATCTACGATACACCACCCAGTGCGTGTACCTAGACCCTCACACGTACGTACGTACTGTCTAGTGTAACCCGAGTCCCGTAATAGGGTTGCATCCAATGCACATAACTCAGTCGGGAGCCTTTCCATATCTGTATAGGACCTCCTTTAAGGGCCTACAATATAGCTATCCAGTATGGTCTGCTTTTTCATGGTGGCTATGGCCCCACCTGGGCCCCTCCCTCAACCAGTGAAAGAAAACATCAAAAGCTAATGACGTGCTTCTAACAACCAATCTGACATCCAATTTGGCATGTCCTTCAACCACCATGTCTAGATAGTGAAAAGTCGATGGTATCTTGGTTTAGCTCTAATCTTTCTACATCTCATTGACTGTCGATGACATATACCCGATGATTACTATCCTGTATTGGTCCTGAACCAGACTCCTTCCGAGGCAATCGCCGAATCACCCAACACCATCCTCCATAGTCTTCTGACTGCCAAGCTATAGTTGCAGTCAACGGTGTACTCACCGGGCGGTATCGTGCAGACTCACCTCTACGAGTACATCCTGAGCGTGTACCGCAACTTCGGACCAAGAAGTACCCTACCACGTCCCTCGGAGGCCACGTTCTTCCCTCCGGTACCACAATGAAATCAAGCCGCATGTCGAACCGAGTAATCAAGCGGATGTGCTCCTCCTGTGTCTCTAAACACCCCGACGATCTACCCCGTTGGGTTCTTCACCTTTTTTCA